>OX392481.1:2983333-4475000 GCA_947623365.1 Achlya flavicornis | reverse complement strand
ACTGTTTGTTTTTATCAAAGATTTTTATGAAAACTTTATGACGTCACAATATGGCTTTAGGTGGTATAATTGAGTTGTGAAGTCGCCAACGTCCATACCACGTTGAAAACACCGGTTCTCGTCCGATCACCGAAGTTAAGCAACGTCGGGCGTGGTCAGTACTTGGATGGGTGACCGCCTGGGAACACCACGTGCCGTTGGCTTTTTGCAACCTTTTATAAGATTAGTTGGAAATATTTCAGTAGGTAGTCTGTAGAATGAAACTGTTTGTTTTTATCAAAGATTTTTATGAAAACTTTATGACGTCACAATATGGCTTTAGGTGGTATAATTGAGTAGTGAAGTTGCCAACGTCCATACCACGTTGAAAAGCTTTTTGCATCTTTTTGAAACATTTGCAAAAAGTTGTTCTTCATTGAGGCTGGAATCTCTATTTTTATTAGACGTCATACTATGGATTATGTTGGAACACACACATAAGCATCCTTATCCTTACATAAAACGTCTCTCGGTCGGTGTGTCCGTCCGTTAGTGTGGCTTTGTCTTGAGAATAACTTCACGGATTTTGATGCGTTTTACGACCCTTATAGATTCGTCATGTCTGTTTACAGTACCTTTGGGGTACAGCGCTGAAGGCTTTAGGCGCTCTGACCAAAGGGAGCTAAATGGCGAGTGAAACACCAATGTCAAGCCCAATATATTATAGTTTAATTATTATCTATACTAATATTATAAAGCTGAAGAGTTTGTTTGTTTGAACAGGAACTACTGGTTCGAATTGTTTTTTTTTTGTGTAGTATAGTCCATTTATCGAGGAAGGCTTTAGGCTATATAACATCACGCTGCGACTTATAGGAGCGAAGCATCGGTGAAAAACGTTGCAAAAACGGGGAAAATTATTCGTATAGGGTAGGGTAGGGTGGGACGAACGAAGTCGCGCCGGGCAGCTAGTAATATAATATTTATTGAACCTCTTTGTCTCCAGATGCTCGACAATCTTCACTAGCGGACTGCGAGCCTCTTCTATCAAAGAACCCTTCGGAGACATATTTAGGTGCTAATGCCGTTGCCAAGGTCCACTCAATCTACAAAGATTCTGAGCTGTATTGTTGGCAAGCGCCTGAACTGTTTGTGCCTAATGAAGACGGTTTAGTATACCCATGTTCGAAAAGCGACGTGTATTCACTGTGCCTGATACTGATGGAAAGTTGTAATGGTGAGTTATAATAATGAATCGATATCTTTTACCCAAATAGGTTGGTTTTGGGTCTCCCAAAATGTTTTACCCACAGATTTAGATTAGGCTGGATTCCTCATGTTTATTAAATACTTTATTTAATGTTCCGAACCCAAAAGGGTGCTAACGGGACCCTATTACTAAACCGCCGCATTCCGTCTGTCTGTCAGTGAACTGTATCTCATGAACCGTAATAAAAAAAATCACAGAGCGTGTATTTCTAGTTCTCTAGTGCCGATAAAGCAAGGGCGTTCCCTTACGAGAAACGTGTTATTTTGCGTTTTTTACTCCGATTTTAATAATGGCAATAGTTTGACGCGTGAAATATTCACAGAGGAGGTATAGTAGCTTAAAAAAAAAAAAAAACGGTGGTACAGAACCCTTCGTAGTGGGAGTTACACAAGGCCGGTTCTTTCTACCTACGATGAAATGAAACTCACTCATTGACTCGCCTTGAGAAGTTTTTACTGTTAAATATTTAAGTTTTCAACGAAAGGCTTGCCCGTAAGTAGCCACACGGCAGGTTTGAGCGGACTGTTGGCTGTATCTAGATATGTTCGAAACAAAGAAAGTTCTCATTATAATGTAAATGCAGGTCATCGCTATTTTATTCGTCCTCCGTCACGACGTCTTATCCCGACCGCCCCTAATTAGTCGTTACTCACTAGTCCCAAATCCGTGCAAATGTCGATGGATATATTTTGATATAAGTCAACACTGGCCCATAAGTTGCTTCTTAGGCTTTGAAAGCATGGCTCTTCGAGACAAAAATACTCAGCTCAGAATTTTCTTTTAGCCGCTATCCCATGGAAAAATTTCACATACGAAAAACTGTTAGAACAGTACACATTATGGAAGACGGGGGTACCATTACCACAGGATGGCACCTACCCTGGATGCCTGCTAGCCTTGCTTCAATCGGGATTGAAAATACAACGGAACGATCGTATGGATCTCAATGCACTACAGGACACACTGCAATCTGTAAAGGTAAGTTAACAATTTCAAGATTTTAACTTACTAAAAAAGTGTTATAGTAAGAGTTTTTAAGAGAGGTAGAGCATAGCGTTTATTCGCTCAAAGAGCAGCTCGACTGGGGAAGTACCTCCACCTTACAGAATACCGCAGCCAAATAACTTTATGTTGTGTAAAGTTGTGTTCCTGCGCGTGAGTAAGGTCGCCAGAGCTCATAGGGGAGGGGGGAAAGGTCGGTAACGCGTGAGCGATGCTTCGTGTGTTGCAAGCGTCCACATGGCTACGGGAACCGCTTACCATCAGGCGGGCCGTATGCTTGTTTACCGACTTAGTTGTATAAAAAAGAAAGTATATTGTTGGACAATAAACGCTCTAAGACGTCGTGTCTCAATTAATCAATAATATACTTATACTATATGTTTTCCCGCGATAAAAAGTACATATTCTATCTGTGTGCCAAATTTTATCCAAGTCCGTTCAGTAGTTTTTGCGTGAAAGAGTAACAAACATCCAAACATACTCACAAACTTTCGTATTTATAATATTAGTAGGAAGTAGGATCTATATTAATATCCTAACTAATATTATAAATGCGAAAGTGAGTTTGTTTGTTACGCCTTCACGCCTCAACTACTCATCATGAAATTTGCCAGATTTTTTATCCCGGGAACAAGGATGTAACCGCGAGGGACAGCTATTATAAAGACAAAGAGCGGATTTTGTATTTCTATGCTGTGAGGGTGGTAAGTTCAGGATTGACTGATCGGAAACTGAAAATTCTATCACTTATAGGAAGCTACATTATTCCGAAATGTCATTCGTCAAGTGAATCGGAAAATGTCGTGCCTCTTGGATTTTTCTAAGGCTTGCGCTGCGTCATTGAAGTTATACGATAATAATGTACGGCTGAATAGTTCCTCTTGAAAAAATCTATAAAAAAGTCAAGTCATTATGATTATGTTCTTTTCAGTTTGACATGTGTGTGTGTGTGTCAAACGCATGGTATTATAATAAATGTATTTCTCATTGAATTATTACGCTTAGAACCGAAGTATCGAACAAAAATCCGCGCGAAACCACAGAATATTTAATAGTACTACGTACAGAAAACCCACTTCGAAAAAGACATTTAAACAAAAATCGACTCTTGGAACGACAGAATAAAGCGCAATCCAGTTCGCGCAGCGCTGCGCGCCTAAAATTATATTCACCTACAACTTCCCTCTCTTTCTATCGTATAACTCTATCCTGTATGACGCGGCACGTGTTACGGTAGGGTTGTCTAATGACGTATTATGAATCTTCAATATTTCCTTATCGCCTATGTATGTCCTATTACTATTATCTGTGTTTATTTTATTTCTATGCTATTCTCCTTTCGTGAACAATGACATTTAAAATATCCTAGCTAACTAGTATTAGATCAGAAAGTTATTTTAAAATGTATACATACTTTAATCTAAGTTGTTAGACCTATAAGTACATTGTATACTGAATGTGTATTCTGTCTACGAAACTGAATACAACTATTTTGGGGAAGGGTTTTAGTAACATACATGCTTATCAAATCTGGAATGACTGACGACGCGACAAGAAACGGCACGATTACCTAGTCCAGTAGCCGTCAGCCGAAATTCACAATATTTGTTCTTAAATCTTCATGTTGATTAAAGAAGTTTGTTATATAAAAATTAGTAAAGAATTAACCAAAAAAAGGATATATTGAGTTACTTACCTACATAACAATAAGAATTGTAAAAAAAATCTGAATATTGTTCTACTGATTTTTGAAATAGTGGTATGTTAAATCTTAGTTATTCTAAGAGTTGTAAGGTAGAATTACTGTATATTTAAAGAGGGAACTCTCTCTTTTCTGGAACTACTAACAGTTTCTAAAAAAAGAATCGTCAAAATCGGTTCATAAACGACGAAGTTATACGCGAACACATAAAAATAATTGGACTGTTTTACAAAAAACTTAAACCGACTTCAAAGTACACTAAGAAGTAATCAAATCCTGATCTGATGACAATGGGACCAAACGGGAATTGTACCCTTCCAGACAAAAAAAGAATTTTCCAAATCGGTTAATAAACGACGGAGTTATGAGGTAACAAACATAAAAAAAAAAAAAAAAAAAAACAACCGAATTGAGAACCTCCTCCTTTTTTTGAAGTCGGTTAAAAAATATACGGTTGAATTGAGAAACCTCCTCCTTTTTTTGAAGTGGGTTAAAAATCATTCACATGAGTTTTCGAGGTCTAAGAGGCCCGTTTATACAAGAGGGTCTCTTCTGGTCGCTCTATCTTTGTCTCTTTTTAACACACTGGTATGTTATCAAAACGGGCCTATTATTATAATAAGGACTTTAGGACAATACAATGAAACAACAACAAAATATCTAGTACTATAAAAACAACGATATCTACACAAGATAGTGTTAAAAAAAGAACAGTAAACACTTTATATAGGTAGTACGTAGGTATTTATACCCACACACACGCGTCTTGCGCTGCGTGCGCGTTGCAACCGACTAGCGTTGTTCCGGTAGTCCGCGTGCGCGCGATCGTACCTAAACATGGGAGTGGGACAGGCCTGGCGAAACGTAAGTCACTTGACAACCAATGTGTGCGGGAGTACCATATAATTACACTCGCTGACACGCACACAAGGGCACGAGTAATGTTGCAAGCTAAACGATTTTTTTCGGTAAAATTAGCCTTCCGATTTCGCCTACTAGTGAAATTGGAAGTAAGTATTCATACAATTAATTAAATAGTTTAAAAAGTTCTGCATCTTAGATAATTTATCATAGACACAGGCCTGTTATTTATTTATTACTAGTTTATGGTTATACAATGTGCAGTGCTATGAACGATCGTACAGTTTGTAGCTTTCCTTGGTAATTATATATGATAGGTTGTATAGAAAAAGAAGATTAAGTAGTATGTAGTTATTTAGGTAATTATCATAAAATTGAAATTTTAAAAGTCTGTAAAATGAAGTTAGTTAAGTAAATTTTAGCAAATAGAAAAATATGGTAACAATCATTGAATTTGAATTTTATAGGTGTGTGTATGTATGTTTGTCCACGCATATCTCCGAAACTATTATTTGTAATAGTTTCGAACCCATACACACACCTATAAAATTCAAATTCAATGATGAATATGAAGCTACATTATCCCGAGTATTATAGGCTACTTATCCCAAGAAGCGGGTGAAACCGCGGGGGACAGCTAGTCACCTAGGTATCGGACTAAATTACTTTAATAATAACAATTCAGTGTCAATTACGTAAAACAACGCAAATTCGCATACAAACAGCTGGCAACACTTTGCTCGAAATCTGAGTGAAGTATTTTTATTTCTGAATTTTGTTATTTTAGATGAATTACGCAATAAAATTAGTGGATTTCCTTGTTCTTCTATGATTGTGTGTAGAAAGAAATTATTTTTATTAAAAGTTAGTCATAATATCTTTTTATAAAAATGAATTTCTCTGTCCCTTGGTCAGGGTCACGCCATCACTTGAGAAAGACTACCAATTTCATCCATCTTTTTTAAAGGTTTTCTACTAATACTCTCTGATGAAGGTTCTTACGGATACGGACTTACAACCGTACCACGTTGAAATCACCGGTTCACGCCCTATCACTGAGATATCATGTCTTGGTTTCGTTTAGCGTAATTTCTACTCGGATTGTAATCTGTAGCTCTGATATGATTTCGTTCAGTTGGTTGTTATCAAGTGCATTATTTTCTTCTGTATTGATAATCTGTCACTGAGCTAGTCTCATAATTTGAGTTAGTTATCCTTTTTCGAAACGTGATATTTTTTTCTGATGATGTAATTGGTATATACTCAGAGTAGATAAATACTACGTACAAGTATATATAAGGCATCTCCTTGGGACGTAAAATTTGAGATACCTACGTGTATATTATTTTGCAGTAACAAGCTTCGTCATCGTGTTATAAATGTTGGACGTAGACACAAGCGGAATCAAGTTCATGTGTTATTGTTACAAAGCTAACAAGTCATATGTTGTAGGATTATTTATTCGTTTTTGTTTGATATACGACATGTATACGGTCATAAAGCTATTTATTTACAAAAACTGTTGATTACAGCGCCCTCTGTGTTATCTCGGCTAAGTTGTAACGTAACATTCAGTTGTGGATTTGGGTGTCAGTTAAAACTGGTGGGCGATAGATGGCGTTGTTATTTTAAATTATAACTTCAAATATGTTTTTCTTTTACATGACGAGTTCGGTAAACAAGCGTATTGCCCGCCTGATAGTAAGCGGTTAACGTAGACATATGGACGCTAGAAATCACTCACGCGTTACAGTCCCTTCCCCCTCCCCAATGAGCATTAGCTACCTTTCTCACGCGCAGGAGCACAACAAAGTTATTTGGCTGCGGCACTAGATCGCTGTTGCTATATTTTAATACTAGCTGCCCGGCGCGACTTCGTTCGCGTGGTGCTACCCTACCCTGTGTTGATACCCTACCATACCCTACCCTACCCTACGGGTATGTAAAATAGTTTACGTCCTATTCTCAGACCTACTGAATATACACACAAAATTTCATAAGAATCGGTCAAGTCAAGCAAGAGATTGACTCCCTCCCGTACGGCCCGTATTTTTAAACTTGTGATATCTTTCGAATGGAATGTCCGAATTACTCCGAATTGAATAATTCAAAAAGTTATATAAAGGTATTGAAGCAGTCTTGAATATGAAGTAATTTATTTTGATAAGGATTAATACCAAGATACAAATAAAGAGCCTTTTCTAGCGGCAGTATTTCAATCAATATTTTAAAATAGAAGAACACTTATTGTGGCATGACTATAACAGTTAGACATATGGTATCGCGACACTTTTGGTTAATAATAATGTGTTCTGCAAAGTCGTAGTACATTATTTTATTCTATCATCAATAGTTTTCGCAGCGCACGCGATGTAATGAATATTTTAGGTAATTTTTTTACACCTTGGGTTACATTATTGGTGTTTTAGTAAGGATCACATTTTTTTTTGAAAATATAATATAGTCTATGTCACCCGGGGATAGTGTAGCTTCCCAACAGTGAAATAATTTTTCAAATCGATTCAGTACTTTCCGAGCCTATTCATTGCAAACAATCAAATCTTTCCTCTTTATAATATTATTATTATTCCATTTATTTCTTTGTTTCACTTATTATTTACATTTTTAAATATAGTTATAAAAATAAAATACATTTAAAAATATATTTAAGTTCCGTTCCACAGATTATCACATTTAATTCTTTTGCACTGTAACGACAAAGAAGGTTTTCGTGTGCACAAAAAAAATTACAAAGTAAACCGGCAAAAAAAAATATTTTTAAATTCATAGGGAGCCGAATTATTTACATTACTGTCCTCTCTCTATCATATTTCGTCTTCCATGTATAGAAAACTATTTTTATTCAAATGTTATGACGCGTGACGTAATAACACGGATTTTGGTGGAATAATTGAGGTATATAGTCGCCAACGTCCATACCACGTTGAAAACACCGGTTCTCGTCCGATCACCGAAGTTAAGCAACGTCGGGCGTGGTCAGTACTTGGATGGGTGACCGCCTGGGAACACCACGTGCCGTTGGCTTTTTGCATCTATTTTAAAAATATACAAAAATAAAAATTCTTCATTCAGTCTGGAGAAACTATTTATTTTTGGTAAAAGTTATAATGACGTCATAACATAACATGGATTATGGTGGAATAATTGAGTAATGAAGTCGCCAACGTCCATACCACGTTGAAAACACCGGTTCTCGTCCGATCACCGAAGTTAAGCAACGTCGGGCGTGGTCAGTACTTGGATGGGTGACCGCCTGGGAACACCACGTGCCGTTGGCTTTTTGCATCTATTTGAAAGAATAAATTTCTTCATCCAGTCTCTAGAGTAGAAACTATTTATTTTTAGTAAAAGTTAAAATGACGTTATAATCATAACATAACTTGGATTATGGTTGAAAAATTGAGTAGTGAAGTCGCCAACGTCCATACCACGTTGAAAACACCGGTTCTCGTCCGATCACCGAAGTTAAGCAACGTCGGGCGTGGTCAGTACTTGGATGGGTGACCGCCTGGGAACACCACGTGCCGTTGGCTTTTTGCAACTTTTTCAAGGTGGACGAACAATATTTCATGCCGTCATTCATCGGAGTCATTATTTGAATGTGTGACTGCTGGGCCTGAGAACAGCATGTGCCGTTGGCTATAACTTAATTTGTGAACTCGAATCATACATACATACATATTTTTTTTTTTTATTTATTATTTTAAGTATTATATGCTTTTCTCTTACAGAGCAGTCTTGACCAAATCGGATACATCATAATACCAGCCAGGTTACCCACCAAGAAGACAAATTTTAGTTCCACTACTTCTCCAACAGATTCAGAGTGTTTGAGCCCTCAAAACATTGAGCACAAAGCAGTTATCCACAAAGTTAGAGATAGCTCCACAGAGAGTGAAAAAGACTGCAGCAGAAGTGATCACAGTCCACTATACGAAACAATTAGGAAAACTCATTCGAGAATCACTTGTTCCATTGCAGAAAAATGTTTCATATCTGACGAAGACGATGAACAAGACAAACCTGTACTAAAATACGATCTGTTACCCGAAAAAGACTATTCGAGTGCCTGTTCTACCCCAATAGCCAAAATCAGGGCAAGAATTAAAGATATAGGCACTCCTGGCGCTCTACATCGAAGCGATTCTACGGAGTACTGCAGTTTTTTAAGTCCCAACCGCACAGCCAACTTAGGACTCAATGACACTAGTATTAAAGATAAAAGTAGTGTGGAACGACCGATGGCTAAGCTGAGTAGAAGTTTTACACCAATGTCGTATAAGCCTCTTCATATTAAAGTGCCTGAATTTAATTTGGACTCTATTAAACCGTTGCTGAAGGATCAGAATTGTATGGAGAAATCATCGTACAATTTCGATATTAAAAACTATAGCTTGCCATCGACACCGATAGCTCGCAGTAACAAATTGAGGAAAAATGCTTGGTTGTCTGGCGATCTCAATGTGGTTGAGCGATGTGCAGATAAACTCAGAGATGGTGTCAACAAGTTGGCGAATAGAGAAGGTATTAATTAAATAGTTTATTATTTATTTACATGAATGAATGACATAATTTATGGTTGGGAAGCCAAGTGGTTATTTCTCTATTGTCAATGGACTATCTATGTGGCAGGCCGATTGTTAACACGGCCTGTTAGGCTCAATTTATACTTTTCGAAGCAACGAAGCAATTGACATAAAGTTCATTATGCTTCGTTGCAAAAAGTCCAGCAGTAGCAAAAATTCGCTTCCCTTCCGTTCCGCAGCAATGTAAATTGAGCCTTAATAAACCGGTAAGGCAGTTTACGAAACGGCTCTGCATTACAAACAGCTTGGCAATGTGTGTACTGCAGTAACTTTTTGTTCATAGATTCAAAAAATGTCCGCTCTGCGCCTGAAACACCCGTCGCGTCGGTTGATTCATCTCCAAATGAGAAACGAAAGACTTCTGTTGATTTCTCGCCGCCTCAAGATTTGACGCATGAACATTCACCGGAGAGTGTTGACACTGTCCGGGAGAGCGTTGACACTGTCCGGGACAGTATCACTGGATTGAGAAGGTACCTCAATTGTTTTAGGTTCAAATAAAATTGTGCTCATGAACATATTATCAGTAAATGAAGTAATTAGGGTAGGCTTAGACCACGTGGAAAATTTTCGCGTGTGCTCGAGCAGTTTGTCACGTTCAAGTAATATTCGTCTTTATCTCATGCAAATAGAGTTGACGCGACGAGATACTGTAGTTTTGCTTTTTCTTTCTAAAATTTGCAAGTCATAGTTGTATTCAATTATTGTTTAGGATGATAATTGCTCGAACATGAATATATGCGCGCCTTGTGTGGGTCTCCACACAAAGCCTAGAAGGAACTGGCTCTCAAGTGCAGCTGTCGAAACACGGCAGATTTTCAACTTGAGGGTGGTATCCAGCCAGGTGATAATTAAAATGTAATTTGTATTCACATTACAGAATTGATCCACCGCACGACTTTTTGTCCCCGGAAACCGACGAGAACAATCATGAACGGATGAGCTCGTGGTCTTTCAAGTCACCCCAAGAGCGCGCAAACGCCAAGTTCAAAGTTGAAGACGACATCCTTGCTAATGTCAACGTCAAGCCGTTGGTTGCAATACATGAGAGATGGATTTACGAAGCGAACAGGAAGACTGGCCGGTCTATGTCTTTGCCTGAAGATAACAGGTAGGCGTTTTATAATTTGTACAACTTCTTTTAAGTCATACTGATTGTAAAATTAAGTTGTACAGTCGCCAACGTCCATACCACGTTGAAAACACCGGTTCTCGTCCGATCACCGAAGTTAAGCAACGTCGGGCGTGGTCAGTACTTGGATGGGTGACCGCCTGGGAACACCACGTGCCGTTGGCTTTTTGCTACTTTTTATAAGATTAGTTGTAAATATTTTCAATAGGCAGTCTGTGGAAAAAAACTATTTATTTTTATGCAAACTGATTGACGTCACAATATGGATTAAGGTGGTATAATTGAGTTGTGAAGTCGCCAACGTCCATACCACGTTGAAAACACCGGTTCTCGTCCGATCACCGAAGTTAAGCAACGTCGGGCGTGGTCAGTACTTGGATGGGTGACCGCCTGGGAACACCACGTGCCGTTGGCTTTTTGCAACTATTTGAAAGATAGACAAAAAAAAAATTCTTCGTCCTGTCTGTAGTGTAGAAAATATTTATTTTTAGTAAAAGTTATGATGATGTCATAATCATAATATGGATTACGCTGGAATAATTGATTCGTATCGTCGCCAACGTCCATACCACGTTGAAAACACCGGTTCTCGTCCGATCACCGAAGTTAAGCAACGTCGGGCGTGGTCAGTACTTGGATGGGTGACCGCCTGGGAACACCACGTGCCGTTGGCTTTTTGCATAATTCGTTTGAAACAGTTTGAAAAATGTTCGTTTATTTTGATTTAAGTTAGGCATATATTTATAATTTTACTGCTGGTTCTCTTCTCATTGGATGACATAAATGTTAATTTGTTTCCAGATGCCATATTCCAGCAGTAAAGCCAGCCTCACACTGCGTGGACACGCTTCAAAAGTCGCTGCCTCAGTTAAACGGAAGGCGTTCATCTGCAAAATGTTACCGAGCAAGACCTCCTTCTCCATGCAACGGTAGGAAAACTAAATTGTAACAAAACTCAAACTAAATAACTTATAACCGTTCTATGACGGTTCAGTAATTTAACAACTAATTTAACAAGCATGTTATGATTCCACTAACTATTATTTTTGCTGTATAAGTCTTCATTTGAATATCATAATAATTATCTTTTTGACGATAAATAATAATATTTTTTCGGGGAGATTCATCAAGTGATGCCATTTTGTGGTGGAGGAAGGTAAAATAATATAAATTGTTTTTTTTATTGCTATTCAATGCACCAGCCGGCCTATACGGGTGGATACGACAATACGACATTAAATGAAACCACTTTAAGTAGTTAGCTTTTACTATGGCAACAACTACGAAATCGCAAAAAAATACTGCTTTTCATACATTTGTGCCGAAGAAACATGTACCTTTTGTATGAAAAGCAGTTTTTATTTTTGCGATTTCGAAGTTTGTTCCATAGTAAAAGCTGATCGTATACACGAGTACTTTACGTGGTTTCATTTAATGTCGTATTGTCGTATATACCCTGTATACATAATCTAGCTTACTAATTTACTATAATGCTATTGGTACTTCTGCTTGGGTCTTTGTTTTATTATTATTTTAAGATTTAATACACGCCTTCGAGTTTATTTAGGGTATTTCATATCATAAGGACACTGAGCATGTTTTGAAGAGAATTGTTGAGTTTATTGATGCCAAATGCAACCTTCCGAACCGGCATTAGAGGATATGTGAATATCTGTTTAAAATATCATTTTTGATTTAGCTGTCAGCATGTTCGGTAGGTACTCGCACGCAACTAACGGCTTTTACCCTGAGTGTAAATAAATGACGTTAGCTATCAAACGATTATAGTCCCACAAACTTACCTGGCTCGGTGGCCAAAGGAGGAACTAACGACGCCAGTTTGAAACGTCAAAGGCTACATTCCGAATTAAATAATATCGCTCACAGTGCTCACAACAATAATTTGCGTACCGAGTTAGATATCACGATAATGACAGCTGAGAACTGTCAACAATTCGGAACGCCCGTTATCGCGCTCACAGTATTCAAAACAGAACATTTGAGAATTTAATTAAAATCTGAATTAACAATGCGCTAGAACTCCTTATATCTTTTATTAGTTGACTCGCAAAAAGGATCCGCATTTTTTATTATTTTTCTCTCATAAAATCATAAAAAGTATCTTTGCCATATGGAAAACCAAAAATCTAATTAGATTTTTGCCGAAAATACAATAACTAACCGTCACTTTTTGACAGCGCTCACGGTGATATCAGTTTAGGGCATGGTCGGTGTGAGCGCAAGATGGCGCATGTCATGACGTCATCTATGAAGTTTCACGGGACATCGTGATGGCGCTCAAACTAATATGGAACGGGTTTAAGCACGCTCAAATCGATTACAGCGATTATATCATTAATTCGGAATGCAGCCAAAGTTGTTCCACCAAATGCGATAACCGCACCTCTCATCGGCTCAGATAAGTTTGTGGGACTATACTATATTTTTTTATGACAGGAATTAGTTCCACAAGTATCCCGCGAGAGGCGCTGTACCAATTTTCACTCAGGGCACTGAGTGCGTCTGAATTCTTATACGAATAACAGTTTCTGATATGTATATGCTTAGTGATTGTTTGTCAATAAATGTTTAAAATGCATGTGTTTTGAATTTTCATTGTAAACACCGTGAAAGTTTTAAATAAATAATGACTTGATGTAATGCTGCTAATGATATATTGCATTATATTAAACCGGTTTCAAATTATAATTGATTAAAAACTAATTATTAGAACGCTGTTATACAGGGTGATTGGAAGATGGGTGCAAAGCTGTAAGGCGATGATAGTATAGATCATTTAGACCCTTTTTAGCCATGGTTGTCTAAGACGAAGTGTGAATTTTTTTTTTTAACAATCTTTTCTGGTTTTTGGCTCAAAACTCCAAAACTTATCCGTTAACCCATCTTCCCATCACCCTATATAATAGTTCCGCAGATCTATCACAATATGCGGACTTATGTAGAAGGGGGCTATTTACTAACTGTTATACACAACTAACGATATCATCTAAGTAATTTTCAATGGAATTTGTAGTAAATTTTAGGATTTTAACCATAGATCACGAGAGTAGGATCATGGCGCTTGGATTTCGCTTAGACCTGATGTCCCACGCCCACGTAACTCCCCACTTAATATCACAACTACACGTAAACGCCAATAGTTACAAAATTTTTACTCACATAGCCCAAGAACTCAATAGTTCGTAAGCGCAGCAGTAATATATTTTAACATATCCAAATGCCAGATTTGTTGAAATACTGTTGAAGTTAATCAGATTTTTGTATCCTTGACACCTGATTGGCTCTGAACCCATCGCGACCGGGTTTAGTTAGTCCCCATCATGTACATGTACAGTAGGTATAGGAGAGTATCTGGACAAAATTTAAGGTTTGTTGAAATATGTACTATCTGCTTTTCACTGGCTCTAGCTATTTTATTGGTTTGCATACTAAGAAGAATCATCCAATATCCAGTGGATGGTAATACACGATATTTTTCATGAAACAAATACCCTTTCAAATACCATATTTTATATGGTAAATCTACTATCTTACAACTATTATAAATGTGAAGATGTTTGTTACTCTTTCACGCAGAAACTGCTGAATGGATTTGGATGAAATTTGGCACACAGATAGATAATGGTCTGGTATAACATATATAGTATACTTTTTATACCCGGAAAAGCATACGATCAGTCGGGAACCAAGAGACAGATAGTCCTTTATATATTTATATCCGTTGGTGTTGTCATTACTCATAAAAGTACTTCATGATGGGGGTTGTTATTAAATTATTTCTGATTCTTATTCTGAATAGTATATATAGCGTCACAGGCTATATAAAAAACGTCCAATGTCTATATTCTACAGTTATTCGTTATTCCAATACCGTTTGTACAATACGCATCAGTAATGTATTTTTTTATTTCAGCGCCATCTATCGGTGTTTTATGGAAAAAGATTGTCATGTTGAGATGACAAAAGCTCTACTTCGAATTTTGAAATTAGAATACATAAAAGAAACTAAATTAATTTATTGACCAAAATTAGCATACATACACAAAATACATTAGGATAAAAAAGGAAAACTAAAAAATTACACTTTGAGAATAGAATAAATTTGAGATAGTAATAACAATACAAAGTCCGAAGAAAAAGTATTATGGTACGACGCATTTCTGTGGGCTAACCCGACACTATGGGTCCAACGCCATACAAATTTTATTAGAAATACCGTTAACATGATCGAATAGGTTAAAAAAACTCGCACTAAGCCCACTGAAACTGAAGTATTTATGTTCTCAAAATAATTTACAGGTGGTCAATGGGAGCAATTCTGTCAGGCGCGAGAAACAATAGCTAAAAATGTGAACTTTGGCGTGCGGGAAACAGATCGCTATAGTACATGGAGGAAGGACCCAATGGATAAGGGGTAACTATTATTCTTGAATTCCAACCGATTCCAGACTACAGAAGCTATTAATTCAAACGATATGCGTCATAAAATAAATTAAGATCGTATAATTGAATTGTGAAGTCGCCAACGTCCATACCACGTTGAAAACACCGGTTCTCGTCCGATCACCGAAGTTAAGCAACGTCGGGCGTGGTCAGTACTTGGATGGGTGACCGCCTGGGAACACCACGTGCCGTTGGCTTTTTGCATCTATTTTAAAGATTAAAAAAACAAATGTTTGTCATCCAATCTTTTTAGCAATTCTTTATTTTTATTCAAAGTTATGATGAAGTCATAGTGTGGATTATGTAGGAATAATTGAATTGTACAAATGCCAACGTCCATACCACGTTGAAAACACCGGTTCTCGTCCGATCACCGAAGTTAAGCAACGTCGGGCGTGGTCAGTACTTGGATGGGTGACCGCCTGGGAACACCACGTGCCGTTGGCTTTTTGCATCTATTTGAAAGATTAAAAAAACAAATATTTGTCATCCAATCTTTTTAGCAATTCTTTATTTTTATTCAAAGTTATGATGACGTCATAGCGTGTATTATGGAGCTTAAATTGAGTAACACTGTCGCCAACGTCCATACCACGTTGAAAACACCGGTTCTCGTCCGATCACCGAAGTTAAGCAACGTCGGGCGTGGTCAGTACTTGGATGGGTGACCGCCTGGGAACACCACGTGCCGTTGGCTTTTTTGCATCTACATACTGATTCTGTTATTTTCTAATTAAATTTCTAGGATCAGTGTATCTCTTTCCAACATAAAACATTAGAAAAGGATGCAATAAATTTAGTCCTGACCAGTTTCTTGTTTTAGCATGATTTTATTCGCCAATCTTTATTGACTTATGACTAATGATACCTCTATTTCCCTATATTTAATTTTAGAGATTTTTATTGAATTATTTGATAGCTTTAAATATGTTCTATCCTTATTCAATAATAATTGTAAGAAAGAGATGTGATGTTATTAGAATTAGTTAAGTATGATAACTTGTGACTTAAACTCATAAATTCCACTACAGAGTCATTCCCGAAGAAAAATCAGAACCAAAGATAGATCAAGCGACAGACACGAGAAGCATAGAAGAGTTTATCAGAGATCTAATACGCAAGGAGTTCCAGCACTACCTACACGAAATATCCGACGATACATCCACGACTGCGTCTAAAAACGATGATATTCTCAACAAAGGAGTAGCCAACATTATGGAAAGTCTCAAAAGCACAGATGAGGAGAAATCCAAAAAAGAGTCGACGAAATCGTATTCTAGAGTTAAAATAAACGGTAACAACAAACCGCTATTGCAAATAACGTTTAGTCGCTCCGGAGAGAACAGCTTGCAAGTGCTCGATAACTGTGTCAATGTCACGTTTTGTGATACGAATAATGGTGGTAGGGAGAAGTTGAGTCATTCTATGGAAGAAACGTTGATTGCTGAGGAGGGACAGGTCAACGCGTTGAAAAGATGTCAGGCTTTCAATGCTATTCAGGTAAGATCGATTCGAAGATTCGGTTTTGTAGGCAAAATTGATTAAATCATTAGATTGCTGATGAGTTGCTAAGGTATGATGTCATTGCGTGTATTATGGAGCTTAAATTGAGTAGCACTGTCGCCAACGTCCATACCACGTTGAAAACACCGGTTCTCGTCCGATCACCGAAGTTAAGCAACGTCGGGCGTGGTCAGTACTTGGATGGGTGACCGCCTGGGAACACCACGTGCCGTTGGCTTTTGCATCTTTTTTCAATTATGGTCCGTATTACCAAACCATGGTGAGATTTTGGTGCCTATGCAAGGCTAGATTGAGGCAACCTTGCCGTTTGCACCCAGAATTTTTTAAATTTTTTGTCGAAAAAAAGTCGCATTATAGTTAGATGATGAATTACATAAAAGCAACAAGCTATGGCAACAAGAGTCTAGTTTGTTTAAATAATAATATCCTATATCACACACGGCCATCACGTGCGATCCCAAACTAATCAGAGCATGTACTATTTCTTGTTATTATTGATTTGAATGCTACTTTAGCAAAAATCTCATACAAGGTTTTATTAACAGGAAGCTAGAAGTACCGAAGATCTATACATAGACGACGACCTATCGACGCAGCTGCAAGAAAACTTCGGCGGCAAAGTGAAACTGATTCCCCTGCACGGTTCATTGCACGAGATACTCTGCGAGAAGGAAGACGACTGCTGCCTTGTCAAGGTGAAGCAGGAGAACGGGTGCGACACCATCTACTTCCGATGCGACAACTCCGACAACGAGTCGCGCGACGCCATCGATGGTTGCTCGCACGACGCACCTCAAGACACCGTCGTTTTCAAACGCAGCATATCATTGATCGAAGAAAGGATCCAACGCGTTTTCCCCAAAGACAAACGAACGCACAACCCTGTGGCGACACGAAAACCCAAACCGAGAGAAATCGTTATGAAAGCTCGACCGAAATCCGAAGTGTTTTTACCAGTACCTAACTTTAAAGAATCTCGAGTTTTGAGCATTAGTAGTCCGTCCTTAGTCAGTAAAGATGATAGAGACGAGGTGGAAGTTAACATTGAAAATGTCATGTGTTATCAAGATTCTTCTTCGGATGAGTGTCTCAAATGTCAAACGGATAATGATGAATTTGAGATCCTAGAAAGGAAAATAGAAGAAGACATCGCCAATAGCAATCTGTCTTCTTTGACTTGCGGATGCCTTGAGAAGATATCCGAAGAAAATCTTTCCATTGTAAATGAGGATGTGTCTGATAGAAATTAAATTAATTCTTCTGTTGATTCAGAATGAAGATTACTTAGAGTAGACGAGAATTTATCGATTAGTTTGATAGGATCTGAAGCCAGAACAAACATAATGAGTAACAATAGGCATGGATATATTGCTTTATGACAATAATTAAAAATCTGATTAGCGACTGCTGATGCGTACAGAAGTACATAATTTGACAAGTACAAAGTCATTATTGTTAGTTTTGTTACAATTTGTTCCTTGCCATTATTGCCTAATCATGTTACTGATCCGTCCAACTCGCATTTAGAAAACCCAAAGATTTTATAATAGGTTTTCTTACATTTTCTAGTTTATCCTTCGTAAGTTTTTAGCTGTGCTAGTGCAAGGCTATGTGATTTTATAGAATAAGTGGCACCGATACATTCCACTGTTGTGATTTTTAGATTAGTGTGCACCTTATGAAGGTTGTTTTTCATTTGTAACTTTATATTCTCACTGTTCTCCTTTTAAACTGTTTCTACAATTTTTAATAGAATATATTGATTAGACCAAAGGTTAAGAGCTATCTTGGTACCTATTTTTATCGTCTTTGATTTGCTAGATCATTAGATTTGATAGAATCTTGTTAGATTTTTAAATTATATTAGTTTAGTATGAATGAAAGATCCGTTTTTATAATGCTTTGTTGATCGTTTGTGTTCGATTTTAGATTTAACTGTTAAAAATAAAACTTTGTACTTTATGAAAGTGTTTTATTTAAAAAAATAACAATATAAAGGCGTTCCTAAAGCGGTATGGAATAATCTATGGTCGAGAAGGAATGACACAATGAAGAAAAAATAACACGTAAAAATAGAACAATAAAAAAACAGGATTTTAAAAGTAAGTACAGACCATTTAATGGTTCATAATATAACTGGAAGACATTCATATATTTTCAATCACTGTACTCTTACAATAATTAAATACCAATGTTTGATATCAAGGCTTATATGCCTTGATGTGTTTTTACAAATATATGACTTAGTTTATACTGGCTCGAATTATTTATATACATTGTAAATAACTGAAGAACATCTGAGTACATTTATATATTTGCTGTAAACTTAAAAATACGATATTATAATTTGAATTGACTTGATGCGAATCTCATCATGAGATACATATAGTAGTCAAATCTTTAAAAAATGTGCGGAATTTGTGCAAATGTTCCCATACATCCGATCCCATCTCAAGTGCATGTTTAAACGCTTTCAGGTACTTTGACAATTACAGCCTTAACTTCGGTATAGTTCTTAGTACCATAAGGTCCATTTTCGCGACCGATGCCGGATTGTTTGAATCCACCGAATGGTACTTGGTTCGCGAATACGTTGTAATCGTTCACCCATACTGTGCCAGCGCGGACTCTCTGTGGAACATAAAAATATGATAGAATCAAAAGGTACATAAGGATTTTGTATGAAATGGGAAATCCTAATCATTTGTCAAGAAACTGTGTTTGGTCAAGCATCAACTTTCAATAAAAATCAATTAAGTAAACAATTATTATTTTCCAACAAATAACATGAAAAATATGTAAGTAATTTAGTCCTAGCAAATTAGTGTAATTGCTTGTTTTCTACATAAATTTAGTCGCCATCACAATTGGTTACAGTATTACCCAACTGATATGGCTTACCGATGTACCTGCGCAGAAGACACATTTTCAAAGCGCGGGAAATACTATTGGTCAGCAGCTGCCGCCATGTGTGCGGAGATTTGTTTTAACAATGACATGTGAATAAGCTTGAGCGGATAATTAATTAAATGAACAATACCTCGATGAAATAGTTGGCTTTATCCAAATCCTTGGTGAAGACGGCGGCGGCAAGTCCGTACTGTGAGTTGTTGGCGCGCTCCAGCACCTCGTCCAGCTTCGAGAACTTGATGATCTGCTGCACCGGCCCGAAGATCTGACACAACACAAGTAACGAGGTATTATGAACTAAGATAACACTTTTAAACAAATATTATGAAAGTATATGGGGAACGTGGTGTCGTTTGAAACTATTTCTTACTGACAATGGTGCAGATTCTGTTGTAAATCGCACTAAACTAATTTTAGTCACATCACATCTCTTGCGAGCATTATTGAAAAAGGATAGAACATATTTAAAGCTGTCAAATTAGTCTGCCGTCTTCATTCGCGGTTAAATCTAAATGTAACCGCGATAGATGGCGACTAAATTTATATTGAAAACAAGCATTGGACCAATTTGACTAAATTTCTTACATCCTTTTCTTATGTTCTTTGTTAGAAAGAGACATAGTGAGACTAAAATTAGTTAAGTTGTAAATAACAGAAACGTTGGCCGTTTTTAAATCCTATTTTGAAAATTAACGTGCTATTTCTACTAAACTTATTCTTCGTCTACTTCTGTTCTGTGTTTCTGCAATTTGAAGTCCCATCACTACCCTCCCAAAAGTCAGTCGTGTTTTGGGCCACCATGACTTTAGCTGGCGGAAGATCTTCCGTAAACGGAGGAATGATCCACGTGCAACACAATGGTCACCTCAGTCTTGGCGATCTCCATGTGGTCCTGGACGTCACTGAAGACAGTGGGTTGCACGAAGTACCCTCGGTCGCCGGTCTTGGCCCCGCCCGTCACTAGTCTCGCGCCCTGCTGCTTGCCGGTCTCGATCAGACCCAGGATCTTGTTATGCTGCTCGGCGTCGATCTGGAAGTACACATTGCAAATGAGGAGCAGGCAAATATAAGCGGACTAGTGCATGATTGACGATAAAAAAAAAATTACTTTACGGTCTTCCTAAAAAAAATTCAACCAAAACTGGCCCTATCCTATACAAAATAGTGTATGGGATAGGGTCGGATTGACTTAATATTTGCTATACATTAGTATATTTGAAGGCAATGCAAGTACAGTCACCAAAAAAGCTTCTATTAAAAATGATTTTTTTTGCATTAGCAATAACACAAAAATTTTGGAATAGTCCATATTATATTCGCGTGGCTTCAATCCTTAATTTGTTCTTATTGACCATTGTAAAACCACCCTTTACATTGCAGTTTGTATAGTAAAGAAAGAAAGAAAAAAATATTTATTACCCCTCAACACACACAAATAATAAATAATATGATATTAAAATAAGCACAATCATAATCGTGGTGTAGCATGATTAGCCGTTCTTAATCGATCGGAAAAGTTAAGCTACGTCTGTCGTGGTCGGTACCTGGATGGGTGACCGCCTAGTGGTATTTCAAATCGAGCGTTTCCGTGCTTCGGAAGGCACGTAAAGCCGTTGGTCCCGGTTATCACTTAATTGTGATAGTCGTTAAGCTAGATGGATGCCTCCTAGGCGGCTTGAAAAACTCGAACAGTAGAATGACCACTAGCCTACCTCCACCGATCCGCAGTGGGCACGCGTGGTGGAGTATCGCCCATTCCCTTTCACCTTGATTTGTGTGCAGGAGGCCTGTGCTCAGCAGTGGGACATTATAGGGTGATGATGATGAAAATAAGCTTGAGAATAATGTGTATACCTGCGGGCCCTGCTCGACGTCGGGTCGGAAGGGGTCCCCCACGACGCGTCGCTTGGCGCGCTCGGCCGACAGCTCCACGAACTTGTCGTAGATCTTGTCCTCCACGAACGTGCGAGAACCTGCACGATAATAGTACATTATAATACATGTGTGCAAAGTTGGCCATTACAGGCGGAAGCCGAGTGTAATAATCAATGCACACGCGTGTCATACGACGTCTTTCAGCACACTTGTCAGGAAAAATATAGACTTGTATTTTTTTAAGTACATTTTTTGATAATAACGTCAACAAGTATGGCGTGCATTTTTTTTTACAGCTATTCCCTGTCAAACTTTGTTACCCGTTTAAATTAAGAATGCTTCGTCTACATACATATCACTTGCAGTGAAGTACAAAATTTACATAATCGGGATTATACCTGTCATAAAACTGTGCGATAATGTAAAGTAAAAAGCACTAGTGCGTAATAAACTGCATTAAGATACTAAAAACGGTGCAATAAATGTCACTTTACGAGCGAGTGTGTTGAAAACACTATTTAATATCCTGTGAGTATACATACAACGTGTAACGGAAAGAATATATCCATTACAGTAATCCACTCTTTTCGTACTAGTGTGGTAGTAGGCGCACAGATCGTCGATCGATCTTCAAACTCCTTTGGCACGCATATACTCCTATAAGAACATAGCTACTTTATATCCCAGTTACGCAAGTAAAACAGAGGGGCCAGTAACCAGTTTACAAACAGAAAAAATGTAACTAACCAGCACAACAACACTGTCCCATGTTGTAGAAGAGCGCGAAGTGTGCCGCTTCAACAGCTTTTTCAATGTCCACATCCCCCAGGATGACGTTAGGTGACTTGCCACCCAGCTCCAGGGTTATACGCTTGATGGTACCAGCTGCACCACGCTGGATCAACTTGCCTACTTCTGTCGAACCTGCCACATGAGAAAATGTTCATATAGTTTTCTTCAGTTATTCTAGCAAGATACGCAAAAAAAGGCATTTAATATTTATCCGCCCGCAATACCTGATGATGAACTTTGCTTGATAAAAAAAATAGTAGTTCATATTAATTAAGTACTTTAACCACTTAAAGCAGTGCAGGTGAAATACATCTATACAACTATAGTAGCCACGACAAAGTTACGAAATAAAACTGTAGAATTAATAAATTAAATTATTAAAAGAAACAACAAACCCGACTGCGTAAAACAAAAATTAACTGAAAAGAGAAAAACAAGCTCTTTAATCTGTAGAATTTGGAATATAACTTGAATGTTATAAGGTATTGCAGTTGGGGACAAACCAATAACCGAAGTATGTGTCTTTGTAATATTTAGTATTAAAAAAAGTATTACAATATATACATATATGGAATGGGCTATTCACAAGCTTTCATTTGATACCCATATTGTTATAATAACGATATTTTTGTTTTGAATACCCCCCTATTTTCTTATCCGTAGACGCCATATAAAAATAATATACCCTATGACACTCCCACAGTCAAGACGAATCTAACGACACCTCATATGCTTAAATCCATCAAGCCGTTTAGGCTGCAGAGCGTGCCAAAGAAATAGACATACATACATACATACACTCGAAAAACATAACCCTCCTTCCGAGTCAGTCGGGTAAAAATAGAGAGTACGGTTACAGGTCGGTTAACTGAAGCTGCCACGTTCAACACATTTACACGTTGTGCTTTAACGAAATCTGGCACGTTCGACAAATTTACACGTTGCGCTTGTGTGGCGTGACGTCGCACCGCATCATGAAGTCTGTCCGTCTCTCTCGAGCGCTGACAAGCTTATGAGCATGAAGGAGACAGTTGTTTAGATTTTGCTACTGCAAAAAAATATAGAGTAGTATTTTTTGCATTCGTCCATTAGAACTGATTAGAAACAATAATGTAATGAAACATACTGTGAAATTTGCTTATATGTAAGTACTGCGAACGTGCCAGCTTTCGTTAACCGAACATGTATGCATGTGAATACAAAAATTTATTATATTTTATTTGTTTCAATGGTTACATCTTAAAATTAACTTACAGTATACATGTTATTATGCTTATTGTATAATCTATTTAAGGTAAAAACCACGTGCATCTAAGTACGTTATAAACAAGGTAAAGTGAAGAGATAAACATATTAAAATAATTTAAAATATAAAAAAAGTAGGTGATAACATACATAAGTTCTGTGTTACAATTTAATTCGGAATATGCTCAAGCAAAAGCTTACGAAAACCGTATAATGAAACGGCGAAGATGTCGACTGAATGACTATACGTGTTCAGTAAAGTACTTAATCTAAATAGAGGGGAGCTGGATCCCAAAAAAAAAATATTATTATTATTTATTCTAATATGGTTACTTTATTTTGTCTAAAACACATTTCTAAAAAGAACATTGAATATAATATATATAATACAGACCTGTGAAGGCGATCTTGTCGACCTCGGGATGGTCGACAAGCGCGGCGCCCGCGTCGCCGAACCCGGCCAGCATGTTCACCACGCCTTCAGGGAACCCGGCCTCCTGAACAATTACATATCATTCAATATACACCATCTATAGTTTTTTTTTTTTTTTTATATTACTAAGTCTGTAAACAAGCTTACGGCCCGCCTGATGGTAAGCGGTTACCATAGCCTTATGGACGCTTGCAACACAAAAAGTATCGCTCACGCGTTACCGACCTTTCCCCCCTCCCCTATGAGCTCTGGCGACCTTACTCACTTGCAGGAACACAACTTTACAGAACATAAAGTTATTTGGCTGCGGTATTCTGTAAGGTGGAGGTACTTCCCCAGTCGAGCTGCTCTTTTAGCGAATATACGCTATGCTCTACCTCTCTCAAAACTCTACAGATACTCCTTTTCTCCTCACCAATACCTTTTTTTTATGACAATAGGTTGACAAGCAGGCAGACGGGCCACCTGATGGTAAGTGGTCACCGCCGCCTATGAACATTTGCAATACCAGGGGGATTACCAATGTGTTGCCAACCTTGTAGTGCTCTTTTTACGCCTTTTTTGAAGAACTCCATATCGTAGCGCTGAGGGAAACCCGTAACGGGGAGCTCATTCCACATCCTAATAGTCCGCAGTAAGAACGTCCGACTAAAACGTTGTGTGGACGATCGAGGCGGCTGGAAGATGTGAGGTTGAACTCCACATCGCCGACGATCCTTCAGAATTTAAGAAAACTACGGAACGTTCGAAGTGGAAGTCAATGGGGGAGGCCTATGTTCAGCAGTGGACATCCATAGGCTGATATGATGCTGATGATGATGGATGTTTCCTCCTTCTGATAAAGGTTTTCATTCTCTCCCTATAGTTTGTCTATTTTTAATCGACTTAAAAAAAGGAGATTATCAATTCGACACGTATGTATATAATATTATTGGAACTGCATTATATTCACATATGATAATCTATTAGGCCTTCCAAACAAAGAGACAAAATTTTATAGGTGTATGTATATTTGTCCACGCATTTCTCCAGAACTAATTAATCAGATTATGACCATTCCTTTTTTATTGGCTTACTACTCCGAGTTAGTTAAAAACGTTTGGACGAGACCATATCTAATTAACATATCGATGACATTCTGCGTTGGATTAGCGATGCGACACACAAGATGTACTCACATAACTGTAAGTTTACAGTTTATATCAAATGCATAAATAATAAAGCTGCAAAGTTCGTTTAAACGCGCTTATCTTTGGAACTACCAATCGGATTCGAAAAATTCTTTCACTAATAGGAAGCAATACAATGCAATGTAAGTGAAATACAATGGGTACGCCAGGCCCAGCTTCCACGCAGCCATCAGCAGCGAGGCGTGAGGTACGGCGCTAGTATACAGTACCTTGACAAGTTGCGCGAGGTATAGCGCGGAGAGCGGGGTCTGCTCGGCCGGCTTCATGACGACGGTGCAGCCGGTGGCGAGCGCCGGGCCCAGCTTCCACGCCGCCATCAGCAGCGGGAAGTTCCAAGGGATTATCTGACCGCACACACCTGCACACACGATACTATTTACATGACAACAATCATGTTAAATAAATATTTCAGGCACGAAATGCACCTTAGAGGTATGAACAGGGCATAATATGATCAACTTTTATTTCAATACGGGCCAGCTGGCGTGGTTGGTTAAGACTCTGGTCAAGATTCCACCTATCGCGCCGCTGGTCGTGGGTTCGATTCCCACACAGGACATGCATTTGTGTGCATGAACATGTCTGTATGTCCTGAGTCTGGGTGTGATTATGTATATTAAGTATGTATTTACAAACAAAAAAGTAGTATTTGTATTATATCAGTTATCTGGTTTCCATAGTACAAGCTCTGCTTAGTTTGGGATCAGATGACAGTGTGTGAGGAATGTCCCAGATATTTATTATTATTTATAATATGATTGCAATGTATGTCAGAATTATACAATAGCTCCCAGGTCAAAGCCATACAAAGTGTAACAACACTGAATGTGGCGGGCATGCATGTATGTCATATGGAGGCACATATTCATTCGGAGACATTCGTCAATAATGGTGTAATATACATCAATAGTGGCAAAATAGCATCCGGCCCGCTGGATGATAAACCGTTAACATATTAGCAGTAACTTATATGTTATTAGTACAGTTTACGTACAAAAACCACTGCAAATTATTTTATTTAAGTTTTGTACTATATGTATGTATATGTTTGTTTAAACGGGATAATCACTGGAACTACCGGTCGGATTCGAAAAATTCTTTCACTAATAGGAAGCTACATTATCCCCGAGTATTATAGGCCTGCTATACTTTTTATCACGGGAACGCGGGTGAAACCGCGCGAGACAGCTTGTTTATGTATAAATAACATATTTAATGCAATAAAATCATCATCATCAACCTATAATGTCCCACTGCTGAGTACAGGCCTCCTTTCACAAATGAGGGTGAAAGGGAATGGTCAGATACTCCACCACGCATGCAGTCCACTGCGGATATCAAGTGTTGTGGGAGCTACCCACAACACTGATATTCTGCCGGCACCTTGTAACGTGTGAGTCACGAACATCGGCGAGTAGGTACAAAAAATATAAAATTTTAAGTACCACTGTTTCAATCAATTCAAATTATCTCTGATGATTTTGCACAAAACGTTACGAGTTTATCAATGCGTTCTCTTTATCACATAACACACACGTGATAAAGACTGATAAAGATTTTTGTTTTCAATTATATTCCAAGAAATACTCTTATTGCAGTATGTTTTACGTCTTTGTGACCTCGATTTAATTTAAATCTAATAATATACCATTACACTATATCCCTAGCATAAAACAGGTTTTATGCTCGCGAAAACAGGAAACAGGTTTCCGACTATGAACTAACTCACCGCATTGACAATGCAAAACATTTAATATAATGCAATGAGGTGAAGGAAAACATCGTGAGGAAACCATAGCACGGTGGTAGGGTACTTTGTAGAAGCCGGCTGGCTACCACTCTCATGTTGAAAAGCTGTTGCCAAGCACCTATCAGAGAGCCAGTTCTAGGCTTTGTGTACTTACCACCTTCGGCCACGTCATAACATGGTCAAACACTGGCCTGTACACAGTAATAAAACTACTGACTAGCAACGTGAAATTTTGCACAAGGATTCTTTTTATAACTTAGAAGGAGTTTTTTTTATACAACCTTCAACGGGGTGAAAAGGGGGGGATTTTGTTTATATGAAATAATAAATAGTTTGAATAGTTTTCCAAAACTCTTCAGGGTGTTAATATTTGTCTGCAGTCGATTCATTTGAAACTGGGTATTCATACTTTTAACAGAAAATAAGCATCACGAGTATTTTAGTTTCTCAAATATTAGGGAACATTTTACTGCGTGGCTCAATTAACTCAAAACTCTTTCCTTTTGAGGTGTTGGTAATCATTTTTGGAAATTCTACCCCTACAGGGATAAAATAGGGCGTGGGTGAAATATAACGTATTATGTCTTGTCCATTCTAATCAACATTTATAGAGTATACGAGAAATTGCGCAGTAAATTCAATTGCGTAGCATGCACGCATCCATAGCACGCATCCTTCCATATAAAAAACATATCTTAGTTGAGCACCAATGAATATGATTGGTACATATCAAACGCATCCAAAGCAACGTAGCATAACACATCTCTGGTGGAAAAGCAGCCTAATACTTGTTCCTTACCAAATACAGTACATTAACACCTCTTTTAATTGAGATTTCATGCTTGGGCAATATTGAATGCTGGTGAATGATGTTATGGTAAGTGGTACTGACCGACGGGCTCATGTCGTGTGTAAGCGAAGTAGTTCCCATCGGCGGGCAGCACCAGCCCGTGCTCCTTGTCGGCCCAGCCGGCGTAGTAGCGCAAGTTGTTGATCACGGCCTGCACGTCGCCGTAGTACGCCGCCAGGAACGGTTTGCCATTGTCCAGGGTTTCTAAACTCTAGTCAGTAGTACAATTCCATAGTAAAACATGGTAAGACAATCAAACCAAACTTAAAGTTTAGTAAACCGGCCTAAGCGAGTTTTCCGCTCGCACACGGAGGTTTCCGTGCAATAATAAATTGACCGACTATAAAATTAATAGTAGGTGCAACAAAAAAAGACATTTCTTGTAGGGCCCCCATTAATTTTATTTCATTTTTATTACTTGTTGTTATGTTTACGGTTATCTGATATAGCACACTGACAGACAAACGGATGGGCGGATGGATGGACATCGGCGTCTTATGAATAAGGTCCCGTTTGATACCTTTTGGGTATGGAACGTTAAAAACCATGCTCAATCCTTGTCCTCGTTTTTTATGAGTGATCAGTGGAAACAAGCCCATTAAAATCCTGATAGTTACCTACCATAAAATAAATAATTGCTTATTGTATAGCATCTGAATTGACACAATGATGACTTGCTATAGATGTATTTATGATATTTTACATAATGTTATGATAACATTTAGCTTGTTTAAAAACAACACGCCATGTCATGAATTCCATTTATATGTTTCGCTCTATGACCTTTTAAAATCAGTGAGTTGTTTTAGGTAACCTTGTGATGAGCATTATAATATGCATAGCTTATGTATTTTGTACACACAAAACTTTAGTGTAAAATCAATTATAAAAGAATCATGGCGAGATCCATACATTGATTTGTACAAAAAAATAAAACATTTTAGAGGGTTTTGAATCACTTCCAATGTTGAGATTACATTACCAGCAACATATTAATATACATGAAATATTTTATAACCCCCGCAAAACAGAACAACAACATAACGGTTTGGCGGCGAATAGTCGCGATTCGCCGGCATGCCATAGAAATTCGCATTTTTATCCCGGGGTTCTAAAAATATTTTAAATGGCTCAAGTTGTTCCTTAGGCACCAAGGATCAATTATAACTTCATTGTAACGTCTCTAAAAATCTTTACTTTTTTGTACAAATCTCGCCATGATCCTTTAGAATAGACTTACCGCAAGGTAGGTCCTGTCTCTTTCTACAAGATCAGCTAGTCTGTTGAGCAAGCGTCCTCTCTGTGACGCATCCATTTTCCTCCATGGGGATCCATGTCTGTTAAATATAAATATTTTTGAATTGTACAAAGTGAAATAACTATTGATTGTTCTTTCGAATAACTTGTATAAGATTTATTAATTTATTTGATTTAGACACCTATACACACACACACACCCCCACTTACACATACACCAAACACACACTTTGCGCGCGTTTCGTATTTTTGTATCAAAATTACATTTAAGTTTCTTTCTTGTTCCTAAAAAAAAAAACCTTTCAACTTATCAAGAAATGTCCTGGAAGAGCGGGATCTCCTAACACAAGCAAATCTTTGCTTAAAAGGAGTTTCCAAAAATATATTGTAACCTAAGATAAGTTATTGGAAATAAATTTATTTATTTATTATTATAACATTATTGAGTGAAAGCCAGATCTAGTCTGCAAGACATTCATACTTTTTAAGATTGAAATTTGACCATAATCTGATCCAATGGTAGGTGTAACAAAGGTAAACTTACTTGAATGCATTTTTTGCTGCCTTAACAGCCTTGTCCACGTCAGCTTTACTAGCCTGCTGTACTTCAGTGATGACCTGGCCAGTGGCTGGGTTCTCAGACTTGAATGTTCTGCCATCAGTTGACTTCACCCACTCATTGTTGATGAATAGCTGATAAAAAAAGGATTTTGTGGATAAGTAGGTTCAGATAGTGAGGAGAAAATTTTAACCAGCCCAGTGCTTGTCCAATTTGGTTAAATAAAAATATGCTCATGTTTTGGCACTGTGCATAGGAATACAATAGTTCTCAGTTGCAAAATTGTTTCTAGAACTGTCCAGTTGTAGTGTAGCTTTAACTTATGAGTATGAATTTTTTTTGAGTTTTTTTTTATAAGTTTTTTTTAATATTACAAACTTATTTGGTGTTTTGCATAGTACAGCTTTAGGGTCAGTTTTGCATATGAGAATCTTTGACTTCCAAAGCTCCAGTGCTGAAATATGCTTACAATTTTTTTAATGGCTGCTCATAGAGCCCGTAAACGTATGTCGGACAACCAAGGCTATGATTTTTTATCAAATACTCCGCCATATCATTCATTCGGGACCCAGCGGGATATGGTAGAATAGTCCTGTATTCACAAACAACCCAATGGCGATATTATCGAAGGCACTATACACACAAATGTTAGCTCATAAGAGTACTAACATATTTCGAGGTTATAAACACTCGCGCAACACTCTACCGACATAGAAAACCAAATTAAATTGAGGATTTATGACCATTGTATGTACTTACGCCGGAGTATAAGATTTCCGGGTTTGTTTGAGGCACCGGGGCAGCTGCACTCGCGAATTTCGCTTTTTGCACATTAACTATTTTGCTCAGGTTACGTAGCATTTTATTTGAAAATGTATACACTCACTGCTAAACTACTGATCCAGCTGCGAAAATATAACCAACTTAAACGAAATTAATAGATTTATATTTATTGCTGATGGTTGATAATGAAAAAATATGACCTTCAGAAAGTTCAGACAGCTGGCAGCGGGCAGTCTGTCACTGTCAACCAATGAATGTCATATAATGGGTTGCCCTACACAAGAAAAAAAAAACGTATTTAAACAAAAAAATAGTATATATAAATAATGCAATTTATTAGGGATCGTGTACTTTCTTTCCTTTATAATGACAAGTTTATAAGATCTTTATATAAAAAAATATTGAACTAAAAGCTGGGAATTAAAAGTTACAAACAAAAAAATAAAGACATACACTTTCAAAACGCAACGAGCATGCTGTGCCGTCAAATCTGACGATTGACATTCAATGATATCGATACTATCCTGACAGTAGATAGGACCAATGAGTATAGTAACTATCCATAAAGGATTGATAGGATATAAGAAGGATAGGACTATCGATATAATCAATAAAAATTTTCAAGGTCTCTGTAGTATCGATAGCCATCGATATTTTCACGATTGGTTCAACACTAGTGTCAACATCATTTCATTTACCCTTGGATAACTTTTGCAAGTGATAGACTTTTTTAAACAGCAAAAAATGTTAGTCTTTTTTCTCCCATCTTTTACAACTTACTTTCCATTTGCTTTTTAGTTACTTTTATAACGCTCTACAATGAGTTTTCTTATGATACCTCTAGGTATGGTCAAAATACCTGTCAAATCGTGAAATTAAGGTTCAAATTGGTTAGAATTATCAACAGTTTCTTTATTAAGTTTTATTAATAAGTTTCGAGTTTTTTTTATGATTGACACAATAGCTTGTGCTACTTTTCTTCAGGAGACTGTGAAGTGATATATAAATAATTCATTGATACATGAAATAAGTATTCCAAGCTTAAATAATAAATAATCAAAGCAAAATGCTTTGATTGCCGTATTTTAGCTTACGGTGATTACCTACCACTCTTCCGTATACCGTATTTGACTTGAAAATACCCTACGAAACGGCAATTGCCGTACATCTGGCAGCACTTGCACTGCTGTCAGTGTCAGCTCAGCTTGGTTGAAGTTTGCAGTATTGCCAACTTGACTTGGGCTCCTAGCAAAGAGTATAGTAACTATACCAAAAGGTACCTAGCTCGCGAATGAGTAAAAAAATGAACATACTTCCTAACAACAGGAAAAAAAAACAACATTTTAGCTGTTATTTCCCCTCTACCTATCAAAGAGAATATAACGCTACGCTAAGACTACCTATAATTAAATAATTCAACGGCTCACTCCGCTCCTACGTAATATAATACAGTATAAAAGGTGTGTTCGAATTGGGGTATGGTAGCAAAAATAACAGTCCAAAATGCCAAAAACGATCACAACTGGCGTTCGATTTGGAAAGTTGTGGGCGAAATTGGCGTTTTGAACAGTTTTCGTTCACCGTTCGTTTTGCTTGGAAACAGTTAAAAACGACATCGTGAACTGCAAATTTTGACCCACCTCCGAGGCAGGGTCGTTTGTGATCATATTTTGACATCTTTGAATCTGACAGATAAGTTTCGTAAAATTCATACGGGAAGCGAAAATACTAATAATTATTTTAAAATTTTATAGAAATACTAACAGGTAAGAGAATAATTTGTTAGATTAACTTTGTTTAATGATTAACTGAAGGAAAAAGGTAGGTTGAGACAAATGACAAGCAGGCGATGAGCATGGAAATGTCATTTTTGTATCTAATCGTTCGATTTGGGAAATATCGTTTGTGGCAAAAGTTGCAAAATTGTTGAAATTTTCCAATTCGAACGCATAAACAAAAAATGCCCATTTTGAAACTGTTAAAAACGACATCACTCCAATTCGAACGCACTAAAAGTATCGTTTTGGGTTTTTTTTTTGGGTAATTTCCAATATGCGGTCTGGACACCCTTTTAGTAGAATTTTAAATTTTATCATCTTTCTTCAATTCAATTCAATTCTTATCTTACGTATGTAGTTATTGAATGAATAGTTGAATACTCTTTGAATTTTATTTGCGTTGAATAAATTTTATTTTGGGTATATTAATGAATCAGAAACACATGAAACGATTATAAAAATCCAATCAAAACAATTTGATTGAATACAAAACTCAATTATGGAAGGGATGGACGGGTCTATAGTAGAACATTATTTACTAAAATACAGTTTGATCTTAAGAAAATTTGATTATCAAATATCAAGGAATCTAAGAGTCGGTGGAATTGAAACAAGGTAAGCCATGTATGGTTCAATACTTAACTCATAATTTCTTAATTCTTGTGTTACTCTAAATAATGTAACTCTGATTAATCAAGATATGGATGAGGAAGTCGGTACCTAGTCTCCTTGTTTTATGAAGGCGGCTCTATAGAGCTATAACAAGCTATCTCGTTGATAGTGACATTTGACACTGCAGCAATGAACATGGGTTAACAGAATCCTGGCTTTGCCCTTGCATAGAGATAGAATGTTAATAGAGTGACTGTACTAGTGTATGCGGCAAGAGCACGGGTATGTTCAATGCTACATTGAAACGAACTGTGTATTCATAGTATTCATTTTCTATCAATACTGGTACCAAGAAACATTTCAATCACTATAGTGTACGATAGTTATAAATATGCAAACTTCCATTAAAAAAGAGTTGTATGAAATTAATGTATTATTTATTTACTTTTCAGACCTGTGGAGAGTAATGGTCTCTGGTGCTGTGTACTATTACCAACAATATTAATAGTCTACAATACACTGTACAACGTTTCACAGTTGTACAGCCTGGTGGCCTACGTTTCAGTTGGCTTGCTGTGCTACTCCATTCTATTTGTGATTTTTATATCAATATCATGTCTTGTTCTAAAGGAAGCTGTTTATGCTGGATGTATAGCTTCAAGCCTTGTGTCAGCATTGTTAGTGTACACATTCTTGGTAAATGGTAAGAATTAAAATGTAACTAGCTGCATGTTATGTAGGCCATTATGACAATATCGGCACTGCTCCTGGTCTCACTATGTCTCCTTTTGGTATAGATATGGTTTCTCAAAACAGCATTCCAATTATTATTTTTTACGGGTTATAGGCCATATTTGACTAATCAAATGTTGATATGGTAAGCACAGAAGGAACTGGCTCTCAAGTGCAGGTGTTGGAACACACCAATAGGTGCTTGGCGACTGATTTTAACATGAGGGTGGTGGCCAGCCAGATGGGTACTACAAAGTGCCCTTTATGCTATGGTTTCCTCATGATGTTTTCAATTCAAGCGCATTGTAGGATTCAAACCGGAGACCTCTGTCTCTGCATCTGACGACTATCATTGCCTTAAAAATATTCAAATATACATGAGTACATACAATTCTACAAATTTCCTAATAATGTTTTCTTTGATTGCAGATCTATTATTCTCTCTGTTAACCACATTACCATCTGTGTTCCTATTCAGCACACTCCTGAGGGTATCACTAACAATGTTTCCCAGGACATTCACTATTGGAGAAGCAATGATAGTAACGCAGGGAATAGTTCTGTTTTTGGTAATGGCTTTGGCTAAATGCCTGTATATGGAGAATGAACATGGTGATTTGGACCTTATTGGTGGCATAGTATTTGTAAGTATTTTACAAGTTTTTTATTAACTTGCTATGTATGTATTTTTGGGTCAATTTTTGCACCCACTTCCAGTGGTCAGAGAGATATTTTTGGTATACATTAGTATATTGGAAGACAACAGTACAGTCAACAAAAAGTACAGTCGCCAATAAAAGCTTGTATTAAAAACTAGCTGCCCGGCGCGACTTCGTTCGCGTGGTGCTACCCTACCCTGTGGTGTTACCCTACCCTGTGGTGCTACCCTACCTTACCCTGCCCTGCCCTGCTCTACCCTGCCATGCCCTGCCCTGCCCTATCCTGCCCTATCCTACCCTACCCTACTCTACCCTACCGTCAACCTTTTTTTTACAAACACTGAGCCACACGCAGAGATTGACTCCCTCCCGTACGGCCCGTACCCGTGACGTGATTTTTCTGCTAATACTTATATTTTTAAACTCGTGATATCTTTTGAATGGTATGTCCGAATTGAATAATTCAAAAAGTTATATAAAGGTATTGAAGCAGTCTTGAATGTGAAGTAATTTATTTTGATAAGGAATAATACCAAGATACAAATAGAGAGCCATTTCTAGCGGCGGCATTTCAATTAAATTTTTAAAATAGAAAATCACTTATTGTGGCATAACTATAATAGTTAGACATATAGTATCGCGACACTTTTTGTAAATAATAATGTGTTCTGCAAAGTCGTAGTACATTATTTTATTCTATCATCAATAGTTTTCGCAGCGCACGCGATGTAATGAATATTTTAGGTAATTTTTTTACACCTTGGGTTACATTATTGGAATTTTAGTAAGGATCCCTAATGTTTTTGAAAATATAATATAGCCTATGTCACCCGGGGATAGTGTAGCTTCCCAACAGTGAAAGAATTTTTCAAATCGGTTCAGTACTTTCGGAGCCTATTCAATGCAAACAAACAAACAAACAAACAATCAAATCTTTCCTCTTTATAATATTAGTATAGATGAAATTTTTAACAGAAACTTATTTCTTATATCTTTTATTTTGGTTACAAATCACATTATTGAATTATTGGCTTGATTTGAATTTGATATTGCATGGTGGTGGTATTGCCCTATTATACTCGTGGAATACCTGCATAGAATAGAATAGAATACATTTATTTGCCAAAAAAAAAACAAATAGGCATCTAAATAACAATACAAAGATAATTATATATATACCCCCTTATTCATAATCGCTTTTTAACTAAATCAGTGTAATAGTGTCCTCCGTCTCACTCTTTCGATCATCAAATGTCACGTGTCAGATAAAGACTTCAGAATTTTAGCTAATCAACGTTTGATAACTTCATTATGAATAAGGGGGATAGCCTATAAAGGTTACAAATGATTTAAATTAAGTAATGATTTTACTCGTCAACATGATCAACCTTAAGTTTAAATACCTTACATATTGATGGGCCAGTTGGGGTGGTTGGTTAGGATTCCACCTGTCACACAGCACGTCATGGGTTCGATTCTCAACCAGGGCATGCATTTGTGAACATGAACATGTCTGCATGTCCTGGGCGTAATTATGTATTAACAAACAAAAGTAGTATATGTATGTATTATATAAAATTATCTGTTTTCCAAAAGCTTAGCTTTTTTGGGATCAGATGACCGTGTGTGAGGAATGTCCCAGGATATTTATTTATATAGAAATAATATAATAAAAAATGATCTACAAGCAAATTATGACTCCAAATGCTTACTGTTAAATCATGAAGAATATAATAGATGACAAACAAAGCTAGGAGGAATATATTGGTTTTACTATCCGTCACTTCCTACCTCCGTTACCTTATAATGAGTCTTGTGGCATCCCAAAATATGACTTCCCTATTTTCAGACAGTATTGTCAACCGTGGGATTGATTGTTACAGCGTTGTATTTGATGATTGACGAAGAGAGAACTCTGTTGAACCTTCAGTACATATTTGCCGCTGCAATAGTATATACACTGACTGTATTGTATTATACTATAGGACTTGATAGTATTCCCAAAATACTATGTTATGTTTTCCTGGATCCAATTCGAGTAAGTATATTTTAATGGGTAAGAGGAAATCAATACACCGTAATGGAAAGGGTATATGTATGCCAAAGCAGTGAAGATTAGATCAGGTACCTATAGACTCTCTGTAAAAAGTTTCAGCTGAAAATAAATTACTCTAAGACCTGTATTTTTGAACATCAAAAATTTAAGTGAAGCCTCAAGTATAAATTGTTCTTTTTTACTGTTGATTAGCCTGTGTTTGACTTGACAATCTCACCATGGTAAGTGATGATATGGCCGAAATTGGTAAGCACACAAGGCCTAGAAGGAACAGGCTCTCAAGTGCAGCTGTCGAAACACACCGATAGGTGCTTGGCGATAGATTTTCAACTTGGGTTGTAACCAGCCAGATGGGTACTACAAAGTACCCTACCACCGTGCTATGGTTTCCTCACGATGTTTTCCTTCACCGAAAGCTCAAGAATTTTGAATAGAAAATTAACCTTATGCCATAGGTAAAGGTTGCAAATTCGTTGGTCTTTATTTCGACGCTAAACTTGAGCCATTGATGTTTTAAAATACGGACCTTGTGGGTGGATCTACTTTTTCTTGTACCTCATTGCTATAGTTACGTCCCCTTGACAACTCTTTGAAACCATGATTTTCTATGGTTACAATTCACCAAACGTACATTTTTGTCGTAGTTTTATGCCCACTATTGTATGGACCATCTCCTAAACACATTAGTAGCATATAACAGTTTTTTTAAGAAACTCCACTCCATAAACCCAACACCTACCACAGTCTATTAAACCATACGCAGGTCGGTAACGGCTTTCCCGCGTCTCGCCCCTCACACCCCGCACGATTGCCCTGTCTAGACGTCTTCGTCGAACGACTGTATGTTTTAATAGACTGTGACCCTACTTTCGTTGTGGAGTCTAGTCGTATACGTGTGACCTTTAAATTCAAGTGTTTTTTCTGTATTTCACTTCTTTGTAAGTAGTATATTATTAACTCTGTGCATTTATGTTCCAGGTGAAATTATTCGTGTTCTGGCTATTCCTAGTAGTAGTGTCGGTAATAGTAATCATGCTCCGTACAAAACTAGCAGTCAAAGCGGGCACGGTTACGCGGAAGACATTCCATATACTCGCCTCTTTGGTGTTCATGTCTGGGATATTATACGATGTAAATTTCACGATACTGGCCTCTGGAGGTGGATTGGCTCTCTTGATACTTGTTGAGGTAATAAGTAAAAATTTAATCCGACCAATTGCGAGTCAGACTCGCGCACCGAGGGTTCCGTACAACCCTGTAGGTATATAAGTAAATGGTAGTATATACCTGAGTATTCGATATGACTTTCAATTTATGACGTATTAAAAAAAACTACTTACTAGATCTCGTTCAAACCAATTTTCGGTGGAAGTGTTCATGGTAGTTTTACCACATTTTACCACTTTGGAAGTGTCTCTCGCGCAAACTATTCAGTTTAGAAAAAAATGATATTAGAAACCTCAATATCATTTTTGAAGACCTATCCAAAGACAACCCACAGGTTATGTATGGGTTTTATTTAAAAAAATATTTTTTGCGGTTCACAGAATACATCTACTTACCAAGTTTCAACATTATAGTTCTTATAGTTTCGGAAAAAAGTGGCTGTGACAGACATACATACAGACATGACGAATCTATAAGGGTTCCGTTTTTTGCGATTTGGCTACGGAACCCTAAAAAGTATGAATTCATTTAAAAAATAATATTTAAAATATAATACAATTATTTTAGGGTCTTAGAAAAAGTGGAATAGAACCAATATCATCTGAGCTCCAAGCGGCATTTGAAGTTTACAGTGATGAAAAGGTACGATAGTTTTATTCTCAGTTTTTATTTTATACCTACTGCTAAGTAGCAAACAAGCATACGGCACATTATGGTAATCGGTTACTGTAGTCTATTGACGTTTGCAAAACAGTGGTATCACAGGAACGTTGCCGGCCGACCCTGCAAAGATCTTGAAGAACGCCATGCTTTACTGTTTTGGCTAAATAATGGTGGGGAGCTTATATCACAAACTGAGCGTCTGCAGGGAGCTAATTTGAAACCAGCTTTTAATCTAGAATTTTTATAACTAGCTGACCCTCGCCGTTTCCCGCGTACGGTTTTTTTTTGCGGATCTCTAATTCTTTTTCTAAAATAAAAGGGGCCCAAGTTATTCCTTATAACATCAGTCAGTGAAAGTCCCGTCAAAAAAGGTCCAGCCGTTTCGGAGATTAACCGGCCGGAACAAACAGTCAAAAATCGAAATAAAGATTTTTTGTTATAATTAACGTGGTATTATACTGTCATGTATGCATTTAGTACAAAACTGTTATTTTGACATTACAAACTGACACTTCAATTTTATTTAGATTATAATTTAAATTGCAGGACATCGGCAGTTTTGCATTGACTCCAATATACCTGTTCGTGGCACTATCATGTCCGCTACTAGTGGTTCCGTGTGGTGACGTGTCCACGTTGGAGACCCTGAGCGGAGTGCTGGCCATCGGCGTCGGAGACACTGCGGCCAGCTGGTTCGGCTCCAAATATGGGTTTAATAAGTGGCCTGGTGAGTTTATTAAAAAAAAAACACGGCATTGGTGCTAATTCTGTTGTTTAAAACTAATTTAGTCTCACTATATCACTTTCTAACAAAGAACATAAGAAAAGTATGTAAGAAATTTAGTCCTGTCAAATTAGTCCAGTTGCTTGTTTTCAACATAAATTTTTTCGCTGTCAAAATTGGCTACGTTTCTTCTTCTTCTTATTTTTAATTTTGGCAACCAAGCCCAAATTAGGGCTCATTTCTGCCAGTGTCGAGTTATATTATAGTTTCCAGTCACAATAAATCACTTCACATTATAGTCCACAGTCAGTCACCGTCCATAAAAGTCATGTTTTACTACAATGGTGGTAATTGTACTAAAACTCTTCACGGACATTTTGAGACAACTTGAAAAGTCACGATACACATAATTCATTTCATTTCACTTCACTGGTGCACATGGATGATCTTTATTGGGTAAAATACCACCAAAAATACACAATAAAACTCAAAATACACAAATTTATGAAAATAAAAATGCTACGTCACTCTGCAAGTTCCCGCCATAAAGTCCTTGGCTACGTTTATTTACCCGCAAATGAAGACGGCAAGGACTAATTTGACTGTTTAAAAAATGTTCTAACCTTTTTCAATATTTTTTTTAAAGAAAGAGATGTTATGTAGTTAAAATTTGTTTAGTGCACAGACTTATGAGTAGTACTAAACCTACTACTCATACGTCTGTGGTTTAGTGCGATTTACAACAATCGGCACCAAATATTTTCTGTAGAAATAGCAAAAGCGTTGCGGTATTCTAAAGTTAAAACCGTTGAGAATCAAACATTATTTAACTAATATACTGTTTAAAGGGTCACGTAAATAACGTCACTCTATTGTCATTGTCAAATAATGTGACATTATTTACGTGACCATTTAATCAGTATATTAGTTAAATAGCGCTTTATGAGTAAGGGGGTAGGTAATTTGTTGTTGGTTATCCTATTCAAATTACCTTATTTAGTACTATAATTAATTTCTTGTATTTTATTTTCAGAATGTGATAAAACATTAGAGGGGACAGTGTTCAATATTATATCACAAGTTGCAGTAGTTTACACACTCCAAATGTTTGGTAATTATTTTATGACTATTTGCCATTTTGTTTGCGTGGAGTTCATATGGTTATATTTTCTGTGTAATTGTCTTTAAATATTTCCATAGTTTTTTTTCTGACATAGCAACACTTTTTACAGAACTACTACAGTCGCCAAACGGTTTCCTTCGCACTGTGTTAGCTGCTACAGTAACTGGACTAGTCGAGGCAAAGACGGATCAAGTCGACAATCTCGTTCTACCGCTTGTTAGTATATTAGCTTACCAAGTCACTTCCTTCATGAACTAAAGGGCAAGGATTCATTCATGAATGTGTGTAAAAAATAATTTATAATGTAAAGGTGATAGTGATGTTATTTGAATAGCAAGGTTTTGCATAGCATAGTGTTGCTAGCATAATGAGGTGCCACATATTTTTGTATATTTATATTTTTATATTGAATTTTACATTCCTATATTACCAAAGAGTACAAAATGTTAATTAAAAATCGACTGTATAATTTATTGTTTTATAAATAAATCATTTATTATAAGTTTTGTTGCAATTACTTCAAATAAACTTATTATTTTATGCACTTCAATTAAAGCTTTGTTTTGTTTGTGTTAACTTGAGGTGTGTAAAACATTAAAATTTATATACATTGTTAAAAGAGATCCTTATATTGCATTCATAATTATGACTACTCTTACACGACACCATTTTGTTCTATAATAACGCGTTGTTCTGAAGGCTCTGTTTTAATTTCACCGTTAGTACAGTCTGCGACAATTTCTTCTTTTATCTCCAGTTTGATCACTTTTGATTTTTCATCATTTTCATCACTATTCCTCTTATTTTTAATCAAAAGTCTTTTCTTCTTAACACCTTTGCATTTTGATTTAAATGTTTTTTCTAATTGCAACACTGATCTTCTATCTATGGTCCAATCTATGATAGATGTCGCTGCGAGTTCTGTGAAAGCATCTTCTCCAATAAAGGTGGGTATTTCAATACCTAATAAACTCATAACTTTTTCTAGTATATCGTCTACATAGTAATTAATCACTAAATCTGCTTTGTTATCCTGAAAATAATAGTATTTTTACATTTGTTTTTTTAAATTAAAAAGCAAATAAGGCTGTTCGCTAAAAATGTTGGTACAACATTCTTTTACATTCATCTACTGCAAACCGTATACTCATCATCAGCCTATAATGTCCCACTGCAGCACAGGCCTCCTGCACACAAATCAGGGTGAAGGGGAATGGGCAGATACTCCACCACGCGTGCCCACTGCGGATCGGTGCTCGGTAGGCTAGTGGTCAACCTACTGTTGGAATTTTCAAGCCGCCTAGAAGGCCTCCAACTAGCTTAACGACTATAACAATTGAGTGATAACCACGACCAGCGGCTTTACGTGCCTTCCGAAGCACGGAAACGCTCGATTTGGAATACCAATAGGCGGTCACCCATCCAGGTACCGACCACGACGGTGGTAGCTTAACTTGCCGATCGATTAAGAACGGCTTATAATGTACACCACGGGCGCTTCTGCTACACCCCATACACAATACATCAGTGCCCCGAGTGCAAAGAATTATCGTTAATAAACAGTTACTAATACCTCAGAGTAGATAAATAACGAATGCGTTTGCGTAAACTATAAAGTATGGTAGAAATTAGTGCAATGAGTATTCCGCTAGAGTCGCTGTGCCAATTTCTATAGAGCAGTGTCGTAACGCAAACGCATTAGTACAGTAGTACCCAACTGATATGGCGCGTCGTGAATCTTCGTTCGCACAGAAAAGAAAGTATGGCCCGTACAAGAAAGAAAGAAAAAAGAAAGAATGCTTAAAACTTAAAATCAACCTTAGATCACTAGTATAAGGTTCATAATAGAGTGCAGCAGTTAGTGCCGTCTCACTCGCAAGTCACGCTCCTCCGCACACATGGCGGCAGCTGCCGACCAATAGCATTTCCCACGCTTTGAAAATGTGTCTTCTGCGCAGGTACATCGGTAAGCCATATCAGTTGGGTACTACTGTAAACCTTTATAACGTCAATTCTTTTCACTTTTTACTGGTGTGGCATGGCAAATATGTAAAATTAATAACTAATAATATAACTCACATGTTTTGTTGGTTGCAGGTTACATATCACTAGTTTTCCTCCGTACTTCACCGTCTCTAGAGGTAGATTACCACTTGGTATGATTTGTAGTGTGGTCCCCAAGCATATGCTTAGATCTGCTATGCTGTAATTACAAAAAAAAGAACATTTAGTTATCCTCAAACTAAATGCATCATGAGAAGGAAATGTACAGTCTAGTCTGCTACAAGTGGGTTTATTAAGGCTACATTCCGATTTAAATAATATCGCTCACAGTGCTCACAGCAATAATTTGCGTACCGAGTTAGATATCACGATAATGACAGCTGAGAACTGTCAACAATTCGGAACGCCCGTTATCGCGCTCACAGTATTCAAAACAGAACATTTGAGAATTTAATTAAAATCTGAATTAACAATGCGCTAGAACTCCTCATATCTTTTATTAGTTGACTCGCAAAAAGGAATATCCGCATTTTTTATTATTTTTCTCTCATAAAATCATAAAAAGTATCTTTGCCATATGGAAAACCAAAAATCTTATTAGATTTTTGCCGAAAACACAATAACTAACCGTCACTTTTTGACAGCGCTCACGGTGATATCAGTTTAGGGCATGGTCGGTGTGAGCGCAAGATGGCGCATGTCATGACGTTTCACGGGACATCGTGATGGCGCTCAAACTAATATGGAACGGGTTTAAGCACGCTCAAATCGATTACAGCGATTATATCATTAATTCGGAATGCAGCCTAATATTTTTCATTTTTACAACATGCTGGAAGTGGGCAATAATTTATAAATCTTTTTTTATTCAATGTAAAAATAAACCTTGTATCAATGATCTTAAAGTCTATTTTTAAACGCGTATCAAAATATGCTCTTCTCTCGGAGCTGGTCGGTGTGAACGGTCCCTTAAATTGCGTTTTTACCTAGAATGCCACTCGGCCATAAGCAAATCATTCTCGGGCAAGCTGTGTTCCCAGTCGAGCACTCCGTCGTAGAGTCGTCCGCGGCACGGGCGGCCGGTCACGTGCTCGCCCGCGCACGCCACTCCGCTGCATTTCTTGCCGACTGTCTCCACTGGACGGTTGCGGACAAACTGCCTGGAGGTAAATTAAGTATTAGTGAAGTACTAGGTTTGTTTAAGGATACGATGAAATTTGTCAAAATAAGATGGGCATACAATGAAATAATTTAGTCATTCAAATCAGGCACTTATGAATAGTAAAACTCTAATGCACGGTTCGGAAGGATGCTTTTGCTGAGAAGAGCCGGCAATTAACTCGGCAATAAATAACAATGAATAAATGACAGATAAATTATTTGTATTGTTGGCTGTTTTCGAGAAAAGGTAAGGTGTGTTTTTTTTTGCCTTTTTTTATACATAAAAATACCTATAGTTATTTTACAAAAAAATAAAGCTTATTAGTTTTACCAATTTATCAAAATAATCTACAAAGCTTTTACCTTTTACATACATTGCATTCATCAACAAACATGTTGCCATGAAGCTCTGCAAGATATTTCCTTGCTAGTCCAGACTTCAAGTGCAATCCATCAATATTCTGACTAACAATGTACTGTACTTTGTTCAGTTCAACCAATTTTTTCAGTATCATGTGGGTTTTAGTAGGCTTTGCGTCTGCAAATGATATGTTGGTTGTTGGCTTTTTGCCTTGCTTCTCTAGGGTCCAAACACCATTGGGACCTCTGTGGAGCAGAGTTTTATTCATTGAAAGTATCAGGGTAATAGTTATAGATTGGTTAACTAAAGCTGGGACGTTCAACACACGTTGCGCTTGTTTAGTGGCTGTGAATAAGCCATCAATTCAATTCAAAATCATTTATTCAAATTGACCTTCTCAGGCGCTTATGAAAAGTCTGACTGTAATACCGGTTCGGAAGGTTGCATTTGCTGAGAAGAGCCGGCAATAAACTCGGCAATTATTCTTTTCAAAACAAGCTTAGATTCATTACATAATATTTACATTCTAATCGCACTAAAAACAATTGCGTGCCCCGGCGCGGCGGCAAAATTACAAAGTAGACTAAATAAATATTTAATAAGTAAATAAATAGCAAACTTAAGCAGACCAGCCCCCACAAGCAGCACCTGCATCGGCGCAACGACTTGCATTGCATGCGCATCATGAAAAGTTTGTCCATTTCTCAAGCACAGTTATGAGTATGAAGGAGACAGTTATTGTTTTGCCTCAGCTCATAAATATAGAGTGATCTTATTTTTCTTGATCATTAGAATTGACTGACTGATTAGAAGCAATAATGTAATAAAACATACTTTAATGTGAAATTGCATTTGTGTGAATGGGCGAGCTTTAGTTATCCAACCTGTAGACAGATTCCTTAAATAGAGTGATTAGTATGGTCAGCAACATAAGTAGCTGAACAGATCAAAATTTTACAAATCGCCTGTAATGTAAAACTATTCATGATGAAGAAATTTATACTGTGTAGGTTTTCCTAGTCACACATCACACTCACAAAATACCTGTTATTTGACCATGTTATGGATAGTTAGCATATAGGTTTTTGTAAATTTCGATCTGTTCAGCTACTTATGTTGCTGACTGTACATAAAAATTCAAGCTTTTTTATAAAAACAATTTATGGCTGGGCTTATTGATGGCCATGCTATTTTATTATCTATATATTATTATTTCTTAAAGTTAGTAATTCATTAAAGTTTTTTTTTCTTTATGTCCTCATTGTTTTGTTGTGATCTGCAGTCTCTATTATAGTGAACAACATTTTTGGCTGCTTTCGCTGGATTATTATTGGCAGTGTATTGAGAGAGATCCAATAATCTTGTTTCGCAGCAGTTGGCTGATTCTATTGGAATTGGTTGTATAGGCTAATTACACTGTTTCAGTCTAATGAAAGAAATGTCATTGGCCATTTTGTTTTGATGATTTGAAAGTCTGTAGATATATCTTTCATAATAATCCACAATTTCCTCTCTGACTGTAGGTATTTCAAGTCCTGGTACAAGTATTTATTGCTGATGTTCCATGGTATTTTAAAATATCATTTGAGTAATTTTGGTTTGGAATCTTTCAATGATATCTATATTTAAGTTGGCAGCAGTACCCCTAAGTTGTATTGCGTAACTCCAAACAGGGTCCAGCATTGGGTTAGTAACAAAAACTAAGTCAAAAAACTGATACACAAACCTAAAATCCGGTATGCCAGCTGAGGTGCTGATACCAGCACCAGTATGCACCACTACATGTTTGCTCTGGTTTATCAACTGTGCCAGGAGCTCGCATTTTTTATTGAACTTTTCTACAGGATCAAATTTCTGTAAATTTATCACACAAAATATTACATACATGACATTAGGAGTTTCAGTGAAGGTTGAATGGATGAGCTGATAAGAGAAGACCTAGATGAGATGAACAATCGTCGACTAAATAGGTAATGTTACAAAAGAGCCTGGTAGAAAGGACCAGATGTGCATGTATGCGTGTGAAGAGGATGTTTTAAGAAGCAAAAGTGGTGCGTAGTGTGTGGCAAGTGGAAGTCTATGGTGTCTGCCTATCATAATGTGAGACAGTTGTGGCTTATGCATTTATATAAAAAATAATATAATTCAACATGCTTTTAATTCATAAAATGCACTTACCTCTGGAATACCCAGGATGCCTTTATGTTCGTATGGAGATAGACCCTCAGCATAATTGCAAGACATTATTCATTTATATAATCTTCGTGAAGAGTAAAATAAGTGCACATATATTAGTACGTTTTAAATCTTCTAATTCCGATTTCTTTTCTTTATTTTCAATCAATCCAAACATCCAAACGACCTTCGATTATTCGATAATTCGATTCGATCTGCAGTGTTGCCAACTCTACCAAATCAAATCTCGCTAGATGGCTGGTTCAAAAGTCGCTAGAAGTCGCCAGTATTTTTTTCTAGAACTCGCTTTTTTAATGATGCTTGAAAAGTGAAACTCAAAATAATAAAGTATTCAAATTTAATAATAATATTATAAAAAAAATATATATAAAATCTTCATCATCATCCGAATCAATAACAATCGCACTCGAGGTCGAAGGTGGCGGAACTTGAGGATCACTCGCCATCGAGGTCGATGGTTGTTGATTTTTCTGGGTAAATGTGGCTTTATTGGTGCCAATAAGCCGGAGTACCTCTAATTGTAAATCATAATCATAATATTTTTTATTCATTTAAATGGAATTCCATATTTTTAACCCCGTGCGATTTCGTAGCTTTGATTTTACTATTATTAAGAGCACTAAATATTCTCTCGATTTCTCCATTATCGATTGTAGCTACAGTTGTGTTCAATATGGAATGAATAAACTAAGGATTGTAAATTCATTTATTGTATAGTCATAGTTACACAACTGTGGAATCAAATAAATTTAAATGAGAAACGATTCACATCAAAAAGGTGCTAGAAAAGTCGCTAGTTTTTTTTGTCGCTAAATGAGAATAAAAAGTCGCTGTGAGTGTCAAAATGTCGCTTAATCTAGCGACAAAGTCGCTAAATTGGCAACACTGTCGAATAGAAACTACCAGCCACTGACCTCCATTATACAAGTACGCTGGACAGTATATCATCGACCTTTTAATGAAGCCATTTGATTTTCGCCATTTTGGCGCTGATAGCAATCGTGAGCGTCCACGGAACTAATAGTAGAGACGGGGCATTTTAGTGTCTATATCGATAAAAAACGTTTTTTCTTTTTTATTTATCGACATTACTTGTATGTACCTGTGATTTCGTCCGCGTAATCTTTAGTTATTGTAATCGCTTGACTAACAAATAAGTAATACTTACTTTCGTATTAATAATTTTACAGGCATACTTAGAGCATAACTGAGTAGGTTCTAGTGGTAGTGGCGCGGGAGGGAGGGATACATTTTTAATTCTCTTTTGTCATTTGACGTGATGAAAACACATCCCTCAGCACCGCTTTACTACCACAGGAACCAACTCAGTTAAGCGCTATGTCTGTAGAAGCAATTAAGAGGAATCTGTAGAAGCAATTAAGAGGAATCTGTCCAACAGCTAACAAATGGTTTGTTTTGACTATTTTTTTTATTATATACATATATATATGTATAGTATACTAGCTGTCCCTCGCGGTTTCACCAGTGTTCCCGGGATAAAAAGTAGATGTCCTTCTCGATACCATCTGCATGCACAATTTATCGTGATTGCTTAACCGGTTCAGGTGAATGCGTAGGTAACAAACAAATAGATACTTTCAAATTTATAATAAAAGTATATACTATATATAGTATGGAAGTATGGATGTTATAATAGTATATATAACATATAATGGCGTGACAGTAAAATTAATGATGACTATGGCTTGAGAACTGGCTTAGGTACGGATTAAATACTCATTCGTTAAATGTTCCTGTAGATCACTTGGAAAGGTACTACTAAAAAAACACAAAGAATTACTTATAATAATTTATTTTTGATCGACTTCTAAACAAGTAATTATCAAGCTCTTTCACGCGTGCACTTCGCTGGCTCCCTACAAATTATATGTGTTCCTTTCTCATACCAGTTCTCCCCCTTCTGTGGCGTAACGCCACAGTATGTGACTTCGCGTCGAGCTGATCTTGAGCTTGATGTGCCTTATTCCTCATATGTTCACCAGATTGTGTGCCAAGTGTGCTCTAACTCGCGCAGTTCGTTGAATTTTTCTTGGGTCCGTATGAGATTCTGATGATAGACTGGTCCTGGTACTTCTCTCTTTATCTGGTCAAGCATCTTCGATCTAGCGTCCGCGTATTGGTCGTCACGTCGCAGAGTCACACAGCGCTATCCTGATAAAGAAATAATATATATAATAGCCTGCCATGACAATAAAATTGTAGATGCTAAGTTCAACGGTTATTGTTTAAAGGTACACATTTTTTAAATATATTTAGTTAAAAGTATCAGTGAACAATAAGTAACCCAACAAAATATAACGGGGCGCAATAAAAAAAATCGCTCATTGAATCTTTAATCCAACATCATTTTTTTTTATTATCAAATTGATGGTTGACGCTACTAATTTTGTAAGACATATTAAACTCGGAAGAAAAGTATCGACCCATTATCGATATGAAACATTACAGCCCTATTTCTTTGTTTACATTATATATTTATTGAAAATGGAGCTCTTATTTTACCTAAATATGATTAAAAACGTTTATTATATAAACCAAAATAATAATAACAGCTTCATACAAGCAATTACACAAATTTACAGCCATGAAATTTACTTACTTGTTACAGGTTATCCCGCTGCCTTTTTGATATCGAGTTTGACAAAATATGCAAACTCTCATACTCAAAACGTTTAAAATGTCACGTAGAAAACACGAAATAAATCAAACGTGCACAAAGTAGTTTTATTCGAGATTTTTTCCAAAATTCTTAGAGTCGCAAAAAAACAACACGACGGCCATTTGCAACAAATGTCAATAATAGTACCTGAGACGCTCGAGAGGGGCGCTTTGATTGGGCACAAGAAACAACTGTCATTTCGAAAGAAATATACTGTCCAGCGTACTTGTATAATGGAGGTCAGTGCTACCAGCTCTCTAAGTTAAGTATATACTGTAGTCTTTGCTACCAGCCAAAAAAAGTACTTTATGGATGGACCAGCAGTCAAAATAAAATAATCGATGATTGAAAAATCGTCCAATCGACTATAGTTTCAAAGTGTATTTAAAAATTACCACAGTAATTATTAGTTGATATTCACAGTTGATATTGCTCTATATTATTTAGGTTTACACGCTACGTATAGTTTTTTTTCGGATTCGGTTAATTAAAGGGTAATTATTAAATATATTAATAATATTGATTTGGTTGCTGGTAACATTTATTTAATTTAGTTGGTTGTTCTGTCTGTGGGTTGGGTTGGTTGGTGTTGGTTTGGTGTTGGTTGTAGTTGGCGATTTTATTTTCGTGACTTTCGTGAATGAAAATAAACCGTACATAATTAAAATTGACCAAGAACTTGCTAAATCTCTTTAATAAAACAACCAGGAATATGAATCGTAGAAGGGGTCATGAAGATGATGACGGATATGGTTTGTTTTTATGATATTTATAGGTTATATGAAAATAAAAACTGAAAGCTGATTTGGATGTGTCCTACAATGTTTTCTCCTTTTTTAGATCGTCTGCATAGAAAAAGGCGTCGTGTATCAGAAAACCAAGAGATAGAGGATAGGTTGGAGTCACTCATCTTGAGAGTGGGAGAGAAAAGTAGCTCAAGTTTGGAGAGCAACTTGGAGGGCCTGGCTAGTGTCTTGGAGGCAGATTTGAGCACATTCCGAGTGAAGATATTACGTATTCTCACTGAGTGCGCAATTCGCATGCCTGAGAAATGTACTATTTATGCAACATTAGTTGGTTTATTGAATGCCAAGAATTATAACTTTGGTGGTGAATTTGTGGAGTATATTGTGAAGACATTCAAAGAAAACTTGAAATCTGCAAAGTGGAATGCAGCCAGATATACCCTCAGGTTCATTTCAGACCTTGTTAATTGTCACGTACTGGCAGCATCATCTCTCCTTACATTACTGGAGACTCTAGTGGACTGTGCCAATGAAGATGGGGTACCACAAGTCAGGAGAGATTGGTTTGTGTTTGCCGTACTTTCTGCATTGCCTTGGGTTGGCCGTGAGCTGTATGAGAAGAAAGAATCTCAGTTAGACCATTTACTAGTAACTATTGAAGTTTTTCTTAACAAGCGCAGTAAGAAACACTGGCCAGCATTGAAAGTATGGTCAGCAGATTCCCCACACTTGCAAGAGGAGTATTTAGATTGCCTGTGGTCACAGATAAAGAAATTGAAACAAGACAATTGGTCTGAGAAGCATATACCAAGACCATACTTGGCTTTTGACTCAATATTGTGTGAAGCTTTGCAACATACACTCCCAGCTATTCAGGTAATATTCTTGTGACTCTTACTTGTTGTGGGGTCTTCTTTTCCGCTAATAGGCCGCTTAGGTGGGCCCTTTTTGCATGTGTTGTGACTCTCATAAGCTTTGAAATGCCAATTTAATCTTTTGAATTGGAGTAAATAATATAAAAATTGTTTTAATTCTTATCATGGGATGCGCATCCCTCAAGAGAACCAAGAGGTTAAGAGGTTAATAAGTGAAAATTGTTTATTATATAGAATTATTTACCAAGCAATGTTATTTATATTCACTGGCTGTCTAAGCCTACCATATAATTAAAACCTTAATAAAAACAATATCTTCATTGTCATCCAATTAAAAGTTCCTCACAATTTTTTTTATTACTTTACACTTCTTTTCTATTTACAGCCACCACCCCACAATGATACTGACACATACCCCATGCCTAGAGTAATATTCCGCATGTTTGACTACACTGACTGCCCTGATGGGCCAGTCCTGCCTGGAGCTCACTCCATTGAGAGATTCCTGATTGAGGAACACCTTCACAACATCATAGAAGCACACCATTTAGAACGAAAGGAATGTGCTGCTCAACTCCTCTCGTTCCCTTACAAAGCTAAGATACCGCTAGAATACTGCATTGTGGAAGTGATGTTTGCTGAACTCTTCAACTTGCCAAGGCCAAGATATTTGGAGATATGCTACGGGTCTATTTTCATTGAGCTTTGCAAACTGCAGCCTTCAACAATGCCACAAGTGCTGGCTCAAGCAACAGAGATATTGTTCCTAAGGATTGATACTATGAATGTTGCATGTTTTGATAGGTTAGTATACAGTCACTTTGATGTGTATCAGCTTTTATGAAAGGAGATTAAAATAAATCCTGATAATATTATGAAACTGTGTAAATTTTTAATTAATATTTTGTGTAGATATTTCTTACTCAATTATGCCTTAATGGCTGAACAGATTTACATGAAAGTAGGTGGATAGAAAGATCATATCATGGAATCAAAATGAAATCCTTCAGCTCAGCATGTTTTTACCTTATGATCACAAGTTTCTGTTACTAATCAGTATTAGTTCTAAATATGAAGATATAATGTTTACTATAATATGATGGGTCTCAAGTTGAGCTCCAGTAACCTACACCATATGCTTACTAACAAAAACATAAAGTTATCTTACCATATGTTAACTCATTGCTTTCCGCTTTCCAGGTTTGTTAATTGGTTCTCATACCATCTGAGCAACTTCCAGTACCGCTGGTCCTGGGAGGACTGGGAGGGGTGCACTCAGCTTGATGCAGACCATCCTAAACCCAGGTTCATTAAGGAGGTGCTTAGCAAGTGTCTTAGGTTTGTATTGCTTTTGTTTAATTTATATTATTCTACAGAAAAACCATTGTAATACGAGTGGTAATTGAATCTGGGACCTCTTTTGACATGACTTCAGTAAACTTGATGAATATTTGAATACAAAATAAATATTATCTACTACAAAGGTCTCCTTTCAAAAAGTGTCCGACTACAAGGGTGGGTGGCAGCACTCTTTAGTCCGATAAATTGGATCATCTGACACAGCCTTGCAAAAACATTTTCGGATTATCGAGAGTCAACTGTATAAACATGGCATGGAACTACATAAAATCGGAAATTCAATTCATAAAGTATTTATGTAGTGAATGTTTTTGTATCTATCAAAGAACTCTTTGATCTCAAACAATGGTATAAAATCCTTAAAAATGATTATTTTGTTCCTAGGTTATCATACCATCAGAGAATTAAAGACATCACACCTGAGACATTTGCATCTTTTGTACCTCCAAAACCTGAGCCAATTTACAAGTATTCCATGGAAGGAGCAGGTAACACCAATAAACTAGTTAATATTTTTTTTTTATTACGTTTACTGTATCTTTATTTCATCTTATTCTTAACTTAACAATTATGAAGATATTTACATTATGGTAATGTGTAACCGAGTCGAAATTAACAATGGTGCGAACTGCGTTTTTATCAAGTTCTGGCGCTAATTAAATGCTTTAATTTATTTGTAATGCGGTATACTACATACATATCTAAAAATAGAAACATACATATTGGTCATTGTCATCTTAGTTTGAGATCAATGACAGATATTAAAGCTGCAGTTTGAGTATTATCTAAGGCTATTAGGCAAATTTCAGTCTATTCCATGGCCATTAATTCTAGTAGGCTGTATGGGCGTTCTTGGTATTCGTCGTAGATATCGTCTTTAGAATTTCTAGCTGCTTCATTTTCATCTTCGTAATTAAACGGCGATTCTTCTTCGTCGGATGAAAAATCTTTGTCGTCTTCATATTCTTCTTCGTTCTTATTCTTTACATCGCTATGGTTCTCTTTTTTGTTAAGGGAATCAAGAAAGTCTTCAAAATCGTCGTCGATTTGTACGTAATGCTCATGATTTTCACTCTCCCCTTCGTCAGGTTCCGATTTAGTTGTTACCGGGCTCTCTTTTGGCTTCTCCGAACTTTCGTCCATTGTGAAACCACCAAACAGTTCTTCAAATATACTAGGAGTAGCCGCGCTTTCGGTCGTTGGAGTAGTGCTAAATTTAGTTACTATTATTTCGTTTTCTAATTCGTTTGATTTTTTCGGAGTTTCTACAGTAGCTGTGAGATTATGATGTTTCTTCTTTTTACATTTGGTTTTATTTCTTAAAACTGGTATTGGTGAGGAAATTACGCTTGCTTCAGTGGGTGATAATTTTACCACTTCAATTATTACATTTGGTGTCTCGCTCGGTGGTGTAGATGTATTTTGGAAGATGTATTCAGTGTGATCTTTCGATTCCTGTTCATTACTCTCCTCATGACTATCGAAGTCATCGCTCTTTTCTATATTTTCATCAGATTCCTCATCAAGTTCATCTTGATTATGTAATAAATCTAGTTCTACATCACTATCTCTATCATGTTCATCTAAGGAGTCTTCATAAGATTGTTGAGTTGAAGACTTTTCTGAATTATGTTCAGATAAATTTTCCGTTGTACTACTTATATTTGCCATGTATGGACTGGAAACATGATCTTCGTGATCTTCTTTGTTTTTCTCCTGATCTAAATACTTGGGAGTTGATGATGGTAGATATCCATGGAAATTAGAACCCTTCCTTCTCGTTGACAGTTTTCCTGATGGTGATATAGCTAGTTTGGTGGTAGTTTTGTCGAGGTTTGGTATGCTCCATCTGTCGTGTTTTACTGATGTTCCTTTTTGCATCAATGTAGATTGTCTGAACCGGTTTTTAATCTTTGGCTGTGTGGTTGCTCCAGAATCCTCGTCTTTTGTTGGGGTTGGAACAACTGTTGTCGTGGAAGGCCGTAAAGTTGTAAAAGTCTCAGTACTCGTAGTCAGAGGAGTAGTAGATGTTGTTTTATTATTAGGCTCCCATTTATGTTTAAGACCGCCCGTTGCAGCGGATGTTGCTTGAGGTGTTAAATCTTGCTGTGGCTTTTTTGTTTGTAGCAGTACTTCTGGGGCTTTCGTTGTGGTGGTGGTTGACGTAATCCGTTTATGTTTTTTAATCTTGTCGGGTTTTGTGAACTTAGGTGGAGGCCGCGTGCGTTTCTTAGGTCTGGGCGTGGCTGACTTGGTAGTAGTTACTTCTGCAGCTTTAGTAGTACTTGCTGCCGTTGTACTCAAAGGAGCTGTAACTGTAATAGGAACAGTTACTGAAGTTACAGAAACAAAGCTTTCTGTCGCATTAGCTCTCTCTCTCTGGGATGCCATTGGTGTTGTTCTAGTAAATGCACCCAAAACGTTTGCCCATTGCATTTCTTCTTCTTTACCTTCTATAGATTCACTACTTGCAGTTATTATATCAGGTGTAAAAGTGGTGGTGGTAACGCGATGAGATTTTACATTCTCATGTTTCTTTGCAGGCTTTTTTCTATAGTTTTTATTTTTATGATGGCTAGCAACACTTGATTCGGTAATGTTGTCTGCATATTTCACTGTAATCGGTCTAAATGCAGAATCTTGTAACGGATCTGGGTCAGAAAACTGAACATCTAATACTTGTGGGCTCGGTCGGAAATCTGTTGGTGGTTTTCTCATAGGTTTTGATGAATGTACTAGCTTTAGAGGTGGCATGGGCTTAAATGGTTTCTTATCCATAGTAACGAAAACTCCAGGTGGTGCGCTATAAACTGGTGGTCTCACATGATCAGGGAAATAACTAATTTTCATCTGAGTTGGTTTAAGCTTATTGTACGTTTTATGTGTTAACGGTGTAGTGACTTCAGGATTCTTAGTCGTGTAGTCTGTTATATTTGATTGATTAACATTCATTTCCTCAATTGTAAAATTTCTCAATTGCGTTAGTGAAATTGGTGGCGTCGGCAAAACAGCTGGCCTCGTAGTTTTCACCGGATTTGACGACACATATCTTTGGTCCATGTATGCAGGTGTATAGTGTAGGTTTATCATTGGATCAAAATCTAGGTAATGATGCTGAGAATATGGCACGGGCGGTGCTTGAAGTGGAGGCCTAGAATATTTATAGATCTGAGGTTTGTAAGGGTACGGCATCAACTTCTTCTGATGGTGTTGCTCACTTGGAGCCCCTACATGCCCTATCTTTGAGTACTGAGGAAATACTTGAGGAACGTAAGTATTCTGCTTGTATCTCGGAGCATCTTCGAATGAGTCCTCGTTACTAAATAGTGATGAGAATATCCTATCTAAGCCCTGGTTGTAATTGCGTCCCTGATAATTTTGCGTTGGAACTATGTTCTTGTGGAACCAAATAGCTCTTTGAGGCCTCTGTGACCGACTTTGCTTCAGTTCGTTTATACGGTTTTCTAGATATTGCTCGGCAGATGAATTTTCTCGAACGGTAAAGGTTCTGATAGGAGTTTCAAACCGTTTCCTCTGCTTTTGTGCCGAAGTCTTTGACGTCACTGAAAATGTTAATTCGTAGTGATATTTACCAGGTGATGTTTCTACGTCTCTTTGTCTCACACGTTTCACGGACCAAAATGCTTTGACGCCCTCCATACATTTATCATCGTCACATTTGTCTTTTGACGCCTCATCTTCAGTGAAACGGAACCCTTCTTTCTCTTCTAAAAGTCTACCTATGGCCATAATCGTGATATCACTGAAAGCAGCCGGCTCCTCTACTCTAAGCCTATCAAATGGCGCTGTTTTTATTTTATGCCATAAGTCTCTATCATCTTCTTCTTTCGATACGGTATGATCAGGTTTCTGATCTGACGATACGATGGTGCCTTTGGATATTAACTGATCTATTTTGTCTCTGACTAGCGTCAAGTAAACGCTGTGTCTTAAGGCGTCTTCCCAATAGTGTGCGGGGACGGCGGCGACCACAGCTGACGAATCAGTTTTGATAGTCTCTTGTAATGTTCCAGCAAGGCTCCCTCTATTGTCATGGTGCCACTCGTCGAGCGGTATCGGTGTCGGTCTGAAGTCTTCATCTTTCGCAGTCTGACTTCCTCCTCTTTGTACCTTTAAAAATTAAACATCGATTAAATCAATAAGCAGTTTAAAACGGCTGGAGAATTGTACTGAAAAAATGCTATTTCAGTATGCGTTTGAAAGTAAAATGGCGGTGGGCGGGAAAGTGCCGCGGAGATGTTGGCGTGTCACAAATCGGTTGCGTGCTCAGCGCCGGCGCGGTCCAACCCTGCCGCGCGCCGTTGAGTTTCCAATCGACTAACTCCAATATTGCTGTTCACTAATATGTGTTCTCTTGAATTTCTAATTATTGCGATTTCCGAGTTTAAGTGAATATTTGATTAAATAATGAATAGGCACTGTTTAAAATAGATATTGTGCAATTTTCCCACCGGGCACTAAAAATATAATAATAGACTGAGGCGAAGGTTAACGAAACGATGTAAACTATTTCATTAATAAAAGTAACTGGTATGATAAAGAGCCTAAATTCGTTACCATCCTACTAAGGTCAGTTCAGAAAGAATTACTTTCAGATTAGTTAGATTTTCGAAACATAAGAAAATGGTAACCATGCGAATCTTATATCAATTTGGGTTGTTATTGCAAATTTGCGAATGCATTATTTGGAATTTGGATAAACATTTCCGCAGAAATTCAAGTCTTGAGATATCTGCAATAACTTCAACTGCCTATGGCTACTCTTATAAATTATAAATAGGTGTTAGTTTGTAATATCGTGTTAAAGCTGGATGATTTATAACTATCAATCGCATTATGATCTAGACCTACATACGCGTCTACCGTGGCGAGTCGTTTTGTTACATCTTCCAAACAATGTCTTAAAGTTGTGAATTCGATACTCATGTTGTTTTCAAGGTTGCTCTTATCTGATTCTATCTAAATTATCCATTCATAGATTACATCGGTATTGTTTCTTTATAATGTTAATGGCTTAAGTTAGTAGCTTCACGGTTGATATCGCCTTGATCAAAATTGAAAAGTAATTATTAATATCTTGATGGCACCAGCCCTGCCCTGTGTTGCACTGCTTTATGCTGAGGTAGCAGCAATTTGACTCCGCGCTGACTCCTCGCAGCTCACTAATGGTATAAGAGCTAGCAACGTCGCGAAAAAAAGAACTTTAGTAAGGCTGGTTTTTTGATATTTTCTTACGCATTAAAGCCTGATAGAGATGCGCCAAGTCTGGCAGCTGGGAGTGGTTGCGTTTGCTTTTGCGCATCCTATTTGTACTAGTGAAAATTTCGGATTTTTAACCCATTAAACCATTTTAGTACGAATAATTTTCTCTTCACCATTTTCTACAGCCTTTTAGCAACCTAAACTTAAATCGACAGAGCGTTATGTGGTTGCTAACTATGTGCCAGATGCTATTTTAGTTGTGAATCTTGTGAAAGCCATATTTTCTTCTAAACCATTTTCTAAGAGCTGAAATTTCAACATTATATAGTTATGCTATCAAAGAACCTAAAATTAATTTGCCAGACGGATATCTGGCTGCATAAGGGTACACAGACTAATTTAAGATCTGTTCAAGAACATTGTGTTAATCGAAAATAAACCTTATGTCATCGGGACAGGTTCCAAATTCAATTGTTTAATCTCAACCCACAATTTTACTTGAGCTTTGGTTGACTTTCTGAAATAAAAACCTTGGCTGCCTTCTTTCCACCAAAAAAGTGCGAGGAAGCTAAGCAGTGAGCGAGATTATACTTAAAGCTACGAAACTAATGTCAGAACCATGTACCGGAAGTGGAATTCGAGACCCAATCAATAGCAGCAATGAACAAAATGCTAACTTGAAAAAGTAAATTTTAAACCAGAACCATTCGAAGGAAAAAATAATATAACTTTATTTTCAAAATCAAAATAAATAAGTAATTTATTCAGGTTAGGCCCTGATAAGGCACTTATGAACGTTACAGTTGACTCTATCGACGATTCGAAATACACTTAAAACTGAGAAATCTCCGAAAATATGTTGTACTAGTTGTCCCCCGCTGTTTAACCCGCGTTCCCGGGATAAAAATTAGCCTATGTCCTTCTCCATACCATAGGCTATCTGCATGCCCAATTTCATGATGATCCGTTGAGTTGAATCGTTGAGGCGTGAAGGCGTAACAAATAAACAAACACACTTTCGCATTTATTATAATATTAGTTAGGAAGTTAGGATGTTAGGATTAGTTATCAATATTTTAATATACACTATGTATCAGTAAGTTGAATAGTTAGGCCGACTTGTTTGGCTCGACCTGTGTGCACACCTTAGTGCAGTTGCTATTTCACCCGTTACTAAAACTTTTAATTTATTAATACTGTAGGTGTAATTAAAGTGATAATTTTATTTAAACCATTTTAATGGGTCTGAAACTCGACAGTGCTCCAGGATTTGATGGTATCTCGAATAAGTTACTAAGAGCAATTAAAAATCATATAACTGCACCTCTAACCTTCATATGTAACCTCAGTTTATCAGAAGGTAAATTTCCAACAGAATGGAAAGTGGCTGCTGTTACCCCTATACACAAGGCGGGTGATAAGACAGATCCTGGTAACTATAGACCAATATCACTCCTAAGCTCCTTTTCAAAAATTTTGGAGAAAATAGTGCACAAACGACTCATCAATTTTCTAGAAAAATACAAGCATCTCTCTGAAAGGCAGTTCGGTTTCCGTGAAAATAGATCGGCAGAGGATGCGGTAACTTGTTTGACTAAACTAATCTCAGGCCATCTAGACAAAAAACAAGCCTGTGCAGGTGTTTTTATAGACCTAGCAAAGGCCTTTGATACCGTGTCTATTCCTATCCTAATTCGTAAGCTTGAACTCTATGGGGTCAGAGGTAATACCCTGGAATGGTTTCGAAGTTATTTAACAGGTCGCACCCAATGCGTAAAACTCAATCAGAACCATAGCAACCCTACATCTATCAACTTTGGGGTTCCGCAGGGTAGCATACTTGGCCCAACCCTTTTTATTATGTACATAAACGACATAATAAGCGCTGACGTTCCAAGTGCTGATATTATTTGTTATGCAGATGACACCGCTATCGTCTTTCATGGTGACAATTGGTCCAGTGTTACAGATTCAGCGGAGAAGGGGATGAGTATTGTTGCTGGCTGGCTCCAAAGGAATTTACTGACACTCAACCTTCAGAAAAGCAAATTAATTTGTTTCCACAAGACCAAAGCTTCAGCACCCACCTTCCCCAATATCATAGTCCATAATTGCTCGTCGAATGAACTTCTGACAAATGCTAAATCACTCTGTAATTGTCAATCCATAAGTCGTACATCCTCAATTAAATATCTTGGTGTCGTTATAGATGAGAAATTAGATTTCGCGCAGCATCTATCTGCTACGGCCAGTAGAGTCCGTAAGTTGATCTACGTATTTAAGAACCTGCGTACAGCAACGAACAATAAGCAGTTACTCAAAACTGTGTACACTGCTATTTGCCAGTCAATAATATCATACTGCATAACAATATGGGGAGGTGCGGCCACAGGTCATATGATAGCCCTTGAAAGGGCGCAGCGCTCTGTGCTTAAAGTTATTTTAAAAAAAACTATTAGATACCCCACTAGAATCCTTTACGAAGATATGGATGTACTTACCGTCCGCGGCATTTTTATTTTACGCGTTATGTTAAACGTTCATCGCACTGTTTTAAAGTCCCCAAACTATGAGATTATGCTTCAGCAGAGAACGTTTAAGCTCCCCCTGCCATCAATCAAAACTTCTTTTGCTCGTAGATTCGGAACCTTCCTACACCCTTTCATTTACAACAAAGTCGCGTCCGAATTCTGCATTAAATACTGCACGGTTGGCGTACTAAGGAAAAACCTCGAAAAATGGCTTAAGAACCTTTCATATAATGAAATTGAACAATTACTGAGAGTAATCAATTAAAATTCGCGCTTTCTCAATTCATTCATCTATAGCACTCATAAGTCTCTTGCATACACACACACCCCATACACACACACATATTCTATTCAACCACCTTTTTTGACAATGTTTCGGAAACTTGGCGAAGAAATGGTTACCTACAGGACAGGCCTAGCCTAGTGTAGGAGCCATAGAAATAACGATTCTCAATAAGCTTATAATCTCTCTCACATACATACACACACCCCCACACACAGCACACTACACACTTATTGTACTTACTTTTTATTTTCTAATGCTATTGTAAAATTCGTATTGCTCTATCTCTGTATTTAAGTTGTATTAAGTTGTATTTTTGTCTCTTTTTGTAACTGTATTTTTGGGATGAGATTAATAAATACTTATTATTATTATTATTATTATTGTAAAATTACAACAATAAACCTATCGGGCACATGAGAAGTTTCTTGCGTCGCTTCTTCTCCTCATATTTTTTTTTTCATTTAGATAACACGGTGGTTTTTACTTTTTAAAATACTTTTTTTTTACTTTTATGTTATTTTATTCGTTGTATTCTTACCCTGTTCCTAATTATATGGAGTCGGTGCAATTTTTGCGCTGTTTCAATTCGACCATTCTATCCATTATTATATATAAAATTCAAAGTCCTGACTGACTGACTGACTGATATATCAACGCACAGCCTAAACCGCTGGTCCTAGAGACATGAAATTTGGAGGGTGTATTCTTTGTGAAGTGTAGGTATCCACTAAGAAAGGGTTTTTCGAAATTCCACCCCTGAGGGGGTAAAATAGGGGATGAAAGTTTGTATGAAAGTCCGTCAGTTTCGAAGTTAGGATGTTCAAAATAAGTATTTAGGCTGACGATTGAAAATTAATTTATAGGTGTCTCAGCGTTTGTGATAATTCCACCCCCAAAGGGGGAAAAAAGGGTATGAAGTTGGGTAAGCAAGGCCTTCAATTCCACAAAAAACTCAACTAAATGTATTATTAAACAGTGTAGGTATCCAGTAAGGAAGGATTTTTGGAAATTTCACCCCTAAGGGGGTAAAATAGGGGATGAAAGTTTTAATGCAAGTCCGTCAGTTTTGAAGTTAGGATCTTCGAATTTTGTGTATAGGCTGACGATTGAAAATTAATGTAAAGTTATCTCAGCGTTTATGATAATTCCACCCCCGAAGAGGGAAAAGGGGATTAAGTTGTATATGAAAGTACTTCATTTCAACAGTAAACATCACTAAATTTATAATTATACAGTGTAGGTATCCACTAAAGAAGGATTTTTTAATATTACACCCCTATGGGGTAACATAGAGGATGCAAGTTTGTACGAAAGTCCATCAGTTTCGAAGTTAGGACCTTCAAATTTTGTGTTTAGGCTGATGATTGAAAATTAATTTATATGTGCCTCAGCGTTTTTGATAATTCCGACCCCGAAGAAATACAGAAATATCTTCACACCCTTTTTGAAGACCCTCTGGCTAAACTGCTTTGGGAAAGCCACGACGGGGAGCTCATTCCACAGCCTGAGTGTACGCGGTAGAAAACTCCTTACTTCTTTTTTTTTTTTTTTTTTTTTATATTTTTTATTTATTTGTTTGAGGATCGCGTTCCAACTGTACATGTTGGACAGTTGTATATATACAGATTCTCGAGAAAACTTCGTAAGCGTGATGCAGGTTTTTGTGGCGCCACTGGCTGATAGATGTCGCTACATATTGATATATTTTATGTTAGGTAATATCATGAAGCAATAATCCCGGGTAATATCCTCCCACCAATAATAATAATAATAATATAAACCTACTAAATTTTCTCCCACAATAAGTACCAATATGGCGAGGAGGGCGATGGTTACCACGCGCGTCATACGTGAACTTGTGCTGCTTGTGGGAGCTGCGGGGCGATTACGTAACTAAATTTCAATCATTTTTGAATTGAAATCGGTGCAATATAGCGTTTTTCTGATAACTTTTTTACGTTCTGATAATTGCAAATACAAACAGTGGCTCATTAGAAAAGGAACCATTTCCGATTTTGTAATATTTCTTTGAAATTCAGAGGTTATTTCAATCTGAATTTCATTGCAATAAAGTTACGTAATCCACGTACTGGTCTACTTAATTTGAGTCTACTTTGTAGTTTGTGCCACACTATTATTGTGAAAGAGATCAGAATTTAAATTATATGTAATGAATCTAAGCTTGTTTTGAAATGGGTAATTGCGGAGTTATTACCTAATGAGACGAGATAAAGAATGTAAACAAACTTTTGCTTGCTGTTTGTATATAATTAAATAATAAATATCCTGGGACATTCCTCACACACGGTCATCTGATCCCAAACTAAGCAGTGTTATTTTTATTTGTATTATTATTATTGCTGGCCGCCAATGGGGTAAGCTCCACACAAATTTGCCCATTTTCCTTTAGGACTCTAGAATGCTCGCTCGCTGTGTGTACAGTAGTGAACGCGGAACTCAGAACTCAGAACTCAGAACTCTAGAACTCTCTCTGTGGCGGTATCGGCGCCTTAAGATTATAATTAATAATAATAATAATAATAAAGCCCTTTATTCAGACAAGATAAAAAATTGACATATTATAGTGGTGTCCTTACATCAGAAATTAATAAAATTACAATACAATTATTACATTTATACATTATTAATTAATTACTTAAATTATTCAATATGCCTTTCAATTATGTTTTATTTAATCATATTTCCTATCTCTTAGACACCGGCAATCTTTGTCTGTGTGCCCTTTGGCATAGGCCTCCTCCAACTCCTTCCATATTGCCCTATCCTTAGCAATCCTCGTCCAAACCCTTCCTCCCGTTATTTCTATGTCATCTTTCCATCGTTTGTTCTGCCTTCCTCTTTTCCTTTTCCCATTTCCCAAAAAAAAAAAAAAAAAATTAAAGTGGAGATGGACAGGCCACACACTGAGAGGAAAAGACAAGTGGAGTAGAATGGTCACCACCTGGCATCCAAGAAATGGGAAAAGGAAAAGATTATAATTGCAAGGCCCTAAATACACGCTTTTCTACCCAGTTAGCGAAATATAGCGGGCGAGCGCAAAAAGTAAATTTACTTAGTGCTGCGCCATTTCTTGGAACTGCTTTAATTATTTCTGTTGTAATTTGATAACATTTTTAGATCCTTAAGATAAACAATTTGGCATTAAAAACGCAAATTTCCAAAATTCCAAGTTAGCATAGTTCATTTCTGGTGTCTAAACAATTGAAACAAAGAAATTTCACTGTCATTAGTGACAACCAAGTGACGCCTCAGGGGTAGTCAACAGTTTTCTAGACAGTCTTATTATAATTTTAATAATAAATTCATAATGAAACAGTATAACTTATGTTTTTAATTTTTTTTTCACTACTAATATAGCATACGTAGTTGTAATACGTAAAGTAACACTCTGTCAATTTAAACTTAATTTGGTAAAAAAATTGTTAAAAAAAAGGACGGAGAAATTGATGAAAAAAAATTAAAAAATGTTTCAAACTCCGAAATTTTCACCAGCACAAACAGGATGCGCAGAAGGAAACGCAACCACTTCCGGCTGCCAGACTTGGTGCATCTCAATCAGACTTCTATGAGCAAGTAAATATAAAAAAATCAGCCATACTAAAGTTCTTTCTCGAAAACGTTGGTAGCTCTCGTACCATAATTAGGTATAAGTATTTATGGACTAAATTCTTTTTAATATGTCAGTAATTTTTCTTCTAAGAAAATCTTAACTGTTATATACACCTATCATAACTACAATGTTTTCGCTAAAATGTTCATATGGCATATTTCAACATGGGTAGTTCTTTGTCAGGCTATGGTATAAAGTTAGACGCCAGCAATTCAGAAAATCCATCTAACAGTCTAATTTAAGAAATAATAATGCTGTCTTCATTGGACTAACTTATTATTCTAATAACCAATTTGTTAGCTGCTATAGATATTTATACAGAAAAATACGCAATTAGAAGTTAGTTCCCACAGTACATATTAATTGTGAATATTAATAGTATTTTCCACGCAGAGATATATCGCGCGATGCGATCTTGTCTGGAGGCGTAGCTGATTGCTCCACTTACTTGGGAAAATCATTGAACAATAGTGCACTAGAGGTCACTGTCTGTTGTATCATCATTTTGTAATATACTTATTTATTGTTGTTTTTGTTTAGTTTAAATTATATTACACGCTCGCTTTAGATTTTGGTGTACTAAATACTTTTGTAGTTTTGATGAAAAAGAAACTATAGATATAGCAACAATATTAATGCTCCGGTATAGACTAATATGATGTGGATTATTTAGTGAACACACTTATTGAAGATTTTGAATTTTAATCGGCTTATTCTATAGGCACTGTATTTTCTAGCCTACATTTCTTATTAATATATATTTTTATTGTAATCATTATCTCTAATATATTTTGTACTATTAAATTTTTTATTTGATACTATTAAAAAACAAACTCTAAAATGATTTATCAATATGAAAATTGTAAAAAAAAACATTGTTGAAAAAGGAGCACTGTAAATTCTACTCACAAAGAATGTAAAGAAAACGCATAGCAGCGTGGATCTCATGTTTGGTCACTGATACACTGCACGAGTGCTACACTTGGACTTGCGATGACTTATTTGTGACGCGTGCGGCGCGCTCGCACCGGGTTGCGCGGACTGACGCGAAAAGCGCTCGCTCTACGCATACACCCCCGCTAAAGGGTGATTTACTCGTTATGTCACGGAACTTGCCAATTGAAGAGATTGTTTTTTTAATTGATGTGTTATGTTGTGTTTATTACAGCATACATATGTGACAATTGTATAGGAATTAAGCTATTGGCAGACCGTGTCGGCTTTGTTAAGTATTACAGTGTAGATTTAACATACCTAGATGGTGCCTACTATCTTTTGAACGTCGAGGACCTTTAGATAAGTTTAAAAATTATCCAAATTGTCATGTCTGTCACATATTTAAGAACTAGATGTCTCCCGCGGTTTCACTTGCATTTCCATTTGCCTTCTCCATACCATAAGCTATCTGCATGCAAGATTCCATGATGATCCGTTGAGTAGTTGAGGCGTGAAGGCGCAACAAATAAACAAACTCACTTTCGCATTTATAATATTAGTTAGGATTTAGTTCGCATTGTATCTACACATGCAGCACGCAATAATAATATAACTGTAAAGCTATCCCAAAACTTGGCGCCATTTGGTGCTTACCTCAGGGAACGCATGAATTGCGAGTTTAAAATAATTGCATGGGGTTCTTCAAAAAGGGCGCGAAGAGATTTCTTCAGGGTCGGCAACGCACGACCTCCATGCGACGATGATACCTCTGGTGTTACAACCGTCCATAGGCTACGGTAACTGCTTACCATCAGGCGGGCCGTATGCCAGTTTGCCACCTTAGTGGTATAAAAATATAAATTAATTAACTACTGTAAAGTAATATTTCATTTAAGTACTGACACGAGAGACGAGAGTGGAAGCACGGCCTTAAAATGATAAATCCAGTAAAACTGCTGAAATATTCCATATGGAATAAACTCTTAATGTAATTCAGGCAAAATTACACGTTTATTACGGCAATGAATATAACACGCTGATTATTATGCAGTATTTGCTTTGGAAAGTGAAATTTTTCAATTGTTTTTTGTGCACATTTACAATTATATTCATAAATACGTGTAGTGTTAATGTTGCACGCGTTATTTACATTGTCTGTGGCGACATGATACATTAGAAGGTGCTGAAGTCGTGTCGGGAAATGTTCTCCAATTTACATTTAATTGGAATGTTCATAGATCAGTGGTAGTGACGTCAAATGACTTGATACTGATTCGTGGTTTCGATTCCTACAATGAGCTTGAAATTTGGAAATCATCATGTCTGATGATTTGTGGTCTAATACAACCCAATAATAATATCATCTATAATAAAAATAAGTCGGGTTTTCCTTCCTGACGCTATAACTCCAGAACGCACGAACCGATTTCCACGGTTTTGCATTCGTTGGAAAGGTCTCGGGCTCCGTGAGGTTTATAGCAAAGAAAATTCTGCGCGGGTAGGGTAGGGTAGGGTAGGGTAGGGTAGGGTAGGGTAGGGTAGGGTGGGGTAGGGTAGCACCACGCGAACGAAGTCGCGCCGGGCAGCTAGTCATCTATAATAATAAGAAATAACCATTGAGCTATTATTACTACGTACCTATAGACAAGCAATCATAAACAATGGCAAACAGTTATGTCCCATTTTTAACCGACTTCAAAAAAAGGAGGAAGTTCTCAATTCGTTTGTATGTTTTTTTTTTTTTTTATGTTTGTTACCTCATAACTCTGTCATTTATTAACCGATTTAGAAAATTCTTTTTTGGACTGGAAGGGTACACTTCCCGTTTGGTCCCATTGCCATCAGGTCAGGATTTTATTACTTCTTAGTGTACTTTGAAGTCGGTTTAAGTTTTTTGTAAAACAGTCCAATTATTTAAGAGTCAACTAAAGTCTTGTCATTGGTAAGCTACTAATAAACATTATAAAAAAATATATATGTTCTGTTTTGCGCTGAATCAATAATTAGTTGGCTAAGCAGACAGTAGAAACACGTAGCGCTATCAGAACGCTCTTAGGAGTATTTTTCTCGCAAACACCGTAATTTTCACGGCGCTTACGCGTTTCGTTCATCGTTCTACAACAACAAGTGTGGCCGGATGGCCTCACTTGAACTGAACATAGTTGTGATGTGTGGTGTCTTCTCTATACATAGTAATAATAGTTCAATGAGAGTAACTGCTAATTTCTGCACATTAGTATTCAATAATACTTTTGCTAAGACATTCGTCATACTAGTTTGTCTTTTATGATGATAAATCGATATATCGTTTGTTTTTCTCTTAGATTGTTTATTCGATTGTTGACTATATACATACTTTATATATTTTTTGAGCTTCCGTCGTTCCTTGTTCAATAATTGTGTTGATCACTAGTTTCAGTCCCGCGGTTTTACCCGCTCTCTCAAGAAATCTACAATTTACCCGGGATAAAGATTCCAGGTTTATGTTATATCTTTATACAATGATATGGATGTTTATGTATTAGTCTTTATTCGATTTATTAATTCAGTAAATCTAATCATATTACTCACACTTGAAAGTCCTACTTATTGGTGAATCATAGTTTTTATTTGGCCTCAGATATAATGTTTTGAATTTGTAAAATTGGCGGAAGCCCAAAAAAGTAGTTAAGTACTTTGACATAGTATCAAGTATCAGAAATCTTGCTTTAAACATCTTCTCAGTACTGAGTCCTCTTCCTGCCTCTTCGGAGATAATCGTCGCGACCATATTTATTGTTTTTTTTTATATATACCACATAGGTGGCAAACAAGCATACGGCCCGCCTGGTGGTAAGCGGTTACTGTAGCCTATGGACGCTATTTATTAGATACATCGCAATTGCCTATTGCACGACCTTTTTGTAGGTAAGCGAGGTAATTGCTTCAACACGCATCCTTCTGTTAACGAGATATTAGTTTTGATTAAATCTTGCTTTTAGAAACTGTTGTATTTTATGTGCAGCATTTTATCATTTTTTATTTCGTCATTTTCGTACAGAAATACTTTTTAAAATATTTACTACAGTATACTAGCTAGTTTCGAGAGACTTTAGCCTATTTTTTTTTAATTGTGATCTAATATGCTTACTACAATTGTCGTTCATAATAAATCTTCGCTTTTCCGACATGCCGGCATTTAATAGTTTCCAGCGTATCTCGTTATTGTATTATAATTTAATAAATGATGTCCGTTGGAAACTATCGGCGGCCACGCGAGGGATGGCCGAGTGAAATTCCCGCGCGCCGTCGCGTGCGCACTTTCCATCTCGTGGACTTTTCGCCGTTTTTTGCAGCACAGTTGCACGCGGAACGCGACCGATGTGAGGATTTAGGATATATTGACGCTAGTTATATTGTACTGCGCTTCCTATTTTTCCATATAATGGTTTAGTAGCAAGTAGATATTGTAAAATAGAAATTATAATACAATTAGTTTTCAAAATAACTAAACTCTTCTGGTCTACATTTTCCATCAAAGACCCGCTCGTTGATTTTATTGGGAAACGATAAAGCCAAATTATATGATTACTAACTTTAATTAGGAAGTAAAGTAGCGAATTTATTTTAAAATAAACATCATTGAATTTGAGAAATATCTCGAACACAATTAATTAATTGATACCATCTATAGACAAACAATTTCAGTCTTATTTTCTTTCATGACGGCACATTACATTTTGAACCTTCGCATTGTAATTCAATTGGGTTATTGAAAAAAAAAAAACATTTTTTTTATTATGTACTAGCTTTAGCCCGCGACTTCGTCCGCGTAGATTATTTCTTTTTTCTAGATATGAATCATTGTAACAATATAGAGCTTTGTTCATGGCTATAGCCCGCCACAAAAGTTCAGGAAGATTGAGAGCTTACATGCGAGCATGCCACATAAAACTGAAACAGTCCTGCCGCAAATAAACTCTAGCAAATTTCGGAGTTCTTTCCTGTGATTAATTAATAGCCATCGCGAAGCAAACCTCGATAAGGAACTGTAATCTTTTAAATTCAAACGGAAGGTGCTTTGGGATCAATGGTATACGCGGCACGAGACTGTTTCTCCTCTGGCAGAACCAGTTAATATTTTGGCCTCAATAACATTGCGGCGGAGAACTGTTGCTTGTAGTCAAGTTCTACAGCACAATTTTGGAGGCCGTATATTTCTAATCAATATGACAGGAGCAGGTACATGCATGAAACGGATTACCCGGCGGATTAGGAGAGTTAAAAAATTGAATAGGATAATTAACCGACTCATCCATATCGACCATGGTGGCAACATTTCATTGATCGCAGCGGGTTGGTCATTTTTGGGAGTCATAATAGGTCTCTCGCGCATAACCACTCTATCGGTTTGCGTTCATAGTAACATCAGTCAGTATACATTTCATCTTTACCTAACTTGGTATGTGTACCATCTATTTGTGGAAAGTTTATGTTCCCGATTTAACGAAGAAGACTTGATGCCCACGGGCTACTTACCTTCTACCATCGTAACTCTCGCCATCGACGGGGAGTCCATACTCATATATTGGAACCGAAATGGTTTCTACTGTGCGGTTTCAAAGGAGTTTTCTAGCGCGTAAACGCTGTGGAATGAGCTCCCCGCCATGGTGCCAGGGTGTGAAGATATTTCTGTATGGTCAGCAACGCACGAGTGATACATACGGTGACCGCTTACCATCAGGCCGGCCGTATGCTTGTTTGACACCTTAGTATTAAATTTAAATAATAATAATAATTTAAAAATTACCCGTAGAAGACAGACAGACAGACGGATCGACACGGGCGGAGATCTATCCAAAAGTTCCTCAACCAGACAGCTGAGAATTTTTCTCGTGGCAGACAGACAGATAGATGACCGGCAGTAGGCTTCTTAATAAAATGATACATGTGTACATTATTTTACTTGAATACAAAATTATGTGAATGAACAGCTTAAATACAAAATTTCATCCCCCTTTACGAATTTCAACCCTTGAAGGGTTCAAGGGTTGAAATTCGAAAAACGAAAAGTTGCGTTAGTTTCCAACCATAAGCCGAGATTATAGTGATTTTTACTCCAAAAATAAAGAACTTCAAATACAAAATTTAATCCCCCTTTTCACTCATTAATGGATCAAATTCCAACAACACCGATATTATTTGCGTTAGTTTCCAAATTTTAATTATATTCCAAGCTTATATAATAAATTTAGTATACTTCCATACACAACTTCATCCCTATTTTACCCCTTCGGGGTCGGAATTATCGAAAACGCTGAGGTACATATAAATTAATTTTCAATCATCAGCCTAAACACAAAATTTGAAGGTCCTAACTTCCAAACTGATGGACTTTCATACAAACCCGCATCCCCTATTTTACCCCCATAGGGTTGTAATATTGAAAAATCCTTCGTTAGTGGATACCTACACTGTATAATTATAAATTTAGTGATGTTTACTATGGAAATGAAAGATTTTCGTATACAACTTAATCCCCGTTTTCCCTTTTCGGGGGTGGAATTATCACAAACGCTGTGACAACTTTACTTTAATTTTCAATCACAACACAAAATTTGAAGATTCGAACATCAAAACTGACGGACTTCCATACAAAATTTCAAGTCCTATTTTACCCCCTTAGGGGTGGAATTTCCAAAAATCCTTCTTTACTGGATACCTACACTGTATAATAATAAATTTAGTGAAGTTTATCGTGAAATTGAAGGCCTTGTATACCCAACTTCATTCCCCTTTTTCCCCTTTCGGGGGTGGAATTATCATAAATGCTGAGATAACTTTACATTCATTTTCAATCGTCAGCCTAAACACAAAATTTGAAGATCCTAACTTCAAAACTGACGGACTTGCATACAAACTTTCATACCTTATTTTACCCCCTTAGGGGTGAAATTTCCAAAAAAACCTTCCTTAGTGGATGCCTACACCGTATAATAATACATTTAGTGACGTTTACTTTCAAATTGAAGGACTTGCATTAACAACTTCATCCCCCTTTTTCCCCTTTCGGGGGTGGAATTATCATAAATGCTTAGATAACTTTACATTCATTTTCAATCGTCAGCCTAAACACAAAATTTGAAGATCCTAACTTCAAAACTGACGGACTTGCATACAAACTTTCATACCTTATTTTACCCCCTTAGGGGTGAAATTTCCAAAAAAACCTTCCTTAGTGGATGCCTACACCGTATAATAATACATTTAGTGACGTTTACTTTCAAATTGAAGGACTTGCATTAACAACTTCATCCCCCTTTTCCTCCCTTCGGTGGTGGAATTATCACAAACGCTGAGATAACTATACATTAATTTTCAATCGTAAGCCTAAACACAAAATTTTAAGATCCTAACTTCAAAACTGACGGACTTGCATACAAACTTTCATTCCCTATTTTACCCCCTTAGGGGTGGAATTTCCGAAAATCCTTCCTTTGTGGATGCCTACACTGTATAAGGTATCTTTGTGCAAAATTTCAAATCTCTAGGTCCAGCGATTTGGGCTATGCGTTGATATATTGCTTACAAACTTTCATCCCTTATTTAACCCTGATAGGGGTGGAATTTTTAAAAATCCTTCTTTTGTGGATGCCTACACTATATAATAATATATTTAGTGAAGTTTACTTTGAAATTGAAGGACTTGCATAAACCACTTCATCCCCCTTTTCCTCCCTTCGGTGGTGGAATTATCACAAACGCTGAGATAACTAAACATTAATTTTCAATCGTCAGCCTAAACACAAAATTTGAGGATCCTAACTTCAAAACTGACGGACTTGCATACAAACTTTCATCCCTTATTTTAACCCCTTAGGGGTGGAATTTCCGAAAATCCTTCCATAGTGGATGCCTACACCGTATAATAATACATTTCATGAAGTTTACTTTGAAATTGAAGGCCTTGCATACCCAACTTCATCCCCCTTTTTCTCTCTTCGGGGCTGGAATTATCACAATCGCTGAGACAACTTTACATTCATTTTCATTCGTCAGCCTATACACAAAATTTGAAGATCCTAACTTCAAAACTGACGGACTTGCATACAAACTTTCATCCCCTATTTTACCCTCTTAGGGGTGGAATTTCCAAAAATCCTTCCTTAGTGGATGCCTCCACTGTATAAGGTATCTGTTTGCAAAATTTCAAATCTCTAGGTCCAGCGGTTTGGGCTGTGCGCTGATATATCAACAATCAGTTCATCATTTTATATATTAAGACTAGTAGACCCCCGCGGTTTCACCCGCGTACGGTTTGAATTTTCTGCTTCGAAAACCAATGCACGCCACTGATTATTAGACTACAAATCAAACAGATATTTTCATCAAACAGACAAAAAAATCGAACTCAAAGAATCTCATTTCATTATTATAACAACAAATGAGAAAGAAATTAAATTAACTACAATCAAAATATTCTAATGAAATAGAGAAAATGAACTTTTTTTTTTTTCATTGGCGTCACCCGGGTGTGTATTTTGCCAATTTCCAGTTATATTATATAAGTTCTAGTCACAATAAATCACTTTCACATAGTCCTCATGCAGTCAGTCACCGTCCGTAAAAGTCATGTTATACTACAGTGGTGGTCATGTACTAAAACTCTTCACGGACTTTTGAAAAGACACGATACACATAATTCATTTCATTTCACTTCACTGGTGCACATGGATTGATCTTTATTGGATAAAATACCACCGATAATAAGCAATAAAACTCAAAACACATGAATTTATGAATATAAAACTGAAAACACAACGTCACTCTGCAAGTTCCCGCCAAAAAGTCCGAGAAAATGAATTTCCAAACAAATTTCGAATTCTAATCCGATTTAAATATTTGACATTCCAATTTTAAAGAGCATTTCAGTTTCCAGATCAAAAGGCAGATAGAGCGCGCTTATTTAAAACTTATTTAACGAAAAACACTTTCTTTTTATAAATTAACATACAGCAGCTTACAAATTTGCAAATACAAATTCAAAAGCGAATACCAGGTGTTTTTAACCGACTTCATAAAAATAGGAGGTTCTCAATTCGGTTGTATTTATTTTATTAACCGATTCTTTTTTTGTCTGGAAGGGTATTCTTCCCGTTTGGTCCCATTGTCATCAGATCAGGATTTGATTACTTCTTAGTGTACTTTGAAGTCGGTTTAAGTTTTTTGTAAAACAGTCCAATTATTCAATTTGTACCTAATTGCTTTTTTTGGCCTCACTCCCGTGTTCCGTTCGCTCCATCTAACTTATTCTGTAATCTGTGAAAATCGGATTGAGATTTTCAAACATGTGTCAAAATAAAAAATGTAATTTAAATCAAAAATACCAAGGAGTATTGATATCAACTTCGATGCAAATCACCCCTAAAATAACTTTCTACCCCTTTTTGACCCCGTCAGGTGATGATTTTCAATAAAATACGAAACACATCTTCCATCAATTCTGTTACGGAATGTTTATGCAAAATTTGAAGTAGATCGGACCAAGGAATCACGTTGTCCCATACAAACTTTGCCCCCGTTTTTCACCCCCTTAGGGGTATAATTTCGGAAAATCCTTTCTTATCTGATGCCTACGTCATACAAAGAACACACCCTCCAAGTTTCAGGTCTCTACGATCAGCGGTTTAGGCTGTGCGTTGATTGTCAGTCAGTCATTCAGGACAAAGCATTTTATATATATAGATTATAAAACTTTATTAGAACAATTTTGAAAGTCAATTCAAAAAAACCAAAATATATTTATTATCAATTTATTATAAATTATTTAAAATGGACCAAATTTGAAAAATAATCACGTGACTCAAAACGGGTCGGCTGGCTTGGCGCCCTGCTTGAAACGTCACAATGTTAAAGTAACTCTATGTGAGTACACGGTCGAACGGTTTCTATAATACAGTTGGTTAAGATTCCATCTATCGCACCGCAGCTCGCAGGTCGTGGGTTCGATTCCCACACAGGACGTACATTTGTGTGCATGAACATGTCTGTATGTCCTAAGTCTGGGTGTAATTATGTATGTTAAGTATGTATTTACAAACAAAAAGTTGTAGGTATTTGTATTATATCAGTTATCTGTTTCCATAGTACAAGCTCTGCTTAATTTGGGATTGACATGACAAATGACATGACATTTTGGTGATGATGTGGCCGTTGGTAAGCACACAAAGCCTACAAGGAACTAGCCCTCAAGTGCAGCTGTTGGAACACACCGACAGGTGCTTGGTGGTAGCCAGCCAGATGGGTATTGGGTATTACAAATTACTCTACCACCGTGCTATCATTTCCTCACTTTGTTTTCCTTCACCGAAAGCTCATTGTAGGATTCGAACCCGGGACCTTCGTCTCGGTGTCCGACGTCATTACCACTGAGCTATCATCGACTTAAGATCACAAAAGTTTCCCATAAATTGGGAAAATTGATGCGGTTAGCAATTTTTATTATTTATCACATACAATATTAAAAGTGAAATGTTATGAGTCAAATTTTTTTTTATACGAGTAAGTCGGTAAACAAGCGTACGGCCCGCCTGATGGTAAGCGGTTACCGCAGCCATATGGACGCATCGCTCACGCGTTACCGACTTTTCCCCCCTCCCCTATGAGCTCTGGTGCCCTTACTCACGCGCAGGAACACAACTTTACACAACATAAAGTTATTTGGCTGCAGTGTTCTGTAAGGTGGAGGTACTTCCCCAGTCGATCAGCTCTTTGAGCGAATAAACGCTACGCTCTACCCCGTGGCTCTCTCTCCTCTCTTAAACAAGAATCAAAAATTGCGCCATTTTGAACTATTCAGTTATTGGTCCGAGTACTCTCAAAATTTATATTTGAGAGGTCCTTGGACCCCATAAAATGAATATTTCACAAAATTCTAAAAGTGGCCGCCATATTGAACTATCTAGTTATTGTTCCGATTGCTCTCAAAATGGATATTTGAGAGACCCTTGGGCCACATAACATGAATCTTTGCTCAAAATTAAAAATAATGTCCGCCATTTTGAATTATTTAGTTATTGGTCCGATTGCTCTCAGAATGGATATTTGAGAGAACCTTGGACCACATAACATAGATCAAAGCTCAAAATTATATAAAATGACAGCCATATTAAACTTCTTACTTGAATGATATCTCTCAAAATCGATATCCGGGTTCCGCGTCGTGACTGAATACGAATATTTTGTTAGAATTCATAAAAAGTTGCCGCCGTTTTGATGTTTTTAATTGACTCAAATATCAGTTTTGAGAGCAATCAATATGGCGGCCACTTTTTTTAATGTTGAGTAAAGTATCGTTTTATGTTGCCCAAGGGTCTCTCGAATATCCATTTTGAGAGCAATCGGACCAGTAACTAAATAATTCAAAATGGTGACCACTTTTTTTTTATTTTGAGCATAGATTCATGTTATGTGGCCTAAGGGTCTCTCAAATATCTATTTTGAGAGCAATCGGACCAGTAACTAAATAATTCACAATGGCGGACACTTTTTTAAATTTTGAGCAAATATTCATGTTATGTGGCCCAAGGGTCTCTCAAATATCCATTTTGAGAGCAATCGGACCAGTAACTAAATTCAAATTCAAATTCAAATGTTTATTGCATTTTTCATGTGTAGATAAGTTGACAAATATTATTAAGGCACTACATGAAACCCTGTTAGGGCACAGCAAATAAATAATTACAATATAATATAAAACATATTAAATTAAAACTATGGTTATACATAAATTACTTAATTCTACATTTTTAACAGATATAATATTTATAGTGTTATTATTTATTATATTTATTTTAAAAACAATTTAAATTATATCCAACTAATAATACCTATATAATTCTTAATATGAAATTTATTGCGTATTTACTTTTCATCAAAAAACTCCTGCAGTGTATAAAAGCATTTATGTTTCAAGTAATTAGATAATTGTGTTTTAAATGCATTAAGTTTTTCTGTATCTTTAATATGTTGGGGAATTTTATTATATACTTTTATTGACGTGACATATGGACCAGAATAAAATATGTTTAATTTTGAATTGGGGAGGGCTAATCTATTTTGGTGTCTTAAGCTTCGTGATTGGGAATAATGATCTTTTGCTTGAGAGAATAGGGACATATTTTTTCTTACAAATAGCCCAATTTCCAAAATATATAGCGATGTAAGCGTGAGAATTCCATGTTTAACAAAGTGAGATCTGCAACTCACCATAGCATCTATGTTTGATAATATCCGAATGCATTTTTTTTGTAAGATAAAAACGGTGTCTACTTCTGTACTATTCCCCCATAAAACTATTCCATAACGGAGCCAAGCGTGTGCATATGCATAGTAGGCCGAAAGGGCTGTTTTGGTGTCAGTAGTTTTCTTTAGCTCTGTCAGCGCATATGTAAATCTTGATAACTTTCCTGCTATATCACGGATATGAGATTTCCAATTAACGTTCGTATCAATATTAAGGCCTAACAATTTAAAGTTCTCAACGCATTCCAGTTTTATGTTTTTAAAAGAAAAATCAATTAATAAAGGCCGTTTTTGGTGTGGTCTAAACTGCATTAACTTTGTTTTTGAAAAGTTAACTTCAAGGTTATGCTCATTTAGCCAACAGACAATATTCGATGCCAGACTATTTAGCTGGCAATTTAAATTTATACTATTTGTGCACGGAAATACGACCGAAATATCATCTGCAAATAAAACACTGACCGCGTCTATAGTTTTTGGAAGGTCATTTATGTAGATTAAGAAAAGAATACACCCAAGCACGCTACCCTGAGGTATAGATTTAGTTATATCTACTTTTTGTGATCTAATATTATTGATTTTACCAGTTTCCTGATCAAAGTGTTCCACCTCAACATATTGCACTCGATCTCTGAGATAGGAAGCGAACCACGCGTGGGCAATGCCTCTCACACCCACGCCATACAGTTTGTCCAAAAGAATACCGTAAAGAACTCTGTCATATGCCTTGCTCATGTCGAGTAGGATACCGATAGCATATTGCTTATCATTTATAATTTTAAGTACTTGTTGTATATACTTATAAACAGCTAATGTAGTGGACCGATTCTTCCTAAAACCATTCTGACTTGAGTGAGTGTATTTTTATGAGGTTGTATTGAGCTGTAATTAAGCATTTTTGATGGGGGAGTAATACAATTTGCTGTGTCACCTAGTATGCTTTGGTCTTCGTGAATAGGGTCATCGACGGACATGTTGGTATCATTAAGTGTTGTATTGCGTACTGACGTTACATCCTTTCTTACGCGTTGGGTTACGTTTATACAATTCGGACAGCACCATGATCGTATTAATTCATGTTTATGGCCCATATAGTAAGCACTCGTTATATTTTGACATAAGTAGTGATAATCCTTTTTGCAACAGCTGCATTTTAGAAGATCGCTTTTATATTCAATTTTCTGATGGCACGATGTACAAATCATTTTAGTGCAGGATGTTTGCAGTATTTTGAGATTGATGAGTAAATACTATGAGTATTTAGGTACTTATCGGCAAGTTAGCGGTGGGCAGCGACCGTAGCTCGGCGTTCAGCAGGCGCACCCGGGGGTGCGGGCGGCGCTCGGGGCGCACCACGATGACTCAACGTAGCGGCCGATGATTTCAGTTGTAATCGATGATTTTCAAAAATGTTTTTGTTTATATCTTTCAAAATACGGGATGTAAAGTAGAAAGTATTTTGATAATCACTCGAGCTTTGCACTAGGTACACGTTTTAACAAAATTTTGGATTTAAAAACGATATTTGACTGATATTTTCGAATTAATACTCTTAGCGTAGCACAACCGTTGTTTCTCCGAGCGGGGCGCGGGGGCGAGTCAATAATTCAAAATGGCGGACATTATTTTAAATTTTGAGCAAAGATTCATGTTATGTGTCCCAAGGGTCTCTCAAATATCTATTTTGAGAGCAATCGGAACAATAACTAGATAGTTCAATATGGCGGCCACTTTTTGAATTTTGTGAAGCGATAAATGTTATGAGGTTCCAAGGGCCTCTCAAATATCCATTTTGAGAGAAATCGGAAAAACAACTAAATAGATGAAAATGGTGGCAATAAAAAACTAAATTTTAATAAAACATGGCGTCTTCCCGGCCAGCAAATTATTTAAAACTATACACAAGATTACGTGATTATTTGCTCAGTAGTCCCTAAAGTGGTGGCATTAAAATTTCATGCTTTGGTGAATTGGACTATCCTACTATCCATCTGATTAGAGGCACGTTGCCCTATGTTTCTATGGTTTCAACTTTTAGACATTTTGTAGCAAATTTAAAATCATTTTTTGGGGAGTTATTTGTGAATTATTTGTACACGATGGTACGAAATAAAGACGATAACCTTTAAAATTTACTTTCTGTGATAAATTTATAAATATATTGACGATAATAACAAGATTTAATTGATGAAAACGTAAAAAACTGTATCAATTGTATGTAATGGTGAGTAAAAATTAACATTGTGACGTCACGCGCCCTCATCGGGGTAGTTCGGTATATGTCGGTTCGTTTTCGGTACACAGTTCGTAAAAATATTTTCAATTGGTTATAACTTTTTAATAACAACGAAAAAAATAAAACTAAAAATAGTTTTGTATCATAACTTATATATGATCTTTCGATTTATGACAAAAAAAAACACTTCAAATTCCCAATTGTTAGTAATTGCTTATTAAAAAAAGGCACTGATTTAAAGTGGAAGTTGTAAATAGCGGTTTTGGTAAGTTAAAAATTATAAATGGCACGTTTAATAACTAGTTCAGTAGTTAAAACTAAGCAGTAAAGTAAACAAAAATGAGTAATAAAAAATAATGAAATGGATCAGTGAATATATAATTGAGCAGGAAATAATTAAATGGGCGGTAAAAATTATTGAACGAGCGGTTACGTGAGGGCAGTAATAAATCCGAATTTGTCGGTAAGAAATCTCATTCTAAGCAATTCTATAAACAATGAGGTGGTAACCTCGAGATATAGCGGTGTGACGGACGGACGGACAGACGGACGAAGTCGCACCATAAGGGTTCCTTTTTAACTTTTTGGTACGGAACCCTAAAAACATTACTTAAATAGAAATGAAAAATTAAATAACTTTTGCTTTGACTGAAGGAATTAAATAAAACAAATTGTATAATAATAATAGGAACTTTTATTCGTAATTTAAACGATTACGTGATTGGTCGCTTCCGCCACCCGCGCTAATAAGCTCCGCCCAAGTATCGAACATTTACCTCTCTTTTCAATGAATTTGAGTTCCGGTGTCACCGCTCGCTATTATCTGCCGAACTATTTATCGAACCGCTCATTCCATCATTTTTACCGCTCATTCAGTTATTGGACTGCTCAATTATTTTTAGAATTGACATTGTATGATAAAATAACCGACTTTTTTATTACTGTCCATGTTTTACTGTCGCAATAATTCATCAACCGCCATTAAATTAAATAACTGCTCAATATGTTTTTCAACTGATCATAATAACATCTCGAATATTTAAATAACAGCTCAAAAAATTTGTTCCCTTAAAAAAATATGCAGTATCATGAATATGCGTTCATTATTAAATAATTATGTGCAAATGTTTGTTTTGATGACATGTTGGTTCTGCATGAAGAGATGGCAATTTTCGCGCTTTCCTTCTTCATGTTTAAGTGAGTGAGTGAGTTTAAATGAGTAAGAATTATTTTGCTGTTTTATAACAGGTACTAAATTAAGTAGTAAGTAGTTGCCTTAAATCAAAATCAAGAAGAAGAATATAATATTTCTTAATATTTGATGTTCCGAGCACATGTCTATACATTTTGAGTGTTATTTTTAAAGTTATCAGTCAATAAGTCTACTATGATTGTGTACCAAAGATTCTAATTAGTACCTCCTGTTTTTAACTATCTATGTTATCTAAACTGCCCACTTTTTTGTGCATTCGGCTTTTCCAACTCTTTGACGCAATAAGGTGGTAGCATTGCTAAACTACATAGATCGATCTACGGATGCAAGACGCCGCCGACGCCTCCAATGTGTATCGTCGATCGGGCGTACCGTTCCCATGATCGCCACAGTTACGCTAGCGTCGTGTGGTAACTTTGCGCAACCAGCCTCAGTATTGTTCCACGTTGTTCCAACGACTCCAACTATCGCGTTACCATCTAAACTAATTGCTGACGTATTAGGTGTATTTACGAGATTTTAACTTTATGTAAAAAATACACGGTTCGGAGGGAAACTTGTTTTGTAATACTCGTGTTTTGTTCATAGCATTACTGGAATATTTACTCTTTGTTATGTATATAAAGAATAGAACAAACATGTAAACATTGATGGAAACTTGTATGTGAAAATTTGCATTATCGCATTATTAAAACCGTTCGTTAGTCCAAAATAAGTTTCAGTAAATTTTTAAGTGGAAACAAACGCAGGTGGCATTATTTTAGAATAGCTGATAGATACGAGTTTTGTTTTAAAGAATATCTTGAAGAAACTATAACGTGGTTGTAGGCTACTGGCTATCTACCGATGTGTTCCGACAGTTTCACTCGTCTTTGTCTGCTCGCCACCTACGGCCACATCATCACTGACCATGGTGAGATTTTGGTCGAACGCCTATTAACACTTAATAGTGGACACTTCGACGGGCCAGCTGGCGTGGTTGGTTAAGAATCTGGTTAAGATTCCACCTATCGCGCCGCAGGTCGTGGGTTCGATTCCCACACAGGATATGCATTTGTGTGCATGAACATGTCTGTTTGTCCTAAGTCTGGGTGTATTTACAAACAAACAGTAGTATATGTATTATATCAGTTATCTGGTTTCCATAGTACAATCTCTGCTTAGTTTGGGATCAGATGACCGTGTGTGAGGAATGTCCCTGGATATTTATTTATTTATATTTACTTAGACATTAGGTAATTCTGATTCTAATATTTCTCTCTTAGCATCTCTCCCGGGTACTGAAGCGGCCCACCAGCTAGTGGTATGCGTTCGTAATAAGTGTACAGCAGAAGAGGCACTGAACGTCCTCCGCGAGCTGCCCAACCCGCTGCGCGAGGGCGACCCGGCGCCGGCCGCGCACGCCGCGCCGCACAACCCGCTCAAGATCGACGTGTTCGTCCAGACCCTACTCAATTTGGGTAGCAAGAGTATCTCGCACGCGTTCGCTGCTATATCAAAGTTTCATTATGTTTTTAAGGTCAGTGTGTCTACATTCTGTGTTGCTGTTCTGATCTATCTTCTATCTATCTAATTCAATTCAAATTCAAAATCATTTATTCAAATAGACCTTCGCAGGCACTTATGAAAAGTCAGACTCTAATACTCTAAAAACCGGTTCGGAAGGTTGTCTATATATGTATTAATACGTGAAGAGCTAACCTTTTTAAGCATATTGCACACAGAGCACGAAAGAGTGACATATGGTATAGCATAGAACCGCGGGCCGAAAAGCTAGTAGGTAAGTTATGTAGGAATTGATCATGAAGAGAGGAAAAGACAGTTCAAGGAGACTAACTTGGGACTAACGATAATAAGTGATCTTTTCCGATTTCGGGACCCCATCAATAGAGAATCTTCTCGTTTTCAGATCCTAGCAGAATCTGAAGAAGCTCAGATATGCATACTGCGCAACGTGTGGGAACTGTGGCAGCGGCACACGCAGATGGTGTGCGTGTTGGTGGACAAGATGCTCAAGACACAGATAGTGGAGTGCAGCGCGGTCGCCACGTGGCTCTTCTCCAAAGAAATGGCCTCGTTCTTCACGCAGGCCTCGCTCTGGGAGATACTGCATCTCACCATTGATAAGATGAATAAACACGTTTCTAAGCTTAGTGAGTTTTTTGGTTTATTTTAGTCTATTTCATGAATGAAAATCACTGATTTAAAGTTTTTTTTCGTAAATCTTCCTTCAGTGACTCATTTTTACTTATAGTCGTAAGAAAATGTGACGCTTGTTGGGGGATATGAAAGAGAGACTTAATATTAGAAAAAAACCGGCCAAGTGCGAGTCAGACTCGCGCACCGAGGGTTCCGTACAAACCTGTAGGTATATAAGTAAATGGTAGTATAGACCTCAGTATTTGATATGAATTTCAATTTATGACGTATTGAAAAAAAACTACTTACTAGATCTCGTTCAAACCAATTTTCGTTGGTAGTTTGCATCGTAATGTACATCATATATTTTTTATAGATTTATCATTCTCTTATTTTAGAAGTTACAGGGGGGGGGGCACACATTTTACCGCTTTGGAAGTGTCTCTCGCGCAAACTATTCAATTTAGAAAAAAATGATATTAGAAACCTCAATATCATTTTTGAAGACCTATCCATAGACACCCCACACTAAAATGACACTGAAACACACTGACACAAAAATGAGTTTCTGTTCTAAGTATGGGGAACCCCCAAAATTTATTGTTTTTTTCTATTTTTGTGTGAAAATCTTAATGCGGTTCACAGAATACATCTACTTACCAAGTTTCAACATTATAGTTCTTATAGTTTCGGAAAAAAGTGGCTGTGACATACGGACGGACAGACAGACAGACATGACGAATCTATAAGGGTTCCGTTTTTTGCCATTTGGCTACGGAACCCTAAAAAGGGGGAAAGATTTTTCTTCATAAAACTCATCCGCATCAAAAGCCATTAAATGTTTTTTTACGAGGAAAGGATTTGGTCGCTGGAGTAATACAAAATGTACTTTTAAGGTACCAACAGGTCATCATCATCATCATCATCATCATCATATCAGCCCATGGATGTCCACTGCTGAACATAGGCCTCCCCCATTGATTTCCACTTCGAACGGTTCTGGGCCGCTTGCATCCAGCGGCGGCCAGCGACTCTGACCAGGTCGTCGGTCCACCTGGTGGGAGGTCGTCCCGCTCGGCGCTTTCCAGTACGTGGTCGCCACTCGAGAACCTTCCTTCCCCATCGGTTATCGGCTCTTCGAGCGATGTGGCCTGCCCATTGCCACTTCAGCTTACTAACTCTACGAGCTATATCGGTAGTAACCAACAGGTAACTACAGATTTATTAATGATAAATATCCTCAGGTGGAGAGCTGCAGGAAGCCAGAGAGGCGCTTGCAAGGGCAGACTCCAGCAGTTCAGACTCTGAAGATGAAAGCGGCAGCAAGAAGAAGAAGGATCAAGATAAGCCTACTGAAGAGGTACGTTAAGCTTATTAAATTAATTTCACCTGATCGATATTGGCATACACATGGTGAATTTTGACAAAAAATTTTTTGGAAACGAGAGTGTTTCGTCTGTCATGTTCAACTACTTTTGCTATTTTGCTAACAAAACACTGAATACTTAAAACTATATAGGCATTGTACAGCCTAGGTATAGGAGATAGCCTAGGTATAGGTTGCATAGGAGTCGTTCAAGTGCTGCTAGTTGGGATCGCATCCATCTTATCTTGAGCAGGAGAGATTTTGAACATTTCTGCCTAAATATTACCAACTAAAGTAAGGTGTTTTCTTTTGGTTGTACCAACAGGCGGTAGAGCGTATGGAGGAGCGTCTGGAAGCAGCTCACATGGACCAGAAGCGTCTGTTCCTGATCGTGTTCCAGCGCTTCATCATGATCCTGTCGGAGCACCTGGTGCGGTGCGACACGGACGCGCGCGACCCCGACACGCACTGGTACCGCACCACTGTCGGACGACTGCGGCAGGTGTTCCTTGTGGTATGTACAGTTCATCACATGATCCTGTCGGAGCACCTGGTGCGGTGCGACACGGACGCGCGCGACCCCGACACGCACTGGTACCGCACCACTGTCGGACGACTGCGGCAGGTGTTCCTTGTGGTATGTACAGTTCATCACATGATCCTGTCGGAGCACCTGGTGCGGTGCGACACGGACGCGCGCGACCCCGACACGCACTGGTACCGCACCACTGTCGGACGACTGCGGCAGGTGTTCCTTGTGGTATGTACAGTTCATCACATGATCCTGTCGGAGCACCTGGTGCGGTGCGACACGGATGCGCGCGACCCCGACACGCACTGGTACCGCACCACTGTCGGACGACTGCGGCAGGTGTTCCTTGTGGTATGTACAGTTCATCACATGATCCTGTCGGAGCACCTGGTGCGGTGCGACACGGACGCGCGCGACCCCGACACGCACTGGTACCGCACCACTGTCGGACGACTGCGGCAGGTGTTCCTTGTGGTATGTACAGTTCATCACATGATCCTGTCGGAGCACCTGGTGCGGTGCGACACGGACGCGCGCGACCCCGACACGCACTGGTACCGCACCACTGTCGGACGACTGCGGCAGGTGTTCCTTGTGGTATGTACAGTTCATCACATGATCCTGTCGGAGCACCTGGTGCGGTGCGACACGGACGCGCGCGACCCCGACACGCACTGGTACCGCACCACTGTCGGACGACTGCGGCAGGTGTTCCTTGTGGTATGTACAGTTCATCACATGATCCTGTCGGAGCACCTGGTGCGGTGCGACACGGACGCGCGCGACCCCGACACGCACTGGTACCGCACCACTGTCGGACGACTGCGGCAGGTGTTCCTTGTGGTATGTACAGTTCATCACATGATCCTGTCGGAGCACCTGGTGCGGTGCGACACGGACGCGCGCGACCCCGACACGCACTGGTACCGCACCACTGTCGGACGACTGCGGCAGGTGTTCCTTGTGGTATGTACAGTTCATCACATGATCCTGTCGGAGCACCTGGTGCGGTGCGACACGGACGCGCGCGACCCCGACACGCACTGGTACCGCACCACTGTCGGACGACTGCGGCAGGTGTTCCTTGTGGTATGTACAGTTCATCACATGATCCTGTCGGAGCACCTGGTGCGGTGCGACACGGACGCGCGCGACCCCGACACGCACTGGTACCGCACCACTGTCGGACGACTGCGGCAGGTGTTCCTTGTGGTATGTACAGTTCATCACATGATCCTGTCGGAGCACCTGGTGCGGTGCGACACGGACGCGCGCGACCCCGACACGCACTGGTACCGCACCACTGTCGGACGACTGCGGCAGGTGTTCCTTGTGGTATGTACAGTTCATCACATGATCCTGTCGGAGCACCTGGTGCGGTGCGACACGGACGCGCGCGACCCCGACACGCACTGGTACCGCACCACTGTCGGACGACTGCGGCAGGTGTTCCTTGTGGTATGTACAGTTCATCACATGATCCTGTCGGAGCACCTGGTGCGGTGCGACACGGACGCGCGCGACCCCGACACGCACTGGTACCGCACCACTGTCGGACGACTGCGGCAGGTGTTCCTTGTGGTATGTACAGTTCATCACATGATCCTGTCGGAGCACCTGGTGCGGTGCGACACGGACGCGCGCGACCCCGACACGCACTGGTACCGCACCACTGTCGGACGACTGCGGCAGGTGTTCCTTGTGGTATGTACAGTTCATCACATGATCCTGTCGGAGCACCTGGTGCGGTGATCATAGTTATCATCAAGATCATCGTTACGCATTAGATCTCTACGAAGATCGTAGATCTTCAGTAACGATGGGCGTCCCACAGGGCTATATCCTTGGACATTTACTTTTTCTCATTTACGTCAACGACATGCGATAGTATTGATGATGACATTTCACTTCTTCAGAAAGTGAATAAATATGAATGTGTTTCATCAGAAGAATAAGTTTTTTGTTAAAAAAATTGTTTTAACACAAGCTTTTTTTGGTGACTGTACTTTTTGTTGACTGTACTTGCATTGTCTTCCAATATACTAATTTATACCAAATATCAAGTCAATCCGACCACTGGAAATTTGTGAAATTCGACTTGCAAGATTCCACCCGAACGAACAAACATACATACATACATGGCAAGTCAAATAAAAGCTTGTAAAAACGATCTTGTGCAGTCTGATAAGTTAGTCATTACATCCTACAACACAAACGTTTAGCATTAGAACTTTTCATTATGCATGAAGAAAACTGAAACAATTTACTTTTATTTACAACACAAACAAATTAGTATTCGACAGTTTGAATTCAAATTAAAAATTCATTATAATATTGCGGAAGTCTAAGCGACTGAATTTACCACTGGTTGACTGGTCGGCCTTCAACAGAGAAGAAATGACAAGAAACTCAGCAAGGCAGCAAGCTACATCTGACTATGATATTGTATTTTTAACCGACTTCACAAAAAGGATGTTTGTTATCTCATACCCAGAGTATATAAATACTACGTACAACCTCATAACTCCTTCATTTATTAACCGATTTGGAAAATCATTTTTTTGTCTGGAAGGTTAAGGTTACACTTCCCGTTTGGTCCCATTGTCATCAGATCAGGATTTGATTACTTCTTAGTGTACTTTAAAGTCGGTTTAAGTTTTTTGTAAAACAGTCCAATTATTTGTATCATCATCAATCAATCATTAAAATGTTCTTATATTTATTCCAGCATCACGAGCAAGTTCAAAAGTACAGCAGTACCCTGGAAACCCTTCTGTTTACTCAAGATTTGGACCCACATATCCTCGATGTGTTCCATCAATTCATAGCCCTGACCGCCTAACGCATGCCTGTCCTCTTTGGGACCAAAGACTTGACTATTGATGACTGCGGAGTTGGAAGTTAACTGTTTTATATAGATACGATGAAACATAGCATAAGTATATCGCGAATTATGAATTATCTTTCTAATTCATAATGCTAGGTTTTCAATTATATAATCGTATGACAAACAACAAGCTTCTATTTGACAATGTTCTTCTATAATAGCGTAGGCTAGAATGATAATTCTTTATGAAGTTTGTTCGCGTAACTGAATTTATTGAGAGGGGTGATTAAAATTATTTATTTTTCAATAAAAGACCTATAATGATGTGAACTGATAATCGTTGACCGAGACTTTGTTGTAAATAAATAATTAAGATCAGTTTGAATCAGGTTTTTTATTTCATCGCTATCATTTCAAGGTAATATAAAACAACCCAAAATTTGAATTCAGTCTTTATTCTAATAACAACAAAGGTGTTCGTATATTTCCTTTCATACACCAAGTTTCACTTTAAGTAATTTAATAGTTCTTCGACATCTTTCTTAGAGCCGAGATAGCAAGGCGCTCGTTCGTGTATAGCTTTGGGTACAATGTCTAGTATTGGTATCTTGCCGTTTGAAGCCACGCCGCCAGCTTCGGTCACGATAAACGCCATTGGGTTGCATTCGTAGAGTAGACGCAACTGAAAAAAAAGAAGATAATTACAGAAATTTGTTTAGGCATGGTACAGTCGAGATTTTTTTTAGTTGGTTAGTAAGTATTTGTCATAGTATCATTTTAGTTAGTACCATTTAACAATAATGTTTTGACATAGTCTTGACAGTTCGTGAATTGCGTAATAAGACAAGAAAGGTACTAACTAAAGTGATCAGCTACTTTTGACGCTAACTGTACTCTGTACTTTGATATGCCGGGGTGCCAGTGCCGTATCGTAAATTGAATTGAAGGTTCATGACACGGGATGACACCAAATAATGCAATATAAACAATGGTCATACAGTCAATTTTCTGATGTTAAAACCAGTTTTTAACCGACTTCAAAAAAAGGAGGAGGTTCTCAATTCGGGTGTATGTTTTTTTTTTTTATGTTTGTTACCTCATAACTCCGTCATTTATTAACCGATTTGGAAAATTCTTTTTTTGACTGGAAGGGTACACTTCCCGTTTGGTCCCATTATCATCAGATCAGGATTTGTTTACTTCTTAGTGTACTTTGAAGTCGGTTTAAGTTTTTTGTAAAACAGTCCAATTATAATATTGTACAAATTTACTCACTTTTCCATTAGGTGCCGATGTAGTGGCGGGGTATATGAAAATGCCGCCATATTTGATAGTTCTATGGACATCGGCGACCATAGATCCGACATAACGCGCGCCGTACGCCTTGCCTGACTGTGGGTGTTTTTTCTCGTCTATGTATTTCTTTAGGCCGTCAGACCATTCTGCTGCGTACCCTGTGATAAAAGATTTGATAATTATAATCAATTCTGTATTTTAGAGAGGTAGAGCATAGCGTTCATTCGCTCAAAGACCAGCTCGACTGGGGAAGTACCTCCACCTTATAGAATACCGCAGCCAAATAACTTTGTTGTGTAAAGTTGTGTTCCTGCGCGTGAGTAAGGTCGCCAGAGCTCATAGGGAAGGGGGAAAAGTCGGTAACGCGTGAGCGATGCTTCGTGTTGCAAGCGTCCATATGGCTACGGTAACCGCTTACCATCAAGCGGGCCGTATGCTTGTTTACCGAATTAGTCGTATAAAAATATATATATATGTATCTAAACCTACTTAATTCGATATGCATTTTTCTTCATTTAATAGTCCTTATAGTTACTAATTATATTCCCTGCTGCTGTTGGTATAACAAATTCATATTATGAAGGTTATTAAAAATGGCTACATGTACTACTGGAGGAAGGCCCTTAATATACATGTTTTAGTACAGTGGCGGATTCAGGATATCGGTTTGGGTCCCCCCTTGGCCGCTAATACTATGGTTTATCTTCTTTGTATTTTAAATACATGCGAGAAAGAATGTATTTTGGATTTTAGTAGCAAAGTATGTATTTGCCCAGCCTTAGTTATTACCATAGATTACGAAACGGTTAGATAGTACATGTTCATTAAATACATCGAGCAATCCTAATAGAAAGAAAGAAAATACACATGAAAACAGTATGAAGAAAATCGCAACCAGTAAGTGATTTGGCACTGTAATAATGTTTGACGGGCCAGCTGGCAATCGCGCCGCTCCCACACAGGACATGCATTTGTGTGCATGAACATGTCTGTATGTCCTGAGTCTGAGTGTAATTATGTATATTAAGTATGTATATACAAACAAAAAGTAGTATATATCAGTTATCTGGTTTCCATAGTCCAAGCTCTGCTCAGTTTGGGATCTGATGACCGTGTCTGAGGATATTTATTTATTTAATAACAGCACCGACCAATCACTGCATATAAATGTTTAGTGTGTCCTTGACTTAGCCAATTAGAGCGCATTGTTAAACAAAATTTACTTCATTGCGATGTTCGATGCCTGCTGATTAAAACATCCAATATAACCTTACCTTCATTGATAGAGTAAATCTTGCCTTTTTCGGGTATCTGCAAGTTAGGGTCGGTCAATATAAACTCGCCGAGTGAAGGGTCGTACATAAACCCGTTGACCCCCTTGCCTTTACCGAGCGACAGTACCAACATGGTCGCGGAGCCGTATAGCGCGTATCCTGCAGCCACCAGCTGGTTGCCGGCCTGTAACGCGTCTGATTCCCCTGGCTCCCCTGTCGACTTCTTCCTACAATTATGTAAAGTAAGTCTGGAAGCGCTCGTTGGTTAGCCGTTCTTAATCCATCGGCAAAGTTAAGCTACCACCGGTGAGGCCGGTACCTGGATGGGTGATCGTCCAGTGGTATATCAACTCGAGCGTTTTCCGTGCTTCGGAAGCCACGTAAAGCCGTTGGTTGCGGTTATCATTTAAGGGTCCTTTCGCACAGACCGGATCGGCGAGGAAAGCAAATTTTTATCGCGGTTTTAATAGATTTAAAGTTCATTGAAATAAGGTTCACTTTTACTTAGAAAACTGGAGAGCCGACCTAACGCGCTAGTCGTAGTAACACGCGATAGTCGTTAAGCTGGTTGGAGGCCTTCTAGGCGGCTTGAAAACTCCAACCACTAGCCTACCTCCACCGATCCGCAGTGGGCACGCGTGGTGGAGTATCACATTAGAGTAGGACATTATAGGCTGATGATGAAGTTTGAGTAATGGCTGGAGATGTTATTGTACCAAAGTTATTTTTGAGATGGGTTAGATCTGAACGTGAGATAACATCTAGATCGTTGAGTGAGCAATTGATTAAATGCCTTTAAGCTAGAAATCTAAAGTCCACTTTGACTTCACTCATACTGTAATCAGATAGTAATGACATACTTAGGTAATGTATGATTGTTATTGAAGTAAGATATTAGGTATAAGTTTGTGTGCAATATTTTGTAACGAAGACATGAAAGTGCTTCAACCACTTTCTGTCGTAAATGTAGTGATTGAAGTACAGTAAGAATGTATTCTAATACTAAGGTGAGAGGGTGTATTTTACCTGAAAATAGCGAAGATCGATCCCACTGACACGAGACAGTCGATGTTTGAAGAACCGTCGAGAGGATCGAAGCATACTATATATTTACCACGCCTTTCTGTCTCTACCTGAAAATGATAAAAAAATTATGAGATTATTTATTTTTTATACCAACGTGCGAATGCCATACCTACATATAATTTATTGTATGGTCCAACTCATTGATGAAAACACTAATTTTTGTCCTTGGTGGGAATCGAACCTTGTAGCAATCAGGGTATCTATCCTCAATCCGGCCCATTTTATTATACACACCACACAGAGCGAACAAAATATGTAATTATCTTGAGTTCACTGCCTTTCTCATGACCTTATGAATACGATAAGTATCACATTACTTTTCAAGTAAGTAAATGTTATGAAGTTATGACTATAGTTTATTAAAATATGGCTTAATGCGTTCATAAGTAAAACAATTAGACTAAGACATTTTAATAGATAAGGTTTTATATTGAGATCAAATGGGATTTAAAATGGGAGTAAGTCACGGAATTCTTTTCTCTGTGGAGTTAGTGATGATTTGACCTAAAATACTCGTTTGAATCGATAGGTAGTTCTGTTTATGATTAGTATTGGTTCTATTGCTAGTCTGAGCTGAGGGTCTTCAACTTCTTGCAGTAAAACTGATGAGACGCTTTTGTGCAATTCTATTGATTATATTTGAAAACGATGATCGGACTGTCGTGAATCGTTTATTTTAGAAGACCGCCTGGATATCCCACGGAGCACTAACCACATATATCTAGGTGCTTTATTTGATGGCTATGTCGGTTTTGCCCCATTGAAATCATTCAGTACCCTGAGTGTAGACGTAATAAATAAAACGATACTAAATCAGAGATTTCTCAAGCAATCAAAGGAATTGGCACAGCGCCTCTCTCGGAATAAACATGAAACTAATCCTCCCATACAATATTTTTAACCGACTTCAAAAAAAGGAGGAGGTTCTCAATTCGGTTGTATTTCGGTTGTATGATTTGATTTGATTTGATTTATGTTTCTCATAACACCGTCATTTATTAACGGATTTGGAAAATTCTTTTTTTGTCTGGAAGGGTACACTTCCCGTTCGGTCCCATTGTCATCAAATCAGGATTTGAATACTTTTTAGAGTACTTTGAAGTTGGTTTAAGTTTTTTGTAAAACAGTCCAATTATTGTAAACTCAGAAGTAAAAGTTTCATAACGTCAATTCTTTAAACTTAGGGGCAACGAAAAATAAATCCAAAGATTTGATGATGTATCGAACGATAGATTAGCTCGGTGTTACTACTAGGAAAACATTTTTACTTTTTATTAGAACAAGCAAGTACGTAGGAAAACCTGCCTCAATAACGGAAGAGTTCTCTTCAGAGACGAGGAGGCAGGTGGTGAAGGAGGACTTGAGCATGTTGATAAACAGGTCGTTGGACAGCACGTCCAGCTTCTTGACCTGTTCTCCTTGCACGTTCGTGTCGCCGGAGATTCCATGTCTGACAATGAAAATATATATGTAGTTAGCAATAACTTAATTGATGTCGTATATGTGATGGCATATTCGTGACACATCAATAAGATGTGTAGGTATTTATACAGGTCGGATACGACAATAAATGAAAAGGTAATTCATACAAAAGGTTTTTGCTAAAATGTATGAAAAGCTTTTTTTTTATTGGCATTACGTTAAGTACTTTACGTGGTTTCATTTATTGTTATATCCACATGTATATAGCATGATGACCTTTCTCATTATATCGGAGATTTTATTCTTTTACAAATCATACTAGATTGGGAAATCGAAATGTTAACGTACCTACCATTGTTCTTCCGATGAGATTTCAACATTATTAGGTAGGTAGGCTAAAATACTTAAGCTATAATATTTGGCTTATTTAAGTATCTAGCTTGTATTGTAATACTTGGCTTAGTCTTAGTCTCTTAGTTACTTTTCTTAGTTTTAAATATTGTAAACGGGAGAGAATAAATAAATTTTATTATTTATTAGTCTTACCAGGCTGTGAGCCCTCACCCCCCAATAGTTTGCGTAATTCGGCCTCTCCAAAAGGCCAGCAAGTTCAGCTGTTCCGGAAGGTGTTGTTATTTAATTAATTCCATGTTCTTTGTTTAATCAGGCGAATATAATTTAAGTAAAAAGGATATTTCATTTATTTATTAATTAAGTAACTTACTATATTTCCTTAACTCTTTACAGAAAAGCTACAATTAAAGAAATTTCTATCTACTAACAGTTTAGCGATGCCGGCTTTCCTCACAGCTGATTGGATAGCCTTGACTGCAGTTTGAATTGAATTCAGAAGTTGCGTCAGATCTCCAGTTGCCGTAGGGGCTGTTCTTTGCTGAGCCAGCACCCATCGCGTCAGCGTCATAGCGTTGACGTCAAACACTGGCCCTTGCTGCGTCATTTTGGTTAATGTTAACTAAAAGTCTGTTATTAAAACGCGGCGTTTCGGTTCGGCGGCCGCCGATGTACTGATGTACTGATTTGAAAAGCAAGCAATGATAAATAACATGTTCAGTGAGGTTCAGTGGAGGCCAACTAGCGCCCGAAGGTCATTGAAACTATCATTTTCTTTTAGTTGTTTTTAAAACAGCTTCGATAAAAGTACTTATTTGTAGAATTGTGATGTAATATTATGTTAATTTTCACGCAATGGGGGAAAAACAACTCGGGTGATAAGGTTTGTTTATTCTATTGTTATCAAATGAATAATGGGCGTGTATAGGACGCAGTTGTGTGATAAGAACATCGATCTATCGAATATAGTTCGTTATTAAGCGGCTTCTAACAATGATATATTATAATATAAAATATCATGGGCATCAAGCCAATCAAATCTTCTTACGCTTACAAGCTGCCCTATTTTGGGTACCTACCTACCTACCTAGTAGGTACGGTTTCAGTCTCTGCTCATATTGTAGGTACCTAATAAGTTAAAAACAAGAACTCTACTTTATTTACTGTGTTTATTTATTAGATAGGTAATACTAACTTACATTTTTAAGTTCCATTTTGTGTAATTTTTTCCGTACTTAGGTTACGTGCTTTACTTTTTTTACCCCGAAGTTGAGAAGCAATTGCCTAAAGATAGATGTTTCCAATGTATTATATTACTCTTTGGATAGATTTAAGATCATGGATGTAAGCCTGTTGTTCTGTTATCTGGATAAGTAGGTGTACACAAAGAATTGAATTTAGTGAAATCCTATGTCTATGGGTTGTACGTAGTATTTATCTACTCTGAGCTATGGGTGTGCCCATTTCACCAACCAGCCTTAGCGGAGCTTCACACGTGCCGGTTGAGTTCACCTGACATCGGGCCGATGCCGCCGAGTTCGTAGCTTTCATTACAGACCGATTTCCACACCGGTTGGACACTCAGTGTAGTCAGTGCCGCGACGGATCGTACCTAAACTAATTATTGCTATATTGCTCTTGTCGCAATGAATGCGTCGCCGCCTCCTCTTTATAAATAAGCAAAGGAGATAGGTATTAGGTGCTCGAAAGACTCCTAGCTAGGAGTCTTTCGAGCTTTCCTTTTTATACAATGCCACCTACCGGGCCAAATGAGAATCTAAAGTATCTAAACCATCAAGCGACCCACTCAAACACCCACATTTATTTCCATCCATATTACTATACTCTTTGTTTCCATCCAAATCGGTCCAGCCACTTAGGAGATGTTCAGTGACAAACACTGGCATAGAATACTATTACTCTGCCGAGAACACTGGTATGGTATAGAAGAATAGTAACCTATTACTAAAAATATTTAATTGAAGCGCATCACTTCGTTCGTTGGCCCGACATTTGCGTTCGCGCCAATACCATTCCATATCCCACTAAAGTGTAGGTAGTACCTACCCGATAACCAACCCCGGACAATCAAGTATATAGATGATACTAGGCATGGAAATTATTGCTACTTTAAAGGAATTCTCATTTGATGATATTATTATTTTTTATAGCATGATTTCACTTGCGATATATGATTTGCAATGATTTGTAACCTACGTCATCGATGCTGATCGACGGTATTTTTCACAAAATCATGTGCGAGTATCGCACGCAAGTGTCAAATTATCACTGATGCAAATTATATATACTTTCGTAGCAAAAAATTATTTTTCTATCCTGCTACATAACATGTTAAAGAAGTTAACACTTTATGTCACTTGATTTAAGGTTTATTTTTGAATACTCTTAAAAGCTAATCAATGATAAAGTTTTTTTTTTTTTTAAATTTGTTCATGACCATGGATACAAAGTCCTTCAGTCGCATACATTTTATTTATATTCTTAAATATTCTTTATAACATGTAACAGGCTATGTCATGGACGGTAACAGATGTGACATATGAAAACAGAATCATATTCTTTATCACCTGCTACTTGTGATTTATGCCATGCCTAGATGATACACTATACTGGATCTAGTGGGCGCGTAGCCGGCAGCTCACCGGCTAGTAGCTGTCGGCTCGACGCGCCCGCGCCGCGCCGTTAACAATTGTCCGGCAAGTCTCAAACGTACTACTTGTCCCTACAACAACGCTCACTACCCGGTAGCCTATTACCAGGCCCCCTAAAAAGGAAGGTAAGCAATATTGCTAACGCAATTCATTTAAAGCAGATCTTATGCAATTCATCCATTCCAAATCTTTTAATGAATTGAATTGTATATAATGAGTACCAAAGTATTTTACCAAAACATATTGGATGGAACTACTTAGGATCTGCCGACAATTCGAAAAAATGAATTGCGTAGCAATATTGCTTTAGCTTCCTTTTTAGCTCCCCAGTATAGCGACCCTTCAGGGGTCTAACGCCCCCCGCGCCGTCGTTACCAGCGCTATGACCATCATTTTCCTTTTCCCCTGAAGGATCGCCATACTGGTACAATGACCTGAAATTTGTGCTAGTAACTCCCGGTCTATATCATAAGAAAACTCCTTATTATTATGGACTCGAAACTATCTTTTAATCTTCACATCGATCATATACTTATTGAGCAAAGCATTCAGTCGATTAGGATTTATTCTCAGAAACAGCAAACCAAAATTATTACTCCTACTCACTCCTACCTAACTTAGGAGCAATTTATTCAAAGGTTGACGCGAAGATAGGCATGGCATAAATCACAAGTAGCAGGTGATAAAGAATATGATTCTGTTTTCATATGTCACATCTGCTACCGTCCATGACATAGCCTGTTACATGTTATAAAGAATATTTAAGAATATAAATAAAATGTATGCGACTGAAGGACTTTGTATCCATGGTCATGAACAAATTTAAAAAAAAAAAAACTTTATCATTGATTAGCTTTTAAGAGTATTCAAAAATAAACCTTAAATCAAGTGACATAAAGTGTTAACTTCTTTAGCATGTTATGTAGCAGGATAGAAAAATAATTTTTTGCTACACAAAGTATATATAATTTGCATCAGTGATAATTTGACACTTGCGTGCGATACTCGCACATGATTTTGTTTTCCAATACAATTACAAATCATTGCAAATCATATATCGCTTGTGAAATCATGCTATAAAAAATAATAATATCATCAAATGAGAATTCCTTTAAAGTAGCAATAATTTCCATGCCTACGCGAAGATTATTCATATTCAATAACTACGTGGTTGACGAACAAATGCGACTCAGTGCTGCCAACTCTTCTAACCAAAAAGGAGCTGTCAGTCCTTGAAAAAGCGCTAGATCGAGCTAAATACTGTTTAGACGATAAATAAATGACAAAAATATACCGCAGGTGGGAAAAACCATAAATTCAAACTGTAACTGCACCCAATAACTAGAAGTGACTACCATGCATTTTTTTATAATATTCCGCATGAGTTAGCACGACTGAGATCAAAAAATAACAAAGTAAACAAACTTTTTTTTAAATAATATTATAGTTTCCAGTCACAATAAATCACTTTCACATTATATAGTCTTCAGTCAGTCACCATAAAATGCCATAAATTTCATGTTTTACTACAATGATTCCTTTGTAGTAACACATGACCATGTTTTACTACATGGTCATTGTATTAAAACTCTTCACGGACTTTTTGAGACATACATTTCATTTCACTTCACTGGTGCACATGGATGATCTTTATTGGGTAAAATACCACCAAAAATACACAATAAAACTCAAAATACACTAAATGAAAACGCAACGTCACTCTGCAACTTCCCGCCAAAAAGACCGCATTTGTTCTTTCGAGCTCAGCGTTCTTCACTCCATCAACTACGGCTACATTCATTTCATACTTTTTTGCTACTTTAGCGCCATTTTGGAGGGATTTCGAATTGTTATTTACTGTTTACTGCTGGATACATATGGAACTATTCTTCCTGAAGAGATTGTTATCCTTACCTCTACACCACCCTCTTTAATTTGATAGAGGTATCATTAGAAAAATACTCATTGATAACATCATTTTAATTTTATTCACGGGGCGTTAGTGCGTAAGTGTAATTTTTGGGCTACTTGCTCTGAAATTCAGCTAGGTACTTTAGGCTATTTAAGCTGAGAAAAATGGCGACATCAGTCAGACGCGTGTTGTTGGCTCTTAGCGTAGCGTTATATTCTCTTTGTTGTTGGCAGCACTGGTCGTCAAAGTTCGAACTGATTGTATGAATTTGTATGTAAATAAATTAGAGGTGTAAAAGTAACGAAAAAATCACGTACCCGTATGTATTCGTTACTATACATTCAGTACTCGTTACTATCGTTTATTTCATACTATTACATAAAATTTATGAAATTTTAGTGGCAAAATTTTATGAAAACACTTTTTCACAAGTATATACTTTTTTTTTTACTGCATACTCTGTTAAAGAAAACTTTGTTTTGAATATTTGAAATTTTGACACCATAATGCGCGCACATCGGTTCAAATATTTTTGAAGTATATCCGCACAAATTACATATATTTTCATTTTTTTAACCAATCACGTTACGAATAGTTTGCAAACACATTTTTCATGTTCTTTCTATAATTTTATTATAAGATGCAGTATTCATAATTTCAATTTGTAGAAATAATACATATTTATTACATGCCAAACTGCATTTTTCACTTTGCCGTAGTTTAAACCAGACTTATGTTTATGTTATAATGAAAAAACTACAAATAGGCGTCCAAAATTATTTATTGTCAATAAAATTTAAACAACATTTCAACCATAAAACAACATAAAAATAGTTTTGCTTAGATTGAAATTAAACATAAAATTAAGTAAAAAAGTTTATATAAATTAAAATGACAGCAAACTCTTTCATTCTTGGAATGAAATTAAACATAATAATAAAATCATATTTTAAACAAAACTAAAATAACAAAAAATAATTATTTCTTAGAACGAAATGAAACATAAAATTAAATAAAAAAGTTTGAATCAATTAAAATGACAACAAATCTCTTTTGTTGTTGAAGTGAAATTAAACATAATAATAAAATCATATTTTAAACAAAACTAAAATAACAAAAAATAATTCTTTCTTCGAATGAATTTAAACCTTGAGCACCGAAATTGCTTGGGCAAGCGTTAACATTTAAGATCTGAGACTTGCTCGTTGGGCCATTTTATGACAGGAATCTTTGGTTGATATTTAAAAATAAAATCTTTTCCATTCGCTTTGGTTGAATTGAGCTGCGCCTCTCACTTAATATTTGACCCGATTTGGAAAAAGTCCTCTCAGATGGTACCGAGGTAGCCGTCACTGATAAATATTTCGCAGCCAGGTTTGAGAGTTCGGGGTATAGAAGTGCCCTCGTCTGCCACCATTTCAAAGGACACTCATTTCGAGGTATAAAACGTTCTTCTAGATATTGCCTCAAGGTAATAATGCTGCTGCTAACTTTAGAGTTCGAAGCAGACGCCGACGTTACCGAAGTGTCAAAATCTATCCAGATAGAGTCGTTATTAGCGTCGGTGTCACCAGTAGATGTAGCTAATATCAATTCGTTCTCGTTTGCTTCTATTGGCTGATTATTAAAGTTAAATTCGTTTTGCAGCTCAGTTTTCAATGCATCTTTAGCAGACTCATAACTTGACGCATCAAACCTAAATGCCAGCTTCTTAAAACGCGGGTCTAACAATGCTGCTTTAGATAAAACTGGGTGCCTGTAACAATTCTTAAACCTACTTTTAAATTCTGTTAAAATTTTATTTGCCAGTTTCTTCCCAGTATCTGTAATAATATTTGTTTCTAAATTGTACAAAATACTAAGCATACTTTCTGTCGAAGCTAGGATCATTGAAACAGTAACTTTTTTTTCTGAAGACATTTCTTCAGTAAGTTGCTTGAATGGCTTCAGAATTTTTATTATTTCTGGCAGTGTCTGCCATTCAGCTTCCAAAAGATTTTCTACTGGATTATGTAGAATTCCAAGAGACGCCTCTAAAGGTTCTTGAAGTAAGCAAATCCTCTCAATCATGTCCAGGGTACTGTTCCATCTGGTCACTACGTCCATTTGTAGCTTCAATGGTTTTTGATTAGGCCTCAGCTGCTCCTGCATTGCAATTAGTTTTTTCGTAGCTATTGGACTCTTATGAAAATGTTCCACAATGGCTTTTTTTTTTTTTATTAGCTCCCCGAGATCACAGTCCTGGAGTCCTGCACGCACAACTAAATTAAGAGTGTGAGCTATACACGGCAAATGTTCGTAATTTGTTAATCGTATAGCCGCCTTCATGTTCGCTGCGTTATCTGTAACGCAGGCAAATATTTTATTTTGTATGTTCCAATGGCAGAGCAAGCTATGCAACTCATTTTTAATATATTCGGCCGTGTGTCTCTCATGACATTCAAAACATCCTAATAAAGCAGACTTCAACTCCCAATTTAATAAATAATGGGCTGTTACAGCTTGGTAAGAAGTTGTTGCTCTTGAAGTCCAGCCATCGGTGGTAATCGATACATATTTTGCATTTTCTAATTCATCTTTTAATTTGTTTTGGGCTTCTGAGTATTGCGCATCCAATAAAGTGTTGCTTAGTATGTACCTTGAAGGCATTTTGTAGCCTGGTTCTAAGTAATTAATGAGAGCCTTAAAACCCTCGTCTTCAACTACAGAAAAAGGCTGCAGGTCTTTAACTATCATTTTAAGAATTAAATTATTAATTTTTTTTTCTTTTGCTACACCTACAGGACGTTGAATAAAGGCACTTAACTTAGTCTGTTGCGAATTTTTGTCATTTGTTTTAATTTCAGGTACAGTAGATTCTGTACTTGCTGAAGTTGATGATTCAGAAGCTTCCAGAACTGCAACATCTGACCCAGAGCATGGATTGATGGTTTCATAGGTTGATCTGTGTTTGTTTAAAAGGTGCTTTTTTAAATTTGTAGTAGAGCCGCCTTTCACTGAATACAACGATTTACAAAGATCACATTTTGCCTTATCATCTTTAACTTGCGTAAAAAAACCCCATAGCTTACTTCTTTTCTTATCCATTGTAGCAGGTAGGTAAATGAAACTGTCAAATATTAAAAAATATTAAAAAAACAATAATAATAAATCGAATATAAACAATAACCATTATTTGGTAATTATTAATTATCAATTAGTAATTAACAACATTTAATAATCAAGAAACAATTAAATCTCACTTGAACTTTATTATAATATATTTTTAACATAAGAACCAAATGAAGTGAAAATACGTTTTTATTAAAAACAAAAACATACATATGCATCGAGATATAAATACTTACGTACTAGAGAAGCTACGTTATATAATTTAATTATTGTTCTATTTTTCGATATTTGAATCTTTAGTTCGCTGCAATTTTCAGGAAGAATCTTTAGTTCGCTGCAATTTTCAGGAATCGTGCGTGAAATAAAGAGGCAGCACTACTGCCGAAATTAGCGCTCTCTGGTGCTTTATTAGTGAAGTAATTAAGTTCAACTGTCAAAGTTGTCAAAATTTCTGTACAATTTTTGACAACTTTGACAATTGAACCTAATCAATTAGCTTCATTTCAAACCAATTGAATAAACATAAAGGATGCTGATTGTTATTAGTCTATGCCAAATAGTAGAATACGGCGTGTGTTTCGTATTGAATTTGTAAAATATGAAAATTCGATTATTTACAGATGAAAAGTTATTTCTTTGCACTTTTCCGTGTTCCTTAAATTATTAGGAAATATCTCAACCCACACCAAGGCATTTTTCAATGTATTAATTTTTAATTGTCGGAAATACAAGGCGCGAAAGAGCTAGAAAGCGACTAAGTGAAGAATTTGCGTCTTGTGTCTTCTATAGTGCGTAAGTACTTATATCAAATTTGTAAAATATCTTTCTTACCTTGTTTCTGTTCCACACACGAACACAATACCTCTAATGGATATTTAAATATTTAAAAAACCTGGATAACGAATCTCACAAATCATCAAACAACGTTATTTTCTTTGTACGTCCTTAAGTTTACATTACCTTTTTAATTCGCGGAAAATACGCACGCATGCGCAAAACGATCAGTAATAAACGTTTCAATACACGCATCAACGCAGCGTAACATTGGGTCATTGAAACAGCGTATGTAACCATGATACGAAACATGCGAGTAACGAAAAGTATTCGTGAGTAACGTTTCGTTACTCGGTACTAGATGGCGTACCCGTTACTTAGTAACGAATACATACGGTTTGCTACAGCTCTAAAATAAATAAATATCCCTAATATTTATTACAATGGCACCGAAGTTAAAGTTTGCGGAAGGTAACTTACTTTATCTAGCCTTCATGATCCACATTTTCATGATCAGTCTCTGTTAATTATTATACTTTAAAATTGTTTTCAGGTGAGAAAGTGCTATGTTTTCATGGACCACTAATTTACGAGGCAAAATGCCTGAAGAGCTCCGTAACGAAAGATAAACATGTGAGATATCTAATACATTACGCTGGATGGAACAAGAAGTGAGTACAAATGAAAACAAATAATAGATTGATCGATTATTGTAAGCATCTTCTAATAATAACCTCTCTCAATGTTCATGAACATAGTAATACTGTCCTTGTTTATATACATATTCCATTTTTAAAACGATCCTAATGTTGAGTTGAAAATGTACCGTCAAATGGGGTAATTTGAGACTAATACCTTAATTGGGATATTTTCGAGGACAAATTTTAATTCTTGATTCAGCAACACACACACACAATAGCCCGGTGATTTTTATTTCTAATGCAGCATCAACGTTCGGTCTCTTAGAAAATGTAAGTAAAATGTTGTTAATCCTTTTCCAAATTTTATAAATACATCATAAACTCAACCCTTTACGCGACCCAATCAAAATGTCGTGAAAAACTTTGTGCTCACAGCTAACTATGACCAAAAATCAGGTCTGGATTCGTTTCGATTCATAACTTCAATTCCCGATGTATTTAATTTTGAAACTTAAAATAAAGCTGCTAGCATATATTTTTTCTTTTTTACAAAAAATTTAAGTTGCATAAAAATGGAGGTAACTTGGGAACAATGTCTCTAGTAATAAAAGCCTCTGGTTGTGAAAAAGTGTTGTCTTAAATAGCAATTTCCAGAGGAAGGTACTTATTTCCTATAAAATATAAGTGCAACTAGCTTTAATAAATAGTGAAATTTTTTTTTTTATTCCGACGTAGAAGATAAAATTCCATACAAAATATAATAAGTTCTAAACTCTATGAATATTTATTTAGAAGTACTTTTTGTTACTTAAGTAGTAGTAAATTTAATTTTATAGACATTTATTCTGAACAGTATGAGAAATAATTAAGAAGTTTTGTTTATTTCAGTTTTATTTACATCAATTAAAAGAAGTAATCAAATACTTTAGTTTTGTGTATATTTAAATAAAAACTGTTCCAAACGGTGTTTAATGTGATTATTGTAAACATAGCCACATTTTTAAAAATGAAATCGTGTCCCATGTTGGTCTGTTGCTTGTCAAACATGAGTTATGGCGGTGGAAGAATGGGTGTTCCAATTTACCCCCACATCTAAGGTAACTTGAGACAGCAAATAAAAAAAAAAATTTAAAATTGGAGGTTACCGTAACCCAAAATCTGTTCTGAACATGAAACTTTGACTACACACTGGAGTATAGAGAGATTAATATGTAACAAATACCTATTACTATGCATTTGATATATCGTTGAACTTCAAAAGTGTCCCAAGTTCCCCCGTTTGACGGTATTCTTATCTTATGATCACCTCTTTTTTATCAGAATATTGTAAGACCCTTTTCCAGCACCAAAAAAGTATTATTTGGATCATAGCAGATATGTAACTCAGCCTAGAAATCGGCACTTTGTATCCAAAGTCAATAAGCTGTTAATTGTAGTTGCACAACAAACAACAAAAAGTATAATAGATTCCATCTGTATATTAAATATATGTCAAAAAGTGAGTTTGTTTTACTTCTTAATGGCTCAACTGCATAACAAATTGTTATGAATTCTGGCATGCATGTAGCTTATGCCATGGAGAGAAACATCATCATTGTTACGCTGGTAGAACTGCAAATGACTAGTAAAAAGTATTTTTTTATAGCGATTGTTAATTTAAATTGTGCATTCAAAACTTCAGTTGGGATGAGTGGGTGCCGGAGAGCCGAGTATTGAAGTACAATGAAGCAAATGTTCAGCGACAGAAGGAGGTGCAGAGAGCTCACTCGGCACAGCCAGCGAAGACGAAAAAGAGTATGCTTTTAGTTACCATCTATTACCGTGCTTATTCTTGTTAAATATTACAACAATGTAAATAATCATTACATTACACAAAAAAGTATTCAGACAGAATGTCTTAGTACTGTATATTTGCAACTAGCTTAATTTAATTTGCTACTCAGTTGTAATTCTTTATTTTTAGTATTTGATATTAGAGTCAGCTGGTTTAGTAATTTTAAGCAAAATGCTTTTAAATATCATTGATTTAAATTGTGTAGTTAAATGTTAGAAAAATGAACTGTATTTGCTGTCTTTTATATTTGTACAAGCTTTATTTAAATCACAAGCTATTAGATTACTTATATTTTCTATGATATTTCAATATTAATTGCCGTTCAAATCAAAACATTATGATTACATACTTTCATGTTGCAGGAAGCTTTTGTAATGTAGTTAAATCTTAATATTCCTCATAAATAGTTGGCTTTATGGTCATACCAGGTCTTAGAGAAAAGCTACCAAAAGCCTCTTTCATTCATTATTTTTTTTCAAAATACTTCATTCACTCGTTCATTTAACTGCTATCATTCACTGCACTGTTCATGAACATAGTAATAGCACAGTCTATTAAACCATACAGTCGTCCGACGCCTTTGATCTCGTGAAAAATGCCGACAACGTCTAGACAGTATCGCGACGGCCAGGGTTGCCACAAGTAAACAATATTTATAAAATTATTTATTTATTGCAGATAACAATAAAACATTGTTAGCATTATTATAATTGAAACAATATTATAATAACTACTCCATCATCAGACCCTGAAAACCATACATGGTCAAAGTTCATCGCACGACAATTGCAACAACCCCAAACATGGCTAGAATACGACGTTCCACTATGGAGTTCTAGTGCTTACTCTCCTACTCCATCATCAGACCCTGAAAACCATACATGGTCAAAGTTCATCTCACGACAATTCCAACAACCCCAAACACGGCTAGGATACGAAGTTCCACTATGGAGTTCCAGTGCTTACCCTCCTACATCATCATCAGACCCTGAAACCATACATGGTCAAAGTTCATCTCACGACAATTCCAACAACCCCAAACACGGCTAGGATACGATGTTCCACTATGGAGTTCCAGTGCTTACCCTCCTACTCCATCATCAGACCCTGAAATCATACATGGTCAAAGTTCATCTCACGACAATTCCAACAACCCCAAACACGGTTAGGATACGAAGTTCCGCTATGGAGTTCCAGTGCTTACCCTCCTACTCCATCATCAGACCCTGGAAACCATACATGGTCAAAGTTCATCTCACGACAATTCCAACAACCCCAAACACGGCTAGGATACGATGTTCCACTATGGAGTTCCAGTCCTTACCATCCTTCCTAATCCACCATCAGAACTATTGAAAAAAAAAAAAAAAAAAAAAACTCTCATGCCCTGTGCCTGTTACCTATACCTGTGTACCTATTAGATACTTTTTACCGTCCACCATTCGGCCATTTTGTTGGCGTTATTAACGTGACACGACATGACAAATATAAAATTATTATTGTATGCACTCTACGATAACAAACCATTATTTATTTACCTTTCTTCTGTGTGTGGAAGCTGATGAAACCGCAGATCTTTATTTAAATAGGATGAAGACTTGCATTCTCTCACAGCACACGTCGTTTGCACCATTTTAAATAAACAAATTAATACAAAATAATTACAGACACAAACACGCGTTAGCCCTGAATTCTGTTTACCGAGCTACTAACATCGTTTTGTTCGCAGGTCGGTAACGGCTTTCCCGCGTCTCGCCTCTCACACCCCGCACGATTGCCCTGTCTAGACGGCTTCGTCGACCGACTGTATGGTTTAATAGACTGTGGTAATAGTGTTATCATACTTGTAATATAAAAATACCTTATTATTTAAACATGCATTCTGCCAGCTCCGGCTAAAGGGCGAAAGGGCGAGGCCTCCAGTTCGACACCCGTTAGAGAAGAATCTAGGGCTTCCACACCAGCAGGTACACATTGCTGTATTATTATTTTCATTTTTTTTCTAATACAGCTTTTTTGTATGCATTTTTTTTTTTTTATATTTTGTGCTTTTTGTATGGAGGAAACTGTTTTTTTTTTTTAAAGTAACAGTGCTGCTGATTCTCTTTTTTAGAAGTGTTTTTCTAACTATATCTCTTTCTAATACATTACATGAGACAAGGATATGACTGAGTCCTGTCAAAATTGTCTAGTTTATCCGCAAATGAAAGCGGCATAAAATAATTTTACTGCTTTAAATATTTGCTATCCTTTTTCAATAATGTTTTTAAGAAAGAAATGTTTGATAAAAATTAATTAATGCGACAGTGGTATCAGTGCCAATGTCTTTAGATTTATAGGCTAGCCACATGGAGTTCTTATTCAGAAGTCAATGGAACCTCAAAAAAGTAAACAATAGTTTTTTTTATATTCTTTTCTGTATTTCATTTCAGGTAAGGAAGTGGAAAGCACTCCAACACCGGCGAAAGCTGCGAAGACTCAAAGTAAGGACACACCGGCTGATTCAGGCTCAGATCAACCTAAGTATGTATAGTTTTTTTTATAGTCGCACGTTGTAGCACTACTTTCTGAGGTAGTTTTAAAATAAAACAGTTATCGTCGTTATAATTACGACATAATTGGGATTATGGTGGAATACTTGAGTAATATAGTCGCCAACGTCCATACCACGTTGAAATCACCGGTTCTCGTCCGATCACCGAAGTTAAGCAACGTCGGGCGTGGTCAGTACTTGGATGGGTGACCGCCTGGGAACACCACGTGCCGTTGGCTTTTTGCATATATTTGGAAGATTAACAAAACAAATGTTTGTCATCCAATCTTTTTAGCAATTCTTTATTTTTATTCAAAGTTATGATGACAACATAGCGTGTATTAAGGAGCTTAAATTGAGTAACACTGTCGCCAACGTCCATACCACGTTGAAAACACCGGTTCTCGTCCGATCACCGAAGTTAAGCAACGTCGGGCGTGGTCAGTACTTGGATGGGTGACCGCCTGGGAACACCACGTGCCGTTGGCTTTTTGTTACTTTTTGATCGATTGATAAGAGATAAGTCAGCGAGTTTATAGAAACTAACTGATAATATATTATTCAATTGTTATAGTCTCATAATATGGACTTTTTTGCCATAATGTCTTACTTCTACTACGTATGTACGTACTCAATTTATTCCTATTTAGTTCATGCGAAAAAAGATTTTGGAAAAAATATAACTGATTTATTTTTCTGTACCATATGTTCCATATGTTTTTTTTGTTTTTTTTTTATACTCCACTCTTGTATTGTTAATTTATGCTATGATCTTTTCAATTTCAGAAAGAAACGCGGCCGCCTGGATCTATCGATCGAGTCCGAGGAGCAGTACCTAGCTAAAGTGGAAGTGAAGATCAAGATCCCTGAAGAACTGAAGGTGTGGCTCGTCGACGACTGGGATGTAATCACGAGGCAGCAGAAACTGGCCCTACTCCCCGCCAAACTAACTGTAGGACAAATAGTCGACAACTATCTAGCATTTAAAAAATCCAGCAAATCTCACAATCAAGCAAAGGAATCGGTGTTAGTCGACATAACTGAAGGTATAAAAGAATATTTCAATGCGACATTAGGATCGCAACTTCTATATAAGTTCGAGAGGCCTCAATACAGTGAGATTTTGCAAGAGTACCCCGATACGCCAATGGGGCAAGTATATGGCTCGATTCATTTGTTGCGATTGTTTGCCAAAATGGGACCGATGTTGGCTTATACGGCCCTCGATGAGAAGTCTCTGCAGCATGTGTTGTCGCATATACAAGACTTCCTCAAGTACATGGTGACCAACCGATCCACGCTCTTCAATCTTCAAGACTATGGGAATGCGACGCCCGAATATCATAGGAAAGTTCAGTAGAATGTAAGATTACTGATTGATCAATTAGTTTTTATTTAGTAATAAAGTATTGATAACGATATTGGTGTTTCATATTTTGGAGTCGTGCGGTTGGTAAGAACGATATATTTACGGTTTTGTATTTATATCACTGAATACTTCCAGTATTTAGTAATCTATATATATAAAATGCTTTGTCCTGAATGACTGACTGACAATCAACGCACAGCCTAAACCGCTGATCGTAGAGACCTGAAACTTGGAGGATGTGTTCTTTGTATGACGTAGGCATCAGATAAGAAGGGATTTTCCGAAATTCTACCCCTAAGGGGGTGAAAAACGGGGGCAAAGTTTGTATGGGACAACGTGATTCCTTGGTCCGATCTACTTCAAATTTTGCATAAACATTCTTTAACATAATTGATGGAAGTGATGTTTCATATTTTATTGAAACTCATCGCCAAACGGGGTTAAAAAGGGGTAGAAAGTTATTTTAGGGGTGATTTGCATCGAAGTTGATATCAATACTCCTTAGTACTTTTGATTTAATAAACATTTTTTATTTTGACACATGTTTGAAATCTCAATCCGATTTTCACAGATTAAAGAATAAGGCAGATGGAGCGAACGGAACACGGGAGTGAGGCCAAAAAAGCAAATTCAAATTGAAAACCACATACCTGGTATTCGCTTTTGAATTTGTATTGGCTTTGTTTAAAAAACTTTATTTTACGAAAAACACTCTTTTGAATAAATTAGCATACAGCAGATTTTGAACATAGCAAATACAAATTCAAAAGCGAATACCAGGTATGTGTTTTTCAATTTGTAGCTAATTGCTTTTTTTGGCCTCACTCCCGTGTTTCGTGCGCTCTATCTGCCTTTTGTTCTGGAAACTGAAATGCTCTAAATTGGAATGTCAAATATAAAAGAATATTTAAATCGGATTAGAATTCGAAATTTGTTTGGTAGTTCATTTTCTCGGACTTTTTGGCGGGAACTTGCAGAGTGACGTTGCGTTTTCATTTTTATTTTCATAAATTCGTGTATTTTGAGTTTTATTGCATATTATCGGTGGTATTTCCAATAAAAATCAATCCATGTGCACCAGTGAAGTGAAATTAAATGAATTATGTGGATCGTGTCTTTTCAAAAGTCCGTGAAGAGTTTTAGTACATGACCACCACTGTAGTATAACATAATGGACGGTGACTGGCTGCATGAGGACTATGTGAAAGTGATTTATTGTGACTATTGCAAAATACACACCCGTGTGACGCCCATGAAAAAAATCTCCATTTCATTAGAATATTTTGAGTGTAGTTAATTTAATTTCTTTCTCATATAATAATTTAATAAGATTCTTTGAGTTCGATTTTTTTGTGAAGGTATAATATAGGTTTTTAGTTTTAATTGTAAAAAATATTGTTTTTGTTTTATTTGTTGTGTCTAATAATCAGTGGCGTGCATTGGTTTTCAAAGGAGAAAATTCAAACCGTACGCGGGTGAAACCGCGGGGCTCTGCTAGTATATATATATATCATTCACGTTATTTTGACTAAGAATTAATTTTCAATCAGTCCAAACCTTCGGTCCTATAGATGTTTGTAGCGACATCTATGTTGTAAATTTTACACTAAAGAGCGTGACCAATGCAGTGATCAAAACCGCTGGGGAATTTTATTAGCATTTCAAATAAATTTAAGTTTTTACGGACAAACATAATATTTTCATAAATGTACTGCGACGGTAACGTTATATTTTAAATTCCTTGAATCGACTTCGTAGTGATTCGCGAGGACCCAAACAATGGATTGCGCGAATTGCACTTTTCTGCAGAATAAATAAAGTCTACAGCTGAGCTGAAATGAATGCACACGAGTGTCATATGACATTTTTCAACACAGACTTTTCGTAAGTGCCTGCGAAGGTCTATTGATTTGAATAAATGATTTTTGAATTTCTTGCGAGGAAAAAAACAGACTTAAATTTTGCAATAACTGTCACTTTACGAGCGATTATGTTGAAAAAATAGTTTCTATAGACTGTGTACCTACTCAAATATTTATTGTAATCTTTGAAATGAAATAGATGCAAAAAGCCAACGGCACGTGGTGTTCCCAGGCGGTCACCCATCCAAGTACTGACCACGCCCGACGTTGCTTAACTTCGGTGATCGGACGAGAACCGGTGTTTTCAACGTGGTATGGACGTTGGCGACATCATAACTCAATTATACCACCTTAATCCATTTTATGACGTCATGACGTTTCAATAAAAATAATTTCTATAGATTGGGTACCTACTCAAATATTTCTTAAAATCTTTGAAAAAAAATAGATGCAAAATGCCAACGGCACGTGGTGTTCCCAGGCGGTCACCCATCCAAGTACTGACCACGCCCGACGGTGTTCTCGTCCGATTACCGAAGTTAAGCAACATCGGGCGTGGTCAGTACTTGGATGGGTGACCGCCTGGGAACACCACGTGCCGTTGGCTTTTTGCTACTTTTTGTAAGATTAGTTGTAAATATTTCAATTTGCAGGATGTAGAAAGAAACTATTTATTTTTATGCTAAGTTTATGACGTCACACTTTGGATTAAGGTGGTATAATTGAATTTAGAAATCGCCAACGTCCATACCACGTTGAAAACACCGGTTCTCGTCCGATCACCGAAGTTAAGCAACGTCGGGCGTGGTCAGTACTTGGATGGGTGACCGCCTGGGAACACCACGTGCCGTTGGCTTTTTGCAACCTCTTATAAGATTGGCTGGAAATATTTCAGTAGGCAGTCTGTAGAAAGTAACTGTTTATTTTTATGCAATTTTTATGACGTCACAATATGGCTTTAGGTGGTATAATTAAGTTATGAAGTCGCCAACGTCCATACCACGTTGAAAACACCGGTTCTCGTCCGATCACCGAAGTTAAGCAACGTCGGGCGTGGTCAGTACTTGGATGGGTGACCGCCTGGGAACACCACGTGCCGTTGGCTTTTTGCAACCTTTTATAAGATTAGTTGGAAATATTTCAGTAGGTAGTCTGTAGAATGAAACTGTTTATTTTTATCAAAGATTTTTATAAAGAGTTTATGACGTCACAATATGACTAGGTGGTATAATTGAGTTGTGAAGTCGCCAACGTCCATACCACGTTGAAAACACCGGTTCTCGTCCGATCACCGAAGTTAAGCAACGTCGGGCGTGGTCAGTACTTGGATGGGTGACCGCCTGGGAACACCACGTGCCGTTGGCTTTTTGCAACCTTTTATAAGATTAGTTGGAAATATTTCAGTAGGTAGTCTGTAGAATGAAACTGTTTATTTTTATCAAAGATTTTTATAAAGAGTTTATGACGTCACAATATGACTAGGTGGTATAATTGAGTTGTGAAGTCGCCAACGTCCATACCACGTTGAAAACACCGGTTCTCGTCCGATCACCGAAGTTAAGCAACGTCGGGCGTGGTCAGTACTTGGATGGGTGACCGCCTGGGAACACCACGTGCCGTTGGCTTTTTGCTCCTTAAGTATTGAAGGATCGTTTTTTTTTTTTATACGACTAAGTCGGCAAACAAGCATACGGCCCACCTGATGGTAAGCGGTTACCGTAGCCATATGGACGCTTGCAACACACGAAGCATCGCTCACGCGTTGCCGACCTCTCCCCCCTCCCCAATGAGCTCTGGCGACCTTACTCACGCACAGGAACACAACTTTACACAACATAAAGTTATTTGGCTGCGGTATTCTGTAAGGTGGAGGTACAGTCGAGGACATAAATATGTATACAATTAGTAAAATTCAACAACGGTTTCCTCTTAAACTACTGATTGAAATTATGAGATATTATAAAGGCAGAATCTTCTAACATATACTATTATGATTTGTGTAATAGCTTAACACTTAAATGTTAAACATGCGAGAAAATCGCTTTTGAATTTCAAAAAGTGTATACATATTTATGTCCTCGACTGTACTTCCCTAGTCGAGCTGCTCTTTGAGCGAATTAACGCTACGCTCTACCTCTCTTAAAATAAGTCAATAAAGTTTTCATCCAATATACCTACATTGTGTTATTTTTAATCGCCGATTCCCGAACGATCAAGCTTTTTGAATACTTCGAAATGTATCCAAGACCGATTTAAATCTCAGATCCTACATACATCAGCAAACTAGAAGAATATCACGAGGAAACTTACTGATGGCTAAAAAGCGAGCTCAGATATTCTTCGTGCTAAAACGTTGAAAAATATACTATGTTTAATTTTATCGGTGTAAGCTCCCAAAATAATCATTTTTAGAATCACCATCGCCCAACTCAGTTCTCGCTTAGTGCTTTCTTTAGGTAGCCATTCAGTCATCGATGAATCATCTGGAATTATATTATTTCATACTTAGTTCTTTGGTTATCATAGATGGTTATGTATAAATTAACCATGTGTAATGTCAGGTCAGGCGCGGCCGGTAGCTGGCAATGTCGCGCTATGACACGATGACCGACTGCGCGTGACTCATAAGCGCGTGCGTAAAAAATCTCGATCCTTATTTCATTACTATAAACGCGCGACGTAGCCTGCTTTCATTTTACAAAAATATGAAATAGTCAAGGGAGGACGTGTACGTTCTATTCATAAACGACTTATATTTAAATAAACTTTGTTTCAAATGTGAAAAGATAGTTAGACCTCTACCATAGACAGACATCAAAGATACGATTTTTCTTCGCTTTTCGTATCTTATCCGATCATGGTTATAAACATAAGTTACTCTATGTACTTATATCTATTCAAGTATAATAATAACGTAACTTTATTAAGCCTGACAAGGTTCCACGACATATGGTCTTGTTTTCTGCATAACTCTGCCATTGTCATAAATATGCACCATGAAACCGGCCTAGGCAACTGGCAAACCGTACACGTTTTATTTCCCACTTTGTAACTCACAAATAATATTTTAGATTATTAATAAGGTAACAGGAGTTGTTCGCTTGTTGATGCTTGTTGTAAAAACGTTATCAGGGTCTGCTAGTGCCATATAAGGAAGAAAATATGTCTGCATTCGCAACACGGCGGGTGGAGGTCGCCGACGAGACGGCGACTTGATGGAACCGTCCCATTAATTTGCTATTACAACATTACTTTTTGTCGAGGTCTGAGTACATGCAGCTGGTTCTTACAGAGCTGCAGATGTGCTTATATTGTAGGGTTGATTTGTATAAATCTGAGTAACTTATATGTTGCTTTCTTTATTGTCTTCGAAATTCTTTGTGCATTGTTAAGGAGGTTTTCAACGATTTTCTTGGCTGATTCTTTTTAAGCATACTCAAAAGATCTTTTATTTTTTTATACCACTGAGGTGGCAAACAAGCATACGGCCCGCCTGATGGTAAGCGGTTACCGTAGCCTATGGACACTTGCAACACCAGGGGTATCACTCGCGCGTTGCCGACCCTGAAGAAATCTCTTCACACCCTTTTTGAAGAACCCCATGCTGTACTCCATTGGGAAAACCACGGCGGGGAGCGCATTCCACAATCCGAGCGTCCGCGGAAGAAAACTCTTTTTAGCTCGCACAGTTCGAAACAATTCTGGTTTCAATGCGTGTGGATGGACTCCCCGTCGATGGCGAGAATTGATGGTGGAAGGTAGCCGGTGGGCATCTAGTCGAATAATTCTTTAGAACACTTTCCGTTTTACAAGCGGTAGAGGAGGCAAAGTCTTTCCTCAGACTGAGGAGCTCTAAACCGCTTTTGAGCTCGGGATCGTCAACAATTCTGATGCCACGTCGCTGAACTGGCCGGACTTGCCACTTATAAAGTTGTAACCTATGCCCCGATGTGAAGTACTGCCTCGCTCTGTTGAGCACTCCGAGCTTTTTGGATGCTAGCTTAACCTTGTCTTCCAAGTGACTTCGGAACAAAACGTCGCTAGAAATGTCGACGCCAAGGATCCCGATGCTTTGACTGATGTTCAAGGAGGTGTTCTGGAATTGTGGAGCCTCAGACCATGGGGTTTTCTTAGCGGTGAACGCTCAGGCTTGAGTCTTGGTGGGGTTGAAATGGACTAAGTTTAGTCGACCCCAATCGGAGACACTAGTTAGTGTACTCTCGATTTCAGACACCAGCCGTTCGCGGCTTTCCTCCAGCTCGGAACGAGGGATATTTGCACGGCCCGTTTAATAAGCGTCCCCTGTACTGAGCCTGTACTGTCGTCTGCATAGCAATGAATGCCGTCACTGTTTTTTCTGTTCTGTGCCGTCAATAGACAGCATATCACTGATGTGCAAAAGGAACAGTGTTCTTCTTTCCTGGACCCTTAAATATTTTAGGAGATATGAAAAAGTTTAAAATAGGAAGTACCTAGTAAAATAGATAATTTTATTATGTTAGTACGTAAAAATATATAATTTAACTATTATTTGACCCAAAAATCTGCTGTTAGAAACACTTTAGGTAAATCCGTATTATCTCCTATTATTCTTCTATATTATTCTTCTAGTCTATCATACTATTTACTTGCACAATTTATTCATAACTGTGATTTATAAAACGATACCTTATTTGTACATTTGCCTACTGGACATGTAAGTCTGTAGTCGCTATAAATAACGTAGTTAATATTTTATGATAACTACATTCGTAGATCGTTTATTCGTGATCCATATACTTTATTTTATTTTATTATCTTAGGGAAACTAACAGCTAGGTTCTTAATTACAAAGTACAACGGAACATATAGACGAATGGGCCTTCTAGTACTAGCAGCTGGAGCGCGAAGTCCAAGCCGACTTAGCAGCTCTGGCTGGAGAGTCAACCATACCATTTGCTATATTAAGTATTATTAGTATTATCTTATTATTGGTAGCTTTATCTACAGCCCATATCAAGTGTTATTGCGATCCAAACACGAAACTATTGTCAAAGACATCATATAATGTATGGAAAACATTGACGCTATAAGAGTTGATGCTAGGTCCCCAGGCACATTGTATAGTATAGGTATACTTTAAAAACTACATCTGTTGTAGAGACGTTAACTGGATTGCGCTCGGTGTGACGAAACGGCAAGTATTTCTGGCGGCTGGTAACACGCGCGCCCGAACTAAAATAACTCGTAATAACGGACGGACCATGTGCATCGGAGAACACGGCATTCTTGATGAACCTTCATTATATTTACAGAGCATGTATGGGGAATTAATTTCGATGTTACAGAGAAATAAGGTTGAACCATTTATAACTCACCATGAACGAACAATTATCTATATATATATATATACACATATAAATAAATTAATAAAATAAGTTATATAAATGAATCCCTATTTCCCTTGGTCACGCCATCACGCGTGAACGGCTGGACCGATTTCGCTAATTCTTTTTTTGTTGTGTTTGTTATTGTCAGGATGAAAAAATTAAGAAAGTTGCGAGGGTAGGGTAGGGTAGCGTAGGGTAGGGTAGGGGTAGTGGTAGGGTTAGGGTATAGGTTAGTAGGACACTACGCGAACGAAGTCGTGCCGGGCAGCTAGTACAAAATAAAAGTTTGATCGTGGTTTTCCCCTGAGAGTACAGCATGGGGTTCCTGTGAAGGGATGTTTGCAGGGTCGGCAACGAGCAATTACAATATTTCAGGTGTTGCAATAGTCTATATAGACTACGGTAAATGCTTCGGTATCATCAGGCGGGCCGTATTATTTGTCTTCTAACTTATAGTATGTTTTTTTTACCTCTATCTCAGCCTAGTAAAATCTCAGTCCTTAATCTTACCTTGCTATCCTACTAGTTAACTTATTTCTCCGTTTAATGCTTTCGTTTTGAGCTGTACCCAATGAGCTATAAGACTACGTTCTACATAGATGGCAATACCATCTTTCATCATGTTCTTCATTAACGTCTGACTAGCTACAATACATTTAATCAGTTGTCATTGTCATCTACGTAACTGACATCAACAAGCAGATGATTAAGTATTCTTAAATTCGATACTTTCTACATTTCAAAGAATTCAGTTTTACATCCTTAATTAATGATTCACTGTAAAAACTTGCTTCAACAATGAAGTAAACAGTCACCATGTGTGTTCTACATTTCGCTTTAACTAAAATGATAAGCTTTTGTGTTTGAATGTGTTTTCTTCACTGTTGCCATTTAAGTCCAACACTTTATGTCAAGTATACAAAGCTAGCGGTATGTATGTAGAATTATATGTACGTACATACATCAGGTATGTATATAAAAGGAACGCAATCTGATGGTTCTTAGCATAAAGATGGCAGCATAATACTTTGCAGTACCCATCTGGTTGGCTACTACCCTCAAGTTGAAAATCTGTCGCCAAGCATCTATCTGTGTGTTCCGATAGCTGCACTTGAGAGCCAGTTTCTTCTAGGCTTTGTGTGCTTACCACCTTCGGCCACATCATCACTCACCATGGTGAGATAGTGGTCAAATACAGGCCTATACACAATAAAAAAAAAATATTAATAGAGCGACGAAAATACCCCCAATAAAGGAAAGTACCTAATAATGTCAACGTAACTCGGTCAAAATGTATCAAAATTTAATGTGTATTAAATTCACCTGTCGATATCTAGCGACCTCAATTAACTTCTAGTCCTAGGCCAAGCCGATAGTATGAGAATAGTCTGAGATAAAAAGTTGCTTGCTATTGTATGAAATTCTAAGAAATTGGGTGAATTAGATCATGTTATGGTTACATGTTAGTTGTTATGATGATGTTGTATTGTATAGAGTACGTGAGAATTTGCGCGCATTCGCGTATGTAATATTTAATTGTCCAACTACATTCGAACAGTGATATATCGGTCTAGCTCAAAGAAATTGGACTAAAGCAGGTCTAGCTAGGGGATTAAAACCTCGATGCTACTGATTTTTTAAGGCATGTATTTAACGCGGCGACAAATTAATCTGAATTTGGTATTTATAAAAAATGAAAGGAGGTACTAAAAATAATAGGTTGGCAGCTAAAGTGAAGGATCATTTTAAGTAGAAAGCAGCAGCTAAATAAGCTTTGTTGTAATTTAAACTGGCATCGATATTTTTGTTTTGGTAACTGAATTTATTGTTTAGGCGAAGACTTGATGGCGGATAAAAAGTAGAAAATAGGCTTTCTTAAATTATATAATGAGGTTGTATATAAAGTAAACTAAGATGAGAAGAAAATATGAACATGGTCATATAAAACATACTTTGTGCGACATTTTAAGAGCTCTAATTAAAGCAAATAGTGGCATGCAAAAAAAATAGTGTGTGTCTATAGATTTATTTCTTGACTTTTATTTTCAACACGCTTTTATTAGCTTCACCTGGAAACATGGAATTGCTTCACATTCTATGGAATCACATATATGTAAGCCGTGTTCGGACTTGTTGGAATCGTCTTGAGATGCATGATGATGCATTTTAGTTTTAGCTTTAGCTATAGTTATAGTTATAGTTATAGTTATAGTTATAGTTATAGTTATAGTTATAGTTATAGTTATAGTTATAGTTATAGTTATAGTTATAGTTATAGTTATAGTTATAGTTATAGTTATAGTTATAGTTATAGTTATAGTTATAGTTATAGTTATAGTTATAGTTATAGTTATAGTTATAGTTATAGTTATAGTTATAGTTATAGTTATAGTTATAGTTATAGTTATAGTTATAGTTATAGTTATAGTTATAGTTATAGTTATAGTTATAGTTATAGTTATAGTTATAGTTATAGTTATAGTTATAGTTATAGTTATAGTTATAGTTATAGTTATAGTTATAGTTATAGTTATAGTTATAGGTTTCAGTTTCAGTTTCAGTTTTGAGTTTTAGTTTTAGTTTTAGTATTTTAGTTCCAGTGCTTACCCTCCTACTCCATCATCAGACCCTGAAAACCTTACATGGTTAAAGTTCATCTCACGACAATTCCAACAAACCCAAACACGGCCAGGATACGATGATCCACTATGGAGTTCCAGTGCTTACCCTCCTACTCCATCATCAAACCCTGAAATCTATATACAGTCAAAGTTCATCTCATGACAATTTCTCGAACACGGGTAGGATACGTTGCTCCACTATGGAGTTCCATGCGGTTCGAGTCCAGCTGTTTTTTTTAAAATTCGAATCTGAATATAATTTCCAAAAAACACGATAAGCTAAAAAGTTAAAACCACTCGGTCATCCAGATACTAATTATGATGCCACAAACAAAAATACTGAAACCCTAATTCTTAATTAAAGTACCCGTTTAAATTTTTACAGCTGCTTGCAAATCGCAGCCCGAAAGTGTATTTTTATAGGTTAAGTGCCAATAATACAATGTTTGTTATCCCACTGTCAATATTAGTCGCCAAGTCATTATGTATAGTACCCCACCTATTATTTCTATGTGCCTGTTTAATATATTTGCTACCTTAAAGAAGCTGCCACTATTTGGTTTTTATGATACCTTGCAGTTTGTAGCCCATCAAATTTAATAGTTACCAAATTATTGAATCGCTGCCAAGTTATTTTTTTAGTAACCAATAGTTAGTCACCCTTTAATTTGTTAGTCGCCCTTTAATTTGTTAGTCGCCTCGAAAATAATTAGCCATTTTTTAACTTTTTTTTTTCTTACTGAAAACTTACGTAACAGAATAACATTAGCACATTTGAAGGCAAATTCAAAGTAAACTAAGGGAAAAGTTATGTCTTTACCAAATCCAGCCTAAAATTAATCATAGAATTGGGTAATTAATGGCCCTGATTCTGTTGTTTACAACTAAACTAATTTTAATCTCACCATGTCTCTTTCTAACAAAGAACATAAGAAAAGGATGTAAGAAATTAAGTCCTGTCAAATAAGTCTAATGTTTGTTTTCAATATAAATTTAGTCGCCATCTATCGCGGTTACGCCTAAATACACGCAAAATAAGACGGCGAAGACTTTAAATATGTTCTATCCTTTTTCAATAATGTTCGTAAGAAAGAGATGAGATGTGACTAAAATTAGTTTAGTGTGATTTACAACAGAATCGGCAACATTGTCCGTATCCCACTTCTCACTCTCTTTGGATGTCCATAAACGGCCATAATCTAAAGAGTACCGAAAAAAAAAAACAACTTCACTTTTATTTTCAAGTTAATTGCAGTGAGGTACTTAAAGATTAATCTAACTACCAGTTACGGCAAGGTGACGTGCGGTATGATTACGTGTCGTAGCAAACACCTTAAAAGTGACATCTGGGTCAACTAAGCGCGTTGAGTTGACTCATCCTACGACCGATCAGGCATTTTATTACGATATTAACTCATATTTTCCTATAATTTACGTCAATTAAATACCGATAAATGCTGAAATATTGCTTGCCGCTTTAGTATGTAACGAGGTTTTTAAGCTATCGATATGATGATGAATTTATATTTTCATGTATATACAGAGAGTAGTTGGTTAATTAATATGCTTTAATTGATTGAATATCTACTCCATTTAACCCTACTGGTCGATATTCTAGTCTAAATTTGAACAGACATTGTTTTTTTATATAGATGGCCTCCGACTGACACTAGGAGGAGTTATGACGAGTCCGAGGATGTAGCATGCTTACCCATAAAATGCGTATTCTCTCTGACCTTAAAAAATCTAGGTCATAGGATGGTTATAGGTGTTGCGAAACACAGTATACCACTAAGGTAGCAAACAAGCATACGGCCCACCTAATGGTAAGTGGTTACCGTAGCCTATGGACGCTTGCAACACCAGGGGTATCAAACGCGCGTTGCCGACCCAGCAGAAATCTATTTACATCCTTTTTGAAGGACGCCATGCTGAACTCCCTTGGGAAAACCACGGCGGGAGCTCATTCCACAGTTGAGCGTCCATGGAAGGAAGCTCTTTTGAAACCACACAGTACGAAACCATTTTGGTTCCAATGAGGATGGACTCGGCGATGGCGAATAATCTTACCTAATCAAAATCATATACAATCTACTTCAAAATGAACTCTCAAGATTGATTGCCTGACAGACAACACACACATGAAAGCTCAGATGGGCATTGAGATTTAAAATATGGAGGAAATATTACATTTACCTAGGACTGCACAAAGGGGTAAATGAGGTGATAAAAGAGGGGATGAACCAGCAGGGCGGAAAGCTTTTGTTATACAAATCCAAAATTTTGTAAAATTCAAAATTCAGGTCATTAATTTCAAATAGACCTTCGAAGGCACTTATGAAAAGTCTGACTCTAATACCGGTTCGGAAGGCTGCATTAGCTGAGAAGCATAAATTCAGCAATTACTATTTTCAAAAGTTGTTGTTTGTACCCAATTGTAACTATTTATTAGCTATTATAGCGTTAACCACAAACTGAGACCACAACATCTATTTACACATCCGTTGCAATTTAATGTTTAAAAAAAAAACTTCTGACGTAGTATTTCTACAATTAAGTGGTACGTAAACAATAAAAGGAATTCTTAACAATGTTATCATAATAATGACGAATTTGTCACAAGGTGGTCTTGTGGTAATTTGTGTTACTTAGCTGAGTAAACAATCACCATATTTGGGGAAACTGTTATTTCAAGCATTATTATTGTTGGTGAAGGAAAACTTACTGTATTTACCTTCATTGAGTATTTACTAAACAAAACACATTATGGGAATCTTGCTTTATCAGATTTTGAATTTGGAGATTATGAAAGATCTCAAAGTCTGAGTAGCCACAAAGCCACTACGGTGGCCGGAGTTTGTTTCGTAATGTGGTTCGTGGTTACGCCAAATGATTTTAAACTATGGACACTAACGGAACTTGGAAAATTGGGAGAGAGGTGGTAGGGATACACCCTCTCCTGCATTCCCTTGGCCTAAAGAAGACTCTCTAGCTGAATATCTTTGAAGCGGGTGATCTGATTTTCATTAAACAGCTGATGGTCATTTTCAACGATACCGTGAAAAGCATGCAGCCTTCGAGTAAAAAAAAAACTGAATTGCATGGGAGCTGCGATGCCATAGCCATAGACACATTTACCAATATAAAGGCTTCTAATTTATAGGTATGCATCTCTCGTTTTGTCATTTCTTATCTTCTACTTAAGAAGACATAAAACTTACTACTTACTTAGTACTTTCAATGCTGCATTGAAGGGCGAGCTACTTTTTTAGCCGCAAACGTTCTATCTTTGACCACATCATCACTTACCATAGCGTGAATATGGTGTGGCCAAACCCAAGCCAATCCAAAAGCTGAATTCTAAAGAAACTGCCAAGAATCTTTACACATCTAGATCCTAAAACTAGCTCGAGATCTTCTAACTATCCAGCTGCTGTAGGCTTGCTTCAATAATTCAGTTATTAAAGCCCAGCAGATCCTTTAGTTTTATGATCAAAAGTTTCAAAGGAAGGCTTTTTCCCATGAGCTGTATTCTCGGAGCGGGGTGAGACGTCGTCGGCCTCATCTCCTTTCGCGGAGGTAAGGCGATACCGAGCGAACTCCCGCGCCGAACGCCAGTCGCACCACAGCACGCGTCGACTCGACATGTAAGTACGAACCGACTTCATTCTGTCAGTGCCCCATTTGTGTACCAGTGAAAAAAAGTGCATTTTTTTTTAAAAGATTCAAGTTGTCTTGATCTTGAATCAATACAGCCTAATTAATACGCTTTGGGTAAGTAGGGTGCCAACAGTGCAGTGTTTACAATTTGTTATTACGATTTATGGTGGATTTTAATCGTATTTTTGCGTTGTAAGTTTGCGTGTTTGAAGACGACTACGATGACGACCAATGGATAGTTTAAACTTTATAACTTAAATCTTTCTTTTATATTTTTATTGTATCAAACTTAAATATTAGAAAAAATCATGACGTGTAACAAGTGTTTTAAAACTTTTTCGATAGCTGTTATTATAGTTTTTATTGGCTTGCGATACGCTTCTTTCAGCTAACATGCCAGTAATTTTGTAACCGCGTTCCATTTCTATTTTTGAATATAGCGGTGCTCGGTTTCAAATTCGTTCGACCAATAGAAGCATCTCTAATGCTGAAAATTTCCCGCGCTTTTGGCAGGTTGCCAGCATTTGACCAATAGGATGGAAGCGCGGGAAGCGGGGGCGGCTATACGCATGCGTGTGGACTGTCAAATATTTTTTATTTTTCAGCAGCGTTAAATTTAGAAGAGGCCAGACCATACCAGCCAGCTGGTGTTCTAGATATCGATTGCTTATTTTTTATTGATGTCAAATTTAGTCGATTTTATGTTGAATGGATCACACACAGTTCTCTTCAGTCTTAGATACATTTAAAAAGTCCATAAAAGCGGTATAGCTAATACCTACGAAATATTATGTTTTTGAGTTGAAACAAAAATAGATGTGTACACAAGTTTTACATGAACTGTGAACACTTGAAATACCTGAATTACTATACACCTTGTACCGGAGCAATTGTTCAGAAAGCCAAGGTTATGACGAATTCAAATTATACCTACCATTTAAGTGAAAACTATATTATTCATTTTTTCAGTTTCAGATAATTAACTGGTTTATTTAGGTCAGAAACTAAAACTAAATTTAAAACTCAAAATAAACATATCACGAAGATTTGCTATGTTTTAAGATTTCGCTTGTCAGCATTATTTCTCTTAAATGTCGATAGTCATCTAGTAAAAAACCTTCTGACACTCTTTTTGATGTTTGGCAAAGAAGTAGTTTCCCCTGGCACGGCCTTAGTGCGTAGCGAAAGAGATTAGTATGTGCTAACTCCTCTAATATAATTTGACACTTCTTAAAGCCACGGGAGATGCTATTTGGATGAATGCCAAGAAATATTCCGCGTCTGACGTCACATACGTACAAACAAACAACATCAATTTATAAGATGTACATATACAATTTACTTATTTAAGAGGGTAAATTCAAGAAGGTCCTTGGATGAGACAGAATAGAAGAATTTTGACATTAGAAGACAATAATAGGGCTTGTAAAGAATTTCAAGAAATACTAGTTAGGAGATTCTATGAGTTAAAACTCTAAACATTTGCTAAATAAAAGTATGTATGGCATATCTAAGAATATGTATGTATTGTCAAACGCTTTTCTTTGTGACGCTGCGAGGTCGACCGATCGCGAGCGTTCGTAATTGCAAGACGTCTTCGGAATGCAAATAGCAATAAAGATAAAGATGTTATAGGAAGTAGAGAACGAGCGGTGCAAGTCACAACAAAGTGCAGCCACGTAAGGAATGTCATTTGTTTAGATAGCGCTTACAAAGCCATGCACGTGACTACGATCAGTTAGCTACAGATAATGCTGATATTAAAAGCCGTTTTACGTGATCAAGTTATTCGAAATTTAAATCATTCTTAAATTAACGCATAAAATGGGAAAATAATACGAACAACAGTTCAGCTTAGATATTGCATGGCAGTGATCATAATAGTTATCATCTTAAGACAACGGAATTTCCTAATAATGTTTCTCAACTTTCTTTATAATTTAAGAATGTATTCAAATCCAGCAATACGTCAAATACAAATGCTTCTTAGTTTTTATCGACAGAGAATGTCTCAATAAGAATGTAATGGCAAAAATGCACGTCTGCCGCCAAAGGAACAGGATGATTATCAACGCTTAAAGAATTTTACAAATCTCGTAAGACCGATGACCGCGATCCGACCAGTCCCTTCGAATTTATCGTGAAATATGAGTCACGCGATGGAATGCTTTTCTTTTGAATCACGCGCAAGTCACCAAGACCCTACAGATTTCGTATGTCGCAAGTAAGTTGCAAGTTCAACTAAACAATGAATTTTAAAATGGCGAGAAATATTAATGTTGGTGTTTCATCTCCATTAAAATAATTATTTATTAATTACTGATGTTTTATGCGGTGGGTATCTATGAATTGCTTTTAAAATGTATTGCCTGACCAATATTTATCGTTTCATTAGACAGTATGTAAAAGTAAAACTGTGGTATGGTAATGAATGGGCAGCTATATTCGATTACGGTTAGTAAACCGCAGAAAGGATTGGTTAACAGAATTTTAATAGTCCCTTTTTGAAGTAATTCCCATGTAAGGAGAACAATGACCTTGAGGGTAATGAACATGGAAACATAGACAATGGTATCGACCGCTACTTTTTTAAATCGGTCGTTCATGGAATAGGCCTCGAATGCTGTTCGAATTTTAATAACTGGCACGTAAAACATGTACTATTTTTTTCTTGTTGGAGTATTTATTTGACAAAATCGAATCTAACTCGAGTAATTAGTGACGCTAATTTCCTGATTTAAAATCGGCGTGAAGCATGCCGTTTCATACTGACATAAACTGAGGTTCTTAACCTTTGTAATAATGACCACAAAAACTTAATCGCTCGTTAGCTCGTTCCGATAATCTATCGATTGACGGACTAGGAACTGACTTCTAGATAGTTTTACTCGTTCGATATAAATGCCTACCATAAACTAATCAAATTGTTTTTTCTAGCACTGCTATATTTTCGAATGTTACCTCAAACTACTTTAATGAATATTTTAATGATTCTGGTGATTGTGATATGATTATGATCGATACGAGAACGAGTTTCAATGCTCAAATGGAGCTAGGCTTTAGTACATGAATCGTGAAGGTAACTAAGCCGAAACTAAGTCCTTCCATTGCCCACAAGATCAATGCACCCTACGTTCCATAAATAGCGCTGCGCTTGAGTTTACAAACTTACTATATGACGTAGGTAACCCAACAGTCACATAAATACCGGCTTTTTATGTTTCTTAACGTAATTGTATTAGGTAAGTAATTAAGTTATATACGAAAGTTAGGTAGGAGAAGCTTCGAAAAGATTTCGGAAACATTAAAAATTACCATTCAAAAGTGTCAGCGACATAAATCACCACTTCACGTTATTTCACAACAGCCGATTATAATTTGTTTGGTGATATTTGAAATTTTCTGACATATTGACAAACACTGCACTGACTAGCGATATCTGTGAAAATTGCTACCCAAAGTTTTAATAACATTTAGAATGGTTTATCTGCTTTACGTGCTCGTGATTAAAATGACCTTATGTAGCAATGGGTGGATCACATCGCTCAATAACCCATGGAAGTAACTAGCAAATGCTAAAAAGATCCACGTAGAATTCAAAAAGCTCAGTATTACAGCTCGTATTTTAAGGAATAGATTATCCCCAAAGGGAGAGGGAAGTCCGACACGGGAGGACAAGGACAGAAAGTTCTAATATTTTCAACCAAACTTCATGGTATAATTTTATTGCAGATTTTTCATCTAGGGGAGCTCAAAAACAAACACAGCCAAAATGGACGCGATCAAGAAGAAGATGCAGGCGATGAAGCTGGAGAAGGACAACGCGCTGGACCGCGCCGCCATGTGCGAGCAGCAGGCCAAGGACGCCAACCTTCGTGCTGAGAAGGTAACTATGAAGCTAGTATTAAGCGGTCTCCAATGGTTATACCCCTGTTCTCGGGATTTAACGAATGATTTCGTGTGTAAGCTCCTTCGTGTGTAGCTATTCTTCTGCAGGAAGCGAGAATTAAGCAATCAGATTCACTTTCTGATTTAGAACATCTGATGTAGAAGTGACTTGTGAGTTTGTCCTCATCAGTTAAAGGCATCGATATGTTATAAGTAAAGTGGCTATCGTCACCTAAGAACATTTGCAATACCTGCCTGGGGGATAAGCAATACGTCGCCAACCTTAACAAAGTCTAGAACTGCCTAGAAGACCCTTGTAACACACTGTTAGGAACTTGGCGCTATCTAGCCAGGCGAGCCTTCTACAAAGCACTCTACCTCCATGCTATGGGTTCCTCGCGATGTTTCCTTCACGAAAGCTCATTGTACCAAGGAATCACTTTCGTCAGGGCACTACCACTGAGTTATCATGCAAAAATTCAAGTATCTTTTTTCCCCTGAGCAATAAAAGACGATAACTGCAAGATCAACTAGATTTACTCTTTTTTAATTCGCATGTATATTATAACTTTATGTGCAAAATTTAGTAAATATTATAAAGTTAGCTATAAATTAAGATCAGTTTTTGTCGTAGAATTTATCGTAAATCGTAAAGGATTTTAGATTAACACTCAATTGAACCAGTTAAAGTTCGTAATTCTTTGATTTATAACATGCTCCGTTAGTTTTATGTTTATTTACCCATAATTTATGGTTAATGAATATTTATACTCTATATTGACCATATAAACGTATTGACTGGAAATAAACTTGGAGTATTAAGAAAAAGAATGTGTGTAAAGTTTTTTTCTTTTTAACGTCTGAAGGAGCACAGCCTTGGCCACAATCAGCCTCATGTCAAGGCTAAGGACGCCAACCTTAGCGTATTACGTACCTACGTACCTACCAAGTACCTACATACCTAAGTACTAAGGTACACACGGCTACAGATCAAGCTATGCATTTCTAGTATAAGCTGACCTCCCATTGTACGGAAATCCCATATAATGCGAGATCATCTTATACTGGAATTGTATAGCTTGATCTGTAGCCGTGTGTACTAGCGTATGAACTAGCTATGCGGGAAAGTGGGATATGCCCAGTTCTATTAGAAAGCGAGTTGTATTTGTTTATTTTATTTAAGGGCAATTTCGTGTTATTGTGTATAAAGGCTATCATTTATAATGCTACAACTGGCTACAACATTATTTTATCTACTTTTTAAATCGTTTCGAACTAAGAACTTTTTTCTAAGAACTGTTAAAGCACCTAAATAGGCTTTATCTAAATGAGTGTTTTAATATTGTAGGCCGAAGAGGAGGCCAGACAGCTCCAGAAGAAGATCCAGACCATCGAGAACGACCTCGACCAGACACAAGAAGGCCTCATGCAGGTCAACGCCAAGCTTGAGGAGAAGGAAAAGGCACTACAGAACGTGAGTACCTAGTTCGTTTATTTTATGAGGGTGAAGGAAAATGGTATCTTCGCTGGTGGTTTGGTTGGTGGTTGCGGGTTTTTGGGCTTACTATGTTAATTTGTAGTTTTGGTTCGTGATCAGATGTATTTACAATTTTGTCTTATTTTACATCGATGAACTCATAAGGTACAGAATTTTCGATGTTACTTATTCTAATTTTTATTAGATTTATCAATCATTATATTTTTAGTCGATCTTTACTTAAGAACGTGAAATATCAAAATTTATTCGTTATTGTGTATACAGTATAAATATATGTTACATTTTCAAGGCAAAGAAGTCCATTTAAATATAAAAAAATTGCAGCATGTAATAAAATTTAATTTGCAAGCCGCAATATTATCTACTGCCAATAATGGCGTCAGTGATTGGAAACACAATATTAATCAATTTACCATATTCATTAATATCGGCGATGTTGTCAAGATAATCGTTGTATTGACGAAAAAAAATATCGTCACGGTTTTTTTAATAACCAAATCAAAAGAAAATCACAGATATTTTTTTAAGATCAATTAAAATTGTTTGTTTATAATGGAATAATAAAGTTTTCAATGGCATCTAAGGATAGCAGCCATTAGCAAAATCTTTCAGTAATTTATGAATTAGATAATTTTTATTAGATTCTGTTGTTTACAATTAAACTAATTTAGTCTCACTATGTGTCTTTCTAACAGAGCACATAAGAGAAGGATGTAAGAAATTTAGTCCTGTCAAATTAGTGCAATGTTTGTTTTCAATATAGATTTAGTTGCCATCTATCGCGGTTACGTCTAAATACTCGCAAATGAAGACGTATGTTCTATCATTTTTCAATTAAGATACATATGTGATGTGACTAAAATTTATTTAATGCGATTTACAACAGAATCGGCGCCAATACCCTTTCTGTCAGCCGATTCTTCAAGATTTTGTAAAAATTATGAAATGTTGGTATTTTTTTTGCTATGAAAAAACAAGTGCTTTTATTTAAGTTGCGGTTGTTGAGTCTTGGTAGATATTTCAGAAACACTCGCCTATTATATATATTTAAATTGAACGAAACAATTGCATCTGGTTTATTGATTACTCTGTGTGTTTTCTTACGTGGTGGTATTTCACTCTACGCAAAATATCTTCGACACTAAAGATTACTGAATGATAATTCATCGGAATATATTGTCTATACTAATATTATAAAGAGGAAAGATTTGATTGTTTGTTTGTTTGTTTGTTTGTTTGCATTGAATAGGCTCCGAAAGTACTGAACCGATTTGAATAATTCTTTCACTGTTGGGAAGCTACACTATCCCCGGGTGACATAGGCTATATTATATTTTCAAAAAAATTAGGGATCCTTACTAAATCTCCAATAATGTAACCCAAGGTGTAAAAAAATTACCTAAAATATTCATTACATCGCGTGCGCTGCGAAAACTATTGATGATAGAATAAAAAAATATACTACGACTTTGCAGAACACATTATTATTTACAAAAAGTGTCGCGATACCATATGTCTAACTATTATAGTTATGCCACAATAAGTGTTTTTCTATTTTAAATTTTTTATTGAAATGCCGCCGCTATAAATGTCTCTCTATTTGTATCTTGGTATTAATCATTATCAAAATAAATTACTTCATATCCAAGACTGCTTCAATACCTTTATATAACTTTTTGAATTATTCAATTCGGACATTCCATTCAAAAGATATCACGAGTTTAAAAATATAAGTATTAGCAGAAAAATCACGTCACGGGTACGGGCCGTACGGCAGGGAGTCAATCTCTTTGCGTGTGGCTCAGTGTTTGACGGTAGGGTAGGGTAGGGAAGGGGGAAGGGGGCAGGGCAGGGTAGGGTAGGGTAGGGTAGGGTAGGGTAGGGTAGGGTAGGGTAGGGTAGGGTAGGGTAGGGTAGGGTAGGGTAGGGTAGGGTAGGGTAGGGTAGGGTAGGGTAGGGTAGGGTAGGGTAGGGTAGGGTAGGGTAGGGTAGGGTAGGGTAGGGTAGGGTAGGGCAGGGTAGGGCAGGGCAGGACAGGGCAGGGCAGGGCAGGGCAGGGCAGGGCAGGGCAGGGCAGGGCAGGGCAGGGCAGGGCAGGGCAGGGCAGGGCAGGGCAGGGCAGGGCAGGGCAGGGCGGGGCAGGGCAGGGTACGATAGGGTAGGGTAGCACAACAGGGTAGAGTAGGATAGGGTAGGGTAGCACCACAGGGTAGGGTAGGGTAGGGTAGCACCTCAAGGTAGGGTAGCATAGGGTAGGGTAGCACCACAGGGTAGGGTAGCACCACGCGAACGAAGTCGCGCCGGGCAGCTAGTAATTCATAAATAGATGAATCAACGTTAATGTTGTCGATTGTAAAAATGTATAATTTAAATACCTATATAAAGTGTGTCACTAAAGAAATATATTAAACGAGGTCTGAGCCAGAAACCTTGGCCTATTGGCAAGCAGACGGGGTTGATAAGTGTCGACTACCTCAACTGTCGAAACCCGAAACAAGATAGAATATCGAATAATTAAATTCTTTAGAAACAACTAATTAATTAACGAATTAAATTTCGATATTCCTCTAATTTATGAACCTGAAATAAGAACAGAATTTATTTTATTTTAATACAGGCTATATAAATTGATTATGTATTAAAAAAAACAAAAAAGGCTGTTATAATTCCTTATTATAATTTTAAATTTATAATACCATGCAATTAATCGGAAATAAATTCCGTGCTTCGGAATTTACGTAAAGCCGTGGGTCCCGGTTGTCACTTAATTGTGATAGTCGTTAAGCCTGTTGGAGGAATTCTAGGCGGTTTGAAAACTCTAACAATAGGTTCCCCACTAGCCTACCTCCACCGATCCGCAGTAGGTATGAGTGGTGGAGTCTCACCCTGATTTGTGAAAGGAGGCCTGTGCTCAGCAGTGGGAAATTATAGGTTGATGATGATGATGATGAATCGGAAAAATATTCAAATAGTAACATGTCAAATTGTTATCATCAAGAGACTTTTTGTCGGGAACTTGCAAAGTAACGCTGCGTTTTTATTTTTATTTTCATAACTTCGTGTATTTTGAGTTTTATTGCATACTAGTTGCGCCCCGCGATTTCTCCCGCGTACCCGAGGGATATCCTACCCTACTCTACCGATAAGTTTTCTTAAATTTTCGAATTTTCTACGCAATTTTCTTAATTTTTTTCCCGTAAGAACCTTCTCCACAGTATTCAAAAACTTAAGAAAGAAGATGTATGAAATCGATAAAGTCGTTCTCAAGTTATGGCTTCACCGAGGGAAATAGGGATCATCTAATTATGTGTATCGGGTCTTTTCAAGTTGTCTCAATAAGTCCGTGAAAAGTTTTTGTACAAAAACCACCATTGTACTAAAAAGACTTTTATGGGGTGACTGACAGTACGGACTATATAAAAGTGATTTATCTTGTGTAATTTGACTATAATAATACAATAACTCGAGAAACTCAAATAAGACAAGGCTGTATGGCTCAGACCTTTGCCTGCCTTTTGGCGAATATTATAAACAACAACAGTATCATCAAGACGTCAAGATTTTGAGTTTAGCCAACAGAGTTTATCAAATACTTTAACACACACAGTGCATAATTGCTTCGGTTGAGTTGAAACAGTGTTGGAAAATAATGTAGGATATGTGTAATTAGTGCATTTAACTTCATGTGTATTAGATCGGAATCCCGCGCTGTGGGGGGCTGCGTTCCGCGCGTTCGTGGTTATTTTCGGCGCTCGCCACCTAATATGGGCCCGATGCCCGGTGTTCCGGTAAAAATAGATCCGCTCTCGCTTGCCTCATCACGTACAAGCGTTCAACAATCTACGGAATTTTCCATTTATAACTATCGATTTCATGTAATTCATTAGTTATTTGAAGTGATGAGATGCATCATTGACCCTCAATTCATGAAAAGAAATTCATGAATAATTTATATTTTGGCTATTAAAAATAAAGTATAGATTGAAAAATAAAATAAAACGTTTTCATGTTGAAAATAATTATACGAATTCAAAAACATTGTTCAAAAATCCCGCGGTCACTGTAAACAAATGACGTACAGGTGTGTCGGTAAAGCAGTTCGATCAAAACAAAGATGGCTGCTGTTTAGGTGCGACAACAGCGCCGCGGTGTATAACAAAGTCGAGTCAGTCAACATGGCGGTCGGCACTGCGCGGCCGAACGGAGCGCGCGGAGTGTAGTAATGTCCGCGTCCGCGCCCCACGCCCACGGGCGCACCCCCGTGCGGCGCAGGGGGCACCAACACCATCCGCGCCTGCGGGGCGACCGCGCGCCCGCCCCCAGCGCGACAAACAACACGGTTCCCTCCAAAGTGACCTTAGACAACCAAACAGACGATGTTGTGCCTTGTGTCAATAGTGTTAGTGAATCTCAACAAGTGACAAGGACGAATAGTGACGATGCACTTTCGAATCGAAACAAAATCGAGAACTTGGCGAATATTGATGATGACATAGAATTCGAAACTAGAATAAAAGATGCTGAGTTGCTCGATACCTCGGATGATGAATTTTCATTTAGGGAAGAGCGTTCGGCGGGAGACGGCGCCGAGTTTGTTACTGCTGTCACTTCGGATATATCAGATGATGACCCTGAAACTGCCGAGCTCGCGAAACTCAGGTGTACAAGTGAGTGTACGGAAGTTCTAGCTGAGAGGGAGAATAGAAGGCGAAGAAGATGTGCGGACTATCCGGGTCTAGCGTTTGGCAGTTCTATTTTCTCCTCGGACACAATGATGAAATTCTCTATCATCAAGAACGAGTTGCAGAATATCAAGAACACTGCACTGAAAAGGGTAATGTCCTACGTTATTTGAGCTACCGTTCAGTTGTGTGAGTGAGTCAGGCGTGGGCCAAATGCGCATAGAACTATTTTTAATCGCGTTCCGTCGGGAAAGTGTTGATGCTGCTCTGCGGAGCGAGGCAGAAGGCAGCCACATCTCGCGCGTGGCGATCAGCTGAGCCACTGACATTCCATTTGACATGTTTACTCGGACGTTTGTCGTCGCCACCGCTAGATGTCGCTGTCATCGACTAGTACATGTAGATCTTGATAGAAAGGAAACATTTATTGAATCCTGCAAAAATCCAAAATTTTTGAAAATTAACAATTCGAGCACCTATAGGAAAAATATTATCAAGAAGAGTATGCTTTGAGTTATTCAGAAAGATACACAGTTTTATCTCACTAAGTATTATCTCGACTCTCGAGTGTTCACAAAACCTATCTGAACTAGACTAGTGATAAGAGAAGTAAATAGGTATCCAATTATTCCAGTAGTTAGCTTGAATATTTAGTCTGTTACATAAGGCAAGAAATCAACTTAATCCTAGAAATCTATCAGTCTGTGGACGTTTTTTTTGCGTTACGTGCGTTACTGTCCACAAAACCTACCTATTAAGACCTAATTTTTTACTACTATTTTGGCTTTATTCTAAATCTCAAATATCTCAATCTTGTAACTTACTGCTTTCCTTGGCTCTACATACCGACATGTGTACAATCCAATCTAACTTTCTAAATTATTCATGAACGTAACATTAGAGATGTGCAATAATTGTGATTGCATGAGAAATACCTATCGAGCAATTGGGTTGAAAGATTCGATATAATAGTATCGACAACCATTCCAATAAGAATATTTTGATCATTACCTACTATTTAATAATTGTATCTAAGTACCTATAGAAAAACAAAAGCATAAAATTGCAGTTAGAAAAGCGAAAAGTTGTATTCATAATGCTGCCACTTAATTAATTGCTGCCAATCAAAATACTTTACTAAATGTACTGGCTAACAGAACAGTAAACATGGAACATTTATAAGCTGATAACGCGGTAATTACGGAAAGTAAACTGATCATCCAACTGCATCATACTGTGTAGCTTTTATTCCTACATCTGACACTACAATGTCTAAATTGAATTACGTGCGTGCGCATTGTAGGATGATCTTGATATCTCAATAGCACCCGACCGAGCATGAGTTTATTTCCATTAGTCTGTTATATCTGATCTGATCTCGGTGCGAGAGGATAAGAATGAGGATATGATTTATGTAGGTAAATAAATTGATATTATATGTATAAAAAACTAAAATACCTTACTTATGATGTTTTACAAATTCTTTGGTACAGCCCAACTCTTCTGCCTTTTTTGCCGAATAGAAGTCTATTAGCTAGAAAATTCATTAGACAACTCAATCGGTTCATTATACGACTCTGGAACGCAACTTTGTAGCTCTAAATAACGCCGAATTTCACGATTATGTAGTTACAAAATTCCTTCCTACGTATTCCAAACATCATCTATTATTGCTTATTCATCTCTGAATGTCCGACAAAACAAGCATACACAGGAACTACACAGATGCTCCGCGCATCACGTCTATTTAAGGATTCATTTTTCGAATTTGCTTCATCAAGCTGTATAAATATGTATTATTCTGCGTATTGTGTGTCAATGACTAATTCTGACGATAACGTTTAAAATTAAAGCTGTAATGATAAAAAATCAGTTTAGTTTGACGTATTTAAATACGGGATATTGCTAAGCTAGGTAAAGGTAAAACACGAGTTCATTAATTATTAGATAATTGCTTTTTAGATTCAACTAAAAGCGAACAAACGAAAAACTATTTACGCCGTCTTTATTAAATAATATTGTAAAAATAGAATACTGTCCTGGCTCTGGCTCGATTCTTTCTATCAGAAGAAAGTTAACAACAACTATACAAAGATTGAATTGATGTTTCGCTTGAAGACATTCGGAATGACAATCTGAGAATGAACATGTGGTTTCCGTGTTAAACGCTGTAATTTCTACGGGCGAATCACATGTGTCTGAAAGCTGTAATTTGTCATCTACTTTTCATTTAAAAACTTACGTATAAATTCTTGTGCAAGTGTAACTTTTCTGGCATTTCGAATGAGATATGTAGACATTTGCGTAATAACAAAATTATAAGTCGTATAAATCATAGTTTCGTAAAAGTAGCAAACGTGCAACTGTCTGAATTATAATCGTTCTTTAAACGTCTACATATCCGTTCCGCTGTTTCATTTTCGTTTTCCTTCAAATATTCTTGAAAATATCACAGCATTGTTATGAGACTTGAAGTTGAACATCATTTGTGCGTACATTTTTGAAGATATGAATTCTAATCTAATTCATATTTTTTTCCTAAGAATGACAGTGAGATACTTTGATACATACATTTGTAAAACTTGAAGTGAGTATTTAATTAAATTAGTCCGCTGCGCTGTGTCATTCGTCATACATAATGCATCAGTCAGTAAGCAAGTCAATATTTCGCACCATATATAAACCGAGACTGTTGTTACCTAATGTAATTATAACGCATTGATCGGTTTGGACGTGACCATTTATGTGCATACATAGCCTTCAGATTTTTCAATGCGCCACCTTTATCAGTGGCGCCATATGGTCAGTCACACAGATGATGGACAGCTGGCTAACTTTCTATAATATTTTTATATTTGGAAAATCATCGTTAGTATTTGTAGTAAATAGGTACTGATAAATTATAAATTAGATGAATATAAGAACGTGATTAAGCACTTGTAAATGTCTAACCAGAACATATTTCGCATATTGATGCAAAATCAAATCAAGTCGGAAAGTTTATTATTAACGGTGCATAACAAATAAAAATTGAAATCTATCGAATGCTGTAAACAATTACAAATACATTACTGCTAATATCACGAAGGTATCTAATGTGCTATGTATATAGCTGAAAGGTAGCGCAAGGCCAATAAAATTAATGAACAAATTCAGACTGCTGCCTGTAGTCGAATGCAAAATGACTCAGGCATGCAGAGGTGATTGTTCAGATAATGTCGTACAACATGCAAATAGTTAATAAATGAAGACAATGCCTCTGAGGAACATGAAGCATAATTCAGGAATGGTGCCTAAGATTAATGTTAAAGGGATCTGGGTTTGTCACAAAAACAAATGCAACTAGAATTAAACAGAACTATAAAAATCTTCCCTTTCACCCTCATTTGTGAAAGGAGGCCTGTGCTCAGCAGTGGGACATTATAGGCTGATGATGATGATGATGATAAAGATCTAACGAACACGTATACTTTGAGTATTACTAAGGTATTACATACACCGATCGGGATTTTATAGCAATAGAAATCAATTGTTATTTATTAACCGCTGTTCAAAAGTACCTTTATAAACCCAATGATATGTATGATAGCTTGTCAGATTGCAGAATACTGCTCTAAATAATAGCTGTATTTATTTTAATTAATTAAAGTTCAAACAGTCGATGATATCATTTAGGATTAATTTGCAAAGTTTTTATATTAAGCAGAATTTCTCTTTGCACTTTGAGTCAACACTCGTGGTCAAACTGTTTTACCGACGTGTTTTTTTTTACTGCAACTGTAAGGTTACTTAACGGAATTTAAAACAGGCAACGCACAACAGGCGCATACTTTCCAAATTACGTCACATGATTTTCGGCAGTTCTTGTGTAAATTGCTCGTGCTTCATCGTCTCATTGATACCACTCGTGAAGTGGTTCAGTTAATTCTGTATTGTAGCAATAGATGGCGCTACTTGTATTTGAAAGTGCTTTACATGGACAGTTTTGTCAAAATTGAACACGTTTTGCGAGAATCAGAAATTTCGTATTAAGTTTTCAATATACAGCTTGAACGCTTGCATTAACTGTAAATGATATTGGCATACTTTCAAAACAGGATTATAAAAAAATTACGATGGCCCTTTTAAGGTAATTTCCCATGATTCTGTTACAATACGCAGTAATTACCCTCCATTGGATTAAAATTCCACTTCCGTAGTCCCATTGTATGTACTCGTTGAACCGTTTCACCCATCCCATATTTTGGAAATTCTTTCAAAACCTTGCTTATGACCCCACAGGATGTAGTTTCCACTGTACATAGACAGGTGGAGCTACTTGTCATACAGCAAGCCGCGGGCGAGTGCTGTTGGTTGCAGGTCGATTGTGCTTATCGTGTTCGTGCGTATGACGTTTCTGTGTCGTGTCTCGCTGTCAAAGTCATTATAAGAATGTCTTGCTGTGAGAAATATTAGTTATATTTCAATTAGTGAATTGTTACGATTGCCATCGATTATTTGTCACCATTTGTGCAACAAATTCTCAAGTAGTCGGTGCAGTATCAATAAAGTTGCAGCGTCTAGGTTCGGTGGCGGCCATTTTATTCGCCGGCTGTGTTCATTCGTGCCGTGCCCATCTCCACGATACGGAGCAATAACGAGTCAGTCAGTTGGCATTTTCGCGAGTAGAGCGAAGGTGTCTCTAGTTTTTAGCTTATAGCGTTCAATTTAAACACAAAAGTGCATCAAAATGACGACAAACATGCAGCAAGGAACTATCCTGGACGTTTTGAAGAAGAAAATGCGCCAGACGAAAGAGGAAATGGAGAAATATAAGGACGAGTGCGAGGAGTATCACAAACGATTACAAGTGGAAATAATGCGGAGAGAAGAAGTAAGAAAACGTGTCTCATATTCGTGTTTGTGTTATGTGAAATTAAGATCCCAATATGTGCAAAAGTTACACCCATATCGGTTCAAAATATGAGTTATCACAAGTCTCGTACTATCTACCTATAGTGAGTAATGTCCGGCCATACTTAGGTGTGCAGCCAACGTACGCATATTCGCCTCTCTTTCGGATTCATCTCGGTTCTATCTTATAGAAAGAGAAGGCGAATAATTATTCTTTTCATCGAGCAATAATTCTATCCATTGACTTAGTCGTGTTAAAAAAGTGTTACCGTTTAGAGGTTTATTTTTGGGTTTTGGAGTTTTTGGTGTGCTTGGATCTTTATATAATTTATCGTTACACGGGCGTGTGCCGGTTTCTGTTACACGTAACAGGTTTAGTTGCGTTGGAGGTCGTATACCGGTCTTTTGTGGCACATGTAGAGCGAGCCGGCTGGAGTCGTGAAGCTTAGCTACCACCCTTATAGTACATTCCTATTAGGACGTCCTCGAAGGACTGCTGGCGCCATGAAGGCGTGTCCGAACTGCTCGACGTTATCGTCATATGACGTAACGCAACTAGGAAGGCACCTATGTCACACTATCATTAATCTACTAGTATTCACAGGTAGATGTGTCTGTGAATGGAATAATTGCTTACCGGTTTCCGAGACTGACCCTAAGTATTCAAACGCACCAAATCCCAAATTAAAGTGTTGAATCATGTTCCAGTTAATGAGTTGAGTAAATTCTCAGTTGAGTTGTATGTGATATCTCGAAAAACATCGCATGTCTTATCGCTTTACGTGTATCAAATGACGATAAGCAATCCTTTAAAATACTCAGTCCAAACGCTAAATAAAATTGCAATGAACATTTCAAATGAGGATTCTATTGAAGTTGATGGTGGGATGATTCAGTAACGAGACATAAGTGAAATTTACATCAAACGTTAGCATAGATTCTTTTTTGTGTTAAATTGTGGGCGTGAACTAACAACGGAGGACGGAGGCTACACATGAATACGTCTAAACACTTATTGTTGAGGTCAACTTCGGAATAAAAATAAAACTTTACATTAGACACACCACTTGAATTTTTATAGAATCTTGCACTAGAAATTAAATACCTGATCTTTATGAAGTAAAACAGCAAGCCTATACAGTTTCATATAGCCATAGCTGATATTAAACTCGTAATAAAGAATCGTGATTGGTTCAATATAATAGGAACAATATTATATTTACGCATGTTGTTCTACATAAAAAACAATAATCAAAGTCAAAACAATAAATGGATTTATAATATTCAAGAAATGGAGTTTAAACGTTTAATAAAGATAACGGTAAAAGAATTAACGGGAATTAACTCTTGGAAATATGTACCTAATACCTTCTCGGTAGGAGTAAGGGGCCATTTATGGGCCCTTTGCGTGACCGTGTTGTATTACAATTTATTGGGCTTGCAGGGGACTGCTATTGTATTGATATATTTCTATAGAATTCTCCTGTCCTAACTACGAGCCGATCCCATATATTTTAAACAATCGTTATGACCGCGCATGAGAGTTAACGCCATTGAACGATCCAATGGAACTTCTATCGAAATACTGAACAGCATTATTTGGTTTTATTTGGATTCTAACTTTAATCAAATATGCCGAAAGGTCGTCGATCTTACACTTAAGCGGCTTAAATTTACTCACTCCTTTTAAAATAGCCTTTTGAATCATGTTCGAAGAGTTCAAGGTGACGAGTAGCCACAGCAACCAATGTCTTGACACATGTCTATTTGTCTTATGTGCTGTATAAAAAATTCATTTTCGATCGAGCGAGCCGTTCAGTAGAAATGAGAGTTGGGAGCAATTTTTTGTGCCTCGTAAGCAGATTGTTACACGTACTGAGTTACTTAATGACTGCTAATATCGTACCCTGCGATGCATTAGTGATAGGAAATCGCGAGTCTCGTCATAACTATTATTAGCGTGTGCGCAGTGATGACGACACAGGATAAAAGGAGGAGAAACTGGGACTCGTTTGTGCTTCCTCGCGACAAGGACGCGTGATGTCACCGACATGTGCACCTCGTTGAATATAAATAATGTATCGTAAAATATAACTAACGTCTCGGTCAATTCTCAACACGTATAATGTTAAATGTGAAACAATGTCGATTGTATGTAGGTACACAGTCATAAGATTGACGGAAAACCAATGGCAAACTGGCAGGTGACTTGAATTATAAATATCGTTCAAAGTTTCCTACATAAATCACTAATAAATGCTATTTTAGGTCGGAATACGGTTATCCTTTTAGGTATCTGTATATTTTTATTAATAGTTTCCTTTCAATAGTAAATACATTAATTTACCTCATAATATATTATTTGGATTTAATGAACAAAACGAATAAACAGTAACAGTAAAATATGTCAACAATCAAAAAAACAATTTATGGTGTGTAACATTTTGTTTTTTATTGATAGTTCAAACCACTGAGATTGTTGATCGCTCACTTTGATATTTTAACTGTGATAGTCATCTAATTATAATAATAATAATAATAATAATTTATTGCCACACATTAAAAGTAGTATATAAATAGTACATACATATATACAATTATTTTCTATATGAACATGAGGTTTCGTGACATTCTAGAAATAGTTTAGGATAAGATCTACTATAAATAAGCTATAATCATAAAACTGTAGTATGGTTATATGATTTTTCAGCTATTTAGATACAGATATTTTATTGACTTTTATACCATTTTGTGTTACACTAGAATCTATGAACAAACCAACAATTTCGTAAATGTTTGTCAACAGGCCGAATCCGAAGTGGCTGCCCTCAACAGACGCATCCAACTGCTCGAAGAGGACCTTGAGAGGTCTGAGGAGCGTCTCGCCACCGCCACAGCTAAGCTGTCCGAAGCCAGCCAGGCCGCCGATGAGTCCGAACGGTGAGCTCCAACCAGTTATACAACTGTATACCTATTAGTTATTCGGAATTTAGTATCGTGGCGTAACAAAGCTGTACGTACATATTGCTAATGGGTTGATACTTATGATGTGTTTAATGATATAGCTAGACCAAACGATCACCAGTAAATTTTAGAATATTTTATTTTCCAAAAAAATTGGCCTCATATTGAGGGTTCAACCAAGTGGTGATGAATGAAAAAAATCGAGGGTTAGTTTCGAAAGGTTAAAGGCAGTTCGAAGAGTGTTGCGTATAACAGAAAAATGCGTTAAATATTGCTCAATCGTATGGCGATATAGTAAAATTGTATTTATGTGTTCAATTTGCGTAGACGACGTTATTGTTATATCGTTAGTTAAAACAATGGAAGCTTATATAAAAATGAATCATTCTTGCCGTCCCTTGTTTAGTTCCTTGGCGACTTGCCATTTGCAAGCTATTGTTACGCTACGACGGGATTTGGTTGGGAACAACTGGGTTTTAGCAATATTTGGGTTGTATATAAAATTACTGGAATGGTATCCTTATTGTCACAATATTAGTGATCATAATAACAAACAGAGTTGATTGCGTTTATGCCGTTTTATGAAACTGTGAAATTATATACAACCCTCAAAAACGTGATATTTTTGAACAAATTAACAAAATGCTTAATTTGCAAGTCAATAAAATAATTCTACTTGATACAATAAGTGATGTCTAAACTGCTGACAATATTATGAAAATATCACGTTGCATAGATAATTAAATATCGAAACCTAGAATTTGAAGCAACTATTAAGCTAGAAGTTATATTTCGATCAAATATTCGTATCGAAATCAGTGTTCTGTGCGTAAAAATATGCTTTTACAAACGTATACAATATTGACTTTTACACAGCAAGTTATGGCTTCTTCAAATTCAACGACTAAATTGGATTATATTTATATTTACGTATTTATAATTATTTTATTTTACTTAGACAATGTGTAACAGTGTGCATGAGTGTTTTTTGATTTTATTTTGCCCATAACCACCATATTCTTGGACCTAGACTTAACTACGTTTTCAATATCTTCCTTCAATGTACATTTCCTACAAACCTAGAAACTAGCCAACAGTCTAGACTAGATATTTCAATAGTAGAAAGTAACTAGAGAATCTTTCACTTTGTGTAAACAACTTTATGAGTAAGGCGCGTGTTTCAAATAGTCTTGTATGCTATTGGCGTTTATGCAAAACTAAACAATGCACAAACAAACGAAGAAAGTAAATTATAGTTTGAAGAAAATTGAAAGATTCTCTGTTAAATAATTTTAATCATCCGAACGAAAATAAAAGCCACAAAAATCATTCGTAACAAAATGTTTTATCGATGTTATAACACGCATGTGTTTGGCCCCGCACTAACCAGAATACGCAAGGCGTTGGAGAATCGAACCAACATGGAGGACGACCGCGTCGCTATCCTGGAGGCACAGCTCGCTCAGGCCAAGCTCATCGCTGAGGAATCCGACAAGAAATACGAAGAGGTGAACACATGTTGATCACTTCAACATACTCTGGACATGCTAGGAGGGTCAAGCACACCACAGATGCCGCTCCGCTCGTTAAAACTCACTGTTGACTTAAAGCAGCTTCGGCAGAACTTTGATGTGCTTTAAACCAAAGAATCGTCCCTTAGGGCCTAATGATTGCAATATAAGTATCATGAATCGCGGATGATATAATAGCTGTTATTTTTTATCTATCGACCTCGATAATTAATTATGTGCTAGGCCACGGTCTGCGCGCACGATACGAGCATAATTAACATTACAATGGAATTCTTATCATCTAATTCCGTCGATAGTTTTTTTGGAGCTAAGGGACTGTTCGACCTACTAGCATGTTTTTTGTGACAGTTAAATTTTCGAATTGACAAGTCATTGGTGTCACGATTAATAACTTAGCAATAATCGAATTTGTGACATTTAAAAAGTTGAATATCTAGTTTTCTCTCCATTTTTGCAACTGTAAGGTCTGTTAAAAGAATTATGTAATGCTGGATTACTTTATTTTTAAATGTCAAACTTTAAATTCACAACATTGCACAAATACCGTAACTGATATAAAAGATCTTTATATCGCCAATTATGATAAGAATATTTTGTGCATTGTTGAATTGACGTGGCGTTTAAAAGTGAATTAGGGGGCTCTTGAAGCGTTCTAGCTTGCTTTTAAACCTGCACGTCTTTTTAATTGAATGTTTGAAACGAGCAATGATCACATTACCTAAATAAGGCAACCACACTATTATTTAAACGTTATTACTGGTTTCAAACATATGTATCTCTCCACAGTATAATTCCAGTTCTACAGGTTGTTTGTCGCTTTATGTGTTCTTTACAACTATAGTGTTCGTTTTCTTGCATGTCTTCTAACTCTTGGGTTACCCTTGATAAACTAGTCCTTAGACGTAGGTCATGACAGTTTTACTCAATTTGTATGTTCCGGGGTCCAGTGCCCGCAAGGTACTCGAGAACAGGTCGTTGGCCGATGAGGAGCGTATGGACGCCCTGGAGAACCAGCTGAAGGAAGCCAGGTTCCTCGCTGAGGAAGCCGACAAGAAATACGATGAGGTCTTTATATGGGAGTTTCGATGTCGTTTGGTTTGCCTTATCTTGCTTCATATAGTACAACACATGCTACTTAACTAGACCCTTCTAAAAATATATAGTTACCAAGTGTGTCATCAGCACTTGATAAGTGATAATCGAATGGATATCATTAGTATTGCATGTGTGTGTTGTACTTGTATTCCGATATCAAGTGTTCCGAATCTCATGCAGAAGTGTTGATTTTCTGCATTCTAAACCTTTATTCCTCTACTGACAATATTAAATATCAACCTACTACATTGTTATTTTTACCCATGATTGAACTGAAATACTAACTATAACATTGTGGTTTTCAATAAGAATTTGAAACTAACAGAATTTCCCCCGCAACTACTTTATTAACTCGTGTGAGCTTTGAATAGTGTTCCTTTCGATGTACAAATAAAAAATGAAACTTGCGAAAATTCTCGAAACTTAGTAATGTGATATCGCATCAAGATTAGATACAATTTTATTTACCATCGATGTTTCTCATCATTCGGAGTATAAAGAACTACGTCGATGCCAGATGGTTGAACTCAGAAATAGTAAATGTCCTAATTCCCCTGACATATGACCCTGCGTGGTGAAGGCAGTCGTAAAAGTCAGCAAGTCAGCGTCCCAAGAAGGAGCCGTATCGTGCCTGATCTTGGTTTGTTCGCCTTAAATGGTACGACAGGTCTCCTTCGTCGCATATGTCGTTACATAAGCATTACTGCCATATACGAAGGTGTTGTTGCTCAACACTCAAGTGTGTTTTAAACAGAAATCGAAGTAAAACTACTCCTTCGAAGCTGTCATGTTTAGTTATCCAGGTTGTATAACGTGTTTGGTGTCTCCAGGTTGCTCGTAAGCTGGCCATGGTTGAGGCTGACTTGGAGCGCGCAGAGGAGCGTGCCGAATCCGGCGAATCGTAGGTTTTCAACACAATTTGCCAAAGGATCGCTGCTCTTATCGATTCTGACTTTAAAACAATGAAATTAGACACGTAGTTTCATCTCGTGTAGATACACTTTTGTTAAGAATTCCTAGTACAAAGTGTCAATCGATAATAATCGTTAGAGCGGCGGTCCCTAGGCCTCGTTTTGCAAGTATCGCCACCGTTCTGCATGGTTGTTCATTTGCATTCTTAACATTGCTGCACAGTAACCCGATTTACCTACATTGGTATTTCTAACATTGGCTCTCACTGTTATTTTTTATTGCATGTCCAATTCTAGGTCGTGTACGAGGGGGAAGCAGTGCTGGAGAATATATTTTTTATTTAATTTATTTTGCATCTGTCATTACTCTTAAAGTATTGCCGCTTCAAATTATTGTTGAATCAGCAACACTATTTAATTTTAAGTTTACAACGGTCAGCGATGCTTATGAACGGTTCAATGAAATAAGCACCGCTGTCCTATTACTGTCCGACTAAACAAGGGTTGCCCCATCTCATGGATATTTCTTATGCAAATGTTAACTATCATGTCCATGTGTCCAATAAACTTCTGTCCTCAGTGTGTGTATCACTTAAACGTGGCTATAGGTTAGGTCGTCAGGAAATATGTGTGGTATAGGGCAATTTTCGTTTTCAGATATGCACCGCATTACACCAGAATTACTGGCCGTATGCGTGCCGCACATATGCAAGCGCACACATCACTTAACGAATACGATAATGCACTAGATAGCACTTAGATTTTATTAAAATTATCAAGAAATAATATTTTAGAACTAAAATGTTTTGGGACAACCCTCGTTTATTTTTATTTTAATCACTAGGAGTTCTGACGCCGCTCTCGACCTCCTTGCTTTGTGTGATCCTTTATGAGTTCTCATCGTTTGTGTTTTGCTGAACAACCTTAGCTTTGCTTTTGTTGGATTTCTATTTTAGGTGGAAAACGCCCTGGGAACACTTTTACATTACAATTGTTCACAGTGAACCATCTGCACCATCACGAGCGTCAGCTCGGTATTCAAAACGCAGATATTCCATTACCTCTGATATTCCTTTGCAATTTTATTTGACACTCCGCATATTACATTGAAAACATAACTTGCGGTAGTGACACAAAATTTTTAGAGACAGCTCATTGAATCGCGATACCGTTCCTTGCACTTCCCCAACACTACCTTTGCACAGTTGAGAGCAAACATAATTTGTGACCGTAACGAGGCGTTAAAGATGCATAATGCCGAATGCACTGCACCAGCAAGCGAGCAGCAGCAAGCAGTCGAGAGCGGCGCCGGCGCCCGGCTCGGTACCGTACCGTAGGTTTATTGTGTGTTGTGTGTGTGTGCGTGTGCGTGTGGGCGTGTACTAACGCTCGGTCCCGTCCGGCGGTGTGGTGTGTGCGGTAGGTGGCGCGCAAGCTCGTCATGATGGAGCAGGACCTCGAGCGCGCCGAGGAGCGCGCAGACCAGAGCGACTGGTGAGTACCCACTACCCACTACCCACCCTCGCTTTCAGACCCGATCGAGACTTACTCGACACCTTTACCATAACGATCTTATTGTACTTTCACAATATTCTAATCCGCGTGAAGTAATATGCGCCCGTTTGTACATTGCAACTACCTCTTTAAATTCTTTGAGTAACAGTCTGATTATTTCATGTGCAACCGATTCAAAAATAGCTGAATTACTTCAAAGTCGATTAAGTCTAGTCGAGCTCATACAGTAATTGATACAATTCATTATTTTTCCACATGAAAAATCTTGAATTCAATCGATTTAGTCAACAAAGCATGAGATCATGCGATAGCCGATGCGTACGTCAGTGAAAACGAGAAAGTCTTTGCTAACTTTAATCAATTTGCAAATGAAACTGTTATCTCTACGCGTTTGAGTAATGTTCACTGATATACACAAGGCAAGCTGATAATTACGTATCCAACTTGCTACATGACTAAGATATGGTCATCGCCGAAGATATAACAGGAGATAAATATGAAATAAATTTCTGATGTACTGCTTTTTCAGTAGCAAGTTTGCATGATTCTTGTTGTCACATGCTCATTTTCCCAAACGTAGCAGCTGCCAACTTACTAATTAAAATTTGTAATGTTCGAAAGCACAGGCTGCTTATTTATTTCAACGCACAATAGTTGTAAGTACCCAACTCCCCACTGATGACCAAATTGACAAATATTTAGGTCATTACTCAAGACTGATCGGTTAATTTATATTGATTGATAGCTTTGGAAATTCAACTTTAACGGAACGAATAATACTTGCCGATAGAACTCAATTATCTTAAATTATGATGAACTATTAATGCAAAAAAAAGTTCTATTAAAAATTAAAAAAAAAGATTTATTAAATTACTCAGATCAATTAATTAATTACACATTTCAGTGGAAATTGATTTTTTCTTTTGTAATATTTTCCAGCAAAATCGTCGAACTTGAAGAAGAACTCCGTGTTGTTGGTAACAACCTGAAATCCCTGGAAGTCTCTGAGGAGAAGGTATGTTTCAAACCATTACACATTATTAATAAAATATAATGATTCCTTAGCTAGTTCAATAACAAGAAGCTTAGGATTTTACAGCTAAAAAGGTCCCAAAATTTCCAAAAGAATTGAAGAATACCCGATGAATGATGCACCAACCAAAATTTTGTGAAATAAATATATAATGTTAGTTCAGAAAATGATTGAGTCTAGGAATAAACACGAGGAAACTTTCCAGCATTGGCTAATTTTGTGAATGATGTAAACCACGGTAAACATTTACAGAGCATTGAACTTGTTTGTATTACTTTAATGGTTAGTAAATGAGGAGTAACTAAGTGTGTACCATTCCACGCAGGCCAACCAACGCGAAGAGGAGTACAAAAATCAGATCAAAACCCTCAACAACCGCCTAAAGGAGGTGTGAATGCGAAAGACATCGATTAATTACGCGAGTGTTTTCGTTCGCTTGTCTAACTGCATTCTTTCGCACACACTCTTTAAGTGTAGCGTCTATGCCTGATTTACCATTACAACTAACAATAAAAAATGGTAAAGAAGGCAAAAAACGTAGTGCGTTTCTAACTCGCCATGTTTTTCTCCATATTGATAATCGCCCGCCCGTTTTTTATTTGGCTGTTTTGTCGTTTTATTTCTATTAACAGATATGTTAATGTAATATAGTTTTTTTTTTGATGTCAAGTATCCCAAAGCGTTTATAAATGACCAACGATAACGTTGTGAGATACTGCATGATCTTTTAGTTTTTCGTTGTTTTTTTTGTGTTTACTTTACCGTTAACAACCAATAATCACAGGCGACGCAAAGGGAAGAAACATACGAGGGTCAAGTTAAACTGCTGGACGCACAACTCAAAGAGGTAAAGCAGCAGCTGAAGCGGAAGAAATTCGTAGATAGACCTGGTTACGGTTGTAGTTTCGAGATCATTCATTGCCATTCTATGTTTGGGCGAGTTTGTCGTGTCCTAAGCTGTATAACATGCTAATTACAACAAAACATATCCTGTAAATATAATTATGCAACACCTTAGTTAAATTAGCATTTTTATGCGGCTATGATGTGACTTTCGCAAAGGCTAAGTTCGTTGGTGTAGGTCCGTTTAGATCCGAGTGGCTGACGGCGGTTGGTTCTTCATCTATATGTATCTATTTGCGATGTCTATCTTCTCTCTTTACCTGTGTATTAATTATCTCTGTACCTACTTGTGTTATGTAAATTGCGTCCGTGTTGTGATTATACGCTGAGTTTCGATGGGTATTTAGTTGAGTAAAACGAATATGTTTTTAATGTACTTTCCACTTATCAAGCTAAAGCTTATCATTCCAGTAATATAGTATTCGAGGGTTCATTTTTGTTACCTCTATTAACAGATAGTACTCTGTTTGTCTGTAATATCTTTTTCAATAAGCACACTTAAACAATTTGCAGTCATTGCTATATCTGCACAAGGTCTCTTGTAATTAATGTCACATTAATTTATATTTCAATAACTTAAAATTTCGTGTACGAAATATTTGCCCCATTTTTCATATTCGCGTAGATGTTTGTTTATCTTTGAACATTGAACACTCGTTCCGCCCGTCCTTCTTAGTTCATCGGACAATTTTTAAAACTAAATGAAGTCGTAAAATATAAAGCGTAAAGTCACAACATTGTCGCCGGCATGTCGGTGGCTTGCCGAATGTAATGAGTCCTGTGTGGCTAGGCGATGGCGTCCCGCGATCACGTCGAGGATAAGATCCACAACCTCTCGCAGAAACTGACGCAAGTAAGTTGTGCTCACGGCAGGTATGTTCTGGTTGTCTCTTACAAATGATACATCGTCAATACTATAAACTACATTTGCAATCCTAAATTATCTTATGTGAAATAATTTAAGATTCTATTAGGAGTATATTTAATTCCATATATAATAAATAACTTTAGATTTATATTAAAGAAATGATGAACATCAAAGTCACGTTATATTTTTGATTCATTTCTATTTGTTGATATTCGCATGTCATTCCCATATATGCACATATTACAAAAACATCAAAACTATCGTGTAATTTAATTCCATTTTATAATTCAATGTTTTACAAGAGCACGACATGCAATATAAAATCATAGTGGATTTAGAATGTTATTATGAGTATAATAGTATCAAAATAGGGCGACCAGAGCAACCTGTTTTCCTCATTGTCTATTAATATTCACGATCATAGTGTAGTTTATATGAATAGTATAGTTGGGTAACGGTAAATATATTACTAGTGTTGTAGTGTCACCACGCAGCACTTAGCAGCTTTCGGTGAAGGTAAAATGCATGGTATTTGTGTTGCTTTTCATGTATAACATAGTTTTGTTTTCAATACTAAACAGTGGATATTTTTGTTTTGCTTGAATAGTTATTTTTAAAGTTTTTAATTTTAGATTTAACATTAAATTACGTTTTACACTTTAAATATTTATAAAAATAATATTTAATAAATATTTTTCAAAATTTAACCATATAAATGTTGTTAATGACGAGAGTAAATTCAAATTGCATGTGTCGTAATGTGTAAAAAAACAGTCTTTCTTCTGGTTTTTAAACTCGTTAACTTATTTTAAGCCGTCCGCTAGCTGGACTTAATATGGCTTTTAATTGAAATAAAACATTTTTATGATTACCGAAGAAAGGCTGTTTGATTGAAGTACAAAAATTAAAAGGGTCTTTTAAAATTTTCAGGCTGAAGCGCGTGCTGAATTTGCTGAGCGCTCCGTGCAGAAATTGCAGAAGGAGGTCGACAGGCTTGAAGGTAATCTATCATATCAATTATATAAATCGATTTACAAAGTAAACATATTCAAGTTTATAAAGATAAGAAATATTTTAATATTGGGAATAATCTAGACCATTTAAAAATAAATAAATTAATTCAATTTTTCCATTGCTAGTTTTCAAGGTTCTACAGATTTTCTAATTTACTACGTACAGCAGTTTGGTTAAGTCAACAATTATCTCAATATCTCTGAAGTCAAGTAAAAATAACACCGTTTGATAAATAACCAAGCTTTGAACATTAAAAATGCACTCGATTTCATCTCAGCTGTCATTAGAGCTGGCTTAATGAGTTTCGAAGCTGTACAATAGATTTGAAAGCTTTTTTTTACTGTCATCTTCGCTATAATTTCAAGCTTAATTTTTCTTAATTTCAAAGTAACATTGTTAATAGTTTAGTTTTTTTATTTGAAGCTCAGAACTGTTAATTCAAATAAGTGTTACTTGCACCGACATAATTATTGTCAAATTTGTTGGTTTCTGTAAGCTTTAATAACTTTAACGTTACGTCGGTGCCCGTATGCACTAATTTCAGTTCTGTGCAATATAATTTTGTGAGCATGTTTTTATAAATGTGTCCTACTAGACTTGCTCGAACCTTCGATGTCGTTTTTTTTATTTTCGTGATATACTTTGGCATGGTTTTAAGTTGTTGTTTTTGCCTGTGTCTGACTCATATATAATTGTGGTGACGGCACATTTCTATATCAAATTTTAAGGAAATTATGTTAGTCATTATGTGAAAACAATGAATGAATGTAAAGCAGTGTCGTTATCCACAATGATATGTGTGTCAGTTGATTTGTTGTGTGCGACTGACCGCGGCCACGTCGTGTCCGATCTTGCAGACGATCTGGTGGCCGAGCGCGAAAAGAGCAAACTCCTGCAGGAGGAGATGGAGGCCACGCTCCACGACATCCAGAATATGTGAACACCTCGCCCACACATTCACCCACCCTACCCCCCCCCCGCCCGCCCCTCCACTCGCCCGCTCGACTCACTCGATTATACTTTCACATCACTAGATCACATTCCCATTTCTGACATCTGTCAAATTTTAGGGCTGCCATTTTTTATTGGCCTTAAATAAGTAACATTACTTGGGTTGTGAACTAGAAGCTATAGAATATTATTTAATTAAATATATTTAATGATCAAACATTTTTATACGATGACTTGGCACGGAGTGAGACGAACGGGCGACTAGATGTTATTAGTTTAGAGTAATTGCCAGCCCGCTTTTTAAATGTAATGTCAAGATGGAGTCTTCGCTACGACACCACTGCCATGTGCAATTTTCATAATTTTTTCGTACACAAATAACATTATTTCCCGTGTAACTGTCGAGAAGTGTATATCCTCATTTGTTTTAGTCATTATTTAACGAGCGTGTCTGAGTTTGTCGAGATCGATAGTTATGTAGTATGCAGCTATAAGCGCCTGCTTCTTGGCACTTTTAGAATAAGAGGAAAACTATTTATGTCAAAAGAACATTCCATAATGGGGACCAAAATGTTATCCATTTTACACTCAACATGAAAGACATGCACTTTTATTTAATAATTATTGCACATATATTTTTTTCTATAATTAATTATTAAAATTTTGATATAAACGCGTCGTATGGTACAAAGCTTTGCCGTGTACCTGTGGTGCCGCGTGGCTTGGATCAGTTTTATTCGTTCACTCAAACACTACACTTGGGATAGTGCTCGCACGATATCCACGTGCGCACTGTTTGCAATTTATTATGAACTCTTATTTACTTAATATTAGAGAAGAGATTAGATATTTTTATTTAATGAGTGACGGTAACACGTAAAATATGATATTTATAAATAAGAATGTACTTTCTATGAAGTATTTGATATTCTATTTTGTTTCGAGTATGATTTTTTTCTCGTGTCATAATTTGAGTTGTTGTTATTTATTTAAATTAATCGATGAATAAATGACGATCATTCCACACTGGTTTAAATGTAATGTACCGCAAAAAGTAGTTTGTTATCGATAATGCCTACTAACCAGTGCTGGTCATTATCTGTGGAGTGCGTCGCGGCGCCCCTAACCGTACTCCACACGTAACGTAACGTAATGTGACGAGAAGTCACGTAACGTAACGTAACGCATGCTTCGTGCGTGTGACGAATGCAGTGTGCTTTGCAATAAAATAATATCAACAATAAACAAATTTACTATTTGTAATACGAAAACGTTCCATAATCGAGGAAAAACCGTCTTTTTTAATGTTATCGATTAATGAATTGATAGATAAGTTTGTGAGAAATAAATTAATGATTTTTAAGAGTATTCTAACACAAGTGTTTATAAATATATATTATTATTTTTAGCTGGTTGTGTTTTCTTACTAATCCGTGTGACCCCCTCATCGTCCCCTCCGTCGCTAACACGGCACTTCGATTCTATCAGCTATAACAAACATCTCATCGGTCATGTAATAATACGCTCATCATCACCATCGAATGATCCGACTTCATTTCGCATCGACAATAAATCGGGGCGATGTAAAATTGATATCGAGCAGAGACGAGAACAGGAACCGTCACGAAATCGAATCGCTCTAAACGAAAGCGCATTGTATATAATCATCGTTCGAAGCACGAGAAGGCATGGGAAGAACCCTCCGCCAAGTCCCGTAGTGTAGCGGCCTCGGCCCCGTGAGTAACGCATGGTCCCCGCGAGACTCGAGCCGGCTCTCACCGCCGCCGCCTGCCGCAGATGATCTCATCAACGAGATCGAGAAGTACAACGACATCGGCTACGACATCGACGACTCCTTCGTGGAGCTCATCCCGGGCGTGGACCCCAACACGCGCCAGGTGGAGGCCGCGCGCAAGGCGGAGGCGGCGCGCCTGGAGTTCGAGCGCCGCCACCCGCCCAAGCAGCCCACCCCGCCGCCCGCGCCCCAGCCCGAGCCCCAGCCCGCTCCCGCCACCGACGCGCCGCCCGCGACTCCCGCGGATGGGGCCGCGCCCCCCACCGACGGAGCCGCGCCACCGGCGGACGGAGCTGCGCCTCCTGCCGACGGAGCGCCCGCCGCTCCTCCGGCAGAGGGAGCCGCTCCTCCGGCCGATGGTGCCGCTCCGGCTGCCGCACCCGCCGACGGGGCGGCTCCCGCTGCTCCTCCGGCCGACGGTGCGGCTCCGGTGGCTCCTCCGGCCGAAGGTGCGGCCCCGGCGGCTCCCCCGGCCGACGGTGCGGCCCCCGCTGCACCGCCGGCGGAGGGAGCTGCGCCGGCCGCTCCTCCGGCAGAGGGAGCCGCCCCCGCCGCCCCGGCGGAAGGTGCGCCACCCGCCGTGCCCCCGGCGGAGGGGGCCGCACCTCCCGCCGAGGGCGCTCCGGCCGCCGCTCCACCCGCCGAGGCCCCCGCCCCCGCTGCGGCCCCCGAGGCAGCGCCCGCTCCGGCTGCGGCCCCGGCGCCCGAGGCCACCGCCGCGGCTCCGGCAGCCGAGCCCGCCCCCGCGGCGCCCCCCGCGGACGCCGCTCCGGCCGAGGCGGCCCCACCTTCGTAGTAAACGAACTAAGCGAGCTGAAACTGACCCGACGAACTATATGTATATGGACGTATTCCACGCGCGGTGCTCCGGATCGACCTTCTCGACCGACAACATTTTTAGACTGTGACTTCCGCAGAGTTTATTTTCTATGTTTTAAAATAAATAACTAAATATAGCTGATGGAATAGTATTTCTATGCTGGAGCCCTAGGTGTTAGAGAGACCCCGAATTGACACGCATGCGATTGTAGCCGACTAACGAGTGTACGCGACACGTTGCGACGCGAGAGTGATCGCGCTGGTCTTCGCAGACGATCTGATCGCCAGCAAGGAGATGTTCCACGAGATCGGAGGGGAGCTGGACTGCGCTTTCAAGGAGCTCGGCATGCAGCCGGGGCCGGGCGCGGCGAGCGGGCCCGGCGCCGCCGCCACCTCGCCGCTGCGCTCGTGCGACCGCTGCACGTTTTGCCACTGACACCGACCCGCCGCCGCGCATTACAACTATACACATCGGCCCAACGCCTTGCTATTCATCTGCATTTAAGTTTCCCACTTAAAAGATAATCCTTATCATATCTTTGGCAAAGTACAATACGGCAAATGAACGTACAATGAACTACGATGTATCGAGCACTGCGAGCTTTCTAACCGAAACAGCATGTTGTATTAAATTGAAAACTGAATTTCTGTAATCATTTACCTCCTTGAAACTAAGCTTAAAGTAACAACGTCAACAGCGCATGGCTTCAGAATAACAAGGATCGCAACATGTAAGCATTCATGAATATATTTTAAATACTCGCAGAACGAATGCGTTTGCAGACGGTGATTTTCACTAATCTAACAATGTCTCGTGAAGCCATATATTTGGCTCCAGACGGCGAGAAAAGATCAGTATAACATCTAACGACCTTAGTGTGTGTATGTTTGAATTTTAACAATGCATAGTAATTGATTCTCGCTTCGAATATACGCTGAGTATGTTCAGTAACAAGAGGAAGAGGAATCCATTTCACTTCGCCTAGACATCATTAACCACCGTCTGTAACCGATTTTACATAGAGCAACTAATTTTCGACCACTTGACTTGAGGATCAATATAAAAAAACTGCGAAAAACGATAGGGTTTTTAATGTTTCATTCGATGACTTAAGAGCCAATGATATAATCCCTATCAAATGTGCAGACGAACTTGTCGCTGAGAAGGAGAAGTACAAGGACATCGGAGACGACCTGGACACCGCCTTCGTGGAGCTCATCCTCAAAGAATAAGCGCCTTCTCAAGGCCCTGGGGTTCCCCACATTCTGCGGCACCATCCATCGCCCGCGTACCAACAAATATATGTATAGATGTATTTTACTTCATAATTTTATACTCCTAATTTAAAGTATTACAATCCATAGTTCTATGGCGTTATTTATTTTCGAGTAATATTTAATAAATTAATTTATTATTCATGTAATGTTTTTTATTCATCTCCTGCATCTCGCAAATAGCAATTACTTACTCAGATATATTTACCTATCAATTCTAGAAACCAATACCACAGTTCTAATAAGACTACTTAGTTCTGTGAAGAAAATTAATAATCTATATATATAAAAATCAATGCCACTTTTCGTTGTAATTTTATAACTCAAGAACGGGCTCACCTATCCAAACCAAATGTTTAGGCTTTGTTCGGACTATTTAGTAGATGGTTTATGTGAAGTTTGCACAAAATCGGTAGAGCTGTTCTTCATTTATCTCATTTTTTGTAACAAATGAATTCAATAAATGGCGGATCATTTTGTTAATGGGGATTTTGCGGTCAGGGTAGGGTAGGGTAGGTTAGGGTAGGATAGGGTAGGGTAGGGTGGGGTAGGGTAGCACCACAGGGTAGGGTAGCACCACGCAAACGAAGTCGCGCCGGGCAGCTAGTAGATAATAAAAATGACCCAATTATTTAAAATTATGTTTTATAAAGTATCACGTTTTCTGATATTGGGAATAACATACAACGGCCGATAGACTTAGAGATGAGATTGCAGAAACCTATAAATCTAATCTAATATTATAAATAAAACCTTTATTGACAAAGTTGCATGTATGGAATAAGCAGATGCTGTAGTTTTAAAGGGTAGGTACAAGAGGCATGGTAGACATCCACATGAATTACTAAAACGTGAAACAAATTGAAAAAAAAATGCAAATATTGGCTTGTGCATGAAATTCATTCGTCCTAAGTCAATCATAATATACCTTGAATCAAAATCTGAAACCTAAATAATATGATAAAGCCGCTAAGCTAAGGCAAGATACGTTAAATAAAGTCCTGCTGCCTATGTTATCCGTGGCCAAAGCTACTAATTGCCAATTCCTCATAGTGAGAAAGATTTCTACATACAAATTAATTTTCACTACCCTAGAATACACTACTAGTAGTGCTAGAATAATATTGATGTAATTACTAGTTTTTTAAACCTACTAACTAGAAATATGTAAATAGGCATTTAACTGTCACTAACCCTACTAACAACCAACAGACGAGGTGGTCGAAGAGCGCAGTAAGTACAAGGCGATCGCAGAAGAAGTGGATCAAACATTTGCAGATCTATCTGGATATTAAATTGAACGCAGCCGTAACGGTCGCGGCCGCCATCTTGCGCGGAAAAGGGCGGGAATCTTCGTGTAACAGTGCTGGGTGCAAATGATGAATAGTGGCTTGAATAAACGTTTAGTTTGCGCGAAGAAAATTATATTACAATGCTTTAGTTTTTTCCAATAAGGCTGATTGATTATCGTTTGGATGTTCCATAATGTGAGCCTAGTTTTAAAGAGGAATGAATGTGGCGCGTTTTGTATTTTCACATTTGTTTCGCCGTGTTTTTGTAAACAATACCAATGATATTCCAAAACATTGAGATACTTAGTAGGTAACTAAGAATGTGTTATTTAGATCTATGATTCATAGATCAAGAAGTTCATGATGTAATATTTTATGTCGATATTATTAGCTAGGTATTGAACACGTGTTCTTGAGAATGAAATATTGCTTTTAAATGCTCCTTTTCACTACGTTTAATGTTTCGCAAGTGTGTATGTAAAATTGTTTTGAGAGAATGCAGGATGTGACTGCTGTATGCAACTGTGTCCTTACTAGATTTTAGTAGCTCTGAGCAATACTTGTTCTCTAAGACTTGGTAAAGTTTTTCGCATTTTCAATACACCTTAAAATTCATGATGTTCAAAAGTAAATGTCCAGATAATTGTTGGTTATGACAATCATGATATGAAATATGAAACTAAGATGTCTATGAGTAATTTTTGAAGTTTGTACAAAGTAGAGTTAAACTGAAAGTTTATAAATTAGCTTAACATGACCGGAGCTCCTTCACATGCTTTGTAAATTCACGCGATTATCTTATTTCCACCATTTGCAAGATGATGTATGCCGGGCATTTATAAATTTTATTAACAAAATCAGTTGAAACTCTTGCATCTCCAACAACCATTACTGTTTCTTACGATTTTCAAAGATATCATTGGCTTGCTATAGCTTCCCTTTGTACGAAATCATCAATTTTATATATAAAAATAAATAAGTTTCATTTATTTTCATGTTGATATATAATAATAAATACCAACGTTTGTTTTTTTTCCAATTCATTAACTTTATTTAATAGGCAGATTGGATGAAAGACTGACCCTGTTTTCCAAAAAAATACTTTTAAAAGTTCGAAATACATATTTTATATCGTGTGAACTAAATTTAAGTTCTAATCAAACTGTTGTAAAAATATCTGTATCACGTATACATAGAGCTCATTTTATGTCATAAAGTAGATCATAAGATCACTGCCGATATAAGTTTTTGAGCCAGTGCCATTTTTCATATGTTATTTACATTTTTACGCAAAACATAATCTTATGAATTAAGTAACGAGGTTTATTGGGGTTCTAATTGTAATTCGTTCGCGAGGTTTTGTACTTTGTTAGCCATAGATTTTCTACGAGAATTCAATTGTATTCGCCATTAATTAGATGTAAGCTTCAGATGTCATTTTCCTCACTTCTGGTTCTTCTGACGCAGTTTTCCGTATGTTCAGGCTTCCCGAGAAAATGTACCTTCAGCGCTTCAAATAACTGTTTATTCTGATAATATAAATTTGTAATAAATGATTTGTTTGTTTTATTTGATCTTGACCTTTGTCGGGTAATCCAAGTGTTCTATAAATGTTTGACTGTAACTATTCTTTGCAATATAATTTTTCCGATTCCGATGAAACTTGATGGTGAGTTGTAGTGTGCAGGCCGGGCAAAGATTCTAGCAATACAATTTAAAGAAGATGTGGCATAGGAAACAGCTTTTCTATCTATATTTATATATATATAATTCAATGTCCTGACTGATAAATCAACGCACAGCCTAAACCACTGGTCATTGAGACATGAAATTTAGAGGGTAGGTATATTCTTTGTGAGGAATAGGTATCCACTAAGAAAGGGTTTTTTGAAATTCCCTCCCTAAGGGGATAAAATAGGGGATGAAAATTTGCATGAAAGTCTGTCAGTTTCGAAGTTAGTATCTTCAAATTTTGTGTCTAAAGGCTAGGCTAAAGATTGAAAATTAATTTATACGTGTCTCAGCGTTTTTAATAATTCCACCCTTGAAGCGGAAAGGAGTTGTTTTGTTTTGTTTTATTGTTGTAGAAAAATATGTAATTTGTTTACTGTAGGCCACGCGGGCGAACGTTGGGCATGTTGGGAATGTTGGGCAGTAAATAAGACGTATGAAAGAAGATTGCATGCAGCTGAGATGAGGATGTTGAGATGGATGTGTGGAATAACAAAAATGGATAAGAAAAGGAATGAGATATACTCATTCCGGAAGAAGCTTGAAGTTTGAAAGTAGCGCCAGGGACTGAAAAGTTGAGAGGGAACCGTTAAGAGTGGTACTTATGGACATGTTATGAGGATAAATGAAAGCCACGTCACCAAAAGAGTTATGAATATGAAAGTGGATGGATATACGGGAAGAGGAAGACCGAAAAAGAGATGGATGGATTGTGTGAAAGATGACATGGGTAAGAAAGGAGTGGATGCTGGTATGACGGATAGACGAGCCGAATGGAAGAAGCGTACATATTGCGCCGACCCCAAATGATTGGGAACAGGGCAGGCAGATGATGATATAGGTTGTATGATTTTTGTTGGTGTTAGGATAGTTATAAGGTTTGTATGAAAGTTTTTTTTTTTAAATCAACCGGTGAAGTTTTGTATGAAAATCTCACCTAAAAAAATGTGACGTTCAGTATGAATTTGTTTTTGTTTCAATTCACACTAATTCAAATAAACATTCGGTTGGATGAATTTCTTCTTGTAGAAATGACTAATTGTCAGACGACGTACAGCTAAAACCATTGGAGATAGAGACATGAAATTCACCCGGGTGACACCGGGCACGAACAACTAGTTTAATATATAAGTTTCTTGCTGCTGGCCTAAAAACGCTCGGCTCCCTATGAAAAATACTTTCAAAACGTCGAACTGGAATAACAAAATTAGTCTCATGTCTAGTCCCACAAACTTATCTGGCCCAATGGTCAAAAGTCAATCGCCATTGGTCAAGAGAGGCTTGTTCCACCAAATGCGCTTAAAGCGACTCTCATCAGGCCATATAAGTTTGTGGGACTATAACATGAGGATTTCCGATGAAAAAAAGCCTAGTAGTGTATCTACTTACATATTTTTTTTAATTATTATAGTTTTTGATTTATTAGAGTTTATAATATCAGTTTTAAATAGCCTATTTCTTAACTGAAACTAATTATTCAAATTATGCTTATAATTACTTTAATGACGAATTAATTAAGAATTATATCGATGACTAGACGAAAGAGCTAGAATGTATCACTAATTGTTAATACATATACCCCCTTACTAATAAAACGTTATTTAACTAATATACTGTTTAAAGGGGTCTTTAGTCATTATGGCCCACTTCCCAATGTCCCGCAGGGTAATTCACACAATAATTGCAAATTTTAGATATTTAAAAAATTGATTTAGGAGATAAACCCTAGTAAAAAACAAATGCTATGAAATACATTCAAACAGAAAATACATAAAGTAATAGCCCGACTGCGACAACGGTAAAAAGAGTAATGATATTAGATATTTCTATATTAATTTTATATTTTTTTATACCACTAAGTTTGCAAACAAGCATACGGCCCGCCTGATGGTAAGCGGTTACCGTAGTCTATGGACGCTTACAACATGAGGGGTATCCCTAGCGCGTTGCCGAACATACAGAAATCTCTTCACACCATTTTTTTGAAGAACCTCATGCTGTACTCCATTGGGAAAACCACGGCGGGGAGCTCATTCCACAATCTGAGCGTCCGCGGAAGGAAGCTCCTTTGAGCTCGCACAGTTCGAAACCGTTTTGGTTACAATGTTTGAGGATGGACTCCCCATCGATAGCGAGAGTTGCGATGGTGGTTTTTGACGGACCGTTTGGCGCGGTTGGCTAAGATTCAACCTACCGTGCTGTGCCGCTAATCGATAGCAGCGGTAGACTCGATGTTTTTTATATATACCTACTATATACCTAGGTAGATTGTATATTTTATGAAGTAGGTATTTCATTGGATTTCATTGGATTCAGCAGCTGAGAGAACCATGAATTCAGACAAGGCAAATATTAAGTTAAAGTACCAGGATTGGATAAGTTTGAAGTAGTGATCATATTCATGGATTTTATTGCACAGTCCTCCACATATGCTCATGTAGAACCCATTGAATTTATTGATGAGGGTGTTCAAAATCGTCCTCAGCAAGCCAGGCTCTTCAGACAAGCCGTAAAGTGAGATAAGAATGCATTCATTGTTTATGGCTTTTAAATAAAATACATAATAACTTGAAACTGTTTTATTGTATAGTACATAAAAATCAGGCCGAGTATGTCTATTCGGTGAATATTCGCGAGCATCTCCCGCGTGAAGCGTGTCCGTGAGGTTGTGCAGCTCCTGCCAAGTACGCTCCAGCTCTGCAATCTTCCTTTTCTCAATTGAGACCGCACAACAGGTTAAATTAGCAGGAGTATGTGTTGTCAGTGTACTCCTTCCTCCTCCATCCTCGACAACATACGCAGTAATTTTCTTTTATCAGGGTCTGGAAATATCAATTCCAATTTCACAACGATTCACAACTATATAGCTACTTACAAAAACTCTACTTTCCATTATTTTAATATGATAAAAGAGTGTTTGTTTGTTTGTCCATCCTTCATTTTGTAATGGATTATGTATATTTTTTATCTGTTTTAAGTAAAGTATTTTTGGTTATGACACCAAATCATTCTGTAAGTACCATTCATCACTAAATCTGATGTTGAATCCACCTTTCACCACTGCTTTGTAGATTATTTTATGGTTCCAAGACTATTTGGACCGTGATGTCTGTCCACATATGATTGAAACGGGCTCCCTTTCACACTCATAACCAGTCCTCTAGTAAGTTCTGGATGGTCCTGCTCTTCATAAGCTGCAAGAGCATCTCGATCTTTTCATGAGTCAACAGCATACATATATCCTGAGAGTAGAGTCAGTTTAATGTAAATACCGTAACGTATACCTATTACAATTAACGTTTTGAAAACGACCAGGATTCATTTATATCACAGAAATCGGAATAAAGTTTAATAGGTACTCACCAATTTAGATAAACTTGTATTTTAATAGTAAATATGTAATTGCAACGCCCATCCAAGCAGTGACATTGACATACAAGTTTTTTTTAAGTGTAGTATATGATGTGTAGTAGTGTGTGTATTTTATTTCAAATTATGTAGTATAAAAAAGAGGATTTACGCCTTAAGGGTCAGTTCACACCGAGACGGGATACAACGACACGCGACACTATGAGACGCGGCGCGCAATTTTTAAGATAGCGATACAATGATGCGGATTCTGTTGTAAATCGCACTAAACTAATTATAATCACATCACATCTCTTTCTTACAAACATTATTGAAAAAGGATAGAACATATTTAAAGCTGTCAAATTAGTCTTTTCCGTTTGAATTTACGGGCTAATAGAAGTTTCTTACATACCCAAAGAAGCGCTATGACGTTCATTTTGGTTGAAATATATTCCGCCAATTTCCCACCGCCGACAACGCGCTCTGATTGGCTAAATCAAGCACGCATGCACTCTGATTGGCCAAGTCAAAAACACGCGATGCAGTGATTGGTGCTTACTGTTCAAATTCAGTGACAAATCACTGACGAGTTTCGGAATTTGTTCATTATTACTACTCTAAAGGGATCTTTCCTCGATGCATACATCCTTCCTTATGTTCTTTGTTAGAAATAGATATAGTGAGACTAAATTAGTTAAGTTGTAAACAACAGAATCGGCACCATAAAACATAATCTATATTGACTAACTGACCGTTATACGTGTCTTAAGCATATTTTTTGGTCATACATTATTATTATATAGATTACATAAAACAATATTAATAAAATGTATTCGTCCATATTATACGACATAAGGATACTCTAGGACGTAACGTATCCTAATGTGAAATACACTTTGTCTAGGTGCGGTGCGGTCCCAGCATTAAAACTCTATTGAAGAAGGGTTTACCATTTATATCAAATAAAACAGGCTGATAATAATGGCGTTATGAAAAAAAAAATTGTCACTTATTGACATCTCATATTGTCAACATAATGATATGTTCACTGATGTATCAATCTATATAGACGTACCGTCAGCGTGCCTCTAAAAGATAACAATAGTTTTATAAATTAGTTGCGTGTTTATAAATAAGATTGAGGGTAAACTTGTATGAAGCAAGTTTCCTACCCTCTCTTTTCTAGACGTTTATGTGATATGTGTCGAATCTGCCGAGAGGTCTCTCACTGAAGATCATTGGCTGAGGACGATGTCGTGCGTGCACCGACTTGTGTTTTTCAAAATTACTCCAATCCTTTGCCGTATAACTGTAAACAAAGACTATTCTTGTGTGTTTCGCATAAACCAGTTTAAGGTTTGCTCAAAAACGTGAATCCACGAAAGACGAGAGAGAAGCGAGAAGAGTAAGTAGGTACTAAAGTCTATTTCACATAGGGTGAGTCGTGACAGTTCAAGGTTTTTTACCAATATCTAATGAAATTACATGTGATTACTCTGAAATAGTACACAAACATGAAACCTCGCTGTATCATAGTAGATCATAGTATTCTTTTATTATATCGAAATAAACATTTACATTAAAAATCGAAATAAATTAATAGTTCATTGGAATGCAATTATAATAGCAGACTTAGCCCCCTGGTGGTAAGTGGTTACCTCAGCTCTATGGACGCTTGTGATGCCATGAAAATCAATCATTAAGCGTGCTACACTCTCCGATGATAGAATAATAATTTGTAATTCAACTCGACACTGGCAAAAATAAGTCGGAACTTGTCTTTTTTTGTGTCTATTTTTCACTGCAGTCTCACCATGGTATGTGGTAATGTGGCCGAAGGTGGTAAGCTCACAAAGCCTAGATGGAACTTGCTCTCAAGTGCAGCTGTCGGAACACGTCGATAGGTGCTTGGCGACAGATTTTCAGTTTGAGGGTGGTAGCCAGTCTGGTTACTGGTAACAAAGTATCCTACCCCCATCGTGAGGATACCATAGCGGTTTCCTCACGATGTTTTCCTTCACCGAAAGCTCAGACTCATTATAGGATTCGAACCTGGGACCTTCGCCTCGGCATCCGACGTCACTACCAATGAACTATCATCGCCTTGAATTTTGGTAATTCATCGTGCAGATAACCTTCCAAGCTCATGGATGTTCATGCAATGAGTCATTGTCATAGACACACACAGGAGTCTCCATGTCCATGAACGGAAATCTGTCTACAGAAGGCCACAAATTCAGTATGATGAGCTTACGGAAGAAGGTTCTCATTCGTCAGGAGTCAGCAGAATTCCTCTAAATATATCCTGGCTAGTGAGGATTGCTATGAGCTGTTAGATGACGAGTTGGGAGCAGGAGTTTTTTTTAGCAGTTGACATTGAATATATATATTTTTTATATGCGCGCGAATGATGCCCCGGCCCGGGTATCACCCCGAGTGTCCATATTGCTAAGGTAACCATTTACCACCAGATTAATGTAACTTGAATATATAATGCGCGCGAATGATGCCCCGGCTACCACAAGTATCCATATTGCTAAGGTAACCGCTTACCACCAGTTGTGTGAAAAAAAAACATTTTTATTTTTCATTTTCCATGTGAAATAATTATTTATTATTTCTATCATAACACTTTTCCACTCATCTGTACCAAAAATAGGATAGTGTTTTGTTTGTTTTGACAGCGGGCCATAATGACTAATGCAAAATTTGAAAATAAAATAGAATAGGCGCTATGGCCCGCGGGCCATTCGCGAGTGGGACATAATGACTAAAGACCCGTTTAAAGGGTCACGTAAATAACGTCACTCTATTGTCATTGTCAAATGTGACATTATTTGCGTGACCATTTAATCAGTATATTAGTAAAATAGCGCTTTATGAGTAAGGGGGTTAGTGCAGAAACACATACTATACACATGTGTCGGTAAGTACCTAAGCTATTCTCTATAAATAAATAATAAATAAAATAGCCTTTTATTTCTCATCAGTAAAATTTTACAGAGAAAATTTTAAAACAATGATTACAATTATAGATACCAACATAATATACTTAATATAGAAAAATTATAATATATATATTACTTATTGATTCACTACATGATTACATGCTTAGTTAGTTGAATATGTAATTCATTTATAATTAACTAGTTGTCCCCCGCGGTTTCACCCGCGTTCTCGGGATAAAAAGTAGCCTATGTCCTTATCCATACCATAGGCTATCTACATGCCAAATTTCATGATGATCCGTTGAGTAGTTGAGGCTTGAAGGCGTAACAAACAAACAAACAAATAAACAAACAAACTCACTTTCACATTTATAATAGGAAGGATTAGGATTAGGATAGGATTCGATGAGAACCCCTCCTTGAGAGTAAAGGCCTCCTAGCTATTCTCCATGTCATCCCTAAAATAAATATCTGCTCGAAGTAAATCTTCGAGCACCTAATTGGATCATACTTAGGTATGATGTAGCTAGGGATTGCATTTGCATCCAGCCGGAAACCAAAATGAAGGAAATAAACTAATTATTTCAATAGTTTTTTTTTTGTTGTTGCTAGTTGTACCTATTAAATACAATGTATTAATTTATCATTAAAGAAAGGTAAATCTTAGCCAAAAACACAAAAAATTGGGCTAAACTCTGTGCCAATGAGTAAGTTGAGTTGAGTATAAAATAAAACTTTTGTTTGTTTAATATAACATAAAACGACAAAACGCTGGATCCACGCTGGATCCAGCCGAAATTATGGCGATGCAGCAAAAATCCAGCTGGATTGAAGACGCTGCTGGACTGTAATCCCTAGATGTAGCTATTGGGTACATTCTTAATCTCGGACAACAGTTTCATACTTCTAAGTACTATACAAAAATATAAAATTAATCATTCAGTTTAGAATGTGCACAACCTGGGAATCTAACTCCAACTTGACCTTAACAGTAAGAACCTTATCTGGGTAACTCGAAACTAAAAATAGCCAATACTCCGTGACTTTTTATTCGTCTTAGGAACGAAGCCCACATAATGTAACCAATGAATAGGTACTAATCATAAAAAAAAAATATGATTTTTTTTATTATAAAAAGAACAAATCTTATTCATTATTGACGACGCATGACGTAGTTTTAAACACACTGTTACGAGTGCAGTCTACTCGAGTTGTGCTCTGGGTTGTTTTTTTTTACCATTTTATACGTAAACTTTAATTATTAACTCAATTTTTCATAATTATAATGAATTTTAATTATTTTTTAAATGATACAAAAGATCAAAAACATTTTTTTTATTAATTTTTAGTACCTTTTCATTTGGTAAATTAAGTGGGCTGCGTTTCTAAGATGAATAAGAAGTCACGGTGTATAGTCAGATTGTCCAAAAATATTTGAAAAATGTAACTTTTCTGAGTTTCTTGCCGGTTCTCCTCAGTCGAAGGGCGACATCCGACTTGGTGGTAACATCAGCAGCTTTGACCTTCATAAGTGCCCTACTAGGGTCTACGTTAAATGGTTTTGACTTCGAACTGATAGCCATCGCATAGTCTAAACTGGTGGTTCTAGACCTAGATTTGCAATTGGGAATAAATACTCCATGCTAGGGATGCACTAAGGATAGATGGATTAGATGCAATATGGGTCTTTCAAAATAAAACCTATAACGGGGTGAAACAGGTGTTCGTTGGTTAACTTCATCATCAGACCCCAGACCCAGGACCAGAGTCCTTGTCAAGACGAATCAAACGAGCCCAAACTCGATGGGGTTGCGTCGTTTTATTAAAGAGTTCCCATGGCCACCTTCCAGATCCATGTCTTTATAATATTGCATTGTTATCCGATTTAAATATGCATGCTAAATGTCAGCTTAATCGGAAACCGGAAAGTGGGTATTTAACTTGCAAGATTTGATTGCAGACAACAGGGACAGATTAAACTAAAAATACCTAATTGATGATGATGATGATTAGCAGTACAAAGACCGACCCATGTCCTATAGAATCATTCAAGTATCAACCACCATGTAACTAACATATTTTATAATGACTGGTACCTGAATAGTTGTATCGGAATAACCATGGATAGACCAAGGAGTGCGTGGTATATAGGAGTGACAAGATCTGGGATGGGACAGGACAGCCAGCCAACTGCAGCCAGCTGTCCACAATCGAAATACCTAATTGATAAAAGAAGCATGTAAATTATATCGTAAATTCAGGTTATATATGAGCTGTGTATGTGATGTCTTTCATCGAAATCCCGGCGTATTGTGGTTCGGTGTAAAAATGGGGATGGTGGAATAAGGTTGAACAATTCCTGGGGCCCAAGTCTGCTATTACAATTCAATTTTTATTTATGGTTTTTGTGGAAATGCAATTGTGTTCCAATGAACTATCAATGGTGTCAAAATTGACACATTTTACAGTTTTGGAAGTCTACTAAAACAATAGCTTCATAATGGCGCCATAATAGTTTTCCGATGATTTTCCACTGAAACTACAATTATATTTTAGTTGTCACTTTTGACCACAGAACAGAGAAAACAGTTAGAAAGCGCAAGTGACAATATTAGCACGGGAACCTGTGTGGCAAAACTCACACAAATAAACAATTATTCATACACTGCACTACAAACAAACAATTCGTTTCATTGGTAGATTTTATTCAACACAAAACTAGCAGAAATCACAGATTCTACATTTGAAAATATACCTTCATATGTACAAATAGAATTCATTTTGTTATTCTGTAGAATGTGTATACGACGTTTTGTAATATGAAGATGAAGGAAAACAATTGACGAGTAAGTTTCGCTATCCAACAATAGATGGCGTTATTATCAGTGGATGTTATTATCATCCTAATTACATTCAAGATAAAGTTGACATTCGTGTAGCATGTCGATGGATTTATAACATTCTGATTATAACACCATGCGCTATTCGATTTCGTCAGCTACTCAATTAGTGATGTAGGTGATAGATGACGTCATAAGTGAAAGTATCGATAAATGTTTATTGTATATCCTACTAATATTATAAATGTGAAAGTTTGTGAGTGTTTGTTACTCTTTCACGCAATAACTACTGAACGGATTTGGATGAAATTTGGAACACAGATTCTCAGATATGTTCTGGATTAACACATAGGATACTTTTTATGCCGGGAAATCATACGATTACTCGGGAATGTGGGTGAAACCGCGCGGGACAGCTAATATTATTATAAATATGACACTAATATTATGAATGAAATCTATTCCGCCTAAACAGCGATGAAATTTGGTATGTAGATAGATGGACACACTAGATTAACACACAGCTTATAGTCAAGTCAAGTCAAAGCCATTTATTCAATTTAGGCCCAAGAAGGGCACCTATGAAGGTACATTTTTTAATATTTTCTTTTTTTTTACAATCTGACTATCTATATTAATTAATGAATATATTCATGTTGAGTTTGAATCAAAACCGTTACATAATCCCCTCGTTGATCTAGAAATCTGACTATATAGTGGCTATTTTTTTCCAAAACATTAGTATAGTTCCAAAACATACATACTTTTTATTTTACAAAATTTTAAATACAAAATCATCAAAACGAATAAACATAAAAAAAAAAACAAAAAAAACAACAAATTAAATATAATATATATATTTACTTTTTGTACCGGAAAAGTGAGCAGTTCCCGTAGGATAAACGAATTACACATATTCCTAAAATTACACTTATAAACGAATTCAAAGCGGGCGAAACTAGGATAGTATAAAATTCAAAGGCCTTAAACTGTAAGCACGTTTTGTAAAAATTCACGCTTGGTAAAGAAGGATAAAAATTGTTAGTTGTCGATAGATTTTCTCTTTATTCAATTTATGAAAATTAAACAGATTCTGTTCTTTGAGTGTTCTGTAGGAAGCCCAGTGAGACACCTTTTGGAATAACAAAAGGACACATATTATTGGAAATATTTTTGTTTTTGCTCTGGTATGGCTGTTTCATACAAGTATTTATTTCCCTTTTTTTTAATTATAAAATATTTGTCTTCAAAGTGCTCTGAACAAATTGTGCTTGATTTTGAAAGAAACCAATTTTGCCTTCCTGTAGCTTGAATCCATTTTTCCTTTATATCTGGAGCCTTAGGAAATCTAAAATCACAAAAATATAACATAACGCATTCAAATAAATAATAATAATATTTAAATATAAAATCAAAATGGCACTACTAATCACAACTGTAAAAGTTTAAATTATCGATAACTCATACTATAAAGAAGTGTGTCACGTCTCTAATCGAGTAGCAACCGTCACATCAAGTGCATGTATGGAAACTTCGAGAAGCAGTTAGTTTTAAGTTTGAAAGAAACTAGACCTTAAAGTTTAAATTTTAAAGTCAACTTTCGTTCGCGATCATTCATCTTGAAGACAATTAGGTTTTTGTTAATTTTAAATTAATTTACTCACAAAATATAACTTACGGATGGTATGATATACCTCCTTTCGCTAAATTTATTGTACGGCTATCATTTTGCACTGTAAAACAGCACAATAAGGCATTTTACTAACATTTTAAATCTTTTACGACGCCACCAAAACAATGTAGTGACAAATCACGACTGAATTGAGCGGAGCTCTAAGTGCGCGGAACTACGCTTACTATGTACTACGGCGGTTCCGCCCACTTGCGCTTTCTAACTGTTTTTTCTGTTCTGTGCTTTTGACAGTTTTTGTACTAAAATTATTTTCGTTCGTTATGAGACCATTATGATAAGTAGACTACCTACGCACATCGGCTCAATGATAATGGAATTGCAATCTAGTATCGAGTCAGTATGACATTTTAGCAGACTTGGCCCCCTGGCTGGCTACCATATTGCATTGCTTAGCTGGTAGAACACCAGATGAGCTAAAATGGTAAGCGTATCTGGAATGTCGATTTATTTTCACGAGTTGACGAGAACCTAGCAATCTGGTGTTCTGGCTAGTTTCTAATCTGTCTCGATATAAGCGATGACAGACAGAAATACTTCATATCCTCTATTAGCTTATTGTCACAACAAAGTCAACACAATGTTATTCTACCAACGAACATACATCATACGAAAGTTTTAGTTAGGTGGAGCCGATGAAAGTAGAATGTTGATATATCAATGGACTCGGCTATTACGCTAAATATAGTGGAGATCGACTACCGGATGAGCTTTCAGAAGAATTTGGAAAATCTGCAACATGACTCTGATAGCCGAGCGTGACAGAGATAGCATCATACGACCGATATAGCCGGCATTGACAGCGAGGGGTTTTATCGATCGATGGATCGATTAAAAATCTATAACATCGTTCGTTAGATATGATTTGTTTAACAATAGTAGCGAAAATAGTGTATGGAACCATGTGTGGGAGCGTGACGGGTGGTGATCGGCACGTTCGTTGTCGGATTGGAATCCTGGATTTTTGGCACCGAAAATAGTCGGGCGGGCGCGCGGCGGGACCGCGAGGGCGGGCGTCGCAGTGCGCGCCGCTCCGCCGTGTTAACAGCTCGTGAGGTGAGTGCAGCACCCGGGAGCTTGGATACCCACCGCTGGACACGAGGACCCGTCCTCACCAACCACCAGGGACCACAGTGACCACCGGGACCCCTACCTCCAGGACAGAGTGCCCGGTGATAGTTTGTGACTCTTGACGCGTGGAGTATCCAAGCTCCAGGAACGCTACAGCGACATATTTGGTGATTTCGTATTGTGTGACGTTAATCTGTAAAAGTTAAACTCGACAAACGGTGGAACATTGAAAGTGAGATTCAGAAAAGTATTTCGGGTAGACTAGCGCGGCGCGTGCGCTTTCGCGTTTTCCGTGTAAATGACTCGGGTTTCAGCGGCCGCGCGTCCTCGCTGAAAATAGTGTTGTGCCGCCCACGCTTCGCTAGCGGCCGACACATAGCTTCTGGCCTATTTGCGGCATACCCGAACATCAGTATTTATTTAGCGAGATGAGGAAATTCGTCTCAATTTTTATTTAGACGCAGACGTGGCCCATATATGTTGTAATTGGGGCGCGGGACAGATACATTACGCGTTCAATGATCGGTTTCTAATTTCAAGTGATGGAACATTATCGTTTTGACTTCTACCCACACAAACATTCACATTAGTCATACTATTTAAATTACATACGTACACAATCCAAATATAATTTTAAGGTACTTGTTCATTGCGTATAAAATATGATTAATACTTATTTAGTTTTATAATTCGAATATTTTTTTGTAAGGTAACAACACTTTACGAATTTTTTTTTGTAGAATTTATGAATTTCAGTTACCTACTTAAAATATTTCCTTACAAAAGATACAACTTTATGTCCATTTTGCAGCATAAATTATTATCTACACTTACATTAAACACAAAACACATGCTTAAAAAAGCTTCAAAAGGTTTTGCCTACCTTCTTACCATCCATACTTTCAAACATTAATTTTCTTATTTTTTTTTTTATTAATTTTGAGTTCCAAATTATAAATTATACAGGAATTAACCATTATCCATGCGTGTAACCATTATAAATGCCAAAGTTTGTGTATGTACCTATGTTTGTTACAACGCAGGTTCGTAACGGCTGAACGGATTTTCATGATATTTTTATTTTTATTGGAATAGGACTTATGGGACTTTTCATCCCGTGAAAGCGAGTGATGCCGCGGGTCACAACTAGTTTAACATGAATATTAGAACATTTGACAGTATAGATGTACGATAGGAATGTTGGCACATCATCAAACGGCTTGTCGTTTGACTCCCGACATAGTTAACTATCACTGAATTATTTAGAGCGGAGATATTTACTGCAAACTGTTACATTTAACAGTCCATAATGATTACTGTTACTATCGATTAAAGAACTTACTTAAATAAACAGCTCTCTCTAGGAAAAGATTTAGTAAAGAGAGAAAATTTACATCGTTATTTAAATTCGTTAGAAATGACATTAGAATTTCGGTTCGCTTGGTAATATTTTAACTGGATGAGTCTTTCAAGCAGATATTGGATAATATTTCTTTCTATTAATTTAGCTTTCGCGATCTAAATATGATAATAAAGTCTGTACGCGAATACACCCAATACATGGTTACAACTTTTTTAAATCTAGATTTTAAATAACCATTTTTAAATTTCTGAGGATCCAAAATTACGAGCAACGTTTTTAAGTCTTTAATTTTATGGCAAAATGAGGCAGCCAAAATTAGGTTTTTCGCAATGACCTTGAGGCGGGGGTAGATTTTGACAGTTACAGTTCATTGGTTTCATTTAAAACCAGTGACGTAGAAGCTCTGTGCACTTGGATGACGAAAGCAGTCAAGCATCAACTGTCCCTGATCGGTGAAGGCCACTTGCACTTCTCAATATTGGCATTAATATAATTTTGTATTTGTTGCAAAACTTCAGAAAATTGACTTAAGTTTCTTTACGTTCTCTCCGGTAGTTTTGAGGACCAATTAAATTTTATGACTTAAATTCAACTTATAGATTGCTTAACAAAATTATTATTTACAAAAAAAGTTCCTTCTTTTATTAAAAATAAGAACACTAACATTAGACAGCTTTATAAATATTTCTTTCATCAAGACAATACACTCTTGAAATCCGCAACCCATACTTTCAACTCCTCTAAAGGCGATCAGTTGATTCTCTAACCCAACTAGTAACAGCTGTTCTTAATTTCACAAAACACGTTTATTTCTGTTAACAATATGTCGGTGAGTGTTGTCAGGGAGCCAGAAATACTACCGCGTCAGAGCTGATGCTCGCGCCGCGTATTTTCGCAACTCCAGCCAGTCCAGGGAACAGATTTACTTTAACTGTCGTTTTATGGTTGCCTGGAGGAGTTATGTTTTAATGTAATTTACGATTATTTACACATAAAATTAGACTTTTATTACTGCAGCAGTTAAATGTTATTTTGCTATTTTAAACTTTCATAAAGCTTTCTTTTTTCTCAAATCAGACGATATTAGGTACTGCAATACCTAGTATAGTATTGGTCTCGTAGAACTAAACGCTTAGGCATGTTTACACATTAGCTACTTAAGAAGATTAAATTACTCAATGATTATTATGAAAAATTAATAAAAACGTGAAATTTTACTGAATAAATCACAGATCCTTGATACATACATAAGATAAGAAACAATAAGACGCTTAAACTGTACACACATCTTTATTGTGCTGGATTGATCCATTTTATTTATAAGCTTTTAATTAATCTGTTAGCTTATGAACGCTATAGTAAAACCAGGTCGCTTTTCATAATAAACAACGACTGTAACATGAACCGTACTAAAAACTCCCAAAAACCTTCATTAAATAAAACGATATTGACATTGTAAACGGTATACCAACAAGGCCTGAAATAACCACTTATTCAGCTCAAGGGAAAGTTTGTTTTACACGGATTACAGTACAGCTTCAATATTTTACATGAAAATGAAAAACCGCTCGGTATTTTTATCCCGTTCGGCGGAGATCCATTTCGCCCGCTTATTATAAACAAACAGACGCCGGACTAGTTTAGACTGTGTTCTCATCATTATTGAAATACATATGCAGGTCTTTATATTATAGACTGGATGCTTGCACGTACCTATAGTACCTGCCTATAAAGCCTACCACAAAAAACACCAAGGTAGATGTATGAAAGAGTATCCTAATATATCTATCACACACAAGACATAAAGCGTCATATAAACGAACGTTTAGTATCACTGCATGTCACGATAGCTACTTTAAAAGCCTGCTGATATGTTAGTCCTGACTTATAGAGCCTTTTTTATAGTCTCTCTTATCTGGTTTACCTACTCCGCACTTTCACATATCCTATACATACCTATTCTAAATCTGTATTACTAAAACCTAATGTAAACTAGGCTACCTAACCTTCAATTATAAGCACTGACACATTGAACTTTAGGATTAACAAATCCAAAACTCAGCGCCTAACCAGAATATAATATGAGGGGTACCAGTGAAACCCGCTGAACAAACTAAAACAAATAGGTTTCTATTTCAGTCGAGGATACTCCACTAATCCCTAACTTGCTATTGAATTGCTTTAGTTTCAGTAAAACTGGATTAAGTAAGCTTTTGAGTTGAAGCTTTTTGGTGGACGCCAGTTTTTAAAAGTGTATAACTTTTTTATAGGGTTTGATTGCATCACTTACTTTGGCAGTGCCAATTTAGTTGGTAACTGGCAGTTCCTTATGGTAACCATACCTATTATATCGATGGTAAAAAACAAGTGCTAGAATTCTAGTACTGAAAATACCATTCGCTTTCAACTTTGACGTCAAAGTGTGGCACACTTTTTAGCAAACTGTCATGTTATGCGGAACTTCAACACACCATATCTTCGTAATTTTTTGTTTAATTTGCAAAACAAAAAATACGTGTCTAATATTTTTTGATAATTTAACTGACGTATAATTTAGAATTCTTTTTTTTACCCAGGTGGCATTCCTATTGCATTGCATAAAATGTGGTACGAATTAAAAAATCTGTCACTGGTATGTTTAATGCATTATGTAGGTATATTCGGTATTTTAATGCAGTCTCATAGTAACATTCTAAATCGGTCGTCGGTTTCGGAATGTAATTAGGTTGATATATAATTCAGTAACGGTTTCAACTCAATTATTATTATGCAGCTCTACATCTGCTGGTCTGGCTCTGCGCCAACAGTTTTATGCCATGGAATAAAACTGAAATTGTTTATAACTGTATTTTTAAAGGGTGCTGTTGTTTATACTGAATTAAAGTTCTTTCAAATTAGTTCGTGATGCAATATTGTCTTGGAATTATGTATATTGCACCTTTATATCGAGAGATTGTTTGTATGTATACTTTAACGCCGGAGAGTTTTGTATGTCTCAATCGCTGATTTCAGGAATTTCTCGTCAGATTAGAAAAAATATTTGTGCGTTAATTGAAAGTTAATTGTAGATAATCCGTTTATAAGAAGGAGGATACCTAATATCACGCATGTAATAATCCAGAGTTAGTGCGGGTGAAACCGGGGAGTCCATCTAGTTAGATAGACATGACAATTATGTTATTATTTATTATTATTTATAGATAATGTAAGAGTTATTTTAAGTTATAAAGAAATGTTTTTTTTATTTGATATAGTATGAACATATTTACAACGAATATATTCAATGTGGGAACCAGGCTCCCAGGATGCAGGGTGGCAGCGTTTTCTCTTTGGATAGCCAAGCTAATACTTTGGCTCCCTGCCTGCTGGTCTCCGGAGGCCTCGATCAATTTTGATGACAAAGTGCGAGCAAAATGGCGAGCTTCGGACCCCCACGGTCCCATTATTGTCTCTACCGCAAACGGCATAAAACAAATGTTCCAATAGATGCGTATGATTTGAATTTTCTGAATCGGCCGCAAGATAAAATTATGAATATTCGCTCATTTATACGTTTCTATGAATTCGTTAAGACTTCGCAAAACTTTATCTCTATAATTCAAAATTGTGTTGATTTGAACTTGGCTCTTAACAAGGGGAGAAATTCAATTACGTAGCGTAAGAACTTTCTAACTTTAGTAAATAGGTATAAAAATAGACCGGAGCTAGGTGGTAAAAGGAACTTAGTATATAAGTTACAAGGCAGTTTTACGAACGAAAATACGAAGTAACTATTCACACATGTATCTATGCTTCTCAGTTTACCAATAGTTAAAAAACTTTGAGCTGTAAGGCTTCAGGAACGGGATTTAGCCTCCGGTAATAAAATACGTCTGCGGTTTACTTATTTGGGATGGATAACATATTTAGTAGATACGTCCACTGGATGAATGGATGTAACATTGACGAATAAGTATATAAAATAAGCTTAATCTGAAAGTTTACACTATTTCCTAATTTACCAAATTGTCAACGGACTCATTTTATTTTTGCCATTAAAACTGAATGACGAATTGTACACTTATACGGGGTGGATACGACAATACGACATTTTAAATGAAACCACGTAAAGTACTCATGTATACGATCAACTTTTACTAGGGGGCCAACTTCGAAATCGCAAAAAAAAAAAGCTTTTCATACATTTGAGACATGTACCTTTTGTATGAAAAGCAGTTTTGTTTTTATACATGACTACTTTACGTGGTTTCATTTAATGTTGTTTTGTCGTATCAACCCCGTATAAAAGTAGTGCTCCTTATTTTATACTTCTAGTGGATAAAAAGATACATAAGCTTTTCGTTTGAATTGACAGTGTATCGAGTTACCCAAGGCAAAAAGAGCGTGGGGCGACTCGACCCATGGAACGTGATATTAGTTTAGGTCTAGATAGACGCTTAGAGACTCATAGGCAGTACACCTATATTAATGGAGCTTTTCATGAATCATGCTGAAAAAAATATTTTGTTTCAGGCCATAACTGGCGTATTTATTAGACCAAACAGTAAAAACACAAAACCGCCAAAATGGACGCGATTAAGAAGAAGATGCAGGCGATGAAGCTGGAGAAGGACAATGCCATGGACAAGGCAGATACCTGCGAACAGCAGGCCAGGGATGCCAACCTCCGCGCCGAAAAGGTAACACTTTTATTACTTTCATATCTATACCCGCCATGTTAAGGTCTATATTACCATACAAAGGCAATTTTAAGAGAAGCAGTTTAATATCGAATTAACAAGCCAACAACTATGGCGATTATATACCAAAGTGACTCTGTTTCCTGTCAAAGTCGGTGATACATTAGCTTGGCAGTCCCGCTGGTTGCAAAACGCCCTAATGGTCGTCCTTATCATCCACCAGGCGGATCGTCTGCCTGCTTCTATGAAAAAGGTTATCAGGGAAAGAATACAACTTGAAATAGATTATTGGGTAGCAATGTATTCTTCATCTGTGCTTGTCTCTTGTACTTTCTATATGTAACAAAATACTTTTATCCCCTCTCACTCTCACCAACTTACCAAAAACCTCCATCACTCCAGGTCAACGAGGAAGTCCGTGAGCTCCAGAAGAAGCTGGCCCAGGTGGAGGAGGACCTCATCCTAAACAAGAACAAACTGGAACAGGCCAACAAGGACTTGGAAGAGAAGGAAAAGCAGCTCGCTGCCACCGAGGCTGATGTTGCTTCCATGAACAGGAAAGTCCAGCAGATTGAGGAGGACCTTGAGAAGTCCGAGGAGAGGTCCGGCACTGCCCAGCAGAAGCTGCTCGAGGCCCAACAGGCTGCTGATGAAAACAACCGGTAATTTATTGTTTAGTTTTAAAATTGTCATTGAGATGATCAGGGTGTAGAATAAGTTGTGGATGTTGTTAACCACGTTGTTTTTGAAGTATTATTTAAAGTTTTTCTTATATGCGTAAGAAGTACTTCAAATAATACATCAAAAACCAAAAGATTGAATGTCCAGTGAAGAACGTAGTAAATAGTTAAGTTAAATTCCGCGACATGATGGTTCCTTGGTAGGATATCTAAATCTAATAATTTCTAATCTAATTTCTTAATGCTTGTTGACTATGATCCATATTCCTTTTTCCAGTATGTGCAAAGTATTGGAGAACAGGGCGCAACAAGACGAGGAACGCATGGACCAACTCACCAACCAGCTGAAGGAAGCCCGTCTCCTGGCTGAGGACGCCGACGGCAAGTCTGACGAGGTTAATATGAAAGCTTCTTCTGTAACTCAACCAACACAAACAAAATTATGATTTTATCAAGATTATATCAAATCTAACTTTGAAATTGCAAAACGGATTTGGGTTAAAACTGCAGGGTGAAAGGTAGTAAAAAAAATGACTGAAAAATGGTGGAATTTTAGGAGGAAAAGCTATTTCTATTCGAACACAATTCTGTGATAAAGCAGATGATAAAAGTAGCGAGGCTGATGATTATAATTATAATAAAGTTCAATTGAAGTAATTATCATCTAGTAAATAAAAACAGCAAACATCGCAATCACTAATCCGAACCAGATAATTTATAAAACATACATTGTGGTGTCCAGGTATCACGCAAACTGGCCTTCGTTGAAGACGAACTCGAAGTCGCTGAGGACCGTGTCAAGTCTGGAGACGCCAAGATCTCAGAACTTGAGGAGGAATTAAAGGTAAGCATGGATATTTCTTTTTTATGAAATATGTATTTAGAAAGTTGATTGTGTTATTACGGAACTTACTTTAAATTTTGTCAAAGCGACATTGACAAGAGAGACCATTGGTTATCTTATACTAAATTCGTAATTATTTTAGTATGAAGACCCTCGATTTCGAAAGTTATAAGCAATAATATAATTAATACTATAATCTTACAAACCAGGTCGTAGGTAACTCCCTTAAATCACTTGAAGTATCAGAAGAGAAGGCTAACCAGCGTGTAGAAGAGTTCAAGAAGCAGCTGAAGACCCTCACTACTAAACTGAAGGAGGCTGAGGCCCGCGCCGAATACGCCGAGAAGACAGTCAAGAAACTCCAGAAGGAAGTCGACAGGCTCGAAGGTATGGCCTCAGTATATCTTATACTTGATTTTAATCAGTTAAACTATAAAATAAAAGATCTTGCTACTCATGAAACTGATTTTAAAATTCTGATTTCAATGAGAGATTTCAATTTTAACGTTTCTAACATACATGGAGACTTTTGCTTCTCCGATAACTGCTTCTTAATCAATTCTATCTCATGTTTCACGTCTCTTATCGACAAGTTCACAGGCTTGCGCGTTACTCGTATTATCAAATGACACAATTTTCCAGACGCATTATTCAGCGAGAAAGAGAAATACAAGGCGATATGCGATGACTTGGATGGCACATTCGCCGAGCTGACAGGATACTAACCAACCCTAATAGCGCTTAGTTTAAGACAATACCGTCCGTGTCATATGAACCTTAGAGTCCATTTTATGTTAACACCAATGGCTTTGAACAGTTGTTTCAGTAGCCATCTCCAATTTCATTGTTTATCGCGATCAACGTGACTATGACCATTGTTACAGAATCTTCATACATTTCTATTACTTTGTAATGTTATCTAACTATTTCAATGTTTAGAGGATTATCACAGTTGTTAACAAGTCTTAGACACGTTGTCTTAAAATTGTGATAGGCCTTTAAATTATATATAATTAATTCCTGATTTTTGTGTTGTGATTAACATGTCTTTACGCTTTGCTGCTACCGTCGCGGACCAAAGCTTTCAAGGTACTGTTTGATCATAATCTCTTAATTTTCAATTTAAACACAATTCTTAAAGCTATGCTTATGCTATAAATATTTCAACTTAAACTATATTACATACATTTATAACAAAACATTTTAATCATTCTTCAGATTTAATAACAAAATTATCTTTTTTGAAATCTTCAGCCAAGACCCAATTACGAGTATTATAAATACAAACAATATTTAAACCTTTATGTTCATCATTATCACGAACAATAATAAGATCCCTAGGATCAAAGTCACTTCTAGATATACTTCCTCATGCAGGTCTTGAGACTTAGCATCATTTAGTATTCCATTACTTCCGTCATAAATTGTTCCTAATGTCAATACGATGTGTTTGACAGATGAGCTCGGAATCAACAAGGACAGATACAAGAGTTTGGCTGACGAGATGGACTCCACCTTCGCCGAGCTGGCTGGATACTAAACACCGCACTCCCACATACAAACATTCACACACACATTCAACACAAGACACACACACATACACGCAGCGCCGCTGCCTACGCAGCGCCGCTGCCTCACCACTACAGGTACACTACACAATACAGATGAATACGTTTGTACACGTGATGTAATATTTATTAATATTTTATGTAAATTTATTTACGATTTTCAATAAAAATTAATTTATAAGGTTTGTTGTTTCACTTTTTTTGTTATTATCTACAAACATTACATATACGTACGATACTAATAAGATGATACCTATGATTGGTTGAATACATTAGTATTTCTAAGAATTAAATTCACGTCGAATTGAATAGAAAAACATATAATAAGTTCGTTATTCCTACTGGATCTGTATCCTAGTAATACTAATGATATATATACAATGTATCGATAACACAAGTCCAACGCAGACAAAATACGCACTCACGCATCCTTCACGACTTTATTACCTTGAAATATATACTTTCAATTCTAGAAAATTCTAGTGCTACCGACAAATATATTAGCCAACTAGACACCTAGAGGGACGTTATTTGCTCAAACCGGAAACACGCAAGCAAACTGTCAACTGTCAAATTGCGTATTTCCTGCGCGAGGTGGCAGCCACGGCGCAGGCGCGCGCGGGCGGTGGCACGCACGCGCCTCTACCCCTACATTCTGATCGATAGTGCAATGTAGAAAACAGCCTGTTGGCCGCTCGCTTATTTTCACGTATTTATTCAAAATTGAAACTCGAAAAGGAACTTTTTGTCGTGACGTTGTGAAATAATCTGCCACGGTGTCGCTCTCAAGTAGCGTGCTGCCTGGAGCCATCACTAAGAAGATGATGGAGCCCGATGATGGGATCACTCGACATCCCGTCGAATCCTGTAAGTAAAACAATAATAATTATCATTATGTGTAATTAGAGCTACAAAATTCAATGCAATATGAATATCCCTTCACGATTTTATGGTAACTTCTTTCTATTGATTCCTAAGTTTTGATTTATCAACTGATGCGCAATACTGTGACCCGTGTGGACAAAAGGGTAATAGGTGTATCTAAATATTTATTTATATCTATAATCTAGATGAACTATGATATTCTTTTGACATTTCTTTAGTTTATATCGCGGCATTTGCTTTTATTTAATAGTGAAGATTATATTTTTTAGACTTACACATCTTCCCTGATTTAGCAAAAAATATTACCAACTAAATGCATTTTTATGTGTATACAATGCTTTTTTTATACATAACAATAACAGGATAAATGCCTGAAAGAGACAGATTTAAAATGTTTGAAATTAAAATATTTAAGGCTGATTGTTTTCAAATTAAAATACCGAATTTCAATAATCAGTTTAATAGTTTTTCTTTAAAGCGGAAATCGGCTCTTTCAAGACAGCCTGCCAATGAGAGAACCGAATTCTACTTCAAAGAAATAAACCATATTTTCAACAATTAAAACCTATTAAAAACACATTAAAATCAAATCACAATTAAGTATAAGTACCTAATCATATACAGCTTTTGATCAGTCTCAAATAACGTCAAAACTTAAATAAAAAAATGCCAGAAGGAATTAATAACTGCCTTGCTACGAAAAGTTTCATGTGTCCACCCTCCACATACAGATACCATTTTTCTTTACTTTTAGAATAGCTGGATCTTTCAAAGTATTGACAGTCGGCTCTTTCAAAACCGAACTCTCAAATTGTTACCTCAAAATATTGCTTTATCGCCTAAATATTTTAATAATATTAATTGATTTGCGTAAAATAATGTGAAATATATGGACAATAATACAATATAGTAATTTTATTATTAAATGCTATTTATCCTTGTTAAAAAAACTTAAGTAAACACAAAAAACCTTAGAACATTTTCGATCCAGTCTTACAGCTCCATTTGAATTCCAAGAACTGACAAATGTCTGTCGCGACAGTAACAGCTATCCAGCTATCCACTAATCTAATTATTTTAACTGCCCTCTATTAATTAAAACCAAGTAATTATATTTAGAAGCTATTTAAAGGAATCCCATACTTACTTTATGCCAGCTTATTTGTTAATATTCCTTGTTATTATAAAGTCAACGTTATTTAATCAGCCTAGGGCCCAAGGCCCTAGGTAGGCACTTTTAAAGTTAAAAGCTACTGAAGCTTCTACCATTTCAGAACCTATCCGTCGACTATGGAAAACCGTTAAGGCTTCGTGGTATTGATATTTAATAGGCATGATCAGGACCAGAAGCCTTCTTTGCTATTAATATCACATTTATCTTTGCTCTTTTTATAAAAAATTGCACTCGAGCATAATGTATTTTCCTATTAGTGAAAGATTTTTTCCAATCCATTCAAACTATTGATGTCTTCAAGGCCATAGTGAATAGGCATTTTCTGAGTAAGCGTGCATCCTCGGCTTCCTTATAAATCCTCCTGGGATCAGTTGGAGGCCAAACTCAAGCCCATCTTACATAAAAGCGCGCGAGCGTATCCATTTCAGCTAGGACAAAATGCTTTCGAAGGTCTGTCCAGATGTCCGGATGTCCGGATGTCCGGCTGTTCTCCTCTACAGGTTGCATTTCTCAACCGATTCTCGTGAAATTTTGTGAGCAGATTCAGAAATTGTCTTTTTTTGGTGAGTCGGTTATGAAATTTTTCCAAAAACTGAATCTACAAGGGAATATAATTATCGAGACTCGCGAGGTCTATAACTCACAGATCCAATAGTTATATTAATATAGATATACCTAAATATTTAAAAAACAAAAAAAAAAATTTTTTTTTATTAATTTTTTATACAACTTAGTCGGTAAACAAGCATACGGCCCACCTGATGGTAAGCGGTTACCGTAGCCATATGGACGCTTGCAACACACGAAGCATCGCTCACGCGTTACCGACCTTTCCCCCCTCCCCTATGAGCTCTGGCGACCTTACTCACGCGCAGGAACACAACTTTACACAACATAAAGTTATTTGGCTGCGGTATTCTGTAAGTTGGAGGTACTTCCCCAGTCGAGCTGCTCTTTGAGCGAATAAACGCTATGCTCTACCTCTCTTAAAATATATTCTGTTGTTCTTCCTTCATCAACCGCCGTCAGTTTCTGGTAAATGTACTTACATAGGTACAGTACAGACCAGACCTGTTAGACCTAATTTTCATTTCAAAGTTCAGTAAATTATCTTTAAATGATGTGATTTCAACAGCAGTTCCGATACGAAGCACATTAACTTGCACGGTATCTCTGTTAGATAAGATAACGAATCTATAACACTCAATATAATCACGGAACATTGCTGAAACATTCTCATTAGAGGCTCGACTGTTCAATTAAGAGCTTTCAATAAAAATTGTGTTTATATTAAACGAGATTTTATGTATAGAACGTTGTTTGTTGACTTACATTCGAAACTTATTAAGATTTCATGGAGCAAGTATGAAACTTGGATGCATAATAATATTGACTTATTTATTCTGGCTTCTTATTTGGAGGGTTTTCTGTGTTACTCGTATTTGCGTTATGTAGCGATGTTCTTAGAAGATAGCTACTGTAAATGAAATAAAGAGATAACAGTTTTTTTTTTCATTATATCAGAAAAAATTACGTGTACAGTCGAGGACATAAATATGTATACACTAAGTGAAATTCAACAACGGTTTCCTCTTAAACTACTGATTGAAACTATGAGATATTATGCAGGCAGAATCTTCTATCATATATTATTATAATTAGTGTAATATTTTAACACTTGCATTTTAAACATGCGAGATTATCGCATTTGAATTTCAAAAAGTGTATACATATTTATGGCCTCGACTGTACTTCTCGCTCGAGTTAAGAACGCAATGAATGTTATATTGGATTCATAGAGTAGAGCTACTGTACTAGAGTACAGTCCGTGAGCACTGGTACGGTCCAAATGCTTTGAATCGAAGTGCGCGTACAAAGTTTGAACGACAATAATACAAATGCCAATTTCTCGTTTTTTATCGATCTTTTATCGAGAACAAATTACAAGGAATCCATATCGACATTTTGTCTGTCTGTAAATCAACTAGTGTACGATATATCTGTAAATGCATCTACATGGAAACAGCTCACGCTTCGCACAAGGTAACATTGTTAACGCTATCATTATAATATTGTAACTCTATGATTGGATTCATACACACTGCTCAAAAAGAATAAGACTATGTACTATAATAATTGGACTGTTTTACAAAACCGACTTCTAAGTACAGTAAGAAGTAATAAAATCCTGATCTGATGACAATGGGACCAAACGGGAAGTATACCCTTCCAGACAAAGGAATTTTCCAAATCGGTTAATAAATGACGGAGTTATGAGGTAAAAAACCAAATAAAACCTCCTCCTTTTTTTGAAGTCGGTTAAAAATGCCTTCAATAAATGAAAACACAAAACAATACGGCAATAAATCAAATCACATAAAGTACTCATAAATACGATCACTTGTACTATGGGACCAAATTCGAAATCGCAAAAAAACTGAAAATTAAAAATAATTTGGTCCCATAGTTATTCGTATTTATGAGTAAAGTACTCACGTGGTTTCGTTTGTCTTATCCTCCTTGTATAAATGATTTAAAAACAGGATTTTGTATAGAAAGCAATATTTTTTTAATATCACAGTCTGCTTCCGAAAATAAATCCCAAAGATCACCAAGAACCAAAATAGCTCATCTATACATATAATAAAACTGTAGAAAAGTCGTGTCTGTACATTGAATATATTTACCAAAAACTGATTGGGGGTGATGTAGAATGACTAACACAATACATAAATACCATTAAAAAAAAAAAAGTCTGTCTGTCTTTCTGTCTGTCTGTTTGTCTGTTTGAACAGGATAAACTTCGAATCCACTGAATGGATTTGCATGGGGTTTCCACAGGGTGATTGAGCGTTGCTTGGCGCTTCAACTAGGCTTTGTTTCATCAAAATCGGCTCACGGGAAAAAAAGATATCTCAATTTATTTATTTACAGGCCGTCTCACGGCACAGACACAGAGGGAGAGAACTACTAGATGGCGTTGTCTTTTTCCTGAATCGCACTATGGTTTCGTTCTCACAATTTTATGACAGGATCAATGATTTTTGTATAATTTTTCGGTTGATGAGAGCCATCAGCGCTCTCCCGTTTGACCATTTAGTTTTGTTCACTACAAAAAAAAGCTTCAAATAAGTACAGCTGCATCGACGAACTTACGAAAAAGGCTTACCTAAGTAAGAATCGAACCTGCAAAACTTCACGATGTGTTCTCATTTAAAGTTCTTTGCCTACATATGGCATAGCTCTGGGTCGAGTAACTGTTCCCACTGTACCACCCTCGCGGGAACTCTCCCGTGATAAAAGGCATCCTATTTTTAACCGACTCAAAAAAGAAGGAGGAAACTCTAAGTTGGACGCGTATGTTCTTTTTTCATGTATGTTCATCGATTTCTCAAAAACGACCATGAACAATTCAGATATGATGAAATTGCTTGACAGACTAAGTGGGAACTAGAAAACAAACAGAACACAAATAAAAATAAAAAAAGAGACCAGCAGTTCACAAAGAGAATATAGCTGATCTAATTTGCTGCCAGTTGGTAGTGTGCCCAAACTTTGCAGGCGGCGGGCGATGCCATTTTGTATGGTGATGCTTATCTTCTAGCTGGAGTATTCGTCAGCCCTTTGGCTATAGGAACAGTCAATCAGACGCCTCGATATGTCGCGAAAAATACAATGAGCTCCAGGACATTAATGTCAGATGGACCTCTTATCATCGTTACGCTTCAAGTCACTCGATACACGAATAGCTGACACGAGAGCTCTGGCAAGAGCCCTATGAATGATGTCATTAAAGTCTGAGTGGAGCGGAATCCTGCCTGTGCTTTTTACGCACCATAGTATGTGATGGCCAGCCTGATCGACAAAAGTACCATACTGGTAGCCATAGGCATATATAGGGCATATAAATAGTTACACTTACGACGAAGACAGGACAAATAAAAATCTTGCTGTTCGTCTGATGGCGTTGCCTATTGACGCTTGCAACACCAGGGGTATCACTCACGCTTTACCGAATCTCTCTCTAAACCCTTCTTGAAAAAGTGTTTGAAGGTTGAGAGGAGTCGCTGTGCCGGCAGCGGTAGGTATTATTTGGTGCCTACTAAATACTGGTCCCCTACACCCAGCTCTGGCGACCTTACTCACCGCAGGAACACAACTGCGATGTAAGGGGGAGGAACATCCCTGCTCGGGCTGCTCCAAATTAATTTCAACGAGAAGAACCTGCTTGCAGCCAGAGTCCAATTTCTCTTTCAAGTGGTTACGTTTCGGGAAATCCTTTCTTAACGTGTAGCCTATACCTACTCTATGAGGCATCTACTTTGCCACTAATAGTATAGTGCTTGGGATATCGTTATTAGTGACTGGTATTACGTTTTTATTTGGGTTCCGAACTAAAAAGCTAATAATGGAAACCTTATGGTGCCAGTTAGTCTGTCTGTTAGACTGTTACAGCGGTAGGTATATTTCAACAACCAGTAATGCTGTTGATTTAAAATTTGGAATAGTTTTAAATATTGCTTACCCAACCTTATTGCAAATATAATTTTTTTTACTTTTACGGTTGTAAAGGTGAACAGAGTGGGCCCTGAAATTTCAAAGCAGGGCTACAAATTTAAGTGTGGTATCATGGTAAAGGGCTTTATTTGTACATTTTAAAACATGTTTCTATTATTTTTTAAGACTTTTTGACTGTTGATGAATAATGCCAATCTCCGAGGTTCGCAATGCGAAAAATCTGGAAAATGTATAGGAAAAATAAAACAATGTTTCTAACTAGCACAGTTTTTTCAATATCATCCAAATTCCATCACAAACAAACTTAATTATGCGGTCCGGTTTTAAACAGCAGTGATGGCCCAATCCAATAAATATACGTCCAAGGAAGGTCAGAGCCCTCGGTGCGCGAGTGAGACTAACACCCATATTCTAAGTCAAAACCTCATAATTTCCTCGACTCGACTCAACCTCACTTAGGTGTTTTGATATTCATAGTCGCAATTTTACTCCTCATCTCAAATAGTTTCCTCATTTGAGGTGAGTTGGAGTTGAGAAACCAACTGTCAAACATAAGGTACGTCGGCATCTACCTTGAGGACGTTCTCAGGGAACTTTTAACCAAAACAACGCGAATTTTATCCGATTTGCAATGTCTTTTGAAGAGTTTATTGTATTGAATATTTGTGCGATAATCCATACGATTACATAGGTATCGCGACGCTATTTACGAGATGCAGAAAATCCAATCGAAGTTTATGATGAAATTAAAGGAATGAAAATTAATTTAAAATTAGATTTTGGTTCACTAAAGAAATTGTTATGAACTTGAAATGTAAATTTGTAGTAGGATATATCTGTGTGTTGTGTGTGTGTTGTATTTAAGTAGCTTCTTATTTAAATTCCAACCTACTATACCTATCTCATGTGAATCTTATTTGCACACAGGTTGTTTAATATGCGTTACATATTCAAGTTCTAATATGAATTATAATTATGAGATAAATTTTATTAGTAGGTACCTAATGTAGTGTAATTCATTTTGGTAATTATATTTTAGTGTATTATCACCTGTATGGCTGTTAAATAATATTGTCACATATGTGGATATATGAAGGACATGTAAATAAATATCATTTTTAAAGTTAAATTTTTATGGCTTATGATGAAAATGAATATAACATTAGAACTTTTCTCAATAGACATTTTGGTGAGCTTTTTGTTACCGCTATTGTTGTTTTGTATTATGTTTGTCAAACGCATGTAAAATAATAGTTATTTGTGCAGGGCTACATTACATTAGCATAATTATAAAACTAACCAAGAAAATGCCTGAACCCATTATAAATATTGACTATTCCAGTCTCCCACACTAGATATACTGCACTAGGTAGCGTTATTTGGGGGGTTCATTTATTTATTCATCATCAAGTTAATAGGTACAATTGAAATAGTAAGTACCTATGTTATGTGTCTGTTATAATATATGTCACTTTCTTTTTAGTTTGTAAATCAGATAGGTAAATATTATCTACACATATTATTTATAAGTACCTAATTAGGTACCAAACTCAAGTTACAGATTCATACATTTTACAAATTCAAGTTTTTAATGGTGTTTAATTTGAGTAGGTAGCCTTATTTTAAGCATATTTTCAAGATGTCTGCTAAATATATATGAAGGACATGTAAATAAACTACCATTTTTAAGTTCTAATTTTTATTTCTAAATATTGCCAACACAATTCAGCCTCTTCTCTCTTAGCTCTATTGCAGAGGACCAGTCCGTCCATAGCTTCTTTCTCAGCTTTAGCTCAGATGGAGTTTTCCTCTGCTGCCTTCACCATCCACTCTCTCTCAGCTATTCTGAGTTTATGTAGCTCCTCTTCTCTTTTTTGGGATCTGTCATAAGACCGTTGACGGATAGAGAATTCCTCTTGGATAACTTGAGTCCATATATTTCTAGATCCTGTAATGTAAGAAATAAAATCCATGTTAAGCAAATATATTGAACACTAGCTGTCCCCCACAGATACTTAAAATACTCTGGGATAATCGGGGATTAGCTAATTTAAATAAGATTCTAGCATAAAAATATTATATAAATTATATATGTAATATGATTTACCTGCAAAATGTGTGTAATCACTATCTATAACATCCGATTGCTCGACACCAGTTTGATCGGCGAGAGCATCTTCCAGTACCTGGATTTGACTAGAGGGCCCCCTGTCCTCATCCTTTCCCTTTTCTCTTCAGCTTATATAGTTTTACGTCGGGATTTCCAATTATCCCAATTTTATTTCCCAGTTCCAGCCATTTCGAATAAGTAAACACTAACGACACAGGACTGATAATAATGAAACACTCCTAAAGCAGTATTTTTATTGTTTCCAAGCCATCCACTTCTCTAGTATCCTGATTTTTGGTTCAAGTGGATAAAATAATAGGGTCTATTTATTTATTTACTTTCATTTGACAGACATGCAAGCTTCACTTCAAGTTGAAATCACAGATAACGTGCTCACAGACTGCTCTAAAAATAAGTTTAGCCAATATAACAAACCGAATATTTCTCAAAATAATGACGTATTCGTGACGTATCACCTCGACTCACACTCATTCGAGGAATCTCATAATTCCCTCAAACGGACGACTGTGAATACCGATTTTGAGGGACTTTCGAGGCACGCCTTGAGGTCTCCTCGACCGAGTTGTGAGTCGAGGAGCATTCGAGGTCACGACTTAGAATATGGGTGTAAGTCTTGAGCTTGGCCGGCTTTATATAAAAGATTAAAATTACTCATTTAAAAAGCAAAGTCCTGGCTGATTGATGGATGGGAGCACGTGGTCCTCCACCAGCTGTCGCCGCGCCGCGCTCCCATCATCGCATTGGCCACAGAGTTCACAAGAACAATTAGGAATCTTCACGAAATTAATATCTTAGCGTTTATTACGCGAACAAATCTTATAGTCTACGCGAGCGAAGCCGCGGGCAAAAAGCTAGTTTAAAATTAATTCTTATACAAAAATATCTTCGTCACCGTCTACCTAATTGTGCGTCCATGCTTAGCGAACCGAGCACGAGCCGGGCCACGAACGAGCACACTGTGAGCACGATTCGCGTAGCGTTGACGGGCTTGTTGAGCCTCGAACGAGCGCAATTGTCAGTTTTTTCACGAACAATGGGATTCGCATCGTGCTCGTTGTAGGCCAAGTAGGCTCGTTATAGGTTCCTTCGTGGCTCGGCTCGTGCTCGCTTTGTAGCATCAGTATTTATATACTCTGAGGTAACATGGACGCACCATAAGAAATCATTTCCAAAGAAAACAAATCAACAAAAAGGTTTTCTTTCCACTCTCAAATAAATTAAATGACGAGGGTTGGTGACGGTGAGTATAGGGTATAGTAATTGAGTTAGAGTGCATGTCCATACCGCGACTAACTCCAGATGGACTTGGTGACCTTCTGTCTGCGGCAGGGGTCTGCTTTTAAGATAATGTTATTAGCTAAATGAGATACTCGTACATATAAGTAGAATCAATTAAAAGACTATCGAAACTGACTTCAAAATTATTTCTAGACCGAAATTAGATAAATATATAACATAAGCATTATTAGTCTTTGAATAATCAATTCAATAGTGGTGCTGTTTCGGAATTTACAAACTAAACTGGTAATTATTAGTTTAGTTTGTAAATTACTTTTGATGGTTTTAACTGACTAAGTATACGGGGTGGATATGACAGTAAATGAAACCCCGTAAAGTACTCATGTATACGATCAACTTTTACAATGGCATCAACTTCGGAATCGCAAAAAAAAAATTACAACTTTTCATACATTTTTGCCGAGGAGTCATGTACCTTTTATACGAAAAGCTATATTTTTTATGTGATTTTTAATTTGGTCCCATAGTAAAAGTTGATCGTATTTATGAGTACTTTACGCGGTTTCATTTATTGTCGTGATGTCGTAGTCACCCCGTATGTACAGTCGAAGACAAAGATATGTATACACTTATCATTATAAAAAATAAGTAATCATAAAAAGCTCCATTAATTTGTACTCATCCAAATGCTCAAAAATATGTAAACAATATAGAAAACATAAATATGTACCCGACAAGATCATAAATTTGTACACACTAGATAAAACAAAAATATGTATTCCCTAAAAGATGCATAAAATTGTTACCACTCAATGTGCCAAAAATATGTACACAACCATCTGAGCAATGATGACACAAACATTCATTGATATATATATGTAGTATCGCTGCACACATGATTAAATATTTACGTTCTATGATGTCTTTAGACCAGGTCATGACGTCATTTGCGTGTCATTTGTTTCTTAAATTTAACTTTTAATTTGAATATACTTTTCAATGTCAGTCGTCAGATTCAATTAAGGGTCAGTTCACACCGATGCAACGCGGCAAGCTTATATAGCAATAGAATATAGATCTTTAAAAAGTGTTTGCCATGTTAAACTTTTCAGATACTGGTCCGATTGCTCTCAAAATGGATATTTGAGAGACATTGGGATCACAAAACAAGAATCTTTTCTCAAAATGTTGAAAAACTGTCCGCCATGTTGAACTTTTTAGATACTGGTCCGATTGCTCTCGAAATAAATATTTGTGAGACCTAGGAATCACAAAAAAGAATCTTTTCTCAAATTTTGAAAAATGTTCCGCCATGTTGAACTTTTTAGATACTGGTCCGATTGCTCTCGAAATAAATATTTGTGAGACCTAGGAATCACAAAACAAGAATCTTTTCTCAAATTTTGAAAAAATTGTCCGCCATGTTGAACTTTTTAGATACTTGTCCGATTTTTCTCAAAATCGATATTTGGGAGTCCTTGGGGTCACAAAACAAGAATCTTTTCTCAAAATGTCGTATCTAAAAGGTTCATCATGGCGGACACTTTTTCAAAATTCTGAGAAAAGATTCTTGTTTTGTGACCCCAGGGTCTCTCAAATATCGTTTTTGAGAGCAATCGGACCAGTACCAAAAAAGTACAACATGGTGGACACGTTTTTTGACATTTTGAGAAAAGATTCTTGTTTTGTGACCCAAAGGTCTCACAAATATCGAATTTGAGAGCAATCGGACCAGTATCTAAAAAGTTCAACATGGCGGACACTTTTTCGACATTTTTAGAAAAGATTCTTGTTTTGTGACCCCAAGGACTCAAAAATATCGATTTTGAGAGCAATCGGACCAGTACCTAAAAAGTTCAACATGGCGGACACTTTTTCAACATTTTGAGAAAAGATTTTCCAACAACTCCAAACACGGCTAGGATACGTTGCTCCGCTATAGAGTTCCAGTGCCCACCCTCCTACTCCATCATCAGACCCTGAAAACCATATATGGTCAAAGTTCATCTCACGACAATCCCAACAACCCCAAACACAGCTAGGATACGTTGCTCCGTTATGGAGTTCCAGTCTCCACCCTCCTACTCCATCATCAGAAGCTAAAACCATATATGGCCAAAGTTCATCTCACGACAATTCCAACAAACCAAAACAAGGCTAGGATACGTTGCTTCGTTATGGAGTTCCAGTGCCCACCCTCCTACTCCATCATCAGACCCTGAAAACCATATATGGTCAAAGTTATCTCATGACAATTCCAACAACCCCAAACACGGCTAGGATAAGTTGCTCCGTTATGAAGTTCCAGTGTCCACCCTCCTACTCCATCATCAGACCCTGAAAACCATATATGGTTAAAGTTCATTTCACGACAATTCCAACAACCCCAAACACAGCTGGGATACCTTGCTCTGTTATGGAGTTCCAGTCTCCACCCTCCTACTCCATCATCAGACCCTGAAAACCATATATGGTCAAAGTTTATCCCATGACAATTCCAACAATCCCAAACATGGCTTCGGCTACTTATCTAATTCAAAATATTTGAGATAATAATCATGAATAAATATTTCACGACGAATTGTTGAAATTGCACAGTGAGTGCCCTGTTACATGGAGCTACAATAAGTTTACCTTTCTCAACGACTTGATCACTTCATGCGGTAGGCGACGTTGCCAGCCAGCTTCCGCACGAGCTGACAACACCGCGAGCGCGAAACTACCAACGTGTCCGCACGCAAAATTATTGATTTTTTTCAAAAAAAAATTCAAGTACCTACCGTTTTTCAATGAAATTCCATGAAGGCCTTGACTGCAATGAGTTTACATATTTTTGACTATAATGAATGTTGAATACATATTTATGATATTTTGATTGTTCACAAATTTATGATTTGATACATGGATATATATTATTGAACTTGTTATTTACATACATAATTGTCCAACAGTGTATACTTATTTTTGAGCTTTTGGGTGTTCCCATATCTATGATTATGTGAACGGCTACTTTTTATGAGGCTTGGTGGTGTATACTTATTTTTGTCCTCGACTGTACCAATAAACACAATAAAACGTAAAAAAATGACAACATTAGTTTTTTTTTTTTCAATTATTCATTTATCTCGTCAACACGACACCCACTAAGAAAACTATTAAACAAGACACCCGACAGAAGCGAAGCATGCGTAACAACAAAAAAAAAAGGAAAATACATAATTAGTTATACTACAAAAATTAACTCCGCAACGGATTAGTATAATAATAATATCCAGGGATATTCTTCACACACGGCCATCTGATCACAAACTAAGCTAATATGGAAACCAGATAACTAATATACTATTTGTATACAGGAGAGTCTCCTAAGACCATCTTCGCGTAGCTTCAACCTAGGTTGCTGTCCTCACTAATCCGTCTATTTCCACTCTGTATAGGTACAATGGATAATTAATTACAGCAGTATATTACGGAACAGTATACCACTGGATTACTGGCTAATCCCCTTTGGGAGGAGAAGCTTGTGCTTAGGGGCAAGGCTATACAAAATGATCAACTTAAAATAATAACTCGTAAGGTTATATCAATATTTGTCGTAGAGGCTACGGCTACGACGTAGACAACGCCTACGCTCGTAGACCCTCGCATTGTGAGAGAAAAGACTTGACTGGGTATCCATATATTTTCATGTCTTTGGTTTTACATTGATTGAATAGAGAAAGATAGTAAACTATATTATGTGTGCAGTACAATAATGTTATTTCCTTATTTGTAATTTAAATTGAAAGTTTGTGTGTTTCTTTTTTCTCTTCAATTATTTTAAGCATGGGATGTCCACATTGTTAAGGTCTCGTAGCTGAAGCATTTAAGCGGAATAGCTGTTGATATCCTTTAATTTTAAGTTTACCTTACTTTGTACAGTAGACAGAAGCTAAACGCTACATTTTCAGCAAGCGGAATTCTGAATTTCGTGTGGGTTTTGTCTGTAGCAGTCACGTGACTTAATCCCTTGTTTATGTCATTTTCCGTAGAAAGTTAACTTTTCGCAAACAATAACGTTGACAGATCGTAACTTAGTAACTTAGCTGTCAAATTTTGACTGAGAAACACAGAGCAAGGAGTCCCGCGCGTCAAAAACAATGGCAATACTCGTGCCCCGTGCAGTGAATTGTGGAAATCGCATAACCGAGTGCAAGCGATGTATTTTCCTATCAAAATGTAAAGGAAAGTATTTTTCGATTTGTCTAGTCTAACCTAACTTGGTCTCATAAAGCCTTACGATCGATTAAGCTAATAATATATTTTTTTCTAAAATCGCCGTTTTCTCGCTGACTGTCATTTTTATCTGTAAATGCCGATAGTAATAACTTAAAAGTTTGGGATAGTCTCCCAACCATATTGGCGTGGCTTCAACCCTGCCCTTACCGACCCGTCTACACTTCCAGCCTGTATATACCATGTGCCAGCCCTATTTCCGTACTATCACATTAGATCCCCTGACGCGGATGCCTCACTACTTGAGTACGTGACTGACTGATATAGTACGTAGCGTGTCTTGGTAGAATACATGCTCAGGTGGATATTTATATGTTGGACCCTCTTGTCTTGCTATTGAGCAAGGTTAGAGTAACTCTGCTACAGATATTATCTTCCTGTTTGTTAACTAACTCTTATCATTAAAATTTAGGTAAATGATGTGTCGTTAAAAGGAAAGCATTGTTTTAACCAAAAAATATTGTTCATAATTTTGCAAAGGGTACAGGAATTGCATTAGTTAATTTGAACAATATTTTGGAAACATAAAATAAAACCCAATATAATTTGTTGAGTAGCCCAACAATGTATCTAATTAAATATTATTTGTACGTCAAAGCTATCTTTCTAGGTCGATTGTGATAACATAAGTTGTAATGTGTCTAAAAGGGACAAACATAGTGTACAACTTACTTCCTAGTTTCTTCTTAGTATACTTGTTATTGTTATTCGTTTCTATAGAACTATTTGAAATAGTTTCTAGAGGACTATAGAACTATTGAAAGTGCTTGTGGTGTAGCATGATTAGCCGTCCTTACTCGATCGACAAAGTTAAGCTACCATCGTCGTGGTCGGTACCTGGATGGGTGACCGCCGAGTGGTATTTCAAATCGAGCGTTTCCGTGTTTCGGAAGGTACGTAAAGCCGTTGGTCCCGGTTTTCACTTAATTGTGATTGCCGTTAAGCAGCAGTGGGACATTATAGGCTGATGATGATGATGATGATATAACGATATAACTATTGCTATAATACAGAAAAATATAAAAAGCTAAAGATAAATACAAGTTAAATCAGTACATAGATTATAATATTAATTTCGCTTTAGATTTGCCTAAATTAATACATGTAGGTATTTATCGTATAATCATACAATAGAAAAATAATCCAATCAATACAGAGCACACCAACAATGGAAGACATTGAGAGAACGAAGAGGGAATGTTTTTTTTTTTTTTTTCTTTTTTTTATACAACTAAGTCGGAAAACAAGCATACGGCCCACCTGATGGTAAGCGGTTACCGTAGCCATATGGACGCTTGCAACACAAGAAGCATCGCTCACGCGTTACCGACCTTACCCCCTCCCCTATGAGCTCTGGCGACCTTACTCACGCGCAGGAACACAACTTTACACAACATAAAGTTATTTGGCTGCGGTATTCTGTAAGGTGGAGGTACTTCCCCAGTCGAGCTGCTCTTTGAGCGAATAAACGCTATGCTCTACCTAAATGACTAAATATATTAAATGTTCCTATTAAATTAATGTTCTTTGTGTACTTGAAGTTAATAACAGATTATATACCTGGATAACCTTGACATTCAACGTCATTCAAACTCCTTTATCATTTCACCAATCACGACATCATATTAGAATTAAATGGAAATGGAAACTTCTGGGATGGATTTGGAATTACGGAATGGATGCGGGTGGTGCGTGCCCCCCTTGAAACCTGTCGTTGTTAACAATGAATCGATGTAAAAGTGAAGTGCTTTTGCTCGCTCAAATTAATTTTATCGTTTTTCGAGATGGAAAAGGTCTCCTTTACCAATTAAGAATGTTCACAAATTGTAGGCTTGAACAATAAGCGGTAGTTTATCTTTATGTGGTTTCTTGTTATTGGTATGTATTTCAGTTCAATCTATATATATACAATATCTAACAGGGTCGTTGCCAAGGGGTGGGGGCAAGAGGGCCGGCTGCCCCCAACCCCAGAAATTAAGTCCACGCGACTTGCTTGACCTTTGTACCATTCTTATTAGGTACAATCGCCGTATGCACTATAAGCAAGTTCAAGTAAAGCTTTATACATTTTTCTTTCAACACGTGTACGAATAACTAGCAAATTAACTATCCAATCAGATACAGAGAACGTGAGTAGGTATTCCTTTGTTCTGACACCTGTCAAACTTAACGCTATGTGCATAACCACATATTGTCTAAGTATATGTACAAAAAATAAGAAAAACTTATTTTTTTCGATTTCGATGGAAAAAATGGTTTTCGTGGAAATAGGTCGCCAAAGCTCATTGGGGAGGGGTGGAAGGTCGGTAAACCGTGAGCGATGCTTCGTGTGTTGCAAGCGTCCATATGGCTACGTTAACCGCTTACCATCAGGCGGGTCGTATGCTTGTTTACAAACTTAGTGTTATAAAAAAAACTTATCAAATAAAATAAAATACAGTTACAAACTTTGCTTTGAACATATAGCGGCCATATAAATACTACGTACAAGTATTACGTAAGCGATAAGCAGAATTTGACTAATTTTTACCCTTTTTTCGAGACAAATAGTAGCCTGTGTCACTGTCGAACTCTCGTCGGCTGCGTAAAAAAAACGTGACAATTCTTTGCTCCGTTTTCACGTGAAATTGGGACGCCAAACCACAAAGAGGGATAATTGAATTCCACGCAGATGAAGTGGCGGTTAAAGCTAGAATTGGATAGATGCACAGAATCTGTAGGCAATACCTAACCTACAGAACTTTATGCTATGGTAAATCTGTGCCTACAGAGTACAGATTCTGTATATCTGTCCCATTGACATACCTACGTCTCACGTGCGGATTACAAAAATACTTCACGCTATGCGCAATATCCGTAAGAAATTCAAAATAGCTCCTCCACCACCAACTCACACTACTCTATACTCTATTTCAAAACTAGAAATACATTCTAAGGATGACTTATGCTAGGCAGTGCCATGCACGAACCGTGGTCCATCCGAGGCGCGGACAAGGCACGGTTGCACAAGCTACACGTCACTAAGTACTAAATAAATAATTAGATGAATTTAGAAACAGAACGTTTGATTAAAATAATAAATAGATCGAGCCAAGCCTGTAGTTGGTAACACATTTAATATTGTATTTATGTAAAATTGCTTTGTAATATCCTGTGTTACTGTTTGTGAACCCAAATAAATGGAAAAAAAAAAGCCATACTTGCATCGGATGTAGGTATCAACAATCTACAGAAAATAGCTCTATGACGTATTCAACTTTTACGTAGCTGGAAAGTTGTCTGATAATAGCAAGTGAATCACTCAGAGGTTCACGAACGTGAGCACATTTGAAACCCGATAGCTTTACTATTGACCTACGTCTCGCACTAATTAGTTTATGGAATAATAAGCTGTTCCGTTAGACAGTCTTCATTTAATCGTCGTTGGTCAGAAATGTACCACAACTCTTCGTAGATTCGCACGAACATAAAACTAAGGAGATTTATAAACAAATCGTGGAGGTTAAGTGCGGGTGGTGGCGTGCCGTGGGCTAAGGGCGAGGTATCCTCGCAAGGGCAAGGGCAGCGGCACTTAACAAGTGGTTCGAGATTTATAGCGGAGTGCTGTCGGCGGTCGACGATTGAGAGGCCCTTTGCGATGTTGTTCCAAGTTGATTGAGGTTTTCTTGATGAAAATATTTCTTTTATGTTTACCAATAAAAAATACCGTCATAAAGACATCTAAGTAATTAAAAAAAGAATTTCTGAAATATTTAATTTCACACAAAACTTTCCTAAACAAAATCCTGAGAACGAGCACGAGAGATTGTCATGTTTTTTTTTTACTGAATTTGAAAGGAAGATGTTGGATAAAAAAGAAGTTCACCCTGATACACCCTGAGATCATATAAAATATAGAAGAAGCAATATCAATGAGAACGGAAATAAATCATCCATAATGGAAATAGATGCCTGAAATATGCAAACTCTTTGGAGAATTGTAAATAAAATTCATTTTGACGATGAAGAATTGCGAACCTCATTCGTAAAAAATCATACTGGCCAGTTTGAATGATATTCGTCGCAATATTTTATTTTCCGAAATGATGATTATCATTTCTTTGATGTTATCAATTTTATTCCATTGTTTTTCTTCTTCTTATTTTTAGGTATGGCAACCCAATCCTCTTCAAAGGCCTTCTCAATCTTGAGTCTTGACCAAGGATTACTACTGCCAGTATCAAGTGGGATATGTAGGTATGGAGTATTGAGGATAATTTATAGGGCATATTGGAACAGTTAGGGCAATATATAAATATAAGTAATAGTAAGGAACTAACTACAAGGATATATTATGAAACTTTAGGAATTTAACTAGAGACTTTATATACAACTTATTATTAAGAGATAATATAGATGATAGGTCGCACGGAAGAGGAGCCTTATAAGTGATCAAAATGTTGTACAAGGGAAGGGAATGGTACAAAGGGCACTGAAACAATAAGTGTTGAATATTACCTTCCTCCAAACCACATTCGCACAAAGAAGAATCTAATATTCTTAATTTGTGTAAGTGTTGGGGACATGAACAATGACCAAACCTCAAACGAGCAATTGTTGATGACAGTTTCTTGTTAAGTTTAAGTCTGGAGAACCAAGGACTTAGGGACACCTCAGGTTGAAAGCGAGCGAAGAATCTTCCCTTGCTTTGCCCTGCCCAGTTCTCATTGTTTTTATTATGATACATTTACTTTCTTCTTCTTCTTATTTTTAATTTTGGCAACGAAGCTCAAATTAGGGCTCATTTCTGCCAGTGTCGAGTTATATTATAGTTTCCAGTCACAATAAATCACTTCACATTATAGTCCATATAGTCCTCAGTCAGTCACCGTCCATAAAAGTCATGTTTTACTATAATGGTGGTCATTGTTCTAAAACTCTTCACGGACATTTTGAGACAACTTGAAAAGCCACGATACACATTGCAATTCATTTCATTTCACTTCACTGGTGCACATGGATGATCCTTATTGGGTAAAATACCACCAAAAATACACAATAAAACTCAAAATACACAAATTAATGAAAATAAAAATGAAAATGCTACGTCACTCTGCAAGTTCCCGCCAAAAGTCCACATTTACTTTCATATCTTTTTAAAACCCTATAACCTGACTAAATAAAGATATTTTCACGGTATAAGCATGGCAAATTGCGAAGATCCGACGACGGTACATGTTGTACATTGGTTGTAATATGACGTGCAAACGACGTTACTCAAACAACGCGTGCTCCAAATAGCTTTTGCGAAAGAGCCTCCTATATTGTATTTTATTTCTTACACGCGACAAGAGCCTAAAGTTTCCTTGAGTATTATTAAACTTTGCGAAAAAAGATAAATATCGAAGATTATAGTATTGCGATATTTTATGCGACACATAATGTGAAATTAGCCGTACACGCAAAGCCGTAAATGTTTGAATAACTTTGTAGGTTACGGTGCTCTTATGTACATAGGACTTAAATAAAATACTAGCTATCACACGCAGATTTACCCTCGTTCCCAGGATAAACAAAACGAGCCTGTTTCTACATGCCATAGTCATACCAAACTTCATAATGCTATTTTGAGTATGATAATATAAAAAAACTGTTAAGTGTGAGTCGGACTTGCACACTATGGGTTCCATATGAACGTTTCTTGTAAGGCCCCCTTTTTAATTTAATTTTATGTTTATATATAATCGTTATAGCTGCAATAGAAAAATATACATTGTGTGAAAATGTCAACTGTCTACCTAGTACGGTTCATGAGATACAGCTCACTGACGGACAGACGGAAGGATGGTTGGACAGCAGAGACTTAGTAATAGAGTCCCGTTGGCACCCTTTAGCTACAACAAAAAACATAGTATAATATAAATATCTATAAATGATGTAATGATGTCAATAGACGCCTCTATTGTATTTTTATGAATTGACGAAAGAGTTTTATTTATTTTATTTATAGGGGATCTACCGCGTAACTTTGTTGGTAATCGTAACGAACACCAATTATGAATTTCATCCAATCAGGGCCCAAGAATTGTCATCGACGCGTCATACCGCGTGCGCGTCATTGGATGAAATAATTAATGGTGTTCGTTACGATTACCACCAAAGTTACGCGGTAGAGCCCCTGTTGTAGTTGTAATAATGAACATTATCGATGTTACTATTCATTTATGATAAAAATAAAAGAAAAGCGTACCGTAGCGCTGAAAATCGATCGCATTCGGAATCGAATAATATTCGAAAATTCTTTTGAGTAAACTTTGTACTAGATGATTGATATCTAAGTGTATATAGTGTTAGCCCCATATGTCTGTGGTGTTAGCACATCGGGTTCGTATTTAATGCCCTGGTTTATTGGAAATCTGGTGGCGTCACCCTTTGTGGCCGCACGGGGATTGTTTCTCTTATTGGTGTTGTGAGGGACATTTGGATTAGGGTAATACGGGGCTTGAGGGTTAGGGGAATTCTGTACTTATTTAGTTTAAGAGGATGGTAGTATTTCAGACAAGATATATCCTCCTATAATGGTATTAAAAATTTAAACTTGTTATTAAAACTAGATTCAATTTATAAAAACTATATGTTAGAAAAACTCATTTGTAAGATTAAGGAATAAAGAAGGCTTTATTATTATTATTATATCCTCCGTAGAAAAGATATAACTACTAATCTGAAATTTGTTCTCCAATCAGGCAACAACCTAGGGAGGTAGAGTGTAGCATTTATTCGCTCAAAGAGCAGCTCAAATGGGGAATTAGTTAGCTCCACCTTACATAATACCGCAGCCAAATAACTTTATGTTCTTCCTGCGCGTGAGTAAGGTAATTGGGGAAGGGTTGGTAACGCGTAAGTGATGCCACGTGTGTTACAAGCGTCCATACGACTTAGGTAACCGATTACCATCAGGAGGGCGGTATGACGTATAAAAAAAAAGTTGATGAAATTATGGGTTGGGTATGGCATGCAACGTGGGCTTTTTTCCACGCAACGCAACCACGAAAGCAGGTAAAAAACTACGGGGGCAGCTAATGTTTATAAAATACCTACGAAGCTTTAGCATACTATTATTATTCTCTGGCTTTAGTAAGAGAGAGCTCATAATGTAACTGAGCTTCAATAAAATACGGATGCAACATTTAGGGGGAGCAAGCCAGATTGAAATAGGCGTGGATGGTGGCTAGATCTGCAGGAAGATTTTAATATACCCATATTCCAGATTATATGTATAAAAACAAAATAGTGGCGGAAAACATCGCAAGGAAACGGCAATATTTAAAATTTTACAATTATTATTAGATAAGGTTGTTGTGGAATACCTAGCTTACGCGACGTCTACTCAATTTGGGACATAGGCCAGGCTCAAACACTATATAAAAATGTATTGTCGCTTGTAACTGGGTGACCCTTCTGTCTATGCGAGACGGGCCGCGAGCTTTTCTTTATAAACTATTTTCAATTTTCTTTTGCACCATAACTGTATGATGTGAATAATAAAAATTGGAAGAGAAAACTAGGTTCATTGTCTTCATAAATAGTTCTTTTGTTTTTGTGTTCACTGACCTGGTATATAGCAATATTATTGAGCGTGAGAATTTTTTGAAATGGTACACAAATACACTAGCTGACCAACGCGGTTTCACTCGTGTACGTTTTTTTTTGTGCCGAACCCTGTTTTTTTCTGAAATAAAAGTAGTTAATTTATTTCTTATAACATCAGCTCTCTGCCAGTGAAAGTCCTGTCAAAATCGATCGTTACGGAGATTATCCGGAACGAACAGACCGACAAAATTTTGTTATTTAATATAAGTACCATATACGGAGTGGTACGACAATACGACATTAAATGACAACCATGAAAAGTACTCATATAAAAAAAAAAAAAAACTGCTTTTCATACAAACGTTTCCTCGGCAAAAAATTATGAAAAGCTGTATTATTTTTTTTGCGATTTCGAAGTTTGTCCTATAGTAATAAGTTGTTCGTATATGAGTACTTTACATGGCTTTATTTATGGTCGTATCCCCTGTATTTTATACCAATTACACTAATAATATTTTTCTTGTTTCATATAGCGGGCGAGTTCTGGCTGCTGGTATGTGGTGCGGGAACCCTAGTGGTCACCATCCTGGCGATACTCGCGTGCTGGCTCGCGCGCCGCAGGAACTCGCTAGCTCACAAACTTGGTCAGTTTTACTACTTTTATTTTATTTATTTAGCTTCGTTAGTGTAATAAAATTTTCTTCGAGATAATAATATGCTTTGGTTCGCAATAAAAAGAGAGGTCAATCTCAATGGTGCGTCCATACTACGCGAAGCGAGCACGAGTCAAGCCTCGAACGGACAGGATTCGTTCGTTGCTCGCGATTTCAAGCGTGGACGTACTTAACGAGCCTTCAACGAGCCTACAACGAGCGCGATGCGAATCCCTGTGTTCGTGAAAGAACTGACAATCGGGCGGAGCGGCAGTCGAGCACACTACAAATACTCGTTCGAGGCTCGCAAGCCCGTCCACGCTATACGAATCGTGCTCACAGTGTGCTCGTTCGTGGCTCGGCTCGTGCTCGGTTCGCCAAGCATGGACGCACCATTTATATCTGCAAACTTTAGTCACAAGCCTGAAGTTCTGGCTCCATTAATTGTATGTATGGCTTAGCGAATTCTTTGAAGAATTTCCAAGAACATTTTGTTCGGTCTCTTCATTCCCCACAAGTGCATTCAGATACATACCACAGTCTAACAATACTATCGGGAAGGCCTATGTAAATGTATAACTATGGTTTACTCAGGAGGCAAGCGCGGCCCAGATAAGGCGCTGGTATTCCAGCCGCCGCGGCGCGCGACCGCGGTTCGCTCCCCCGGCTCGGCCACGCACTATCTGCGCAAGTCGCCATCACCGACTGCGCCCGCGCCTCCACCCGCTGCTGCTACCTCACCACCGCAGCCTCAGCCATCACCGCAAAAGCCGGTAAGTTACCCAGAAGCGGTGATAGCTAAAAAGTTGCATCAAAGATCCGTAGGTCAAAGGCTCGTGTTGCAATGAAACGGGGATGGAAAAAAATACGAAAAAACCATTGTAAGTTGCACTTCAGAGCCACGTCTCATGTTGATATCATTATCTAACAAACTGAAAAAAGGTCAAGCCACGGATTCTTAAGAAAACAGTGCCTAAATTAAACTAAACCTAGTTAGATTCACCATATAAGTTAGCCATCCCTCATTGCCACCTTCACATTTGTTGGAGCAGAAAAAAATCTCAAGCTTGTATCAAACCCCCGCGATACTTTCTACCCCCGATTTCACTCAGTGGTTTCCCACAGCCATCGGGAGGCAACAGCCCCCACACGCCGACGGCGCCCAACGAGCCAGCGCCCCTGAGCAAGGAGCTCGCTGACGCCAACGCTACTGAGAAGACCAAGACTGCCGAGCCCGAGACTAATGATGGGAAACTCGGAGACTTGCACTTTAAATTGCGGTGAGTTCTTATTGTGTAACATTGCAGGGATAATGTGACTTATGACATGAAATATTTGTATCGTTCGGGGCGTGTAGCGACGCCAAGCTCTTCCCGAGTGTAGCGACCGTAGTGCGGGGTAGTGGGTTCTTGCCCTAAAAATGCCTTTTCCATATTATTACGTCTTGCAAATCTGATTATCGTAACATATAATTAACAAAGCCTATTCCAAGTAAACAGGTTATCCTAAGTTTGCCAAATCCACTTCCTCACAATTTTTATGAAATATCATGCTAAAATGCTTTATGTAAAGCATTTGTGAAGAGAGAATGAATACATGATTATTGTTATATTATTGCTCCTTGCTAGAACTTTTTTGTTTGAATGAAAAAGATCTTATTGACTAACACCATAAAGTTTAAATTACCATTATATGGAAATGGTGTTAAAAATAAGCTACAAATAAAAACTAGCGTGACGCAAGTAGCCCAACCAACACCCAGCAGTGGCAATGAATACCGATCACTAAGTAAATGCAGTAACGTAGTAGCCCCGCATCATATTACCATTCATCGACGAACTACGTAGGAACCAGCTGTAAAATCAATAACTTCCCACGTACACGGACCTTTGTCCTGTGTGCCAGTAAGTCCCGCAATTCCATGTATATTGTCTACTGGCAATCTAGAATACCTAAATGCTTTCCTTTGTGGAGAAATGTTTGGCTTTTGCACGTACGTCTTATGTAGGTATCTATAAATTTATGTAAGTTAGTAAGTACGTTTATCTTGTTATATGTATGTCTACAATGACGTTTTACACGTAGATGCGTAATAGACTAATAAGACTAATATTAATGCATAACAAAACAGCTCGATTTACTATAGTTACTTACAGTACTTACCTACGCAAGTAAATAAACCATTTTTTTCTCACACGGTTGCAGTATAAGTATAATTTGAACACAGACTATAAACACAGGAAGGCATTTGTTGCTGCAAAATGTTCCAAGAATTACGCTTGAAAGATACATTGATCATACGCGTGACCAAGTTGTTTTAATATTGCCAATGCGGCCAACGCATCTACATTCTACACTATCGTTATATCTACACATCTTACATATCTTAGTATAATAAAATTGATTATGAAAAGAGGAAAATAATATGTTTTCGACTTGAAAAACACTCCTTTTTTATGATATTATATTGGCCATAGTCCAAGTAACTTTTTTGCATTATATTTTTCAAGTGTACATTGTTTTTGCTTAATTAACTAGCGTTATTCATTATACCAATAAATAAATCAAAGAACACCAAAGAACATATACCTATATCAATGAAGAAAACCACCCAAATATCCTTTTAATTTATATAAAAGGTCATTGTTATTCGTTGTCTACATAAAGCTCTCCGCTTACAAAGTTCTTTTCATAATTAGAGCATGTAATGAGTTTCATAACAACGTTTATAAACTCGAGTTCCGTTGGAGGCGTGGCGGGGGCTATTGGGGGTGCGTGGGCAGTCTATTATCATCCCACCAAAAACATTTTCATGTAAAATGTTGCCAAAACATATGGTTCACACAGTCAAAAAGTTATCAAATCTCATGTAAAACCGACTCGCCTTGACTCTACAAGCCCTAACTTCACAAACTCCACACCTTAGTCAAAATATGTGGCTTGGCCGTTTCGCTTCTACAAGAACTATTGTAAGTATAACAGAAAAGTAATAAACCGCTATTACGTTTTTCACCTTACCCATGTTACGGTAGCGAAACGGCCAAGCCACATAATTTTGTGAAGTTAGGGTTTGTAGAGTTTGGGTCTGTAGTGTTATAAGCTTGGCTCTACATCAGATCTGATAACTTTCATCGGATCAGATCGATAGAGGTAGGCTAGTGGTCAACCTACTGTTGGAGTTTTCAAGCCGCCTAGAAGGCCTCCAACTATCTTAACTACTATCACCATTAAGTGATAACCAGGACCAACGGCTTTACGTGCCTTCCGAAGCACGGAAACGCTCGATTCGAAATACCACTAGGCGGTCACCCATCCAGGTACCGACCACGACGGTGGTAGCTTAGCTTGCCGATCGATTAAGAACGGATTATCATGCTACACCACGAGTGCTTCTGGCGCTTCGGCGAATATTAGTCGGAGTTAATGACACCACTAAAACATCACGAAGTATAGAAGATCTTAAAACAGTATCGTATAGAGCACCACACTTATTCTTCCGAGATCTCTCAATACAAACACGAACGATCAGCAAAATGTTGTATCAGCCAGCACAAACTGTATCGATCCAATTATACATTTTATTGGATTGTTGCGGAATCACGAAACTTATTAATACAGGCGCTTCACGTCTAATCTTTTCGTATCACGTTTTTCGAACAACACCATGTCTTTGCTTTATTATTTATTCATAATATATGTTTCTCATCCACAGCCATGCCTGACTAGAAATTTTTGTCTTTGCATTTCTTTCTTTTTTTGGTACTTTTGTTTTATTATGCTATTTTTAAGTTAGAGACAAATAAACGTTCATTTATTTATTTATTATTTTTCAGTTTTTACAAATGCTACGTTAGAAATAGTAAAATCATATCATGTAGGTCTGTACGTGAAATAATGGCTTAAGCGCGATTTTGGAGACACTGGAGATTATTTGTTTTTGAAACACCTATCACATGAAATTTTATGGACAGACAATAATAAGCAAATTCTATAGCGGTGCGAAGCCTATACGATATCTCTCGTTATAAAGATGACCTCCTGGGGAAAATCAAAACTTCCAATTAATGATTTTATAATGACAGGATGTCCCTCTCTAATCGATATCCATCCCTCTTCACTCTGCTCCCCTAATTGCAATTTCCTGATGGCCGTCGTATATCATTTGCAATTTTATGTTAGTATTAGAATAAATTGTTACCGACGTGAACATGTTGTATCTGGATATTTGCTTTATGCTTATGATTATTTTTATTACAAGCTTTTATTAAGCTTCAACTATCCCTGTGTCTGTCTGTCTGTAATCAATTCTTGCATGTTTTTGACCACATTTTTTACCAACTTCCTGGTTTCCGATTGTTGTGAAATTTTGCAAGTACCTATATGTGAATCGGATAACAATGTAAAATTATTATGTCATGGAACGCATCTGATAAAGGAGCCGGTGGCTATGGAACCTCTGTAATAAAGCGACGTAACCACATAGAGTATTTATATAGAGTCGTTTGATTCGTCTTGACAAGGATTCTGATTCTTCTGATACCCTATCGTGATGTCACTATTATAATAAAAACCGGCCAAGTGCGAGTCGGACACGAAGGGTTCCTTACAATATTAACTAACTAAACTTTGTTATGAAAAAAAAAACGTTTCTTGTGTGGGCGCCCCCTTCAATTTTTTATTTTATTATTTTTTGTTATAGCGGCAATAGAAATACACATATGAAAATATCAACTTTCTACCTATTACCGTTCACGAGATACAGCCCACTTAAAGACAGATGGACGGACGGACGGACAACGGAATCACGGTTCAGGTTTACGGGGCTTCAATTGCAAAGACCGAGATTTTCTTACAATAATACTTTTATTAAATAAACGTAAACTGCACAGTAAGCAAGTCATAGAGAAGAGGCACAGACAAAGTGATGGGACATAGAAATGTCAAATATAGTGTTGTACAAACAAACCGACTAAATTTTATCCAACAGGAATCGTAGTAATAGGGTCCCGTTTGGCACCCTTCGGGTACGGAACCCCGAAAATACTTTCGAAAAAAATTCTTGTATTACTTTTAGTAAGGACTGCTATTGATTCGCAGATACCGTAGGCGCAGGCCGACCGTCCAAGCGTGCCCTCGTGCTTTACTTTGCGCCTTGAATTTAATAATCACGCCAGTGTCAAGTCGTGTTGATAAACATACACAATGTACACCATAATTAACTGTAAACACTCTACAAGGGTAGTGTGTCGAGTCAAAAGAGATGGAGAGAGAGATAGGAGAAAATGCCACGCTCGGTTGGAATCGGTCGGAAAAATGACATAATCTAGCCTGAAATCTGTGGTTTGATTACAACTCAATGCGGTGAGGTGATGAAACCCAAAAACAATTCTGTGTTTTACAAAGACTTTAGATAAATTTGCTGATGGATTTAGTATAATGAAGATAAAGACCTAGTAAACCTTTTAAATTTAAGTGCCAAATACTTAATTTGTTTACAGATTTAGCTTAAATTAATGTTATTTCAAGCTCTAATAAGCGTTAAAGTACACGTCATTCAGCCTAAGCCTTTTTAACTACGTTTTAATAAAATAAGAGCGTCTGGCTCAGGTTATAAAGTCTGATTAGATAGGGTTGTCAATTAATTTTGTAGCCTTCTGTCACCTAAATATTAATGTCATTATGTAACGAAATAAATAAAAAATCTGCTGCTAATCTCCACCTCTGACAATCATTTGACCTCAGCCTTGGACATTTTTAGCTTAGGGTCGGTTCTGACTAACCAAACGGAAAGTGCCCGTTTGCTCGCTGAGTCGCGCGTCCGATAACTACATAAAAAAACAGGATCTTCAAGTGATTAAGTAATTTTTCGTACTATTTACATGTGTAGATATACATATATATATGTTTTTAGGTTGATGTATGTCACACACAGTACAGTTTGACTGTGTCTATAAAATTTATATTTTTACTAACAATTCGCTATTGCTCAACATGTTAAATTTGCGAAATTTGGTTTAGGCCATCAAAATGTGAAGACAACCCTAGCACTTTGATGTCGCGACATTGAGCGGCCGCTATAAACCTATAGGTTTATCACTCGAGCTTGTTACTTATTGACGAGAAGGTCTCCGCTCCGCATGTGACACAAGACCAGCAAATTGGGTCATTCCAATTAGTTTTATGTCTCCACACGCAAATAAATAAATTCTCAAAGGAAAGTCTGTACATTTAACGAAACTATAAAAAAGGTTTGTGGAAAATAAAATTAGGCTTTTTACTACGCATTTGAGCAATTCCTTATAAAATTTTCCCATTCTGGACATTTCATTTTGACTGAAAAACTGCCATGCATGTAAGACCGGAAGGCATTGCTAGCTGCAAGCAATAAAATTTGATTTTATGGAAAGTTACATTTATTATTAAATAACTACAGCAACTGTATAATACATATCAGTATTTATAGATCAAATAAAAGAAGCATTAACTCAAGGTGCCCTAAGGGGTTACATTATAACGTATTTTTATGAAATGTCTCGACTCGGGTTCTTGAAGCACCCTCCTTTATACGTGGCGTCCTCCCCCTCTGACCCCGCTACCTACAACATCCTATAGCTAACAAATATTACGACTTTCAATACCCTATCAGGCCCTATCTCGATACCTACATAAAGATAATATAATAATAGAAAATCTGTGGTGTTTCATTGTTGTGTCACATTACATAGAATTTTTGTATGTATTAGTACCTGGTTTGTATTATGAGGAAGCTGTCTGATATGTGTCTCCATTATTATACTAAGAGCTGTAGATTTTATAAATTAATAAATTTATATGACACTTGCGATGATAGCTCTGTGGTAGTGATTAATGCCGTGGCCACATGCCGTGTGAAGGTCGTGGGTTCGAATCGAAGGTGAAGGAAATCATCATGAGGAAACAATTGCATGGTAGTAGAGTACTTTGTGGTACCAGTATATTACCTATTTACTTTGTCATAGTAAGTACCAACCGAGAATGTTCCGGCAGCCAAATTGAGAGCCGGTTCCTTCTTGACTTTGTGTATACTTACCACCTTCAGCCGCATTATGCCTTTCCATGGTGAGATTGTGGGTAATCTTAAAAGTTATTTGGTAAAAAAAAAATAGCTTTTGCGCTATATTGCCGAGTCTACGTAGCTAGCAAGTTATAGCAAGAAATTAAGTCAATAATCTCATTATGGTGCGTCCATGCTACGCCAATCGAGCACGAGCCGAGCCACGAACGAACCTACAACGAGCACGATGCGATCCCTTTGTTCGTGAAAAAACTGACAATCGCGCTCGTTCGAGGCTCGCAAGCCCGTCCACGCTACGCGAATCGTACTCGCAGTGTGCTCGTTCGAGGCTCGGCTCGTGCTCGGTTCGCCAAGCATGGACGCACCATTAGATATTGTAAAAATCTCTAAAGATTTATAACCTTAATTTTGTTTCAGCCGTCTCGCACCGGCTGGATTTTGTTGGATAAAATATCTTGCCTACCTATACATAAAATACGACCTCCTACCAGTAGGGTACCCAGACACTCAGCCTACTTAACTATTTTATGTGTAGTTAGGTAGTTATAAAAGTTTGTACATGAGCCATCGATGGGTACATTTATTATTGCTTTAGTTCACGACGGGTGATGTGTTTGCGTTAGTACCTACATGTGATTTAACTTGGTAACTAGATTATAATAAATATTGTATTTTGTGTGAACTAGTTTATGGACTTTGATTTGCTTCTTGTTCGCGGCCGATTATAATCTCTCATCATAAGAGGTCATCTGTTTTATTTATTTGTGTTTTTTTGCACGCCATGAAATATGGAATTATGCATTTCCATAGGGGTTTTCATTATTTATTAGCTTACCCCCGTGGTTTCAGCCATATTCTCGTTAGGGATAAAAAGTCACCTCAAACTATCTCTATTCTCTATGCAAAAAATCATGTATATCTTGTACGTTGCGTTGGTGCATCCAAGAAAGACAAATGAACAAACCAACAAAGATCTTTCGCATTTACAAGTATTTGTATGGATTAGAAATTTTTAGAAGAGATTATTACCGGTAAAGATACTTCTTCAGATTTTAATGAACTTGATCTTTTGTTAATAACGATAGAAATTCCATGGCTTTTTATCTTGGAAATCAAGTAGATTCTAATTCTAACGTAGAGCTTGCAAATATCTGACCTATATTTCAAAAGGAATTTAATTCTAAAGTCATAAACACGCCTCATCTTGCCCTTTGTATAAAACGCGAGACGAGAAGTACGGTGGAACTATAAATGAGGTCTATCGATTTCTAGGCTAACTTAGATTCTTAGCTTTGCGGGAGTAAGTCGTGGTAGACTTCTCTTATCTTCAAGAATCTTTGATCTTTTTTAACGACTTAATATTAATAGACGTCTTTCACGTATTAAAACTTGACCGTTATTTGAAACCTTATATATTGAGAGCGGCCTTCCTTGTTTTCTGCTCTATACTTCCTTCTTTGTCTACCCTAATATTGCCGTCTCGCTCGCACATCTCCCCACCATCCACCCAGGCAGAGCGCGAGCTTGAGCCACGCGCGCTATTTCGTCATTGGCGTCCTGTTTTCTGCAACGGACGGTTGTGCCTAGCCTAGCCTAGGCACTCGTAAGTTATTTGTATATTTTATATACCTTTGTACCTTCTTAATTTATTAAAATAATGATATATGATTTTAACGGTTTTACCGTTCGATATTTCAATTTAATTTTGATATTTTATGTTCATGTCTTTGAACAACTAATTCTTAAATTATTTAATCTACCCACTTTTTATTGATAATTTTGCTTCTATTAATTTTTTATCCTTGGTTTTTCCTAGGTTAGTTGCTGTTTTGTTCACAGTTGAACATTAATATTTAAATTACATCAAGTGCTAACTGTATAAATCACAACGTGCGAATAGTGATAACGGATATTGCCCTGAGCAAAAATGATCTAAAAGGCAGCGTAACAATGGGTCGAGTAGTACCTCTATAAGCTCCTCAAGTAAATCCAATGATATCTGATTCTCGGATCTAAAATAAAATTAATAATGACCGCAGGCAGTTAAATTGTCGGAAAGGTAAGTTGTGCCGTGAAGTGCCGTCTAAATAACATGTGTAACAATTTATTATATAGTTAAATATTTATGAAATTTGCCGCGGTAACAACTTTTGTTCTAGCATGTGTGTTACTAGTTACTTAAATAAACCTCTGTTGAGGTTCCTGCAATGAAGCGGTGATTCTAATTTAATAAAAAAGAATTGAAAGTGTTATGTAGTGAATCAGAATTATTACAACTTATTTGTACTGAAATTATTCAAATGAGGAATCGTGATCCGCTAACCAGAAGATTTCGCCTGCCATTTATGCTAGCCTAGTTACAATGCTTAAAAAAGGTTAAACATTTGAGCCTCTAATAAAAAGGATCAAATGCTCCTGCTTAGCAAGCTTGTCTGAACTGATCCATACACCAACCCGCGCAGGGCCAGGTGACTCAAAACATACCCGCGCAGGGTATTTTCGTGGATGTTGTGCCCGTACGCACATTCCCCATTATTATTAGCCCCGCGCAGGGGCAGGTGACTCAAATCATACCCGCGCAGGGTATTATCTTAGATCTTGTGCCCGTACGCACATTACCCATTACTATTAATCCCGCGAAGGGGCAATTGACTCAGAACGTACTCGCGCAGGGTATTTTCTTGGATGTTGGGCTGGTACGCACATTCCCCATTATTATTAACTCCACGCAGGGGCAGTGACTAAAAAATGAAAAATGTGCTGGGTATTTATTCTCTTGGATGTTGTGCCCTTACTCCGTATGCACATTTCCCATAATAATCAACCCTTTGCAGGGGTAGGTGAGTTGAAATATACCCTCGCGTGTATTCTTTTGGATGTTGTGCCCGTACACCAATAATAGTTAACCCCTTGAAGGGGCAGATGAGTTGAAATGTAGCCTCGTGAGGTATTTTCCTGTATGTTATGCCTGTACAAACATTCCCCATATTAATCAACCGCTTTCAGGGGCAGAAATATACACTCGCTGGGTATTCTTTTGGATTTTCTGCCCGTACGCACATTTTCCATCATAATTCACCTCTTACAGGGGTAGATGACTTGAAATGGACCCTTCAAGTGAATGTGGTTTCAAATACATCACAATGGACCCTCGCAGGGTCATTTGAATGTCGCGCCTCACGCATATAAATCTTGGCGTGACCTTAGAATACACTCTCGCAGGGTACTATGTTTGAATGGTGTGTCTCTACGCACAGTAATGATGAAAGGATTAAAAAGGCAGCGTGGTACGCACAGCAATTAATAAAAATTAAATGATTCTGCTTTGAAAACAGGTCAAAGCAGATTTTTAATCTAGCCCTGCCTCGTAGGGAAAAGGGACTCGAAATATATACCCTCAACGCAGGGTACTTTACCTAGATATTGTACCTCTTTTCACAATCGCCATCTAAATCAACCGATGCAAGGGCAGGAGATGAAATGTTCTGTCGCACAGTCTCTAATATGGCTAATAATATACCCACATGGGAATAGTTGGTTTTAAATGTACATTTGCAAAGTCCTATGCTGAGATGCCTCTACGCATATTTCCCATCATTATCAAATCTCACAGGGGCAAGCAACTGTAACATGCTACCCTTACAGTTACTCTTAAGTACCTGACTTGGATGTGGTGCCCTTACGGACTTTTCTTATATATTTAACCCTCGCAGGGGTCTTGCCATACCCGCAAGGTGCTTAAAGATTGACACTTAATAATTTCAAAGCGGGACAATAAATTCTATTCCACCAGCAGGGTGACATCTAAGCACCCCCGGTTTATATACTGAAAATAATATAAAACACGGTCGATGCGTATTGTTTTACCAAAAACCGTTGGTAATGTTGGTAACCGTTGTACATTTGGTTCAGTACTGTGGTATCAGATATCAAGTTATACCCGCACCATTGAACATAGTCTGCTGATGCTAAAAAGTGGTGTCTAAAAAAATGCAAAGAATATAATAAAAATCTCACTGACTGACCTATCATAACGTGTGATTAAGGATTAAATGTTTACCGTATCGCTGATTTATTTCAACCCCGACTGGTTGTGCAAGATTCAGATCTCAGGCGTGTTTTCATTAGTAAATGTGTGCGACACACATACGAATCTATGACCAATAATGGCAACAATATTATACATAGATAACTTGCCTACCTTTCTGTCTCAGCCAAAGTTTTTTGCTTAATTAACCAATTGGGTAACAAACATATAGGGAATAAGGAATACCTATTATCGATTATTTGAATGACTTTCTCCTGCCTAGCAAAGGCGTTATGTTTTAATTCTAAAACAAGAATGAATAAAATTGTACTACAGAGGCTTACACTATGTTGACAAATTTACCCACCCTCGCAGTGTTTTTGGGGGTTCAATGGAATACTAGAAATATTATTGATTTTCTTTCAAAATCACCTTAGAGCCTAATCGGTCTAATTAACTTATCGAGCTTTGTAATATCCTAAAAGAATCTGCACTACCGTGATTCAGCATACTTTTTGATTCAACTGCAACCGTAATCTCATTTCCTATTGATATATATAATCAGATGAAGCCTGTAAACGCAATAAACAGTCGAGCAGTTTTAAGGAAAGTGTTTGCTAGTTGTCTAGCCAAGAAAATTTTGCATTGCAATAACAAAGGACTCCTCGCTATCTCGAAAGCATGACAAAATCTAAATTAAACGTCACCTATGTTCGGAATGAGGTGACAATCATCTGATGAACCGTATCATCGTCATATGTATGTAACATTCCAATTTCTTTCATATATTAGATCCTCATCTATTGTTACTGATTACCAACTACTGTTAGAGGAGCACTTACACAGCGGATACGCCTGCACAATAATATTTAATGTACTTAGTTGAAAGTTTTGTCTTTAGACTAAAGCATGAATAAATGTGTTAAGAAGAAAAAAGCACCTTTGTTTTCTTACTCGTGGAATTACCACCTAGTATAAAATTACCCTCTATTTTGTTTAATCTCTAAACTGCTAGGCTACCTCAGCTAAATTGGCTCGAAACAAACTTTTAGTAAGTAATTCATAGTATTTTTGAGGGCAGACCTCAAGTTCAGTATTTTGGCAGCCCCATTCACAATACAGCGCTATCGATAGATACATGGACGGTTTTTCTACCTCCAAGTAGGTACCATAAGATGGTCCGGAATTATATAAATATGAGTATTGCATCGCTTGTTGTAATCATGGCATCTTTGTTGAAAAATCGCTTCTAACCGTAGCTTGTTTGAAATAAAATGAACAAACATATGTAGTCCATTTGTCACAATGACTCCTGTACTAATAAAGTTATTAACTACCTGCTTCTTATACTACTTAGATGAATGTTCATTATGCTGAATAAGTCAGTGGTATCAAATTTATGCAGTTTTGAGTTCTCATGTGTGGGTTGGACATATTTTGGATATATTGATACGATAGATAGTCGATTGACGCGTGTCATTTTTAGAAACATATCTAAAATTTAAGTAACGAATTATGTATATCCAGACTGACACAGCGTTGTCTTAATTTTGTAATGTGTTAAGGTTGCCTTCAACCTTGTACTTTGTTTAAATAGCCTTTTACCTACATGACGTCACTGTCCAGTTTTAGAACAGGTAAAAGTAATGATGTTACTTTTGATCGGACTTTAGAACTTATATTTCTGGTTAATGTTTATGCAGTAATATTGCTGGTGATTATAACAAAATACCACATGAAAGTAAAAATGTACTGTATGTAATTAACGTTTTTATTATAATATATGATGTACCTACACGTGTCGGAGAATAATAATGTCGGTACATAGACTGTAGCAAAACATTAAGCTATCCGTTACTGTGTGTACAGATTGTATGCACCTTTTATACGATAGACGTAACACAGCAAAATGCACCAACTATTGAGAAGACCTGCTACATCTTTAACAGGGTGCGAAATAGAATATTTCATCGCTGGTGCTGGCATAATCAGTTCAGATCCACTAAATCTGGTCACATGCCCATTAGAGATCTGCAATCCTTTCAGACAGTTAAATATCTGATAATAAGCCACTAATCGCGGGATTATATTATCTTCGCATGATTAATTAAATACTTGAATGTTGCTTTTCAATCATATACGATACATGTTTTTATACTCATCAATGATTTGATTAAGATCTTTGCTTCTAGCATTACATACCATAATATTTGCACACCTACATATTTTCGTTTGTACTTCATAAATAAAATTACAGTACCTCGCACATCTTAGTATTTTTTGATACCTATTCTCTCTCACGATACCTTCAGACTCACACAGAAGTCTGTACGCGTATGACCTATACTGGAGAAATCACAGGTACTTACCTGTGTCACAAATAACTTTATGCTACAAGCATAAAATCACATTGGCATCCACTTTCACCAGGCGATAACAAACACGTCTCAATATATAAGGTTTCAAATAACGGTCAAGTTTTAATAGAAGCGTTTTACCTGAAAATAAAACGCATATTAAATACTTACCTTATTTGAAACCTTAATTTTTAGTTCTGCCTGGTATTTCGACTCAATGACGAGATAGCGCGCGTGGCTCAAGCTCGCGCTCTGCCTGGGTGGATGGTGGGGAGATGTGCGAGCGAGACGGCAATATTAGGGTAGACAAAGAAGGAAGTATAGAGCAGAAAACAAGGAAGGCCGCTCTCAATATATAAGGTTTCAAATAAGGTAAGTATTTAATATGCGTTTTATTTTCAGGTAAAACGCTTCTATTAATTTAAGACAAAGCTAATTTTTATAATTACGATCTACACATAACACACTTTCACACATGTTCTCAATCACTCATACACTCAATTAAATTGCATATAAGAATAAGAATAAATTTATTGTCAAACCCATTACATAATAAAAAAACATCAAAGAAGCAAAAAAATAAAAACATGTCTGCCAAATGTTAGCAAACTCAGCATTATGCTAGGGTGCACTGTTGTCCACACAAGCGCTGATTTTCATATATGAATATTCCCATGAATAATAACTCTATTACCAATATTGTTGTAGATATGAGAACGAGAAGAACGCTCTGGTGGTATCAGTGGTGTCATGCCAGGGTCTACCAGGCCGCGAGCCCGCCGGCCCCGACCCCTATGTGAAACTGCAGCTGTTGCCCGACAAACAGCACAAGGTCAAGACCAGGTACGATATCTCTATTACCTATAGGTTTCAAAAGGTATCGTGAAATTCTGAGTTTTTTGCTAGCGGTTCCAGCTATCCGACATCTTACTACGTTAGTTCTATTATACGTATGATATGGTGGAATTTTACTGAAAAAATCGGAATGAGTCCGCCGTAGGAAGCTCCTTTGAAACCAAACATTGCTAGACCATTTTGGTTCTAATTAATGAACTCCCCGGTGATGGTGTGCATTGGTAGAAGATAGCCGTGGGCATCAATTTTTTGAACACTGACTGCGATGAGGGCGCTGTTAATAATTAAATTGTTTATAATTATTATAGAGTAGTCCGCAAGACCCGCTGCCCTGTGTACGACGAAGACTTCACGTTCTACGGCCTGGCCCCGCATCAGCTCACCGCCATTACTCTTCACTTCGTCGTGCTTAGCTTTGACAGGTAAATAAACAAATTCCATATAATTATCAAACCTGCTCACAAAATTCACTAGAATCGGCCATAGAAATGGACCTGTAGAGGAGAACAGCCGGACAGACATAAGAAATAATTTTAGCCCACAATAGTGCGACACCTATTAATACGCGAAGCCTACTTCGAGACGTTGAGGTTTCTTGGAAGCAATGTTAGTCAAGTAGGTACTCAAGTCGCCTGATTGAGTGAACAACCATTCGAATGCCACTTTTATAGCTTCTCTCGGAAAACTTCAATACACTTGATTCTAGGGTTCAAGATAATTTCAAGATAGCTTTTTAAGTATTTACTGGAATTAGTAGAATACAAAACGTAGAACTCGCATATAATGCAGGGCATAAAATCAATTTCGTGGGGCGACCTAGATCGACACAATAAAAATTTTGAGATTTGTCAAAATATCAAGTCAAGTAAGTACCTAGTTATTTAATTTTAATATTTATAACAAATGTACAAAACACAAGAGATAGGTAGAGAATAGCGTTATTTGGCTCAACGAGCAGCTCGACTGTGGAAGTACCTCCACCTTACAGTATACCGCAGCCAATCAGCCAAATAACTTTATGTTGTGTTCCTGCGCGTGAGTAAGTTCGCCAGTGTCGCCAGAGCTCATTGGGGAGGAAGGAAGGGTCGATAAGGCGTGATTGATGCCCCTTGTGTTGCAAGCGTCCATATGGCTACGGTAAACGCTTACCATCAGGTGGGACGTACGCTTGTTTACCGACTTTATCGTATAAAAAAAAATATAATCTATTGAATCTATAATAGAAAATTTTCTCGAGGCCGCCGCTTCTGCCGACAGATAATTAAAACTAGAATTACCAGTACTTCCCATAAACAACAACTATGAATTTAGAAATAATCAGATCAGATAATATTGTAGCATTACGAGTTGGTATATCTGTGGTTAATCAATATATATAAAAATCAATGCCACTCTTCGTTGTAACTTTATAACTCAAGAACGGGCTCTCCTATCCAAACCAAATGTTTAGGCTTTGTTCGGACTATTTAGTAGATGGTTTATGTGAAGTTTGCACAAAATCGGTGGAGCGGTTCTTCATTTATCACATTTTTATTATTTCACTTTATACTTAGCGAAGCACGTACCGGGCCGCTAGTAGACATATAATATGCGCCCGGCAAGTGCACTTGACAGCCAATACCTTTTTACCATGGCCACATCATCATATACCACGTCAGACCTGTAGCGACATATACCAGCCATCCATCAGTTACACTGAGATATTACTCACACAGAAAGATAGATGACGCCACAACGCCCTGCATCGCGCTAACGAAGTTTCTCAGCAATATGCTTATATGTATACAACCGTCCAACTTGTACCACTTGGACTACGGTCTCCAGGCACGATGACCCAGCATGGCGGAGCATCTTAGTTTTTTAAATGGGGGTGTCATCCAATCACTGGCGAATCTTCAATTATTATAGCATAAATCTTGATAAAGTCATCAAGATTTATGGATCCAGCCCCTCAGCCCCCCCCTCCGCCGGAAATGCTGGATCCATCACTACATCCAATCTGGTTGCACCTCCATAGACCCAAACCAATCAATAGTAAAGGTAGACATTTAATTTGCAGATACTCCCGCGATGAGATCATTGGTGAAGTGGTGTCGCCACTGTCGAGTCTGCAGCTGCACAGCGGGGAGGCCATGGCCCTCTGCCGGGAGATACAACCGCGCAGTCTCAAGGTAATACATGAATACTGCAATAAGCTTAATCTAGCTTATAGTAAAGGAATATATCGTGAGGAAACTGTTACTGTGGTTTAAACTTTGTATACTTGGAGGGCACTTATGAAGGTCAAAGCTAACTGAAGTTACCACCAGTTTGGAAGTCGGCCTTCAACTGAGAAGAACAGACAAGAAAATACAAAGTTAAATTTTTCAATATTTTTTGTTCAATCTGGCTATATTGGCTATATTTTTAATTTTTTTTTTCGGCTGACATCATGTGCTGTGTCTGTGGTGTGTTCCTACAGCTATACTTGATAGCTAATTTACCAAATCGCTATCATAATTGTACCCTTATCTCCTACTACCATATCATCGACATACGGACTCAACAAAGTACTCGTGGATTGATCGGTAAAGTTAAGTAAACACCGGTGAGGACGGTACCTGGTTGGGTTACCGCCTAGTGGTATTTTAAATCGAGTGTCTCCGTGCTTTGGAAGGCACGTCAAGGCGTTGGTACTCTTAATTTAATTGTGATAGTCTTTAGGCTAGTTGGAGGTCTCCTAGGCGGCTGGAAAACTCCAAAAGTAGGTTGACCACTAGCCTAGCTCCACCAATCTGCAGTGGGCACAAGTGGTGGGGTATATTGCCTATTCCCGTTCACCCTCATTTGTGTGCAGGAGGCCATACCCTTCGTTTTATCTACTTAGATTTTCTAAAGTGGCCACTTTTACTGACCCTGAGGTATAAAAGACGGCACACTATTCCTGGCAACCCCTTACGAGGGTGTAGAGATCATCTGCGGTAGGTCACGCCGCCAGAGTATCCCCTGGTACGCATGAGATGTGAGAGTGCAGGAGACCAGTGGGACATTATTGGCTGATGATGATAATGAGGGGTACACGTTGTGTCAGATGCTGCGCGCGGGGCGCGGCGAGGTGCTGGTGTCGCTGTGCTGGCAGCCGGCCGCCGCGCGCCTCACCGTGGTGCTGCTCAAGGCGAGGAACCTGCCCAAGATGGACGTCACCGGCCTCGCCGACCCGTAACTATACACTATTATACACCAGAGATAGGACAACAACGGATTATCCCTTTCAAAATTTATAGCATTCCGAATGGCAAAGTTCCTCCACCTTTCAGATCGCAACCAAATAACATCAAGAGGACTCTTTTTGTTGCTCTTTACGGTTGTAGTAATATCATTGGAGTTCTAAAATATTTTCAATCAAAACTAGTACAATGTTATACAAACTATGAACAGAAACGGGCATGTCCGCTTCAAAAAGGTTTTACCTCTCCTGTAAAAAAGTAATAATGGAACAAGTCCGGTTATGTTCACCTGCTCCTCATGTGGTGGTCCCTGTGGTAAATAAAGTCGCCAGAGCTCATACTAGCGGTAAAGTAGTAGGTACGAAATGTTGACCCTTGTGCCAGCACACCGACTACCTTCAAACTCCTTCTGGGTATGAAAAGATTTTTTCACGCGAGTGGTACCCCTGGTCTTATGAGCGTCTATAGGCTACGGTATCTGCTTACCATGAGGTGGGTCGTATGCTTGTTAATGAACCTGTTATTCCCGTGTATTTCCAGGTACGTGAAGATGTACCTGTTATACAACGGGCAACGCATAGCGAAGAAGAAGACTCACGTGAAGAAGCGCACGCTGAACCCGGTGTTCAACGAGTCGTTCGTGTTCGAGGTGCCGGCCGCGCCCAACGCCGCGCTCGACCACGTCTCGCTCGAGCTGCTCGTGCTCGACTGGGACCGGGTCACTAAGAACGAGGTAACTATTGTCATTACATAACTACCCCACGATATTTTCTCCAATATATAAAAACAAACAGGTGTGCTGGTACACCCGACAGAAGCGATGCATAACGAATCAAAGTCAAAGCCATTCATTCAATTTAGGGCCTAAGTAGGGCACTTATGAAGGTCATAGCTACTGGATTTACCACCCGTTGACTGCGACCCTCTGCGTTGAAAGTCGCCAAGCACATCGGTGTGCTCCGTTCCAACAGCTGCACTTGAGAGCTTCCTCTAGGCTAATCACGTTCGACCACACATCACTTACCATGGTGAGATTGCGGTTAAACTCAGGCATATAGACAGTAAATAAAATGTAATGTGTGTGCAGGTGATAGGTCGGCTGGAGCTGGGCGCGGGGGGCGCGGGCAGCGCGCGGCACCACTGGCGCGAGGTGCAGGCCGCGCCGCGCCGGCAGATCGCCGACTGGCACAAGCTCAAGGAGTAAACACGACATCACGTCACATCATCACATCGTCATCGTACCTACCCCTCATGCCGACTCCATTAGTGGATTGTAGCCTTGTTGCACAAACTGATATGGAGGCTCCAAGCTGAATGTTTAAAGTTATACTTGATTGTCATAAAAATTTATAAGACCACATTACTTATTAACGGATCTAGAATTTCGGTTACTAAGAGATTTATCGGGCAGGACCCAGATGCTTTTGATCCCCCCCACCCACCCTGGATCCGCTACTGACATAACTGTTTCATTGAGAATAAATTTTCCATTACCAAACTTGAATCCTTCGCTTCCAAGCAGTACCTAATCAAAGTACGCCCTGCCATTTTTTGAAAAACTCTCTTCATTTAACCCATTTGTACTGTCTACTATTTGTGTCAGCACATTGCCGGCTTATATTGCCATATCATGGCCTCACCAGCAGCACACAGGTAGCCGCTAGTCACTAAAGAAAATATAGGGTCATGCTTGCCACCACTACGCGAGCTACGTAAGCCCAACGGAAACTAATAGGCCATATTGCTAAAGAGAAAGCTGATCTTTTAGGCTCTCTTTTTGCCTCGAATTAGACTTTTGGCCTACCTTCCCGCAGTGTGACAGTTCCATTACCTAAAGAATTGATGTCAGTAAACGGTTATTAACGCGTTTACGTTTACGAAATTTCTCCATAGGACTTGGCACTGCGCCTCTAGCGGAATACTCATGGTACTAATTTCTCCCATACTAATTTATACGGTGAGTAACGTGTGAGTCATACCCCTGGTATTGCATGTGTCTATATACTACGGAGGACCAGTTTCGAACAGTTTAACCCTCCGGACGTTAAACTTAGGTTTTGCGATTTTAATCTGAGGAATGAAAATATAAAAAAGTGTGGCAAGTCTACAATCGTTAGTTGGTTTCCCTCCCAATTAAGTGTACCTAAACAGCCTTTTAGTGATCCCATAAAACCGCACTCCCCTATGCACTACCATTATATGTTCACAGCTTTATTTAAAATAGTCTTTATATTAATTTACATAAAGTGCCATTCTCAAATTATCATTGAGACAACATATTTATTGATTTTTTCACTTATTATTATTGCACGGGTTACGACGGGTAAGTTCAAGAATGGCGTAGCCAAAGTCCACGCAGGTTCCAAGTGTTTGTTTAGTCGTTTATTTGTAAACTAAATAAATTATATTTTTTATATTAGATAGTCAAAATTACGGCATTGTTTCGATATCAATTTCGTATTCACTCATGTTTAATATTATTTTAATTTATTTAAATAATTTAACGCACAGTGTTTACATTACCCCTTGAAATGTCGTTAGTCGTGTCCCAGAAATATTTATTATACGAATAAAAATGGATGTGTTACCAAAAATGTAGATTGTAACTTAATGTTTTGAAACGGGAGTACAAAATTTACATTAAAAAAGTAAACAATTAGCAAAATTTTAAAACCAAGCTAAGGTACAGTCAATCTCATAAATAAAAACATTTTCTTTTTTTGACATTGACTTTCAATGCTGGCAACAACAAAATAAATTCAGCTCTCGTTTCAACATCTTCTAATTAATCTACATATCTAAATGTAAGGTTCTTGATGTAACGGACATAGTTACATACAAAATATATTAATAATTTATGATAAATGTTTCAAACAACAGATTAATGTCTAATTATAAGCGTCGAAAAACGAAGAAAAGAAATAATAATTTTGCGGACACGCAATTTTATTTACCTAAAATAAAATTGATTATCTACTAAATAAATAGGAAACCAAATTAAAACTTACATGGTTTATTTGTGTTTAACGCACTTCATTTTACTCTAAAATTTAAAATAAGCACTTGGCGAATCTTTTATTAGAATTTCATCTCAAGGCGTTAAACATAAAGGAATAGAATACGAGTATATCCTTAAGAACTATGGTATATTAACTAAATTCGAAAATTAAAAGATTAGTTCATCTATGGTTAAACTGTAGTAAATGTATTCAATATTGCTTATGCATTACCTAAGTATATTTTACATATTATGGGTATAATGATACCTAAATATACTTTTTCTTTTTTTTCTTTATCAAACCATAATGACGCAATATGCTACAAATTTATACCTGGGATAACGATGTAATATAGCATGAACAATATTGAATCAATATAATACTCATAATAATTGGATAGATCTTAATGTATAGTTGATAGGTTAGAGAAATAAATCTATTTTATACTAAAAATAGTTGTTACCTTTCAATTTAGATGTATGTGTACAAGCTCATGACGGAGGCTTTGAGCTTTAGTCACACGTACATTCTAGTGTCGCATGTATCACGATAGATGGCGCTTTCACTGTCGATCTCGTTTGTTAACATTCCTTTATTTTAAAACATTATTGAAACAGCTAATAAAATACCGATTTATCAAAATACTTGTATGGAATTTTATTAATAGTACCAACATATTGTGTAATATAATATTTCAGAATGTACAGTCGCCCACAACAAATGATTTATTTTGTGAAATATACAATTGAACCTTTGTATATTAAAACTGTTTCTCATATATTCGGTATGAAAATTGTTAGGAACTTATGTAGTATCGGAATATAAAAATATAAAGAAATATACAAAATTGATCTAATGGTGTATTTTATAAGTTTCAACTTATATCGATTAGACTTCCTAACTTAAAACTTTCAAGAAATAACTAATTGTAAATAGTCATCGCTTGAATCATCGATAAAGCTTGTCATTCTAGTTGTTAATCATAAGAAATTATAACTAGTCTACTTATTATATTTAAGTAACTGTCACTAAATGTTTCCAATTCAATGAAACCTTAGTGTTTTTGTATTTTTTATTGATAAATCAATGTCATAGTAACAAATTCAAGCAGCCGCTTTAGTTTTGAAAAATATATGTAAGTAAATAATAACATAGTAGATTTGAAATTAATTGATGAAAGATTTCAGTACCTATTCTGTTAAAACCACGGCGGTATCGATACAATCATGCAAAATCAATTATTTCAATTTTGGAATTGAACTGTGGGACTCTAAACTAATCACTTTACGGGTCCATCACAGAAACAACATTATTATAGAATTATGCAGAAAATCTCCCAAGAACTGTACTTTTGTTCGTCAAAAAAATTGTCGTTGTCGTATATTGTTGTTTCTGTGATTAACCTGTTAAGATGACCTCTACATAATTTCCCAGCACTTGTAGATTGATCATCCACTTCACCAATATCAGACTTGTATACTAAGACAATTTTAGTGAATAAAATTATTGACTGGTGCTTTCACAATACATTGTTAGTTTTATTTTTTCCTACGACTTAAAACGAATATAATAAATGACAATAATTATTTGGCATAAAGAACTGCGATACCTTCGCCCGCGTTCGCGTGTTCTCAAATAGCCGAACCATTCTTAAGAAGCGCAAAAAGAATTGTTCAAATCAGACTGGTGGTTAAAAAATAAACAATCAAACAAATCTCTTCAGTTCTATTATATTATATAAGTACCTATAAATAAATGAGGATGCAAAACGCTGTCTAAGAAGACAGGGGTATGTCAACAACGTGCGGGTGAAAATTTTACTGCCGTCTTGAGGATCGTTGTAAAAATGGGGATGGTGGAATAAGGTTGAACAATGCCTGCGCACACTACAAAAGTAGAAAACCGATAGGCAAGCAATCTTTCTTCGATGACCGAGCGAGACTCGTGAGTTTCGCACTAATTTAAAATAAGAGTAGGTATCAAAATTATGATATAAATGGCGGTATCTTTTGATTGCGTTGACTTAGAAGATTGGAGTTTATTACAGCTCTAAGCGACTGTAGATACTTATTTCAATTTGATACTTCTAGGTAACCAATTTTAGGAAAACGTATTTTGACAGAACGAGGACAACAAAATGATTACCTAATTAGTTTTTTCTTTTGAACTCTAAACAGGTATTTTATTTCCGTATATTATTTCGTATAACTTTAAGCCGTTGAGGCTATAAAAATAAAATACTCCTCGATTTTTATTACGAACCGTCGTTTCCAACTCAAGGACCTACGTGCTGCTAGCGGTTAGTCGCAAAACCAAAGCGGGCAAGACAGTATAATAAAAAAGTTAATATTTTACCAATTGTATATTTGATATCAAATCTTAATACATATAACACAGCTTAACAAAAAATAAACGTATCGTACGTAAGTAGTTACCTAACGGCATTACCAGTTCCAAACGCACGAACATGATTCATTCTCAAATAACATAGTGCTCGAAATGTGCACAATTCAATAAAGCTAACGTGATATTTATGAATCCGACTGTACAAATCAATTACTGTCACCGATCTTTAGTCTTGGATAAAGTTATTTCACAAACCACTAATCACTTGGTATTTCATTTTAATAGTTCCAAAGACTTGTATCTCAAATTCACACAGTAAAATAAAATGAAGCGTTTAATCATCATTTAAAACATTATCATTTTGAATTATATAAAACATTTAAAAACACGGATTCATCGATTTAAATCGTAAAATGCTTTTTTTTTTATATAAGACTAAAATTACATACGTCCTTTTTATAGAACATCATTTGAAACATTCATCACATCGATATAGATACATCTTGCAGAGAGCCGTCAAGAAATGAACATTAATTACATACAATCATATTGTCTTTGAATACAATCCCTACTTGGACGTCTCTTTGATTTCATCTAGCTATGACAATCGGTGTTTACCTGCTATGAGACGCAAATTCAGCAAGAAAAGATTTCATAAAAAAAACAAAAAAAAAAGGATCCACAGTGGTCCTTTGCCATTGTTATTTAAAAAATAGAGAGCTGATATCAGACAGGATACATCTCTAACTGGTAAACACCGTTACACAAACACAAAATTCAATTTATTATTAGTTACAAATAACACTAAATAGTGATACAATTAGGCAAGATTCCGAAATGTGCGCACTAGTGAGATTTTAGAGTACAATTACAATTTATACTTCTTACGCTGCGATGCCAAAACCTATTTTTTATAAACTTTTTCCTTAGTTTCTATTCATGCTAGAGCGCAGAGTCGAAGCGCATCGAAACGTTAATCGAAAAGTGAATATAGCAAATACACCCTTGTTTCACCGCACGAACACGCGCGGCCCAATCAGCGTTGGTAGAATGCGCGCGAATTCGCGGGTATTTTTTTATCTCAGAAGAAATATGAACATTACTGTGTTGAGTTAGAGGTGAATTTGCTATATTTACTTTTAGATTATTGCCAGGTGCAAGAGTTCCATGTTTATTCTGAAACATATTTATTTTTTTGCTAAGTTTTTCAATTAATTATTTATAAAAAATCGAATTTCATAAAAATGTCGCAGCATAAAATAGTATAATGTAAAAGTATTCTTAGCCGTAGCAACGGCTAATAATAGTTCAGTTACATACTATGACTATTCGACTTAGTTTATTGCTAGTAAAAATTAAGATATGAATTTAAGTTCAGATATGCTTGAACTGGTAGATATTAAAGTTTTGGTCCGAAGTATACAAGTGTATATATTTGAAATACATTGATTATGACATTACTGTGTATACATTTTTGTACTGTGATTTCTAATTAACCAAAAATTAAAGGATTTTGATAGATGGAAAAAATGATTATTTGATTAATTAAAAATCACACCTAATTTAGGGAAACATTGCAAACCCGTACATTCAGTATTTCATGGTTCATGGATCTATTACATATTTTTCAAAAACTTACAAAAATAGTGAAGACAGTTTGACGTAAGGAAACAAATATGTAATAAATCCATGTAAAATTAGTCATTAACCCCCTTACTAATAAATAAGGTGTAAGTCAGTCTTGTAATAAGGTATTAAGATAGCCTCATCCCATTTTGTTTATATGACATTAGAAAGAGACGGATATATTTTTAACCTAGGTATACTTGACTTCAACCTTATTTATTAATACGTGTCTTTGTATCTTTGGATTTATAGAGAAGATACTTTATTTAGATTAGTTCAGAACTATATTATTGATCAATTAATTACAAAGTAATCCACCCATGTAATTGGTAACATACTTGTCATATTGCGTTATAAATATACAAATTATTCGAGTATTAATCCTTAAAATAATATTTACAATCTATTAAATGCAAATAATCATGCTGTGATACTAAAAACACAATTAATAGCAGATCTACGTATTAAAATGGCCATATGTGACATTTTAAAGTAAATACCAATGTTTAAAATTATGACTGGGTCAAATTGGCTACAAAGCCCAGAATCAGGAATTCAGGCAAGATCTTTTCATTTAAATAATAAAATCAAATAAGCAATATAAACAATAAATACTGGCAAAAAACTAGGCAAGTTAATTAGAATTTAAATTTAAATAATATATTTACAAAACGTTAACACATTCTAAAATAATCTAAGTGTATTGCTAATATTAAAAAAAAAAAACAAAGTTTAAAGAGAGATAGATAGGAGAGTCAGAGGAGAGTAAGAATATAAATACAATTTAGTTCAAAATATTTGCAGACAAAAACCCAAATTCTAACCAGGAGATACACGAACAAATTAGGAGTAAACATCAAAAATATAGAGAATATTAAACAATCGGTAAGGAAAGCATGTATGCGGAAGGTTGTGAAAAGAACTCACGTCTGGCAGTGGACAATATTTTGGGGAAGGTAGAATTTTAAACTCTCATTGAGTATTTACAAAGTCTTTAATATCTTTAACGTAAACTCATGATCACAGATCCGTACAAATTATAAGAGAGCACTACATCCAGTGTCAAATTCATACCAATTAATATTAATGAATAAATAAGTGCCGTTAGATGACAGATAACTAAAGCGAACTTTGATGTTCTACATTTGCTGCAGTACCAACCTTAAACTGAAAACTTACTCCGTCTCAAAGAAACGAAGGGATGGACAAAATGTAATTTCCCATGCGCGAATATTCACGTTTTATAACCATCAAATCATTGTCATCAGCTTTAAGCTAGCACAAGCAACACAGGTCTCAACGACCGTGCGAATCGTATGTACAATGTTACTAGTAATATCTTTGATTACTTAGAAAACCAAATCCCCATTTGTGGAGATAACGATATTGTTGCAAGTGATCCCATAGTCGGAGTTACCGAAGAGAAAGTCACGGAGTCTTTCCAGAGAGACAATTGTACCTTAAATCGTCTAGATTGAGATGGTACACACAGCTTTGGTAGTGGTAGGACGGCACAGGATTTTGGAGCTGTTTGGATTATAGGAGGCCTCTGTCGAGTTCCTTGCGAAGCATCCTGGAGAGTTTGAGCACGTCCTCGTCTACTTGGCCGGAGAATAGGGAATCTAGTAACTCACCTCTAGATGCGAGGGAGAATACTCCGGCGAGGCGGGATACTGACTTGTCTGTTAGATGTCGCTCAACTACTGACCTGGAAACGTTGAATGGGATAACAATCAGCAAAGTATGCATAGGAAAGAGTTTAGTTGCTTTACTGATAAATGATGTAGAAGAAGTTATCATAAAGCCTAGAAGGGAAGTACCTGGCTTCCATAGTGCAGCTGTCGGAATATTAGTGTTATAAGTAGTGCTTGGTGTCAAAGTATTTAGCCGACAATTTTTTTGTGAAGGAACAATGCTATCGTGAATTTTGAAAGTCAGGATGGTCTATGAAGTGATATGATAATTGAAATAAACTTACTTGAGTGACTGATGTGATTCACGAAGGGCGTCTTGTAGGAAGCCGCGATCATATGAGAAGTCCACTTCACAGAATGATACCACAGCCATCAACACCGTCTGTAATGTAACATTAATACTCGATTAATTTATGATTTGTATGCTTTCTCTGGGTATCATAAGAAAAATTACCTTATTTACGCAGCACGGTGCAAGGCATAAATGATTGCAGACGCGAAAAACCCCTTCAAAATGGATGCCAAAAAAGTACTGCTGCTTATTCATTCAAACTTCGTAAAATTAACTCGATTAATCAGATGTGTCGCCATGAATTAAACTTTTTTCCTTCTTTAGCTCAAATTATACAGATCCACATGTTAATCAGCCTAAATGTAACATTTAATGAACATCTTCTATGAACTTCTACTTCCTATCCTACTTCTACACAGGCCCCATTTTTCGATGGCCAGACTATCTGGCTGCCTAATTACAGAAATTGGGAATTGCATATTTGAGGTTTATCGAACGCTTAGTAAGTAACAATACTCACATGGAACTTAGAGCGGAAAGCAGCGAGCGCGCGGTCATCAGCCGCCGAAAGCTGTCCGTGTCTCCGCAGCACGCCCAGCTTCACCGCGGACTTGATCACGTGCTTCACCAGCTTCTCCGCCTCGCGCTTCTCCACCCGCTCGCGTAGTACACTTAGGAACTGAAGTTAAAGGTAGGGGATCATTAATGATCATGATGAAATTAAATTCTCCTTAGGTGAGGAGATCGTCTAACCAGCGTCTATTGAGAGTAAGCTAAATAACAAGAAGCAAATGAATAAACAGATAAACTGATAGGCTGACGTATGTACCTATAGATCAAAAATATCCAGGATTCAAATGACGAATCAAAACCTATATTGTTTTCATGGATATAGCAGATAGCCCATAACAGTTTCAACGTATCATGATAAATTGTGTGTTGTCTGTCTTTAACTGTATAAAGTACCTGATCAAGTAGTTTAGCAGCATGCTCATCAAGTACGAGTGCTCGGGCGCTGGCGTTCCCACCAACACGTGAGAGGAACTTCTTCTGCGCGCGCAGGGAAATGTCGCGAGCGCACCACGCGCCGCCCTCCATCGCTGTTAACAAAATACAACATCAAATTATTCACATGTTTTTTTTTCCTGTGTTTGTCCACAATCTCACCATGGTAAGTGATGATGTGGCCGAAGCTGGTAAGTACACAATACCTCAAGTGCAGCTGTCGGAACACACTGATAGGAGCTTCGCGACAGATTTTCAATTTGAGAGTGGTAGCCAGCCAGATGGGTGCTACAAAGTACCCTACCACCGTTCTGTGGTTTCCTCACGATGTTTTCCTTCACCGAAAGCTTAAGCTCATTGTAGTATTCGAACCCGGGACCTTCGTCTCGTTATCCGACGTCACTACCACTGAGCTGTCATCGCTTATCGTGTTTGAACGCTTTCAAACAAGGAATTGTTTTTGGGTTTGATTTTGACCACAAATTCATCATGGAAAGAGATTATGTGGCCAAAGAGCACATATAGCAGCTGCCGCCTGCTGAAATCATCGAGGAAAAATCCCTTTAGTTTAGATACTCCGTAACTAATCACACTACTAAAAAACAGTACCGAACAATCATCTGCATCTAAATGTTTAGTGTCTACTGGACTTAGCCAATCAGAGCGCATGTCTCCTTGACTTAGCCAATAAGAGCGCATTATCGGTGGAATTGGCGGAATAGATTTCGAACAAAATGAACATATAGAAGAAGCTATCACAGGTAAAATTAGCTTGGGAATCTATGCCCAGTTTGGCAATAATAAATGCTACCTTGGGAAGCAAAACGATTCGTTTTTGTTTATAGGCATGAATAAGCATGATGATATTTCCATATATATTTTTTTGCAATAGAGAACCTATCAGTGCAATTTATGTAAATGTGGATTTCCATTCTTCGCTATCTTATAAAATCGATGGAACTATCACGAATGAAAGGCGCATAATACACGGTGTATTATGGCCCTGCAAAGCATGGTTGGCGTTGAGTCCTACGATTACGATTACGGCAATAAAACACTCCTGAGCATCTTTAGACCCTTTTTTGTGTTCCGTACCCAAAGGGCAAAACGGAGCCCTATCACTCTGTTGTCTTTCTGATGGGTCTCTCTTTAGCTTGAAAACGGAATGAGTTACAGACCTGACATTTATTATATTTGACCTAAATCCGAATATTTTGTGGGAAAATCAATATATGTAATACAATATTATGGGGTCCCATTCCATATTAATACACACGAAAAAGGAGCCGTAAAAATATAACAATGAATATTACGCTCATCATAGAGCGTCTATTTATCATTTCATTACGTTGAGTAACAGAGACACAAACTTAGTTGGTATTGTTTTAATTGTACGGAACCCTCTATGTGGGTGTTGGACTCGTTCTTACCCAGTTTTTATGGATATAGGTCAGTCTCGAGCTTTTATCACGTGCAAAGTGGTCTTATTATATCACGTGTAATATTTTAAAATGTATGTTGCACATGATCGAGCTACAACATCAATTTTCTTACGATAACCAACACCTAGCTACAGTATTATGATTAATGATCGTATATTGCTGAATATGTCCCACTATAGCGATATTAATTGATGGATGTATGCCATACCATGCTCTTATCAGAGCATCCCGATATTCCGAGCCAAGTGTAATGTCGAGCTACCATTACTCTTTTTGTATGCATCACTGATACATGCATCCACTCTCTCTTTAAAAACTAAAGGTGGATCATCATGTTGTGTGGCTTCACGGACAGACACAGTTTTTGGCGTTTAGGTATTGTGGAAATTTGCTAGTGAAATGGGCGTGTCAGTCCGTGTCCAGCTCCAATACATGCTTACTAATTACTACACATTCTGATTTCATTTTTATACCACTAATGTGGCAAACAAGCATACGGCCCGCCTGATGGTAAGCAGTTACCGTAGCCTATGGACACTTGCAACACCAGGGGCTTCTGCTTGCAATTCTGAATTGTGATTTTATTGTAATATGTACTACTATATACCACACGATTACCTACATTAGCTCAATTATAATATTAACTTTGCCTGGTTTTGCTTATTGAATCATTGAGTGAATAACTATTTTGGATCACTTTTCTGATTCATATTAAACTATTTTTATATTTACGAGAATTCGCCTCTGTAGTTCAAAAACATTAATATTTATTCTACGTAATGTTATACGCGGTCATCTCCATTATAGTCAATGGATATAGTGTTTACAATTGCGAGGAATTTATATCAATTTCACAGCTACAATGGACAATTGCACTTTCAATTGAATCTCTGTTAACTGGAGCATAGTAATATAGACCACTTGTTTTCATTAGTGCAGTTTACAAATGATACAACAAGGGTTTTATTAGATACTATTACAATATCAAAGTCTAATCCTCTGAAGTTGCGAGGGCGTCAGTACTTGATTTACACAAAAGGATACCTAAGCCTTCCTAAGTTATAACACAGTCTATACAATCATACAGTCTTTCTACGAAGACGTCTCGACAGGGCAATCGTGCGGGGTGTGAGGGGCGAGACGTGGGAAAGCCGAGCCCGACCTGCGAACAAAACGATGTTAGTACCTCGGGACACAGCATACTAGCTGCACAGCATATAGCCGTGGCGATACTATCTAGACGTTGTCGGCATTTTCCACGAGATCAAAGGTGTCGGACGACTGTATGGTTTTATAGACTGTGGTTATAAAGACATGCCAATTCTTATAAATTCCCTTGACACTAGAACAGCCCAGGAAAAGAGATATGTTACACTTTGATAGAGAAAAAAACCCGTCTAGAAAACACCGGTTGAATGTTAATATACCCCATCCCAGAACTTTGTATGTCGACAACGTTCTCACTTGGAACAGGACATAAAAAAACAACATCAATTTATCAAGACATGTAAATAATGTTGAAGAAACTCTACATTCAAAACATTCTTTGTTATTGCGGGAAACCAATGCGTAAACAAATATTTGGATCAGTCTGGATAATCTCAGGAACTTAATTACCCTAATAAATAACACCAAAGTTGGTTAAAAACAATGTCGGCAATGAGATATTATTAGTCATCATCATCATCACAAATCAGGGTGAAAGGGAATGGGCAGATACTCCACAACGCGTGCCCACTGCGGATCGGTGGAGGTAGGCTAGTGGTCAATCTACAGTTGGAGTTTTCAAGCCGCCTAGAAGGCTTCCGACTAGCTTAACGACTATCACAATTAAGTGATAAACGGGACCAAAGGCTTTTTTTATTAGTACTAACAATAAAACTGCCTGTTTGAATTGTAATCTTAAAGATTAAGTGAAGGCTTCTATCGTTACATATATGCATTCACCTGTATGTCGACTGACAAAACAAATAGTCGACGGATATTGCGATCTCTATTTGCCACAACGATCCAAATCCAATTATCTTTCAAAGGTACAGTTTATTCAGAGAGATTATCTCTATTGTCTTTATTGACACACGTCGAAAAGCGATGGACGGTCTCCAGTGAATTCTAAAACGTTTGTTTAAATGTGTTTGATCAACAGCAAGGTTAAAGACCAGAAAATTACAGATAAAGCGCTAATGTTATTGGTTCTTCTACAATACACTTTGAATACATTGATGCATTAGCAACTCATCTAGTTAAAACGTTCAGTCATTGTGTTCGTCAAGGTGTTGTAGACGATTTTTATTTCAAGGTTAATGTTTAGGGGTATATAATTACTTAGTATAATACAAGTATATATTCTCTATACAATGAAATAGGTAGGTGCACATAGGTATATAGGAGCAGTATGCACCTGAGAATAGAATCCGTTGAGGCGGAAGTCCAGATATATATGTGTCAACGCATAATGTTTATGAGAGCCGAAACTGGAACTCCCTGAATGCAAAATATTTACCTTTTTACCAGAGAGTAGGTAACATATCTTTGAAAAGGAATTGTCGACCTTATAAACGTCTGACTCATAATCTTGACCAGTCCACAACAGAAAAATGTTGCTTCTTATGTTTTTTCAAATGATTGAAATGTGGTTCTTGATAGTCGTGAGTCATGTTTTAAATCGTTATTTTAACGAACACGAGCCGCAGTATTTCAATGACTTAATAAGCACCAAGTTACTTAGCCAAGGTAATACCTAAGGCACTATGACTCAGACAATGTGCGAGCTATCGTACAGCACGTTCCAGCGGAACCAGATAACGGCATATTACCATATCGCGTGTTGAAGTAGCCTTCAAGTTTGGAAGGTTGCCAAAACGCTGTGTACCTTTCCTTTTCAAGGGTCTGGGGACAATGTCAAGTTCTACGTCCTCTAGGAAACCCTGGTCAAGTTACGGTTAGGGCAATGATCTAGGTAAGTACCCGATTAATGTACAAAATTTTGTGTCATTATATGTAGTTTAGTTTATGATAGTAAGATCTATATTGAATTTGTAATCATCAGTTTCAATAATTGGACTGTTTTACAAAAAAACTTAAACCGACTTCAAAGTACACTAAGAAGTAATCAAATCCTGATCTGAATGGGACCAAACGGGAAGTGTACCCTTCCAAACAAAAAAATAATTTTCCAAATCGGTTAATAAATGACGGAGTTATGAAAACATAAAAAAAAATACAACCGAATTGAGTACCTCCTCCTTTTTTGAAGTCGGTTAAAAATGCCATCACTCAGTGCCAAATATGGATAGAATTATTAAGAATGCAGGTGTAGGCTGGTATATTGATGAGATTTTAGTATTCAAATGGATGCTATCCTAGTTTCCCCGAACTTTTGTAACATCGTAAGGGCTCCTAAGGAGTCTCAAGTTCTCAACACTAAATATTTACAAAAGTAAACCATTTGAGAAAATGAGTTTCGGCTCCATTGAAATCTTTAACCGGTAGGCGCTAGGTGACAAAGTGCTGGGTTTGAATAGAGATTTAGATCGCAAATGGATTGATTTGGTAGGTGAATGTCACACTGGGAATTTAAAGGTCTAGTAATCTTGTTCTGTGAATCAGGTGGTTTGTACGATGTGAGAGGTTTAGCGCTTTATTCTTGAAACTAAAATCAATTAACTTATTTTTTAATTGGTAACAGAATCCATATTATTGTGATCCTTCATAAAATTCTTTAATTTTAGCTGATTTTAACAAATAAGAGAATCAGAATCAGAATCAGAATCATTTATTCGTAATACATAGGTAAACATAATTGGATCATAAATACATAAATTGTGCGCTATGTTTTGCCAAAAATATAAAATTTGGTTTTCATTTTCATAAATTAAATATCTTAAAATTAAATCAACCTTTAGAGAAGAGAGAGAGAGAAGGTTCTAGTTCGATCTCAGTTCGATGCATATATATGTTGTTATATACGTCATATCAGTAAATGTTATTTAGTATTTTAGTACAAACCAATTATGAAGTCGGTTTTATTTTTTGTTAAAAGTTATTATTGATGTTTGCATGCCAAATAATTTGCTTATTGCGTGTAGTTATAGAATGAATTACACAGGTTTCTTTTTACAATATTTTATGCAAATAAATATATTTTATTACACACAATTCCATCCACATAAGTTAAGTAAGGGTGGATTTTTTTTTTCTATTTTGTCTTCTCTTAACTTTACGAAGACACGTAATATAATTTGAAATGTATTATCCTCAACGGTGTAGGATTTCGTGTATTAATCTTAAATTAATAAGGTTAAATTTTGATTAGAATCTAAACTTGTATAACAAAGGGACAAATTACATTACTTATGGTGTTTCTTTAAGACTTGTTAAATTAAACCACAAAATAAGCATACAGCCCGTTTGATGCTAAGCGGTTACCGTAGCCTATTACACTAATAATCAAGTAGTGAATCCATCGTATAATCAATTCTAGAAGTTGATTTGATTAACAATATAACGTGTTACGGTGCAATAAGACGGCTAATATATTAGCAAATTTTGTGCCCCTGCTGGCTAATAAAATTTTAGGTTCTTTCTGAACTAGTGGAAATCGAAGTTTTGTCAAAGCTTCAGAGTTTTGCTTTTGTATAGATTCAATATATAAATGCACGATTTATGAGAGAGTAATTTTGGAGTTCATTTCCATTCCGCTATTAGTATTTAACTACCCCAAATAAATTTAAAATAGGTATATAATCATAATTTCGGTCCATTAGGTTATAAAATGATCCTACTATATATAATAATGTGATAATTATTTATTAATAAATACCCTGAGTTAGACTTGAAACGAGTTTTCAGATATGGTGTTCCAATTTAAAAATGTTTTCATGTATTTTTGAAGGTTCGATATAGGTTCGTAAAATACATACTAATTATACTCGGATACTCTATTTTGACACGAAAATTAACAAATCTGTATACAAAAAGCCTAAATAAATATTTAAGTAAAAAATATAATATAATTTTCGCAGGCTATTTTACTTCCATGTTTATTTTTGTATTAGCTTTGTACACAGGGGTTTCATGTATTAACCTCATTAGTATTTATTAAAAACTCGAGATTAAAAAGTTCGTACTCAAATGAACAAAACGATGTTATTGTACTAATTTGCTGACGGCAAAAACATAGCTTGTGCGTGAAAATTAGCAATTTTTCATTCAAGCTCGTGATTTGATAAGTTATAATTAGCGATTTAAATCTTAGTAGAACATTCTCCTCTACTCGACCTCACGGGCCATACATCATAATAAATATTCAGTTATTTACAGCAAATGTACAAGCAAATGTAATATAGAAAATTTCCTCGAGCGATGTAGCCGCTGCTGTTGCCAGCCATTGGCAAGGTTCCCAGCAGATCGGCCGAGTTCCCTTTTTGGATGACCTAGCTATAATGCATTGATGGAAGAAGCCTCCCCGCCCGCCTATCTCCGGAAGCCTCGATTATTTTTGATAATAATTTTCCACACCGGCCGCAGCTGCCCCTGCAACTTTACAGTCGCGGTAAGTGAGATTACAAGTGTTTCCACATGTGGCATCCCACACCAGCGAACTGCTGTCACTCCACGGGATCAAAGACATATATACCATCCGGTCCCTTGCATTTTAACATTACATCAGTTTCATGTAGGTATTTTTTTTTAAATAAAATGAGCTGGCCTTTACTTTAGAGTTAGACTCAGTCTGAGAAATCGAAGCAGAGGATGTTACAAGCTTGCTCAGAATCTCTTGCCTGTAGGATTCCAAATTATAGGGGTCAGGAAACGCAGACGCCAGAAGTTTATTTTTGCATTATTTAAATTGACAAAGCAAAACGTTGTGTCGAATACAGACAACTGTAAATGTTTTTTTTCGATGACTGACGACTCATTATATAAATAACGAAGTAAGTTAATGCCTCCATTATGCGCACCGTGCCGGTGGGGCGACCTTCGCGGGCCGCCCAGGAAATTGCACCCCAGGGGCGTCGTTAACCCCTTAATGGCAACACTGGCCACCGAATTGCTGTTAACCCTCGACTAACGAGAGCGTTTTGTATTCACCTTCTTTTGTTGTTTGAAAATTTTATACGGTTATTTGTTGCATGTGTTGTTTTTTTATGCTGCTGGCATTCAAATAAATTTTCTACAGGTATGGTTGCATGACGTAATTTGGTGGTGCTACTGTGCACTAACTGTGAACCTCCAAACCGGTGGTAACTTCAGTAAATGTTACCTTCATAAGTGCCCTACTAGGGACTAAATTGAGTTTGAGATCAACGAATCTGACCATTATTAGACACGGAGTATAATTGCTTACATTGTAAGAAATTCAGTTTTCTACCATATATCGAATATCGGCCATAGTCATCCGACGATCCACACACGCACTGACTAACACAAATAAGAACCAATATAAAAAGTTCACCAAAGCAATGGCTCTGATCATTATTAGCTATGGCTTGAGTTTCACAAGTTCATGATAAACACTACAGTTGCAATAATTCGCCTCAATCGAAACGGCAGTAGCTGCCACTTCGCCGGCGGGCGGCTGAATTATGGCACTTGAAGCTCGTGCCAGCAATAATAACTACAGTGTAACCTACCCTGTACGTATACAGAAATGATTAACGTAACATTGTTGAACATTTTAAGCGATGCAGTCATGGATGCGAACCCTTTGAACTTTCGGTAGCACGGTGGTTGCCTGAAAATCTGCCGCCAATCTGAGAGTCAGTTAATCTAATTTATAGACCTCGAATGATCAATTGTTTACTAGTTGTAAAAGGAGGTGTCTTCGAGTTGACCCTTTAATTATCTCTATTTCACCACAACCAGACCCTTGTCCATAAAGTGAATACGATGAATTATTGAAGAAATTAATACGACAACTGTTATGGATGTAGGGTTGCCACTTCTTCATACAACTTGGAATATTTGCACTCTTCTTTTCTAAGAGCGTAAACGACATAAGCAGGTTTCACTATTCTAATGATTAAAATGCGAAGGAAAGGAATATAATCGTAAGTGCTGTTTATGAAAAAAATACGTATCGTCGGCCCAAAACCGTTCGAAGTGGAAGTTAAAGGGGGAGGCCTAAGTTCAGCAGTAGACATCCATAGGCTGATATGATGATGATGATGAGAAATTCATTTTGAACAAATGGTTATATGAGGCACATTTTAATCAATCCACATTTTATATTGAAATAAGAGTAAAAAGTAATCTAATTATTTATTAACAACAATTTTGAATCGCCATTTGTTCACCGATAGGTACATTTTTAATTGGAACGACAAGTCAAGAATTAAATTAAAGATACATAAAAACATTCCATGCCAATACATACGCCTTGAATAAAATGTAACAATATTGACAACAAAGTAAAACGAAAAAACATTACACAATCCCGTTTTATTTTCAGACGACCTTCTTTGTACTTTTTCCAGAAGATAAATCTAATTTAAACATTAGGCAACCTAATTGAATACATCCCTTTTAAGGAACGGGTGCCTATCTTTTTATAAAGAAACGTGACAACCATAGTAAGTGAATACGTAGTGGAGAGTGCAATGACCCAGCTGATGGACAATTAAGAATCATCTTTTGTTAATTGGAGTTACTAAGAGATTCTGAGGGTACAGTGACGCTGGTTGCAATGCCTCTAAACATTTAAGTGGTAACATTTACACGCCCATTCTACATTGCTACAATCATTTGTCTTAAGTAAGAGTCATAAGGCAATCTTAGAATAAACTAGCGCCAGATTGTTTCAAATAATACTTTGGATCCCCAGTTATATTGTAGCTTCTTTCAGTTACTGAGAATTCAAAATCTCACGAGGGATTTGCGATTCCTTTTGTAAGCCAGCAATTGTTTTGTCGAAAATAAAATTAATTAAAATTGTCAACAAAAAAGTAACTGTTGTTATTTTCCTGAAACGTTTTCCTCAGGCTTGAAAGATATAAAACAAAAACAAACTGAATTATAATTAATCAGTCGCTGCGGCTTTACGATTTACCTCAAATGAAATGGTAAACCAAATTGAACCGAATAAAACCTTTTTATTTATTTATTTATTTAATTAAATAAAATCCACAGCTCTTAGTATAATTTGAATGAACATATAAGATTAATCAAACAGCCAATGACGGATTTACATTTAAAAAAATTTGGATACATTTAAGACAGCGATTACATATTCAATTTATATTAAAAATAATTTGTATTTTAAAAAAGAAAAACAAAAGGGTGTCAGTGTGAATGGAGTGGGGGTGTGTTAGCGTGTGTTTTGGATGTGTGGGGGGTGTGTGTGAGTGTGTAATGAATGTATGTGAAATGAATGTATGTGCGCAATGTAATATAAATATAAATACAGTATATATGAGGAAACAAAAAGTAATATCGTTTTATACCAAAGATGAGAGTTGTCTGATATAATAATGATACTTTATACAAGTATAGATATAATAAAAAAATAAAAATAAAAATAAGTAACATAAACACTGTGGTGAATGAATTATTTCTGGCCACTTTTAGTCAGGATATCTAAAATGGACTTTCTGAAAATCGCCTTATTACTGTTAAACAGGTCGATAGAATTAAAGTTTTTATTATAATACCTCTGCAGTCGACATACAACAGAATTCTGTGCATAATTTAATTTTCGTTAATAAATTAATAAAATTTACGTTGATCCAAATAGGTCTACATAAAAATTGCATTAGCAAGAGGCATACCATACTAAGCATATTCTTGTTAGTTTAGTTAGTTACCTTGGCTTAGAATCTTAAGTTGATCCCATACTAAAGTTCATAACTGTTTTAAACAGCTTCAAAGTGTATAAACAATTACAATATTGATAAATATTCTCAAATGTTGGAATTTGTATCTTTAATGTTGACGAACATTGTATAATGTAAGTTATCGTTTAAAAACAAAAAATGTTTGCTTCCATAAGAATTTTACAAAATTTTAAATATTTTTGCCGATGTGGGAGCACCTTTAGAGGCTTCAATGTATCTATAAACATAATTAATTTATCGTTGACATCACACATGTGCGAGAAAGGGAACACAAAGCAATGCAAAAAAACAGACGTTCGCTCGGGGAAATACCCAAGTAATCAATAAAGTTGTATACAACTTCGACGATACAATGTTACAAAGTAATGTTTGTTTCAGAAGTTAGTAGAGGGTATCATTCACCTCTCAGCCAAAATAATTTCCAAACAAAATATATTAAAAGGAAAATAAGCGAAGAATAAACGGTAGCAGTGGAAACTTTCAGGTCGTAAATGAGTCAGTGCCTGCAGACTACAGAATATTTATTGTTTTATATTACAGTCATCCACTGCTGTCTCTACCTTTGTTTTAAATTTACTTTTTTTATGTTTCGGAATGTTTTTTTTTTGTATTGTTTTTGCGGTTGAGCTGCAGGGCCTGTCTGTACCTTTGTTTGACGTATTATATTAAAGGATACATGAAATACTTTTCATTAAATAGTGTAAAAGTAATTAAGTCTTATTTTTAATTTCTTTTAAAGTGCGCCTATTGCGCACTTTAAAATTTTCTAAAAAAAAAAAATTTGCGCATTTTGATGCTGTTTTTATTTTTCCATAAGGTTTATTATACATTACCAGGATGAAGTTGTTAGCTATAAATAGACAATGTAATGTATATAGCATTACTAGGTAATAATAACACAATCGTATATCCACTCCATCAAAAAAACAATTATAGGTAGGTACATATAACTGTGGGAGACAGGCAGTGATATGTAAATAACATATCACTGGAGACCAATTTTCTATAGGTTCTTGTATTCCCGATAGTAAAATATTGCTTCATGGGAAAGTAAAGGGGAATCAAACATTGACATGTTCAAACAATATTCATACAAACACGATAAGTGCCAATTCTCAGAATGTCACACTCCATAATCATGATAAACTGAACATAAACGCGTTATGGAAATAATAGGTTTACGCCCTAATCCTAACACAACAGAACGAGGAAGACAGATTTTTTCCTTGGTTGCTCATAGAGCCCTATGAGGAGCCCTATGAGTATATTTATGACATAAATCCCAACTCCCTCAACACGCCCCTAAAGCTAATCTGACTAGTAGTGGATAGGCAAAATTAAGCTTTTGTCTAAGTGTACGGCGTCCCCTTATTCCCAAAAAAAAAACCTTGTTTGAGTTCTCAAACTAAACTTAACTTTGTGTCAAGATGAAAATGATCTTTAAAATTCTATATGATTGAAATTCAACCCAGGCTTCTAGCTCTTTAAATTAAAACAGACTTTAAATAGTATGAAAAATCTCGGCATATCACTCCCTCTACATGATGCAAGCCCAGGTGTCACACAATGGTTATATCGCGTGATAGAAGTCACGCTGTTGTATTGATCCCTGTGTAGCTTGTTGCTGGGTGTAAGCAAGATGACAAAATATCTTCATAATTTACAAGGACTTAGCTGATACCAGTATCAAGAATGTTTTGTCCATAAACCCTATCCTCAAGGATCATTAGAGTTTTGTTTGAGTTTCCTTGTTCTTAAGGATATTGAGTAAGCTTGTTCAATTTATATTAGGTAACTAATAGCTGAGATAACTTGTCATCGATGAGTGTGGTTGGAAAGATACTCATCCGGATCAAGATCCGGTTTCCATAGTATAAGCTTTGCTTAGTTTTGAACTAGAAGGCCGTTTTGAAGAACGGGACAGGATAGTATTATTCCTGAAATAGCATCGAAAACTAGTCATACAATAAAAATATTTTATGCAGTAATAGATCCAAATAGTCGAATTAGGTAATCTGATATTTAATTCGAAACCCAACTTTCATTCTATATACCTAAGGACGTTATTCAAATACACCTAATAATGTGATCTCATAAGAAGGGATCGCTTTGAAATATTGTGTCATAAAAACCAATGTCTCGGATAGTGGCCGAGATATAAGATATTTTGCTGCGAATATGAAGCTAGAGGATTTTGGAAGGTGACCGTTTTATAACAAATATAATTTTATACGTCAAAACCTACGTATAGAGAAGCTATTATAAGCAAAGGTTATGTCCCATTTTTTTAGAGTCAACTAAAGTTTTTTTAGTGCTGAAACAATAATTAGTCGTCTAAGCAATTAAGCATACAGTAGAAACTCGTAGCTCTAGAACGCTTTTAGGAGTATTTTTCTCGCAAACACCTTGTTTTTCACGCCGCTTACGCGTTTCGTTCATCGTTCTAAAACAACAATTGTGGCCGGATGGCCTCACTTGAACGGAACATAGTGGCGTCTTCTCTATACGTAGTAATAATAGCTCAATGGTCAAAACCTTGACAGAACGATGGTCTACCTACATGATGGTAAGTTCTAACCGCCGCCTATGGTCAAAGTCAAAGCCAATTCAAATCAATGTAGGCCCTAGTAGGGCACATATGAAGGTACCACTGAAGTTACCACAGGTTCAGAAGTCGGCCTCCAACTGAGAAGAACCGACAAGAAACTCAGCAAGGTTACATTTTTACATGGACATTAGCAAAAACGAAGGGATTGCCAATGCGTTCCTGGGGCTCTACCGCGTAACTTTCGTGGTAATCGTAACGAACACCATCGAATGAGACGCACACAGTATGACGCGACGATGACCATTCGTGGGCCCTGATTGGATGAAATTCATTAATGGTGTTCGTTACGATTACCACCAAAGTTACGCGGTAGAGCCCGGTCCTGTAGAGATCATTTCATACAACCCCATGTCGAAGCGCTGAGAGAAACTCGTAATGGGAGAGTTCATTCGAAGTTGTTAATGGTGTTCTTTAGGAATGTTCGAAGTGATGCTTGGACCACCGCGGATCGAGGATATGAAGTTTTTTTTAATTCACGAATGTGCAAATTCAAAAAAAAATTTTGAATACTAAATTTTACTTGACTAGAATATCTTGTATAGAAAACAATCACATAAGCAACCATGTAAAAACAAAGAATAGATAAAAATAGCAGAAATGCCATTCCCTACCGAGTGGACACAGCAAAGAGTCGTAAAGACGAACAATAGCCGTAAACGTAAAACATGCACAGATGTTTGCGTCCGCGGCTCCGATGTTTACACTTTGACCGGTTGTGTGTAGACTTTGTTTAATTTGTCAAGTCAAAGAATAAAATTGAAAGACTTTGTAGATAGGTCACAAAAAAAAACTTACTTAAATTATTTTCAGTTACTTTATAAAAACGAATTAAGTCAAAGAGGAGTGTTATCATTTGTACCTAAAATTACTTCCAATAAAACGATATCCATACAATAATAGAGAAATATTAAAAACGCAGTTCTTGGCTGGGTGTGCTGGTATTTAAAAATAATGTTATTTACCGTTTCTGAAGTATTACAGCATCACTCACAACGTGAATCATCTGGCATACTTGTGTGTGATTCAAGAAATCCATTATGAAGACTTCGAAGTATTTATAAATTAAACAGTCGTTGCTTTATGGAAATATTGTGAGCATTTTTTTTTATTTCACATACGCTTTTTATACGGTTCAAAATGGTTGTTGTAAGCACTCAAAACCTAGAAAAAAATTGGCTCCCAAGTAGAGAACGCGGTATTTGCTAAAGAAATTATAAAGTGTCTATCATTCGACTACAGCGAATAGTTGTCTGTCGTTATAAATAACTTCAATAGAAAATATCACCGAAATACTTCGACTATTCACCATTGGGAATATTGCCGAATAATCGCTATTTGATTCGCTCGAGTACGAGCAAACCTACCTACATGGTCAGCCGTATAAACCTTCAAATTCCTCTAACGAAATTCAGTCAGTCAAGCTACAACAAAATCTAACTACATAATTTATTTACAGGTAACCAAATATTTCAAAAAGCTTTATTATTGTCACTTTACTGCCAGGCACAAATCATAACAAATTCAAGGGTTTTGTCCTCTGATTTATTTATCGAGTCTATAGTATATTCTAAGTCGAGTCGCCGCGCTGTCTATTTGATAGATGAGAAACATCCATTAGTTTAATAAACGTGGCCATTTACCTAAAGTGTCCAAGGTTATAATATCTCATAATTGTTTTCAAGTTATTAATTTCTCAGAATACTTAAAGATTATTAACTCTCAAGGTTAACGTTCGACAGAATTAACGGTATTAGGAAAATTATTTGTTTCTGAAGTACTCGGACTGTATGTATTGTTAAAGTGGCCATAAAATATGTATACCTAACAAATCAATGTCATGTTATGTTAACCTTATGTACGTCATTTACGTCAACTATTTTTAACAAATCATAGTTCTTATTTTACATTCTTATTGGAAAAATCGGCCCATTAAGGCCGTTTTTTCCGATTTTTCATTGGCCATTATTTATTATAAGCGGTACTATCTGGCTGTTAATTTGAAAGTGTAAAAGTTTTTTTGTTTCGACTTATCGCGAGGCCGTCTCGCACTTGGCCAGTTTTTTTGTTATACATTTAATGGGGCTTCTCATTCTCACCTTGCAAGAAAATAAATGCTCTAAACTTCGTAAAACACTAAGTTCCTTCTTATCTTCTGTAGCTATTTATCACACATTCGACTTTTCGAAGTCATGAAAGCAGTAAATTAATTATTCGTCAAATGTCACATGATCGACTAATTAACAGCATTACCCCGAAGTTTGTCAGTCGATAGCATCAGGCCCGTGTCTATAATAACTTGGACAAAGTTGATGAAACAAAGGTCGTCGTAAGCCCTCATAGGGGGGCACTCCTAATGAGGGCTTACGACGACCCAGCACGGGAGCTTTGCGTGAAAATAACGACCGACTTGACATTTACCGAACACAACCGGTGGTGGCTTAGCATCTACATTGTGTTTCCATGAGTTGCATTAAAATACTATTTTGATGTAAATTACTATTAGTTAACGCTCACTATCTTTTCGTTTCGTTTTTGTATGGTATTTCTCATCATCAGCCTTTAATGTCCCACTGCTGAGCACAGGCCTTCTTTCACAAATCAGGGTGAAAGAGAATGGGCAGATACTCCACCACGCGTGCCCGCTGCGTATCGGTGGAGGTAGACTAGTGGTCCACCTACTGTAGGAGTTTTCAAGCCGCCTAAAAGGCCTCCAACTAGCTTAACGACTATCACAATTAAGTGCTAAAAAGAGAGGTAGAGCATAGCGTTTATTCGCTCAAAGAGCAGCTCCACCTTACAGAATACCGCAACCAAATAACTTTATGTTGTGTAAAGTTGTGTTCCTGCGCGTGAGTAGGGTCGCCAGAGCTCATAGGGGGGAAAGGTCGGTAACACGTGAGCGATGCTTCGTGTGTTGCAAGCGTCCATATGTATGGCTACGGTAACCGCTTACCATCAGGTGGGCCGTATGCTTGTTTACCGACTAAGTTGTATAAAAAAAAAAAAAGTGCTAACCGCGACCAACGGCTTTACGTGCCTTCCTAAGCACGGAAACGCTCGATTTGAAATACCACTAGGTGGTCACCCATCCAGGTACCGACGACGACGATGGTAGCTTAACTTGCCGATCGATCAAGAACGGCTTATCATGCTACACAACGAGCGCTTAAACCTAATAATATATGCACAAAAAAGAGTAAATTATAAAACATGTTTTTTATTACTTCTAAAACATGTATAAAGTTAAATAATCTTATTAATAGTTTCTTCGCATATTAACTATAATATACCAGGTAGAAATTAATTGCAATAATAATATTTTTTAATGAACTAGCGCGGTTCATAGAAAATACAATTCTAAATTCTCTTGGTGCGTCCATGCTACGCGAAGCGAGCACGGCACGATTCATTTACTTAAATTTATATTGTTCCATAGAGCGTGAAATAAGCACATTTTTATATAAAACTACTAGACAAAGAATGTTAGTTGAGAAGAGAGAGAAGAGAAGAGTTGCTTGGTTGATTGTTTTTTTTAAACGCGCTTATCTCTTGAACTAGCAGTCAGATTCGAAAAATTCTTTCACTAATAGGAAGCTACGTTATACTTGAGTGTTATAGGCCATAAAGTATTGTTATCCCGGGGACAGCTAGTATATTATACTTGGTTTTACCCGCGTTCGCCTATTTTGCCCTCTCACGGGTTGTATTTCAGAAAATCCTTTCTTAGCGGAAGCTTACACCATACACCCTCTAAGAAACTGTACATATTTTTTTTTATGTCAAGACGTTTACAAACAGGCTGACGTCCTCCTGATGGAAAGTGGTCACCGCTACCTATAAATATTTGCAATACCAAGGGGCTTGCCAATGTGTTGCCGACCATGTAAATTTAAGTTTGTAGGCTTTAAAGCTCTGAGATAACTGGATTGCGTAAATTAAGTAACTATCTTCTGAATAGTTTCGGAACATGTAGGCTATAAGAATTTCAAGTTTTCCCTACTATAGGTACTGCAACTATAATTTGAAATTCAATATCGTCCCGTGTGTCTGCTAAACAAGGTTTTTTACTTCATAACATAAATACAAATTACCCTACATATTATTTATTTATTATTATTATTAGCCTATACTGTCCCACTGCTGGGCAAAGGCCTCCCTTTCCTTTTTCCATACTTCTCGGTCGGCTGCAACGCTGAACCAGTTCTTTTTGAAACTGTCTAATTCGTCCCGCCATCTCCGGCGAGGTCTGCCACGGCACCGCTTAACATTTTGTGGTGTCCACTCTGTGGTAATTTTCGCCCACATATCATTCGGCATGCGACACACGTGTCCAGACCAGTCCCACTTCAACTTAGCCGCCTATAAAGACACATCAGCGATTTGTGTTTTGGATCGTAGTATAGTGTTTTTATGCGGTCTGTAAGTTTGACTCCCAATATACTACGCTCCATGGCACATATTACTTACTAAGTTTTTTTGTTGTAAGTTTCCGCATAAGTTAACATGACTTATCTTTTTTCAAAGCCTCTTAAGTAATATCATATTACTGAGACCCATTAGCTTAACTTTAAGCCGAAAAAATTATGTGTACACAAAATCCTATTTCCCAAATAACATATCGTAATATCTCTGGAAAAATGAGGCAGGCTTTGTACCTTGTCTAATCCTCGTTACATAATACACAAGAGATTCTTCTCTGATTATTATTTCGTATTCTGGTGTAGGTATTCTGTGCAAGATAGTTTTTTACTACCTACGAAACGTCTCGAGAATTCAATTAGCTTTCTGTTAAAATGGTAAAAGTTTTATGGATTTCGGAGAAATATCTAAAAACATGCGCAAATCATTGAGCTATTATTACTATAGAGAAGCTATTATAAGCAAAGGTTATGTCCCATTTTTTAGAATCAACTATAGTTCTCTTTAGCGCTGAAATAATAGTTAGTCGTCTAAGCAGAAAGTAGAAACACGTAGCGCTTTCAGAAAGCTTTTAGAAGTATTTTTCTGGCAAACACCATGATTTTCACGCCGCATACGCGTTTCGTTCATCGTTCTATAACGACAAGTGTGGACGGATGGCGTCACTTGAACGGAACACAATTGTGATGTGTGGCGTCTTCTCTATACGTAGTAATAATAGCTCAATGGCGCAAATATTGAATTATTTGTTGTGATAAATTAAATGATTAAAAGAAACAAAAAAAACCGACTGCGTATTACAAAAAAATAACTGAAAAGATAAAAACAAGCTCTTTAATCTATATAATTTTGAATATAACTTGAATTTTATAAGTTATTGCAGTCGGTTCAAACCAATAACTTATGTATTTTTTTTTCGTAATATTCGTTTGGGTGGAGATTTCGATAGGTTTCGAAAATATGCCATCTCGAAATCTCTACCTGTTATATGTTACAGCTAAAAGCTGGCCTTTTAGCCACCAAAGATTGGCTATATCTAGTAGCATGCTGATGTAGGCTATATCTAGTTTTAGCTATGAATAATTAGGCTACACCCTGCTACACCCAAGTTTAGCCAACTGCAAGGTGCACCTAGTTCTAGCCGGCTAAACCTAGGTGTAGCCCAACTACCAGCCGTAACATATACATAGCTCAAGAGCAATTAAATCTATGTATAACGATAAAAATCCCGCCGCAAGAAAGAAAATCTTTTTTTTATACCACTAAGGTGGCAAACAAGCATACGGCCCGCCTGATGGTAAGCAGTTACCGTAGCCTATGGACGCTTGCAACACCAGGGGTATCATACTCGCGCGTTGCCGACCCTGAAGAAATCTCTTCACGCCCTTTTTGAAGAACCCCATGCTGTACTCCATTGGGAAAACCACGGCATTGATATTTGATCAAGGACCAAAAATCCATTTTAGTAAGTAAGTATATTTACAAGAAAACTATAAAATAGTATGTTTTATTATTCAGTATCTATACTATGTATGTTCAATAATTCATCAACATTATACTTAATGTAATAATAAACGTTAAGACTTTGGAACACAATTTTCCTCCTCCTTTTTACCTACGGATTTTACTATTTTCCTGCTTCAAAACACGATTTATGGTTACGGATGTAGACCGTCGTATTCGGCATACTAAGCAAGTATTTGTTTGCATATCCTAGCGAGACATAATAAGTTAGATAGCTCCACGGAAAATTCCGTGGATAGCCATTGGATAGCTTGTTCAGGTTTCAAGTAGGTGCAAGATTGTTGTGGTATATTATTTTAATTTATTAATTAAGAGCACTCAGCTCACCATACTTTTCATACAAAAGCTCTGTACTTATGATGGCGTTTTTAAACACTTTTCGTTAGATGTTTTAAACAAATTGGTATCTTGTGAACTATATCTAGCAGTATAACTAGGCGAAAATAAAAAAAAGTGTGAAACAAATTCAGTAAAAGCCTCCGAAAAACAGCGGTTTTGCACAAATTTTACCTGAACTTTGGCCATATCTAATGTACCTATAAATTGTAAAAGTAAAGAAAACAGCTCTAAACAATGCTTGCAAATGTATTGGAGATTCTAAATAACTAACTTTTTTTTCACAAACTTGTAAGATTACATCACAGGAAGTATGGGCCTTGAACAAGTTTTATGATATGCGAAATCATGAATGACGACCTAGCGACCGCGAGTGATCAGCGGAATTTACCAACTGATAACCGATGGCTCTGATGGTGTCTCTCTTTTTTCGCAGTCAAACATTACGTTGGATGAAAGTACAAGCTTTTAGGCTACGCTTGCGTTGAAGTTGCGTTGGCCATGAAGGGCCCCCTTAAGTACTTGACACATACATTAAAATATTAAAAGTAGTGCAATACATGCGCCCTATGGCGCCCTACGGTAATTGCGATTTTGGAGCAAGAGCAACGTTAATAGATGTCTTATATGCCTCGCACATAAATAGAGTTTTACCAGTTCCGAGGAGTCAAAGTACTATAATAGTTGTCTGCGCATATAGGTATGTAGAATTATGATGTCGCTTGCATTGTGGTCTGTGTCATACTTCTTATATCTAAATTGTATTTTTGTTTCTAGTGTTTATTAAATACTTGTGTTGTTTGGAAATTAGGTTTCGTCTATGTCCCTTATGGGCGGGTCAGAGGCCAAACACAAGCCCATTTTCATAAAAAACAAAAAATTAAATTAAATTAAAAACAAATAAAAATAGCCAATAAATAAACGTATACCCCATTATTACGGATGGTTTAAAGCAAGTCTAGTAAAGTAAAACCTAGGTTATTCACTCACTTTCAATCAACGCCTTATTAACAAAAAGAGCCGGAACTATCTTAAAACTTGGGTTTTGCTGAGAATTTGCCTCTTCTTTTCAGTTCATTGGCTTACATGTTACTTATAAAAACTACCAGGCCGGCTGGATTCCCACCTACATTCCAACAGCTGCACTTTAGCAGCAGTTACATTTCTTCGTCTTAATTTACCATGAATGTTGATAGGCTTAGCCCAATCGTTGCCTATTCATATTTCCTTGACACATTTAATGCACAATTTGTGTTCTTAACACGCTGGGTCAAACATGTCCACATGTCAAGGATAGGCGCATTGCTTGCTTATTTATTGATAGCCTCCGTTCTGAAGGACATGTGCATTATTTTAAAAGGCCAATACGAAAGGTTTCATAATACCTAGTAAGTAATTTAGTTTAGAATAAAAATATGCTGAGCCATTATTCAACCACAGCTATCAACTAACTAATGTTTAAATTATTGGAACATAAATAGATAATAGAAGCTCGTGGTTTAGCACTACGTCTGTCGTGGTTGGTACCTGGATGGGTGACCGCCTAGTGGTATTTCAAATCGAGCGTTTCCGTGCTTCGGAAGGCACGTAAAACCGTTGGTCCCGGTTATTACTTAATTGTGATAGTCGTTAAGCTAGTTGGATGCCTCTTAGGTGGCTTGAAAAATTCCAACAGTAGGTTGACCACTAGCCTACCTCCACCAATCCGCAGTGGGCACGCGTAGTGGAGTATCGCCCAGTCCCTTTCACCCTCATTTGTGAAAGGAGGCCTTTGCTCAGCAGTGGGACATTATAGGCTGATGATGATGAAATAGATAATTATGTCTACACAGCTGAATAATCTTCTCAAAAAGGTAGGAGATCTCAGTACTGAGGCCAATATTTCACCGATAATATTTATGTTCCCATCCGTACGTGACGTATGGTCACTGCCGAGTTCATCATCACCCTATTATATCCCACTGTTGCTCACTGGAATGGGTATATGCGTGACCACTATGGATCGGTGGAGGTATAGGCTAGTGGTCAACCTGCTATTGGAGTTTTGCACGCCGCCTAGTAGGCCTTCCAATAGCTTAACCACTGTCATAATTAACTGATAACCGCGACCAACGGCTTTACGTGCCTTCCGAAGCAAGAAACTCTCGATTTGAAATACCACTAGACGGTCACCCACAATCTATAAATTGGGTCCAATTCTGATAGAACTCCTTATTGTCCTTAATCTTTGACCGTCCTTTACATCAACAACAGTTCTCTTCTATCAAACTTCATGATATTATTAGGTCAACGCTTTTTCATTATTTGAGTCACAGAATAAAGAATACTAACGTAGTCGGGTGTAATTTCTAGTAATATATCGACCATTCACACAGCAGCGCTCTTAGTTGTCTTATTTTATTTTATTTTCTTCTTTTTGGCTCTTTTATGTTTTTTTAACCTTTAATTTTAATTCAATTTTTCTATGTAAAGATACTTTTTGTCTTTTTAATACTCGTAGGTATAGTAAGCAAAATTTGTAAACGTACAGCTTTGTAAAGGCATTGTACATTTTAAAACGTGTTTGTAAAGAAATTTAATTATGCTGTGTAAGTTGTCTAATAATAAATAAATATTTACTTTTTTGCGATGGATTGCGATTTTATCATTCACATTCTTCGTAAATATTTTTTCTCCCTGAGCTTCCAATTATCTAGAGTTGCCTTTTCAAAATTTCGGGAATTTAGCCGCAAAGAAACGCTTCATGTTAGAAGCAGATCACACAATCAAAATATACAAACCGATAATACAAACTAACATTCGCATGGTGTTAATATTGGTCGAGGCAGGTATTTTTCATGATGTTAAACTCTCAACTTTTGCCAAGTGAGTAAAAGACATTTTACCTGTTATTTTTATGGAAACGACGATAAATCGTCACGTGTAACCGAGCTACCTATCTCTTGAGCATGAAATTGTTATGTCACTGGTCGGATTTCTCAGTGTCGATTACCTGAAATTCGATTATAGGATATATTGCGATTCACGCACGGCACACGAGGAGGATGTCAACGACCTCTGCACCTTACCCTTATTTCCTCCGATATGGAATATAAACAACGACAACAACGACTTTGACATTTCCCCCAAAGTAAATTAATTGAATATTTTTAGGTAGGTACCTACTTTAGGTATACAGTTTACTGTTTCGTTAAACTTTTTCTGCTTCAGTGGATTTGTTTCTTTGATTCAATTATAACTTTTGAATTCATCAGACACAATTTTTACGCTCAAAACATAGCTTGTAAAAAAAGCGAAAATTATACATGAAATTGGCACCAAGCACAAATATTTTATAGCTGTCCAATATTCGGCGCAAATACCGAGAAAAACGAAGCGTGGAATTCTGCCTTGCCAAGCCCTTGTAACATTGCTTTCACAAAATATAAAAAGTCCAGTATTGGATAAACAGTACAATGTTACCATGATAACATTAGGCATATAGTGATAAAAGCTTTTACACTTAGGTATAAAGAGAAAACGTTACCAAGATAAGAAACCACCTCGCCAGTTTTGGCATCTTACTTTTTAGTGCCTCTTCAACGTCATCAACTTATATGTGTTTTTACCTTACACTGAATATCGTAAAGCAATGTTTATGTTTCTGTGAAGCTATTCCGTGATCATTGCGTTAGACTTAATGTCTTAGGAATGCCGACTGTCAATTGGTCGTAGCCGCATGCTTAGCCGCTCAACGACCTATCCTAGCTGCTTTCTACTGAGTTAATAATCTGGATTAAAACTGCTTGCTCATTTCGAAAAGTTTCGAAATTTAAATTTGAAAAAATAGGAGTTTATCTAGAGTTTGAAGTGATGCTCTAAATCATGACAAATTTAAACCCAACGCATTGTATTTTTTTTTTTTTTATGAAAGTCAAAGCAAATCTATACTGAATAATATTAATGTACTCATGGTTGAGAAGCTAAATACATGATATACTAAACAAACGAATTAAGTACTAGAATATGATTTACTTCGAATAACTCTGTGTAAATCAGAGTAGCCAACACGATTACAGCGGCGCGCGGCGTCTGCCAATCCATTTTCGAAAAAGATCGTGAGAAAACCATAGGACGATGGTAGGGTAGGTAGTTATTAGGTAGGTACAATTTTTTGTCGCCAAGCAACTACCGGTGAATTCCAAAATCCCTTCGAAGCTTTTTAAATGCCGTTTGTAAATTAGTCTGAAGAGCTAAAATAAATAATTTGTTATTTAAGTTTACTCAGACAAGTAATTATTAATTTCAGTTGCTTTGTAAAGGTAACTAATTTCTAGGTACTACGACAGCTAAGTAATTACCCAAACTTAATTAGCTAAAACTATGGAGTTTATATTTTGTGTTTACTATATTGACTCATTAGATATATTATCTGGCATGTCGTTATTACTAAAATGTCTAGATGTTCATGGAGCAATGTAATTTTCATTTGAGGCTTCACTTACATTAGAGACTATATTAGAGGACTAGCTTGCTTTTTTTTAACAAACAATCACACGGCCTTCGTGATGGTAAGCGGTTACGGAAGCCTATAGAAGGTTCCAACACCAGGAGTATCACTAGTGCGTTACCGACCCTGCCAAAATCTCTGTATCCAAAAAGGTTAGTCGCTGTACAATGACAAAGGGCAGTGTAATTTCGTACTTCCCTAACACTACGAGCACAGCGACTCTTCGTGGAGCTCTGATAATATGTAAGTATAGGATGGGCAATATAACAGTTTTGATAAAAGCAATTTGTTACAAGAGATATGAAAAAAAGTTAGTCAGTAAAACTTACGCCCTAGTTAGGCTGAATAAATACGTTTTTCTCGCTAGAATAGTCAGGGCTGGTCGTAAACCAGAAATGTGGAGCAGGCAGTTTTATGATCGGGCACCAGGTGCCAGGTAGGTATAATATGAAAATATTTGGGACTTCATCGCTCTGATAAAATTATGTTAACTTCGTTGCGATTTAGATAAATTGCCTTATCAATTTATGTATGCGACATCTTTTTTGGGTGATATTTCCGTTTTATATTTGAGTTTTCCGGCCAGGGTTGCCATCCGTCTGGGTTTCCCCGGATTTGTTATAGTTTAGAGGGCGTCCGGGGAGCGTCCGCGCGGGGTTTCATTTGTAGTCTAGGTTTTAAAGTTTTTAAGTCACAACAATTAAAACCCTTTTTTTAACGAGTAATTTAAAAAAAAAACACTATTGACTGACATGTCCGGCCTACAGTTTTTAATTAGCGATCTGCTTTACCCCAGGGTTGAATTTTGTAAAACCCTTGGAGGATGTCTATGTCATATAAGACATACCTGTGGTTTGAACAGTGGGATCATCTGTCAATACGTCAGTCTCTCATTTTATATGTACTATACAAAGATTTTCATAGGGCATCGTGCCTCTATATAGATGACATAAAATAAATTTGATGACTTAATTTTTTTCAGAAATTGTTTCCACTTTGTTGTGGAGTCTAATCCTATTCCACAACTACACGAAATCATTAAAGAATATAGGTACCTACATTCTGCACTTTGAATCAAAACAATGAGTAATGAAAATATATCCAGACATTATAAAATCACTGAATCATAACATCTCGTCTAGAACTTCCATAATAATAATGTTTCCTAGAAATAAGCGACAATGCAATCTATACATCGCACAAGCGGTCGACCTTCGTAAGTTCCGCGCGGAAGTCCGTTGCCATGACGACGCATTCTCCTGCCAAGGAAACACCTTGAAACTCGATATTGGGGGTTGTTTTGTATCCTTTGATAAATAAGTCGATATAACATTGTGTACTTGTCTATTTTACAAAGAATATCTCTATTTACGCTTTACTCATGCGCTGTTTATAAGGATTCTTTCATATCCTTTAGTCTCACTTTTCAAATAATATTGAGAAGTTTGAGATGAGAGGCAGTTTTCTTTTACGTTGAATTTTGAGCTTTGTCAACATTAGAATCCTACTGTAGCGACATCTATCAGCCATCTATCAGTAACACCGAGATAGTTCACACACGGAAAGATAGATGGCGTGGCGCCACATTATCCTGCATCGCGCCTAAATCCTGCATCGCGTTAGCGAAGTTTTCTCGAGAATCTGCATATATACAACTGTCCGACATGTACAGTTGGACCGCGGTCCCCAGGCACGATGTCCCAGCCTGGCGGAAGATCTTCCCTTTTAAAATGGAGGTGTCATCCACCTTGCACCTCCATAGTGGTGACCCCGACGTGATGGATGGGAATATTTCCAACCCTCCAAAATCACGGAACATGCAGTAGCACTTCTGAGCAGATTCTCCAAGCTCATCACTCCCCACCGGCAAGCAGTCACACAGCAAGCCAACTTCGCCTTAATCAGGTCCATCGTAGCCGACTCACCGTGCTACCTGGTCCTGCAAGGCAACACTGCGACTAAGCTCCTCGCCCGCACAGTCCACCGCAGCACACGCCCGGATCATCTCTCCGGCGTGGCGGTTTCTGCACTACGTGGACTAGCCGGTTCAACCTGTCGCAGCATCTGCGCTCCGTCTCGACTCACCGTAGACTTCGAGCAGCACTGGCACTTGCAAGCTTAACGCAACGACTCAACAATGGATCGACCTCCGGTCTAGGAAGGGAGTGATGTAGCGACATCTATCAGCCATCTATCAGTAACACCGAGATAGTTCACACACGGAAAGATAGATGGCGTGGCGCCACATTATCCTGCATCGCGCCTAAATCCTGCATCGCGTTGGCGAAGTTTTCTCGAGAATCTGCATATATATACAACTGTCCGACATGTACAGTTGGACCGCGGTCCCCAGGCACGATGTCCCAGCCTGGCGGAAGATCTTCCCTTTTAAAATGGAGGTGTCATCCACCTTGCACCTCCATACTACTATAAGGTGGCTCATTACGTGGAAGACAAATATATATGGCTGTAGTAGCTTCTCTCTGCACCTGCATCCCCCTGGCTATGTGAAAATTGTATGAATAAGCATAATAATAAGTAATATATAGGTATATTGTATAAGTATTTGGGAAAAAGCTGTAATATGAAAAGATCTTCCACAAAAAAAAAGAAGAGCCAAATCAAATCAAATCAAATCATAATTTATTCGCTAATATGGGTACATGTGGATGTTACAAATAATATAGAGTGGTCACATAAGCCTTCATATAGGCATGCACATTTTTCGAAATACAAATTTAATTGAAATATTATAAAATTTACTAATAACATTATTTAAACCTTGCTGAGTTTCTTGCCCGTAGTCTTCTCAGTTTAAGTGTATTCCGAACCGGTGGTAAATTCAACTGTATGTACCAATTTAGCGTTCATAAGTGCCTTACCAGGGCCTAAACTGAATAAATGACTTTTTGATTTTGATTTGATTTGATTTGAATCTTTACCTTTATACCAGTACCAACGGGTCATAAAAGCACAATGGACAATTAGATCTAGATGAATTTTAAAACCTTCCAGTTATCTTTTATTCAAACAATAGTGAACTTCCACTTCCTTCCTGATTTCACCTGCCTATTTACCATGCTTCCTCATTATCATAACATTCTTCCTCTAAAAAGAAACGTTCCGATATTCCGAATTTATCGTATAATATTTACGGTACGTCGGCACCTCACAGTTGGTACGCCCGATGTCAAATAACCAGTAAATCTCAAGTAAATCTTCAGTAAATATACGTCAAAGTGAATTCTCGTCCCTGACAGATCTGTCCGGGGGTAATGGTAGAGATGCCGCTTGACGCGATCACAACTCGATATGACGTCTGTTACGGATGGCCGATCGTGTCAGATTCCTTTTATCTACAGATTGTTTGATTGTGTGGTACAATTTGTCGAATTATCAAGTAAATCATAGATGTAATAAAAGTAAAAGAAATAATAAGAGTAAAAAATAAAAGAAATAAAAAATAACTTACAAGTGGATACCATGAAGAAAGCTTAAAAATAACTTGTCTCGAAATAATAACTTGGCTATTGCACCAGCTCCTGGAAAGAAACAAAACAATAATAAATAAAAATAAAATAAAAATAACAAAACAAATTAATAACACAATTACAAATACATACAAAATAAATACGCAGTTTCGATTTAATGTTTATTAATATTCACCGCACCTAAAAATAAAACAAGCTGATTTCATCAAACAAAATAGTAATAACAACTAACAAACTGTAAAGCGGCATGTTATTTTTATACCTAAATGGCAACATAAATTACAAAATAAAAACTCCTTTGCGGTTATCCGTTTTCCCGTTCTAAATTTAAAATCCTTTTATCGCATACAGAGCGTCAGTGGGTGTTCGTGCGTCCGGCCCGATGCCGCGTAACCGCGGTCTCGTGAAAAAGAAAAAAAAGAAAATGCGCCCTGCGGCTAAGCGCCACATGTGCCGCAGCTGGAATCGAGTTTTGCTGGAACGTAATCGACTATCGTGTGAAAATAAGTTAACTCGATTACTAGGGTTGTAGTAGATTATTTGAAATAGAGAAAAATCAGGTTTCTATTAGAAGTGGGATACTAAGGAAAATGTATAATATAACTAATAAATATTTATTTCCTTAAGAGGAATTACGATTACAATAATGTTTCTAATGTAACACAGATCATCGTTATCTAAAAGGAAGTTGTAGCTTGTTATCCAGGCTTAACGTTGGCAAACAAACGCCTAAACAAAATCAACAACACAAACACGATACAGTCATACACACAAACAGACGCAATGATTCTTCGCTGAGTCACAAACGACATGGATCATTAGGCGCATGGTGACCTAACTATTGTTAACTGCACGACTTGAATTGAAGTTATTTAGTATTTAAAAGAGCTAGATGTGGCGAACTTTGGGAAAATTCAGTAAACTATGCTGGTAAATCTAGAACTCTTAACTGAAGAATTTCGAAAGTTAGTTTAGATAAGATGTTAGTTACACAGTCGCGTTAAACATCATATCGTAAAGAAAATAACTATATCATAAAATAATTGATCGGGAAACCAAATATTATTAGTTATTACATGTTCTACTCACTGGTTGTATGTACTAATTCTATGGTTTATTTATTAACATTGAATTCTATTTCATAGATACTTACGAGACGTTAGGTGAATAAACGCGATCTTTAAAATACCTATTGATCAATTTGCAATCTGTTGTGCAACTGATTGATAGATCAATCCAAATTGTACCTCCCAAAGCATAATTTGGAAATTATAAGTTGCATCATTTATATCCTGTAGATTTGCATGTAGCAGGTAAATAACTAAGTCGAAGAAGAACAACTAGACTGTTGGACGCACGGGTTGGACGTCACGTAAATACACTGAATCACAGCGGTTAGGCTAAAACATGACACGGATCACTTGGCGGTTTGCTTTATATTATTACGTTCTTTGTGTAAACATCGCACTGTTCTACCCGTTTATGCATACATACTAGCAGACCCCCGCGATTTCACCCGCGTACGGTTTGATTTTTTTTGCGCGGAACACTAATTATTTTTCAAAAATAAAAGTAGCTAAGGTACTCCTAATAACAAGACAAAAATGTTTAAAAATTCAAACCGATTTTATTCAAAAAAAAGTTGATCTCACATAAAACTTGGTGCAATGCAATACTCTTTAAAATTGGAATGTCAAATATAAAAGAATATTTAAATCAAAGGCACTAAGCACTATTGATATCAACTTCGATGCAAATCACCCCTACCCCTTTTAAACCCCGTTAGGCGATGAGTTACAATAAAATACGAAACACGTCTTCCAAAAATTCTATAAAAAAAAAATGCAAAATTTGAAGTAGAATGGACCAAGGAATCACGTTGTCCCATACAAACTTTGCCCACGTCTTTCACCCCCTTAGGGGTGGAATTTCGGAAAATCCTTTCTTATCGGATGCCTACGTCATACAAAGAACACACCCTCCAAGTTTCAGGTCTGCTAGAATGGCCTGACGAAAGATTTTGAACTTGGGACTGGTACTACAATAGAAAGTATCCTTCCATCGCGCCTAAGGTTTCCGAAAGCTAAAGCTTTTGTTTGAACCCACGGCATTAGATGTTCCTGTACGGGCGGCCGGGGACCTCGTGTAATAAGACGCCGCTTAGGACGAATGCGCGAATCGTGAGATCCCTTTTCCCGTACTTTATTTTATTTGCTGGATTGCCAAGGGCGTCATGAAAAGCCGTATGGTTGGTATATAAACGATTTATTTATTGAACTTTAACACTTCTGTGACAATCTGTCTGAATACAATAATTAACAAACTTTTTAAATTACATAGATGATTTACACAAATATACGTAGACAATGGGTGCCTGATGCTACACTGATAATTTACTTAGCCGCTACTATGGCATCTGCCTTACTGTTTACCGATGGGGTAACTAACTAGCCGCTACTGTGGCATCTGCCTGACGTTATACTACTTGATGGTAATCTCAACTTGGCATCTGCCTTACTTGGTACTGTCCCGGTACTGTCCTACTACTGTGACATCTGTCTGACTACTACTACTACTATACTTAGTAGATACTTGCTGTCCTGGAATCGATACTAAATGAGAAAAATGTACTGATTATATGCAAATTATAAACGCTGTGTATACGACTCACGCGGTGAGCGAGTAACTTTTTTACGAGAGAAAACATATCTTTTTCTTGTCTAATTTAAGTGCATTTAAGTAACCTCTCTATCTTGCATATAGCGCTAACCTTGTCTAAAAGTTCTAGAAGGATCTAATCCAAAAAGTGTAGTCCGGTTACCACATCTCCAAAGGTTCTCCGATACATTTTGTCTCCCTTTCGCATATATAAGGAAATTTTATTGTTGATATTTATAGTTCCGGGTAAAATCACGTAAATTTCAAAATATGATCAGGGTTTCATTCAGGGCTTGTAGTAAAACTTATTATTTAGGTCTTACGTTAGGTAATGCGAGTTTAAACAGTAAATACATAGTAAGTAGTTGGTGTGCACATATGGTGCTTACGAAACAATTCCAACTAGATTACTATGCCTAATCGAGTGTTTTGTTGACATGTTAACACTTTTTTGTTAACTTAGGTTTCAATATGAATACTAACTTTATCGTGTAACAAGTTTTACATTTGTAGAGGGTTATTCACGATTCTAAAAGTACATTGTAAATCTTAGTTCTACCTAGACTTTGTCTAGACTTTTACCTATGTTTAGGGTTCAAGTACTGTTTATTTACTATACAATTTATGTTGATACGTATTCTAAGGGTAATCATTGTACACTCGGGAGTAAACTCTTTAATATTTCTTATTTCTAAACATTTTAATTTTAACAAAATATTACGTAATCATAAAAAATAACAATAAATGTCCTGAACACAACAAGTGTCCCGAACATTCTCCCGCCGTTCTTCGACTACGGTGTCGATGAAGACATTTCCGGTTGAGGGACTACTGGCTCGGTGGGCAGGATGATCAGCTTCTTCGTGGGACGTCGTAGTGTTCCGCTTCTGGTGCGCACGTCGACTGCTCGTACGATGCCATCAGCTCCGGGGTAGATGGCTTCGACGATCCCTCTTGGCCATGTGTTGCGAGGCAGGTTGTCGTCGGCGACTAGTACGACGTCTCCAATCTTGATCTCCGCGCCTCTTCCGTGTGGCTCCCGCCGGTATTGCAAATCGGGGAGGTATTCTTTCACCCATCTTGCCCAAAATCGGTCGGCAAGATGTTGTGAAGCTCGCCAGTGTGTTCTGCCGATGAGGTCCTTTTCGTTGAAGGTGCCTGGTGCCGGAACTCGCGCTGACCCGCCAAGAAGGAAGTGGTTGGGGGTCAGCGTTTCTTCATCCTCAGGATCTGTAGACACGTGCGTAAGGGGACGACTGTTGACTGTGTACTCCGCTTCAACCAATAGAGTTGCGAGTACTTCTTCTGGGGGATGTTGCTCTTGAAGTATCACTGAGAGGGCGGTCTTAACTGATCGGACCAGCCGCTCCCAGGCTCCTCCCATGAACGGAGCTCCTGGCGGAATGAAACGCCAGGATATCATCCTCTTGGTGGCTTCGTCTTCAGTGGCTGCGTCGATGGATTGACGCAGCTCTTTGTCAGCGCCACGCAAATTTGTCCCGTTGTCTGACCAGATTTCTGTAGGACATCCTCTCCGTGCTATCATCCTTCGCAGGGCCATGACCGCAGAGTCCGTCGTCAGGGATGCTGCCAGCTCCAGGTGAACCGCCCGTGTGGTGAGGCAGGTAAATAGTGCCCCATACCTCTTCTGGCGACTACGCCCGACTGTGACTGACATCGGGCCGAAATAGTCGAGACCCGTGTATGTAAAGGGCCTGACGTGGTGAGCCAGTCTGCATGGGGGGTGGTTTCCTGTGGCTGGCTGTGACGGCATATTTCTTCGAATGCGGCATGGTAAACATCGGTGGACCATCATCTTCGTGACTGGACGTAGGCGTAGAATCCAATAGTATTGGCGACATTCGTTTATTGTTGCCTCTACGCCAGCGTGCAGCAGCTGTCTGTGGGTATATTCAATCCACAGCTTCGTTGTTATGTGATTTCCGTCGAGGACAGGTGGAGACTTCTCGAGGCCGTCAACATTCTTCGTAGCTCCGATGCGAGACCTCAGCAAAATGATTCCGTCGACTAAAGCGACAGATATTGGGCGCAGACGACTGCTGGTAGATACAGCCCTGTTGTTCTTCAAGTCTTCCATCTCTGTAGGGAAGGATTCTTCTTGGCTTGCTCTTACCAGCAGTTTCTCGGCTTCTCTCAGAAGGATGGCGTCCAATGGCACGAATCTTCTTGCTGTTGCATCGGGTTTGGCAACTGTTGGCCTTGGTTTTGACGCCTTCTGTTTGCGTCTCCAATCCGGATCTGCCTCTGTGTTCTTCAGCGTGCGTTTGTAATGTGCACGCTGTTTTGTTCGCCTGCACAGATTGATGAACTGTAAGACTCTAGCTGTAGCGCGGAGATATCGTTCCCACTTGGAGAAACGAGCGCCGTCAGGTACGACGTGGCTCAGCTTCGTTTTCTCGCGCTTCTCGGTGATGTTGAGTGTCTTCTCTTCACCAGTCAGTTCCTTCTGTGTAGGTTTCTCGGTTGGCCAGGTGCTCGGGTCGTCCATGAGGAACTCTGGACCCTGATACCATCGATGCTGGCCATTGAAATGAAGCGGGACGTCGCGAGTTGCATCGTCTGCGACGTTAAGCTTCGTAGGCACCCAGCGCCATTCGTTCAGCGTACTATGTTCTTCTATAGCCGCGATGCGGTGGGCGACAAACGGTCGGTAGGATCTGGATCCCGTTTTCAGCCAAGTGAGCACCGTCTTACTATCTGACCAGAAAGTCTTGGACTCTGGTTTTCTGGGGTGCTCGTCTATTACAGTGGCTGCCATCCGACTTCCCATTACGGCAGCTTGCAGCTCCAGACGTGGTATCGACGTGAGCTTCAGAGGAGCTACTCTTGACTTCGCGATGATAAGCGATATCTTCACGAGTCCTTCTGGTGTTACTGCTCGCCAATAGAGCGTAGCGGCGTATGCAGTTTCACTTGCGTCAACGAATACGTGCAGTTGAAGTGACGTGGCATTGCTGTAGTTGAGGTAGCAGCGGGGTAGAGCGACTTGTTTTAGGCTCTTCAAGTGACCCATCCAGTCTAGCCATTGGAGTGCTAGGTCGGGGTCCAGGGTTTGATCCCATTCTGTACCACGGCGCCATACTTCTTGAAGTATCTGCTTTGCTCGTACCGTGACGGGTGATGCCAATCCGAGTGGATCGAAGAGTGACATCACAATCTTGAGTGCTTCTCTCTTTGTCGGGGCTGCGCTGTTGAGGATAGCCGGTGGTATTCTTGCTAGATCCAGATTGAAAGCAAGTTCATCTGATCCCGGCTTCCAGATCAATCCTAGTACCCTTTCAGTTCTGGTACCGTCGCTAAGGTCAATAACCGACTGTGGAGTTGCGTTATCGTCTAATGCTTCTAGGACTTTACTTGAATTGGAAGTCCACTGACGCAACTCGAAGTGACCTTGCTTATGGATGTCGCGTACTTCTGAAGCCGTCTTGACTGCATCTTCAATCGTTTGAAAGCTGTCCAAATAGTCGTCAACATAATGGTTGTTGACAATCGCTGCGGTGGCTTCAGGATGCGTTTCTTTAAATCGCGACGCATTGTGATCTTTAATGTAGATCGCTGTAGATGGGGAACTCGTGGCGCCGAAGATCAGTGACGTCATACGATATTCTTCGGGTTCTCCATGTCTACGCTTTCCGCGCCATAAGTATCTTAGCGCGTCTCTGTCTTCAGGGCGAATCTTAACTTGCATGAACATTTCAGCTATGTCAGCTGAGACAGCGATGGGGTGTTGCCTGAAACGCATCATGACCCCCGGTAATGACTGCAGCAAATCAGGACCCGTGAGAAGGTGGTCGTTCAGTGAGACCCCCTTTGTTTCTGCTGCAGCATCATGGACTATTCGAATCTTCCCCGGCTTCATAGGGTTCACCACTGCGAAATGTGGTAGGTACCACGTCTTATTAATCGTTTTCGCCAGTGGAGCCGGTTCAGCATAGCCCTTCTCAATAAGTGCTGTCATCTGTTGTTCATACTTTTCCTTCAGCTCTGGATTTCTATCGATCTTCTTCTCGGTAGTGATAAGCCTCTTCATCGCGTTGTCGTAATTGCATGGCATCGCGATGTTATCATTCTTCCATAGGAGCGCCGTCTGATACTGTCCGTCTTCGGTTCGAGTTGTGCACTCATCGAGTATTTTGAGTGCACGTTGTTCCGGATCAGTCTGCGGCTTCTTAGGTGTAATCGTCAACGCCTCGATCGCAAAGTGATGTTTCAATTGTGCATCCATACTTTCCTCCATTGTAAAGTGATGGACGAAGTCGATGCGTTTTCCCAGCGACCTTGTATGCGCACCATGGAGAACCCAACCAAGCGGAGTGTGTGATGCTATTGGTTGGTTCTTCTTTCCTTTTCGTACCTCTGAGGCTAGAAGTAAATTCCAGTTATCTTGACCGACAAGTATCTTTGGTTTGGCTTCTACAAACTTCAAAGCGTCCTGTATGTCGATCAGATGTTGGCAGTCGTCCAGATCTTCATCGGCGACTGTCTGAGTCGATAGCCTCAGGTTATCAATGGTGCGTGCGTAAATCTTATGTGGCTGGGTTGCACCCTTAATGGTGATTGCGATGCGTTGAGATGTCGAAGCAGGTACTTCTGCTCCTCCTATGGCTTCGATGTGCATTGGTTGGCAGGGTCCATAAGCGCCGACTGTGTTCGCTAAGTCGGCGTCGATCAAAGTCACAGTTGACCCATCATCCAACAACGCATGTGTGTTGACTTCTCCCGCCGGTCCGGAAATCTGTACAGGCAGTACCTTCAAGTACGTCTGCGATTGTACAGGCAGCCAAGTCGACGTAACTTTTTCCGTCTTATCTGTCCTGTCACTCGTATTCCTTTGCTTCTCATAATGGAGCAAGTGGTGGTGTCTATATGGGCATTCGTTGACGCCGCATTTGGGCGGCTTGCAATTATGCGTTTTGTTCCTGTATCTCAAACATCGGAAACAAAGTCGGTGCGTCTTTGCAAGATCCCATCTTTGGTTGATGTCGGCATCGCGGAATTTATCGCAATCTGGTGGCGAATGTCCCTCTCGTTCACATATACAGCATCTATATGGCTTCCTATCAACGTTCGCATTAGCGTTTAGCGTACGTTGAGTGCGCTTGTAAGGATTGCGCGAAGCTGGCTCTGTATGTGAAGTCGAGGGTATGACCTCTACTTGAGCGTAGGGTGCCCATAATTCCACTTCTCTCTCGAGGAATCGGGTGAGTTTGAGCAAGTCTGCTTCCTCTTTGGGCTGCATGGCGGAGAAATCGAACCATCTATATCGAAGTGTCGGTGTTAGCTTATCGATCGTGACCTTCGTCAGCTCTGGATTGTATAAGTACGTAGTCTTATTCAGAGCACGAAGAGTCGCCACTATATTCGTGACCTTGCTTGACAGTATGCAAAGGTCTTTAGATGAATCCGTGAACCGTGGCAGGTTCCTAAGTCGATCCATCTCTGCGAGAGCTATTGAGTCCGGTCTTCCAAAGCGGGACTCCAATATTTTCATCACTTCAGTGGGATTGGCACTATTAATGAGCAGACTCTCAACGGCCTCTTTAGCACGTCCTTTAAGTGCACGGCGTAGTCTGGTCATATTCTCGGTTTCCGAAAAGTCAGTTGCTGACTCGAAGTACGCTGTTCGGAATGACAGCCAATCTTGATGCGCGCCAGTAAAAGCAGGTAATTCGAATCGGTAACGCGACGGCATTGCGCGTTGACCTGCCTTTACAGCAATAGTGATTGCTGACGCTAACTCACTGAAATCTATTTTCTGTTGCGCAGAATACGGGGTGATTGCAGCTTCTATTCCCGTCGGTATCTGCGCTTCTGGTCTCTGAGGGATTCCTTTATTACCCTGTACAGAGTGTTGAGGGATTCCTTTATTACCCTCATCGTTGTCAACTTTTGACTGCTGTTGAGTCATCTGAGTCTCCGAGGTTGCGCCCAAGAGCACGACTGGATGCGTAGCTACGGATGGATATGGTGCCGCAACAGGTGCGGCGTTACAATTCGGTTCCACCTCTCGGTGCTCTGGCTGGTGATGAGGCTCATTCGAAATAGCAAGCAGGCGCTGACTCTTGTCTAGCCATGTGTCCACCCTCCGGGCAGTGGATTTGATGGACACGGATCCTACGTCGTCACCTTCAGACTCTTCAGATTGGTCTATGACGGCGAGGCTAGCTATTGCTAGCTCAAGTTTCAGTCTTGCTACCTCTTCTTTAGCCAGAGCTATGCGGCGCGCTCGTTGACTCTTTGTTGACTTATTTCCCCTGATGGTGCTGCGTTCGATTCGGTCATCAGGGGCCTGTCTTTGATCGGTTCCGGTTTCCTCTTCGGTAGTAGTAGTCGTAAACCCTGAGGTTAGGGTAGCTTCAGTAGCAGTGGCAGTACGACTCGACGATGGTGCTACTGTAGGGGCAGTACTCCCCGTTGGGGCGGCATCTGTGGCCAGATCGTCTGCAGGTGCTGGCGGCGGTGCGTCGCCATCGCGACTCTGCGATCTACCTCTTGCGGTAGTTGATCTGGTACCAACCATGGCTGTGGCCGTTCAGTATCTTGGATAATCCGGCTCGAAGGACCAAATGTACGGGCGGCCGGGGACCTCGTGTAATAAGACGCCGCTTAGGACGAATGCGCGAATCGTGAGATCCCTTTTCCCGTACTTTATTTTATTTGCTGGATTGCCAAGGGCGTCATGAAAAGCCGTATGGTTGGTATATAAACGATTTATTTATTGAACTTTAACACTTCTGTGACAATCTGTCTGAATACAATAATTAACAAACTTTTTAAATTACATAGATGATTTACACAAATATACGTAGACAATGGGTGCCTGATGCTACACTGATAATTTACTTAGCCGCTACTATGGCATCTGCCTTACTGTTTACCGATGGGGTAACTAACTAGCCGCTACTGTGGCATCTGCCTGACGTTATACTACTTGATGGTAATCTCAACTTGGCATCTGCCTTACTTGGTACTGTCCCGGTACTGTCCTACTACTGTGACATCTGTCTGACTACTACTACTACTATACTTAGTAGATACTTGCTGTCCTGGAATCGATACTAAATGAGAAAAATGTACTGATTATATGCAAATTATAAACGCTGTGTATACGACTCACGCGGTGAGCGAGTAACTTTTTTACGAGAGAAAACATATCTTTTTCTTGTCTAATTTAAGTGCATTTAAGTAACCTCTCTATCTTGCATATAGCGCTAACCTTGTCTAAAAGTTCTAGAAGGATCTAATCCAAAAAGTGTAGTCCGGTTACCACATCTCCAAAGGTTCTCCGATACATTTTGTCTCCCTTTCGCATATATAAGGAAATTTTATTGTTGATATTTATAGTTCCGGGTAAAATCACGTAAATTTCAAAATATGATCAGGGTTTCATTCAGGGCTTGTAGTAAAACTTATTATTTAGGTCTTACGTTAGGTAATGCGAGTTTAAACAGTAAATACATAGTAAGTAGTTGGTGTGCACATATGGTGCTTACGAAACAATTCCAACTAGATTACTATGCCTAATCGAGTGTTTTGTTGACATGTTAACACTTTTTTGTTAACTTAGGTTTCAATATGAATACTAACTTTATCGTGTAACAAGTTTTACATTTGTAGAGGGTTATTCACGATTCTAAAAGTACATTGTAAATCTTAGTTCTACCTAGACTTTGTCTAGACTTTTACCTATGTTTAGGGTTCAAGTACTGTTTATTTACTATACAATTTATGTTGATACGTATTCTAAGGGTAATCATTGTACACTCGGGAGTAAACTCTTTAATATTTCTTATTTCTAAACATTTTAATTTTAACAAAATATTACGTAATCATAAAAAATAACAATAAATGTCCTGAACACAACAAGTGTCCCGAACAGTTCCTATCACTGAGCTACCATCCTCTTGAAGTCAAAATGGTTAGTCGTTACGCACCAATCCTTTACGTAGGGCCCGAACAAGTCGTATCGAAATCCAGAGTACATCAAAAATTGAATAGACATCATAGAATATGTTTATATAGACAATAAACAGCGTACATAACGTAGGATGGAGCGAAGGTGGCGGAAGGGCACACGGTTGAATGGGATGCTGCGTATCGAGTTACGTATTATAGGCACTCAGATTCCTTTGATCACGTTGAACATAGCGGCCGCCATTGACACTTCATAAACATCGATCCAGTTGCGTTTACACCGAAGCGAATGTTCTTTACATTTTCCTTTGCATTTGTCGATACCCGTTTTTTTGGGTTTCAAAAGCCTTTAGAAAGAACATAGACACAGATTAAGAGTAGGATAGATACAGCTTGTTAGCCGAACCGAGCGTATTTTCCTGCCTGATGAAATTAAACATCGCTTTGAGAAGTTAGGTTGAGAGGAGTTTTTACATTCGATTAAAGCCCAATTTGGCGTTATTATAAGTTCAACTACACCACTTGACACTAGCACGACCGAATTCATGTCGCAAACTGTACAGTAGGAGGTAGTATTTATTAGGGAATGCAAAACCGTGGCAAAATGAAAATCGGTTTTTTTTTCGGTTAATCAGTGGCAAAACCGGTTAACCGGTTTTAAAACCGGTTTTTTTTATGTTCGCTCGATTTTTTTTCAGGTTATTTCTATAGCTCAAATTATAGATAATAACCGTGCCTAAGATTAAAAAATCGCAAACTGAGGAATTATAGTCAGTTAAAAGTTAATGCAGTGAGTATAAAAGTGCCTTGTTCCCAATCATTTGGGGTCGGCGCTATATGTACGCTTTTCCATTCGTCTCTTCTATCCGTTATACCAACATTCACTCCTTTCTTACTAATATCATCTTTCACACAATCCATCCATCACTTTTTCATCAAATTGATGGAAATAATAGTTTAACTCTGTAGATTCATCTTCATCAGAGACTCGTTTAGCTATATAAAGAACCGTGTAGTCTATACTACACGGTTCCTTTCCTTTCCTTTTGATTTTATTTTAAACGAATTAAATCATGAAAACATATCACGTTTGCTTGGTTTTTAATTGCTATGAGATATGATGACTTTATGTACATTTATTGAATTATGTTTCGTACGTTATAATATTAATTTCACACGTAATATTATGAACATATCATATTGTAACGGCAGAGCAACTTGCGTGTACACAAAAACCTGATTATTATTATACGAAAGTTTTACTTAGATAAATTGTTGTCGTGCAGATGGGTAAAAAATAACACCAATCAGTCAGCTTGCTGTTTGGCATACATAAGAGCCTTCGTTGACAGTAGTTGCTCCGATAGCATGACATTAATGCTGGCGTCCCGCAAGGCTCTGGATTATCCCCAACGCTGTTCCTCCGGCATATTAATGATATACTCTTTATTGCTAGCGTTCATTGCTATGCAGATGAAATTACAGGGGACGCTCATTGCACGAGGCGTACTAATATCCCTCGTCTATATTGGAGGAAAGGCGCGAAGGACTTGTCTTAAATCGAGAGTACACAAACTAGTGATTCCGATTGGGGTCGACTAAACTACACTAAGTCACACGCAAGCCTGCGCATTCACCGTTGCGAAAAGTTTCTAGAACATGTCCCTCAACATCACGAAAAGCATTGGGATCCTTCGCGTTAATATTTGTAGCGACGTTCTGTTCCAAAATCATCTACAAGGTATCCAAAAAACTCGGTGTGATTAATAGAGCGAAGTAGTACTTCTTATCGAGACAAAGACTGCAACTATATAAGTCGCAAGTCCGGCCCAATTAAATTGTTGCTGTCTTCTGTAGGTACCTGGATACTAGCTTTGGTATTAAGTCTCATTTCAGCGACGTGCTGTTATAATTGTCGACGATCCCGAGCTCACAAGTGTTTTAAAGCCCCTTAGTCTGAGGAGAGACTGCCTTCTTATGTGTGTTCTACCGCTTTTCCAACGGACAGTTTTCTGAAGAATTATTTGACCTGATGCCCAGTCACCTTCTACCATCGTAGTCACCGATGGAGAGTCCATCCTCACGCATTGGAACCAAAATGGTCTCGTACAGTGTGGTTTCAAAGAAGCTTCCTATCGCGAACGCTCAGGCTGTGGTATGAGCTCCCCGCTTCAAAAAGTTTGAGGGTTGGCAACGTGCGAGTGATAACCGTTATGTTGCAAGCGTCCATAGGCTACGGTAACTGGTTATCATTAGGCGGGCCGTACGCTTGTTTGATGCCTAAGTATTGTAAAAAAATAATACGTATTTTATATCTATCATAAAAACAATCATTATTATAAGTTATTTTCTTACCAGCTCAACACAATACACAACAACACACTTCAGTTCATCACAAAAATACTCCCTGCATTGCACTCAGTTCACAAAACTGCGGCAAATCTTCCTTTATTAGTTTTTCCAAACATTGAAAGAAAAACCGAAAATAACTGAAAAACCGGTTTTGGTGCTATGTAAAACCGGTTTTTTTGTTTGGTCAAAACCGTACCGAATAACCGGTATTTAGATTTTCGGTGAAACCGGTTTGCATTCCCTAGTATTTATCTACTCTGAGGTAGGAGCAACATCCTAACAATAATGTCATCAGGAAAAAAAACATCAACCAATCTTAAAAATCCCAACCACCAATAATGCAAGAAAGGAAAGGATGATTGTATTATTCGATTCTATACAAACATCATTGAACCACTAAATAAAGATCCAGATTCCGTGAAAGAAACCCCTTCAATGTTCACTTTAGCACATCTTATTTCTCAGTAATAATAGTCACTTGGTTTCGGTGTAAAAGTGGTAGGGTAAGTAAGACTGTCGCAGTCTCGTGCGTGAGAATATTCAATATCCTTCAACCGGTCTTATAACGTTCCGGTTTCTGGCTGCCATTGGCAAATGTACGAGATACTTATTCTGGAACTTGCGCCGGCGCCGATTAATTCATCCGCATAGTTAATTAGGACATTATCATTTGCGCGAATTGCGCGGTCGTCACCTGCACTGTAAAAACAGAATGTAACCAAAGAATACTAGGAATGTACATTATGTGCTGTAATGTTTTGAAGCAGGATATTCTAGCTTTTATAACAGGTGGAGATTTCGAGATGGCATATTTTCGAAACCTATGTTGGGTTAGTAATTCTTAACAACTTTTACTATGGGACCAATAGTGAATTCTCAAAATGTTTTTTTTAACTTGTCTTACAAAATCTCAACCTTGCTCGATCACAATGTATGAACAGTAAAAACATTTTTTTTGAGAATTCAATGTGGGTCCTATAGTTAAATTTGTTCAGCATGACTAATCCAACATAGGTTTCGAAAATATGCCATCTCGAAATCTCCAGCATATTCGTTCGTAATGCCTGTTTGGAGACTTGTAGCAAATAAGCAAGGTGTAATGACAGAATTATTATTGAAGAACTACTTACTAAAAATGCTTCAAATACCATTCCAAAGATGAAAAACGCAGACTATAAAGTAAGTTATACCTGTTATACGATGCTTACTTTGAATAAAATGGTATTCTCAATGCATAAAAAACGCTTTGTGCCTACTGCCTAGGACGTTAAGCAGGTACTTGTAGAATGGAATGAGAATTATTTATAACTAGCAGTCCCCCACGTTCCCGAGGGGCCGTATGTTTTTCCGGGATAAAAAGTAACCTATGTGTTATTCCAGAACATATTCTATCCGAGTGCCAAATATCATCCAAATCCGTTCAATAGTTTTGCGTGAAAGTGTAACAAACGACTTCACAAATCGCATCCTCACCTCACATTCCTACAAACATCCCCTGTCCCCCGCGGTTTACTCACGGGGGACAGGGGAAGTTCCCGGGATAAAAAGTAGCCTTTGTCCTTCTCTATACCATTGGCTATCTGCATGCCAAATTTCATGATGATCCGTTAAGTAGTTGAAGCGTGAAGGCGTAACAAACAAACGTTAGGAGAGTAGAATTACATAGCTTACGTAATGTCACATAGTCAAGCTCAAAAATAGCCCGGTAGGCAAGATTATTTTAGTTCGCTTCCTGTTACGACTGAATCCTGCGAGGTACTTATTTATATCACCAATTATCTCAGTAACAAAATTATAAAGTTGCAAAATACTTTTAGAACAAAACAATTGAAGGCGTTCAATTAGTTCAAGTTACGACGGAAACACAAAACAAAATGAATCATTTCACTCGGCTTTCGAGTGAGAAGTAAAATCGTGGGAGATATCAAACAATAACTGTGTTCAGTCACAATATCTGATATAACATCTCACAAACTCGGTTACGATACAAATCATGCGAATATATTTAATATAACAACACATTTTTATATACACCTACAAACCATAGATAATGGTCAATGAAATAATAGTGAGGAAGTGGAACTATAAAGAAACTCATTCGATCACGGCTATGAAACGTACATTCATAACAACCAAAGAACTAAAAAGCATTAAAAGAAAAGATGGCATAAATTATGTGGACATGCATAAGTGATATGGAATTGAACTAAGTTCTATTCTAAGAAGTGTGACAAGTGCTATAATTGTAACAAAAAACACGTCAACTTCCGGAATAGACAGGACTAACAGGTGCTAGTTATCATAAAATTAGGTTTCCAAGAATCGTGATCTCATATACAGAGGTCTGAACCATACTATTTGGTTTGTTATTCAAACAAGAGAATGGAGGTCCAACTGAATTCATATAACATTTCCATTCATCTTTGGAGCTTGTACTTGTAGGAAGTGTAGATTGTATAACATGCATATGTAGTATATGTACAAGCCCTTCAAAGTATTAATAGATAACAAGCAAGGAACGGAAACTGCTGCGGCGTGACTAACGGATGAATAAATATTTTATAATACTTACAATAACGCTAATGCAGAAGATAAGCAAAACAAAATGACAAACACTTAAATTAAAATGGTAGACCGAAACAATTTAGCTCCAATTTCTTAAAAGCAAATAACAGAAACATTTTCATTGGAGCGAATAAAACCGCGACCTCACAAGAGCTTTTTTACATCGCCAACTTAATTTCACTGGCCATCAAACGCAACCCAGAATTAGACGGGCTGATGTCATCCTTTAAAAACAGGAAAGAATCGAATCTTTTATTTGCTTGGTATTTGGAAAGACGAAGCAATTATAATCGGAGGATTAAAAATCAAATGCTTTAAATTATCAGTACGTACATAAAACCGTAATTTCAAGACGGATGTTCAAAAAGATGCAACAAAATTAATCGAAAGTGGCAATATATTACCTGGAAACGATTAATTGTTAGACAAACCCCTTATAAATTGGTTGGAAGCATGTCACGGACACAACACGGAACTAACTAGCCGTGGCCAGGGTTGTAACACAATCAGGCACATGATGGCCGATGCGGTGACAATAGATATCGAATTACCTACCTCGTTACGCAATGACAAAGCTTCCTCGGATTGCTATCGATGGATGTTACTATAATACAATCTATCGTTTACGATGAAGAGCATGAAACTACCGTAACTTACTCCGTGGAACTGTACTAGTCGATAAAGCTTTGTTGGGCATACATCCGAAACAATCCATTTCTTAACTCTGTATCATCAAAGTCTTCCGAACAATATTCCTAAGAACCGACAAATTCAAAAATATTCAGATACAGCATATATAAATCGTATATTTCAGTTGGGTGTAAAATAACATCTACTTAGTTAAATTACTAATGCGCGTGCTCACAATTAATAAGTAGGATCTAAAAATAGCATTGTATGAAGTATAACGCTCAATTTAACAGAATCAACTGAACTGACCATTATTATATTGGAAGTTGGAACGGAATAACCAATTAAATGTGACCGGCGCGCGCGTCGATTCGCGAGCGCATTGCGGGCCAAAAACCAACCGTTATAATTACTGTTACAAAAAACATGATTCTGCTCAACGAATATTGAATTTCAATAAGTTATGATAGAAATTATTTCATACTGATTGCATATTATTTCATGTTTTTTAGTTACTTTTAGATAATAATGCGTATTCAGGATAATTAAACTATACATACTATAATAACAAGCTAACTAACCACATAACTAATGAGTCAAATGATGAAAATAACATGCCGTTAATGTTTCCCTTCGTATATCAACAATTATGTAATAAACTCAAAGGTGTACTTAGGGATGTGTGAAATTCAAATCATAAATAAAGACTTCGTTTTAAAAAAAAATATTTTTTTTATTTTTTTAAATTAATCTAGAGATGGGAGATCTTATATGGTAACTTCAGTAGCTCCATCCTTAAGCTTAAACTAACGGCTTTTACTGTGACAAGAAGTGTGTTAGGAAATTCGGTACCTAAAACATCTTTTATAAACATAATAAGCGCTCAAATCTTATTTATTTGCAGAACTGATATCTGCATGTATAAAATTTAATGCACATACTTTCTACGAGAATAAAACTTTTCTAAATCTCCATTTATAAAAGTAAAACTGCAGGTGAAAGAAGAGTCATCAGAAATTACTATGTATGGATAATTTCTATACAAGTTTCTTCACAAAGCAAGTTTTCTATCACCCGTGTCTACGGCATCTGGGGTCTTGTAAGTGACCTTGTTGTCTTGACCTCATCACATCCTACATGATCTCAATAACCATAAACAAATATGAATCTTGCTTCAATGAACATAAGAATTACAATCATGTACAAAGAAATGTAGTTTCGCAAAACATAATGCATGTATTGTGTGGCGGTGCGGTCCATTATAATTTTTGCCATGAATAATACGAGCTATTATAGTCTTTATTGGTTCATGATAAAGTAGAATATAGCATATGGCATGGTAATTGTGAGTGCTGCATTAGGCATTTGACATAGATAGATTAGTTCATGTATGTGTAATAAGCATGACAGAATAGTCCGCAAAACTTCTGTTTCAGCTGTCTAATCAATGCGTCAGTCTGTCTCGCTCAGTAATTAACTATGGTAACTAAATTAAAAGCTAAAAATAGTTACCTAATGAAGCGAACTTTTAAGGTCAAATGTTTGAATTATACAAAGATGGTCTGATGGTCGGATGGTGGCCATGGTCGATTCTACGGTGGTAGTATACTTCACAGTACCCTGGCTATCATCATCAAGTTGAAGATCTGTCGAGCCATTTTCCTTCTAGCCTTTGTGATCACCTTTTGGCTAATTTTCCCTTACCATAGTGAGATTGTGATTTAAAAAAAATATAATATGCAAAAAAGCAATATACCTGGTCAGAAATATCAAAAGAATTTGAGTTATTTGATTATGTATCTTTATTCTATAGGTATAAAGTAAATTATATTTTACAATTAAATGGTCCTGGCAGGCTACCGCGTAGGTAAATGGACTGGCCTTCATAGAAATCCCATTATGTGGAGTTTTATAACATTCGGACCTCAATCGGGTCAAAAGGAAGACCATTTTAATGAAGATCATATCCCCACGGACTGCCTGACCCATCTATGAAACGTTCAGTAAACTGCTTAAAGTTACAATCTTGAAATTTTGCACACAGATTCCTTATACTATACCCACTAAGGAAAAGTTTTTCACAAGTCAACCCCTAAGTGGGTAAAATAGGGGCTCGCGGGTGAAACCGTGTCTTAGGAAGCTGGTATGAAATATTCCATTCAATATTAATATCATAAGACACGGAAGGTTCTAGAAATAGACCGACATGCTCGTTTATTGGAAGCACATCAGGTTCAAAGGTTAAATTCATTACATCGATCGAGTCTATATGAGGCACCGCATGGAATTGAAACCCATTTATTAAAAGTATACCTGAGGAAGTACTTAATCAGCATATTTTAGATGTATGGTTTACATACAAACCATCTTCGAAATTCTTATTAGAAGATTTCCGTAGTCTGAACGATTTCAACACTTACATCTGTTATTATACTTTATCCTTTATTTAAAGACGGTATTCAAATACCGTCTTTCAAAACATGTTTAAGTTTATCAGCAAATTGTATCAATTAAAACCAATTAATGTCGAAAGTGCAAATCGCCAATCAGCATAATTGGAGTCCCTTAATTGCTTCGTCAAGTTAGCTGTTAGCAGCACAACTAACTAATCAAAGTTTTTTATTTGAAAACTCCGAGCTTTGAAATATCCCTTTGAGAGAACTTATTAGTTAATAACATTTAATAATAAGAAACAAAATACTATAAATTAAATTTAGAATAATATTATTCGCAATCGTAAAGGTGCATCCACGCTGCAGTTAACTTCTTCGGAGCAATACTGTGCAACACGGTAACTTACTCAATTGTACCGTGTTGCACAGTGTTGCTTCACTGTTACAAAAATTAACTGCAGTGGACGCACCTTAAACATTGAATTTCGCCCTAGCTCGAAATTTCATACTGCAAAAGAGGTGTTTTCAGCAAATATTTTATTCTACTTCAATGTTTATTTAAGGCACTGTATTTGGTATCATTTAAAAGATTTTTCGAGAGAAGTTTCGAGCTTGGGCCTTATGAGCGTAGATCATATCAGGGAACAGAACCTATACTACGATACTTTAATCATGCTATGCTATGATGCGTGTCCATCTTTGCACAGCTTACACCTTACATAGGTATATTAAATTAGGGCAACAGGCAAAAGGGCCGCAGTTAGGGAGCAATGGCGGCGTGTTGTGAAGCGCGCCACAAATGACACGTCATGATGACCACGAACACTCTGTCAAGAGTGCAACGCATAAGAAGAAGAAGATATTTAATATAAACAAACTAATAGCTTCTACAAAAGTGTATGTACTTTCACCAGTTTACTGTATATAACATACAATCTTCATAATAACTTAAAGAACTTCCTATTCCTAAGTCTAGATATGAATAACTTGTCCACATAACATCCTAACTATTAACCATTCATAACGAAATATGCAGCTCGCCGAAGCCGGCGCGTGACAATGAATTTATTATGTTCCAATACAGACAGACAGTACATTTTACATTAATATTGATAAAGCAACACATTGCCAACACTCCCCACTGGATTTTATCATAATACTTATACTACCGTCTACCGTACGTAGTATGTTTGTTTATAACATTACTTCATATATTTGACCAATAAGTTATGCAATAAATGATAAAATAGTAAATGCAATTGGATAGATGTGAATATAACATAGACATTTTCATAATATTATATGAACAAGTTTGTAGGTTCTATGTGGTAATTTAATCGGGAATAGCCAAGATTTTTACCAGACCAATATACAAAGTTACATTTAATAATTAATTTAGTAAATCTTTGAGGACTTAATTGGCGACCAAATAAGAAGCACCCGACGCACATAGAAAGGCGTTACGTTATTCATCACTGAACCTACATAAGCTATCACTAATTGCCAGTGACACAAAATCATGTACGATTACTGGCAAAAACACCTTCTTCGATACTCAAACGAAATAGGCGGAACATTCAACCGAAACTTGTTTTACATTTAAAATCCTCCTTACAACAAGAGTGCTTTAAACGCAAGTCTACACAGAACCAATACATTTTCGGCGTTTGGAGTTGAAACTTGGGGACCAGAGGCTCATCGATTGTTCAAAGAGGTCTCATTTCGTCTCATTGAGGCCTCTCGTGAAAAGTGGGACGGCATTATAATTTACTCAATAAAACGACATTGCCATTCAGCATGGCAAATAGTGGCAATGCTACCAGTTTTCTTGGCACGCTTCTGCATCTGTTTTCTTTAGATTTAGACAGTCATTATGATACTTTTTTAAGATACCTAGTACTTAAGTTTTTAAACCTTATAAACTACATAGTATTTGGATTAAATTATAAACTAATAAATCCTTTAAAATCTGTCAATCCCACAAAAAACTTCTGCAGATCCTATCTCTTTCAATAATACAAGCGCACGCGCCGACGACCGTTAGAAACAGCTGTTCACACACCTGCCGTCTTCCAAACAGCTGTATGTAAGCAACGAACCCGCACCCTTGTTCGTTTTTATACAATTCTTAAAGGACAAGGGACGGGGAATAAACTATAATAAATACACATCTCTAAGGAGTATTATATCAACTTATATTTCCCTCTGAGGACAACTGTCTGCATAAATATTTCATAACTTGTACTCGAGATGTAGAACATTGCTCGGAATGCTTATTTCATGTTATAATTTAGTGTTTACTGCATCGATTTATTGCCATTTACTGTATGGAATGTATACTTAGACGTTTGCTTATCATATTCAGCCAAATCATCACTGATTGAGATTTTAGTCAAATGCAAGCCTGCCCAAAAAGCCAAAAGCTCAGAAAATACAATGAATGACTACCTAAATTAGTCTTTTTTTTTTTAGTTTAGTTTAGTTATTTTATTAAATAAAAGAAATAATGATGTCTAGTAACAACAAAAAACATATTCTCATTCTGTCAACTAAGTAAACAAAGAAAGTAAGAAGCCCCCTCGAACAAAGACCGTCATTACTTCAAATGATCCATAAAGCTGCCGACACACGTACGGGAATGCAAGCCTGTTAGGCTCTCACATACTATACTAGGAGGTGACGACAGAAATGGTCACGATAAGGTAAATGGCTAAACTCATGTTCATGGGATAAAGGACACCTCTCTGATGCCAAATATGTCGGTCTGCCTGCGCGAAGTGGTTGCGTTATCTAGATATGGCGCCTGAAAAACAGTTTATCGTGACCGAAAAAAAACGATAAGGTAAATGGCTGAACTCAACGTAGAAAGTAAGTGTTAGTTGTACTGATGTCAATTTAAAAAAAACTGACCAAATATTCGGTTGCGTTATCTAGATATGGTGCCTGAAAAACTGTTTATCGTGACCGAAAAAAAACGATAAGGTAAATGGCTGAGCTCGACGTAGAAAGTAAGTGTTAGTGGTACTGATGTCAATAAAAAAAAAACTGACCTAATATTCGGTTGCGTTATCTAGATATGGCGCCTGAAAAACTGTTCATCGTGACCGAAAAATAATAATAATAATGGCTGATCTCGACGAATCATGGTCATCACCATTACTAGCTTATTAATAAAAAAACTGTCAAAAATGTTGGTTGCATTTCCATCTACGTAACATACGTTTATAAGCGATCTACGTAACAATTATCACTATGGATAATTTGAGTGTTTTAAGGTTTCGCGGAATTTGGATTATCAAAAATATGAAATGTTATCAGTGCCGCCCCCGTCCCTTTATACCCTCCGCCGCCCCGCCTGCACTGAGCGGCATTCAGAAGTCAACAGGCAAACATAGATAAGATTATAACATTGTTATAAATACTAGCCACGCTCTAAAAACAGTGTCTCAATGGTTTGCTGCCAAAAATCTTATGCTAAATTCTAAAAAAAAACAAAATGTACAAGATTTTCATTATCAAATAATGTACAATGTTGATACCAATGTTATTGTGGATGGTATTGGTAGTAAACTTAATATAGTAGATAAGACTGTTTTGTTGGTCTGACCATAGTCTGCAGATTTTGGGGTGCTCACCTGGAAGCCTTAGGTGGTAAACTGAGCTTCGCTGCTTTTGCAGTCAGCAAAATAAGGCAACTGACGGACATTCATACAGCCAGATTAATTTATTTTGCATATTTTCATAGTCTTATGTCTTACGGTCTTTTGCTGTGGAGCTCTGCCGCAGACTTGGCATCAATTTTTGTATTACAAAAAAGGGCAATTCGCGCCATCTACTGTTTGGGTTCTCAGGAGACTCCACGAAATGTATTTCTGGAAATTAATATATTAATTTTGCTGTCTCAGTACATTTTTGAAAATATTATGTATCCAATTTACAATAAAATTCCTCATAGCAGTATGTTTTGCACTGTTTTGTAGTGAGCGAAAGTTTCATATTATACTGAATACATCCGCGTAACCCTTTCGTGTACATGCGTAATTTTATTTGGTGTAATTGCGTAAACAATGCATATTTATGAGATAGCAGCAATTGCGATACTCATCATCAGATCTGTATGAATTTATATGGGACCATTTTGCAATTAACCCAAAAGGGTTAAAGCGAAACAAAAAAAGAATTTTGCATATCAGTCTATACGGGGTGGATACGACAATACGGCGTTAAATGAAACCACGTAAAGTACTCATAAATACGAACAACTTTTGATACGGGACCAACTTCGAAATCGAATTTTTTTTTTACAGCTTCTCATACAAAAGGTACTTGTCTCATCGGCAAATAGTAAAAAATAGATGACGCGAACAATAAAAGGCAAACAGTTAGATGGCGCGAATTGCCCTTTTTTGTAATAGAAAGAAAGAAAAATAATACAAAAATTGATTCGTAGTCTGCGGCAGAGAATAGAATAGAATAATTGTTAATTTTTAGCATAATTGGAAATACACTTATTTTGATACACATCAAAAATAATAGTTATACTAATTTTAGCAGACGTTATTTTAGCATAAGATTTTTGGCAGCAAACCATTGAAACATAGTTTTCAGAGCGTGGCTAGTATTTATAACAATGTTATAATCTTATCTATGTTTGCCTGTTGACTTCTGAATACCGATCAGTGCAGGCAGGGCGGCGGAGGGTGTAAAAGGACGGCGGCGGCACTGATAACATTTAATATTTTTGACAATGCAAAATCCGCGAAACCGTAAAACGCTCAAATTATTCATAGTAATAATTGTTACGTAGATCGCTTAGAAACGTATGTTACGTAGATAGAAATGCAACCAAAATTTTTGACAGTTTTTTTTATTAATAAGCTAGTAATGGTGACGAATATGATTCGTCGAGATCAGCCATTATTATTATTATTTTTCGGTCACGATGAACAGTTTTTCAGGCGCCATATCTAGATAACGCAACCGAATATTTGGTCAGTTTTTTTCAAATTGACATCAGTACAACTAACACTTACTTTCTACGTCGAGCTCAGCCATTTACCTTATCATTTTTTTTCGGTCACGATAAACAGTTTTTCAGGCGCCATATCTAGATAACGCAACCAAATATTTGGTCAGTTTTTTTTAAATTGACATCAGTACAACTAACACTTACTTTCTACGTTGAGTTCAGCCATTTACCTTATCGTTTTTTTTCGGTCACGATAAACAGTTTTTCAGGCGCCATATCTAGATAACGCAACCACTTCGCGCAGGCAGACCGACATATTTGGCATCAGAGAGGTGTCCTTTATCCCATGAACATGAGTTTAGCCATTTACCTTATCGTGACCATTTCTGTCGTGCCCTCCTAGTCTATACGTGGCGTTACCGACCAAGTGCAAATACTTGGCGCGCCTGGCAGAACCTCTACGACCTTGGCCATTCGTTCATAGTCTGCATTCCGGAACCCTGAATAATCCCAACTGAAAGCACTTTGACAAATTGGACTGTGCGAGGTTGCGAATATAATGTTACCGTATCATAATAGGAAACGGATGCCAGATTGCTTTTGTTTGGGAATTATATTGGCTTATGTTGGAGATATGACAAAAAGCAATCAGTTTTTTTTCATAATTTATATGGATTCCTTATAATATGATTGATACGTCAGACAGAACCTCGTTTAGTTATGAAAGTTTTATATAAGCACATTTTAAGGAGAATAGTACAGTTACATAATTTACAAGATAAAGCTCCCAACAGGTTGTGGCTGGCAATTTGCCAGTCATCATAGTTCTTTTCCATTTTGTCTCCATCCGATAACTTTTATGCCAGTTTCGCGTTTCCCGGGATAAAAATTAGCCCATTTTTTACCATCTATGTGCCTTTCAATAAAATCTGTCCAGCTATTACCGTGTTATTCAGTAACAAACTTTCATATGCAACATACACACAAGCGTTCGCATTTATAATGCTAGTAAGATAATATGATGGTATAAAAAGCCAACGGCAGTCACAAGGGAAACTAAACCTATGAAAGATATAAATAACAACTTGTGTCCAACAAACTTTAGTTTTGTCTTTACCTACCCTGCTGACTTCTTAATTTCGTCGATCTCATGCATTCCAAACAAGGACCTCTTTTACCCAAGGATAAAGAGGATTTCGAAATTGTCCTACAAGATATACTCACCAGGGGCTGGATGAAAGTCATCAAAGTTGTATACAGTCGCAAAAAGCTCTATTAAACTATGCAGTTTTTTTTAATTCTTCTATAGGTTTAAATGTTGATGAGACACCACCAGTTCCACTCCAAGTAATTTAAAATTAATTGAAAAATCAACTATAGGTACAGCTGAGTAATAGATTAATTTCTTAAAAGCTACTTGAACTGGATCACAGAGCACTCAAAATGATTTCCTCCGATACAAACCCACGCCAAATTCCCCAAGGAATTTGATTTAAGTCCACAAGTATCGGAACAGTCAACAGATCCTTAACAAAGCCACGGTTGATTGAAATCTTACGTTAGACCGAACGACTAGTTATGCGTGTCCTTTGGAAGCTTAGCAACAATCGATTTAATTGTTTTTGCCGATGTGCCGTCAAAATGAAATAATTCTAGATCGTACCTTACCCTGTGATTTGTAATTTGTTATTAATTATTTTTTACCGATCAATATATGTGTATCTTTTTATCTTTTTGCCGATCTCGGCGTCTCGTGCTATAAGAAAACCCGTTGCAAAGTTATTTCCTTCACCAGAATATCTAATGTTATTGCTGTATTGGTTTCATTTATTATTATTATAAAGAATTTGTATTGCAGCTGAATTTTTTCTTCAGGTTTTAACAGTAACGAACCATTAAGATCTCTACATTATATTACCTACTTTATCTAAGAAATGATGTCAATGAAGTTAAAGGTATAACTGGATTTGCAGACAACCTGCCGGCTCAGGGCTATAAAAGCTCAGATCGTAATTTTTCGCCTTCATAAATTGTTCTAGGTCGGAGATTTGACCTCATTTGGGTTCATCTTGAGCGTGAAGGGGATCCTTAATGACATCATTCAGATCTTATCCGATATTGAAGATAGTTCTATCCAAAGAAACTGTAGGACAAAAGATTTAGAAGAACTTGAAGTATAACATGAAATAAACTTGAAAATGTTAAACCTAAAATTACTTTCACAACGACAGGGCAGGTAACTTTATATGTTTAGGTTGTTTTAATAGTTAAAGGACTGTCGGTAGCCAAGGTCACGACCTTCGGGTACACGTCGCCTCGTGACAACTCAATCGATTCTCCGTCTACCTTCAAACACCAAAATTATTTAAGGGGAATATTGTAAACAAAGGATAGCAATTTTGCCGACCGTCAATGCCTGAAATTAGGGAAGGAAAGGAAATAACATAAACGTCTTGCGTCTGGAAGACCGGAAAAGGGTTGACCCCTTTTGTTTCACCCTCATGTCTTTGAAAAAGCTCCAATAGAAACGTCACAAACCATATATTTTTTTCAATTAAATAACGAATGAATGAAGATGATTCTTTCACATGAGAATAAATCGATGCATACACATTGAGCTATTGTTACTACGTATAGAGAAGCTATCATAAGCAAAGGTTATGTCCCATTTCTAAAGTTCTCTTTAACGTTGAAACAACAATTAGTCTTCTAGAAACACGTAGCGCTATATCAGAACAGAACTCTTTTAGGAGTATTTTTCTAGCAAACACCGTGATTTTCCCGGCGCTTACGCGTTTCGTTCATCGTTCTACAACAACAAGTGTGGTCGGATGGCCTCACTTGAACGGAACACAGTTGTGATGTGTGGCGTCTTCTCTATACGTAGTAATAATAGCTCAATGTGCAAACACAATATTAATGAACGGCTACGTATAGTAAATTTTCAAGAGACCAATTCTCTAGTTTCGGTGACACTAATAAACAACTGTCTTTGCCTTCAAGTTTTTTGATAAATAGCGTAGTAATTATATTGAAAAACAAGCCAGAAAATAAGACCTGAAAGACTTTTCTGCCATGAAATTCGATCTTTTCTTGAGTGATACGCAAATAATTGTAATTCTAAGTAGGTACTTATGAATTAAACTCTCAAGCACTGCCAAGCTCCATTGAGGTAGAACAGACATCAATGTCGGCCACCGAGCATTTGTATTCGTTCATGAAGATCGCCAGTAATTAACGTTAATTAGACGGCCATTTTGAGGGTTACTATTTGAGTTAGGCCGTTGAGACGCCGACGATATGCGATCGCGATGCTCCTTTGCTAATGTAACTGACGCCGAATATTTTACCACTCAATTGTTTATTTTGTATTTAAATTCAGAAAAAACTGTTCTGTACCTTGCGGTTTCATTCAGCCGCGTTCCCGGGATAAAAAATGGTAGGTATGGTGTTTATGAGCGACTTTTTTGTAGCTCGTGTGTGTTTCAGTATTGAACTCTGAATGTTCTATATTCGATGTCGCAATAATCGCAGCGATTATCGCTCGTATGCTGTGTGCTGACTCTATGGGTCAATTCGGAAATCAGACTTTAACAATCAGGTAAGTTATTCGCTAAATTGTAAGGATCAAAAATTATGACCCGTAACGACGACGTTTTTTATTTTTGTAATGAGTCATTTTAACTTCATTTATGTAAGTAGGTACCTAACTGAATCAATATACCTACCTATCTACTTACGATTAAAATAGCATTGTACATATTAATGAGGATAAATTATTGAGTCAGTCGTGTGATTTATGTTACCTGTTTATAAAGTATTGTTGGAAATTGTTCAACGCTTCGAATTTTTTATTTATTCCATTAACTACTCATTTAAGATTAAACAAAAAACAAATACCTCATGTAGGTACATAGCGGATAAATTAATCTATGTATTTTTTTACTCATATTGATGATATTTGAATTATTTATTTCATGTAGACAAAACATTACACGCACGCATCGCCGTCAAATGCAAAATAGAAATTTTAAAAATCCATGATAGGCTTTAATTATTAATTAATTAAAAAAATATAATACTTACAGCTATTGGACACATGGCATTCATTCAGGACGCACTGGTAGATAATCCAGGATTCCAATTCAATCATTGTAGATGCGGTCATTTTATACACAAAAATATGTATCACCAGTTCGATAAATCAAATACAGTCTTAAATTATTTATATATTCCACAAAAACCTTTCACTATTTCTGTATAAACGTTATAAGCCATCGATTTTCAGTCAATGTTTATAAATTCTAATTTGTAAATACACGCGCGGTGGATATCAAGGTACCTAGGTTGTTTTGATAGGTCGCCCACGTAAGTTCTCGAGCTGAATGATTTGATTGGACCTCCGAGCCCATATCGGCCCGCCCGACAAGAATCCGGAAATTAAGAACAGTGTTGCCATTCACATTGTTATAAACTACCCTAGAGGTGTAGAAATTATTTTCGCAAGTTTCTCGTTGATATAAAACTGCACTGTTAAAGAGAGCATTTTTTTTTTATGGTGGTAGCGATTAAAATTGTAATAGTTTGTTTTTTAATTGGCAATCAATCATTCTAATTGAACTTCAATAAATGTCAGTTTACATTAAAAAAAAAACTTTTCTATCTTTAGTTAAAATAAATGATTATAAACGCGGAATTAGACTATAGCTCATCCGCAAACTTTTAGCTTTTATTCTTAATAAGGCCCATGAGTCACCTATACTTCACATTTCATATTATTTATTGTTCATAAATATTGTTTCAATTACACTCCATTTTTCCCGACTATGTTGGAGTATATTTATTCAGGCAACATTTTTCCATAGACAAAGTGTTGTGACATAGATGATTGCAGTAACGATGATAGCACTATATCAATGTACGAATCGATTAAATACCTTCATACATTTTAATAATAAAAGTGGTTTCTTGTCGAGGCTAGTCAGTATAATATTTTGATAATAATCAGTGCGCAAATAAACAATACATATTAACTAAATGCTAAAACATACAAATGTACCTGTATAATAATAATTGTAAAAGGAATGAATTAAAATATTGACCAGTCTTATACAACATCAAATAAAATCATCCATGGTCGTATTAGTGAAAAACCATTTTTATCGCTGCTGCTATTGATATGGACGAAATTAATAAAAATGTAAAAAAAAAAACTTAACCTATTAATATATTTATTGTTTTAACTAATCGCGGTGCATCACTTATAAAAGTTTAACAGTCGGTTGTAGAAAGATCACCATTAAGGGTAAACATCAGTTACGAGGCGAGAAAAGTGAAAGTTTTTTCTGGTATTTTTTTTTACCTTCGTTGAACAATATGGATAGATGTTTCAGTGATTAGCGACAGTAGAAGTTAACATTTGGCACAACGCTAATGAACCCATTAGTTTAGAGAAACCACTTTAGGCGTAATTAAAGTTTAATTAGCTAAAGACGTCAAAAAATATGTTCTCAGTCACAAATCGCAATAAAATGGCAGCACTGAACGAATGGAATGAATGATTTCTCTACATTGATATTTCTTCGTAGAACAATATGGATAGATGTTTCAGTGATTAGCGACAGTAGAAGTTCATTTGGCACAACGCTAATGAACCCATTCGTTTAGAGAAACCACTTTAGGCGTAATTAAAGTTTAATTAGCTAAAGACGTCAAAAAGTTTGTTCTCAGTCACAAATCGCAATAAAATGGCAGCACTGAATGAATGGAATGAATTATTTCTCTACATTGATATTTCTGAAAATTGATTATTTAAAATGTATAGATTATTTAAATGTATTTCACCATTCTACGCGTTGAAAAAAATTTACCCTCAACTGTTCGTGGCTAAGTTCTTTTCGCTATTTTAAAGATCGTTTGACACTTCATTAGTTAAATTTAATGGATTGTTTGCTTTAAATATTTTAAGGTATGTGTGCTGTTCAGCTTATTTTTAAGACTATACAATACGCCGCGTTATTGGATGACTTATAAACAATTTCAAATGAATTGATTTATTTTAAAACTTGAATAATCGATACATAAATCGATGATGCTGCGAAACTTTGACTTTTCACATCACTTCAGCCGTCAGTTTGTCTATTCTTCTTTATTGTCAAATTGTCATTGTCTTTGGATTTTCACAAGTGCTTCGTGCAGTAGAAAGTGGTTTATTTGTAAATATTGTAAAATTGTAAATAACGAAAGTGATTTAGGTATTTCTCAGCGGGATTGTGTTTTAAGTATTGCTAACAGTGTTTTATGGATAAAAATCACTTGTTAAACAATTATCGAGCCCATTGAGGTGAGTTGAATAAGTGAAAATTTAATCCCATACATTTAATTCGCGTACACCTGTCCTATTGTACTCATGGTCATTTCTATGCAAATGTAATTGATTGTTAAATTTATCGTAACAATCTCGTATCGTAATGATTTCGTAAGTTCTGGAATAAATTATTTGGAGTTGGCTTGTGCGTCTAACCTTGAAGAAATCCAACCGAGTGTCATCGCCTAATCGGGCTTTTCTTACGCCCAAACGCTATTTTAATAAGGTAACGTTGTTTACTTCATCTTATTATGATGTGGGTCATTTATTTCTAGCTCTTTGTTTGTTGAATGCACTCATTTGATATTATTTTAGTGGTTGTTTTGTATCCAACGCAGCGCCGAACTGACATACGAAGCATCCAAACAATAGATTTAAAAAAAAAGTAATTTACATTTGCAGTTTCATGGTTCATGATTTTACGTTAAAAAAGGTCTCGAATGTGATTTTTTTTTGGCTCAAACAAATGGCTTAACTGATATAGTTTTAAATAACTAATTAAATAATTATTTCATATTGAAAATAACTGAAGAATATTTATTACTTTGTTCTTGTTTTGAGCACTTAGCAAACTCAGAAAATGCATTATTGTACCCTATACTCTGGTGATACTACTAAGGCCAAGCTGCCAGTTTTGGCTATGGATTGCTAATATTATAATTAATTGGCAAAGCAATGGCTTCCTAAAGCAGGTTAAACACAAGCTGTGTCGCTGCCCACTTGTGTATGTAATATGATATTGTGTGAAATTGATACTGTCTGTGGTCTGGTATACTTACATGTTTTCACATTATTCACTGTCTGGCTAGCTGGACTATGCTCTGATTATTCTTTTTCCGCTATGCTATAGGTTTAAAATTTTTCTTTGTTTATTGTTTTAATGTCCTTGTATTTACATTATCACCATTGTAAGTGATAATGTGGCCAAAGGTGTTAAGCACACTAAGCCGAGAAAGTAACTGCCGGGCTATTGGGTATTTTTGGTGGTAATCGTAACAAATACCAGGGCCCACAAATCGAGCCCCTGGTTCAAAACTGCAGCAGCAGGAAGCCAGAAAATATACATTGTCACTTAACAACAGATTTTACAATAGCCTGTAAGGTTAAACAACAAAATGGCCCCCAACATGATGCAATGCTCAATCTACGTGACACTGCAACATTGCCCTGTGTCCCACAACATTTTATGTGATGCGGGACATGTTGTTTGCTGCCACTCTGAGTAATGTTGCTTACAAAATGTTCCGCAATCTTTGTTTCAGGACATTCCACATATTGAGGGATATGTTCTGCAACATGTTGCTCCATTTGCCCCCTATTGTATTTGAAGGTTTTATGTTTCTCAATATGAAGATATTTTATTTTGATTTGAGTTTTGAAAAAAATTTAAGACTTTCTTTAACTCTAGAAATATCAGAATAGGATTGAAGTATTTGGTACAGAGATGTTTGCATACTTCTGTAATTAATGGGGTAAAATTATTTATCAGTTGTGAAGAAAGACACAAAATAATAGGAAATCTCTATTCTTTATAGTTTAGTCAAGTCAATTATGTTTTGTTTATAAATAGATACTTTGCTCAGAGATTATCAGAATTTCTTTTATCAATCAACCCTATTTTTGAATAACAAGATAAACTGCTATTTGTCTCAATTCTACATTACACATAATGTGTAGATAAATAAATACATTCATAGAATATATTTATGAAAGATGACATGTTATCTTAACCCATATATTTATTTTTAAGTTGCTATGGAATTCATGAGACAATTTTTTATTGTTTAAACAACAATAAAAAATAGTATATTTGTTTATAAGACACATCAATTGTGTAATAATGCAAAGATTTAAAAATAGCCACATTAAAAATAGGATCATGAGATCAAAATCCTCATTTGATTCACTAACTTCCACCTCACAGTTGATTTCACACATGATTCCCATTCCCCCCAAGGGTGCTGAATATTGTAAAACCCTTTCTTAGTGGATGCCTACGCTATTTAAACCTGTCTACAAAATTTCATCCACACAGCAGAAGATAGATCCAGATGGCGTGCAATAGTCCGTGAAAAGATAACCCAAAAAGGTCACGTCCCTCAGCAATGAGGTATACGATGCAAGGAGGACAAAATTTAAAATTCCTAGACCCTTTAATTTAAGCTAGGCATGCATCTTAAAAAAATTCTCCTCTTACACACAGATAGGTACATTATTCTTGTAATAGACAATAGGCTACTTTCCTGAAAAAATCTATTTAGACCGTCATATACATTATCAAAAAATATTAGACACGTATTTTTTCTTTTGTCAATTAAACAAAAAAATACGATGATATGGTTTGTTGAAGTTCCGCGTGACGTCACGGTGTGGTACACTTTTCAGTAACAAGTGACGTCACGAGACCCCACTTCCGAACTTAGTCGCGCTTTATCTTCGTCAATTGTTAATGATTTGGTAAAGCAAAAAATACGTGTCAAATATTTTTTGATAATCTTACTGACGGACTAATTACTTTTTTTTTACCCAGGTAACATCCCTATTAAGACACCTCATAAATAAACTAAAATAACGTGATCATTGATGCCCTCATTAACTTTAATCTAAAACTACACTTTAACATTCCAAAGAGTAAACCGCAGATAATCTTCATTGACATTTAATATAATGATTAATATAGCAAACACATTTGCAGTGGTTTTGACGTGTAAATGTACATTTAGTACATTCTGCTTCACTGATAACAACCTGTTATCAGGCAATGGTATGATGCGTCATATCACAACATAAACGTGTGAGTAATGATTGTACAAATATTGTAAATAGTAATATTAAAAAAGTAGTTCAAAGCACTGATAATGATAATGTTTATTTATTGGTTGTTATTATGACGTATTTAATTAAAAAAATACATACGTACCTATGACTCGGTACTATATTTATCACAATCAAGCCTACATAAATTCATCATCATCATCAAAATAAAAATTAACCTGTCTTCAGGTATACAACATTATTAATTATTGATGTGTATATTGGTTGCAGTTGCTTAATAAATAAATAAATTATTGTAATTAAAAATATACCATATTCTAGGAATGAGAATGCTCAGTATTACTTGTACCAAAAGTCGAAACAAACCAAGAATGCATTTTTCAAAATTCTTACTTTGTTCATAGTAAAAGTTGTACTTAAAACGTGGGGTGTTGCTGTTGTTTGTTGTTTTACTTTTACTGTTACAACAAAACCGTTTTAACATATCTCGATTAAATTAAAAATTTAAAGGCTAGCATTTTGTTTATTTGTGTTGGCCATAGGTATTTATCAACCATAGTGGTTACTGAAACTAAAACATGTCGCTGAAATATTAAATAAAACACCGCGGGTCACGAACGTGTTCTGCTACTATAAAATATAAGTTCAATGAAACTACTACACGACAATGCTACTCGACTTTCTCTACGTTAGTCGTATAGTGACATGAAATGAATAGGTATAAGCAACTACCTGATTCCGGTGGAAATGATCGACAGCTGCTTACGATAGTGTTGCATACAAGTCGATTGTTTTAATTGTCGGTAGTCAATTATCGACTTTGTAAAGAATTATGGCGAGCTCCATACATTTTAGAGGGTAGTGAATCACTTCCAATGTCGAGATTACATTACCAGCAACATGTAAATATAATTGAAATATTTTATAAACACCGCAAAACATAATGGTTTTGGTCGCGAATAATCGCGATTTGCCGGCTTGCCATAGAAATTTGCATTTTTAACCCGGGGTTCTAAAAATATTTTAAATGACTCGAACGTCGTTCCAACGTCTCTAAAAATCTTCATTTTTTTGTACAAATCTCGCCATGATCCTTTTGGGCCGCATTTATGTCATTCGCAACGCCAGAGGTCACCAGACTGGTAATTTATTTTATTCTACTTAGACTACTTAATGATAAACTCATCGTATACCAGGTATTTAGTATACAAAAATGTTGCTCTTAAGCCGAATATTGTCATTCATTCATCATTGTCATCGTTCATTGTCTCAACTGAAAGTCTGTCGTCAAAATGAAAGTTAAAACCATGAAATCTTTAAGCCTAGGGTCCATAAGGAAAGCAACTTATGAATGCCAAAAATTTACCGCCAGGTTGGTATTGTTTAATAAAAAATATTCTTACCACGTAGGTACCACACCTTGCGACACTAGGAACTTCCGTAAACAGCTGTTTCCCGTTATTATTTATGTTCGTAATACAAAATAACTTTCAGTCAGGACAAAGGAATATAAAAACTTTTTATTGTTTAATATTCATTGTGATACCTTTAAAATTTCCCGCTCAACAGATATTCTTTGTTGTTCACTATAAAGCCAACGTATTCACTGGTAGGTACCTAAGATTCATGTTTAATTTCCATATTTTTAAGTTCCATTATGCTAATGTATCGATAATTTATAATTAATTATCACTTGATTTCCAGACATCACTATAAATAAGGTGTGTGAAAATGTTATAAGGAAAATCAGAGGAATTGTTAAGTTTCTATTGCTACGTAGTTTTTCTGAGGAAGCGAGCTAGCGGAAATACATCCCGCTTGGCTTAATGATTGCTTAGTATTTTGTTAGTATAAGTTGTACGTAGTATTTATCTACTCTGAGGTATAAGAAACAGTGGTGGTTTTCGGCCCGCAGAGATATAGCTGAAGTGTGTAATAAAGGGGACTATGCCCTTTCTGTATAAATTTTGAGCCCTTGTTATTTTGAATCTGGTGGCACGGGAGTACCCCCCGCCAAGACGAGCCAAGCGAAGCGCAGGGGAACTACCTACCTTTCTCGAAGCGCTTCGTCGTTTTTTGAACCCTCATAACTTTAGTTTGGATTATAGGTACCAGATAAACAAAATTGTCGGGATATGATGTTAATAGTGAACTTAATATGTTATAAATTAATACTTTAGATTTTAATGATATCCAAGAAACCTCAATTTCGTCACTGACTCACTGATGATCATCAAAACTATTAGTTTACTTCCTGAAGTCCTAGAAAGCTGAAATTTGGTATGTAAGCTTATTATTAGTACACAAACAACAAAAAAAATATAAAATTGGAACTTTTACCAAAAAATAACTACTTTCATTAAGCTATGCTTAAGAAAAATCTGAACATTCCTGTGAAATTCCTTTTACAATTGAATTAGCTGTTTCCGAGAATAGCCCAATATTAACAGAAAAGCATTCTCTCGGCGGCCGTACTGTAGTTGTGATCATTCGGTTATGGTATATGCCATACTTTTAATAAAATTCCCAACACAGAATAGAATCGATTATTAGTCGAGAAGCAATCACGCTGCTGTCGAATGCCAAGGAGGATTGACCTATTGCCATCTAATTACCGTATAATACTATCTAGCTGATACATCCTCTTGCTAATTAATTGCTAAATCAAGGTGATCACCATTCATAGCGTGTTAATACTGTGACGTGTGACGTTGCCGTTAGGGTTGCCACACTTTTATTTACTATTTTATATGAATATACCTGCGTTTGCCCACATTCTCACCATGCTAAGTAATAATGTAGCCGAAGGTTTACCACCTGCACAAAGCCTACAAAGGAACTGCACGGCTCTCAATTGCAACTGTTGGAATACACCGATAGGAGCAGGGCGACAGATTTTCCACTAGAAGGTGGTAGCGAGCTATCCGGGCGCTACCACTGAGCTAATCGCCTTAAAAACTGCCCCTTCACCGTTCGCAGATTGACAAGTAGCAGTTTAGCACTCGGTGATAATGTAGCGTCCTATTATTTCTCCTACATTCAAACTAACAAACGCACGATTTCGCTCATCTTCATATCCTCGAATCGCCTCGATCGTCCATTTTTAAGACGTAGGTAGTATCTCATAAATAAGATTCATACTTTCCTATTAATGTATATCTCATCATCATCATAACAGCCTAACGATGTCCACTGCTGACAATAGGCCTCCCCCATTAAGTTAAACCTGAAACCGTTTTGGTCCGCTTGCATCCAGCGACGCCCAGCGACTCTGACCAGGTCGTCGGTCCTCCTGGTGCAATGGTGGGAGGTCGTCCCGCTCGGCGCTTTCCAGTACGTGGTCTCCAGTGTCGCCACTCAAGAACCTTCCTTCCCCATCAGTTATCGGTTCTTTGAGCGATGTGGCCTGCCCATTGCTACTTCAGCTTGCTAACTCTACGAGCTATGTCGGTAATTTTTGTTCTGCTACGAATGTCTTCATTTCGGACCCTGTCACGTAGAGTAATTCCGAGCATAGCTCGTTCCATAACTCGCTGAGTGTCTGAGCTTATTTATTCGGCCAGCAGTAAAAGACCAGGTCTCTGTTCCCGCTAATAGAGAATCAATAATCAACAGTGCAATAACAATAACAATCAATAATGCGGAACAGAGAATCTATATCTATAATTAATTAAATTATAATTTGTCAACCCTGACAGTAATGTGTCATACACAATACGTATAGGCGCTTACTATAAATGGTAAGAACAGGCAGATATGCGCAGGCGCAACTGCAACGTCAATGGCGCATGGCTGTGAAGTGGAAGGTGTTGCTCATTAGAGTGCTCTTAATTAATAGGAATTCGTATATTTAGGATTTCGTACCTAAAGTTAAAATACCCCTTTTCTCACCAATAGTTAAGAGGTATCAACTTGAAATTTATATCAATTTATAAGATCTACGATCCCTTGGAGGTGAATTGTTGAGCATTAAGTTTGTATTGGCGCGAACCCTACATGAACTTGTCCGGATATTTTGACAAATCTTGCTCGATTTTGATTGGAAGATTTGTCTATGAGATAAAGAATCAAAAATCCCTTTAGTATTAATAAATATTCGTTTCTATTTAGCGTTAGCCTGTCTTTTATCAAGACTCCATAGTGTCGCAAGTGGGTGTGTTAATACGCAACAATTATCCAAGTTATTCTAATGCACCTTATTATCTATGTGATAAAGAACCAAATGGAATGAACGGCAGCGGCATACATCTGAACGAGGCATGAAGGTCACATTTGTACTGAAGTAGGACCAACCTTGTGTCCCGTGAACGTACTTGGATTGACATTTTGTTGTAAACAAGTCACATTGTATTATTTCCATTACTAATCAATTTCTAATTGTTTGTCGTTTCGTTGTTCTTAAGGTCTGCTGAGAATTTCATATTAGTCCCAATGAACATAAATATATGGTCTAATTTAGAGTGTCATATTCAGCTGTTTCCAAAAATACGCAATTATTTGCTTCACCAATCCCTTTCCCCTGTGGGTCGCTACGTAGTACGCGCCTGCCTGGCTGCCACTGTTATAAAACAAATATGAAAGAATGTCGGGGCTCACATTTTAAATTGCTGTAATTGAACCAAAAAATTGTTTATATTGGGCTCATTAAGAATTGGCCTCGATTCGTCAGGCAGGTCAGTTGACCTTACCATCTCGAGATTCTTTATAAGGAAGGATATTCGTTTCCTTGTATGTATTACGTTGTTGTTCTGTCATAGATTTATATTTATCTACTGTTATGCAAACGGTTTGTCAATAGCAGAACTCTACTTACTACAACTCAGGTTTTAAATATATCCTTCACGTTCTGATATCATATAACAAAAAGAGCTGGGGCTATGTTAAAACCTGGGTTTTACAAAAATCTACTTAAACCCTCTTTTGTAATAAGAGGCGTCAAGTGCTAAAGAAGTCGCGTCCTTCAGACATATATGTTATACTCTTTTGTTAGATCGATATTATTTAATGAAATATTTCACGCCCTGAATGTGGCTGGAGACGGCAATACTCTTTTCAAAACAAACCTATTATTGTATAAAATGGGTCTTGCAAGAGCGAGCGCTACATCCATTGTCGTCATTCTTATTCGTGTGTTGTAGTAGGTAAGCCTTCCGGTCTTTAATTATCGCTTTTAAGGGAACCAGATTTTAATTTGTAGAAGGGATCTTGTTGCAATAGTGTCTTTTGTACAAAAACAAAACAAATTTGGCCATAAAAATAAGTCTTGAGCTATAAAGTGAGTCACGATAACTGGATACAGTCTGGCACTGTGTTGTTTGAACGCCTTATCAGTTCCAGTGGTATTTGACACTGAGGTATGCTGATAAAGCCTTTCACTATTGGTCAATATTGACAAATGCGTAAGGAAGAGTTCATGCGCCACATTAATTATTCTTATCTTTACGCACGTGACACGATCAAATTTGGTTACAAAGAAGCTCCGTAAAAATTGCAATGATTGAAGAATTGAAAATTTTAATGTATCTTGAGGCCCTTGAGGGTTAATAGTTGACTTGGATAATCACCCTATTTTATTCCAATTTGTAGTGTTACCCTCTTCACGTGCTGTTTGGTTAGGGACGTTTGTACTACAGCTATTGGATCTTAAGATAGTGGCGTAGTCAATAAACAGTCGAGACTTTAATTTTATTGGGTCAATATACCAAAGACTGAATATGTTATCTTACAAATGCTAGTTAGTAATATCTCATCAAGGCAAGTGGAAGTCACATGCGCAAAAAGCTAGAAGGTACCATAAAGAACCCTACCTCGGTGGTATGTGTCTATGGTTTCTCATGATGTTTTCTATCGCCGAAATATCCAGCTCGATGCAGGATTCGAATCCATCTTATATAGGTGACTAGTAATTAGTAAACGATACTTAGATACATGATTGTACTCATGATAACAAATAACTTTCTCAAAGAAACAAATAGGGATAAATAACAAAATTAAATAAAAGCTGATGGTGTATTCTTATTCCTGTTTGGTACTAAACTAAATATTATGGGCTCATGTACTAAGTAAAATTTTTTTTCTTTAGGAAAGTTTTTTGCTATCATGTGACTTAGTATCGGTTTACTAATTACCAGTCACCCTATATAGTCCCACACTCCAAGTCGAGTGTCGCCAAATTTATTTTTTCCATTATCACAGTATCACTAATGAAAATTCATATTACTATTCCGGTCCAAATTAGGTAATAATAATAACGCCAGATACGATATCGTATTGCGCGCCATTAGATATTCTAATTAGGTTGATTATTCCGTCTCAGGTGTTGATACTTATACACGACACCAGTATCGCAAGACCTCCTGCCTCCTACTAATTACCATCACAATACTATAAATGAGACGGGAAATCAACTCATACGGAGCTCATCATCAATTGGACATATTTAAGTTGCAATGCTATTTTAAACCGTGTGTGGGAGTGGTATACGTGTCATTATGGCTCACACGTTTATTTTTGGTCGCAATACCTCATTTTAGATGTTGGCACGACTCGCTGTAAACAATGTTTTTTATTTCCAATATATCTTCTTATATATAAAATTCTCGTGTCACAATGTTAGTTACCTTACTCCTCCGAAACGGCTTTACTGATTTTTGCCAAATTTTAGATGCATATTCAGTAGGTCTGAAAATCGGCTAAAATCTATTTTTCATACCCCTAAGTGATAAGGGTAGGCACCACGCGAACGAAGTCGCGCCGGTCGGCTAGTAGCTTTATAAAATTCAGCTCGTCGTGTTTACGTACGGTAGCGTGTTTTGTCACTACAGGAATTAAGTATGGGAAAACATTTTGAATCGCCCCTTGTTATTTCTGTCCTACGGAAACGTTAAAAATGTGTTCTCTTTGTTTCAGCGCAAGCCGTGATGGTTACGGAAGCAAATCCCATTAGTGGGAAGCACACAGATGGTAAATACACAGTTTATTATCTATTTGGCGTCTATTTTAGTATTTTGAGGCGAGTTCATCATAAACTCGATTAGACTTTGAACTCTACGAATTCAGTTTTATGAATCAATGAACTGAGATCACGTGAAACAACATTAAATATCCTGAGGATCAGGGAATTGAGAGAATTGCAAGTAAATACTCAGCATGATATTCTCTCGGCAGCTGGGGGCCTACCACAAGCTCTTAAAACAAGGTTAAAATAACCTTATTTGTCTTTTGTCCCTCTTTGACATCCGGCGTCAAAACAAGACAAAACACAAATAAGGTTATTTTAACCTTGTTTTAAGAGCTTGTGGTAGGCCCCCTGAACTTGAGAGCCAGTTCCTTTATGAACATTTTGTGCTTACCACATCACTTACCGTGATGAGATAGCGTGTCCAGACCTATATATCATCAAAAATAATACTCCAAGTCAAATATAAATATTTTGCTGCATCTGTAAATAAAATCTACTCCCGCGCGGCTCAAAACGTGCATCCATTGTTCTCTATCTAGTAATCCAATCATAACAGACACGTCATAGACCTAATATCGGAAGTATCGCTCTATTTGCACGATTTATGGCCCATATCCCACTTTCTCATGGCTAGTCGCATTGGCCTAAATTTTAGGTATGTGATGACAAGATGATGTAAATATAGTCTATGTATCTGTTTTATCTCGGTACAAGTTATAGACAGTAAAATGTTTAGTGCCAAGCTAACGTACAATAACCTTAATAGAAAATTGAATCAACACGTCTTTATAACTTTTTGGGACAAACAACATTTTGTGTTATCTTTTTACCGACGTGAATTTTGGCCCATAAATATGTCTTGAAACTACGACATCGATCATTAATAAATCGTACACAGAATCTTTTGAAATGTAACTAAAAGAGACAAGATGTGTGGACTGTGTTGTTCTCAAAGTGGTTCCTTTGATGTTGATGGACCACCAGCCAACTGTATTTGAGATTGTGGTTTTCTTTGAAACCCCCGAGAGATTAAAGATTACTTCCCATTTACGACATCTATGATCTTTCCCAACAGAAACATCACTGAATAGTCGATTGATAATCTCAATACAGAATACAGTAAAAGTTATACAATGGCAATCAGAAAACAGTAACATTTCAAATATTAGAAATCGCGCATAATCTAAATCGGCAATTTAACATCGCGTAACGCAGCGTTCTTTTTCAAGCATTCACACATTGTCGATGAATACAATCTAATCAAATACACAAGCATGAAGCGGAATGCTTAACAATTTGCACGGTGAACTGATCAAGCGGAAATCAATTCGATAGTAAACTAACAAAATGGCTAACATTATTCTGAACCGCCATTGGTTGACAGACGAACGTTTTGCTTCATCGAGCCCATTGTGTCTGACTGAATCTTTTGTTCTCCGTTCAATAAATGTACGTTTTAGTTTAAATGTTTTTTTTTGTTGCAGATCTAGATAGTAATGTTCGGTTGGTTCTAGTAATTGTCAGTATTCTCTAAGTTCTTGGTAGATATGTGCATGCGATAAGACAAGTGTTTCTTCTTTTTCTTAATCTTTTAGATCTTAATATAAACCATCAGCTCTGACGTATGTCGCTCCAGATTCCGACAAAACAGCGCCAAAACTGTAACATCAAAGGAATCCTCTCGAAACACCGTCACAGAATCTTGAAATGTCCCGCATCAGAAATAAACTTACAATCTATGAATCAGTACACATTTCGCGTATCATGATTGCACTGGTTTAATTTTATCCCTGCCCGTGTCACTTGTTACAGATAGAGTGCAACTAAGGCCGCGGGCGGGCGGTGACGTCATCACCCAGGAGCGTTCAGTCAGCACGCTAGACCTCACCATGCCGTATACAGCACCGTCGAATTTGGTGCTCACACCAGCACCCGAATGTAAGTCTTACTACCTAAGACTAAAGTCTAATTTCCTATGAACTTACAACCCTTTGTATCGAAGCTATAACGGGGAAGTTATATATGGCGTCCATTGAATTTGGAAGCGTTGGTCGTCGGCAAGGTTTGACCGAAAGTAATGGCATGGCCATGGCACTCCCGTCTCGATTAGATAAATATCGCGACCTGAATTGGTTTTTGTCGCAGACATAATGTTAGTAAAGTTATAAAATTACAGAATTATGGAAAAATGCTACCCAAAAATGAAGACGATAGATATGTTAAAAAGAAAGCATAGCAAAAGGTTCCCATTGTTGATTTTCGTGTCAGTAATTAGATGGTAGAGTGAGAGATTTGGAGACGAAAAATTCTAGTATAATAAAATATCGAATTCTTTCCTGTGGTTCAATGTAACGATACATTACCACTCTAAGCATTTGGTAGGAAGCCAACTATTGTTAGACTAGACCATTATGTACGAAACGTGAGTACCTAATCCAAAATATAAACTTATTGTTCGAACAAAAGTCTGTGTTATGTGGAATAAGGAAAAGATTTGGCAGATTTTTGAATAATTAAAATTGGAGCCAAAGCTAATTGTTATTAAAGGAAATGACGATAAAAAAAAAAACGGTGATGAGTGATAAAGGCATAACCCTAGAGAGAGATGAATTGGCTGATAATAATTCTAACTTTTCCACAGAAATACTAATAAAACGTATTATATCTCAACTAATTATAAAGATCATATTACACTACCAAATAGTACCTATCGCGTATGAACTAGTTTCGGGGGATCAAATCTGCCCCAGTAAAAAACAGTGTGTTGCCAAATGGCACGTAGACAGATTGTATGTAGGTATCCCAGATTAGCATACATGAGTACATTTTTAATTCTGAATGGGCTTGTTTTACCACAAACTGGATGTGGTAAATGTTGGTAATGGCGAAGGTGTTGAACACAAAGTTTAGTAGAGAAGTGAAGTGATGAAAAATGCTGTGACGATGGTTGTCTACAATGAGCTTGGGCACATCGTAAGGAAACCATAGCACGATGGTATTAACGCTTGGTAGACCTTCAAGTTCAAAAGGGTTCAATAAGGGCTAACGCGCTTGAATTATCCGCGAGAGGCTTTAGTGAAGCGTGGGTCTAGAAAAATCAAAAGTTACTGAACGTATAGTGAATGCAAGCTATTCACACACACGTTCTATTCAAACACTCATAGCTATCTTTACTAACAATATTAACACTTATTTCTGCCTGTAATGTGTGTATCAATTTCCGTAATTTAACCACTGCAATTCTTTTAAATGAGCAACATTTTACTGAATTGCATAATTATCCTAGTAAGTGGAGACCTGGTGACCTGAAATACAGGTATTTTGCCTAATTTAGGCACCAGTCATCCACAGTATATAGTTTGCCTAAATATGTTTGAATGAAATTTGTACTACTAATCAAATATTGTGGTGAGAAATAAAATCTTATTATTATTCATCTCAGATTTTCACTAATTTTTCATGATTTACTGATTGAGCGATAGGACCTTATTCGCTGGTGGCCACAAACGGCAGCCTCCACTGCTTTGTTTAGATCGGCAACACATTAGCAATTGTTATTGCTGCTGTCTATATGTAGCCAGTTCCTATCAGCTGGACCACCTGCCTATTTCTAAATACTCTTACAATACCAGGTCGCAAGCTCTCCCGCGGTATTTCCCGCGCCACGGACAACGAGGGTCTCGTGTGGGCGCTCCGCAGCAACACAGAGCCTGAGCCCAACACGCTCAGCTCGGACCACATACTGCTTCTGCCAGATATATCTGTGTACCCGCCTGATTTCAGGTAACGATTTGTTTTGAATGCCCAACTTTTAGTAGTGCGACTGTTTTAAAGATCCAGCTCATATTAGTGTAATATTTGACTCGGGAGGTCTTCCCAAAAAAAATCCTTAACGTTATGCTAGTCAATGATAAGTCCTGAATAAAATACTAGCCTCCATCTTCATAAGGTGATAAGATTCATGTGATAACTCATTTGTGCGTATATTTTGAAATCAGGTCTCCTCGCAAAATCAATTGGTAACAATATTTCGAAACACGGGTTTAGCAAACTGACATCGGCAGGTGTCATGTCAGAAAAATAGATCATGCACCTATTATTACATCAGGCTTAATTAATAAAATATTTTAAAACATGGCTGTATATGTATAACGAGAACGTCATCAGTCAGTATACGTCACTCGACTTTTAAGGAATTCCGGCGATGGACCAAATGCACCGAAATAACTCGCAGGAATGTAATGTGACAAAGAGCCGACCGTTGTACTTAAATTGAGATCATATGTGTTGGATCACACGCAACTGAAAACCGTGAATGACGAAACATCTTTCGTGTTACAAAATATCTGTCGAAATCTATGAATATAAAACATTCACTTTCTACGATTTTTCTTCAATAGAAATAGTTTCATGTTGTGAAGACATAAAGGTTAAAAAACGGTAAACAATAACATACGGTTCAACGGCAGTACGGGTTGCGTGTACGAAACTATGAAAAATTGGCTTTCTGCCTAATCATGTACGTACGGTCATATACGGTCCGTTAGAGATATGGTGAATATTGAGTGATCGTGACTAATTTTAAGGGCATACATCCAAGAGAAAGTTGGCACTGAATGTACTATTTATTAATTTTATGACGTACTCGACGTGTTTGACGTTTCTGTTAATTATTTCGGGTTCATTATACCGCTCTACAACAAAGTTGGACCATATAATAGTTAGCAAATTAAATCACAATGGAAAGTCGGGTTATAACTAATTTGCCGTGAAGATCTTAGTAAACAACTGGACGAAATTGGTTAATAATATTATGTGGATGGATATCGTAAAGTCCTGTCTCTATAAGAACAATAATACAAATTCGAGAAGCCTGTAAATATCTGCTAAATAGCCACAACGAATGTCTCTGAGTTGTTTGTATCCAGCGGCACTTAGTGATCAGCAGAAAGCATGCAATTGTCGTCCTTTTTCTTTGAGACTAGTATTCAAAACAACTTGGATTTATAATTCTTCAGTAGGATGTATTATAAAAATAAAACGATCCCCTATTCTACCCACTTAGGAGTCGAAATTCGTAAAATCCTTCCTTAAGCGTTGCGTCAAAATTTGTCCCATAACCTCTAATACAATTTGGATACGCTTGGTAAAGTAATCCTGTAAACATACATTTTCTGATCTTTCCAGAACATTCTTAGAGAAAGACCTCCTCGAAACAGCGACACTAGTGACCCTGGAATCAGCTAACATACTGAACTGGTGGCGCCACGGTCGCGTACCGGGCGCACCTAGACTATTGCCGCTGGCGACATCTGGCGACGGGAACTGCTTGCCTCATGCTGCATCATTGGCTGCTTACGGCTTCCATGATAGGCTGTTGGCGTTGAGGACTAAAGTGCAAGCTTTGTTGTCCGGTGAAGGTGGTGATGTTCTTACAAGTAAGTTTATGGTTTTATAGGACCCTATTACTAAAGCCTTCTATCTATCTGTCTGTTGAAAAACGTATAGTATAATGCATAGCGATTTTTCGCTCAAGGAGCAGTTAGATTGGAGAAGTACCTCCTTAAAAAATACCGCAGCAAAATAACAATCTGGTGTTCTTGCGAGTAAGGTTGCCAGAGCTCATTGGGGAGAGGGGAAGGGTCGGTAACGCGTGAGTTTTTTTTTATACGACTAACGGCCGGTTCACACATGTCTCCGTTTTACTGTTCCGTTTTATCGTGTACGTTTTTTTTTCGTCGATGTCGTATGTAGTTGTATGAGCGACTTCACACATGGCACAGTATTCTGTATACAGTAAAAAATATCGTTCCGTAAAAAAATTACATTCCGTTTTGTCATCGAATACTGGACGACGGAACAGTAAAAATATACGGATACGTAGAATTTTAACGGATAGATACTGTGTGCGTGGCGGGCGGTGTGTGCGGGGTGTAGGAGGGGGAGTGATGCGACAGGTTTTGTTTGACTCACATTTTTCTGTTCACACATCGCATCCAGTAATGACGGATTCGTTGAACGTTATACGGTGCCTATGTGTGAACAGCGCATAAATTTATGACGTATCCGTTAAAAACGTACCAGTAAAACGGACTCCCATGTGTGATCGGGCCGTAAGTCTGTAAACAAGCATACTGCCCGCCTGATGGTAAGGCGCCGGATGGTAGCCATATGGACGCTTGCAACACACGAAGCATCGCTCCCGCGTTACAGACCTTTCCCCCCTCCCCTATGAGCTCTGGCGACCTCACGCGCAGGAACACAACTTTACACAACATAAAGTTTTTTGGCTGCGGTATTCTGTAAGGTGGAGGTACTTCCCCAGTCGAGCTGCTCTTTGAGCGAATAAACGCTATGCTCTACCTCTTTTAAAACGCATAACGAGATTATGAGTAACGCCCAGGGTGTTGCAGGCATTCTTGTGATGTGAACTCCCCTGGCATCACATCGTATATAGGGGCTACGGTGACAGCTTGCCATTAGGCTGGCTGTATGCTTATTTACCGATTTTTTTACGTGTTCTGTTTGGTTTCTATTTCAATAATACTTTTAAAAATAGCTGTTACTTTCAACTACACTAAGATAGTTCATACACAGAAAGATAGGTGGCGCCACAACATTCTGCATCGCGCTTACGAAGTTTTCACGTCGATCTGTTTATAGCAACTGTCCTTGCGTCACGATGGCTCAGCCTGGCACCTCCATTATAGATGAGTTTCTGAATCGTACGCAAGGTTGACGACTGGCTTTCCAAATTTACTCATTTTACAAGATTTTATTTAACTTACAATGTATGTATGTTTGTTCGTTCGGGTGGAATTTTGAGAGTCGAATTTCATCCACTTCCAGTGGTCGGATTTTCTTTATATTTGGTATATTGGAAGACAATACAAGTGCAGTCACCAAAAAAGCTTGTATTAAAAACTGTTTTACAAATAAACTTAATCTGACTTCAAAGTACTTAAATGCTGACTTGATGACAATGGGACCAAACGGGAAGTGTACCCTTCCAATTTAAAAAAAGAATTTTCCAAATCGGTTAATAAATGACAGCGTTATGAGGTAGCAAACAAAAAAAGCAACATACAACTGAATTGAGAACCTCGTCCTTTTTTTGTAGTCGGTTAAAAATGAAACATTTACGTATTACCCAACTGATATGGCGCGTCGTGAATCTTCGTTCGCACAGAAAAGAAAGTATGGCCCGAAGATTAACGAAAGAATGCTTAAAACTTACAATCAACCATAGACAAATACTATAAGGTTCATAATACACTGCAGCTGTTAGTTCCGTCTCACTCGCAAGTGACGCCCCTCCGCACGCATGGCGGCAGCTGCCGACCAAAATAGCATTTCCCGCGCTTTGAAAATATAGGTGCTGCTTGTGGGGGCTGGTCTGCTTAAGTTTACTATTTATTTACTTATTAAATATTTATTCAGTCTACTTTGTAATTTTTCCGCCGCGCCGGGGCACGCAATTGTTTTCAGTGCGATTAGAATGTGAATATTATGTAAGCTTGTTTTGAAAAGAGTAATTGCTGAGTTTATTGCCGGCTCTTCTCAGCAAATGCAACCTTCCGAACCGGTATTAAAGTATTAGAATCAGACTTTACATAAGTGCCTGCGAAGGTCTATTTGAATAAATGATTTTGAATTTGAATTTGATATCTTCCGCGCAGGTACATCGGTAAGCCATATTAGTTGGGTATTACTGTAAATTGAAGCGCTCGTGGCGTAGCATGATTAGCAGTTCTTAATCGATCGGCAAAGTTAAGCTACATCTGTCGTGGTCGGTACCTGGATGGGTGACCGCCTAGTGGTATTTCAAATCGAGCTTTTCCGTGCTTCGGAAGGCACGTAAAGCCGTTGGTCCCGGTTATCACTTAATTGTGATAGTCGTTAAGCTAGTTGGATGCCTCCCAGGCGGCTTGAAAAATTCCAACAGTAGGTTGACCACTAGCCTACCTCCACCGATCCGCAGTGGGCACGCGTGGTGGAGTATCGCCCAGTCCCTTTCACCCTCATTTGTGAAAGGAGGCCTGTTCTCAGCAGTGGGACATTATAGGCTGATGATGATGATGATGATGATGATGAATGTAAATTTGAATAATCGAACTGTGCAGACGCAATAAAACGTCGGTGGCGTTGGTCGGAGAGCGTGCTCCTGCGGTCGGCGGGGCTGTGCCCGACGGAGAGCGAGTGGTCGCGCGAGTGGCACGACGCGGTGGCGGCCGCCAGCCCTGAGCCCAGCCGGCGCGCCGCCAGCACGCCCGCCGCGCCGCACTACGCCGGCCTGGAGCAGCTGCACGTGTTCGCGCTCGCGCACGCCATGAGGAGGCCCGTCGTCGTCTTCGCTGATGTAGCGCTCAGGGTCAGTCCACCTCTACTACTCATATACGACATATTTGACGGGCCAGTTGGTTAAGACGTGGAGTCTTAACCCGTAGGTCATGGGTTCGATTCCCAAACAGGACATGCGTTTGTGTGCATGAACATGTCTGTATGTCCTGAGTGTGGGTGTTAATTATGTATATTAAGTATGTATTTACAATCAAAAAAGTAGTATATGTATTATATCAGTTATCTGGTTTCCATAGTACATGCTCTGCTTAGTTTGGGATCAGATGACCGTGTGTGAGGAATGTCCCAGGATATTTTTTTTTATTTTTTTATTTATATATATCGGTTCTTATTTTTAAGTAGAGTAGTAGTAGTTTGAGAGAGGTGGAGCATAGCGTTTATTCGCTCAAAGAGCAGCTCGACTGGGGAAGTAGCTCCAACTTACAGAATACCGCAGCCAAAGAATAGAATAGAATAGAACTTTATTGTACACAGCAAATAATTACAGTGTCTACCCATGTCGGGCATACAATAGGATACAAAGTGAATTACATTTTACAGATGAATATTAAATCATAAAATTAATGTAAATTTTCTATACATATAAATTATTTAGTATTAAAAAATTCATTTAAGTTATAAAATACATTTTCATAAAGCCATTTCTTCAAACAGTTCTTAAATTTAACATTTGGTAGGTCCTTTAAACTCTCTGGCAAATGGTTGTATACACGTATTGCAGTTATCTGAGTACTCTTAGCATAAATCATTGATTTTACCTTTGGCAAGTAAAGGTTATCATATTGCCTAATAGGAGTCTCCCGTGTACGACATTCTGATATTTTTTTAAAATATTGGCTCTGATTTCTAACAAATAAACAGAGTTCGAGTATATATATATTTATTAAAGTAAGATAACCTTTTTCCTTAAAAACTGAGCGTAAAGACTCATCTCTAGATATGCTGTGAATTATTCTGAGACCACGCTTTTGGAGTATAAATGTACTATCAGCATTTACAGAGTTACCCCAAAATATAATTCCGTATGTTAGTAATGGATAAATAGTTCCATAGTATGCATATTTCTGGCTATTTCCACTGACGCTACGTCCACGAGCACTGATAAGGCATGGCAGAGACCGGCAATTTTGTTATTAATTTTCTTTATTTGGGCTTTCCAATTCAAATGCATGTCCAAAGTTACACCTAAGAAATCAGTCTCGTTTGTTTGCTTTATAGTACAAATAACTTTATGTTATGTAAAGTTGTGTTCCTGCGCGTGAGTAAGGTCGCCTGAGCTCATAGGGGAGGGGGGAAAGGTCGGTAACGCGTGAGCGATGCTCTTGTGTTGCAAGCGTCCATATGGCTGCGGTAACCGCTTACCATCAGGTGGGCCGTATGCTTGTTTACCGACTAAGTAGTATAAAAAAATAAACAAAAGTTTGGCAACCATTCCCTAATTAGGGCTCATTTCTGTCAGTGGTGCCGATTCTGTTGTAAATCGCACTAAACTAATTTTAGTCACATCACATCTCTTTCTTACGAACATTATTGAAAAAGGATAGAATATATTAAACCTGTCAAAATAAGCTTTGCCGTCTTATTTTGCGTGTATTTATCCGTAACCGCGATAGATGGCGACTAAATTTACATTGAAAACAAGCATTGGACTAATTTGACAGGACGACTAAATTTCTTGCATCCTTTTCTTATGTTCTTTGTTAGAAAGAGACATAGTGAGATTAAAATTAGATTAGTTGTAAACAACAGAATCAGGGCCAGAGTCGAGTTATATTATAATTTCCAGTCACAATAAATCACTTTCACATATAGTCCTCGGTCAGACGCCGTCCATAAAAGTCATATTTTATAAAATGGTGGTCATTGTACTAAAAATCTTCACGCACTTTTTGAGAACTTGAAAAGGCACGATACACATAATTCATTTCACTTCACTCGTGCACATGGATTGTAATATTCAGTATATTCTATAGTCAAATTGTCAAAAAATATATTTTTTTTAATTTAAAAGCTTACTGAGTTTTTGCCTGTTCTTCTCAATTGAAGTTCTCTCGACTTCCGAACCGTAATAATTTCACCGTGGTAATTTCAGTAACTTTGACCCTCATAAGTGCCCTAATAGGGCATAAATTGAAAAAATGACTTTGACTTTGACTAATTCTTAGTTTAACTTTGAATATAATATTCATTCAGGACTTCAAAGGCGACCCAATAGCGCCGATCCCCTTCGGCGGAATATACTTACCGCTGGAACTGGAGCCGGAAGTGTGCAGTAAGGCGCCGATACTACTGGCGTATGACGCGGGCCACTTCTCGGCGTTAGTGCCCTGCGAGCCACTACCTACTGACGGGGCGAGGGTTCCGTTGGAAGACCACGCTGGGAATCCTATGCCGATCAGGTTCGTGATCATTTGCGTTTTGTGACTGGGTTACAATTGAGGAGCAGGCGAACAAAAGCGGACTTGTCCCATTATTACTTTTTTACAGGAGAGGTTAAAAACGAATTTGAAGCGGATAAAAACATATGGGATATGACCGTTTCTTTAGATAATTATTTTATATAGGATAGGACCAGTTTAGATTGACAATATTTTAGGACTCCCAAAGATACAACCGTAAAGAACAAAGAAAAAATCATCGAACATGGACAAGTCCGCTTGAACAAAAGCGGACTTGTCCATGTTCGACGATTTTTTTCGTTAATGGATAATTTGATTATCCACAACACTCCGGTATCCATCAAAGCGGAATTGAGCGGCGCGTTGCTTTGTAATTTGTATGAAAAATAAATTTCTTCTTCACTTTGGTGGATTTCGGTTCTTCTTCAGTCACTTTTAATTATACCATTCATCATAAAACTCAAAATGTGTGTTTTATAAAATGTGACACCAGATAAACTAGTACAAATAGATACCAACACCCAGACTCAAAACATACACAAAATTTGTACGCACCTGGATCTCTGACGTAGCAGCTAGGTCATCACAAAATATAAAACCCATATCTCTTTCAGATTCAACGTAGACCCAGGTGAAGACCACAGATGGGACATAGAACCTGACCAAAAAACAATCAACAATTTACTACCAGACGAATACCAACGGTCATCAATGTTAAACGCCTATTTAGACCTAGAAAGAGTCGAATGCCTCTCACAGAACCAACCACCGGAGGAACTAAGAAGATCCCTAGATGCATTATCAACAAAAAGTTCTAAGCAAATGAACTCTGTAGCGAAGCAATTTGGTAGCATTGGACGGTCGATGAGCAGTAAATTAAAGAAGAATTTTGGGTCCATGGCCAAGTTGACTGGCAAGAGTAGTGGGAGCCAGAGTAACCCAGAAGAGGGGCTGATGAGAAGGCAGTCGACGTGTGAGGTTCTGTGCTGTAGGGTGCAGGCAGCAAGGGCTCCGGTGCAGGAGGAAATGGTCAAGAACTATTTGAATGAAGCTTGGATTGGGTGAGTTGTGTTGCGATTTTTTCGTGTTAGAGAATTTTAAATTGTTTTTTTTTTACAAGGTCCATATATATATCCATATATTCATATTCAAGCAGTAAAAAGCTGTAATTACAAACTTTTTATTTACTTGCAATGTTTGGGTCAAATCTTGCAAGTCGAATTTCACCCACTTTCAGTGGTCGGTATGACTTGATATTTGGTATAAATTATTATATTGGATGACAAAGCAAGTACAGTCACTAAAAAAAATTGTATTAAAAATGAAATTTTTAACAAATACTTATTTTGACATTAAAAACAGACACTTAAATTTTATTTATTAGTTAATTTTGGATTTTCCATCCATAGTTACACAGCAGAAAAGAACCGCAAAGAGACAGTGCCGTCCCAACCGCGATACGGCACGGGCCGGTCGCAGTTCTACGCCGAAGCGGACCGAGCGGCGCACGAGGTGGCCCGAACACTGGCGACCAAGTCGGCCCGACCGGCCGACCGCACGCTCTACCTCTCGAAATCCACCTTCTACGATGACCGCCCACCATCACCGAAACCATGTCGAGCCCCATTATGTATGTACTACGGAAGTCCGGCGAATAATGACTACTGTTCTAGGTGTGCAAGACTGCAGTGAGTGCTTCCACGTTTTTTTTTTACTGTGTGTTAGTTGTAAGTTTTGAAGTTTTTGTCATTATTGAAAAATAACGATCCTTTTTTGATATTCAACTCCAAATACTTAAAATGTATTTTTATACTACTAAGAAAGAAAATATTAAAGAGAAATTTTTAAGGTACTGTTATAGTATTAACATTTTAAGCTTATACGTAATGTCACTTAACATAGTGTTTTTGTTATTTAGTTATTAGATTATACATTCACCATTGTTTTTCCCCACCATTTTAAAATAACAAAACAAAAAACTATTTTACTAATGAATCAGTATAATGTGAATAAATAACATTTATTCACATTATATTGATTCATCCATGGAAATCAAACTATATTTTACGATTAATCGTGTGTAAAGATGACAGCTTAATTTTTCCCGGATTTACATTTACGTTTACCTATCGATAGTTATTTTATAATAACTAGTGCCAAAAGTGGCTTCTAAATTATATACAAGTCATAGAGATAGAATATTTATAGAGCGACTACTAGAGTATGTGCCGTGAGCACGGGTATGTGCAACGCTGCGTTGAAACAAACTGCGCGTTATTTATTTGAACGACTAAATACATAACGTTTTTAAGCGATACTTTTACCGAGAACAAATGACTAGGAACTCATAACGATATTTTTAAGATATATCTGAATGCATCTATATGCAAACTACTCACGCTTCGCTCACGATAATGTTGTTAACGCTATCAGTCTATTAATATTCTTACTCTATGCAACGACTACTCGAAAGGCAGCAAAGACTTTATATGTATGTTAAAACTAATGTGTTCAAAATTCAGTGCCAGCATGTAAAACTGTATCTAATGGTCAATATTTGCTTTGAGCATTTTTGTACCGTAAAAAGTATTAAAACCATCACATGTAAGCAGGGTTTAATGTTGGTTATTACTGAAATTTGATTAAGAATTTGTATTTGTGTCGTATTTGTAATGTTTATTTTATACTTAATTGAAAGGGGAGTGAAGCAAAGCAAGGTATGCTAATAGCATCCATATGGAAATGCTATTTTAAAATAGATAAAATGTAGATGAGAGGATATTATACCACTTGCTCATTGGACATCGTATTGACTAGGCTCAAAGGCCTTGAAGAGATTTTCAGTTGATGATTTTTATTTTTATGATTTCAACATTGAGCCATTATTACTGATTTTCACACAAATCGTAAAAGATTATATCTGCATAACATCTCGTAATTTCAATCAATAGTTTCAGAGAAAATTTTTGTATGTATATTTATGCCCTTGACTGTACAAGGTCTCATATTATTATAGCAATGATAGCTCTTACAAATAATCTCTTTAAAAACATTGGAAGTATCCGATAGTTTTATAAAAGGTCACTTAGTACCTAACTATACTATGATTATATATAGAGAAATATGTTCATATTGTTTATTGTAAGATAAGAGTAAGCCTTCGTCATGATAATGTCATCTATGTACAAAATGAATAATATTTTATTTCAATTTATCATCCGACTACCTCATATAATGGCAGCAGTCTATATTAAAACTATGAAAATAATTATATTGTTTGGACTCAGGGTAATATTAACACTTACCTTATAATTAAAAAAAATATTAGTGATCCTCCACAGTTATAAATTATTGGAATAAAAAAGAGCTTGGAGTATGTCCTCCGTCCTTAAGTTGCTAAAATAAGAGAAAATTATAAAAAAAAATATTTTTGATCTTCTAGTCCTGTATTATTAGTATAGTGTATGAGTGATTATAGTTGTAAGATATCAAGTATTACGGAAATAAATAAATAATTGTATATTAAAAAATCTAAATGTAGCTATCCACAACACATGGTTTCATAAACAAACATCTATTTCTATTCTATCATTGTGCAAACAGTTATTTTTGTACTAACATTAAACTATCATAATAATTAATGTGTAGCCTTTAAAGATCTGTGAATTAACTCAATGTGAGAAGTGAGAAACATGACAAATATAAATTAAACATTAAAATAACAATATAAATATTACAAATTAAACACTGTTATGTAGAAGCTCATGTTAAACAGAGGGTAACATTATATTTTTCATATGTGTAACAATATAGAGTCAGCATATCATGTTTATAGAAATATAAATGGTTATTTAATATTCAGATTGAAAATCTAAGACTTTTATTTATACCTAAATCCTTCTGTAGCATTGGGTGCCTATAGTAGCCTATAAACTCAGTAAATACCTAAATTCTTAGTACAACTATAAGTACCTAACGCTCGAGGATAATCTAGCCTGAAAGATTTTTTTGAATCCTACTGGTAGTTCTAGAGATTAGCGCGTTTAAACAAATAAGCTATCAAACAATAATCTCTTCAACTCTGTTATAACATACAAGCATATCTATGCCGCTATCAGTTAGCCGTAAAAATAGACACTTCGTCTAGATAGACGAAGTGTCTATTTTTACGGCTAATTGATAGCGGCATCGATAACTTGCAGCGTGACGTTGCGTTTTCGTATTTTTTTTCATTTTCATAATTTCGTGTAATTTGTTTTATTGTATATTATGGGTGGTATTTTATCCAATAAAGATCAATCCATGTGCACCAGTGAAGTGAAATTAAATTAATTATGTGTATCGTGACTTTTCAAGTTGTCTCAAAAATTCCATGAAAAGTTTTATTTAGTACATTGACATTATTGCATATTTATATGTCTGTGCATGATTGCAAGGAAATTATTTATTAGGTAACGTTAGTATTGTAACATGATTGTAGTCATACACTGTTGTAAAACCAAAGAAATTGAATACGCGGGTAAAACCAGGTAAAAGTTTTACCGTAAAACATGACTTTTATGGTCGGTGACTGACGACTATGTGAAAGAGTGATTTATTGTGAATTGTGACAGGAAATTATAATATAACTCGACTCTGACAGAAATAAGACCTAATTTGGATTTTATTGCCAAACTTAAAACTAAGAAGGTGATGGTCACACTGGGACTTTTTGGCGGGAACTTGCAGAGTGACGTAGCATTTTCATTTTTATTTTCATAAATTTGTGTATTTTGAGTTTTATTGTGTATTTTTGTTGGTATTTTACCCAATAAAGATCATCCATGTGCACCAGTGAAGTGAAATGAAATGAATTATGTGTATCGTGACTTTTCAAGTTGTCTCAAAATGTCCGTGTAGAGTTTTAGTACAATGACCACCATTGTAGTAAAACATGATTTTTATGGACGGTGACTGACTGAGGACTATAATGTGAAGTGATTTATTGTGACTGAAAACTATAATATAACTCGAAACTGGCAGAAATGAGCCCTAATTTGGGCTTGGTTGCCAAAATTAAAAATAAGAAGAAGAAGATGATGGTCACACTAAACTGGTGCTTGTTAGGGATGAAGGTTTTCAAAAATATCGATATCCATCTAGTAGGCCGATATAACAATATTTCTTCTTTTTTTAAAAGCTTAAAGAAATCCAATTGAGTTTTAGTTATGTCAAACCTTTATCGATTATATATGTATATAATTTTTTATACTTACCCATGTGAATAATCACAAAATTTGGATAGGTATAAAATCACAAACATATAAGAAGAAGCAGACGAAACATATTTTACGTATTATAGTTACAAATGTATAGCATAACCTTATCCTTGTTACTCTTACCATTTTTCATGTCGAGCCATATCGTTTTTACACCTGTAGCAACACTACACTCATATATTGAAAAAACTATATTGCGAATGCTTGGTCTGCTTCTTCTTATATGTCTGTATATAAAATGTGTTTCATTTAATTAAATTGTACCAGATTTGGAACTTCAAAATAGTAACTGACAGTCTGCTTCGTTGTAGCGGGTTCTGCTTTAATTTATATTGGCCTTTGAAAAAAGACGTTCAACAGGAACACATTGTTGCTACAATATATTGAGATTTTCGATATTGATATCGGCGTATCGTTGATACAGATAAATATCGATATTTTTACGGCTCGATATATCGATATTTATCGGATTTCCGATATATCGATGCAACTACTTTCAACCCTAGTAGTGCTTGTCGTCGCGCATGTTGCTGTCTCACAAATTTTGGAAAAAGATGCTTTCTCTAAAAAATATATCAAATAATCTGAAATCTTTGTGAAAACAATAATAAATAATGTCCGGTGGTCTTATAGACAAAGTGTACATTGGTTTGGACAATGCGCCGGCCGCATTTGACATAAAGGGACGTATTCTTGGACCCGTAAGTTTATCACTACTTTGTACGATATTTTGTCCATTCCTTCGTTTAGTAGCTAAACAAACAAATTATTTTCAGAATGGCACGAACCTAGAGTACATACGCTCCGAGACCGGTGTGGTAGCAGTATTGAAAAGTGATAAATTAGAGCCGCTTCATTTAGCCTTACATCATTCAAGATCCGAAGCATTAGCAGCGGCGAGGTCGTTGGCGCAGAACTTGATAGAGACCATACGCGCTGAGCTGGCGCAATGGAGTGCGGCGCAGGCTGGCGGGCCACCCCCTGCATTGAATGTGCCGCCTCCTACATTGACCACCACCAGTGCCCCCCCGCCCGTGCCTCCTCCCGCTTCGACCCCCGCCCTATCCACCTCATCCCTGACATCTACTGCACACACTGTGCTCCCTCCTGTTGTGAGTGTCGCCCCTGCGTCTGCTCCCCTCATGACAGTCCGCCAACCAACGGTCCTGCAACTCCTTCCTCAACAACAACAATATGTATTGAACCAAGAGAATGGGCAGCTAATCCCTATAGTACAACCTGGTGTACAAGTCTCCAACTCAAACTTTACGTCACTACCGATTGCGCATCAATTAGGTTTACAACATCAAAATTTTGGTGGGACGCAGATAGTTGATATATCTGGCATGCAGCCTGTTAATGTTACGCAACTACGCTTGAGTAGTGTGCCTTCTTCTATGTCTATGATATTACCAAATGGTTATACTTTCCCGCAAGCAAGTTTAAATTCAGCCGAGACCACTACTGTGAGCTCGGCTACGTCAACCCCTGTGGTATGTGCAGCTCAAAGTACAAATGCTTCACATAAGATTTTGTACAGTACAGATAAGGGTGATAAAGAAGTCAAATATCACATACAAGGTGCAGATACGGTACAATGGTCAGTCCCTGGGTCTCAGACAATGTTGATACCGTACCAGCAGTTGCAGGATTTGGCTTCAAATCAACAGGGACTAGGGAATTTGCAACATCAACAATTTGTATCAGTAAGTAATGACCCCTTATTGACTAAATGAAAAAGTAGCCTCTGATCTTTTGATATGAATTATAGAATAGATCTCATTACAATAATAGATACAGACTGAGTCAAACTTATTGGCGGCTGTGATATTGGGCGCGGACCGCTGTGCAGTAAAAAACGAAGGTATGCGGTACATACGAGTGGACTGAACCTACACAAAGCCGGCTCGCATCGCACTTGACAGCCGCCATTAAGTTTGGTTCGGTTTTATTACTAAAAACATCTTACAATGGTGCCGATTCTGTTGTAAATCGCACTAAACTAATTTTAGTCACATCTCATCTCTTTCTTACAAACATTATTGAAAAAGGATAGAACATATTTAAAGCTGTCAAATTAATCTTTGCCGTCTTATTTTGCGTGTATTTAGGCGTAACCGCGATAGATGGCGACTAAATTCATATTGAATACAAGCATTGGACTAATTTGACAGGACTAAATTTCTTACATCCTTTTCTTATGTTCTCTGTTAGAAAGAGACTTAGTGAGATTAAAATTAGTTTAGTTGTAAACAACAGAATCAGGGCCATTAAACACTTATCTGACTATATTGTTTTAATTAAACAAATTACATCCAATATATTCTATCCACTAATATATTGTGCTTTGTGAACAGATAGCACCTGCGGGACTCCCACAAACATCATTACCACTCACAGCAGCTCAATTTCAGCAACTCCAAGCAACTGGTATAATGCAGCTAAATCAAAAGGTATGTTACTCAAGCAAGTTACAGTTAATATTCTGATAGCATTACAAATATCCTATGGCTGAGCTTACAAAGGATTTCCTGAAATCCTGCAGGGCAAAAAGATAGTAGACAGAAAAAGCACTAGTAACTCCTTACGTCCTAACATGTAAAAACTGTTAAGTAGCATGTAAAATGCACTGATAATAGATTTTGTTCTTTTTTAATTGCTTTCTCATAATAAAGAAAAGTCCTCAGATTTACCAAATCAGTGACCAACCAACTTCTGAGAAGCCTGAAAAACAAAGTCTGAAGAAGTGAAGAAGTTTCTTAGATAAAGAACAAATGGTTTACCAGACCAACAATAAAACCAATATTATATTCCTACTATGTAACTAGAAAAAATACATACCTTCGAAAGTCTTTAGACCAGCTATCTGATACCAAATTTAGCAAAGCTTTTATGAAAACCAGATAACTGATACACTACTTGTTATATAGTTATTAGTGCTGATTCTGTTGTTTAAAACTAATGTAGCCTCACTGTATCTCTTTCTAACAAAGAACATAAGAAAAGGATGTAAGAAATTTAGTCCTGTCAAATTAGTCCAATCGCTTGTTTTCAACATGAAGAATCATGGCGAGATCCATACATTGATTTGTACAAAAAAATAAAACATTTTAGAGAGTTTTGAATCACTTCCAATGTTGAGATTACAGCAACATATTAATATACTTGAAATATTTTATAAATTGAAAACATAACAACAACAATGGTTTTGGTCGCGATTCTCCGGCAAGGCATAGAATGTCGCATTTTTATCCCGGGGATCTAAAAATATTTTTAATGACTGAAGTTATTCCTTAGGCACCAAGGATCAATAATAACTTTATTTCAACGTCTCTAAAAATGATTATTTTTTTGTACAAATCTCGCCATGATTCTTTTGTCGCCATCAAAATTAGTTACTTTACCCGCAAATGAAAACGGCAAAGACTAATTTGACAGCAGTAAATATGTTCTATCCTTTTTCAATCATGTTTGTAAGAAAGAGATGTGATACGATTTTAGTGCGTTTTACAACAGAATCGGCACCTACACCCAGATAGAAAGAGAAAGAAACAGACATGTAAACAACCTGGGTATGGCAGTTGGGGCTAAGAAGAATAATGTTTAACAATTTTTCCAACAGCCAATAGTAAGCAGTACCTCTCTGATAAATATAATTTCGACTGGGCAGGCGTCATCACCGCAAATTCTAGTGAGCATCAGGATTACTACTGTCACCCTACTAATCCCTACTTGCTTCGGGATATAGGTCATTTCTGCATTTCATTTGCGATTCACCAAATGCTTCGCTTCTTCTGGATATGGATTTAATCGTACTCTTCATTTTGCAGTATCATTTACTTGTTCCATTACCACAACATTTTATATTTTGATTTCTAAATCAAATATCCTTTTATGATCGTTTTAGGGTTCCGTAGCCAAATGGCAAAAAACGGAACCCTTATAGATTCGTCATGTCTGTCTGTCTGTCTGTCTGTCCGTCCGTATGTCACAGCCATTTCTTTCCGAAACTATAAGAACTATAATGTTGAAACTTGGTAAGTAGATATATTCTGTGAACCGCATTAAGATTTTCACACAAAAATAGAAAAAGAAACAATAAATTTTGGGGGTTCCCCATACATAGAACTGAAACTCTTTTTTTTTTTTAACAAAACCCGTAAGTGTGGTGTGTCTATGGATAGGTCTTCAAAAATGATATCGAGGTTTCTAATATCATTTTTTTCTAAACTGAATAGTATGCGCGAGACACACTTCCAAAGTGGTAAAATGTGTGTCCCCCCCCCCCTGTAACTTCTAAAATAAGAGAATGATAAATCTATAAAAAATATATGATGTACATTACGATGCAAACTACCAACGAAAATTGGTTTGAACGAGATCTAGTAAGTAGTTTTTTTTAATACGTCATAAATTGAAATCCATATCAAATACTCAGGTCTATACTACCATTTACTTATATACCTACAGGTTTGTACGGAACCCTCGGTGCGCGTGTCTGACTCGCACTTGGCCGTTTTTTTTTTAAATCATACTTCTCAATAGAAATGTAACCTATGATGTTGTGTCATAAATTCGCTTTGTTTTGGTCCCTTTAGTTTATCTGGGTTCTAGTGGATGCCTTAACCTTAGACGTCGATGTTAGCACAATAATACGCTTTTTAATATTGACCCACCATTATCCTGTAAATTTTAACACGTTTCTTTGCGACATAATATGCAATCATGCACTAACATGTATTTTGAAAATTGTTGAGAGAAAAATATATTTCAGAATTCGTCAACACCAACAAAAAATGTTGGTGGTCAAGAGGCGAGAGGACAGAAAAGATTATCTGATGGTACGCCCAATCAATTGCAGTTACGACCCATCGCTCCGGCTGGGTAAGCTTAAATACGCTAGACGGAAAATATAATGAGTAATTTTAAGATCATAAAAATATTTCTTTCAGATTACCAAAAGATGTGAAATTCCATTACGGATTTTTATATCTTTTTCTTCGTATTTTAATTTTTGCAAAAGTATCAAAAATGAAAATATTTATATGTCATTGGCCTCAATCCAAAATTTCTAGTATCCTATTAATATTTTGCAAATTTTAAAACGAAGAAACAAATTTTAAGTTACGAAGATGCCTGAACCCGAAGAAAAATCACTTTTATTATCCAGCTTTTATATCAAATTGTCTTGTTTCATAGTTTTCAATGATACCATTATTTCACACCAATTTGGCTGGTTCTTCAAACTCAATTTACAATTGTTAACTATTAAAAAAAAATGCACAATAATTATTTCTTATGGACCATCAAAATTCACCAACATGTATTGGTTGTGTGTAATATGTGTTTTGTTAAAGTTGTTGTTCCGTATTGAACCGTTGTGACGCCGCAGGTGTGTAAGCCAGGACAAGGGCGCGTCACGAGACTCGCGATCTTGGACCTCAGCAGGTACATTGGAGAATTTGTGCTGTTTAATTTTGCATCTGTTGCTTTTTTAATGGAAATCGATTGATTAATAAACTAATTCGTAATTGGGAGCAGAATAATTTTATCTTGTTCTTCTAAATCTAAATTCTATTTCAAGTTCACTTAAAGGCAGCAGCGTATTCCATCTGTTTCCTGACAGGATTGACACATGTTGAAAGACAATTTAAACAACTTGAAGATGTAACATCATCATAAGATGGGTATTAAAGTAGCCTTGCTGAGTTTCTTGCCGGTTATCAGTTGAAGGTTAAGCTCACGAACTGATGGTTATTTCACCACCATCACCACGTTCCAAAGCTAGCCACTATATTTTCAATAGGTTTCCATTATTGCAATTTGCTAACCATATATTTAAGTGTAGAACCTATAATCGTTGTTAAGCTTCTAATGTTTTCATTGTATGCACTGCTCTCTGCTAAGGAAATTCCACAATGGTCCATATTTACAACTAAAATTATTATTACTTTTGCGTATTTGTAAATTTGTTGCGATTGGCGTAATTTTTTACATTCCAAAGAGCTATCACGAGAATACAAAATTTGTATCTCCAACTACAAAAAATATTTAGCAAAGGTGCAGATATTTAACTATAGCTTGACCGCTACAGCTGTGCCACTGTGTGCTTCTGCAACTTCATCGTCGACACAGCGTGGAGAAACAACTGGTGTTAGAGTGTAGGTATTTGATACGCAATTACGCACATTGATCCAAAAATGCAGCGAGATAGAGAGCGGCACAGGTGCAGCAATCAAGCTATAGTAACTAGTGAAAGTTTGCGTAGTTTAATTTGTATAAGCTTGCGTAGTTCCTTTTTCGAGTAGAATACTGTGACGTGTTGTTTTCAGGACAGTGCTGCCATCAACAACTGATCTACCAGTGCTGTCATAATTTTTAATTTCACAACATTATTTTCAGCAAATCTCAATCATCATGATCAGCCTGTGGATGTCCACTAATAGTCGCCGCATCTTCTTCTCCTCTAGTTTCGCATGTGATTGGTCCACCTTAGCGGAGGTTTGTCCCACACTTCGCTTGCCTGTGCGTGGCCTCCGTTCCAAAACTCGTCTACTACATTATCGGTTCTGCGATATCCTCAGAGCTATGTCGGTTAGTTCATTTCTCCGCCGGAACTCACAGGATTTAATTTAATCTATTCAAAGAAATTGAAGTGTCGGGAGATCTATCAATAATTTATTGTTAATCTTATAGCTTCGTCCCTGGAACCTGTCTACTGAAATAATTTGCTGAGTCTACCTCACCTAACGTAACGCAAACATGTCTAATAACTATCTTACAAGGGTCTTCCTCTGATCGTTGTCACTACTTCTAAGCATTATAAATCATTTGTAAACCTTTAATTGAATGGCCAATTAGAAAGCAAAAAATAGTATTTCATCAAAGAATATATAATAAAACATGATTTCTCTGCGGCGGCGTAAAGATTTGGCTGAATTGTGAAGAAGTTCAATAAATTCTAAAAGATTGTACCAAATTAAGCGTCTTCTCTATAAAATAAATTGCGTAGAATAAACGATTTATAACGCGAGCAGTTTAGCGTAAAATCTAAGCCAAGCGTAGCCATTTAACAGTCTCACTTCAATAACTATCGATAAGCAGCGGCGGCTTCGGCGCGTATATTACATTTATATTATATATTTACATAACAACATTCAGCAAGTTAGTTACGTTGGGTGTGCAGAACATGATTTTCGGACGAAAGGGGTACGGCGGACACAGCGAGATGGACACGCGAAGACTCTAAACTAGTGTGGAGCGTATTGTAGTCAGCATTGACTGCATTTAAAATTATCTTCTGTTTATTTTGCAGATTCAACATTCAAACAGAGAATGCAGAATGTAACTTGCGTCACTGGAATCGCAGCGTAAATTTTAAGTTTTTTTGGTTAATTCAACAGCAGAATGGTGAAATTGCTGCAGTTCTGTCAAAATAACTGCATATGCCTTGCAGAGTTAGAGGATACCTTCGTTTATTTACAACAGTCTAGCGAGGAACTGATGCATCTTGAAATACAGCTCAATATTGTAAACCTTAATTATGTTTTGTTTAGATTTTCTCAAGTCTTTCTGAAGAATCCTGCTGTTGAAGTTTTCGGATGTGGCATTCTGCGGCAGTTATATCAATAAAATAAAATTATTTATTGCAGGAGGACTTTTTGGCGCCCAACAAAGTAACCAAACAAACCTGCATGTGCTTTCTTTCCTGCAATTCGCGTAAATTAGCTTGGCGTTTTATATTCTGAAATTGTTATTTGACAATTGCATTATTCCACAGCTAGAGACAATACTGTCGTCAGTATGGGAATGAAAATCAATCCCGCCCATGGAACAATCATCCATGTTTCATCGGGACAACAAACGAAGTAAGAATTTATAACGCACAACTTAGATGTTTCTTAAAAGTATTTTGTATGTAGATACCGGCACGGCTAAAAACCTTGAATGCGCAGAAGTATTTTGTCTCTGTTTGCCGGTAAGAAGGAATACGAAAAGGAAGAACACGAATACAGTCCGTATACGCGTGATCTATCCCCACCACTTTCGCTCATGCTTTAAGAACCTTGACATCGCCTATTCTAGACGTCTCCCAATAATTTCCCCGCAATCAAAGTATTCTGTCCATCTCTGAACGAAGTCAAACCAAAGTACCCCTCTGCCACTTCATCAAACTGTTCAATACTTAGAAATATCAACAAATCGTCGTACTCACTTTTACTTTCTTAATATTAGTCAGGATATTTAACAATACCATTTATCCGTAGTGTTTCAGCAACAGCGGTATCACAAGAAGGCACAGGAATGTACATACGGCAAATCGACAGAAATGCCATTCAAATACAATCCAGCAAAGACGGACAGAAACAAGAGTTAACAGCTAACAAAATGCAAAGTGCAGCTCAAAATGTACAAATGATCACAGTACCGCAAGGAATGACGGTACTACAGAATCCTCTGAATATCAGCCAAATGCCGACAATGATCGGTCAGCCAAACAGTCAGGTGTACATGATACCTGCGAATCACCCGAATTTGGTCCAAGGGGGACTACCTCCAGGCTTGATTGGCCAACAAGTACTTCAACCTGGTCAGAATGTTACAGTCATGCAGCCAAATCAACTGGGCATGCCAGGCGGAATGCAATACAATGTGCCATTGATGCAAATGAATATGCAATCTGGCTCCCAATATATGCCTGGTATCAACTTAAACTCCCAACTTTCAGCGCAACAACTAAACGCTGCTCTCAGTGGACATCAATTAGGAAATCCTAATTTATCCGTTTCGGGAACAATACCCATAGTTCAGGCTCCGCCACCTTCTTCGCCTATGACTAATGCACAAACCATACCGGTATCTCAACCGCCTCCTGTTCATCAAATTCTACCTCAAAACACTTTCTTAACTCCCACCTCGCAGTATTCTATGCCCCAGCAATACATGATGCAAACTAACTCTGGCACGATAACCGTACCAGCGAACAATCCGAACGTCCAATACAGCTTGCCGACCAATCAAACTAACACCACATCAAATGCTGGCAATGGATCTAACTCTACATCTGAAACAGACAGTACAAACAGCGGTACCAATCAATCTTACATTGCATCAGCATCGCAAGATAACGCTTACTCTATATCTGGTGGCACAGTTCAAAATCCACCACAACAGAACTTTACATCAGATGGTACAACGACACAGCAAACGACAGGGTTTACTCCAGCCAATCAGACGGCGGCGTCGAGCTACGGGGCAACTAATGGAACCAATCAGAGTGCAGCTTACAACGTAAATCAGACTACAACTACGCAACCGCCTCCGAGTTACAATCCGACAAATGGAACGAATCCGCAAACACCGAATCCGAGTTACGCAGCGGCAAGCACGCCTAGCTCTCAGAATGCGTCTCAAACAAACTTTTCACCGTCAACAACACCGGCGCCGAACCAAAATTATCCAACCCCGAATCTCCCAAACATGCCTAATGTTGCTTTTCCACCAAATCAGAATCAAAATCCGTATCCAAATGCTACTGGTCAAAATTTGGCAGCTTATGCGAGCAATCAGTTTCAATATACAAGTAGGCCATGGTTCAGGCCTCGATATGGGTCGCCTCAAGGGTCCCCATACAGTTCTGGAAGCGGACCTCCTCCACCAAATGGACCACCAATGCCAGTTCCTCCACCAACGGGTAACTACAACTATTGGCAGGACAATTGAAACCCTGACCGCCTGACAGTATTAATGGGACACAGTTGATCAGTCAACCGTTTTAGATTAAGTTATAATATAAGAAATAAAAAACAGAGACTGCTTTAATGGTAAATTACATTTATGAATTATTTGTACATATGTAAAATGATGTATCTAGAGCTATTTAGATAGAAATATACGGATCATGAGTATGTCAAATGATTTTAGTTTTATTTTTAACTTATCCTAAATCACCGATGACGGTGTGCGGCGATCATGATAAAAAGAACTATAGTTTTTCACCAAAGAAATGGTAAACATTCCCCATAACAGTTTTTTTTTATACCACTAAGGTGGCAAAGAAGCATATGGACCGCCTGATGGTAAGCAGTTACCGTAGCCTATGGACGCTTGCAACACCAGGGGTATCACTCGCGCGTTGCCGACCCTGAAGAAATCTCTTCACGCCCTTTTTGAAGAACCCCATGCTGTACTCCATTGGGAAAACCACGGCGGGGAGCTCATTCCACAACCTGAGCGTTCGCGGAAGAAAGCTCCTTTGAGCCCGCACAGTTCGAAACAATTCTGGTTTCAATGTGTGAGGATGGATTCCCCGTCGATGGCGTGAGTTGCGATGGTGGAAGGTAGCCGTGGGCAACAAGTCGAACAATTCCTTAGAACACTCATAGTACAAGCGGTAGAACACACATAAGGAGGCAAAGTCTCTCCAGTTTACCATAAAAATCAAATAATAATTCCAGAGCATGCTTAGGGTAGGGGACCTGATAGTCCCACAAACTTATGTGGCCCGGTGGTCAAAAGAGGAACTACCGACGCCATTTTGATATGCCGATGGTCAAAAAGAATATATAAATACTACGTTCATTGGTTGTTTGCTCCACCAAATGAGATAACAGCTACTCACTCACCGGGCCAGATAAGTTTGTGGGACTATAGCTTGATTTCATAACTCACACAAGCCAAGGACTAAGCCAAAAACCCAACAGTTCCGGAATAAAACAAAGTTTTCAACATTTTCACCATCAGTTGAAAATAGGTTTTATAACAATCTCAGAAATTAAAAAAAGTTTGCAACCACTTTCACTAAATATAATTTATTTAAAAATAATTCTATCAACTAAAAACTTTTGCTTATATAGGTACCTACTGTTTTATCTATTCTTTTCTAATTGTCATAATAATGACATCTTTTGTCTAGTCAAGCGTAAGTCAAGCGATACATAATAGTAACTTTAGTTCTACGCGAATTTATAGAAAAAAATATGAACACAGAAAACCGTTATTCTGTAACAGCTTCACTTTTCATGTTGAAAGAGATAAAACATCGACAAGAACAAGTAAAACGAGGGTACCAACTATTGAGGAGAAAGGCTGAAGCACTACGTCTAAGGGGCAGGCAAGCGGCAGCAGAGCTTGCTTCCACGCAGGCTATTATGGGTCATACTTTGAAAGAGGCTTATATTTCCCTAGCAGCCATCAAATTTACAAATGGAGAGTCAAATGCGCTAGTTCTTGAAAATATTGGACAGGTAAAGGAAAGGAAAGATGGATTAAATTACTATAAATACGTAGCTCCAAAATGGTTAAAGCGTTCTGCTAATATTGCTATTACTAGTAGTGGTAGTACTACCACAGTAGATATATCAAAATCTACTGTGGTACTACCCTACCTAGCTTTCAGAACAATTTCAATTTGATTTATTTTAGTTCCATCCACAGACTTTGTAGTAGAGATGTGGTTCCTTCCATATATAGAAATTCAATATCCTTGAATACCTATCTCCTTGTTTTATTTTACTTAAATTGTTCCCAGTTAATAAGTAGGTATAGGTAGGTACAGTGGAGGAAATAAATATGTGGATATCTAGGTACCTATACACTTTTTGAAATTCTATAGCAAGTTACTCGCACAGCATAATCAAATGTTGAATTATTACCCATATCATAATAGTATCTGATCATTTCAATCAATAGTTTACGGGAATATCGTTGTTGAATTTCACAATACCTAAGTGTATACATATTTTATCCTATACTGTATATGATTAGGGACTTAGATATATTCTTTCTAGAAGGAATTGCCTGTTTCATTGATCACATAGGCACAAGTTCGGGTACAACGCATACCAGAGAATATCTCCGGAGTGGCCACAGTTTCTCTGCAAGCCCTTGAGGAGACAGGGGTTGGTGACGCCTTGCGTTACGCTGGTTTGGGTGCCGGTGGCCATCGCACTGGAGAAACTAAGAAAGCCTTTAGAGAAGTCGTTCGCATGCTAATCAAATTCGCATCTTTGAGAAATACTTGCATATTGTTGGATGAAGCTATCAAAACCACTCTAAGGTACCTACCTAATATAATATTATAGAACAAATACCCTAACTAAGTATGAACAGTGTATGATTATAACCATTTCACAGGAAGGTTAATGGAATTGAAAAAGTTATCATGCCAAAGTTGCGTAACACTGAAACTTATATCCTGATGGAAATGGATGAAAGGGTAATCTTTTAAAGATAATTCCTGATAATAAGTCACAGTATAGAATAAGTATAACATTTTTTTCTATAATTTGCTTAGGAGAGGGAGGACTTCCATCGATTGAAAATGGTGAAAGCAAAAAAAGTTAAAAATCAAGCTATGATCAAAGCTGCCGCTGTAAATCTGGAATCAGATGGTAGGTGAGCTATTTCCTTACTCCTACTTGATTGATCATCTTCTATCCTAATATGATAAATCTTTGTAGCCCGTGTCGTATCCTATATCTATTCCACGATGGAGTTTAAGGAGAACCGGAGTCATAGCGTGCTACACTCCACGTTGGACTATGGGACACATGGTTTAATTATTATCTGTCATTTATATACTAGCCAACTAACTCGCTGGTTACTCGCGTTTGATGGGCTAGTGTGGTGATGAGATATTAAGCTAGTAGGATGTACAGTCGAGGACATAAATGTGTTCCTATACACTTCTGCAATCCTACTGCGGATTTAACTTGGTCAGTCCAGCACATAGGTGATCTTATCTGAAACGACACGACAGCCCAAGAAATTAACCCAATCAAAACTAGGGAAAGGTAAACCAGGTGGAGCTTGGTATCGTTATCACTATCATAGGCAAGGTAACCAGTCACTAGCCGTATTTAGTGTATTATATTTGCTAGTAAACGCGCGTAACTATAGATCAGGGTTAGCCAACCGGTCGATCGCGATTGCGACTATTATAGTCCAGTCGATCGTGGCAAGGCAAAAAATATAAATACGTAGAACAGACGGCGCAAAATACTTGTAGACGAGATTCAAAGAAATCCAAATGCAGACAGATGTAGTTGATAGATCACACAGGGTTTCATCAGTAAACCGTTCAATATCTGAGCGAACTAATAAAACAACCTGTATAAAGTTTTCTCATAAATAATAGGTTTCTTAATATCCACAGCATGTTAAATGATCAGTATTGAAACTTTCCAGCTACAAGCCCCCGTTCATCCACCGATCATCCCGCTGACCACCTAACAAACATCCTTGATCCCTGCGACTTGGCTTACACTACTGACTCTACTGGAGACTACAGTACGCCTATTTGCTACCCGCATGGATGGGATGATGATGACTTGTTGTTTTAGATAAACTTTAGTACTTAGATATTTTTCTTAGGTTTTGTTATTTTGCCATAATAAACAGTTATTATATTCTGTAAATTTCGTTTTTATTTCAATAAATTAATACATCAATAATTTCACAAAACCCAGCCGTTGTCCAATCGTTCCTCCATCGGCTTCGTGAAGAACTGGCATCGTCGGAACTTTTCCAGAATTTCACCCTGGAAACAAACAACATATAAGTATAATAGACCGGGAGATACCGCTAACGCCCACGCGATTAGGCCGGCGCGCCCCGGGACCAGCGCTATTGCCATCATTTTCGGTTTCTGAAGGATCGCCATACTGGTACAAATGAACAGGAAAGTGCCAGTATCTCCCGGTCTATAAGTCCTATCAACATAGTATTACGAGTGTTACGAATTAAATACTCAGTGATACTAACAGGCCCAGTTTTTTCTATAGTCTTGCTGTAGTATGTGATAGCACTGGACCCAGTTCCATACAGAGGATATTTCAGGTGCATCTGTAAGCCAAAGTTAAGCCTTTTATTCAGTTGAGACCCAAGGAGGTCATTAAAAATCGTAAAAACAACTAAAGTCACCATCGGTCCGTAAGTCAGCCGTCAACTCTGAAAAACCGGCAAGAAACTCGACCAGGTTACATTTTTGTAATATTTTTCCTACCTCCACTAAAGATCTGTGATTAAGGACTTAATTACAGATTCAAATATTTTTTTGATAATGTACTTATAGATTACTATGAAGCTATTGCATGATTGAAGCGCTCGTGGTGGGCAAAGTTAAGCTACGTCTGTCGCGTGGTATTTAAAAATCGTTTCCGAGCTTCGGAAGGCACGTAAAGCCGTTGGTCCCGGTTACCATTTAATTGTGATACTCGTTAAGCTAGTTGGGTGCCTCCTAAGCGGCTTGAAAAATTCCAACAGTAGGTTGACCACTAGCCTACCTCCACGGTGGAGTATCGCCCAGTCCCTTTCACCCTCATGTGTGAAAGGAGGCCTGTGCTCAGCAGTGGGACATTATAGGCTGATGATGATGATTGCATGATTTACAAACATTTTTGTCAGCTGTGACTGCTAAATCACGAGGCTGAAAGTTTTCTTTGATGTAATTAGCGTCATGCTCTGTGCAGTATTCGGTGACAGGTTGCGATGTCGCCAGCTCATCGATTACTTCGTCTAGCATTTGCTCCCAAAAGAAATCCGTCAGCATTCTTTTGCGAATACCTTAAATAAAATGAGTACTGTGTTCATAAACATCGTATTGTTTCTAAACTCCTACATAAAAATAATAGCAATAACCCACCTTCACCATGCTTAGCTTTTCTAGGCACTTTGTAATTATCACGCATTTCGCTACCCTTGTCGGGAATTACCCGTCCATCCTGTAATATCCAGGGACGGCTGAAGTTCTTCCCTTTGCCATACGGCGAGGGTTCTATGGGAACTTTTGGATATAGCTTGATGCGCTCTAGCCCTCTAATTTTTAATGTAGATTCTTCGTTACTAGGTTCCGGAATATCAGCTTGCACACCTTCGTCAGTCATATTTGATTCTATTAATAAGTTAAATGAAATGAGCGGGTGTAAATTATTTCAGACAAGGAATAAGGCAAAGAGAATATAACGCTACGCTAAGACAGAATTCACTACGTGAAATAAGGTTTTAAGACTGTTATGTGTTGTCATGACGAATTTTATTTTTTTAAATCATGACGGAACCATAGACGGAACAAGATTAGAATACGTTTTATAAATAACGAAGTTACTAAACGTAAAAAGCATATGTCAATGTCAAACAAACAAACTGTCAAGTCGTTTGATGATTTTTTGTTAGTTGTCAAAATCTGAAAATGGCTGAGGCTTGCCAGATAGCTCGAAAACAAGATTTACCCCCTGTGGGGGGCTACAAACCAATTCCTTACAAGAGAATCCCGGCAAAACAATACTTTAGCGGTAAGTATATTCTTCAATATTATTTTTCATGCATATTAACATATTATGTAATGTAACCTAGAGGTTAGGTTGTTTAGATTTTTGTTTTCACTCGTTTCTTATTTTGACCTAACTTGGATTGTATACTTGATTATTTTAATTCATAAAAAGAGAAGATAATAAATATTTTGATGATAATAAATCAACACCACTAATGTCATCAATGATCAGCTGTTAATTACAAACTTGGGATTTGTTTATTTGAAGTATTATTACCTGTACGTTAAAACTATAGCCTGAGATCTTTTAGAATTAAGGATAAATATAATGGCCATTATTTTACCTCACTCCACTTTAGAAACATCATTTATCTGTACATAAAACAGCTTACCGTTTAGATAATAACTTAGGAACTTAGGACTAAATGGCACATTCATTTTCATATTTATAAACAATGTGTTCCGTTTTTGAGTTTTTAAGGAATATAGTTCAAATATGTTTCTAATCACAACCAAGAGAGGTGTAAACTAAGACTTTTAAGGCATTTTTTTTTTTTTTTATTTATTTATTTATTGACGAGCAGCTTGTAAGCTGATGTGTATATTTCACACAGTGTTGAAAGTCACTCCGCACTTATACATAGTTCACTTTTCAAGTTTTTTGACCTTTGTCCAGATATCCAATTTGTTTTTAAAACTGTTTATTGAGGTAGCAGATACCACAACCTCAGGTAATCGGTTCCAGTTCCAGACCACTCTATTACTGAGAAAGTGGTGTGTGGATCAAATTTACAATATTTTATTATTCTCAATATTTCAGGATATGCTATGTTTGCGGGCTATCTTGGTATGACAGCTGGTGCAATTTACCTTTATAATTTAAACTATAAACGAATTGTGAGAGAGCAAATAGAGTTGCGGTCAGCTAAGATGGCAATATACCCCATGCTTCTGGCTGAGAGAGACCGTGAATTCCTAAAGCAGCTCCGTAGGAACCGTGATGCTGAAGCAGAGCTCATGAAAGATGTTCCCGGATGGGAGGTAAGAAAACTATCTATAGTTTAAGTTACATATACACTCACCGCCATGGAATTTGGCACAAGCTCGAAATTTTATACAAAATAGGTGTAAAAATTCAGCAATGATTCTCTTCTCATGTATTACCTTGTCCTGCATTTGATATTGTCAAAGCTAAGAGCCAGCTTCCAGACGGTGTTATCATGTTAAATGTGGAAAATTTCAACTTTGCTATTTGAGGTGTTAAATTACAATCTTCATATAAAAACAAAATTAGCACTGTCCATACTAATCAACATTTATAGCAAATAAAACAAAATATAAAGCCTAAAAGGAACTGGCTATCAAGTGCAGCTATTCGAACATGGGTAGATGCTAGGCGACGATTTCCAACTTGAGGGTGGTAGCCAGCTAGGTGGGTACTACAAAGTAACCTACTGCCAAGATATGCTCCCCACTATGTTTTCCTAACCCAAAGGTAAAGGTCATTGTAGAATACAAACCTGCAACCTTCACAGCATTTAGAAGCAGACATTGCAAATCAGCTGGCCATTAGCATGTTCGTTGGCTAAATAATAATTGATGGGACAATTGGTGTGGTTGTTTAAGATTCCGCCTATCGCACCATAGGTTGTGGGTTCAATTCCCACATAAGACAAGCATTTGTGTGCATGAACATGTCTGTATCTCCTGAGTCTCAGTGTAATTATGTATATATTTACAAATAAAAAGAAGTTAATCAATAATCTGGTTTCCATAGTATAAGCTCTGCTTAGTTTGGGATCAGAGCCATGTGTGAGTAATGTGCCAGCATATTTATTTACATATTTGTTTCTTACAGGTGGGTACCTACTACGGCGAGCGTGTTTACAACCTTGTTCCTGAGGATGCACTGGTTCAGCCAATATTCCATGAGTACTATGCTCACTCCGACCCCAGGGATTGGTTCAAGCGCGCATACATCAAGTTGCGCTCATAAATACCAACATCGGCTCTGAAGTAATTTTAGTGAAATTTGCAGTATCTTTTGAAATGTGATAAAAATCAGACTGCCTTCTTGGGACATAAAAATCTATCACTAGAAAATGAGCCTAAAATACTTTACCATTAGGTATCATTGAGTCAGCTGGAATCATCAAAATAAAAATCACATGATGCAGATGTGGTAAGATACTGTAAAATTCATTAAATTAGTTGAATTATTTGATGCTAAAAACTATTCATTGATGGTTTGAAATAGTAAGGTACTATTGAATTGTTTATTTATGTAGTTGCTGTGATTGAGAAATTAAAAACAAATGTTTATAAATGTCTTTGTTTTTTTTGCAATGATGTCAGATCAAAAATATACTAATTTTGTATAAAAATTAAACAAAAGTAATTTCATAAACAAAACATTTATTAGGTACGCTCACCACATAGGTATAAAAATGTAAACATAATTCACAATAACGTCGTATCATCAATGTATACGACAAACAATTTTACCTAAAGAAAATTAACACCATCATGTCTTTTATTATGCTAACAAAAATCTGCTGCTACAGCATTTCACAAGTTTTCTTTCCTTTATATAATATTACAAGCACCCGACATTTTGTTAAATTCAGAGCGCATCTTTTCAGCTTACTATACCATATACATTATGTCAAATTGAGAAGTATCATTATAACAAAAAACAAACAACCAATAGAAAAAAATTGAATACAATTATTATTATTCCATACACATTTATTATGAAAAATCCCTTAACCTTACATTATTAATACGGAAATGCGAAATAGTCTCGTTATAAATGACTTGTGCACTTAAGGCGAATTAGATTAATTTATTTGGTAGGTATATCATAAATTAGAAAGGGGCGATTTTTCAATCGAGATAATCTTCGGAGTTTCTAAGTGATAAGTCTATACAAAAACTGTTCTAATTTTAAATTAACAGCCAGATTCCAGTTATCACATTGAAAAATCAACCCTCAGTTGAATGCGTCAAGTTTTTTTAATTATTGTAGTTTATAAACATTAATTCTATCTTTTTCTGTGATACCAAAATCAAAACAGCCCTGCGAGTATTATTGTAGATTAGTTTAGTATTGATAAATTAGGTATTTTTATATTATCATGCATTGCATACTTTTTTAAAGAAAAAATGCCTTTTCAGTCACTAAAAGTCAGTACCAAAAAATTGAGGCAAAGACACATTTAAACATAGACAATTACTTAACTTTTTTTATTACAATCTTGGCCTTTAACTTCTTATTTCTCAATTTGTGCATATGACTCATAACGAGGTACATTCCAGGGAATACAAGTATCAAAAGATAGATTCTCATGAAATGGGGTAGGTAGAAAGCGAAATTCCATGCGTTTGGCATTGCTATGGAGAATTTATCCGTCTCCTCAAAGTATGGTATGTTCCGGAGTACCACAATAGCTTCGCAGATAATTCCGAATGGGTATAGAGGTATCCACATCGTGTAACGAAGCCATGTCAGTATATATACCTCCTTTTTGAACAATTGCGATATGTAGTATGGATATCTGTGAAGTAAACAAGTTATGGTTTAACATTTAATAACTACAAGGTGAAATCGAAAAAATTTTACAAAATTTAAGGGAGGGTTCTATTACCGATACATATTAATTTTATGAGGTTTTAAACAAAATCGGAAACATAAACAAAATCTTTCTCTATTTAGCCGTTCTTGGAACGAACCGATATACAAGCATAATAATAAAGCTTTGTGCACCAGTCAAATAACATATCATATTAATAATCCCAAAACACTTTGTTTAAACAGTACATGTTGCCAAGCCGCTATTTATTTGTTTATACCTAACCTCTATGTGATCCCACACTGCGCATCGACAAATGTTTCACTCAAACTATGAGATTTTACTCCCCACCCATATTGAAAATCCAATAAAGCCTAACTGGGAGCTATTCTTTAGTTAATTCCCTTCTAAACAGTTTATCAAATTGTGAAATCAAGCCTAACATAATTGGACTGTTTTACAAAAACTTAACCGACTTCAAAGTACACGAAGAAGTTATCAAATCTGATCCTGATCTGATGACATTGGGACCAAACGGGAAGTGTACCCTTCCAGACAAAAAAAGAATCCTCCTCCTTTTTTTGAAGTCCGTTAAAAAAAGAAAAACATTAAAAAATCAATCATAATAGAGGGGTACATAAATGGTATATTGACCTGACAACTTCAATGATGGACCACATGAGGAACAGGTAGAAGACGACCGGCTTGGTCTGCATGCGCGGCTCCGCGTCTATCATCACAAACAGCACGAATGCGCGCCCGCTCACTTGCAACATTGGTACCAACACTCCGCCCTGGAATGTTAAAGCTTTTGTGAATCATCACTCATCATCATCAGCCTATAATGTCCCACAGCTGAGCACAGACCACAGGCGTCCTGCACACAAATCGGGGTGAAAGGGAATGGGCAAATACTCCACCACGCGTGCCCACTGCGGATCGGTGGAGGTAGGCTAGTGGTCAACCTACTGTTGGAGTTTTCAAGCCGCCAAGAAGGCCTCCAACTAGCTTAACGACTATCACAATTAAGTGATAACCGGGACCAACGTGCCTTCCGAAGCACGGAAACGCTCGATTTGAAATACCACTAGGCGGTCACCCATCCAGGTAGCGGCCACGACGGTGGTAGCTTAACTTGCAGATATACACGCACGCGAATACGCCCATATTTTACTTGTAACAAAACAAGTTCAATGTTCTATTCAGTTGCGATCACAAAGTAGGTAGTATTCGACCTACCAATATGATTTAAGATTATTTTAGATTATGATACAGAATGAGAAAATTTTGCTAGAAGTTGAATTTAGCAAAAAGTATTTTCTTAGGGTTCCGTAGATCGCAACCGGCTGCAAACTGTGCTGCAAACTTGAAACTAAGTGTAAAAGGCTAATACAAGTTACCAATGAGTTCGCAACTAGTACCACACATTTTGCTTAGGAGATAAAAGCGAAAAATCACTTTTTTATGTTTAGGTATGTTCCGTATGTCGCAACCGGTCCAAATTTCTTGAGAAGGTAGGTAATGGTTCTCTAAATACATGGTATTGTCGCAACTAGTACCACAATTTTTGTTTAGGAATTGGCTACTTGACAGTTATAATGAAAAAATATGAAATATGTTAGATATGATAGCTAATAGGTTAACAATAATTACACAATATGTTTTTTGCATAATAATATTTTTTTAATATTTTATTTTAGGAAATAAAAAGTGAGTTTTTTTATCTGTGGATTACAAGAACCGAAACGCGGGCGGCCGGGATTGAGCATCTATGGTTTGTTTGTGAGGTTTGTGACGTCAAATTTAACTAGAGGTGCGAAACTCATCAAAAATACGCGAGCTGCATATTTTTGTTTAGTTACACACCTCTAGTTTTGTTTAAAGTGATGTGACGTCACACCTGACAAATGTCACGTGACCGGGTGTTTTTGCGCGAATTTCGAATGAAATGTTAAAAAATATTTTTTTTCCCTTGTAAATAACATTTTTTTGATAAAAAGATAATTGTAAGAGGTATAAAATACACGTATGTAAATTTTAAAATATGTATCCGAAAACTGTCAAGTAGCCAGCGTCGCTGCCGTGTTTACCAGCTTTAGCCTTACTTTTTTTGCGAGAAACCAACTTTGGAAGTGTTAGGACGTCTAGGATCTGATGATTAAAGTGGTCGACTATTATATAAATAAACTTGAATATCACACATACCCTAGTATACCCGAACAAAGGATGCATAACTTCCATATACTGCATCAGCTGTAGGAACTTCATGGCATAGCCGACATGTTCGTAAGTGCTCGGGACGGACTCGTAGTCCAGCTTGGCATATCTGATCCAGATCACTGTCAGCACATACATGTAGCCGACGAATTGGAACAGGTTGTATATTATGAGGTAAACCTTCTTGAAGTCCTCTGGAAGAGATGTCATTGGGAAATCATCCTTAAGGAACCATAGCACAAATAGATTTATGTTTTGAAATTTCGACGAAATTGGCTGTGTGCCGGGTTTTGGGGGCGAAAAATCGATCTCGCTAGGTCTCATCTCTCTCAAACGCATTTTTGAGTTTTCGAGCATAGCTCGGTCACATTCGACTGGTCGAATTTGACACGGTCGATTGGACAAAAATATTTTATGCACATTAAGTTCCTACCATATTTAAATTGTCTAATTTGAAAACTACTATTGGTTTAGGCGCCGATCCCACATAGAGAGTTCTAAAGTTCTGCGTTTCGAGTTCACTGTAAAGCACCGTAAGGCACCTTATGGTAAACTAAGATTTCAATACCTTTTCTGTAGCCCATTTCTTCTTTGTGTAGTCTGTCATACATTCCTGGGTAGTCCTTCATGACGTCACGCTTTTCCTCGTCACTGTCTTGGCCGTCTTCAGACTTCCATAAATCAAAATTGATCTAATAAAAAAAACGATAATAATATTTTAATGCTAAATGGATGTTGAGATAGGCTTATGAGCGAGATTATTGTAGGGATTTTAAAAGTAGCAACCCAGTGACCAAAGGATCATGAAATTGAAATAAAAGGCCAGTTGGAGTGAAGTTCAGTTCCTCTGTGCTATCTACACCAAAAATGTATGTCTATAATTTAATAAATGTATGACTCCAAATCTAATTCTAAGTTGGACCTAAAGATTCCCAGACAGTCAGCTTCCAAATGCAGCACCTTGCTCTATGCTAGCCCCGCTGCCCGCAAAATTAATGATATAAAGGATCATGGCGAGATTTGTACAAAAAAATAAAGATTTTTAGAGACATTGGAATGACGTTATAATTGATCCTTGGTGCCTAAGGAACAACTTGAGCCATATAAACATTTTTAGAACCCCGGGTTAAAAATGCGAATTTCTATGGCATGCCGGCGAATCGCGACTATTCGCGACCAAAACCGTTATGTTGTTGTTATTTTTTGCGGGGTTTATAAAATATTTCATGTATATTAACATGTTGCTGGTAATGTAATCTCAACATTGGAAGTGATGCAATACCCTCTAAAATGTTTTATTTTTTTGTACAAATCAATGTATGGAGCTCGCCATGATTCTTTAAGTTTGCTGAGACATCCTTTAAAAGAATATTATTTGCAATTATACTAAAAAGTGTATTAATTATGAGGTATCCATAATATCCTCTCTTAAGTTTCATATTTATTTAAAAAAAAAGAAAATCATAAAGCCAACTATTAAATTTAATATGATCTTCAATATATGGGAATGGAAGGTACATAGTCCAAAGCGTCAATATGTTTAAATAAATGATTTAGCATAATACACAATAACAGTTCCTGTCACTTAAAGTTCAAAGGTGAACAACACAAATACATCTTTAAAAATATTTTCTTACCCAATGACATCTTTCAGTCATCTACCTAAGAATTTGTATAAATGATGTAAAGATAGTTTATCGAATTTGTTGTATAAAAAATAATACTATTTCAATTGTTTATTAGATTGAACCTGAATTATTATAAAACTAGTCCCATGCAGTTTCACCCAGTGTTAATTCAGAACATATTCTATCTGTATGCCAAATTTCATCCGAATCCGTCCAGTAGTTTTTGCATAAAAGAGTAAAAATCATACATCCATACTAACAAACTTTCCCATCTATACTAATATAATAAAGCGGAAGAGTTTTTTTGTTTGTTTGTTTAAACGGGCTAATCTCTGGATCTACCAGTTGTATTCTAAAAATTCTTTCACTAATATTTAGCTACATTATCCCCGAGTATTATAGGCTACATTTTATCATGGGAACGCGGGTGAAACCGCGCGAGCTAGCTTGTTTATAATATTAGTAGGAATAGTCACTGAACAGTTTCACCTATCAAGATCAATTAAAATAAATATCCTTCATAAACTTTCGAAAGGCGTATTTAGCTAGTGTTCTTTCTAAATATGCCATCCTCCAAATTGCCAGGATAACGTACATATACATTCGATAAAAGTTCGAATTCATACTTTTTTCGATCAAGCAATCAATTTCAATTAGGTGAGAATTGGCTCCATGATCTTTACTTCTGGAGATTACCTCCTTCCTTACCATTCAAACATCGTCTTTATAAGATTGGTATAGATTTTGAACCCCATATTGTAGCACTGAAAAACCTAATGTTAAAAGATTTCACCTTAAGCCAAGCTGGTTTCTGTGGTTGGGCAGTGAGTCGCGGCCACCAGGTAGCCTTATCCTTCAGCAGTGCTAACTCCACACGGTTGTCAAAAACACGCACTGTTATTGTTTGTAAACCGTCCGAATCATTCTGAAATTAATGACATTACTGCATTGTAATATTTACTGGTTAAATAAGAGCTATGTCCAAAAAGGTGTTGGTGCACTGATCTGAATAGAAAAAAAAACAACATTATTATTTTATTATTACTTACATATTTTACCAAATATTATGTCTAAATGATTTTGTATCCACACAATGTATGAATTTCAGATACCTAGCAGTAACTGTAATGCATAATTCATATAGGTTGTCACACAATACATGGGAATTATGCAAATAAGTGTTTTAAGTCAGGTATTAATTTTAATGTAATTTCATTAAATTTTACCCAGATATTATAAAAAGATTAACTCATAAATTCCTAACAGATGGTGTAATGGAATCTACATAAAACTTAAGTAGTATTAATTATTACAAACGATCGAAGTTCATTATCAGTATTATCAAAAATGGATATATTGATAGTAAAGTATTTGCTGGGTGTAATCCGCCGACTGTTAGATATTGAACAGATAGTATGAAAGCAACTTACGGATTTTATAGTCGAAAATAAATCTAAATTAAATTCGTATTGACTTTCCCCACGAGCGCCAGTCCCTTGAGCAGAGAATCTAATATTATTTTCAATAACTTTCACATCGGGCTTTTGAACATTTTTCAGATCAATTTTCAATGTTACGGCGCTTTCCGTTTGTGCCCAGTAAACGAATGGACTAGGAACAACCATTTTTAATTATGAATGCATTTAAATATTATTAAAAACGCAAAATTCTTTATTTTTTCATCTAGGAAGTAGGAATTCCAAAATCCAGTTCGATTTTTCGTTTGACAGTTCACTTGATGTTGTTGTTGTTTGTCTTGTATGCCCAAAGGCAGGCAAAGGTCTGAGCCATACGTCCTTTAGGCATGGAAATTATTGCTACTTTAAAGGAATTCTCATTTGATGATATTATTATTTTTTATAGCATGATTTAACTTGCGATATATGATTTGCAATGATTTTTCAATATGCACATGCGCTTGCTATCATTTCCCGGGATAACAAAACCAACAAACCAACCTTTTAAAGTTTAACACGTAAAGTCACAAATCACGAAACTTAAACTCTATTTTTAAAACACTATTTAACACTATTTACCTACGAACACTCTAAAAACGAATCTATTTTTATTCACATTAAATTACAAAAACGAATGAAACGAACGTACGATTTAGCATTGGCATTTTTCATTGGAAAACAAAATCATGTCATAAATAAATAATCTTCGAGAATGATGGATGACAAGTAATTTGTCAAATTATATTTAATTTCGTGGTCAAAAATTTTTTTTTGATCCTGCTACATAAAATTCTAAAGAAGTTAACACTTTATGTCACTTGATTTAAGGTTTATTTTTAAAATACGCTTACAAGCTAATCAAGGACAAAGTTTCTTTATATTGGGCTGCCATACGAAACCAAATAATTTTAATTAGGATTTATTTCTGCCAGTGTCGAGTAATATAACTAAATAAATCCTACTATTGGTATTTTTTTGGTTTAAAAAGGAATAAAGAAAACTGATATGTTTAAAATTGTACCAAAAAATACCAAAGTTTAACTTTAAACTTGATTTAAGGTTTATTTTTAAAATACTCTTACAAGCTAATCAAGGACAAAGTTTCTTTATATTGGGCTGCCATACGCAACCAAATAATTTTTATTAGGACTTATTTCTGCCAGTGTCGAGTAATACAACTAAATAAATCCTACTATTGGTATTTTTTTGGTTTAAAAAGGAATAAAGAAAACTGATATGTTTAAAATTGTACCAAAAAATACCAATAATTAGGATTTATTTATATAGTAGATATAAATAAGCTTTCCCTCATACTTCAACAGGCTTGGGACTGACAATGTAAAAATTAAATTAATCGTAAAAAATATTGCAACGCTAATTATAATTAATATAGATAGTACGTATACTAAGTTAGATTTTTACATTGACGTACATAAAAGTTCATTGATTTTGTGTCTGCAATATTTATTGACTGATTTTTCTGTAAAATTTAGTTGATTCTGATACATATGGCAACCCTACTTGTCTATGCTCGAAAGGAAAAGAAGAGAGGAGACTTTTTGGCGGGAACTTGCAGAGTGACGTAGCATTTTCATTTTTATTTTCATAAATTTGTGTATTTTGAGTTTTATTGTGTATTTTTGGTGGTATTTTACCCAATAAAGATCATCCATGTACACCAGTGAAGTGAAATGAAATGAATTATGTGTATCGTGACTTTTCAAGTTGTCTCAAAATTTCCGTGTAGAGTTTTACTACAATGACCACCATTGTAGTAAGACATGACTTTTATGGACGGTGACTGACTGAGGACTATAATGTAAAGTGATTTATTGTGACTGGAAACTATAATATAACTCGACACTGGCAGAAATGAGCCCTAATATGGGCTTGGTTGCCAAAATTAAAAATAAGAAGAAGAAGAAGAAAAGAAGAGAGGTTAAAAATTTCAAAAATTCTGCGCGAATATTATAAACAACAAATGCTTATGTAATACTTAAAAATGGAATCACAAATCACGAAATTTAATAATACTGATAAACCAAAAATACTATACTGGTAGGAGATTTCGAGATGGCATATTTTCGAAACCTATGTTGTGTTCGTTGAGAATTCACTATTGGTCCCATAGTAAAAGTTATTCAGTATAACTAACCCAACATAGGTTTCGAAAATATGCCATCTCGAAATATCCACCTGTTTATACACTCTAACTAAAGACTTTTTTCCGACATCAAAATATAATAGTTGGTATCAGCATAAATAATATTATTATACTACGTAAAAGTAACACTCTCCTCTTCGTTGTATCACACGCACGAGCATCGCACGCAAGTGTCAAATTATTACTGATGCAAATTATATATAACCTTTCGTAGCCAAAAATTATTTTCATATTCTGCTACATAACATGCTAAAGAAATTAACACTTTATATTACATGATTTAAGGTTTATTTTTAAATACTCTTAAAAGCTAATCAATGATAAAGTTTTTTTTTTTTTTAATTTGTTCATGACCATAGATACAAGGTCCTTCAGTCGCATATATTTTATTTATATTCTAAAATATTCTTTATAACATGTAACAGGCTAGTCTCTTAATTTAAGGTTTATTTTTGACATACTCAGACATACAATCTAATCAAGGTTCTTCATATTCTTTATATTGGGCTGCCATACACAACCAAATATTTTTTATTAGGACTTATTTCTGCCAGTGTCGACTTATACTCCTTGACTTTTTATTCGTCTTAGAAACGGAGTCCACAAAATGTATCCAATGAATAGGTATGTACTAATCATTCAAAAAAAATGTTTTTTTGATCATTTGTACAGGTAATTTAAAAAATTAAAATTCATTGGATTTTTGAAAAATCGAAAAGTTTTCGTATAAAATGGTAGAAAATATCAACCCAGAGCACGAATCAAGTAGACTGCGCTCGTAACAGGGTGTTTAAACTACTAAGCGTCATATTGAATAATATTTGTTTTTTTTTAATGACAAAAAAAAATTAAAAAAATAGTACGCACGGCTACAGATCAAGCTATTTATTTCCAATATAAGCTGACCTCTCATCGTACGGAAATCCTATACAATGCGAGATCAGCTTATACTGGAAATGTATCACTTGATTTGTAGCCGTGTGTACTTGTTCATTGGGTACATTATGTGGGCTTCGTTTCTAAGACGAATAAAAAGTCACGGAGTATTATACGTTCTCCTTCTTAGTTTTCTCAATTCCTTTTAAAACCGATATGTTTAAAATTTTACCAAAAAATACCAATATTAGGATTTATTTATATAGTAGATCAATTAATGAGCTTTCCCTCATACTTCAATAGGCTTGGGACTGACAATGTAAACATTAAATAAATCTTTAAAAAATATTTCGATTCTGATTACAATTAATATTAATATAACTTGAGAGGAAATTTTCTATATATAGATTGTAATTTGTACATATTTGTTGTAAATAATATTTCAATATTGTTCACTTACAGTTTCGATGATACCTGTCTATGATTTGTAACCTACGTCATCGATGATAATCGACGGCATTTTTCATTGGAAAACAAAATCATGTGCGAGCATCGCACGGAAGTGTAAAATTATCACTGATGCAAATTATATTTAATTTCGTAGCAAAAAATTATTTTTCGATCCTGCTACATAACATGCTAAAGAAGTTAACACTTTATCAGTCAGTTGCAGAAACGTTCTTTAAGTTTTAAAGTCGGCATTAAACACTAATCTTCCATTAAACTGTTGCACAAACAGTCATTTGACTAATATTTAATGCCTTCTTTAAGTTTAACTACTGAAGTGTCAAACGATCCTTTAAAACCTCATTTACGTAGTTTTATGTTGCACAAAGCGACATTAGTAACTAAAGTTCCATTATAATGACAGTTCTTTAGATTAATTTTAATAGGTCAAGAAGCACCCATTAACGACATTAACACTCAAAAATAGTGGTTAAAAATGTTAAATAAGTGTTTAATATGTGTCTATAAAATCTTTCATCATTGTTGGACATCACTGGGTTGCAGAAAGATCACCATTATAACTTCTTTACGAAATGTAGATATTCACGCTAATGAGTTCATTAGTTTAAAGTTGTTGCACAAAACTACTTCATGCCTATTTAAGGTTCATTAGCTTAAACGTCAAAAGGAAATGTGACAGAAAAGATATCAGAAACATTGATTATTTATTGTTAGATTGATCAATATCCATCAAGTGGTATATTCATAAATTTATTAAATTCTATTTTATATGATTGATTTACTTATTTGCAATTTGTATGAGCATTAAAAAGGGAGCATTAAAAATTAAACCTTTCACGTGCATACTAAAAATAATTTCTGCACACTAATCAACAAAACGTAATTTCAAACAATACAATATTGTCACAAATGACACAAACGTATTCAATTACAACTCAACTGACATTGTGCGCGGGAAAAGATTTTAGCCACCAACAATTTAGGGTCCATTTTTTTCACCGCGTTTAATGCTTAGATACATTTAAATAATCTATACATTTACATAATCAATGGTCAGAAATAGTAGTGTAGAGAAATCATTCATTCCATTCGTTCAATGCTGCCATTTTATTGAGATTTGTAACTGAGAACATACTTTTTGACGTCTTTAGCTAATGAACCTTTAATTATGCCTAAAGTGGTTTTGTGCAACATCTTTAAACTGACGGATTCATTAGCGTTAATGTCTCATTACGTAATGAAGCTTTAATGGTGATCTTTGTGCAACCGACTGTATGTCACTTGATTTAAGGTTTATTTTTAAATACTCTTAAAAGCTAATCAATGATAAAGTTTTTTTTTTTTTATTTGTTCATGACCATGGATACAAAGTCCTTCAGTCGCATACATTTTATTTATATTCTAAAATATTCTTTATAACATGTAACAGGCTATGTCATGGACGGTAGCAGATGTGACATATGAAAACAGAATCATATTATTTATCCCCTGCTACTTGTGATTTATGCCATGCCTACAAATTATATATAACCTTTCGTAGCCAAAAATTATTTTCATATTCTGCTACATAACATGCTAAAGAAATTAACACTTTATGTCTCTTGATTTAAGGTTTATTTTTCAATACTCTTAAAAGCTAATCAATGATAAAGTTTTTTTTTTTTTTTATTTGTTCATGACCATGGATACAAAGTCCTTCAGTCGCATACATTTTATTTATATTCTAAAATATTCTTTATAACATGTAACAGGCTATGTCATGGACGGTAGCATATGCGACATATGATCAACAGAATCATATTATTTATCACCTGTTACTTGTGATTTATGCCATGCCTAACGTCCTTGAATTATTTCAATTTTCTCGAGTTGTATTAATATAGTCACAAAATAAATCACTTCATATAGTCCGCACTGTCAGTCACCATCCTTAAAAGTCATGTTTAAGTACAATGGTGGTAAATTGTACAAAAACTTTACACGGACTTCTTGAGACAACTTGAAAAGTCACGATACACATAATTCATTTCATTTCACTTCACTAGCACCAAGAACTTAAAATTAACACAGTTAGCGATGAGATGAAACAATACGCTACTAGGTATAAGCAGAGACTTGCTACCCATCCAAATCCCCTAGCGGCGGAGTTACTGTTAATAAACCATCTAAAGAGACTCAAACGTAACCACATAGTCGAACTGGACTTTAAGTGAAGGGAAGAACGATCAATGGACCGGTCTTCCCACAGCATATTGACGCCCAACACATCTGCTCAAAGTCAGGGGACTGATTGCAGATAAAAGTGAAAAAAAAATAAAAAATAAAAAAAAAAAACACTTCACTGGTGCACATGGATGATCTTTACTGGGTAAAATACCACCAAAAATACACAATAAAACCCAAAATACACAATGAAAATATAAATGAAAACGCAACGTCACTCTGCAAGTTCCCGCCAAAAAGCCCAGTTCACTCATAAGTTCACTTGAGTTCACTGTTGTTGTTTATTATGATATTCGCCAAAAGGCCGGCAATGGTATGAGCCATACGGCCTAGTCCTATTTTCTTCTTCTCCTTATTTTTTAGTTTGGCAACCAGTTCCAAATTAGGACTAATTTCTGCCAGTGTCGAGTAATATTATGGTTTCCAGTCACAATAAATCACTTTAGTATCATTATAGTCCTTAGTTGGGCACCGTCCATAAAAGTCATGTTTTACTACAATGCTTGTCATTGGTACTAAAACTCTTCACGGACTCTTTCAGAAAAGTTGAAAAGTCACGATAAATATAATTCATTTCATTTCACTTCACTGGTGCACATGGATTGATCTTTATTGGATAAAATACCACCTACATAAACTAACAATACACGAATACATCACTCAAAATGCACGAATTTATGAAAAAAAAAACGAAAACGTAACGATCTATGCAATTTCCCGCCAAAAAGTCCCCTATTTTAATTTATTTATAAAGCCTCTCAGAGACAACCGCGGCCTGCGGAGGCGATGGTGGCTGTTCCAAACAAGCGTGGCCTAGGCCGATAGTGCGGCTTAAACCTAATAGGTATAAAGTTACGCGGTAGAGCCCCTGATTTACTTTTATTTTTTACCTTACTATGAGAATAAGCAATATGTTTGTAAGAATCTGTAACTCAAAAACTGTATTGATATGAAAATACATTTTTTTATAGATTTTATACAGCGAAATAAAAAATATTTTGTATTTTCTCTACGATTTTTAATCGACTTCAAAATAAGTAGGAGGTTCTATTTTTTTATGTTGCCTGTGTTAATATTCTTTTATTGTCTGGAAGGGACACTTCCCGTTTGGTCCCATTGTCATCAGAACAGGATTTGATTACTTTGAAGTTTTTTGTAAAACTTATTATAACTTTTGTACAGAAATAGAAAATCGACTATATCGGAGATTAGATCACAGAGTAAGATTTTTTTACTATACAACACTGGTATGTATGCAACGTTGCCAACTCTACGTCTTTTTACGTAGATCTACGTATTTTAGGCCTTTCCTGCAAACCTACAAACTTCAGTCTCAGATTCTACGTATTTTTATAAAATTTAAATTTGCAAAATAACGTTACTCATTAGGCTTAATGATCATAATTTCCAGTATCTACCTTCGCGAAAATAGTTAGTAAATGTTCCATTTCATACTAACACGTCGAACACTCACCTCTCGACACAACATAAGACAAAGTGTGCTTTCCATAGAGCTGTGACTCGGACTTATCTGATCAGTGAGTGTGTACAACGAAACGTCTTGCGCCGTAAACAAGTGAAACTTACCCTAAAAATATTTTGAATTATTTGATTGCGAAAATTTTAGAAAACTTAACGGTAGAGTAGGGTAGGATATCCTTCGGGTACGCGGGGAGCAACTAGTTGTATAATAAAACATTCCTTTCCATCTGTTCCTTTAATTTAAAAAAAAGTCGTAGATCTACGAACTTTCCAAATGCAAGTTTTACAAATTCTACGTAATTTTCTAATCTGGCCTACGCCTTTTTATAAATCCGAGTTGGCAACACTGTATGTATGTATATGTGTGTGTTGTGTCATTCATGCTGTCAAAAAGCCGTTTGTTCTTGTTGATGGGTGTCGAGTTTCTGTAAAATTCTCATCAAATCATTTTATATTTGGTATTCGATATATTTCCTGGGAACTAAAAATGGTGTAATAGTAGTTCTATGCTATAAACTACATCTTGTGATCGTACATTGACCCACGTTAAAGTTGTAAACAAATCCAAAATGTCCGTTCCGACCACTGGATTGAGCAAATTGAAGAAGAAACATATTCGTGTAAAACATCAAAAAGTGAAATTGTTTCGTGCTAATGAACCGTTACTGTCTGTGTTTATGTGGGGTGTGAATCACACGGTAAGATAGCTGAGAATAATTTTATTAACAATAATGTCGTTAATCTGATTTGAAGCGAGGCACACTCGCTAAATTATTATGTCATTTCCTTCTATACCGGATTGTTTTGGTTGAACACTGTTTATGTCGAAATTAACTTCCATTCCCGTACTTTAGATATCGTCGAAAAATTCTGGCACTTCTTCAATGTGCGAAGCTATGATCACCTTGCTATTTGGTTAAAAATAGATCTAATAAAGTTTATTACGAAGACAATGTGGGTATAGGAGGCCTGCCAATATATGTATGCTCTCGTATTAGTCATGCAAACAGTAATTTTAAAACAAATTACTTTTTTAGTGCTGTATGTTACCGATATGATATTTTCCTTTCCAGATAAATGAGCTAAGTCATGTGTCAATACCAGTTATGCTTCTGCCTGATGACTTCAGAGCCTACTCTAAGCTCAAAGTTGATAACCATTTATTTAACAAGTAAGAACCACACTTATCTTTTATTTGTAACTAACGTGGCAGTTCATGGAATATTCAGTGGTCTGTCCATACTCCTTCCTGATTAGGTAGTTTAGGCCATTCGCCATATTCTTCAGGAGAGAGGCTGAATTTGTAGCTTGAATTTTCTTTCTGCTGCTGACAGCATTTCTCGTCTTTATAATAAGATCAACAAGATTCTGCCTATCTGCTGGTCTGCTTAAGTTTGCTATTTATTTACTTATTCAGTCTACATTGTAATTTTGCCGCCGCGGGGCACGTAATTGTTGTCAGTGCTATTAGAATGTTAATATTTTGTAATGAATCTACGCTTATTGCTGAGTTTATTGCCGGCTCTTCTCAGCAAATGCAACCTTCCGAAGCGGTATTAGAGTCAGACTTTTCATAAGTGCCTGCAAAGGTCTATTTAAATAAATCATTTTAAATTTTGTTTTTTTTTTTTATTTTGAAAAAAAAATTGGCTCTTGTTAAATTGTCTATGCTTCGAAGGTCTGCTTAACATAGCGAAAATATACAAACCCTATGGTTTAAACCTGTTATGTAATTGAACAATATGTAATACATTTATTATTATTGTCAATAGTTTTCATCTAGTGGGTTAGATTGTACTCAAAACCAGCATAAACAATATAAAAGAAACAAGAATATAATGACGAATGATTGAATCATATAACATGATAATATAATAAAAGAAATAATATTTATGACTTTCTGACATGTACACTATCCGTCTTACTAATAAAAATATGGAACACGGTTGTTTAACAGCTAGTTAATAGTTATGCAGTGTGTAAGCCTTACACAGTTGCTATACACTCCCTTTACTAATAATCAGTGTGTAAGCGTTGTATAGTTATCTATTTGTTAAAACAAAAACGACTGGCAACTTTTTAGGAATGTTTTGAAACTAAAACTATCTAACTTTAAAATACGGGAGAAAATATGGGGAAAAATGTGAAAACACCAAAAGATACTGAAAAATAATTATATAAAATATTAATCATATCATAAAAATCAGGTTTCTTTTTCTTAAGACTATTTTTATTTTAATAATTAAACAATAAAATTACTTTTAAAAAGCTTCAAATAGCTAATGGTGGTTTTGAACGAAACTGTCTTGTGCTTATGGCTACAGTAGCCATTTAACCAAAGAAGAAGAAGAAAGAAGAACTTCATTGTCAAATTACAAATGTTACGTCAACAAACGAAGCAAATGGCTGTGCCAATGACTTCAAAACTAAGGGTACACCTACCGGAACATTTTGCATAAAGTTATCAAAATCAAATAAATTGTATATTTTTGTTTTATTTTATCTATAACTCCAGTATAAAACACAAGCCTTTCACTACGCAACTAGGCATTTTTATGGCAATTATAAGCAAACAATGAACGAATGAACTGTTCCGTGGACCGCAGTATGACTGCTGTCGACTGAGTCGCGTTGGCCCTAAAATGACTTTTTAGGGCCAGCGCGTTGGTTTTTTTTTTTTTTTTTTTTTTTACTGTGTATAGGCCTGTGTTTGACCACAATCTCACTATGGTAAGTGATGATGTGGTCGAAGGTGGTAAGCACACAAAGCCTAGAAGGAACTGGCTCTCAAGTGCAGCTGTCGGAACACACCGATAGGTGCTTGGCGACAGATTTTCAACTTGAGGGTGGTAGCCAGCCAGACGGGTACTACAAAGTACCCTACCACCGTGCTATGGTTTCCTCACGATGTTTTCCTTCACCGAAAGCTCTAGCTCATTGTAGGATTAGAACCCGGGGCCTTCGTCTCGGTATCCGACGTCACTACCACTGAGCTATCATCGCCTTATATTGGTGTCATTTTGTTGCGCGGTTGGCCTGGTCCGTAGTAAATGGACACAACACTTGATTGTCAGACACAGCTGATCTATTGAAATCCGCCATAATGTTCTTATACAAACACTAAACAAGGGTCCTGGCCCGTGTAAGCCCTGTGTAAATTTCCTAGGTAACTAAAACACGTGTATACAGGCTTTATGTCAAAAATGTTTTTATTAGTAGCAATTATCCTATAACAGATGTGTACACCGCGTGTAACTTTTTATTAGTAAGGCTGTATATATGAAGATACCATATGACGCAATGCGATAAAAAATACCACAAAGGAAAAAAAAGACAATGTAAATTAAACTTTAGTTGGAAGTATATTTACTAGACATAAATATTATTAAAATAGGTATAATACCTTAATGATTTAATAACTTTAAACATAATTAATTAAATGATTTCTTAACAACTTTGTTTAATCAAGTTTATTGAACTGTATCATAAATTATTTATTATATCAATGTGATAATGATGTATGTGACTCAAGGGTTTATCCACAGATACAATATTATTTTCCTCATTGTCTTTTACATACAGAAATATTACATTAATTATTTTGGTTACTTTCTTTCCATCCTCCGGTTCACCCCAATACCCTTTTTTATAGGGGTTGAATTAAAGGGTCCTCTTTTTTATATTGCTCACCTATGTTATAAATGGAACTCCTGTAAAAAATTTCATGCTCCTAGATCATAAAAAAAAAACTTGCCAAGGTGGGTTTAGACTGCATTTTGATGAGATTTGGTTTGAGTGAGATTGTTGTCAAATAAGTCTATCCATTAAAAAGTGGGATAAAACATTTGTCCTAAGCTTAATCTTTTGATGAAAACACTAACAATACTATTATAAAAGAAACCTCTTTCAAGATCCCTTGAATATTTTATATGTTTGTACATATACTTTGCCCTCCATTTTGTATTGAATAATAAAAATATTTACATCATTAATTTACTATTTCGATGAATATCTTTCTTATAACCTACATAAATTATAATTGAAACATCAATAAGAATTACCTTATATAAAAATTAATCCCTATTTCCCATGGTCACGCCTTGCGCAATAAATTGAAACCGACTTTACCGATTTCTCCCACCTTTATTTTAAAGTTTTCTAATACCCTGGAGAAGGTTCTTACGGAAAAAAATATTAAGAACTTAACGGTAGGATAGGGTAGGAAATCCCTCAGTACGCGGGTGAAACCGCGGGGCGCAATAAGTTCATAACATTTCCAAATTGGTTTTATTTCATTGGGTTTGTTATTTTCAGAGAAAACATGCCGTCTCATTTCAAGGTGAAGGAATACTGTCCACTTGTGTTCAGGAACTTGAGAGAGAGGTTTGGAATTGATGACATCGACTATAAGGAGTCACTCACAAGGTAAAATATCTTTCTCTAATAAAAATAATAATTCCCTAATCCAGTATTTGAGGGCACATGTGAAACATTAACGAAAAAGTCTATATTTCTTTTATATATTAATTATTTATTTATATTTATTTTAATCCCCATCATAATAATTATTGGACTGGCACTCCGATCCCACCTCCCGTCCTGTGGTCCTTAGGTTTAGAAAGCCAGATAACTACCTGTGCCCGCGGGCTCTCAAGAGGCTGAATTGTTTGCTGCGGCGGTCGGCGACAGCGCCCTCCGGTGTTGCCAACATGAAAAACGAAACTCATCAAGAGAGCATATTCCACGATGCGAGCGCGTTCGTCAAACGCGGCCTGACAATTAAACGCCTGAGGTCAGCGGAGTTTTACTAAGCAGCTCTGTACGATTTTTTTCAGTTTTTTATTTTTAATAATAACAGTAATGTAGTGTGCCTTTTTTGAACTGACACGGCAATCATTTTTAGCATTACCCCACGATATCACTGCAATGCGGTTCGACATGTCCCTAACTGCTTGGAACAAAAGCACTTGGATCTGTTTGTCACTAAAATTTTAAAGGTTACTGTTTGAATTTCGATTTTAAAGCAATGTGTGGTGGTGTGATTTTGTCTGATTTTATTTCATCCCTTGGTCATTATGTAAATGGTTAACATTTCAACATTTAGTCAGATGGAAAGTCATAAATGTTCATGCATTCTCCTATGAATCGAAATACCTCGGCTAAAGAATCTTTCTTATGAGTAATAAAAACCCCACTTAGTCCAATTAGGCAGAGAATTCGTATGAGCGTGATCTCCATAATTTGTCCGCGAGTGTCCATGATCCCTATTTATATTCCTTAACCCCGTTTCGCGTCCTAGCCCGTATGTATACCTATATACTAACATGACACATAGTGCACAATATCACTTTTATAAATTGTGTACTTTTGATCAATTAACACAGGCTGGTAAGTGTTACACAGTCATTTGCACATTTATGGTAAGTATTACATCATTAGTTTATTTTCATGGCACATAAGAATGGGGTATTTCTTATTGCTTTATACTACCAGAAGGTACCAGTTTTAAGTAAATGTAATGTGTCACTTGAGTTGGTGAATTTATATAGTAATAAGAATTACAAGCAGGGATATCACGGATGTAGAATTTTTAAAACCGGAAAAGCGGATAATCCACGTATGCGGATGCAGATGTCTAGTTTTTTTTGTAAACAGATACATAATTTAAGTGTATGAATAATAACCTAAATAAATAAACGGTTTATTGTCTTTATTTTATAATAAAATTTAAAAATCGTGCAGTATACTTAAAGAAGAGCAAATGTATCCGACTTCTCAGGCTCCAGCCCGTTTCATAGAGGTTTATAGATAAATCCTCCTACACAGATTGGTCCGTCCTCAACTTCTTGCGCGACATCCGCGTGAGATCCGCATTGATTAATGCGGATTCGAATATCTGCATTATCCCTGTTCACAAGTACCTAGTTAAGAAATCTCGTTGTTCTAACATCATCAATCCATTCGCAATGTGTATAAATTATCCAAATTTTAAATTTCTTGAGTATTTTATGCATTTGTTTGTTATAAAATTGGTAAGTACACATTAACATTAATAGCACAGGGTCACAAGGCACGAAACTGCTTTCCATTGTAAATTATTACTAATATACAAACATGCATGTTACACAAAGAAATCGGGGATGCCTTGTAATATATGACGATAATTTCTCAATAAATAATATAGGATCTGAATCATTTATTTATTTATCATTGTGTCATCGGTACTGGTTCAATTAATTTTCATGCTGGCAAAGATACTTTTATTATTTTAATTTTAAGTTGTATGTTCTCTGAAAGACTCACTAAACTTTCACTTTGACGAGATGATGTGTCAAAGTCAGCAAAGTTGAACTAAGAACAACCACAATGAGTAACATGATTAAGGACTTATAGATGAAAGTGGACATCTCGATAGTGGATAGCTTGAATTATGAACAAACGTAGAAATTGATAAAATCCTGGAAAGTTATAGGTGGATTACAAGACAGGCCGCGGCCACGACACACTTGATAAGCTTTTATTTACGACGATTTTTGATTTCAGGAATCGATCGACTGTAAATCATAAAATATAGCTTGTTATATGTGAAAATTTACAATCTGAATCATCTTATAATGATACATACCTAAAACATGAACTTTATTACATAGTGGTATAGCTTATTTTCATATAACTGACTACTGCCACAGGTATAATTTGATTACCCGATACAGGTCGGTAAACGAAAGCTGGCACGTTCACTGTATTCACACATAATAATATGCAATTTCACGATACAGTATGCAAACAATGTTTTATTACATTATCGCTTCTAATCAGACAGTCAATTCTAATGGACGAATGCAAAAAAATATGCATATATATGAGCAGTAGCAAAAGCAAAACAATAACTGTCTCCTTCATACTCATATGCATGATCGCGCGCGAGAGAGACGGACAGACGTTTTATGATGTGCAAGCATACATCATACAAGCGCAACGTGTAAATGTGTTGAACATGACAGCTTAATTAATTGACCTGTACACATAGCAATAATAAAGAAAAACAGGAATCAATCCTGCGCTTTAACACATCTGTAGTATTCGGCTCTTCATTTACAAAGGAGTTGGTAAACTTAGGGCATCTAAATTGAATATGTTTCATAATAGTATTATCGATTATCACTGATTGATGATTGTTATCAATTGCAAAATCATTTCATATATCACGAACAAAATTCTGGATCATAGCAAAGATAGGTCAATCGCAAAATCTAATATTGTCGACAGATCTCAGCCGATTCCAGATGATTCTTCTGGCAAATCCGGGGCGAAGTTCTATCAGAGCTACGACCGCCTGTTTATACTGAAGACCCTCACTTCTGAAGAAGTCGAGAGGATGCACTCGTTCCTCAAGCATTATCATCCGGTAAGTGACAATATGTTTGAACTGGAATATAATAATATGGATTCATTCATAGTCAAACAATCCAAAGAAGCCCAATGAGGTGCATTTTGTTTGAGATTAAATCTACCAATTCCGACCACCGACAATGCGTTATGATTGTCTAAGTCTAGGGCACACTAAACAGTTAGATCCAATGATGGTCGATACTGTTATTTATAAATTGAAATAGACAAAAAAAACCTCTATAGACTATATCAGAATTATAAATATCCTGGGAAATTCTTCACACACGGCCACCTGATCCCAAACTAAGCAGAGCTTGTACTGTGGAAACCAGATAACTGATATACTACATAATACTATATTTTGTTTGTAAATACATACTTAATATACCTAATTACACCCAGAGTCAGGAAAGTTAGACATGTTCATGTACACACATACATGTCCTAGATGGGAATCGAAACTGCGGCGTGATAGGTGGAGTCTTAAACCAATCACGCCATCTGGCCCGTCTTAATAGCGGTTTTTTTTTCAAAACAACTCGACTTTTTGACAGCTTTAAATATGTTCTATCCTTTTTCAATAATGTTTGTAAGAAAGAGATGTGATGTGACTTAAATTAGTTAAGTGCGATTAACAACGGAATCGGCACCATTGTGTCTTAGCCAAAGCACAGCCAAAGTGACTTTCAAAAAACTATCTTATAAGATAAAAGCAGTTGATGTCTAGTTAGTAAGTGCAATCTTTATCCGAAACAATCATTTTAATCTGAATATGTTTCACTTTCCTCGTATCGCAATCATCTTATCAATTCCTAAGTTGCACTGACACATTCTTATCGTGTTTAAATAGAAAGGCGATTCCGATGGATTCTTATCATATCGTGTGACTAAAGCAAGGGCAAGGGCGGGCTTGGATGTTAAAAATCACTTAAAATCGATAGTACAATTTGAATACTGAACCTACTTCCTTGCATGGTATGGACTATCTTCTCGCGGACATTTGCTGGCCATCAGGATCTATCCTCTGCTGTTTGGATAGCAGCACATACACTGGTGTCCAGCGTGGAGTGTAGCGTATTTGGTCAGAACAACACATCGGACTACTGAACCAGTATAGGTTAAGGTCAATGCGGGGAAGACCGTCCGGTTGGGTAGAATAAGAAATATGACGAATTCTGATTAGCTACAAAGATCGCAGCCCAGTAAAACTTCAGTTTAATAGCTAAGCTTTTCGAATATCGTGCTGCTATTCAGAATTCGTCGTATTTCTTATTGTACGGTCTTACCCTACCGGATGGTCATCCCCGCATTAACCTTAAATGTACTTACATTTACCTGTGTGACAGGAGCCCGAACTTGGTTTTACTGAGCAATAAGACGCTCTTATTTGTCCAATTGTGTTGACCCCACACATTTGTCCATAGTCTGTAATTGGTCGCAAATCGCACTTTACCAACGTGTTGGTTAACTTTGAGGCTCGGACAAAAGATATTTTATGCATAGCTGTTTATGGTATGAATGTATTATTAAAATAGAAACTGCCGTGCAAAATTGCACGCATCTAGCTAGATGCGTTGTCTGTCAGACAGGGTTAGAGTTTTACTAAGTACATATAATAAGTTATACCTATATATAGTGGTATCGATGATAAAATATGTCCCAAATTTTGAAAACTATCGGAGCGGTCCCTTGAAAACCCCGGTTTATGATATTGTATTGTTGCAGTACATAGTGGAAAGACACGGCAAGACCCTGCTGCCTCAGTACCTCGGCATGTACCGGCTGACTGTGGACGGGATCGAGCACTACCTCGTCGCAACCAGAAACGTTTTCTCCAACCACCTTAATATACACAAGTAAGTGACGAGCTGTTTCAACTGCGTATGTTCATTTTCTAGGTGTACGATGGTTTCAGGCATTATAATGTGGATACGTAGTTCTTTTAGGACGTCATGACACATCACTGCAAGTCGCGGGCATTTTTAATACACCGCGTGACTGATTTGTGACGTGACGGATATGTGGGCATGCACCTTTACGATTGGACCGCGGGTTGACTATCAGTTAGGCTACCTAATTCGGATTTTTAAATCTTTCAACGTTAAGAAATAGAACGTACGACTTCTCATATACGTACAGTATGAGGCACGAATGGTGAGCACAGATAGGCAGTAGTGGGGGCAAGCTCGCGCATGTGTACTTTTGGCCAAATCACAGTAGCCAAATGACACGCGAGTATCCAATAGACGACGGGCATTGACTGACGAACCAATCGCGTGCAGCTCGGCGCTCCCCCCTTTCTCATACCTGGGGGTATGACACAGACCGAAAAATTAACTACTGCGCAGGTGTCCATCTGTGCACACCACTCGTGCCCCTTACTATACGAGCATGTCCACCAGAGATGTGTATCGAGGTATTTGTTTAGCTCTAATTCTAGCCTAACTAAAGCGCTCTTGTGAAATTATGGTAGGTAGAAAAACGTGGCACGTTTGGTTTTCATACAGATGGAGGGACTTGCGTTATCTATTTAGATTTATGTTATTGATACAGATTATGTGTAACTTTTATTCAAAGCATATTTAAAGCCAGAGTTAAGGGTACTTTGTTGGTTAGCTCCTCACTGTAATAAAATGTTCAAGTTTGCAGACGGTCTAATGTGGACTCGACATCCCTTCGAATTAATCGTAAAAACTTCGGTAATAGTTTAATTTTGAGAAAAACCGCAATGTTTTTAAAACACCGGTAACGGTAAGAGTTTATCATTCAATCAGAGATAAGAGAACATTTTATTACCCTAGTTAAGAGGAAAACGGTAATAAAAGATAATAAAAACTATAACACATTATAGTTAAACGATAAGCTACATTTGTACGTGAATGTGTTAGCCTTATCGCTTCGATATGAGACGTTGCACATATTAAATACGGCATCGGAAAACCTCCATTTACCTCTTGTTGAGATCGGAAGTTTTATAATTTAGATATAATGTTGCCGGATACTTAATAAAAAGTAAGAACTTGCCTCTGATAGTTTTTTTTATGGAACATTGAAAACTTATCTAAGAATTCACATTTGGCTTTTCGGTGAAGGAAGTAATTCTGAGGAAACCTTTATGTATGTGAAATTGCCAATCTACAAAGGGTCCTATGGGGCCATATGCTACTTCGCGAGCCTAAGGAACCCTGTTATTATCTAGCTATGGGCCAATTATAGCTTCAAAAACTAAAAAAAACACGATTTAAAACTAAAAAACAGCCTTGCACTAAAAACTGTTAAACAAAGAGTTCCAGCTTCTAGTCCATCATCAGACCCTGAAAACCATATACTAGGTGGAGATATCGAGATGGCTTATTTTCGAAACCTATGTTGGGTTAGTCCTGCTGAACAACAATTACTATGGGACCACCACTGAATCATCAAAAAAAAAAACTATTCATACATTATGATTGAGCAAGGTTCCATAGAAAAAGTTGTTCAGCATGACTAACTCAACATAGGTTTCGAAAATATGCCATCGCGAATCTCCACCTGTTATCGTCAAAGTTCATCTCACGACAATTCCAACAACCCCAAACACGGCTAGGATTCGTTGGTCTGCTATGGAGTTCCAGTGCCAACTCTCCTACTCCATCAGAAACTGAAAAATTCATACGTCTAAAGTACATCTCAAGACAATCCCACAATCGGCCGATAATATATTTGCGGCTCATTTATTTTCTGCCATTACCAATATATGAGCTATGAGCTATCACAAAATATCATGATCTTTCAGGAAGTACGATCTAAAAGGCTCCACTGTGGATCGGGAGGCGTCGGAGAAGGAACTAGAGAAGGAGTTGCCTACCCTCAAAGATAACGATTTTATTAAACAAGGTGTGCGCATTGATATCGGCGATGCGGCCAAAGACAAGCTTCTCGAGACGCTCACTGCTGATGTAGAGGTAAAAATATTTATAATACTAATACTTCAAGGAAATACGACGAAAAAGTGGACTGAAATGTTTTTGAATAAGACCGTACATTGTTGTGTTGTATAGTTCCTAACAAAACTGCACCTAATGGACTACTCCCTGCTGCTGGGTGTTCACGAATGTGGGCGCGGCGAGGCCGAGGCGGAGGCCGCGCGCGCCGGCGACCGCGTGCACGCGCCCGACACCGACAACGACACCGACACCGATACCGACACCGACAACAGGCAGCACGACAGGTACCTACACTACACTACACTACACATAGTGTACTACTAGCTGCTGCAGGGAGGCCGCGCGCGCCGGCGACCGCGTGCACGCGCCCGACACCGACAACGACACCGACACCGATACCGACACCGACAACAGGCAGCACGACAGGTACCTACACTACACTACACTACACATAGTGTACTACTAGCTGCTGCAGGGAGGCCGCGCGCGCCGGCGACCGCGTGCACGCGCCCGACACCGACAACGACACCGACACCGATACCGACACCGACAACAGGCAGCACGACAGGTACCTACACTACACTACACTACACATAGTGTACTACTAGCTGCTGCAGGGAGGCCGCGCGCGCCGGCGACCGCGTGCACGCGCCCGACACCGACAACGACACCGACACCGATACCGACACCGACAACAGGCAGCACGACAGGTACCTACACTACACTACACTACACATAGTGTACTACTAGCTGCTGCAGGGAGGCCGCGCGCGCCGGCGACCGCGTGCACGCGCCCGACACCGACAACGACACCGACACCGATACCGACACCGACAACAGGCAGCACGACAGGTACCTACACTACACTACACTACACATAGTGTACTACTAGCTGCTGCAGGGAGGCCGCGCGCGCCGGCGACCGCGTGCACGCGCCCGACACCGACAACGACACCGACACCGATACCGACACCGACAACAGGCAGCACGACAGGTACCTACACTACACTACACTACACATAGTGTACTACTAGCTGCTGCAGGGAGGCCGCGCGCGCCGGCGACCGCGTGCACGCGCCCGACACCGACAACGACACCGACACCGATACCGACACCGACAACAGGCAGCACGACAGGTACCTACACTACACTACACTACACATAGTGTACTACTAGCTGCTGCAGGGAGGCCGCGCGCGCCGGCGACCGCGTGCACGCGCCCGACACCGACAACGACACCGACACCGATACCGACACCGACAACAGGCAGCACGACAGGTACCTACACTACACTACACTACACATAGTGTACTACTAGCTGCTGCAGGGAGGCCGCGCGCGCCGGCGACCGCGTGCACGCGCCCGACACCGACAACGACACCGACACCGATACCGACACCGACAACAGGCAGCACGACAGGTACCTACACTACACTACACTACACATAGTGTACTACTAGCTGCTGCAGGGAGGCCGCGCGCGCCGGCGACCGCGTGCACGCGCCCGACACCGACAACGACACCGACAACAGGCAGCACGACAGGTACCTACACTACACTACACTACACATAGTGTACTACTAGCTGCTGCAGGGAGGCCGCGCGCGCCGGCGACCGCGTGCACGCGCCCGACACCGACAACGACACCGACACCGATACCGACACCGACAACAGGCAGCACGACAGGTACCTACACTACACTACACTACACATAGTGTACTACTAGCTGCTGCAGGGAGGCCGCGCGCGCCGGCGACCGCGTGCACGCGCCCGACACCGACAACGACACCGACACCGATACCGACACCGACAACAGGCAGCACGACAGGTACCTACACTACACTACACATAGTGTACTACTAGCTGCTGCAAGGAGGCCGCGCGCGCCGGCGACCGCGTGCACGCGCCCGACACCGACAACGACACCGACACCGATACCGACACCGACAACAGGCAGCACGACAGGTACCTACACTACACTACACTACACATAGTGTACTACTAGCTGCTGCAGGGAGGCCGCGCGCGCCGGCGACCGCGTGCACGCGCCCGACACCGACAACGACACCGACACCGATACCGACACCGACAACAGGCAGCACGACAGGTACCTACACTACACTACACTACACATAGTGTACTACTAGCTGCTGCAGGGAGGCCGCGCGCGCCGGCGACCGCGTGCACGCGCCCGACACCGACAACGACACCGACACCGATACCGACACCGACAACAGGCAGCACGACAGGTACCTACACTACACTACACTACACATAGTGTACTACTAGCTGCTGCAGGGAGGCCGCGCGCGCCGGCGACCGCGTGCACGCGCCCGACACCGACAACGACACCGACACCGACACCGATACCGACACCGACAACAGGCAGCACGACAGGTACCTACACTACACTACACATAGTGTACTACTAGCTGCTGCAGGGAGGCCGCGCGCGCCGGCGACCGCGTGCACGCGCCCGACACCGACAACGACACCGACACCGATACCGACACCGACAACAGGCAGCACGACAGGTACCTACACTACACTACACTACACATAGTGTACTACTAGCTGCTGCAGGGAGGCCGCGCGCGCCGGCGACCGCGTGCACGCGCCCGACACCGACAACGACACCGACACCGATACCGACACCGACAACAGGCAGCACGACAGGTACCTACACTACACTACACATAGTGTACTACTAGCTGCTGCAGGGAGGCCGCGCGCGCCGGCGACCGCGTGCACGCGCCCGACACCGACAACGACACCGACACCGATACCGACACCGACAACAGGCAGCACGACAGGTACCTACACTACACTACACATAGTGTACTACTAGCTGCTGCAGGGAGGCCGCGCGCGCCGGCGACCGCGTGCACGCGCCCGACACCGACAACGACACCGACACCGATACCGACACCGACAACAGGCAGCACGACAGGTACCTACACTACACTACACTACACATAGTGTACTACTAGCTGCTGCAGGGAGGCCGCGCGCGCCGGCGACCGCGTGCACGCGCCCGACACCGACAACGACACCGACACCGATACCGACACCGACAACAGGCAGCACGACAGGTACCTACACTACACTACACTACACATAGTGTACTACTAGCTGCTGCAGGGAGGCCGCGCGCGCCGGCGACCGCGTGCACGCGCCCGACACCGACAACGACACCGACACCGATACCGACACCGACAACAGGCAGCACGACAGGTACCTACACTACACTACACTACACATAGTGTACTACTAGCTGCTGCAGGGAGGCCGCGCGCGCCAGCGACCGCGTGCACGCGCCCGACACCGACAACGACACCGACACCGATACCGACACCGACAACAGGCAGCACGACAGGTACCTACACTACACTACACATAGTGTACTACTAGCTGCTGCAGGGAGGCCGCGCGCGCCGGCGACCGCGTGCACGCGCCCGACACCGACAACGACACCGACACCGATACCGACACCGACAACAGGCAGCACGACAGGTACCTACACTACACTACACTACACATAGTGTACTACTAGCTGCTGCAGGGAGGCCGCGCGCGCCGGCGACCGCGTGCACGCGCCCGACACCGACAACGACACCGACACCGATACCGACACCGACAACAGGCAGCACGACAGGTACCTACACTACACTACACTACACATAGTGTACTACTAGCTGCTGCAGGGAGGCCGCGCGCGCCGGCGACCGCGTGCACGCGCCCGACACCGACAACGACACCGACACCGATACCGACACCGACAACAGGCAGCACGACAGGTACCTACACTACACTACACATAGTGTACTACTAGCTGCTGCAGGGAGGCCGCGCGCGCCGGCGACCGCGTGCACGCGCCCGACACCGACAACGACACCGACACCGATACCGACACCGACAACAGGCAGCACGACAGGTACCTACACTACACTACACTACACATAGTGTACTACTAGCTGCTGCAGGGAGGCCGCGCGCGCCGGCGACCGCGTGCACGCGCCCGACACCGACAACGACACCGACACCGATACCGACACCGACAACAGGCAGCACGACAGGTACCTACACTACACTACACTACACATAGTGTACTACTAGCTGCTGCAGGGAGGCCGCGCGCGCCGGCGACCGCGTGCACGCGCCCGACACCGACAACGACACCGACACCGATACCGACACCGACAACAGGCAGCACGACAGGTACCTACACTACACTACACTACACATAGTGTACTACTAGCTGCTGCAGGGAGGCCGCGCGCGCCGGCGACCGCGTGCACGCGCCCGACACCGACAACGACACCGACACCGATACCGACACCGACAACAGGCAGCACGACAGGTACCTACACTACACTACACTACACATAGTGTACTACTAGCTGCTGCAGGGAGGCCGCGCGCGCCGGCGACCGCGTGCACGCGCCCGACACCGACAACGACACCGACACCGATACCGACACCGACAACAGGCAGCACGACAGGTACCTACACTACACTACACTACACATAGTGTACTACTAGCTGCTGCAGGGAGGCCGCGCGCGCCGGCGACCGCGTGCACGCGCCCGACACCGACAACGACACCGACACCGATACCGACACCGACAACAGGCAGCACGACAGGTACCTACACTACACTACACATAGTGTACTACTAGCTGCTGCAGGGAGGCCGCGCGCGCCGGCGACCGCGTGCACGCGCCCGACACCGACAACGACACCGACACCGATACCGACACCGACAACAGGCAGCACGACAGGTACCTACACTACACTACACATAGTGCACTACTAGCTGCTGCAGGGAGGCCGCAGCTACTGTACTGTACAGTACAGTAGCTGCAGGGAGGCCGCAGCTACTGTACTGTACAGTACATTCCCGTACAGCGGTACAGAGACGTGATGTCAAATTTTTGTATCAATTTGTTTGTGGCGTTTTCCACGCTTTCTAATTTTGACTCGCATTTCTGACTTTTGTAATGCTTTGTTCACGAGCACTCATACTATAAATTGCAAGAATTGTTCTGTTTTTTGTCATATAAAAATAGTGTCAACATCTGCTGCAGTAGTATAGTATACTGCCCCATAGTAATAGGCCGTAATAAACAGCTACGGTGTGGTGTTGTCGCAGGTGGGGCTACAACACGCCGCCGGACAGCCCGCGCGAGCGCGAGTTCGCGCGGCGCGCCTCGCTGCGCTACGAGGGCATCATCCCCGACCTCGACATATACGCCATACCCAGCCAGGAAGGTCTGTTACACTTCACTTCGTTATCTTATCACTAGCTTTCCGCCCGCGGTTTCACCCGCGCCCCCTCCTCCTTACCTACCCTACCCTACCATACCATACCCTATAAAAAGTATCCTATGTCCGTCCCCTGGTTCTAAGCTACCTCCCTACCAATTTTCAGCCAAATCGGTTCAGCCGTTCTTGAGTTACAAATAGTGTAATTAACACGACTTTCTTTTATACTGGGTGGAGATTACGAGATGGCATATTTTCGAAAACTATGTTGGATTAGTCATGCTGAACAACTTTTACTATGGGACCAACATTGAATAAAAAAAAAAACGAAATTATGAAATTAAAAAAATACTGCTTTTCATACAAAAGGTAGATGTCTCCTCGGCAAAAATGAAGTTGGTCCCATAGTAAAATTTGATCGTATACATGAGTACTTTACTTGGTTTCATTTAATGTCGTATTGTCGTATCCACCCCGTATAGATTAAATAAATATACTGGGTGTAAAGAAAAAGGTATCCGAAATGTGTGAAGACTACATTAGTTCCAGTCTCTCTATAAAAAGTTTCAGCTCAAAATTAATTACCAAATTTTTGCTTCCAAGTTTATTGAATTAAAATCATAACGAAAATGTCTCCGGTCAATGAAGGTTATTATAATTTCGCGTCACTTGCTAATATTAATATAAACCTTTCCTTCCGCTTCCCGATTCATAACATATAGGTCGGTGACCGCTGCGCAGTGGCCCGGTTTCTCCCCTCGCCCCCGAATCGCAGACTTATGCTGGCCAGCCAGTTTGACATAAGAGATTGGTAAAAATCACGTGATATTTCGATTTGAAATGTCAATCCCATACAAAGGTTGATCGTTTACTAACGATGACGATTGTCGATAACCATCTTGTCCACTGGCCCAGTTATGAAGTCTTATTCTAATTTGACGTTAATCACAATTAATCACAAATCATCAATAATCATTTACTTATCAAGCCCAGAATTAATTACCTATTTTATAATAACTAAATAAATCATTTACTATTGGTTCTATAAATATGGCACGAATGCAAAACAACACCCTGTATATATATTTAATCAATTAAGCATTGAATTATTACGCTTAGAAGCGAAGTATCGAACAAAAATCCTCGCGACACGTAAGCCACTTGACAATCAATGTATGCGTGAGTACCATATAATTACACTCGCTGACACGCACACAAGCGCACGAGTAATGTTGCAAGCTAAACGAAATTTTTCGGTAAAATTAACCTTCCGATTTCGCCTAGTAGTGAAATTGGAAGTAAGTATTCATAAAAATAAAAAATAGTTTTAAAAGTTCTGCGTCTTAGATAATTTATCATAGACACAGGCCTGTTATTTATTTATTACTAGTTGTTTCATAGTACTTATTTCGGGTATTTTAACATAATAAACCAAGACAATGTGCAGTGCTATAAACGATCGTACAATTTGTAGCTTTCCTTGGTAATGATAGGTTTCAGATATGATAGGTTGTATAGAAAAAGAAGATTAAGGTATTTAATTTTCATTAACAAAATTGAAATTTTAAAAGCCTGTAAGTTGAATTTGTTTCCGGAACAACTGCCGCTTTGACAATATTATCCTAGCTATATATTCTCTTTTTTCTACCAGTCTGATTCGAAATTATTTCACTAATATGAAGCTACATCCCAAGTATTATAAAAGACTTATCCCAAGAACGCGGGTGAAACCGCGGGGGACAGCTAGTCGGTTATAATAGCTATAAGTAAAAGAAACAACTTATCGGACTCAATTACTTTATTAATAACAAAATCAGTATCAATTACGTAAAAAAACGCAAATTCGCACAAAAAACAGCTGGCAACACTTTGCTCGAAATCTGAGTGTAGTATTTTTATTTTTGAATTTTGTTATTTTAGATGGAATACACAATAAAATTAGTGGCTTGCCTGTGGAATGTTACATCAGAATTATTATCTTTCTTCCCTCATGAATTATGACACAATTTTACTGCACAAACCGTCATATTTATTATTTTTCTCAGAGCTGCACTCACTAAAAAGTCACTCAGTACACTGACAGCGCGGCGGTCATTATGGCTCCAATTAAATGGATTATTTTTCGCGCGTGTACTTTGTTTCTATGTGTAATAATTCAATGCAATTAAGTTTTTTTTCTGCCCGTTTGTTCCGGCTAATCTCCGAAACGGCTGGACTGATTTGGACGGGGAATACTCTGGCAGATAGCTGATATTATATGGAGTAACTAAGGATTTTTTTTCATTTCAGGTGCTCCCAGGAAGGAAATATATTTCGTTGCTCTAATCGACGTGTTGACTCACTATGGTGTTAAGAAACAGGTAAGAAACAAAATCTACAGGAAAATATGTGGCTGTCGTAAATACCTATTAAATTCATTACTTACAGTCATTACATTCTATAATCCTAATTGTACTCAATGACACTTCTTATAAAGTCTGTTTTAGACTGGTATATGCCATTATAAGAAAGCTGAAATTCCTTTGGTGACTACACAGTAAATAAAAACCAGTTTGTTAACAAGGGTCAAATTCCTTTGCTAACTGCAAATTATAGTTGCATAATAACTATCATTACAATTTTTAAAGATATTACAAAACAAATGAAGGGTACAGGCTACAGGGGAATATGTTGCGTGTTTTTTTTTATTATATACATTCTTTAGTTCATAGACACTTAATATAATTCATATTATATTTACTGCCATGGTTGGAATAGAAGTCAAGGTCATATATTTTGTAAAATAAAATAGATAGATAACTCTTTATTGTACACCAACAAGTATAAAACAAAAAAATCTTAATATTTAAATGACTACAATCGTCTGGCTGTACTGTCACAGCGTAGCATAGCTTCTTAGCGTTTAGACCGCCCTTATCGCTAAGAAGCGATTTCTTCCACCCTATATTCCAAGGGGAATAAAAGAATGTTAACAAAAAGTGAGGAATAAATTGAAATGGCAATGCTTACACTATGCTTAATTAATCATCACCTTCAATTATATTATTTGTATTGGGATCATATATATAAAACTTTGACAGATGACGGTTAAAACCCCGCCATACCATAGACACCATCAGGTTTTTACAGAAATCCATAGTTTTTCGGCAGTATCACAAAACCTTCATCGCTTTCAGCCACTGTCTCTATCTGTAACGGTTAATTCGTTGGTAATAGTGTTTTTTGGTACTACTTTCAATAGATTTTCAAATGACGCCAATAAAAGTAGAGAGAGGTAGAGCGTAGCGTTTATTCGCTCAAAGAGCAGCTCTACTGGGGAAGTACCTCCACCTTACAGAATACCGCAGCCAAATAACTTTATGTTGTGTAAAGTTGTGTTCCCGCGCGTGAGTAAGGTCGCCAGAGCTCATTGGGAGGGGGGAAAGGTCGGTAACGCGTGAGCGATGCTTCGTTTGTTGTGAGTGTCCATATGGCTACGGGAACCGCTTACCATCGGGTGGGCCGTATGCTTTTTTGCAGACTTAGTCGTATAAAAAAAAATAAAAAACATCCATTACTCATGTATTAAAGTCAGGCTTTTCATAAGTGCATGCGAAGGTCTATTTGAATAAATGATTTTGAATTTGTACCCTTAAAATATTTGTGCAAACAAAAATAATACAGCATGAACTTGATTGTTTTTCAGGCTGCCAAAGCGGCAAAGACCGTGAAATACGGCAGCAATGTGGACGGCATATCGACCTGCGACCCGGAACAGTACGGGAAACGGTTCATAGAGTTTGTAGCTAAGGCCATAGAGGGCAACTAATGACCTCTTCACTCTCGCGGCGCTTCTTTCACGCATTGCTTATGACGCGGCGGCTCGACATTGGACGCTTGTGGATTTTTGAAAATGGAACTGGTTTTTTATTGGTCGGTGACTGTTGTTTTATTGGTTGGATTTTCAGATTCGTTTTATTTTTGTTTATTGAAGCTGACTGAGTGTGGTGTAAAAGAAATGAAAACGAGACACAAAAATTGTATTATATTTATTCACTCCGGTATACATTTTTAGTTTCCGCTAGTTCACTAGATCATTTAAGTTGACAGCACTATTCTGATAGTTTGTAAAACTTTTTGGATGTTACAGGGTTCGTAGAATAACCGGCGGCAGTTACTTTCTAGTGGTTTTGTTGAGAGAAGCGCCGCGTATCGTTGTTACTGTCATAGACATGATACGCTAAGTATAAGTACGTCTTTTAAAATGCTATATAAAAAAATGTTTAAAAACGAATGTAGTGGGTGGGTTGAAATTTGATATTAGTAAATATAATTGGTGAATTGAAACGGTTAATGTTGTACTTTCAAGTTCTTTATAATATCGCTTTGCGTGCGAGTAACTGATGTTGATTGTTGACCGATTATTACAGTGGTTAAGGGAAATGCGATGTGGATACAGATTGCGACAATTTAATCAAAACCGAAATCGCGATAAAATAGTTAAACTTTTCCTGCAAAAGATATTGCTAGATCAAAATTCTTCTTTTTTCGGATTTCAAGTTTGGTCCAGTTCTAAAATAGTTCAGCAGGAAAATCCCAATTTAGGTTTTGAAAATGTATCGTATTAAATCTTTTTAATGGCGCAGATGATGAAATCCAGTAGTTAAGTCAGATACCTTTGAAAAGATCGTGAGGTAACCTATAGGTGGTAGAGTACCTTGTAGTACTCATTGAAGACTGCAGTCTCGTTTGATACACTTCAACCTTATTTCAAAGTGACAACGTCCATTTTCATGTAACTAACAAGTATCAAGCTATATTAACTGTAGTTTCTACGTTCGTGTCCTTACCACCTTCGACTATATGAGCTACCAAGGCGGGGTTGTGGTCAAACACATTAGTGGTTAAATATGTCTAAAGAATATTTCCTAAGTCCCTATTAATCGCGGTATTGGTGGTAGACACAAGACTTATTTGTTGCAATCCAGTTTCTATTTGCAACAACCCATGTATAGAAATATTAAAGTCAAAAATGGTCCCTTGCATCTTGAATAGTAATCGCAATACTGTTATATCCAACCATCGAATAGAAACTGCTGCGAGCATGGATGTATCGACTTTTTTGACAATTCTGACATAACTCTATGAGAATGACACTCGATTTCACTCGAGGTAGATTGAAACTAGTTTATCGACAATTCCTGCTCGCAATGTCTGATTGCAATAAAGTTAGGTAATACACCTATAGGTCACATAAGGGCGACATAAAGTCGTTACGTCTTACGCATCTCGTTCCTCACTTGAACTGATAAAAACAAAATAAGAGCACATATTGCAATAATTTTCATAACTCGTTATTAGCTTTTATAATGTTCAGCTACGTAGACTAGTGTGGAAATAAGGACCTTTTTTCTATCAAGCGCTCATGGTATGTTCCAATAAACATTGCTCGCATGTTGAGACGTTACTCGAAAGGAAAATGGCCCTTATTAACAATGTTAAATACAATCAAGTTACAATGTTCAAATGTTACATTTCGGTCGATTATAATATTAGGACGTTTGATACAAGTTTAAATTATATTCGTCCGAATTCCAAAATGTAAAATCGGCGATATGAAATTCGATGTATACTTATAGGCTGTTGTATATCAGTCTGCGGGGCGCCTACGGGTTTCGTCGCAGTTTTTTGTAGCCTTTGTCTATGAGAGGAAAAGGGATAGCAATATAAATCTTCGCCGAAACCTGCAGTTGCTCTAGCATTAGAGTAAGCGCATACGTACGATTTTTGTCGCGACCAAACATTTCATACGAGCTTATTCATTTTACAACACATTTTTTGGATCAAATTCGTACATATTAATGTTTGACAATAAAGTCACAAGTAAAACGGTACGTATGCGCTATATAATAAAATACGTTTAAAATCATTGAAATTAATATCTAATGTTTAATATGAGGCAATGCGGAGTAAATAGCAGTTTTTTCAAGTACATTTTTGATAAATAAAACTCATGTAAAATATTTTATATACCAAAGTATTAGCTTGGTTTCTTTTACAATTTAGCATCTTATTCAAACTAATTAAAATATCTTCTCAATTTTATAGTCGTAAAACGGTCCGTTATTTGATTTTATTATAATGCATTCAATTTATATGGTTGCCTAAAATTTGCACTTTTTGTGTGTGGCTTGGCTTTCACTTCGGAAATATATCTCGGTAATTAAGTCAGACAAATGTAAATTTATATATTCTGAAAATAAAGTTGAATATTGTAAAATGTTGCTGGGAACATTGGTTTTAGAACCAAATACATTAAGACAGTGGAACTATCAAAATTTTGAGATGTCAATCAAAATTGTGTCTTAATGTATGTGGTTTCCCTTATATTCGAGAAATTATTACATTGAAAATTTGCCAATATGCCCATACCTAGTTCGCATAGTTTCTGTCTAGAGTAGTGTTTTTAATAGTACGTATATAAGGTTTTGTTATTTATTATTCTATTTCGAATAAGACTTGGATTGTTATGTGGTCTTTGTGATTTATTCTGTGAAAAATTCATGTGGCCGCGTACGGTCGGATCTATTGATAACTATTTATATAATTTCAACGGAATATTGTCTCGAGTGCTTAGTTTCAAGCGATTATTTTTGTCAAATTAAATTAAAATGTACAAAAAACCGATATCGTTTCTTACTACACAATTCACATAATTCTTTGTCTTATTGTCTATATAAACGATAATTATAAAAGAGAATATCAGTATTTTGGGCCCTGCTCGGTTTGCCTGTCAAATCGTAATATCGTCAAAGGATAGATTTTGTGATAGATATTGTTTACTTATAGATATAATTTTTACTTTAGATTTATACAAGTAGATCGCTCCGGTTTTACCGACAGTTTTCTATGATAAGTCAAAACATTTCCTATATAAAGCGCAGACCACACTACCAGATAACTTAGCTCACGTAGCAGCGGCGTCTCATACAGCGTGCAGTTATGTGTGTGTGGCCTGCGCTTAATTGTGGACTGTTCGTTTATAATATAGTACCGAACCTTGTTATTCTTGCTTGGATTGGTTTATTTAGCTCTTGTGTGATCTATATTACTGAACAATGTGTTAGTCATGAAATGATTCAATATAATGTCATATGTGTTGCCATTGTTTAGGTCGGTAAATGTACGTTTTAATTTGTAGTTGTAACGGATAGGTTTTTATCGTCTTGTTTTGTTATATAAGGTGACGGTTGATGTCAGGAGCCCGCAACATAATGGTGTATAATATTTATTATATTATAATACGATAGCTTCGCTACGAAAACACATATTCGGCATGTAAGCAACACGGTTGAAATGTTTCTCTAGTCTACTCTCTTGTAAAGACAAAAAAATGCGTATGAAAAATTTAAACTTAATTTTTTAACATTCGGTTTATAAAGTTTCTGCATTATTTATGTGTTTTATTCAACTCCTTTTTGGGAAAATTTAAGATACACATACATACCAAAAGCCTGTATTAATTTATAGTTTGGGATTTATAAAGATTCGACCTAGTGTCGAACTATACAAGTGCATCGAGATCTTTTGCTGTGGAGAAATTCATAATCCTAACTAATGATATAAATGCGAAAGTGAGTTTGTTTGTTACACCTTCACGCTTTAACTACTCAACAGTTCATCATGAAATTTGGCATGCATATAGCCAAAGGAATAATAATAGCATATAGGAAAAGTACGTAAGCTACTTTTAATCCCGGGAACGCGGGTGAAACCGCGGGGAAAAGCTAGTGGCTATTTAATAATGTGGCTGAGTATGGCTATGGCTGAGTTTCTTGCTGGATCCTTCTCAGTTGAAGGCCGATTTCCGAAACGGTGGTAACTTCAGTAAATGTGACCATCATGAGTGCCCTTTTGGGGACTACATTTAATAATTGGCTATGGCTTTGTGCAAAATGCATATGTGACCCGTGGGTAATTCTATCGAGTAGATTCCAAAACCTCTACGATGCGCTCAGCGCGGCCAGTTACTAAGCGCTTTCACAAAAAAAAGTCCGGGGCAAGTGCGAGTCGCACTTGCACGAAGGGTTCCGAAGACGTTTCTTGATGGCAGCCCCCTTTAATTTTCATTATCCTAACTATTACAAATGCGAAAGTAAGTTTGTTTGTTGCACCTTCACGCCTCAACGAATCATCATGAAATTTGGCGGAGGATTTATTCGAATATGATGAAGGAGTGTGTACCTGTACCAATAGTTTTTTATGCCGTTATATTATGGTAATAATAAAACAGGAAATAGGTTCTTAAAAAAATAGCCATTGATTTTAAAACATTTTTATTAATAAACTCCTGGATACCCATACATATCTTACAGTTAACTAATCCATCCTCGTCTTGACGTGTTTCTCCGTTATTTTGTCCTTCTCGATGATGTAGACGACTGCTCCCCAACCGGAGATAGCGTCGCGATCGGCCGCGTTCACTAGTGCCTGGAATATAGATTTAATGTTCATAAATATAGCTCACATATTGACATGTAGGGATCTGGATATGTATTGTATTGGGTGTCTTTCTCTAGATTTATCTCTAGATTGAGTATCAATCATTTCCCAGACAAAAGGCATGGTGATACTAAATATTATGATATTAAATATTCTTTTTTTTTTAAACTGGCTTTATAAAACAAAAATATATTTTCCAAACATACAGAGCATTGTGTATTATGAACAAGTTAGCTTTCTTATAGTTTTATGGTAGAAATAAGGTTTTCATTAGACAAGAGGCTTCAAAAGTATCAGCTAAATCACATACTAATAACAATCTAAAAAAATTATAAACAAAATAGTTTAATAAGAAATCATATTGCAAGTCAGTATTACTATACCTATAATTATTACTATTATGATCATACCTGAGAAATAGTTTCAAACAGCTCGTCAGGTTTCAAGTTGGGTTCCCACAGAGCTTCACACATACCATACAACTGCTCTGAACATGTGCCGGATACAACAAAATCTTCCGGCTCATTGGGACAGCCAATCTGTTGACAAAATTTGACCATGAGACAGAATATTGATAATATTTAAATAATAGCCTGATTTTTATTTGATGTTGTGTTCATGCAGTGAGTAAGGTTACCAGAGCTCCATGAGAAGCTGCTGCATGCTGTGCTGGCACTGTGAGGGGACTAGCGGTGCTATACATGCAAATGTCTATAATCTAGCTAGGGTAACCACTTACCACCAGGAGGATGGTATGCTTGTTTGCTACCTTAGTAGAATACAAAATGAAAAGAAACTTCTATATTTGTGTTCAGCATGTGAAGTTCTTACCAGATCCATATTGCACACATAAGGTTTGTTGTCAACAGGGTCCAAGCCAGCAATGACAGGCTCAATGAAGTATGGTCCAAAGCGCTTCTCGTACAGCAGGTTGGACAGCATGGCGGAGAATGTTTTGGGCCTCATTATTCTGTTCTCTTTGAGTTCATACAGGTTCATTCTAGAAGTATAACAAAGTAGGGTTACTAATGGTGTTTCACCTTGAATTAATTTATCATAGATTGCTTAGCTGTCCTGCTCCCTCCTATAGAAGTTATGATATATTGTGGAAAGAGCAAGTAATATCTGTTAGTGACTAGAACACCGGATTCTGACATTACAAAAAAAGATTATGTATAATTAAATTATTTCATATAGGATGCACATCTCAGTACCTGAATTTCAATCTCTGGAATACAGTCTGTGTATCAGTGGCCAGCCCGGGGAGGCCTACATATAGTGAGGGGCCCATCTGGTACACTTTGGGGAAGTTTGTGGACACTGTTTGTGCCTGGATACCGTAGCGTTTGTCTGTGGCGATGGCCACGCAGTCTTGGCCCTTCATTGCGACCACCGCACCTCCATTGTAGGCTAAAATAGACTGAAAGTAATGTTCTTCATTATAATTTGCTTTTCATATGTACAACACAAGTTATACCTGTAAGTATGAATATGTTACTAAAGAGTGTTGCTTCAAATTGATAATATAGGGTTTTAGTAGCCCTATGAAGAATTAATTCATGGTTTATTCGAATATGATGAATTTTGCTTAGTAATGTTCACTGACGCTATTACAACCCCAAACATTTGATGTTTATGTGTTTCTTATTGTCTCGTACTCTAATTAAATACAAAATTGAATTCAATACTTACCATTTTGCTGTATAATATGTAAATTCAATTATAATCCAATAAAACTATTGCAACGAAAGTTTACACGGAAACCGAAAAATGACAATTCATTCGCAACTCGCCCGCAGAGAGTGAGTTAAACCACAGATAAACAAGGTTACAAGGCCCAGTTGTCTGTGGTTTACACAGATTAAAATATTAAAAAAATATCAGTACCAAAAGCGTAGAAAAGGGATTCATGTGATATAACAGAGTGCGTTTAGCGCGATAATGGAACGTATTATCAGTCTGAGAATAAAAGAATTATGTTTAACGAAACTACTTCTATATTTTTTTCATTTAGTTAAGTGACAAGACAATGACTATAAACAGCACTGTTGCTAGGCTACAACACTTTCCCTCAGTTAACTAAGCCAAGCTCTCCTCTGAGATGCGTGAATGTTATCCTTGGAAGTGGTTTCGTGAGAATATCCGCGATTTGTTCAGAGGAACTCACTCTTCTAACTACTAGTACATTATCTGCAACTTGCTCACGCACAAAGAAGTGCCTCAAACGAATATGTTTGGTTCTCTTATGAAACTCAGGGTTGTGAGCTAATTTTACTGCAGCTTCATTGTCGACGCTTAAATTTGGTACTGAGCTGAGCGTGGTCAATTCTTTGAATAGCCTTGTAAGCCACACCATTTCTCTTGCAGCTTCGCTTGCGGCGATTAGCTCTGCTTCTGTTGTTGAAATAGAAACGGAAGCCTGTCGTTGGCTTAGCCACGATATCGCTCCTCCTGCGTAACGACACAATACTCCGGTTGTAGAGCGTCCTGTGCTGAGATCTCCTCCGTGATCAGCATCACTAAAAGCATCTAAGTATTCCTTTCTTGCATTGGAATTATATTTTATACCATACGACATTGTGCCTTTTAGGTATCGCATAATCCTTTTGACTTTAAGCCAATCTGCTTTGGTAGGTGCTTCGAGCTTTCGTGACACTATACCTACTGCATAAGCAATATCAGGGCGAGTCGCAACCATTAGATAGGCCAATGCTCCAACTGCTTCTCGATATGGAAAGTGAGCATCGTCATCAGCTTTCCCTGTTTCAACAGTTTCTTTTTCTATAGGGGTTGAAATTGGGTTACAATTCATCATTCCAAACCTCTCTAATACTTTCTTAGTATATGCTTCTTGTTTCAGTATGATTAAACCATCACATTTCGAAATCTCCATACCCAGATAGAATGTAGCTGATTTCGTAGTTATCTTTATTCTTTTTTTAAGATCATTAAGAAATTCTTCTGCCATCATTTGATCAGTTGCAGCTATGAGACCGTCATCGACATAAAGTGATAATAAGAGTTTCTTGTCTCCTTGTCTCTTTATGTACAGACATGTATCTGCACAACTTTGTTTAAATCCTAGTTCTATTAGAATTTCATGAAAACAGTGATTCCAACATCGTGGTGCTTGTTTCAAACCGTAAAGACTCCGATTAAGGCGACAAACTCTCTCCGTACCATCTTCAAAGCCTTCGGGTTGTTTCATATATATCTCTTCTGTTATTTTTCCGTATAAGAATGCTGTCGTTACATCAAACTGTACAAGGTAAAGATTTTCTGATGCAGCAACACTTAAGAGGGAACGAATAGTAGCCATTCTTGCTACTGGGCTAAACGTCTCTTGATAATCGATGCCTTCTTGCTGTCGAAATCCCTTCGCCACTAAGCGTGCCTTGTAACGTTCGATCATGCCATCACTGTTCCTTTTCAGCTTGAATACCCACTTGCAAGGTATGCATTTCTTATTGGCTGGTAAATTTTTAAGAGTCCAAGTATCATGCTCCTTTAAAGATGATAGTTCTGCCTTCATTGCAGACAACCACTTTTCTTTATTGTTACTGTTAACAGCCTGTTTAAAAGTTACGGGTTCTTCGCATAATACATGGTATAATGAGGTTACATAATCGTTGAATTTTTCTGGTCTTTTGAGTGAAGATCGATCACGCAGATCATACCTCTGTTCTTGACTTTGGTTGATACTGTCATGAAACTCGTCATCTCTGATATTATCATCTTCATCACAATCTTCTCTCTCTAATTCAAGCGATTCTCTTGGTTCTTCTGGCAACGGATCATAGACATTATCAGTTTCTAATTGAGCTTCTCTCTCTGGCTCAATAGGTTCTATATCGTCATTTGTAAGTTCCAATGGCTCTGTTGAATGTATATCATCTTCATTTGTACGTTCCACTATGACTTCATCTCTAGAAGTATTGCAATCCTGTGACACTTTCAGTTGAAATTCATTTATCGCATTTTCATTACCTGTCTCAGTTTTTGCATCTTCTGATGATAGAGGTGATTCATCGAAAATGACGTCTCTCGACCGAACAAGACGATTTTTCTTGCCGTCAGTAATCCAAACTCTGTAGCCGTCTTCATCATATCCGATAAGATATCCTTTAATGGCTTTCTTGTCCATTTTTTTTCGTTTTTGTTTTGGAATATGTACAAAACATCCGCTCCCTATTATTCTGAGATGTTTTATGTTCGGCTTTTTTCCAAACCAGACTTCGAAAGGGCTCTTGCATTCTATTCTTGATGCACCTGTTCGATTTAGTATATAGGCCGATGTGTTTATCATTTCAGCCCATAGTTCTTGTGGAAGTGGCTCGTGCGCGTACATGAGTGACCTTCCAGTCTCGACAAGAGTTCGGTTTTCGCGCTCACTACACCCATTTTGCTGTGGGGTATAAGGCATAACCAACCTTTGCTTGATACCATGTTTATCTAAAATATGTTTGACACTCGTGTTGTCGAACTCTCCTCCGTTATCGCTCAGAATAGTTTTAATTGTATGGCCTTGAGTTTTGACCGACTGAATCATAATTTCAAGTTTGTCTTTAACTTCACTCTTATTGCGCATGAAATAAACCATTCGATAGCTAGAGTAGTCGTCTTTAAAAAGTACATAATATTGAAACTTGGTACAGCTTTGTTTAAATGGTCCACAGACGTCAGTGTGGATTAATTCTCCGGGTTCGGTTGCTCTCGTTCTCGTACTGAACTTTAATCTGTGAGCTTTCCCATAAACGCAGCCTTCACACGTATCTTTATCCAAAGGTAGATCGATATCTAACTCTCTCTTGATAACTGCCTTGACATGCCTCTTATTCTGATGTCCAAGTCTTTCATGGTACAGTTGTAAAGTGGCTGTAGACAGGCATACTTCGATTGGTTGATCTGGTTGTACATTCTGAACATCTAACTTGTACAGACCGCCTCCGCGACACCGCCTTCCAATTAAGCAAATATTGCCGTTGATGCTCATTTCACATATGTCTATCCTGGACGTGAACAGTATATTTGGATTGCTATCGTGTGCCGCTAGTACTGAAAATAAGTTTTTCTTGATCTCTGGAACGTACCACACATCTTGTAGAGTAATCATATTCGTGTTCGACTTAATGATGATAGATCCTTTTCCTTTAGCACATATGGTTTTTCCATCGGCTGTAGTTACTTGGTGGGTCACATCAAAAGGTTTGAATGTCATGAATAGATCATTTCTGTTTGTGATATGGCTGGTCGCTCCGTTATCAATGAACCAGTTTTCTGTGTCACATTCAATCGCAAATGTTTGTGTATTAAGTGACATCAATAACATGTTTGCTCCTTGATTTGTAGGATGAGAGAATTTTGAAGTAGTATTCTTGGGTGGTTTTCCGTCTTGGATCCATTTTGTACAATCTCTTACACAATAATTGCACTTCAATTTCTTATCCTTCAACTTCTTATGCTTATTAGAAGTGCTTGCTGATAAAACTTCCTGATCAGGTAACTTTTTATTTGACAAAGCTCTCTCATAAGCACATAGATGAGTAGTCAGGTTCTCTACAGTCCTCTCAGTTTTCGACATTAAAAGCCAACTGCTGCAGAATGCAAAATATTCTTCACTAAGAGTATCTAAGATTTTACAAACAAGTAGCAATTCCGGTAACTCGTTAGATTTATCTTTAACAATTTCGATATTTAAATCGTTCCAGATATTCTTCAGTTTCGACATGTGACTTGCTACGTCGTCTGATGGATCTCGTTTAGCTCCAAAGAATTTCATACATAAATCATAGGACTTATCTTCACAACTGCCGTCGAACAGCCGGTGTAGTTCCTGCCAAACTTCTCGAGGTGTGTTGAATCTCATCACTTTCTTTAAGGTTTCGTCGTTCATATTGGTTGTAAGGATCAACAGAGCGCTGCTTTCTGCCTTCATGAATTTCGCTAAGGCCGATTCATATGCAGAAATTTGTGCGTCACCTGCGCCTTCTATCAACACGGGCTTGGTATATTTTCCATCTATTACCTCCATTGCATGTTCTGTGCCACGTAATAAAATAGAAACTTTGTACCTCCATGTCTCCCAATTATTTTTTCCTTCTAGCAGACCGATCTTCACTTTTGCAGAAATAGATTCCATTTTAATAGCTAACAGTCCATAACCTGATATAACAGAGTGCGTTTAGCGCGATAATGGAACGTATTATCAGTCTGAGAATAAAAGAATTATGTTTAACGAAACTACTTCTATATTTTTTTCATTTAGTTAAGTGACAAGACAATGACTATAAACAGCACTGTTGCTAGGCTACAACATCATGGATGATATAAGTGCTATACAGGAACTTTTTGGCGGGAACTTACAGAGTGAAGTAGCATTTTCATTTTTATGTTCATAAATTTGTGTATTTTGAGTTTTATTGTGTATTTTTGGTGGTATTTTACCCAATAAAGATCATCCATGTGCACCAGTGAAGTGAAATTAAATGAATTATGTGTATCGTGACTTTTCAAGTTGTCTCAAAATGTCCGTGAAGAGTTTTAGTACAATGACCACCATTGTAGTAAAACATGACTTTTATGGACGGTGACTGACTGAGGACTATAATGTGAAGTGATTTATTGCGACTGGAAACTATAATATAACTCGACACTGGCAGAAATGAGCCCTAATTTGGGCTTGGTTGCCAAAATTAAAAATAAGAAGAAGAAGAAGTGCTCTACAGACGGAAAAATGTTTTAGAGGGTGCCCACCAGCGTTGCCAGATTTTTTTTTCGGGGAAAGCGGGATTTTGTTACCTCATGAGTAAAAAAAGCGGGATATTATCGACGAAAGCGGGACATACTAAAAAAAAAACGGTCAAGTGCGAGTCCGACTCGCGCACCGAGGTTTCCGTAGAAACTTGGAAGTATGTAAATAGTTCATTCATCATGGGAATCGAGTCTCGACGATTTTTCACTTTTTTTTCTCTTCTACTACACGCTTCAACTACAAAACGCTTTTCGGATTTCTTCTTTTGCTTGTGCTACCTACATGGAAGAATCAATCTTACCAAATTTTATGATTCTAGGTCAACGGGAAGTAGGTACCTATTATAGATTTTGATTCCCTTGCGAACTTCAAAATATGCGGCATATACGGACGGCCGTATCTTTTGATTGCGTTGACTTAGAAGTTTGATTTTTGTATGTCACAGTGACATTTAGCCAACACAGTTTGGCGCGGTTCTCCTTAAAAACCACTGCGGTGTTTAAGACGCTGATTTCACCATCGAGTAATCGTCGAAAAGCAGGACAGAGGCTGTCCCGCTTTTCGACGATTACTTATAACGATTACCCGTTTAATTTTGGCCTAAAAACGGACGTCCTGCCAAAATCGGGACGTCTGGCAACGCTGGTGCCCGCCCAATCAAGCTAAATCAAACCGCAATAATTCGCTTTCTATAATAATATTATTGATTATGAAACTAGCTGCGTCATCAGCAGAGCAGAGGCTCGCTGAGCCAAATCACACTCTAATATTGCCTGTAAACTTTACTTCGGCCCACTACCTACTTTGGGCCGTGATGAGTCTCGATCCCACCCGCCATGTTATGAATCTAACTTTTAAAAATAGTGCATACTAAGTTATTGCCGGATCTTTTGACTAATTAATAATATTAAAAAATAATACTAAATGCAACTTTTCGAACACAGTGGTACAAAATCTACAGATACTTATACATCTTAATAAGTAGATAACATAAATCCCTCCACCATTTAGGCATGCGAACTATATGTTTTTTGAATGGACAAGAAATTGAGGACCCAAAATTTGGTCATATCAACCCTTACACGGGCAAATCGGCAAGGAAGTTGTCAACCGGGGCTATATTTAGGTAAATACGCCTTAGGAAACCCCTGTTGGGCCCGAACCTCGGCTCATGGCGTTACCGGGGGAGGGGGCGGGCTTTTAACGAGTTACGACACTTACGACTAATTGGGGAGTGGTAGGATTATTGTTGGCATCTCGGGCCGTGTGAACGGGACGAGACTGAGTGAGACGTCGCAGCGCGTGACCTCGACGACGAGGATGGTAACGTGGTGAACGGTCACCACGGTTCGCATCGGAGTGTGAGGCATGCGAAGTACAGGCGCACGACTTTTTATAGAGAGTCTATACCAAGTCTATACATAGGTACCGGGCTATTGCATATCTCAATTCTCAACTGACAGCTCATTGTGAAGAGCACTCACTATGCAACTTCACCCTTTTCGGATAGATATGTTTTTTCCCACGGAACAGAAATGTTCCGTGCTTTTTCCGGCTAATAAAATATTTCAATGGAAGTTTTATATAAATATAGCTGCCCGGCGCGACTTCGTTCGCGTGGTGCTACCATTCCCTGTGGTACTACCCTACCCTGTGTGTGGTGCTACCCTACCACGGAAAAGAGAATACACTGGAAGGGCGATGCGTTAGAATTTGTATCGGAACCAGCGTCGCCAAACTCACACAAATAAATGTTAAATCATATATTGTACTACAAATAAACAATCCTTTTGATTAGTCGTTTCTATTTTACTCAAAAATAGCTTTAATCACACAGGTCATACATATGAAAATATACCTTTTTACGTTAACATAAAATTTATTTTTCAATAGCGTACAAAGTATTTACGTCGTTATGTAATCTACAAACTAACTAGATTCAATCGACGAAAAAGTTCTGCCACTCGGCACTAGATGGCCTTATTTTCATGGAACGCAATTTTGAACTCAAACGCATTAGACATAATGTTGATAATTGCGTAATAGCTGCGTCGACTGGCGTCGAGTAGCAACACTTATTGCTATTCGCTTAATGCAGCGAAAGTAATCGATAAAATATCAATAAAATTATCGATATTTTAATTTCGTCGATATAATATTTATAATTTTTAGAAATTCCGTAAGAAAATTCACGTTCGATAAGAATAATTGTGCTAAGAATACTGAACTGTAAAAAAAGACGTTTAATATGATGAAGTAAATTAAAAAAAAGTTATTTTTACACGGTTTATTGCCCTTGAAATAAAATTTATTTGTTTCGAAATTCTCGTTTTGAAAGCTTAATTTTAACAGATGAATGCGGATATTGATATAACTTTCAACTATTGCCTTAATCAAATCAGTGATAAAAAGATGAATTTTATCGATATTGATCGAACAAAACTATCGACGCACGTGTTTTGGGGTCTCGACAGGTCATGACTCACGACGAGTGTGAAAGAACGCAATACATTACGTGCGGAGTTGCGCTCGCTACCTTGCGAACAAATAAAGTGAGTACATTGCCTTCAATGTATAATTTTGCAGTAGTATCAGAGTTTATCGTTTACACCTAAAATTATCATAATCTCGAATACATTTTTATAAATATCACAATTAAATAATGGTTTGTAGACTCATCGATGAAAGGAAATCCCTCCTTGAGTTACACTCAGACTCCTCACTTCGTTTCCTACAGGAAATAATAGCGCATCACGACATAATTAATATTTTTCGCGGAGCTACGCACCTCTGCTAAGTATGGCGGATACTACGAAGCGTTGACGCGTGTTTTGGTTGATATATGCCCATTTGATGTCATGTGTGGCGCGCGGGCTCCGCTAGCATAGCGTCTCTATTATATTTCTTTTCTCTGTGTACCCTACCCTGTAGTGCTACCCTACCCTGTGGTGCTACCCTACCCTGTGGTGCTACTTTACCCTACCCTACCCTACCCTACCCTACACTACACTACATTACACTACACTACCTTACCCTACCCTACCTTACCATACCCAACCCCACCCTACGGGTATGAAAAATAGTTGACGTCCTATTCTCAGACCTATATACACTAAATTTCTTAAGAATCGGTCATCTTTCTGTCCTCCGTGGTCAAGCCGTTTTTTACAAACACTGAGCCACACGAAAAGAGATTGACTCCCTCCCGTACGGCCCGTATCCCAGTGACGTGATTTTTCTGCTAATACTTATATTTTTAAACTCGTGATATCTTTTGAATGGAATGTCCGAATTGAATAATTCAAAAAGTTATATAAAGGTACTGAAACAGTCTTAAATATGAAGTAATTTATTTTGATAAGGATTAATACCAAGATACAAATAGAGAGCCATTTCTAGCGGCGGCATTTCAATAAAATTTTTAAAATAGAAAAACACTTATTGTGGCATAACTATAATAGTTAGACATATGGTATCGCGACACTTTTTGTAAATAATAATGTGTTCTACAAAGTCGTAGTACATTATTTTATTCTATCATCAATAGTTTTCGCAGCGCACGCGATGTAATGAATATTTCAGGTAATTTTTTTACACCTTGGGTTACATTATTGGAGTTTTAGTAAGGATCCCTATTTTTTTTGAAAATATAATATAGCCTATGTTAACCGGGGATAGTGTAGCTTCCCAATAGTGAAAGAATTTTTCAAATCGGTTCAGTACTTTCGGAGCCTATTCAATGCAAACAAACAAACAAACAAACAATCAAATCTTTCCTCTTTATAATATTAGTATAGATATCAAGTTTACCTGCACCCTTGTAGGTAAACAGGTTGCAGGTTGCAAGGAAATAAAAAATTAACCCCCTTATTCATAATCGCTTTTGAACTAAATCAGTGTAATAGTATGCCCCGTCTCACTCTTTCGATCACCAAATGTTACCTGTCAGATAAAGACTTCGGAATTTTAGCTAATCATCGTTTGATAACTTCATTATGAATAAGGGGGTTAATGTAAAAATAAAGACATGTTTCAATGTAAAAAATAATTATTTTCGTGCTGCAGTTAGTTCTTTGGCGTACATATCCAAACGAGCAGTCATATTAAATCCCCAATAATCTTTCACTTGACGACATAAGTTTAAATCAACTTCAGCGATCAGCAACCCATCCTTTACTCTAGATAGGCATGGAGTTCTACATCCGTTAGGGGCTGTTACATAGCTGGACCCGTAAAAACTTCTTGATACTTTTTTTCCATCTTTTTTAGTAGTAAATACTTCAGTGCCAACTCTATTTATGCTGCAAGTAAAGTAATTGTTTGCTATAGCAGCATTTCTTGCTTCAATTCCCCAGAATGACTCTCCAAATTCGGATATTGTAGCTGCTGGGTTAAAAACAATTTCTGCCCCATTAAGACCAAACATCAACCAGTTTAATGCCTGATGACGGCCATAGCATATATTCACAGCAATTCTTCCATATTTTGTCGCAAAAACTTGATGCCCAGTATTTCCAGGTGCATAGTAAGAGGTTTCACTGAAACTACCTACACATGGCAGATGATTTTTGCGGTGTTTTCCCATGTAATTCCCATTTTCATCAATTATTACGGCAGAGTTCCACCATGCTCCATCAGTGTCTATTTCTAAAATAGGCGAAACAATTACCATTTGATATTTCTTGGCAAATTGACTGAGAAATTTTATGCTTGGCCCGTTGGTAGTTGATTCTGCGAATTCAGACCATTCACCTTTCTCGCCCGTGCACAAGAAGAATGGCATGGGCCATGTTTCTTGTAAACATAGTATTTGTACACTCTCAGACGCTGCGATGTCAATGATTTTCCCAACTTTAGCAAATATCGCGCTCCTTTGTTTCTGTAGTGGCTCGTCTGTGGATAAAACGATTGAATGTTGGACTAACCCCAATTTGACGAGTCTCGGCGATTTTCCTTCGCTCGCAGCCGGGAATGAAAATGCAGCAACGTCGAAACCTTCTTTCAAACACGCATCCAATGTAGATTCTTTTAATCGCAATTCACAGTGACTTTCTCTTCCATAGTGAATTCTATTGAACTCCCGTAACAGCTGTCCATTCAATTTATTTCTGATAATATTATCGAATGTTTCTTCGCGCGGATCCATTTTGTTATTTACTGAGTGCAAATATAATTTATGTATTCGATAAACGTGACGTTATGTAAGCTTGTTTGCTAGTTAGCAGTGTAAATACTACGTGGTATGTATAAATAATGATTGTTTAATATGCCGGCTCGCGTTTACATCGGTGTTTCTTATCTATTGACACTATTGTACGAGTAGTTACTAATGAGTCGATAATTGTTAATAACAGGATTACGAGTGCGTTATGTCAATGAGTGTTGTTTTAGTTTTAGTAACTTTAGTTACTAGACTCAGTTTTGGTCTTTATAAATTAGAAACAAAAGTAGGTACCTAATAGAAAATTTATGAACGGCCAAGCAATAACAGCTAAACAAAGAAAGTAATTCGATAACAAAACTAGCATTCAAGTTCATAAAACTTTATTGTTTATTCAATACTATTTCATTTTCAATTATCTGGCCACTACAATCGGCTTGAACTCTTCTCTCGGTCACGTACACTAACTGTTGATACAAACCAAATATTTTCCCATCTTGGAGTTTAAAACTTTATCACTGAAGGTCGAAGGTCGCTCACAGGCGGTCCACGCTGATAAACAAACTTCGGTCAATGCATCTCTAATTCAACGAAGGTATATAAAGGCGGGATTTATCTAGAGACACCAGTCGCCGGCGGTAAATCCTTCTAGACGCACGCTTCGCTATTCTCAGTCATGGACAACGAAACTCAAAGCCTCGAGGCTATCGTCAACAACAACCTGAGCGGTCGGGACCTTGATGAGTTCAACCGTATCTACTATGGTAGGAAAGACAGTCATGAAGTGCAACTGAAAGATTCTTCCATCACTGCTGCAAAGGAAGCTAACTTCGAAATTGCTGCATACGCGTTCCCCGCCAAGAAAGAACAGACCAGACCCCCAAGGATCGTCAAGGTTGGCGTAATCCAACACTCCATCGCCGTGCCCACCGACCGACCAATCAATGAACAAAAGAAAGCCATATTCGATAAAGTGAAGAAGATTATCGATGTCGCTGGCCAAGAAGGCGTCAACATCCTCTGCTTCCAAGAGCTATGGAATATGCCTTTCACTTTTTGCACACGAGAGAAGCAACCCTGGTGTGAATTTGCCGAATCTGCTGAAGAAGGACCCACAACCCGCTTTCTACGAGAACTAGCGATCAAGTACGCAATGGTAATCGTTTCATCTATCCTTGAAAGGGATGAGAAGCACGCTGAGATTTTATGGAACACAACCGTCGTGATCAGCGACACTGGAAACGTTATTGGCAAGCACAGGAAGAACCACATTCCGAGAGTAGGAGACTTCAATGAGTCCAACTATTACATGGAAGGTAACACTGGCCATCCGGTCTTTGCCACTCGTTACGGTAAAATTGCCGTGAACATTTGTTTTGGACGCCACCACGTTTTAAACTGGTTGATGTTCGGCCAGAATGGTGCTGAGATAGTTTTTAACCCATCAGCTACCATTGCTGCTGAAGCTGGTAGTGAATACATGTGGAATATTGAAGCGAGAAACGCTGCTATCACCAACTGCTATTTCACAGCTGCTATTAATAGGGTTGGGTATGAGGAGTTCCCTAATGAGTTTACTTCAGCTGATGGTAAACCGGCCCATAAAGACCTTGGGTTGTTCTACGGTTCTAGCTACTTTACCGGTCCAGATGGCGTAAGATGTCCAGGTCTTTCGCGTACTAGAGATGGTCTTCTGATTGGAGTGATGGATTTGAACATGAACAGACAGATCAAAGACCGGCGTTGTTATTACATGACCCAGCGGTTGGATATGTACGTCAATACCCTTAGTAAGGTTGTGGAATTGGATTACAAACCGCAGGTTGTCCACGAGAGCGACAAATGAGCCGAATGACTGATATACTTCCCCAGTTATTTTCTTCGCTATTATGGTAACGTATGTTAAGTATCCCGCCGCTGATTGACGTTGTTTTTATTTATGCGTTGTATTTAACATCATATTTAAGCATGTTACAATTACTATTATGTCAAATGTATTGCTATTAAAATTTCTTGGCAATTGAATAGATTGTTTTGATTTTTACGCCGAAGAAGTTGATGAAGATCCTTTATTTCACCATAAATCACCATAAGAAACTATGAGTTAGTTTACAGTACCTATCTTTTAGAACTCCATGAAGGGCCGTTAGCTTAAAGAGTACCTATACTTATGCCCGGTTTCAATAAACAAAAACGAATCGTTTTGTTTACCAATGGTAGGTTTTTTATTGCCAAACTTGGGCATATAGATAATTTCGTAAGCTAATTTTACCTGCGATAGCTTCTTCCATATGTGAGGGTCTGCTATGCAAAGCTTTGAGGTATTTGCTTCATTATTAGTAAAGATATAAGAGTCTTAATTTTAACCGATAACGGTCCGTAAATTATAGGAATCGGCCATTAAATAATACAATTTTATGTTATAAAATCATGTCTACGAGTAAGTTATTGTTTTTAATCCAATTCCACTCTTCTAATAATATTATGCATGTAAAAGTTTGCGTGTGTGTCTGTTACACAATCACTGTATTATGGCTGATCGAATTAAGATAAAAACAACTAGATTCATCTGAAACGCGGGTAGAGCCAGGGCTAGGAGCTACTAATAAATAATTTTATCATACATACGGCACAAGATACAATTAGAAAATATCGATAAATGTAATTATGAGATTATTGTTTTTTCTTCAAGTTAGGTTTCCTCATTATTTATTTTGTTATCACATCGTTAATGAGTTCTAATGCATGTTGATTTAGTTGATGTATTTAATGAGAATTAAATAATTGGGAGATAGTAATGATATTGAGTAACTCCTTGATTTCCTTTATTATTATTTTTGGACCCAATAATACTTAGTAGACTAAATTTGGGCCTACCCTACTCATACGTGCCCATCCATACCTAGTTTGGGCTCCTTCTCCCACAGTTACCTAGTACACACGGCAACACATCAGGCTATACATTTCCAATATAAGCTGATCTCGCATTGCATGGGATTTCCGTTCCGATCCGATTTCCCACTTTCTTGGGATAAAAAGTAATATATTTATCTATCCATACCATAGTGACCATATGCTATCTGCATGCCAAATTCCATGTTGCTCCGTTGAGTAGTTGAGTCGTGAAGGCGTAAGACCTTCTCCAAACAATAGGCTATCTGCGTGCCAAATTTCATGATGATTCGTTGAGTAGTTGTGGCGTGAAGGCGTAACAAACAAGCAAACAAATAAACAAACTAGTTATAGTTATTATAGGATAGGATAGTTAGGATTATATAAATATGTAGGTACTTATGTTTAGAAATGCATGCCCAAACGCGGGGCACTATTAGGTGCAGGTACTTGTACTTATTTATTCTGTGGTGCAGGGTCTAGCATCTGCTAACTCCTGCTACTACAAACCCAGCCCGGTACCCCGAGTGTAAAGAATTGACGTTTGTAAACGCAAACTAATTAGTTTGCGTTTACGACACTTCTCTATAGGATTTGGCACAGCGCCTCTAGCGGAATACTCATGGTACTAATTTCTCGCATACAAATTTCTAATTAGTGAGAGTCAATTCTTTACACTCGGGGTACTGATATAGTACAACCTTTGATTAAGGATACATCCAGATAGAGTGTCGCAGCTGTGCACGCGTCGATAAAAATAGCCCCTAACTGTTAGAGGCTAAATCAAATAAAAATGCAAAATAATGTTCAATATTTAAATTACTCCCGATTTTAATTGGAATATTTCAACAACTGCTATCATTATGAACGTCACTATGACAAGCAGAATGACGCAAAGGTAGCGTAAAACGTAGCTGTTACGCGCAGCAGCCTATAAAAGTTGGCCTGTTTTATATATTCGTGTAGTATGACGACGTTCTTTCTAGGTATATTTATTTCTATGAGTACAACATACCTACCTGTAAATGGAATGAATGATGGATTAGTGCAGCATAATTTATACATGCAGGTTGCGGATTGGCTTAAGAATCTGGTCGCGTAGGTTCTTTATAAATATAATTTATAACTAGGTCAAATGTAAATATTATGTTAGGTGGTTATCATTGAGTTGTTTTTATACTATGACTAGATCTCCCCCGCGGTTTTACTCGCATTCCTTAGGGCTTATATGATTTTCCGGGACAAATATGTTTATTCCAGAGTATAATCTATCTATGTGTCTTTCATCAAAATCCGTTCAGTAGTTTTTATCTTCACAAACTTTCATATTTATAAAAGAACCTACCCATTAGCTGACCCCCACGGATTAAAGTATTCATGTTCAGCCTAGCTCCATATCATTGGCTATCTGGATGCCAAATTTCATGATTATCAGTTGAGTAGTTTAGACGTGAAAGCGTAAAAACAAACAAACTCACATTCGCATTTATAATAAGAAATAAGTACCCATGCATAGCTGATTGACCATAATGTCACCATGGTCAGTCGAAGCCAGCCGTACGATAACTATACAAAGTACTCAACCGCTATGATATGTTTTCCATACGATGCTTTCCTTCAACGAAAGTTCGAGCTCATTGTTGGATTCGAACCCGCAACGATCGTCACAGCATTCGTCGTCACTACCACTGAGCTATCATCGCTTCAATGTCTACCAAGCCTGTTCAATATTGGAGTTTGATCCCAGAAAGAACATCTAACTTATGTAGGTATTACACTTGCGTAAAATTTAAAACATACGCATCGATTGAATCAAATTTATCTTTTTACGCTTTTTGCGGTTGAGATCATGGGACCATGAAGTTCTAAAGCTCGCCGTGTTGCTCGTACTTTGTTATCTAAATTGATCAAGGCCTCCGGAGACCAGCGGGCGGGGAGCTTTTTCCGCAAACGCATCAGCTTGGCGATCCAAAGAGGAAACACTGCCAGCGACTCGAAGAAATGTTCTATTACATTGTAATTTATACATTATTTGTTGTAAATAAATCTATACTTATTTAGGTATTAGTCAGGGAAGCGATCTGTGACCAAGCGTCTCTAACTTCGATAGTATATATAGAATTAACACGTCCCTAAGATAAATAAACGTCGGAAAAATATGAAAGGTTGTTATTTAAAAGAGTTTGATAAGCAAATTGGTTTATTTTTTTGGGTTATACTAAATAATAATGAAGATAAGAGAACTCATTGAGATAACATTGGTATGTATTCGAGTAACAAATAAAAATGGAAAGCAATAGATCCCACAGGTACCTACGTGAGTGAAACCGCGGTGTGCAACTAGTTAATTATAATAAGTGCGAAAATGACTTTGTTTGTTACCTCTTGACGACTCAACGACACAACAAATCGTGTTGTTTGGTACAGAGTTACTTATCTTCTCTACTGTGAGTACTTATATTCAAGACATTACAAAGCCATCGTGTAAAGGTACTGGTGTCATCGATATACTGGTTTAATTTCTGGACAAGCGTGCTCTATCGTCGACATTCGGTCATAGCCAAACGCAAGCCCATAAAAAACAAAAAAAAAGAAGTACTTACTCATATGAAATTTAAAACCTAAAGGACAACAGCTGAAAGCCCAACACATTTCAACATTATAATTTCTCTGCAATTTTCTCACTCCCGTCGAGAGATGTCGCTAATGTGCTGCTCTTTGCGCTTGTCGCACCATCTAGTCTTAGCGATTGCAAACATACTATGTCACCACTTGTGCACCTTAAGTTCATACAAATAAGGTTTATTTTATCGTGTACACTGGGATGACAATGCTGGCAGAGCTACTACTTTTTAGAGCACTTGTGGAGTTGCAGCCCGTGACATCCATTACAATAATGATGTCTTACCGACAGGGTTGGCACACAGAAAATGAATAGATGTAGAACAAAGTACACAAACAACGTTGCTGTCAATAGTGGGTAATTTCAAACTAGCTACACAAGTAAAAAATTGCTAATTTGGGAATAAAACAGCCTCAGAGCAGTCAGAGCACAGCATTAAATCTTATCGGAATACTTACAGTACGCCTACCATGATTTGCCTACGGTAATGTAATCGATACTCGCTAGCGACTACGGTAAAATATTTGGTATGAAATACTTCTAAAACTGTCCACTAGAGGCGGTGCTCATCATACAAAATATTTACCTTAGTCGCCAGCGTGTGTAGATTACGTTAGTATAGAAAACTCATGGTAGAGGATTGTTCCTCGATGGGTACTGGGGCTCTACCGCGTAACTTTAGTGGTAATCGTAACGATGAATTTCATCCAATCCGGGCCCAAGAATAGTCATCGTCGCGTCATACCGCGTGCGCGTCATTGGATGAAATAATTAATGGTGTTCGTGACGATTACCACCTCAGTGTAGTTATAGATTTGTTGGCAAACCACTCAATTACGAATCCCGAATTTATTTACATTTTTCTTTTTTTTGGATCATGAGTGCAACCCATGTGCAACCCTGTCGTGTAACTGGGTTGCGCGTAGTGTCATCACTGGCACCGGATGTCACGGGAGCGGAGCACTCGCGACATCTACCGCGCGAAAGTGTACAAAGTGCACTTTTGATTTACAACTATCGTCCCACCCAAGTGTTCAGTTATTTATCTCATAATAAAAATCTGCGTGATTTGCATATATTATTCGAATTATAATAAAATATGCTTAAAATTTTTTTACAAAAAAAATCTTTTTGTCACAAGAATAATTCAATTTCTACGCGAAATATTTTATGCATCGTTTGTTTGTTGCCGCGGGTAATTAAGGCCGTTACGTTCTCAGTTTGAAAAATGGCAGCAGTTCCGTTTCCGGCGGGACTTTTTTAATTTTTCATTTACGACCGGCCGGTTTCAATTTTTTTTCTTCTAATTTCTCATTAAACTTGGCTGCACGTTGGCCCGAGGACTGTTTGTTTTAAAAGAAAATACAAGTTACTGTCCAATTAACGTTGTAATTAAAGTTAGTTGGTATAAATAATAATGTTTAAATTAAAAACATGTAGGAATAAATATAGGCACTTACCAAAGATTAAAACTGTAACAACTCATCTCGTCGCCAGTACATAATCTGCTTCTCTCACCACAAAGTTATTCATACAGCGTTCTGGTTATAAGGTAGTCATAAAAATCAGACACGTACATGCGCGAAACAAAATTGGTAAAAGGGTTCATACTTTTATAAATATATTTTTGTATTGCGAGCTAGACACGGCATGAAAATAAAACTGTGGGACCTTAGAACGTAACCAGCAATGCTAGCAGAAAATGATTGATAAACTTGAAAATCATTAGTCGGTACGTTACATTAGTAAGTACCTACCTACGTATGTTTAGCGTGTGTTTGATATCGACATAAACTACGCTTGTGAGATAAATCAATTGTAAGGATCTTGCCCAGGGATCTTGTTTAAAAAAACAACAGTGGATTTATATGGTTCCGTAGTTAAACTTTCTTATTTATAGTTTCCTCATGTCCTCCTGTATGCTACAGCTATTTTACTTGTAAACTTGGAGCTCAAGGTATTTTGGTTTTATCCCAAGAAGATATACATAGTACGATACGATATGCGATTATGCCATATACGATAGTCGCATATGTTTCAATTTCTCAAGTATCGATATTATTTAACGTGCACAGTTACATTCTCAATTGAATATGGTGTTCGAAATTTAATTTTGAGACACGCAGGTGCGTCCCTTTTTCAATTTCGATGATATTTTTCTAAATTCCCGCCACGTTTGACAAGTGTCGTTTCGTTCTGAAACGTGGTTTTTACTCGGCTTTTCGACAATAGTTTGCTGGCCGATTTCATCGACACATGCTCCGTTTCATTTCCGTTGCACTCTGTTCGCAATGCGAGGTTTTTGAATGGACCATTGTAAAAAAAGTTTCACTATTACGCGAACTTGATTTGTCCAAGAACAATGAAAACTGTTGAGAAGCCCAACTGATTTATATTCGAATTTTAATAACATTTTATTTGTGACTATGACTGTGTTACAAAATTAATTTTATTTTATTTTTATTTTATTTATTAGGCTTATCAACGATTGATACATTAATATGGAACTATGAAGAACTTAAACTTAAATTAATACTAAATGTACAATCACTTATAGGTAAGCACAGCATGCAAAACAATTATATCATCGAGAAAATATTAACAACTTAAAACTAGCATGAATAAAATAAGGAAAAACTCTAAATAATAATAAATCCAAAAAAAAAATATAACCACCAAATAAAAGAAAAAATAAAAAGAAAACAAAAACAAAATAATTTTAGACATAATTAACAAAAGAAAGTAAGTTTTTTAGTGACTCATGATTTAAATCCGCATGTGTACCCAGGCTGTTATAAATTTTACATAGCCTAGGGATCGGATCGAATGGTGCGCCTACACTTACAAATAGGGCCTAATTAACTAAATAAACGCAGCGAGTATTACATACTAAAAAGTAGGTAATATGTAATAACTTGTCTTCTTGATAGATTGATAGATAGATAGATAACACTAAGTATATTGTTACAATACATATGATATAAAAATACAAAAACTTAAAATAATAACGAAAGTGTTAAAATGGGCGGCCTTGTCACTAAACGTGATCTCCCAGGCAATCTTGTTTTTCGTATTTTAATTGTATAATAGATAGGTACGTCGATAAACTACGGTAACCGCTTAACATTAGACGGTTCGTATGCATGTCTGCTATATTTGTAGCATTATATTCATCTAGCTGTCCCCGCGGTTTCACCCGCGTTCCCGGCATAAAAAGTACCTGTCGTTTTAGGCTATCTGCCTGCATGCCAAATTTTATGATGATCTGTTGAGTAGTTACAGCTTGAAAGCGTAACAAATAAACACACAAACTCACTCTCGCATTTATAATATTAGTTAAGATTAGGATAAGTTACCTATTCAAAAGTCTTACCCACTGCTTCCTCTTTAAAATATAAAGCGAATTTTTTGGAAGTCTCATCAGATGTCGCTGTGCCAGTTCGCTGAGGCAAATTGAAAAGCACACTCCAAAACCCCTTTAGTGTCATGTGAAGGCGGCACAATAGAACACCTACACCCCCACCCCACGGGCGTACACACAATCAGATCACATTTTATATTATCGTTTTATAAAATGACTGCTTCGCGGTTTGTAAAATATGTCGCACTGTAGGTATAGGATTAAAGGCTCAGTCAGTCAGCTCCTAAGTAGTAGGAGTTTAAAAATGCATTTTATACACTGACATTATTTCAATAATAAATAATAAATTCATGGATACTGCAAGGATACTGCATTGTTTCACGCGGTCATTTTTAAATAAGTGTTTTTGAGTTTTTTATACCAAATTTTTTTGCTTCGATTCAGAGGCCAGCCTGTTGCAGATTCCCCACCTTGCCCCACCGTGGGTACGCCCATCTTAAAGGCTACTCTTAGTGGGGTCAAGCACTTCCCAAACCGAAAACCTGGATCCACCACTGAACCAAATAGCGGCAGAAGTGCGAACAGAAAAAGTTATTAAAAATATTGTCTATGGCTTTAGTTTCATATCAAAACTCGGTCGCTATGTGCGGGTGCGATCCATCATAACGTTTTATTGAATTACGACCCCTACACTGAGCCCACGCGGCCTTATGCCCGACCCATCCAATTATTGCACTTGTAATTATAATTATTGTACTTTCCCCGGATATTTCGCGGCCAGATATTGCGTTTGTGTATGCCAAATGTTTGCAATTTAATACTATGACCATCATATCATAAATTACACAAATTTTGACAAAGAATTCTTGCATCCAAGCCATACTTTTTGGCCAATTTAAAAGGTAAGGTTTGTAGAGTTAGGGGTTTGGCTGTTCATGAGATCTGTTGTTTGTGGTGGGATATTTATTTCTGTAAAGTACTTTACAAATATATCTAAGTAAAAGGAGTATCTTTTTATTATAAAGTAGTAACTATACAGCATGTCCCAAGTATTCGTTTCAAGCTGAAGTCCATAGGTACCATCCACCAGAATCACTACAGGGTACCTATTATGTCGAAAATACTTCCAGACGTCAAAGAAGTTATAGAGTTCTTAGCTCATACCCATAGTCAGTAGTAAATTGAATGTTATTGTGTCTATGTTGCTGTTGGAATTGGAACCTACCTAATAATAAAGCACATTTTCTTATAATATATCTTAGTATGTGCTAGTGAAGGTGAATTTACTGGAACAAAACAAATAAATAATTGCACACCTCCTCGACAGTAGAGATTCGTCACGCTATCTTAAAACCACGGTTTTTGACATCTAAACGACAAGCTAATAATAGCGTTATTTCAAGTGAATAAGAATAGAAGCTCTTCTTTGTGTCTGCAAAAATAAGTTGGTAATGTGGGTGCGGGTTGATCACACTCGAGGGTGCCATACGTCATCGAAACAGGGGACAAGATACGGACAGTTTAAATTTGGAATTACACACGATCCATTTTCAAAATTGTGCTCGGCTTGAGTGACGTCATCTATTATTATCTATCAAAACTTTGATGACAAAAAAAAAACTTACATTGAAACCAAGGATGTTAAAAAAAGTTTGAAACTTGAAACTTTTTTTAACGGTCTTGATTCGAACAAACGTATTTCGATCCCATGAACATTCGAACTGCAGTCAATCAGTGCGGTGGTGTCAATCAATACAGTCGGATTGCTCCGTACAATTACAATAAAAACCAACTTAGTTTTGTGCCTTTTTACCCGACTGACCCGGAAGGAGGGTTATGTTTTTCGAGTGTATGTATGTATGTATGTATGTATGTATGTCTATTTCTTTGGCACGCTCTGCAGCCTAAACGGCTTGATGGATTTAAGCATATGAGGTGTCATTAGATTTGTCTGAACTGTGGGAGTGTCATAGGGTATATTATTTTTATATGGCGTCTACGGATAAAAAAAGAGGGGGGGTATTAAAAACAAAAATTACGTTATTGTAACAATATGGGTATCAAATAAAAGCTTTTGAACAGCCCTTTCCATATATGTATATATTGTAATACTTTTATGCTACCGTTTTGACGTAAACTGCAAAAAAACATGCTTAATGCAAGGACAGTAGGTAGGTAGGTACTATGAGCGGTTACCGTACGTAACTCACAGAGTTGCGATGGTTGTTAGCGTTACTTTACCGTAACGCTCATTTACTTAATAATACTTACAACTCATTCTGTATTAAACTAAAAAGTCTGAAATAAATTAAATTATTAAAAGAAACAAAAAACCCGACTGCGTAAAACAAAAATTAACTGAATAGAGAAAAACAAGCTCTTTAATCTATAGACTTTTGAATATAACTTGAATTTTATAAGGTATTGCAGTCGGGGATAAACAAATATTACAAAAAACACATATTTAGGTTATTGGTTTGTCCCCGACTGCAATACCTTATAACATTCAAGTTATATTCAAAATTCTATAGATTAAAGAGCTTGTTTTTCTCTTTTCAGTTAATTTTTGTTTTACGCAGTCGGGTTTTTTGTTTCTATTAATAATTTAATTTTTATTCGTAGTTTGTGCCTCTATAACACTAAACAGTGAAATTTTGCTGTGAAGTTACTAGTAGGCGTTACAAAATATTATTTTTATAAAACATACGTAATAGGTAATGTTTAAAAGTATAACGATTGTATAATTTAATTGAAAATAGCCTATTATAATTAACATAAATTCATATGGCTATGAGTGATTTTATTATTGCTAGGGGTGCAAAGCGCAAAGGGCGCGACATTTGGCGAGGAGGTCACGACCTTTGCAGACGATATGGCGACGATTCCGCAAAGGGCGTAAACTATATAAAATCTTGGTTTTATATCGGTGACATTTATGCGATTGTCACCATTATACCTTATAATATCGCTATGACCTACAACAACTTATCATTATCAGCCTAAGGATGTCCACTGCTGAACATAGGCCTTGCATCCAACGGAGTCCAGCGACTCTGACCAGGTCGTCGGTCCACCTGGTGGGAGGTCGTCCCACACGGCGCTTTCCAGTACGACTTATAAATTAAACTTATCGCAATATGGTCTGTTAAAGAAAACTTTACAAAGCCTACAGTACGGCCGCCGAGAAAATGCGTTTCTGACACCTTAATATTGGTCCAATCACGGAACGGCTAATCTGTTTTTTTAACTGTGTATAGGCCTGTGTTTCATCGTAATTTCTTACTAAGGTAAGTGATGATGTGGCCGAAGGGCGCACAAAGCCTAGAAGGAACTTGCTCCCAAGTGCAGCTGTCGGAACACATCGATAGGTGTTTGATGACAGAATTTCAACTTGAGGGTGGTAGCCAGCTAGGTGGGTATTACAAAGTACCCTGGCACCGTGCTATGGTTTTCATCACCGAAAGCTCAAGCTCATTATAGGATTCGAACCCGGGACCTTCGTCTCGGCATCCGACGTCACTACCACTGCCACTGGTATAATCGCCTTATGATGAGATTTTCTCTAAGGCGATAAAGTATTTTCTTTTTCTTATTTTCTAGCTACATAATTAGTTGAGTATATCTTCTTAACCCCTTCAGTTGTACAGGGGTGCCAACATTCCGAGATTATCTTCATAAATCGCAGTGCTATTATTGCGAGCGGCATCATTTCAGAACATTAACTTGAAATTTGTATTAAGAACGCTATAAACAACCACCAATTTAAATAGGTCTCATTTTAAAACCACAAAACTTTAAAATACAGGTCTTTTACAATTGGTGAACTTAATGAGAAAAGTTCATAAGTGCAATCAGAACATTGGAGAATCATTCTTATACGGCCGTAATAAGGGTTATGTTGTTAGTAAACTGTTTAAAAGACCATGCAATGAAAGAACCCTTCCTTTCTTAAGCAAATTATGGACACCTGTGTCAAAGGGAATCTTTGATGTATCTGTATCTTGCCTTTTATTGATAGACTTGCTGGTGAACCGCGGTTTCACCCGCGTTTTTGGGTATAATCCGTGATATAGAGAATATGCGTGATTTTATAAAGTCTATAACCTCCTATAACCACAATAAACGGAGCGCGCATAAAGCCAGAAAAAATAGCAACTGGCAGATGAACCAAACTTATGTCTAATATTCGCGTGGCATGAGACGGCGATATTGCGATAGCGTGTTTCGCGGAACAAAAATAAACTAAGCGCTTCTAATCTAAATACTTCTATATAACTCGTAAAGTATAGAATATTTAAAAAAATCGTTTGTATCAGCCCTAGGTCATAAGTTGTGATATTATTTATCGAATTTTTGTCTTAATTAGATACACCATGAACGAATAAAAACGAAAATTAATTAATATTAGAGGGAGCTATGTAATCTTTTTCTATCGATGAATTTTCATTCTGATGTTTTTGCTCCTTGCGTATATAATTAATATACCCATATCAAAATATTTTTTCATTTAAAATATTATTTACTCAGGTAAATTTCAACTCTAATATCTTAGAGTTGAAATTATGATATGCTATGTTTGCTTTAGACGCACTCTTAAATCCGACTGGGTTCGTGGGCTTAGCGCGTTCAAACTATGTTTTTCAGCATTATAATATTGGTATAGATATCTACATATTAAAAAGCCCGGGATTTACTTTGTATAGAGCTTTGATTAAGGATACATCCAGATAGAGTGTCGCAACTGTGCACGCGTCGAAAAAATACGCTCTAACTGTTAGGGCGTAAATCAAATAAAAATAAATAAAAATGCAAAATAATGATCAGTATTTAAATTTCTCCCGATTTTAATTGGAATATTTCAACAACTGCTATCTTTATGAACGTCACTATGACAAGCAGAATGACGCAGAGGGAGCGTAAAACGTAGCTGTTACGCGCGGCAGCCTATAAAAGTTGGCCTGTTTTATATATTCGGGTAGTATGGCGACGTTCTTTCTAGGTATATATTATTTCTATGGTATAGAGTTTATAATCTATGAATTTAAGAAATAAATTAGATGCATTTTGAAGCAACATCTAGAATAATAAAGATTTTACCAGATACACTCTTCGATTCGGCGATGCTTCTGGCACCCTACTTACACAACATCATATTTTGTTAGTTTATTTTTAAATTCTTTTGACACTACAATCCTTCTCCAATAGCGTAGTACCTATCGTTGATCTCTGAAACGCTTTTCCTCAAGAAAATTAAGTCATTCGAATCGAAAGGCGGCCCGTGCCGTTTATCCGATAGCACACAAAGGGGTAAGGGGGTTGTGAACAAATCGCCAACTCGGCTGTGAATATCTGAGTGGTGGCAACTTATAAAAACACCAAATAACACTCTACTTACTGAGGGGGAGATATGAGGAAAAATATACTTATTATTAACTTTGAATTATATTTGAAAGTCGTAATGTAATTCTTTTGCGTATATAGTTATACCTTATTCTACTATCTATCTAAAATGCGATGTTTGTCTGCTTGTAAAGTACCTATGTGCTACCATTATGAAACTTTGTGTATAAATAAATAGTTTTACAAAAAATTTACACCTTTATAAGTAGGTTTATGCTAAAAAGTGTATGATATATCGAGATGGCATATTTTCGAAACCTTTATTGGATTTGTAATGCTGAACAACTTTTACTATGGGAAATCTGAATACTGAAATCTCCATTATTTTTTACTTTTCTTACATTATTATCGAGCAAGGTCGAAATTTTGAAAGAAAAGTAAAAAAAAAAATGAGAATTCGCTATTGGTCCCATAATAAAAGTTGTGACTAACCCAACATAGGTGTCGAAAATATGCAATCTCGAAATCTCCACCTGTTATACAGGTGAAGCTAATAAATGCGTGTTAAAAAAAAGAATTCGATATGATTAAATCTCCTCCTTTTTTGAAGTCGTTTGATGAATAAAAGAGCACCTACTATATCAACAGAAAAAAAATGTACAAAGAAAAGTACTCCAATTGGCGTAAGTAAAAGAATTGTCTCGTGACAACGAAGAGTGACAGCCGGCAGCTCGGTAAATAAACTGAATAAAAATCTCCTGTGACATTCGTTATGGCATCGTTGACTCGGAACGCGGTGCCGAGTTATTTTACCAAGATTTTCGGTGAAACATCATGGAAATGTCATTCCTATTTGCGGACTGAATGGTTTTGATATTTGTAATTTTCTATCTTTAGGAATTTCCCACGCAATATTGCACGTGTTTTTGGTTTTCATTTTTGTATGTGTGGATGTAATTGATTGCATTTATTATTATTGGCGATGATAGGTAAAAAGCTCATAATAACTTCAGTAAATTCCCAAACACGCGTATTGTTTTCCTGTAATATTTGACGCTTTAGTTTTTTTTTACGATCCTACAAATAGAACCAACAATGGAATATAAGCTAATAATAACAATATACGTTTCCATTAGATCGTTCATAAAAATAATAAACGTAAAGTTCGTTTACGATATTTCGTATTCGAAAAAAATTTAAAATAAGGAAGGCGATGGCGATGCTGAGTCAGCGGCCAGCACTTAGTCTAGGTATACATATGTAGGTAAGGGAATTCATAACTATCTTTACACACGGGTGCACAATATTGATGAAACTACCAAGACACCTCATTCCAACTACACCGCGTGCAATGCAAATGGCGCCCGAACAATAATCACGAAAGTAAGCGATACGAATAAAAATACCCGGAAAAAACCACCCGCAGCCCCCTTTGGGCAGAGATTTAACATATCTAATGCGATTTACGTGTCGTACTCCCCTACACACCTTGAAGACTGTCGGTAATCGTTTTAAGACGCTGTTGACTTGCCAATGAATAGCTACCTTTACTTTGCGGATTTTTTTAATAGACGAGGGTGGTTTTATCTTGGGGTATAAAGCGTTTTGTTTATTTTTTTGTTGGACTACTTAAAAAAAATCTTAGTATGACAGGAAACGTAGTTCATTGCCGAGTTGCTGATGCTGAGTCTAATTTATCAAATGCTGAGTCTAATTGTTCAAATAGACCTTCGCAGGCACTTATGAAAATTCTTACTCTAATACCGGTTCGGAAGGTTGCATTTCCTGAGAAGAGCCGGCAATAAACAGCAATTTCTCTTTTCAAAACAAGCTTAGATTAATTTAATAATATATACATTCTAATCGCACTGAAAACAATTGCGTGCCGCGCCGCAGCGGCAAAATTACAAAGTATACTGAATAAATATTTAATAAGTAAATAAATAGCAAAGTTAAGCAGACCAGTCCCCACAAGCAGTACCTGTCGTTAGCACCTTTTGGTATATTGATTCATCAGTGATCCACAAAATATCCATATATTGCTTCGTTTAGTTACACAATATTGACCATCGGCTAAAACTGCGAGAACTTAAGACAGTATGCAAACGCGTTTGCGCAAAAAACGCCTATGAAAACCAAGCAAAAGAAAACTGCTCGCTTTATGCTACGTTTGTAATGAAATAGGTAGGAAACGTGATGGAATTGCTTGCTAATTTGTGAAAAGTGCTCAGCACCCTGTGGTTTTCCACTAAACTTCACTTAAAAGCATTGCAAGAATTGTCCTGGAGGGCGCCAGGAATTAAGTGATACGTTCATTTGTGCACAATGGCAGGTGTAGTCGCGAAGCACGGTGGATCTCCATACTGGCTTTAAGTAATTGGCCTAAGATTAGGGTTGACTCATTCATGTTTTCCATTTTGTGAAATATAATTTTGCACCAGAGTAAAAAAAAAAAAAAAATATATCGGCTATTTGACATGTCTCCACATTAACAAATTAAGTAAATAAGTATAATTAAACCAAATTATTAAAGTCATGGTGATGTTTTATCAAGCTCATTTGGTTCACATCACGCTATTTTCTTTTTGTTGAAGTCAAATTCAGTCACTCCACAGTCAAATTTTAAATTTGAATTTGAGTGTTTTATTTACTAAGTTGTACGTGCTCTATTTTCTGGTTACTTATTGTACGAACTTCTCATAATTTAATTTATTATTCGATAATTTGAGTGACAGCCCTATAAAGACCTGGGGTGTGGTTAGGTCGCTATCAATGGGACTTCCATCACAATGAGCGGCGCCATCATTATTTACAAATGAGCGTATAAATCTCTCTCGAACGATCCAGTCTCACTGTCACACAAATTGCAATTATATCTCTGTCACTCTGATACCTTGATTAGTATGATAGAGTGAGAACGCATGATTGGGACATTCTTACGTGCAGTTATGACAATTGTCAGTCTTCAAAATTTATGAGGCCAAAGTGTTATAGTGATTACAGTGGTTGGTTTGCGATGATAGTCGATCTCTTGATCTATTCATGGTGTTTAATCATTATTCATGTTTAATTGTGCTGTTTTGAGACAATGCATTATCATGGGATGTTATCTGCGTGTTTGCTTCTTGATGAGACAAAGCTATAGAATATTTGATTGTTAGAATCGAAGTAGTCTGAGGAAATCAAAATAAGGTTTGATGGAAGAGTAAGCACTTCAATCGCTAACATCGATATTACCTTACCAGTAAGAATTTTATTACCTACCCCGTACACTTTTTAGTCTATCCCTATAGACGTGGATTTTTAGCCCGGCGAATATTTTCATGTTTTGGCCCAGATAGACGTAACTGAAATCCAGTCTACATTATCTTTATCTTAATTATTTCAGAGTCAGTGGTGCCGATTCTGTTGTAAATTGCACTAAATTAATTTTAGTCACATCTCATCTCTTTCTTACGAACATTATTAAAAAAGGATAGAACATATTTAAAGCTGTCATATTAATCTTTGCAGTCTTATTTTGCGTGTATTTACGCGTAACCGCGATAGATGGCGACTAAATTTATATTGAGAACAAGCATTGGATTGGACTAATTTGACAGGACTAAATGTCTTACATCCTTCTCTTATGTTCTTTGTTAGAAAGGGACATAGTGAGATTAAAATTAGTTTATTTGTAAACAACAGAATCAGGGCCATTAGTTAATTCATTTTAGCCCGCGCAGTTCGAAACAATTCTGGTTTCAATGGTGTGGATGGACTCCCCGTCCGACAGCGAGAGTTGCGATGGTGGAAGGTAGCCGTGGGCATCAAGTCGATCAATTCCTTAGAACACTCTCCGTTGTACAAGCGGTAGAACCCACATAAGGAGGCAAAGTCTCTCCTCAGACTGAGTGGCTCTAAACCGCTTGTGAGCTCAGGATCGTCAACAATTAGTGCTCGTTAAGAGTAGATAAGATGCTGATATATTGCTTATTTTTTGATTTAAAAACATACAAAGATCTTAAATAATATTAGTTATACGTCGCAATGGAGTGACTTTTATTTCCCATTATTTTCACAAAAATGCAAATAGCCACTGCAGTTTTACATGTATCAAAAGAAATCAAAACCAAACAAATCGAGCAGTTGATATCAATTCGGCTAATTGTTATGATGACAATGTCCAGGGCGCCCTGGGTAATATAACCCGGGAATTTCATTACGACGTCGACCGGGGCAGGCCTGGATTAGAATGCCGCAGCCATTGTTCATTGAGTTATAGTCGAGCTGGACGACCGCTATTGGCGTAATACATGCTGTTGGTTAAGCTGGGATTCAGTTGATTTTGGAAATGGCTGGAAGAGGATTTTTATTGACGATGTTGTTGTAAAAAGGCCATCGAATTTATGGTAATTATAATTGTCTCGTAATCTATAGAATCCTTGGTGACTTCTTGATATTAGACACGAATACTGTAAAACAAACCTTGTATTTACAAGGTTTCCCTCTCGAGTTTTGTGCATCTGGCTCTACGTGAGCTCTAAGTAAATATGATTCGTGAAGTTTTTTTTTAAAACAGTATTATATTTTAATGCGTTAAATACATTAGTTTTTTTTTATTTCGTTGTATTTTATTGGCTTTTATAGAGCGCCGTACCCGAAGGGTGCCAAACGGGACCTTATTACTAAGACTCCGGTGTCCATCCGTCTGTCTGTCAGTGGGCTGTATCTGATGAACGGTAATAGGTAGACAGTTGTTTTCATTGGACAATGAGTTAGTAATATTGTACGGAACCCTCAAAACGGCAAAAAAGTGAACAGAGTTCCGAGTTTGCGAGCAAATCTTAGTGGGTGACTAAGATTTGCTCGCAGTATGAAAATCAGAAAATCGCATATGGTCAGCGTCAAAACTAGATTTGTATTTAAGTACTCTTTCTTAATAATCTGTAATAATGTAGAAATATGTATTCTATCATCACGAAAAAGCTGATAGGTAAACATTTTTATTTATTCAATTTTATTCTCCTGTGCTAATCCTACCAAAATAGGTATACATTTTGAACGCTCCTTAGAAGCACAAGCTTCTAAGGAGCGTTGAAAGCGTTGTTGATTGAAGAGAACAGAGTACAAACTCTGTTCTCTTCAATCCTCTGTGGTACCTACTAGACTAGGTGAGAAATAAGATATGGACTCGTCTTATGTCATTCGTCCAATAAAGGAGTACATCAAGCATTATTTCATTATTTGTCAGCAGTGACGAAGATGGGATTGTTTATACATAATAATGAACATACAGTAGAATAGAAACAGATCTTTCATAATTCCTAAGAGTTACCATGCTTCTTCTGGATTGCTTAGGCATGATTTGCCGTTCTTAATCGATCGGCAAAGTTAAGCTACGTCTGTCGTGGTCGGTGCCTGGATGGGTGATCGTCTAGTTGTATTTCAAATCGAGCGTTTCCGTGTTTCCGGCACGTAAAGCCGTTGGTCCCGGTTATCACTTAATTGTGATAGGCGTTAAGCTAGTTGGATGCCTCCTAGGCGGCTTGAAAAATTCCAACAGTAGGTTGGCCACTAGCCTACCTCCAACGATCCGCAGTGGGCACGCGTGGTGGAGTATCTGCCCATTCCCTTTCACCCTGATTTGTGAAAGGAGGCCTGTGCTCAGCAGTGGGACATTATAGGCTGATGATGATGATGACTGTTTCTGTCACCCAAGTGGTGTGTTCTGACAGCCTGCACTTAAGAGTCAGATCCTTTATAGGCTTTGTGTGCTTACCACCTTCGACCACACCATCACTTACAATGGTGAGATTGTGGTAAAAAACACATCAGCTTGGTATGACTACGTTTTCCTTTAAAATTATGCAAAAATTCGACTCATATAATTGATAGGCAATTTTATAAATGTCCATTTAATAGTTAGTGTAAGCGACATGACAACAGCCGTTGGTGGCTCAAATTGGCCGCGATTGGACCGTCTAATTGTTTGAAATATGCGCTCCACTGTTGTAAGGAATAGTTTAATACCTACATATAAGGTCCAGCTATACGACATACTTGGCACTGTTTTAAAATTATCGCGTATCTGCGCCCAGGGGGTCAGCCACCATCTCTTAAATCAATTATATTATAACCTTAATTGTCTTTTGTCCTTTTTAGACGTAGGATGTCAAAGAAGGACATAATGCAAGTAAGGTTGGCCCTCTGAAATAAAATATGAAATACTACTTATCCCCCTGGATATGAACTATCCATGTTTCAGCTAAATGCGTTTGGCATACGTACACACGAATTTTCACAGTTACCATGTTTATTCGTGAAATGATGACAATCATACAGACCTCTCCTTATATACAGTGGAACTCACATCATCTATTATAATTATAACTTAAATGTCTTCAAGGCCAGAGTGGATGGGCATTTTCTGGGAAAGCGTGCTGCATCCTCGGACACGTCATATCTCCTACGGACAAACGTAAGCTTACAAAGCTACTTTCGCATTTAGAATTTTCATCATCATCAGCCTCTAATAATAGGCGTGGGACACCTGCTGGGCACAGGCCTCCTTTCACGAATGAGGGTGAAAGGGAATGGGCGATACTCCACCACGCGTGCCCACTGCGGATCGGTGGAGGTAGGCTAGTAGTCAATCCTACTGTTGGAATTTTTCAAGCCACCTAGGAGGCATCTAACTAGCTTAATGACTACCACAATTATGTGATAACCGGGACCAACGGCTTTACGTGCCTTCCGAGCCCGGAAACGCTCGATTTGAAATACCACTAGGCGGTCACCCACCGACCACGAGACGGTGGTCTTAACTTTGCCGTTCGATTTAGAACGGCTGATCATGCTACACCACGGGTGCTTCTTTAGAATACTCATCACGCTCTATACTATAATTTATGCTCTCTTTATCATTATATTCTTCAGCCTCACCTTGAATGTATTCTTACGTTTCGTATACTCGGTATGTAAACAACGTACGGGAGAAATTTTGGATCCGTTCTTTCAGTTACGATAACTACAGGGTGAAATTGAAATTATTTGACAAAATTTAATAGGACGTTACACTCATAATATAGATTAATAAAAAGTTAGTTTCAATGTCATTATGTATTAAAATCACTCCTTTTGTCGGTGCGCGGTGCGGGATTCAAATAGAGGCTAGGTTTGTATGTAGAGAGGGTATAAAATGTTATGGGATTATTAATGATATGTTAGCTTTATTTTATGCTTGTATATCATCAGTTCCAAGTAAGCCTACGGAGAAACCTTTTTTTATTAATGTTTCGGATTGTCTTTAAAACCTCATAAAAATAATATGTACCTATCGGTAATAGAACCCTCCCTTAAAATTTGTCAAATTTCGAGTCAACTGAAGAGTCAAGTCTAGAGAGTCAAGTTTTCGATTTCATCCTGTAGATTTGTAACATTTGGTAGAGGTTGCATATATTCAGAAATCAAATTTAGAAGCGGAAATCCTAAACGCACCAATTCAAAAGTCAAGGAAACAAAATCTGGCAATGAAACATGCAGCTATTTCCGTCTCGCTTCTTTATCTACAAGAAATATGAGAGCAGACATCGTTATCACTACTAATTTGTTTATCAGGAACGAGAGCACCCGCAGTGATTTATTGCCACTTAAAAGCACTGATTGTACCTAGGTAACTATGAATGTTTGAAGTTTTATCTGATGCAGGCAATGTGTATTGAGGAATACAAAATTTCCGTTCCAATTTGGTAATTATTATTACTACCTACTATTAGTTTTATAATGGCCGTGCTTCGGAAGGCACGTAAAGCCGTTGGTTCCGGCTATAATTTTAACTGTGATAGTCGTTGAGCTAGTTGGAGGCCTCCTAGGCGGTTTGAAAATTCCAACAGTAGGTTGACCTGTAGCCTACCTCCACCTATCCGCAGTGGGCATGCGTGGTGGAGTATCTGTCTATTTCCTTTCACCCTCTTTAAAAAGTAAGCTTGTCTTCAGTAGTGGGACATTATGAGCTGATGATGATGATTATTTTTATCTACAACTGGCTCTAAAGTGCAGCTGCCGAACACACTAGAACACATAGTGGTAAATGTTCAACTTGTGGGGTGGGGTGGGTGGAAGTAGTCAGCCAGGCGGGTGCTACAAAGTACCCTACCACCGTGCCATGGTTTCCTCAAGTCAGGGCTAGTTTTATGAAATAAATATCTTGGGACATTCTTGGAATTATAACTCCGGCTAGGATGCGAATTTAAAAAAAAACCGGCCAAGTGCGAGTCAGACTCGCGCACCGAGGGTTCCGTACAAACCTGTAGGTATATAAGTAAATGGTAGTATAGACCTGAGTATTTGATATTAATTTCAATTTATGACCTATTAAAAAAAAACTACTTACTAGATCTCGTTCAAACCAATTTTCAGTGGAAGTTTGCACCGTAATGTACATCATATATTTTTTATAGATTTATCATTCTCTTATTTTAGAAGTTACAGGGGGGGGGACACACATTTTACCACTTTGGAAGTGTCTCTCGCGCAAACTATTCAGTTTAGAAAAAAATGATATTAGAAACCTCAATATCATTTTTGAAGACCTATCCATAGACACCCCACACTTATGGGTTTGATGAAAAAAAAAAATTTGAGTTTCAGTTCTAAGTATGGGGAACCCCCAAAATTTATTGTTTTTTTTCTATTTTTGTGTAAAAATCTTAATGCGGTTCACAGAATACATCTACTTACCAAGTTTCAACATTATAGTTCTTATAGTTTCGGAAATAAATGGCTGTGACATACACGGACAGACAGACAGACAGACAGACAGACAGACAGACAGACATGACGAATCTATAAGGGTTCCGTTTTTTGCCATTTGGCTACGGAACCCTAAAAATGACGTCAGCATGCAAATGGACTTTAGTCACATGAAGGGTGTGCATCACCCCGTATATAACGCTCCACGTATTATATACAGGCTGTACCCAGGTGGGGTGGGGTCAAAGGTGACCGACCAATGGCGGCCGATCGGAAGTAGGGAAGCAGACTGGGACTCACTTCCGGTGCTTTTGTTTGTTTAATTATTGCACTGGTTGTGATAGTGCAAGGGTTCCGCCAGGTGTGCTTTTAAGGGGAGCGTGTGGAGGGTATATTTAATTTAAATTTTAGTGGACTGTATTTGTAATAACTGACCCAATAAATGAAATGATAACTTGACCAAAGTATCAAGGAGTCATTACCGTGTGATTATCACTGTCTAAATTTAAATCCGATTGTGGTAAGATTGTTGAGTTGAGAATCAAAACTCCGGTGTTGAGATGGTGAACAGGCTTAGCATGTTCGGTTTTACACAGTACAATCATATTAAAAACTCTCATAGCAATATCTTAGACTTAGTTTTTAGTAATTTCCCTTTAGAAATAAAAATAGCAGAGGACTCGCTTTTAAAGGAGGATTGTTTCCACCCATCTTTTATTGTAGATGTGACGGATATTTATATCCAGCCCCTCCGAACAAACCCGGTAGTAAAGTATAAATTTTGGAAGGGCGATTACAGTAGTATTAACAAATATTTAAGTGACATCTCCTGGAACAAAATATTGAATGATTGTAGTATTGACGACGCTGTACATAAATTCTATAAACATATATACAATTGTATTGAACAATTTATCCCGACTACTTACAAGCATAATCACAACTCTTATCCTATATGGTATAGCAAGTCTCTTATTAAAATAATTCGTGAAAAGGGTAAGGCTCACACCCGTTGGAAAAAGTATAATAACCAACTCGATTACGCTGAATTTAGTATATTAAGATCCAGACAAAAAAAAGTTGCGGGTGAATGCTATAAAACCTATATTCGCCGTGTTGAAAATAATATTAGGAGTAGCTCAAAGGCTTTTTGGTCCTTCGTTAAGGATAGGCGAGGAAGCTCAAACTGTCCAAAGCGTGTCACGTTCAAGGGCCAATTCTACGAGACCGGCGAAAGCATTTGTTCTGCGTTTAATTCCTTCTTTGAAAGTGTTTTTTTACCACCAGCAGACGAATATGAGCAATCGGAACTGCCACCTCCACTATCAGGATCCATTGTCCATTGTGGCTCGATTGTTTTAAGTAACAACGAAATCTTAAATAATCTGAAAAGTTTAGACAGAGATAAGGGTGCTGGTAGTGACAAAATTCCTCCTACTTTTGTTATTCGCTGTGCCTCGTCATTAGTTTGTCCTTTGAAGATACTTTATAACAGATCCCTTAAAGAAGGTGTGTTCCCGGATATCTGGAAGCAAGCTCATATAATTCCCATTCACAAAAAAGGCTCAAAGCTGAAAGTTGAGAACTACAGACCAATCTCCATTCTAAACGTATTTGCAAAGGTATTTGAAAAGCTTGTGTATGGAGTCTTCTTACTGCCGATCTCTCACGGGATACCTCCTGAACAACATGGTTTCTCCAGCGGTCGATCTACCGTAACTAATCTTGCCGTCTTCACTAATTACTTACACAAATCAGTGGACAAACGCAAACAGGTCGATGTGATCTACACCGATATAGAAAAGGCCTTTGATCGGGTTGACCATTTTATTCTAGCGCGGAAGCTTTCTCACTTGGGAATACACGGTGATCTTTTACGATGGGTTAAATCATACCTAAGCTTTCGATCGCAGGCAGTGGTAGTTGGAGGATATCGATCCGACTTTGTAAATGTTCCTTCTGGCGTTCCACAAGGTTCTCACCTAGGCCCCATTCTATACAACATCTATTTATACGATATCTACACATGTTTCATTCACTCTAGTTTTCTTATGTACGCGGATGATACAAAAATCTATCAAACTATCTCCAGCGTCGATGATTGTTATGCACTTCAAGAGGATCTATGCCGCCTTTCTACTTATTATGACATAAATCGCATCAAAGTAAATGCAGGAAAATGTCAACTTATATCATTCACTAGGAAAACTAAGCCCATTATTCATAGTTACACAATTCATGACATTGCAGTGGAGAGGGTGAAAACTGTTCGGGATCTTGGTATTTATCTAGATGATAAGCTTTTGATGAATGAACACATTGAAATCGTATCAAACAGAGCGTATAAAGCTTTGGGTTTTGTTATGAGGACTTGCAAACATTTTACTGATTCGTTCTCTGTGAAATTAGTTTACAACGCTTACGTCCGGAGCATTCTAGAATATGCAAGTTCTATATGGTCACCTCAATATGTCACACAAACACAGAAGATTGAACATATTCAGCAAATATTCTTTAAACATTTGAACTTCAAGATTCGTGAACATCGAGACAAATATGAGGATGACTGTCAGCGTCATTCTTTACCCGCTCTCAGCGACCGGCGTGTAATAACAGATATGTTGCTACTGTACGATATCGTTAGAGGTCGTCTGAACTGTTCATCTCTGCTGGGCGAGGTAGGTCTCAACGTACCATCGCGCGTCACTCGCCATACCCATTCAAAGTTATTTCATGTTCCTTTACGTCGCACTAACTATACTCAAAATTCAGTTCTCACTCGTTTGTGGCGGACTTACAACAATCTGTTTTCTGATGTTGATCCCTTTCACAAATCTAGAACGGTATATAAAGCGGAAATCATACAAACCCTTGCACAAAGAAATTGTCCTTAATAAGTATGTTTATGTTTATTTTGTGTTTCTTTTGTGTATCCTTTGTATTATTGTTTATTAAATATTTTTACTTTCCCCATCACCTTTCCCTTTCCCCTTCCCCCCAAATCACATACATACATACACACCCCCCCATACACAGTAGGTAGGTACACTCACAAAGTATTTGTTGTAGCTCATAACTTAGGCTTATTATTGATGTTTAATTATTATTATTATTGTTTTTTGTAATTAATTGTGTCTATCGAGGCAACCTTTTATTGATGTTATAGTGGAAATCTATTATTGGCCGTGCATTTTATTAATGTTTAAGCAATTTTTCATTAATGTATCGCTGTTGGTTTCGTAAATAAATAAATAAATAAAATAAAGATGGTTGAAAGGTTTTCTGGGTTAGCCGCTAGTAACAGTTAATCATCAAGAGGTTTTTTTTACCGACTTCGTCTTATAAAAAGAATATCTTCGGTGTGTTCCGACTTCTGCACTTGAGAGCCAGTTCTCTTGAAGTGTTTCTTTCAACTTCGCTTCGCCACATAATCACGTATCATCATGGTGAGATTGGAGCCAAATACAGCCATTATACACATCCCTAATATTTATAAACGCTGTTTATAATAGTCGACCAACTTTATCATCAGACTCTAGAACCAAGTCCTTGTCAAGACGAATCAAACGAGCCGAAATTCGATGGGTTTGCATCGTTTTACTACAGAGTACCCATGACCACCTTCCGGTTCCATCATCAGATCAGCTCCATGTCAATAATATTGCATTGTTATTCGATTTACATATGCATGCAATCAGCTCAATCGGAAACCGGGTGAAGTGATGTACACACAGAAACCCCGGATAGATGAAACTAAAAACCGGTCAAGTGCGAGTCGGACTCGCACACGGTGGGTTCCGTATAGTGTTGCCAGGTACCGTGTGTCAAATTTCGGAACGTGAAGGTAAAATAATTGGGATTTTGGGTTTCAAATCGGGACAGCTGCAATGTTTTTTTTACTGTGTATAGACCTGTGTTTGACCGCAATCTGACCATGGTGATGATGTGGCCGAAGATGTTAAGCACACAAAACCTAGAAACACAAAATATTCGAACCCGGGATCTTCGTCTAGGTACCCAACGCCAACTCTCTTCCTTGGGACGCAATCAGGGGGGCTCTGGCATACCATCAGGTGCCCTCCTACCTGCAAGATATAGTCAGGGACTACTTGCACGACAGGTACATCTTGTACATGGACCAAGACGGTAGGAGAATCCGGAGGGAGATCACGTGTGGGGTTCCACAGGGGTCGGTGTTGGGCCCGTTGCTGTGGAACCTAGCATACGATGCGGTTCTGCGTATCGATCTCCCCGCTGGCATAAATGTCGTTTGCTATGCAGACGACACGTTGGTGGTCGCCAGTGGGGATACCTTCGAGGGGACCAAACAGCTCGCCGAGCTTGGGGTGGAAGTCGTCGTTGCAAAAATCCATGAGTTGGGTCTGGAAATAGCGCCTCACAAGACCGAGGCGCTATGGTTCCACAAACTGCCAAGAAGCAGGGAACCACCCAACTCGTGCGTCCGAGTGGGTGAGTCGGCAGTCGGGGTGGGGCGGTACATGAAGTACCTGGGCCTCACCCTAGACAGTCGCTGGGGCTTCGAAGAGCATTTTGATCGCCTTGTCCCCCGAATCGAGAGGGTAGCGGGTGCGATGCACAGACTGCTGCCCAATCTCGGGGGACCGAAGGAGGAAGTTCGCCGCCTCTATGCGGGGGTCATACGATCCGTAGCCCTTTACGGGGCGCCCGTATGGGCGAAAAGGCTGGCCATCCGGCGCTGTAGAAAGAAAATCTACAGCGTCCAGCGTAGGATGGCCCTACGGATCGTACGGGGATACCGTACCGTATCCTTTGAGGCGGAAACTATTCTGGCTTGCTTTCTGCCACTGGATATTCTGGCGGACATGGATGCACGGGTCTATGACCGAATCCGCATCGTCCGCCAGAGTGGTGGAGGCGACCCAGAAGAGGCGATTAAACGGCAGGAGCGACTTATCGCATTCGCGACGTGGCGCGCAAGGCTTCGTGAGGAGCGGTTTGCGCGCAAACGCGTCGTCGAAGCAGTCCTGCCGGTCTTCGAGGCCTGGATGCACCGAGAAGGTGGACGACTCACCTACAGACTTACACAGATAATCACCGGGCACGGGTGCTTCGGTGATTATCTGTGTAGGATCGGACGTGAGGCGACGGCGGCCTGCTTCCACTGCGGTGGGAATGACCAGGATTCCGCATCGCACACGCTCGCGGTGTGCCCTGCGTGGGAATCCGAGCGGCGGATCCTGGTCCAAGAGATCGGACGAAATCTCTCCCTGCCAGCAGTCGTGTCGGCGATGCTGAGCGGGGATATAGCGTGGAGAGCCGTAGCCTCCTTCTGTGAGACCGTAATGGTCCAGAAGGAGGCTGCTGAGCGGGATCGGGAGAGGGCCGATCCCACCCGGAGGCGAAGCCGCCGGGGCGCAAATGTGCCTCGTCGCGGCCCCCCAGCCCTGTAGCTCGGGCTTAGAATAACAGCTACGGTGTTCCCCTGCCTGTCGTAAAAGGCGACTAAACGGGGCCTTTGGGGTCGTGGGCAATCAGAGCGGGGGCTCTGTGCACCCAGAAGCGACCCCAAGGAGAACGATGAGTCGATGTGGTCACGACTCATCGTGCGATAGCACAGCGAGGGTGCTGGGGGGAGGTATCACACTTCCCCCGGGACGAGCTATCTAAGCGCCGCGCGTGGAGGGGTGAGCAGGTACGCGTTCAACACGAGAGCCCGCCCCCCTCTACAGCGCAGATGGCGACCACCGTGGGGTTTTAGCCGGTACAAGTCCGGCATAACCTGGCCGCTACCCCCGAGGCGGTCGGGTATCCTATGAGGATTTCCCCACGAAAAAAAAAAAAAAAAAAAAAAAAAAAAAGGTACCCAACGCCACTACAACTGAGCTATCATCGCGCTAAACAAAACACAAAACTTAAAAAAAAACAGCTTAGTTATATTCGTTTTTCCTGTCAAAATTATCGAATATAGTAAAGACTCATGAGGTTAGTGAAAAATCGGGACATCCCGATTAACCCTTGATCGGGACGCCATCGTGTCACCAGACCCCTAAAAATCGGAACGTCCCGCGCAAATCGGGACACTTGGCAACACTAGTTCTGTACAATATTGACTAACTCAACTTTGTTCTAAAAAAAATGTTAAAAGAAAACGTTTCTTGTATGGGCGCCCCCTTTAATTTTTAATTTTATTTCACTTTTATTATTTGTTGTTATAGCGGCAATAGAAATACACATATTCTGTAAATTTCTGCTGTGTACCTATTACCGTTCATGAGATACATCCCACTGACAGACAGACGGACGGACAGACGACAGCGGAGTTTTAGTAATCGGGTCCCGTTTGGCACCCATCGAGTACGGAACCCTAATAAAAGATTGTATAAAGAATCAAAGCTAGCCAACTGCTCTGTCATAACACATAATTCATTAGGAGATACAAATTACCTAAAGTCCTCAAGCACTCAGCAAACAATGTACTTGAAATGCGTGCGTCTTACCGGATACATCTTGTTGTTACCATTATAACACTTTAAGTAGATAAATGTTTGTTGTTCCCAACATATTTATAAACTTTAGTGTATAAAATTGTTTCGTTATGGGATGAAAATTAAAAAACCGGCCAAGTGCGAGTCGGACTCGCGCACCGAGGGTTCCGTACAAACCTGTAGGTATATAAGTAAATGGTAGTATAGACCTGAGTATTTGATATTAATTTCAATTTATGACGTATTAAAAAAAAACTACTTACTAGATCTCGTTCAAACCAATTTTCGGTGGAAGTTTGCACCGTAATGTACATCATATATTTTTTATAGATTTATCATTCTCTTATTTTAGAAGTTACAGGGGGGGGGGGGGGCACACATTTTACCACTTTGGAAGTGTCTCTCGCGCAAACTATTCAGTTTAGAAAAAAATTATATTAGAAACCTCAATATCATTTTTGAAGACCTATCCATAGACACACTTATGGGTTTGATGAAAAAAATAAAATTTGAATTTCAGTTCTAAGTATGGGGAACCCCCAAAATTTATTGTTTTATTTTTCTATTTTTGTGTGAAAATCTTAATGCGGTTCACAGAATACGTCTACTTACCAAGTTTCAACATTATAGTTATTATAGTTTCGGAAATAAATGGCTGTGACATACGGACGGACAGACAGACAGACCTGAGATCTGTTCAGCTAGGTACCTACTTGTATTAGTGACTAAGCAAATGATGGAAAATTACAGTCTTTGAGTTTACAAGTCAAATGGCTGTGATATACAGACGGACAAACATGGTAAAACTAAGGGTTATGTGTCTAAAAAGTGTTAAAAAGCGGCTTTGCAGAACACCGCGCTGGTCACCAGCTATCTAAGCTCTCGTGCGGTGCACCGCGAACACCCATCATTCATTCCAAATTTCAAAAGGAAACCATCCCGACCTCTCCCAATATACTAAGCAGTAATAACGGAATACTATCATTCCACCCATACTTTACCCCCGCATTGTTTTCCGCTAAATTGGACTGCGTGATTAATTCAACTCCCCTAGCGTGTAATTTGTCATTACCAACTATATGTAGACCTCCTCTCCCCCCTTAAGCTTTATACAATGTATTGTGCAAGTGGGGACAGGTTGAAATTGATGGTTCGTCTTATACTGGTCGTTTCGTAGCTAAAATTCCATGGTTATTTAGTTAGTTGACATTGGGAGCTCAATAAATAGAAGATGTTTGGTAAGGAGTAATTATGTTGTTTGTGTGTTTGCTTGACTGCTTCGTGAATATCTTCTGTTTACAGAGAGCTGTGACCAGATTTAATATTGCACGCTTTAGGTATGTATAACAGAACCGAAACCAGAACATGACCGATTTAGCTCGTAGAGTTAGTAAGCTGAAGTGGCAATGGGCAGGCCACATCGCTCGAAGAACCATCGGTTATCGGTTCTTCGTGGCGACCACGTACTGGAAAGTGCCGTGTGGGACGATCTCCCACTAGGTGGACCGACGACGCAAGCGGCCCAAAACCATTCCAAGGGAAGTTAATGGGAGAGGCCTATGTTCAGCAGTGGACATCCTTAGGCTGATATGATGAGGTATAACAGAAAATAATCTTATGAAATCAATTTATAAGGGACTATATCCTAACCTATCCCACACGCCGAACTTGTGAGTCTGTGAAAATAGAACCTAAATAATATAAGCAGTACCGCACATGACGCGCAAAAAGTCCGGCGCACAACCTTTTGTTTTCACATGATGATGATGATGATGATGTACGGCCCTAACGATTTTTGGGGGCGAAAATGTCTGAGTAACCGCGTTTGTCCAAGTTTTCGAGCAAAGCTCGCCCACTTACTTACTTATTTTTAAATTATCGAACAGTAAATCAATCGAAAATTGTGTGATGTTCCATAGCAACCTTTGTATAGAAACTATCTCACAGCGGTTTCATCTGCCACCCCCACTTAAACCACTGAAGAATTGATTTTTGATAAATTCTTCCTCAGTAGATGCCATGCCTACATTATTTATGGAACATGTGTGCAAAATGTCACGTCTAGACCTTGGGCGTAGGCTGTGCGTGCATGTCAATCAGTCAGTTTATATAGACATATTTATAAACTTAAGAATTATCTTCTAACAAAAGCGCATACGGCTAACATAAATAGCTACAAATAAAAACTTTTTGAAGAAGAATAAGCACTCAGAAACAATTTTCCAAGCATTTTTCAGATTAGCCTAAAAACTTTGAAATCCGTCGCGTTATCTCGGCCAACGTTTTTCATCCGGCATCTGGCGGGTCCCTGCCTCCAGATTGTCCCCTCAGATACCTTAAGACCACGTCTCAAGGGAGCTTGTTACACCGTTGTAATTACGTGAACACCTATCTGCCTCAATTAGAGACTGAGAGTTATTTGCTTACGCACACTTGCGGCGGGACTGTGTTAAGGGTAGCCGAGAGTTTCCCTGAAGATTTTTGGTGGTATACTTGGATTATGTTACCATGTGATTGGTATGTTTTTTTTCTATGTAGAAACCACCATGTATAGTGGTTATGTGAGCAAATTAAGCCTAGAAGAAACTGGTTTCCAATTCCAGCTCTAACAACAAGTGTGTAACGTAAGTATCACTAGCGGGTTTCCAAACCTGCTTGAATCTCTTCACACCCTTGATGTTCTATCCAGATGTTTAATTGGAAGGAATTGCAATAGTTTATTTATCTTTACTAATATAATATAGCGGAAGAGTTTTTTTGTTTGTTTTAACGCGCTTATTTCTGGAACTAAGAGTCGGATTAAAAAAATCTTTCACTAATAGGAAGCTACATTATCCCCGAGTATTAAAGGCTACTTTTTATCACGGGAAAACCGCGGGGGACAGCTAGTATTTAATATATTCTATGCTTCGGATATTAATAATATCATAAATACTTATTGAACTACTTTTATTTACAACAAATATGTACAAAATACAATCTATATTTACAAAATATAATCTATATATAGAAAATTTCCTCAAGCCTGCCGCTGCTTCCGATTAACGGCAAGGTTCCCAGAAGGCTGGCAGCGTTTCCTCTTTGGGTAGCCAAGCTGACGCGTTGGCGGAAAAAGCTCCCCGCCCGCTGGTCTCCGGAGGTCTCGATCAATTTTGAATTGTATTAATAACTTTTGGCAATAAATGATTTCATCCGGTATTACACTAATGCATCGACTATCCATCGTCAGTTGTATCCACGACTCTCCGTTAGATAAGAAGGGGTTACGAATGGATATCGGCGGAAAATCTTGGGTTTCCAACTACCAGGGGGTAAGATTGTTTAAATTATAGCTTCACAACTCGCTGACAATGTCTAGGGTTCAACCAATTGCGCGCTTGTCAACGGGTTCTGTTTAATGCGGTTCTCTTTTGTTTTTGTAGAGATAACGAGCAAAGGAAGTTCATAAATTCATTACACTAGGTTAGATATGAAGGGGGAAGAAAAATGGCTGAAATTAAAGGTGATTTCGTGACGCCTGGTGTAGAAATACTTTCTTACATTGGGCAGGCTCATCGAAGGTCATATTTAAAAAGGCCACTCGGGCAATATTGCAGAATAGAATTCATATTTCAAAGCAGCAGATCCTTGAATTATGTTTTTTTATAGTATTTTTTTTAAATTTCATTTTGAATACAAGTTTTTTTTGTGACTATTCTTTTTGTTGACTGTACTTGCATTTTCTTCCAATATACTATAATGTATCAAGTCAATCCGACCACTGGAAGTGGGCGAAATTCTACTTGCAAGATTCCATCCAAACATAACATAAAAGCTCATAATCTCATACTCATAATAAAAACTCGTCTTATCGTCTGTGAATTTGAAAATTACATGAAACAAAATGTGTCAAAATAAAAAAAGATGTAAGTAGCACGCTAGCATTAGCCAGTATGGTATAAAACATAAATCCAATACAAGTGCGCTATATCAATGGGATTAGCTGCGGACGCCATAATCCCGGGTCCATGGGGTCTGCGGATAAATCAGCGGTGAACTGCGACCGGACCAAGCCCTTAAGTGTTTTATGTTTATTTAATTTACCAGTATTAATTGCGGCCTTATATAGGTATCTTATGCGAATGGTGTATTTTTATAATTTCTATGAATTCTTGTATATTGCGGGATATAATAGAAAAGGTACATAACATAAATTACTTTATTTTTGGTATAGCTTTTTAGTATTTTTAACCGACTTAAAAAAAAGGAGGAGGTTCTCAATTCGGTTCCATGATGTTTTTTTTTATGTTTGTTACCTCATAACTCCGTCATTTATTAACCGATATGGAAAATTCTGTTTTGTTTGGTCCCATTGTCTTCAAATGAGGATTTGATTACTTTTAGTGTACTTTGAAGTCGGTTTAAGTTTTTCTAAAACAGAAATCAATTATTTTCTGTGAAAATTATGTATCTATAATGATAATAAAAACTTTTTAACAAAAAAATAAACCACCGAAAAAACTGAAAAGCAAAAAATAATTTTGAATATAACTTGAATTTTATAAGGTTTTGCAGTCGGGGACAAACCAATAACATAAGCTTTTACGACAATACGACATTAAATGAAACCACGTAAAGTACTGATGTATACGAACAACTTTTACTATGGGACCGGGGGCTCTACCGCGTAAGTTTGGTGTTAATCGTAACGAACACCATTTCCGTTTCCGTTTCCGTTTTTTCGTCGGTTAAAAATAGTGCGTTTCTGAAACCTTAATATTGGCCAAATCACGGAAACGGCTAATCTGATTATGATTAGACTTATACTAAGCTATGCCTAAGAAAATACTGAACCTTCCTGTGAAATACCTTTTGCAATAGCATTAGCAGTTTCTGTGATTAGCCCACATTTAACACGTGTCAGAAACGCATTCTCTCGGGGGTTTCACTATATGTGACAACGAAGATAGAGTCGTGGGAATCCATCCTTTTAAGAGAGGTAGAGCATAGCGTTAATATGCTCAAAGAGCAGCTCGACTGGGCAAGTACCTCCACCTTACAGAATACCGCAGCCAAATAACTTTATGGTGTGTAAAGTTGTGTTCCTGCGCGTGAGTAAGTTTGTCAAAGCTTGTCGGGGAGGGGAAAAGGGTTGCCGGTCGGTAACGCGTGAGTTGTTGCCTTGTGTATTGCAAGCGTCCATATGGCTACGGTAACCACTTACCATCAGGCGGGCCGTACGCATGTTTACCGACGTCATCGTATAAACAAACAACTCATGGCACTGAGCAAATTAATTTCTAAGTTACCTAGAATATGGTTTAAAATTATATAACACTGTCTTATACCACTTATACAGTACTAGCGGCCCGGTACGTGCTTCGCTACGTATAAAGTGAAATAATAAAAATGTGATAAATGAAGAACCGCTCGACCGATTTTGTGCAAACTTCACATAAACTATCTACTAAATAGTCCGAACAAAGCCTAAACATTTGGTTTGGATAGGTGAGCCCGTTCTTGAGTTATAAAATTACAACGAAAAGTGGCATTGATTTTTATATATATATATAGATATAGATATAGATATAGATAGATGCTCGTAGAAAGTCTCTCAATAGTTTTTTCTAAGAGAATCATTAAGATACCCTCATTCGTAATCTCCTAAACAGTTCAATCTGTTAACTAATCAGTACCAGCTTGGTAACTATTGAGTAGGGTGACCACCCGTAATAAATAGTGGACGGTCCCAAATTGAGCCAATATTGTGGGATTACCAGCAATTGTTGGAGATAATCCCCGATTGACACGGGATTACAGGACAGATTGTCCTTGTTCTTGCTTAATTTATGGTCACCGGGCAGTATGGCGAATTAAGGACATCTGGATATTGAGAATTCACTAAGATAAAGTTTGGTTTCGGGCACTACATTATTAGAGACTAACTGTCCCTGCGGATTCACCTGCGTTTAAAGTAGCTTATGACCCTCTCCAAATCATAGGCTATCTGCGTACCAAATTTCATCGCGGTCGTTTTAGTCGTGAAAAGGTAACAGACATACAGATTTTGGTCCTTACATTTATTTATATACGAAAACTAAAAGAACAATGTCCAGTTTAACAAAATAAAATACGAAATACACAATACATCCTTACTTATCCTTACTAATATTATAAACGCGTAAGTTTGTGTGTATGGATGTTTCTTACTCTTTCACGCAAAAACTACTGAACGGATTTGGATGAAATTTGGCACCCAGATAGAATATGTTCTGGACTAACACATAGGATACTTTTTATCCCGGGAAACCATACGATCCCTCGGGAATGCGGGTGAAACCGCGCGGGACAGCTAGTACGTAATATTTTGGCCGCAATTGAACTCCCCTTACGTCCAAACCACCCGCCCTAAAAGTCCAAGCACTCAATTTACTAAGTGGCTCAGCGATGGTCTCGTAATGACAGATTAGTGTTGCCGCCGCGGCCACCTGAGCTGGCCTGGCCAAAATATGCAATAACTCAGCCGGATCCCGCCCGGGTACTCGTATAATTCACCCGGATCGCAGCCAATAAATTCGTCACTGTGATTAGTACTAGGTGGTACTGTGCGGCCGAGTGTGGAATACACTTTTTATTTCGGCGTTATAAATATTCTAATAATATAATATATTATATATACTATACTACTACAAACACACTATGTATATTATGGTAGACCATAGAGTAAGAATATTAAAAGAGTGATAGCGTTTACAAGTACAGTCGTGGACTAAAAATTGTTTACCACCGTACTGTCTATAATCACTTGCACATTTCTGTTTCATTAGGTTCACCGGAAATAAAATGACTATTGATAGACGTGGATTGTATTTATATGAAAAACAATTCAAAGAGGTGTCAAACTAAGTATTGATTTCGAATGACAAATATCACAACATTATAAAAAAAATGATTAAATGAGTTTACATCATCAAAAAGTCATTGACGGCCTTTTTGCTATTAGATAGGTACCTAGAAACATGTCACAATTTTAAAATGTTGTATGTTTGTTGATATGACATATAAGACCTTATTGCGGTTGGAATTGAGTTTGATATGTGATAAACATTTTCGGTCCGCGACTGTACTGTGAGGGTTCCATACAAACTTCTAGTTATGTAAATAGTTCTTTCATAACGGGTATCAAGTCTCAACTACAAATTTAGTTTTCGGATTTCTTCCTTGCTTGCGTTTGCCATCGTTGGCACCATGTTGGCACATGCTGTTAGCAAAGAGTTTGCATAGATTACGACAGTGTGCTCGTATTAAAATTCTATTATAGCTAACCTCAAGAAGATAATTCATATCTGCTATGACAAAGATCGTAAAGTGTCGTAGCTTCATGTTGTAATCAAATCGTCAACGAGGCGGTTTTCCGCCTACTAGTAATGCAGATTTGCACTGTTTTTTTTTTTTATGTCAATAGGTTGACAAGCAGGCAGACGGGCCACCTGATGGTAAGTGGTCACCGCCGCCTATGGACATTTGCAATACCAGGGGGATCGCCAATGTGTTGCCGACCTTGTACCTGTAAGTGTATTTGTAAAAACAAAGCCAAAAAAAAAGTTTTTATTAGTGTACGGAAACCGCGTGCTTGTTTTTTACCTCAGTGGTAGTGCTGGGTTCGAATCCTACAATGATCTTGAGCTTACGGTGAAGGAAAACATCATCAATCATAGCACAATGGTAGGGTACTTTGTAGTACCCACCTGGCTGGCTACCCCTCAAATTGAGAATCTGTCGCCAAGCACCAATCAGTGTGTTTCGACAGCTGCACTTGAGAGTCAGTTCCTTTGCGATCACTGAACATGGTGAGAGTGTGATCAAACACAGGCCTATAAAAAATAGAGCATAGTAAAAAACAAACAGTAACCTAAAACCTCATATTAAACAATAATATCAAATATAATTAATTCATATAGCCTAAACGAAACTACAGAGTAACATTTAAATTATCATTTTTTAGCACTCTTTCTTTTTTAATAGCAAGATCATCAATTGACCGCTTAGTTAGGAGTGGAATATGACTCTTACGATTAATGCTTGAAGCTAGCTTGAGAGGCTTCCGAGGACTTGGAGGTTTACGGGGACTATCAGGACTTATAGATGCTAGTTTTGGTATTCTACTAGGCTTTAATGTTTTCGCCAATTTCACACTCTGAATATTTATGCTATGAATCACGGTTATCTCTTTCTCAGGCCGATCTATAGTCACCTGGACATAAGGCTTATCAGGTATCAGTTTCCCACCCTTACAGTAAATATCTCTTTGGAAACATAATTTTGTTTCTATACACTTGGGTAACGTGCCTGCATTTTGTATAACAGGTTGTTTAACTATCGGATCGGGTGTTATACAAGGGAGACATTTCGATGTATCTGTCACGGCATCTCCAATCATTTTAGATTCATGTGTCTCTTTACAAAACTCTTTAATAACTTTTTTCGCTTTCTTTGTTTCTTTGACAACTCTAGTTTTTTTATGATGCTTTTTCTCTTGTTTGGATATAATGCTCTTTGAACAGCAATACTTTGCGCAATCGGGTATAAACTCAGTTTTAGAGCACAGGCACTTAACCTGCGATGGAATCTTTATCTTATCATGTGAACGCGATATTTTTGAGCGAGCCTTTACATGAGTTGAAGGGGATTCATTTATAATGTTCGCAACTGATGTAGAGCACATCTTGGAGCTATAATGTATTTCTGATCCTGTACCAATTGAGTTCTGAGCCAAAAACATGGATACATTCGTTGCAAGTGCTACATTGCGTAGCTGTTGCTTGTTGGATAACTTGATGCCAGTCATAGGAGCAGGCAAGTCAGATACCGAGCTAGAAGCAATTGAGACTTTTTCCGAAGTGTTAGTCCACTTACTACTGGTATCAATTATTGATTTAGTATAACTTGTCTGATTGTTGGTCAGTATGTTTACAGCATTAATCCCCTTACTAGTGGTATCTAATGATCCTGTAGTATTATTACCTTTACTTGATCTATTATAGTTTTTTATTTTCTTACGCAATAACAACAGCAATGCTAGAATACACCAAGCAGATTCTATAAGCAGGAGTGTAATAAAAATAATCGTTTTCTTTGAAAACCGTTTGGCACCGCAGATAGGCGGTTTAAAATCAACATCACCATCATCGCATGCTTCCTTGATACTGTCAACCAGGCTTAAGACATTACCTAATCCTAAATAAACATGATCATCATTAAGATGTGGAATGACGTCATTGCATAGCCAAACGTGAAATTTGTCGTCGAAATCATTATTATCCTTGAGCTTTATAGTTTCAGTACATCGTTTGGCCACATCATAGTATATCGTGAGAGGATCGACTACAGAGCTTGGTGAATTGAGGGAGATAATTGACAGGTTCTTGAGTGGTACAAACATTGTGCTCAATTCTTTATTCCATTTCACATATGGCATCGGTACAGTTAGTCCTGATGGCGTTTGCTCAAAGTAGGATAATTTTTCACAAGGATTTTGCATATTTCTTTCAGTCATATGCTTCGGTGGGGCAACATTCATTGACGTGGATTTAAATAGATCTTGCTTTGGCTGACACCACCCTTGGCCGTCAGTAGCCAAATAGCTTTTGATGTCGTCGTAAAAATTTAATATTTTGATAACATTATCTTGGGACACCGTACCTCCGTAGAAGGCGTATTTTGTGATGGGGAGCACCCATTGTTTAAGATAGCCTCCTATCGTGTCGGATAGTGCTATTGTCATGATTTTGTCTGATTCAGGATCGATGGCATGTTTTTTGATGTTGATATACGTATCTTTGAAATATTTAAACAGTTCGTCTACATAATGATCGTCTGCGGTACGTAAGAAGTGCGGTGGGGGAATCAGCTGTTGGAAGTATTTACGAGCTCGCAGTATAGCTATATTTTGCTGGCTCCATTTTTGCTTAGGCAAGTCAGAGGCAGAGAACAGTACTGTACCAACATTGAGTGTGTTTTCATCGAATTCGTAATATGCCAACGTATTACATACAAACAACAATACGTGTACATTTCTGAGTATTTGTAAAGTCATTACAAAATAAATAAATTATAAAATACCTACACGCGACACATAACACACAAATATACAATGACAATTATTGACTTTGACAAGTTAAGTTTTTTCTGTTTATTTTTTACTTAATTCTGAGAGGTGCTCACATGAAACGTCCAATGATTTTTCATTATCTATTTTCATTATGGATATAAAGCATTTTTCAGACACGGCGATAATCGCGCGGTTCAAGAACGGCACGGTTTCCGCGCGGTTCTTATATAATATGAGCATCGTCATAATCGTCTAGACGTAACCACGCGGCTAGTTAACCCGCCACTCAACTCAAGAAACCAGAATTATCCGGCGCCCGTTCGTTTCTATTACTATAGAGCTCTAGGAGAGCGTTCAGTTGCACTGCAGGCACCGCACGGTTCGGAAGTCACTAATCCACGAACTCGTGATGGATAGTGTAGTACATCTACCAGCCATCTATCAGTTACACTTAAATAGTTCTCACGGAAAAAGATAGATGGCGCCACAACATCCTGCATCGCGCTTACGAAGTTTATTCGACCTACAGTTGGACCGCGGTCCCCAGGCACTATGACCCAGTCTGGTGGAAAATCTTCCCTTTTAAATGGAGGTGTCATCCAACTTGCACCTCCATAAATAGCTTCGACTTGTATTATTCATTGATGAAGGCAAAAGACTGCATTGAGGTTCTCAAAAAAAAAAAAACAACAATTCTTAATTTGGAATATAACGTTACGAACTGACCATGTACAAGTCGATCACATAGCACCAAATACTGTAGTTTGTTAGGACGGATGTATGGGTGTTTGCTACTCTTTCAGGCAAGAACGACTGAACGGATTTGGATGAATTTTAGCACACAGATAGTATATAGTTATATGTTAAGGCGATGATAGCTCAGTGGTAGTGAGGTCGGATACCGAGACGAAGGTCCCGGGTTCGAATCCTACAATGAGCTTGAGCTTTCGGTGAAGGAAAACATCGTGAGGAAACCATAGCACGGTGGCTGGCTACCACCCTCAAGTTGAAAATCTGTCGCCAAGCACCTATCGGTGTGTTCCGTGACGGAGCCACACCGATAGGTGCTTGCTCCGTCAGCCACACTTGAGAGCCATTTCCTTCTAGGCTTTGTTTGCTTACCACCTTCGACCACATCATCACTTACCATAGTGAGATTGTGGTCAAACACAGGCCTATACACAGTAAAAAAAAAAAACTGAATTAACATTAACTATTGATTTCGAAAAAACAATAGGTCCCACGGGAACGCGGTGCGAAAATTAAAAATGAAGCTATCTCCACACTCGCGAACTCCAGCACAGTGACTCTCAAATGATAATCGTACATGTCATTCGGTGGATCCGCTCTATATGTCAGTGTTGCAGGTGTGTGGTACATAAATCAACGCGAGTGGTGGGGGTATGGCACGAGACCGAGGATTTAAATTGTTTAATTAAAATTACATTTGGGGGAACATCCTTATTGCATGTGTTTTAATGTGGGTGATGTTAAGATTCAGGAGAGCTATCTAAGATTACGATTAGATGTAATGACAGGAAAATATCTACACGTATATTTTGTTTACTAATGTAGCAAAAACCATAGGGCCCGTCTGATGGTTAGCGTTAGCGGTGACCATAGAACCATGCATGCAAAATCACCCGCCTTGGTTTTCCCAATGGAGTACAATATGGGGGTTCTTCAAAAAGGGTGTGAAGAGATTTCTTCAGGGACGCGCGAGTGATACACCCGGTTTTGCAAGTGTCCATAGGCTACGGTAACTGCTTACCATCAGGCGGGCCGTACGCTTGTTTGCCACCTTAGTGGTATAAAAAAAAACATGGAAATCCCAAAAAAAAACCTCCACAGCCTATTTACGACTTACTTCTGAGTTTCTGGTATCAAAATTTAAAGATTGTGAAACAAAATGTAGAGTCATAAAAAACCGGCGATTTTCGAAAACAATGTTAGATTTTTTCAAAATATCTACCCTGTTTATTAAAAACTATTGTTTAAATATGTTTAAAAGTTATTAAATAATAATTGGTGAAGTGATCTAAATGGTATCACTTGGTGTACAAGTAGGGAGTCGACAATACGTCATACTCGCCTGACGTGTCTCGGTGACTTGTTAATTGGTGATGTAATGATATGACGCAGACAAGTGGAGAGCTAGCTTTATACATACAATAGTTTTTCTGTACATAAGTAAGTAGTTCGTACTTAGTAATAGACTGTAGTAGTTGTACGTAGTATTTATCTACTCTGAGGTAGTAGTCATTAATTGTTGAAAAAAACTGCTCATATATGGGCCACAAAAACAGAATCCCCCTTTAATTTGAATGTAGAGGACTCACCTAATATTAATTGCAGTTGGGTTGAAAAAATATTGGTATTAAGTACATCTCCGACTTCCGTCATCGTAAGAGTCGTATCGTATTATCAATAAGCTAAGAAAGAAAGAAGCTAAAAGAAAGTTTCATCAATATCGGCCCAGAATCCCGATGTTTTTTAAAACAAACAAACTGATAAAATATCTAAAAATCGTTGATTATTATCACGCCTATAAACAAAACAATGTACACACATATCTGTAACATTTCTATAATAGTAGAGATAAGGAAAGCTAAGTACTTTTTATCCCAAAAACTAGGTTGAACCCACAAGAGAGAGCTAGTCATTAATAAATCACAATAAAGGTATTAACAAAGTCTGTCAGTAATCAAGTCTCTATAATCCAAGAGCGTGATGATAACCCTTTGAATGTGTTTACTAATACCTCTCATCTCTTAATGACGTGTGTAATTCTATACCCTTATGGAACTACAGGTTAGGATCGTTCCACATTAGATTATATCGTACCGGCACTACCTATTTAATATTCTGTAGTACAGGCATAACAGGCAGCGTTGTAATATAATCATTTGATATTCAAATATTTTTGTTTTTAATAAAACGCTACTACATAAAATTATATAGCAAATGTTTTTAAAATCGAGAAAATAAGACCTTAGCAAAGTGAATAGAAAAATAAATATCTTATTATTATTATTATTATTATCGACGGGCCAGCTGGCGCGGTTGGTTAAGACTCTGGTCAAGTATCCACCTATCGCGCCGCTGGTCGTGGGTTCGATTCCCACACAGGACATGCATTTGTGTGCATGAACATGTCTGTATGTCCCGAGTCTGGGTGTAATTATGTATATTAAGTATTTATTTACAAACAAAAAGTAGTATATGTATTATATCAGTTATCTGGTTTGCATAGTACAAGCTCTGCTTAGTTTGGGATCAGATGACCGTGTGTGAGGAATGTCCCAGGATATTATTATTTATTTATTATTACGTCACACCACACCAACCAAAAAAACAAGTAAATATTACATTATGTATGTACTACCTGTATAGTGTGAGCCAACCCTTACGGTTGATATCTACCTTACTATCAATCAAACGCTGTAGATCACAAAGTGTAGGTACCCGATACCAATAACTATGCCGATGTCTAGTACGAGTTGCGACCAATTAATATTTGCGTTTACATGTGCGTTGAATTGGATGGTGTTCATTATAATTTATCGATAAACACGCTTTTATCCCTTAGCAGCTCGTACGCTTGAGTAATCTCTCATCATCATCATCATCATCAGCCTATAATGTCCCACTGCTGAGAACAGGCCTCCTTTCACGAATAAGGGTGAAAGGGAATGGGCAGATACTCCACCACGCGTGCCCACTGCGGATTGGTGGAGGTAGGCTAGTGGTCAACCTACTGTTGGAATTTTTCAAGCCGCCTAGGAGGCATCCAACTAGCTTAACGACTATCACAATTAAGTGATAACCGGGACCAACGGCTTTACGTGCCTTCCGAAGCACGGACCTTCCGAAGCACTAATTCCGAGTAATCTCTATGCAACCTAAAATATAATATTCAATTGCGAGCAGTGCAACAATCCTTTGACTGTTTGACGCACGGTTTGACGACCCGCGCGGTCGAGGAAAACAATAGATATAAATTGTCATTTATTAACCGCAAGTCAAGGGATTAAGGGACACCAATTCAAGTTCTTTTCACATTTTAATTCCTCACCATTCCACACGAAGAAAGAATGAAAACATTCTGAAATAACGACAAAGGCAATTACTTCGAAAAGAGCTTTTTAGCGGTAAAAGGCTCGAAAACAAATATTATTATGATAGACTTTATAGGCAATAAACTCGGCAATCACTTTTCAAAACAAGCTTATAATGTAGGATTTATATTCTAGTCTTACTAACAATTAGTTACTTTACAAACTTTTCTTACTTTGCAAACGTTTATCTGCTGTACAATAAAAAAACAAATCTCATGATAGTAATTGTAACTCACTCGTACCTATTGCACTCAAGTTTTAAGTCAAAATAATAACAGCACTTCTTGTGTTAGTAAATTATTTTTATACAAATCCCCCTAATTGGGGGCTGTACTGTACACCGAACCTCGACTCGAGTGCGCAATAAGTTATTGTGACGGCAGGTTAGATTTATCGCCTTTTACCCAATCGCATGCCTTATGATTACTCTTAAGATGAGACTAGACAAGGATGTAGGGAATTTGGTTGAGAATTGAGCGTAGTTTTGCAGTAAGATAAAGCTCAGTTGTGTCAATATTGAATATCGTGACAAAGGTCGAAACTAGAGCTTTCTCAAAAAGTCTGTTTTAAAAAAAAAACATGTGCCTTCTTGTCTTTGTCTGGTTTTGTCTTTGTATGGGTCGGTAGCCACTCGGTAGCACATTGATATTGCTAATATCTATAGGTGACAGAAGCCACCATCCATACACGCTTTAGAGTGTCCTAATTGAAGCTCGCAGGTCATCCCGCGAGCACAGGAACAGCAGCACGATTGTGCGACGAAATCGCATCCTTTGCTCGTACATACGATCATCGCCAATTAGGACGACGCCAGACTTGGCCTCCTGCCTGGTGTGTCACCGCCAGCTTCTTTGTCAGCCTGCTGAAATAAAAAAACGATATATTTTACGTCATTTTAGCATAAACTGATTAGCACAAAGACTATCTTATTGTACTAGTAATAAAGTCATTAATAAACAGCGTCTTCGATTTCTTGATAGTGTTTTCTGGTGCAATTATGGAGTTCGGCCGTTGTATAAAACCACTTCCAGTCACAATAATACATGTGTTTACCTTCTGTCTGTTCGTGTAAAAAGCTCTCGAGCTAATGCGGATGATCATTAATATTTTACGCGGCAGATAACGGCTATTCATTTATATTTATAAACTCTACTCTTCTGTAGCTATGGATTAGTCTAGGATTTTATGCGCTTTTGTTTCTACTTGTTAAGGTTGTTATCACGGAAAAGAGAATACACTGGAAGGGCGATGCGTTAGAATTTGTATCGGAACCAGCGTCGCCAAACTCACACAAATAAATGTTAAATCATATATTGTACTACAAATAAACAATCATTTTGATTGGTCGTTTCTATTTTACTCAAAAATAGCTTTAATCACACAGGTCATACATATGAAAATATACCTTTTTACGTTAACATAAAATTTATTTTTCAATAGCGTACAAAGTATTTACGTTGTTTTGTAATCTACAAACTAACTAGATTCAATCGACGAAAAAGTTCTGCCACTCGGCACTAGATGGCCTTATTTTCATGGAACGCAATTTTGAACTCAAACGCATTAGACATAATGTTGATAATTGCGTAATAGCTGCGTCGACTGGCGTCGAGTAGCAACACTTATTGCTATTCGCTTAATGCAGCGAAAGTTATCGATAAAATATCAATAAAATTATCGATATTTTAATTTCGTCGATATTAAATTTAATTATTTTTAGAAATTCCGTAAGAAAATTCACGTTCGATAAGAATAATTGTGCTAAGAATACTGAACTGTAAAAAAAAACGTTTAACATGATGAAGTAAATAAAAAAAAAGTTATTTTTACACGGTTTATTGCCCTTGAAATAAAATTTATTTGTTTCGAAATTCTCGTTTTGAAAGCTTAATTTTAACAGATGAATGCGGATATTGATATAACTTTCAACTATTGCCTTAATCAAATCAGTGATAAAAAGATTAATTTTATCGATATTGATCGAACAAAACTATCGGTGCACGTGTTTTGGGGTCACGAGAGGTCACGACTCACGACGAATGTGAAAGAACGCAATACATTACGTGCGGAGTTGCGCTCGCTACCTTGCGTACAAATAAAGTGAGTACATTGCCTTCAATGTATAATTTTGCAGTAGTATCAGAGTTTATCGTTTACACCTAAAATTATCATAATCTCGAATACATTTTTATAAATATCACAATTAAATAAAGGTTTGTAGACTCATCGATGAAAGGAAATCCTTCCTTGAGTTACACTCCGACTCCTCACTTCGTTTCCTACAGGAAATAATAGCGCATCACGACATAATTAATATTTTTCGCGGAGCTACGCACCTCTGCTAAGTATGGCGGATACTACGAAGCGTTGACGCGTGTTTTGGTTGATATATGCCCATTTGATGTAATGTGTGGCGCGCGGGCTCCGCTAGCATAGCGTCTCTATTTATATTTCTTTTCTCTGTGGTTGTTATGATGTTGGTTAATTAGGGTTCCGTACCTTAAAAAGTAAGATCACTAAGACACATAAATAAGAGCACTTTCTTGTCCCTCTGTCTGTCCGTGTGTCACCACCGATTTTCTCAGGGACGGGTGGACCTAGCAAGTTGAAATTTATACCAGATACTGAGGGCTATAGACCCTATTAGGTGTATAAAATCAAGGTTCTGTCTGTCTGAGTCAACACGATAAAAAGATATGGGCAAATTTAGATTTACACGAAAACTTGTAAGTACCATAATTTACCTTAATATTCAACTTTTTTTAATTGTGCTGTGCATTTTCCCTTTTTGTGCTGTAAGACCTTGCTTTTAACCAAAATTGACAGTTCTAGGTTCTAGGATTTTAGGTTTTGGGTCGAAATCCTATAGGTATTATAGTTCCCGTTGACCTAGAATAACAAAATTTGGCAAAAAGCAAGCACAAGTAAACGGAAAATTCCGAAACATAAGAAACGTGGTAAATTTTGGTACTTTTAAATTTTGCGCCTACTATTCATTTCACAGTCAATTTTATTAAGTTTACATTATTATTATTGTACGGAATCCTCCGTGTGCGAGTCCCACTCGTACTTGGCCGGTTCTTTTTATAAATTATCATATCCTAGAATTCAGAAATTGAGATTATTAAATGTATTAAAGACAAAAATAATATAAAAATAAATTTATAAAAAACGATTACTATTACAAAAAGATCAAATCCGATTGTATTAATTCTGAATTTACTGCAGTCGTCGGACAGTTTTGTTTAAAGTAAACATTTAAGTAACACTCCTTTTTTCAAGCAGTCCTGTAAAAAAAGCTCATCCCAAGTAATAACTATACATGACATTTTTATCGTTATTTTTGACGCTGTCAAAGATCGTTGCGCTCGTTTCCATGGCTTTTGGCTTGGCAAAGCTCATGGGGCGTGGAGGGACAAATTGTGCGATCCCATGGGAAATCTGTCGGTTATTAGCTGTCAATCATACCGGGCGGAGGTGGCGCTCCCTATATTGGAAATTGTAGAAACGACATGCTGTGATTTCTTCGTGATTTTCTGATTCATTAATGAGTTTGGTATCAAGTATTGTTGGTACGAGTCCATAAAATTAATCACTTTTTTTGATAATCATTAGTTATGATTAAAAAATATTATATAAAGGTTAAGACTGGTTAAGATTCCACCTATCGCGCTGCAGAGGTAAGAGAGATAGAGAGGTAAGTATAGGTGTAATTATAGGTAGGTATATGTAATTATAATTGTTACGTAATCAAGAGAGGTAGAGCAAAGCGTTTATTCGCTCAAAGAGCAGCTCGACTGGGGAAGTACCTCCACCTTACGGAATACCGCAGCCAAATAACTTTATGTTGTGTAAAGTTGTGTTCCTGCGCGTGAGTAAGGTTGCCAGAGCTCATAGGGGAGGGGGGATAGGTCGATAACGCGTGAGCGATGCCTCGTGAGTTGCAAGCGTCTATATGGCTACGGTAACCGCTTACCATCCGGCGGGCCGTATGCTTGTTTATCAAATAAGAGGAATGCCTCACACACGGTCATCTCCAGGATATTTATTTATTTGCACAAATATCATTCGACACGTTTCTACAAACCAACGGATAAAAATGTAAAAGGTGCGAGATACGGTCGCGAGATTTCCGAACGGATTGCCGCGCCTGGAAATTGAGCCGCCTTTCCATTTCCGCACCGAGCAAAGTACGAGTATACGCTTGCTGTCATGTCTTCGGTTACAGTTGTCGATTTTGTTATGCTGTGTATGTATATTGGTTTTAGTTGTATATTTATAAAATGATGAATATACGATAGAGAGCTACCGATGGGATGACGACTTTGGTAGTGTGGTAGCAGTTGCGTGGACAAGATTAGCCAAGACAGATACAGATGGAAGTTACCGAGGAGGCCTATGTCTCAAGACAAGATGCATCAACTATGGGTATAGTATAATTTAATAACTGTAATGCTGCTTTAAAGGCTTTATTAATGAATATAGATAAATTAGTTTACATTAAAATGATTATCACCATCACCCTATATTATATGGAGTACCTAACCCTGTTCGTTACCTGTTTCTAGATTAATCGATCGGGTCCTATGAAATTAAGCACGCCTGTTAGTCTATGGTATTGAGAAGGAGAGAGGGAGCTACGTTATATGTAGGTAAGTTTGAGGTAAGTAGATATTGAAAAGTCAAAGTCATATAATTAAAAAGTATATTAAATATTAATAGAAAAATTACACCTTTTTACCAGTCCGCGACAGATACGTTCCGCCCATGAATTATCATAAAAGTACCTAATAAAAACTATATGCTGCTTCTGAAATACGCGCCTGAAGTATGCTTCCTCACGAACGTGTTGTGGAATGATATTTCGGATCTGGATACGGATATATGAATAATATTATACCGGTTTCAGATACGGTTACGAATATGAAGTTATTTCGAATAGTTTCAGCTTGAAGTTTCAGTTTTTTTTTTTTTTTTTTTTTTTTTTTTACTGTGTATAGGCATGTGTTTGACCATAATCTCACTATGGTAAGTGATGATGTGGTCGAAGGTGGTAAGCACACAAAGCCTAGAAGGAACTGGCTCTCAAGTGCAGCTGACGGAACACACCGATAGGTGCTTGGCGACAGATTTTCAACTTGAGGGTGGTAGCCAGCCAGACGGGTACTACAAAGTACCCTACCACCGTGCTATGGTTTCCTCACGATGTATTCCTTCACCGAAAGCTCAAGCTCATTGTAGGATTCGAACCCGGGACCTTCGTCTCGGTATCCGACGTCACTACCACTGAGCTATCATCGCCTTAAAGATAAGCGCGCAGCTAGGGCGTCGCTCCTATCCGAAATTATTCGAAACTTTTAAATCAGATTCGGTTATAGTTTCGGATATCCGATGGTTACGGAGCTCCATAACATAACTGGCTTATGCCCGGTTTCTATAAAGAAAAACGAATCGAATAAAAAACATTTCCCTTAGACAAAGTACGCTAAGATCCAGCGTATCATTATGTCAATCTCTCATCATTTTGTAGCGTTTCTATTCGCGCAAACGCAACGCAAAGTACTTTGTCTAGGGGTATTGGGCATATAGATAATTTCGTAAGCTAATTTTACCTGTGATAGCTAAGTACTTCCATACGGGACGGTCTTTGCTTCATTATTAGTAAAGATATAAGAGTCTTATTAATTTTAACCGATAACGGTCCATAAATTATAGGAATCGGCCATTACACCACTAGTCTATACTGATCCAAAAATATCGTTATTCGAAGTATCATTAAAATTAGAACCGAAATAAAAAAGTCAAAAGGCCAACGAGACCTACAGCTATAGACAGGTGGTTTTATTTTTAAAGGTAAACCCCATTAGGGTGCAGACAGACAAAATGAATAGTTGATCGGCGTCCAGCACCCAAATGTCAGGCCAAATGGAATAACTTATGAGCATAGCTCTATTAGGCTGTTCCGAAACAATACCACCGTGGAATAGGGTATGGCCATGGTACTGGTGCAAGCTAGGATATTGTGTATGTAAAGCTACCTACCTGTCTTACCTGGAAGGCTGGAAGAGATCGCGCCGCCTATATTGTATTATCATCCTTTATTTGTATTATGGATTATTATTAATTCTATTGATATCTGTGTCCAGTGGCGTAGCTAGGTAACCAAAGGCCCTGGGGCAAAAAATAAACAAGGGCCATGTAAAGCCCCAACTAAACTATTTAAAATTTTCTAGAATGGTGTTTGAAAATGGAAGGTTTTTATGTTTTATTTATTATTGTTACTGTGTGTTTAATTAATCACAACAGATCATGATATCTATGGCCAAAGGTGATATGTACAAAAAATTGGAAGGCATTTGATAATAATTTCAGCTTATTAAGTAGGTATCTATACTATAAATTAAGATTGCTAAAGGTACCCGAAGCCAAATTGAGACTTATGGTTATCAATAAAACGGCAAAAAACTACTGAAAAAATCCAACAAAATAAAAATCTATGGAAAACCTATCACGTATTGAACGAAAAGTCTTTCAATATTGCAGTTGTGATTAAAACAGGAGTCAATGTTGTGGCTTTAGTTTCACCGGGGGTGTAACTCAGTTGTAGAGTGTCTGCTTCGCATGCTGAAAGTCCTGGGTTCAAATCCCAGCACCTCCAAATTACATTATTAACAAAAAGCTTTGTTTTTAGGATTCAATTTTTTTTTTTTTTTTTTCTTGGGCTCTTTCTCAACAATGTCATAACGTTAATGAGTATTTAGTATGTCATTTGTCATCCACAAAAACTTTCGAATTTTTAATAAAATATGTAGTAACTATAAATTTACATAAAATAGTAAAACAAAAGTTACGGCAATTGTAATTTTGTTGCGCCTACTAGTAATTGTATAGTAAAGATGCACATTTGTTGTCATTGCCAAGCCCAGCCCCGGATCTACGATTTTTTCAAACCGGGGCAGACACTTGTTCGTGGCGCCCCCTCCAGCGTTTATTATGCTTTAACAAAAAAAATGTTTTCGTTAAAAAAAAAAGGTTTTTTTTTTCAAATAAATCTTTTGTATTTTTTTTGTTTTAAACATTATTTTGGCGCCCCCTGAAACTGCCGCCCGGGGCATGTGCCCCGGTTTGCCCCTCCTAGATTCATCATTTGAGAATCGGACTCGCACTTGGCCGGTTTCTAGTCTTATTATCAGTTGTTTATGAGGGAGGAACCTACCTAAATTATTATACTCTTTAAAACGAGCGGTCTATTTCTGAAAATAACTGCTAAGTCAAAGCCAAGCCAATTATCGGCTACAAGTCGATCAATACACATCCATTACAAACAGACCTCTGGTAGCTTTAATTAGACTTCGATTCGCGGGGTCAGCTTATATTCATTATTATAGTGTGAAATCGAAAACATGGTCATTGTCTAAATAAATTCGGCTTGCCATCCAGGTGTATGTCAATCAGTGTCATATTCAATGGCAAATAATTTATTATTTGTAGAATTGTTACAGTCATTGTGCGGCACGTGCCGAGGCTCTGCGCTCTATTGATTCGAGAAATCACTTGGGTACCTATGCCCGAACTACGGCCCTGAGTTCATATCAAAAATGTACGCAAGAATTTACTGAGGCTAAATGACCCCAATGGGGTTGGCCCGTGGTTGGCCTATGTTCAGTAGTAGACATCCATACGCGGATAGGATGATAATGAAACGATATCTTCTATCTATTTATATTTTGATGTAAACAATAAATTGATAGCAGGGCCGTCAAGCAATGCCGGGGCCCTTGGCACACAAGAATTTGGGGCCCCGTTGGAAAGTAAAAATACTAAATAATAATAATAAACAAATATCCTGGGACATTCCTGTTTCAATTAACATTTTAATTAGAATGTTGAAGGTAATTCTTTACTATATACCGAAAATAGTAACTAAAAACAGTAAACGAATATAGGTATATCGGCCTTTCGGGGCCCCCGTGAGTGGGCCCTTATGGTAAAGACGGAACTGCGTGATAGACGGAAAAGCTAAATTTGGTAAGATAGACGTTAGACATTTGAAAGTAGAAATAATAGTTCCTTGAATACAGCAAGGATGCCATATGGATTTGTTGTCCAAAATTTAATTCAAACAACCTAAAAATATGCAAAAGTATTATCAAATAAAACCAGAATAAAAAGAAGTTATGTTTGGAGATGCTGGGATTTGAACCCAGGACTTTCAGCATGCGAAGCAGACACTCTACCACTGAGTTACATCCCCGGTTAGTAAAGCTGTCGAAATAGTTGATTCGTATTCACAGCGATGACATCATTAACTATACTGGAGTGATTTTTAAGTAGGTATGTTTAGTTAGATGTTTAATTTAGTTTCCAATTATGAAAATAATATTAAAATTCAAATATTCTATTTAATAAAATACGGTCACATTTTTAATCGTTTTTAGATAATAAAAAATGTACTTTTATATATTAATGCTCAAATAATTATTCAAAAAGGATGACAATGTTTTTGTAAAACAAAATATCTTTGCTGTTGCAATAATCCGCTAGATGGCGCTGAACTATAAATTAATCATTCGTCAACTTTGCGCCCGTCCGATATCAGATTATCAGTTGCCAATGTTTTTTCAGTGGCACCCTTTTAATTAACCAGTGAAAATATTAAGCCCCTATATTGTTAATTTGTATAATAAAGATTAAAATTGAACTTTAAAACAAATGTAGCAAGGTTGGTTATCGTAAAATTTTGCTTTTGTTAGTTTCACTTAAAATATTAAGTGCGTAATTTTATTTTTTTATTAAGTTGGTACTTTATTATAGTCAATAAAACATTAACTTTCCTCTAAAACAGAATATATTAAATTCATTAACACGAGAAAACCCCTTTTGATACTGAACTATTATTAATAACTATTATTTCGATAGTTATTTTCAGTGTGTGGGCGGCGTTGCGTAAAAATCACATAAAATGTAATTACAATACGCCATTGTTGGACATCCCCCGATATCAACCCCTTACAAACGTCATGGTGCAATTATACAGTGGTTTGTGGGGGTCTAACGAATGGCTCCTTGTTTACTGTATTTATGGTCACCTTAGTTTTTGTTAGATAGATCGACTATTGATTTTGCAGTAAAAACTTATGCCATTATCTTGATTTTCTAATATTGATAAACTTAATTTTTCTTTAGAGTGAAAACTGTGATATTTTTGAAAAGTAGAGTATTTTTTTGCCAACGAATTAATCAAAAAAATAACTGGAAGAAACCTGTGAACTGAACGCCTGAAATGATAGTTATTTTTTTTTTTTTTTTTTCAATTAAATGGGCTTGCGTTTGGCCACTCACCCGCCCATAAGGGGCGATATCGAAGCCTAAGTTGAAACACGCTTACCCAGAAGAAACCTATTCACTCTGGCCTTGAAAGTTCATAGATTGTAAGCGTCAGGAAACACAGACGCCGGAAGCAAGTTCTCTAGATAGCCTATGGAGTGAAAGAGACATTGAGATGAGAGATACTTAGCCTATTTTTATCTCGGGAACCGGTTTATGTACCTGTTAAAAAAAACACATTAACCAATCATAAACCGTAGATCAAAGTTGTTTAGTTGCATTTTGTGACCATATTTTGGATATATACCTACCCTTACGGAGTTATAATGTATTACAATTCGTGTAATGTCGGTATCGGCACGGGCACGGTTCGGTGCGGGCGCGGCGAGCAGCCACCAATACGGACATATTCGACCATCTTCCCAGTTTGAATTATAACGCGGTACCGGGAACGATGGAGTTTGTACTATGATAGCAGAAGGTATTTTTTTATTCCTAGACAGTATGGAAAAATAACTGTTGATGTACTATTTCAACTGTGAGACCGACAAAGGAATTAAATTAAATAACGTACCACACGGCTACAGATCAAGCTATATATTTCCAGTATAAGCTGACCTCGCATTGTATAGGATTTCCGTACAATAGGAGGTCAGCTTATACTTAAAATTAATAGCTTAATCTGTAGCCGTGTGTACCAAAATATTGTTTTTTTTATGATTTCAATTCTGATAGGTAATTTACCGTCTAATTTTAAATAGATAATAAGTATTTACACACTATAGCTAGGTAGATTAGGCCTGGAACTAGGTAAACATTTTTTATGACCGCCATTTTGTTAAACTTATTACCTTCAAAAACTTTTAACATGAAAGATGTGGTATACTAGGTGTGGTAAGTACCTAACTAAATATAAGTATGCACAAAGCATATTTACGCTAATTATGTATTCGTAACATAAAGATAAGAAAGAAAAACAATATGTTTCCAGTAAGAAAATAAGTGTTTCGGGAAAATCGGGAACCAACTTAACGTGTTGTGGATAAACACAAACCAGTCCATTATAAAAAATGTTTAATAATAAGACTATAAGATGTAAAATTCTATACTGATTGAGGTATGTTTGCAAACTGCAATCCTTACTATCGTATATGACATCGACAACTCCACTAAATCTCGATGAAAGCCTAAAGAAAGACTTTGTTATAAAGCTAGTAAAAAAAAGAATTTAAATAAGTATCCCCAATGACTGTACCGAGTCACCGAGTGCAATTCTGTGAGGATACCCGGATCCACACCGACGCGATTGGATCGTGCACCGCAAGTAGACAGAGACGGAGCCATACCACCTGGCACAAGCCAGAGGGAAACCGAGCACGTCTCAAGATGACCAACGGCAGTTAGGGGTCAGGGGTGAACGCTCTTGGGTGAGATGTTATGGTACTGGTTTCCGAATATACGCTGTGCCGAGCGACTTTGCCGGGAGCTATGGGACTTGGCTTGTGAACCGTTTAATATTATATTACTAGTTACTTTTCGCCCCTGCGGTTTCGCCCGCGCTTCTAAAGGGATCTTATCTTTCCCGGAGATAAAAAGTAGTGGGTAGTAGGTAGGATTTTTTATACTAAGCCGGTAAACAAGCGTACGACCCGTCTGATGGTAAGCGGTTCCCTCACGCTTGCATCAAACGGGACATCACTCACACGTTACTGGTCCTCTCCCTCCCAAAAGAGCTCTGGCGATCTTACTCACTCGCAGGAACACAACATAAAGTTATTTGGCTGCGGTATTCCGTAAGGTGGAGATACATTCCCAGTCGAGCTGCTCTTTGAGCTAATAAACGCTACGCTCTAAACTCACACTGATTCCTGAACTGAGTCTTATTCATCAACAAACAAGGTTATTTTCCTTCTAAATACCTATCTCCTGTTAATCTTTTGATTCAAACTATCGACATCTGTCAGGTGTTCCTTTTTTCAACTGGCAACTTTTTTTAATTTAATGGGTTTGTTTTGTACTTGACCATACAGGATGATGATGAAGCGTAAGATGGCGCACGCTTCCCAAACTTATTCAATCTTGAAAGTTCTTAGATTGTAAGTCAGGAAGTACAGATTCCGGAATCAAGTTCCACTCCCTTGCTTTCCGCATTTGAAGGAGGATGCATAACGTTGTGTCCGTATGTATGGTACAGGTCGGTTAACGAAAGCTGGCACGTTCACAGTACTCATAAATTTGCAATCAGTCAAGTCTAATGGACGAATGCAAAAATAGACCACTCTATATTTATGAGCAGTAGCAAAAGCAAAACAATAACTGTCTCCTTCATACTCATAAGCTTGACTTTGCGCGAGAGAGACGGTGTAAATGTGTTGAAACGTGCCAGCTTTAGTTAACCGACCTGTATGTCAACAACGTATGGGTGAAACACTCCCGGCGTCTAGTGTAGTCACAGTGTAGTAGACTTCCTTTTTTATATCATCAATTTTATCTAAGAAGCTACGCCCTTAAATTAAAAAAAAAACTTAGTTCGGAGTTCAGTCTTTTGATTATAACAAAACAAAAGAGCACATTGTCATGTGTCTTAAGATGTAGCTGATGGAACATATCGGTAAAGATTTCCCTATTTTTAACCGACTTCAAATTAAGGAGGAGGTTCTCAATTCGGTTGTATGTTTTTTTTTTTTCTTATGTTTGTTACCTCATAAATCCGTCATATATTGACCGAGTTCAATAATATATCAGTTCAGGATTTGATTACGCCTTAGTGTACTTTGAAGTCGGTTTAAGTTTTTTGTAAAACAGTTCCATTATGGATTGAAGAGTTTAAGATTATTTTAATTTCATATAGTTTGGAAAGATGTAAAAAACTCTGATGCACGATTATTTGGTCTTCCATTACATTTGTTTTGGCACATTTACATTGTCACGAGAATTTTAGAGCCTCTACCTTCGTCTAGATTGGCAATACGTGGCAACAACACACGCTGTTATACATTCACCATCTTACAATACAGTCCACAAATCCAATCACCTTTTTGCACAAGTAATACGATATCCAATAAGAGCAGAGTGTCAACAAAATGTAATTTGGGCCACATTAGCAGGAGAGGCGATGCGTGAAATTTGCTGTTAGTTGCATGACATTAGTGACTGAGAAGTGGTTGATTTATGAATGCCCGCTGTGCCTTCGATTCCTTGGCTTTGATTGGGTTTTATTGGAACTTACTTGTTAGGCAGGACTTTAATTTTAACCAGCATAAGCCGCAATAGTCACTTCAAATTAAAAACATGCCTTTAAGAAAATGTGAGGAACAAAAACGAGCAGAAGTTAACAATAAGAACGAATAAATGATTTAGCGCAGATGTGACTCTATTGATTAATTATAATATTAAGAAAATACTACGGATATGCGTAAATACTAATTAGAATAAGGAAACAACAGGAGATTTTCACCAAATAATTCTAGTAAGAATGTTGAATAGACTGATTTTTTCGTCAAACTAAATGGAATCTTTGCAGGAATATGGATCTACTATTCACTACCTGTAAAAGATCTCGATGAACGGATTTTATGATAGTATCTTCAGAATTGTAAACTTACTGATTATGTGTCTAATGGTGCGTCCATGCTTGGCGAACCGAGCACGAGCCGAGCCACGAACGAGCACACTGCGAGCACGATTCGCGTAGCGTAGACGGGCTTGCGAGCCTCGAACGAGCATTCGTAGCGTGCTCGACTGCGCTCCGCTTGATTGTCAGTTTTTTCACGAACACAGGGATTCGCATCGCGCTCGTTGTAGGCTCGTTGAAGGCTCGTTAAGTACTTCCACGCTTAAAATCGCGAGCAACAAACGAATCCTGTTCGTTCGAGGCTCGGCTCGTGCTAGCTTCGCGTAGCATGGACGCACCATTACATAACCTTACTATAGTGACATGAAGACTCCGATCATATCCAATACCATAAACAGGTAAGTAAAGGAAACGTATCTCAGTTAATATTAATACTCGAATGAAACCAACATTTCTACCACACGATTTCGCGGTGGAATTTTATCTACAATGTAAATTGCAACTCGTTTCCCCTATCTCAGTAACAACGACCAACTCAACGACCCCATTGTTTATTTTCTTACTAGATTAGGCCGCTACAAAGGATACTGAAAGCCATTTGTTCAAAGAAAATGATATACTACCCATTCGTGCGTGTGACGACATGTATGCATATTACCAACATTGTAATACCAACCAAATCACTGAAAACACTGTGAAAACTAACGTACATCAATGACGGAGAGTAGAAAATCGTGCGTACTACTGCAGTTGTAAACGGTATTAGTAAAGTTGTTTGCGGTAAAGAAGTCGCGGAGGACGAAGAAAAAAGAATAAAATATGACAGAAAAGTGGACCCCGGACGCAATAAAATATCAATTTTTTACCGACATCCCCCTGTAACTTTGTTTTTGAATAGTTGGGATACTATCCGTAAATAGTGTAGAGTGAATTTTATTCAACTGCAATGATTCTAGCTAGAAGAATGTTCATTGAATGCTCTTTTCAAATCAGAGTGATTCCTGTACGTGGATTACGAAACTTTATTACAATGAAATTCTGATTGAAATAACCTCAATAATATTACAAAATCGGAAATGTTTCCATTTCTAATGAACCACTGTTTGTATTTGCAATTATCAGAACGTAAAAAAGTTATACCGATATATTGAACCGATTTCAATTCGAATATGATTGAAATTTAGTTACGTAATCGCCCCACTGGAGACATTTATAATGCTTCTTACAAACTAACTGAGATACTAATAAGATTTGTGAATTTCACTTCGCTTCATTCCACTGGATATCCTAAATTATTAGTTTTGTCAATTGAAATGATTCATCGTCACTCATCGGCCGCACTGTTTACATTTTGGTTTACATTGTTTGATAATTACAAGTTGGTGGTCGATTAATTTTTATGTCAGAGGTGTCCATAGATACCAGATGGATACGAATACCAGTGGGGTTGCTAGTGGGTTGCTAGTATGTTGGCGACCTTTACAAAGTTTAGATTCTACAAGACTACGAATAAGGCCTAATTTTAAAAAGGTTGGAAAGCACTTATCCATCGCACTCAAACTGCCATAAATTTGTCTTTAGAATCTGTCAAACTGTTATACAGAGTGTAACGGAAAGAGTATATTGATCATTACAGTAATCTACTTTTTTGGTAATAGGCGCACAGATCGCGGAAGATAAAATTTTATGTTAATACTAGCTGTCTCGCGCGGTTTCACCCACGTTTCCGTGATAAAAAGTAGCCTATAATACTCGGGGATAATGTAGCTTCCTATTAGTGAAATAATTTTTCGAATCCGACCGGTAGTTCCAGTGATTAGCCCGGTTAAACAAACAAAAAAACTCTTCCGCTTTATTATAGTAATAATATTATTAGTATCAAGTGACGTGAAAAGAAGACCCTCATTGAGCGGTGATACGTTGGTTATGATTTTAATTCAATAAACTTGAATGAAACAATTTTTGAGTAATTTATTTTAAGCCGAATCTTTTTATAGAGAGTCTACGTGATGTAGTACCTCCTTCGTTCGTATATACCCTTTCTGTTACACTCACTATGGATAAAAGTTACTCGATGTTGGTAAAATTGGGCCAAAGCTATACATATAAAAGCTAAATCGCCAACCAATTTTTTAAGGCGATGATTGCTCAGTGGTAGTGACGTCGGATACCGAGACGAAGGTCCCGGGTTCGAATCCTACAATGAGCTTGAGCTTTCGGTGAAGGAAAACATCGTGAGGAAACCATAGCACGGTGGTAGGGTACTTTGTAGTACCCGTCTGGCTGGCTACCACCCTCAAGTTGAAAATCTGTCGCCAAGCACCTATCGGTGTGTTCCGTCAGCTGCACTTGAGAGCCAGTTCCCTCTAGGCTTTGTGTGCTTACCACCTTCGGCCACATCATCACTTACCATAGTGAGATTGTGGTCAAACACAGGCCTATACAAAGTAAAAAAAAAAAAAAAACCTATCATTATCAGGTTTATTGATGGTGTATCACAGACAGATGACCGAGCATTTATCCAATTGCAATTCACTATATCCCGCGGTACGGTTATGAATAATTCAGGGAGTGGTAGTGGCCGAGCTCGAATCACACGCAACAATTAAAGAGGGGCAAACAGAAATCAATTAGCACCCGCTGCCTATTGACGAATTATTGCATTTACATGGAAGTTAGGGCTGTAGTGCAGTGTGAGATGGTTTTAGCGTGGCTTTAGTTATAGACAAATTGTTAATAATAACTTTAACTGGTCTAGACATTTCAAGAAGTCACGTCTGTAAATTTAGGTCACGATGAATGTTTTTTTTTACTGGCAGAAGGTGATAATTCAGAGAATTTTTACACCTTATGCGGACAATAATTCCAGTCCCACATTTATACTGATCTTGCGGATTAACTGTCATCATAGTAGCTATATTTTTTTGTCCGCGTAAGTGATAAAGTGATAAGGCTATTCTTGGACCGTCATTTTCTTGTCAATTAAAAAAAAATGGTTATTTTTAAAACCTCTGCCTCCTGGCAAATGATTCTCCTGTAATCCAGACTACTCCACTCTCGGGCCAATCTCAGCCGGACTTTGGCTGTCTTCTTGGTTTCGTCACCCCATCAATTGGGACCCTTTCTTTACGACCCTACAGAGAAATAGAGATTACTGAATTCTATGTCGACAAAGTTAAAGATACTACGATATTTTCCACCAAATCATTGGAATAAGTGCGTTAATGCCTTATTTCTCTTAACTCAGAAAAAAGCTTCACATATCTTTGTCAGAATATATCTCAACTCCCATCTAGTAGTGGCTCACAATCCTATATGACTTTAAAACAGACAGATGTAAAAGAGCCCCGCGACACGAGACGGGATCGATCGACTACATCACATGAGTGATAGCGCCTGAATAATTGCAACCCTATTAACATGTGGGGGTGTTTGTGGGTGACTTTTTGGTGAGGAGTTTGTAGTAATATCCGTTATAATTCAGGGATCAAACTTTTTAGCTTTGGCTGCATTTTCATCCTCTATGCCTTGAGCCTTCTCTAGGGTCATAAGAAAATTGGTGAATAATGACAGTTTTTTCTTTCAATTTATTCAATCATCTAAACTTTAGATTCTCAAGCATCAGACTTCACCTATCGCGCCACAGGTCGTGGGTTCGATTCCCACATAGAATATGCATTTGTGTGCATGAAAATGTTTGGATGACTTGAGTCTGCGTGTAATTATGTATATTAAGTAAGTATTTACAAACAAAAAGTACCTATTATATCAGTTATCTGGTTTCCATATTAACAAGCTCTGCTTAGTTTGGCATCAGATAACCGTGTGTGAGGAATGTCCCAGGATATTTATTTATTTATTTTATCATCAGACTGTAGACATTTTATGGGAAAATATATAGACGTAGGTATGAACCAATCTCCCTTTCACCCTTTCAGACTTTTCACCCTCATTTTGTGAAAGGAGGCCTGTGCTCAGCAGTGGTACATTATAGGCTGATGATGATGATGATGATAAACCAATTGTTAAATATAAAATGCGTAATAAAGAATTTTATCTCATAGGCATCCGGCTCGAAGGACTACATACTGCAGAACATAATTTTAAGCTCTTCGATTCATATGACAAGTAACAAGACATTTATTGTTATTTCCGGGTCATTTAACAATTCAGGAGCATAATACACAAACAACCTTTTCATAGACTACCTATTGACTAAGAAATTCTCACGATACTTAAAAGATCTTTAAGGGACATCAAATCGATCACCCACAACTATGCAATGCACCCACGAAGGCTAATAAATCCAGCGGTGAACCAGAAAGAGTGACCCTAAGCATTGAAATAGGTAATACCACTAACCATGTGTTTGGACTACTGAACATCTTGGACAAAAGGATCTTTGTATTCGACCGGGATATCTTTGCCATTCTAAACTTTAATGCCATACAAATTTACACCTTACAGCCTGACAAATAAGAGAGTGTAAGTTCATTTTCAAGGGTCAGAAATGTTTGTTAGTTTACCGGAACTTTTGCGACACTTTCAATTGTTTTGTGAATGTAATGTCGTGGGAAGATCGAAGGAGTATTTTGGTTTTGGTGTTTGTATTGACCGTAAGGACATTGTCGGTTAGTTCATAACATGGTTTTTAGTGATTCATGTTGTTTGAAGGTGTAACTGGTTTTGATACTTGACATTGTGATTATGAAAAAATTTAAACTGATCAGCACATATTTTCATACTGTAATATTTGCACGCCATCGTGGCAAAACATGAAGGTCCTTATATAATTTTAATATTTTAATATCAATTTACTAACCATGTTTCTGGCAAATAAATGATCTTTATCTTTAATTTGTCATTTAAATGCCAATATCAAAAAATTGGGTGTTTTTTACCGTGTATAGGCCTGAATTTGACCACAAGTTCACCATGGTAAGCTGATGCTGAGCTGATAGTAAGATGATGCGACCGGAGGTGGAAAGCACACAAAGCCTCGAAGGAATTTTCGGCTTCATATATGTTTAATATCTAAATTTTATTAATAATAGTAAAGCTGCTGTTCAATTGAATTTATTCTACCTAAAATAATGTTTTCGGTGCACTGAACTGAAGTATTAGTAGTATTATTTACCTATGAGAAGCAACAGAAATATACTAATTCAACTCAGATATTAAACATACTATGAAGCTGAAAATGTGACGATTATAACCCCTCAGGCCACATTTTATCAGATTTGTTAACTAACATAATAGGCTATAAAGTCCCTACATTGTGTATTATCAATTGTTTCAAGTATCAAAACCTCCCCCTTCCCGTACAATGCGCAAGCGCCGGCTGCGAGCGCCGACCACTCGACTCCCTCATTGTTCACCACACATCACAGAGAAATGATATACAACCACAAACATCGCATTGTAGTGCCGACGACCATTGTTTGAGCATTCTCCAGATTTTCTACTGAGAGAGTTGCTCTTGTTGTTTGTGTAAAATATTTACGTCAGACTTAGTATTTTGTCTTTGTGTGAGATGGCTACTGTTGGTCAGTTCGCTTATTTATTTGCAATTTAATATCGTAGTTAATTTTGTTTCATCATGAATTAGTAGTATTGACAAACTAATGGTAGCTTGTGGATTCAGTGAAGGAAATCATCCTGCACGATGGTAGGTTACCATCCTCGAGATGAAAGCTGTCGCCAAAAGTGCTCCAGTTGAAAGGCAGTTCTTCTTGGCTTTGTGTACTAGTACTCGTAACGTTTGTCCTCATAAATCAAAAAATTAAAATGGAACTGGACTGGACTCATTATGAGGACAAACAGAGAAAAATGGACGAAAGACGTCATGGAATGGTACCCCAGAAATGGGAAAAGACAAAGAGGACGTCAAATAAAGAAATGGGAAGATGATTTACCAAAATAATGGAGAAGATTAGCTCGCGACAGACAAGTGTGGAAGGAACTAGGGGAGGCCTATGTCGAAGGACAAGCTGACAAAGGAAATGGTTGCTGAAAAAAAAAAAAAACTTTGTTACTAATTTTCTTGTGTTTAAAATTTATAAATTATTGTATTATTTAAGTTAAAAGACTCATTGTCAGCGAATAAAGGCTTTATCTATCTATCTATCTACTCGTACCGTTGCCGCGTTGACCACATCATCTTGGTATCACTAACTATGATAAGCAGCCACCAGCTAATTCATACTAAACAAAACCCACTTACATGAAAATCAAATTAAGTATCGAAGCAATATTAGTTTTTTTTTGGCACCGAATCTTAATTATTCTAGAAAATTCAAAAGCATCTCGTAATTTCAATTCGACATTTATCCAAATTTCAAAACAGTCAAGTCAATCAGTCCCCATGTAAAGTAACAAAGAGTCACAGTCTCGCAAGTACCAGGGGTGCAGGAGTCAGAGCGGGTAATCGTATGGCGCGACCATGTTTTCATTATCCCATCCCCCGCGAGCCCTAACCGATGTCGAACAAAACCTTCCGGCCCATTGTCTTCTAACCACTGTGCAGTATTACCGTTCATGTGATTGGAATCGATCTAGTCTAGTGCTGTTATTGTTGTTGAGTTGGTTTTTTAAACTTGAAGGTTTAAAATAAGGAATGATAGTGGTTTTACTTTTTATTCTTCAGTTAGACGCACGATAACAATTTGGTACAAAGATTGTCAGTTCACAGAATTATAATAATGCTGTAAGATAAATATAAAAAATATAACCCTCCTTCCGGATCAGAAGGGTAAATACAGATCTAAATACATGTTTTTGTTTACACAACACAGAGTTTGTTTTTCAAAAATGTGTAAAGAAAGAAATAAAAATAGTAGATTGAAAATGTATACTTATGTCGTAAAAAATGGAATCAATGATGCGTAAATAGCAACAATATCACGAATGAGAAACTTTTAAAATACAATTTAAGTTCCTCGAATTTTAGATACCTATCAAATAGCATTAAATACATTATCCGCAATGCGAATACCAGCGCCACAAGAGAAAATAAAGTTTTCCCCACGATTAGAAGGAGTTCAAAGTAAGAATTTTGTCATCGAGGCATTGTGCCGTGATGGGTTCTTTAATAACGAGGGGTTTGTCTCCTCCCGCGATCACCAGCCATGCTGTTGAATACCTCATGTCTATTGACTTTTTATCTATGGACATGTTGGTTGTTGATTAAGTTTTGTTTTTAATTTTAAGTTGTTTCTGTCTTATTTCATAAGTCATCAATAGGACATGTATTATACACATCCAAATAGTTAGAGAAAATATTTTGATAAATGGAATCATTATTTTCGAATTTACAGCAGATTTTATGTTTTTTTTAAGTTACACTTTTCACATTCAACATCCTAACGAAATGTATGGGAAAAGATTTTTCGATTTGTGGTATTTCTAGTACCTACCCTAACCTAAACTAACCTACATAAGACTCCTAAGACCATATTCGCATGGTTTCGACCCTTAGGTTTGTTTGCCCTTACTGACTCGTCTCAAATTTCCACTCTAGTCTGTCTGTGGCTATTTTACCAAATAATATTGGGAATACGTAGGATCTGCTGAGATACTACTAATATATTACTAGCTGTTCCCCGCGGTTTTACCCGTGTTCCCGGGATAAAAAGTAGCCTATGTCCTTCTCCATACCATAGCTATAGGCTATCTGCATGCCAAATTTCATAATGATCCGTTGAGTAGTAGTTTAGATGTGAAGGCGTAACAAACAAACTCACTTTCGCATTTAGAATATTACTAGCTGTCCCCCGCGTTCCCGGGATAAAAAGTAGCCTATGTCCTTCTCCATACCATAGGCTATCTGTATGCCAAATTTCATGATGATCCGTTGAGTAGTTGAGGCGTGAAGGCGTAACAAACAAACTCACTTTCACATTTATAATATTAGTTAGGATACCTATATACTTAGGATTTATTTATACTTTTAGCTTCCCTTTTTAGCCCCCCAGAATGTCCAGGTAGCACTTATGAGAGCCAGTTACTCAAGGCTTAGTAAGAGATGGAAACTCGTACCCTATCTGCATCACCCGTGGCTTCAGCTGAAAATCAGCGCTGTAGTTATCTGCAGCACATGCTGAGCTGGGGCCTTTTGGACCCATCATAGTACTCCAATGTTGCAAAATTTTACTGTATTGTTTTTTTTTTTTATTATTTTGGATATTTATTGTATTATAAACGTATTGTATTGTTGTGTATTGTGCTATTTTGATGTGTCCAATAAATGTTTCTTTCTTTCTTTCTTTCTTTCTATCTGCCTTTTTGCTTATATTCAAGTTATAAGGCAATATATTATCTCTTATACAAAGAGGCATCGTTAATGCAAAAACAAGGGAATCAGGTACATACCAGCCCATCAATTAGAGACACCCGCCGCTATCCATCATGCCGGGGTATGTAGTGTTTTAATTAAAGAATGTACCCAGGACACCGATTTGGTGACGTGTCCAGTGTTATGAATGATGTATCTTTATTCGGCAAAAATAGGCGCGAAATAATGTTGATGTTTTATGTTAATATTTTATGTTCGATGAAACATATATGGTAAGTCAACGCTACGCGAACTTATCACGAGCTGAGCACACGTGGAGCACGGATTCGCGAACGAACTTCTCCGCCGATGGTCAGAAATTCTGCACACTGGTTCCATAAAGATCCCACCCGCGTCAGGGCTGCACTTGAGAGCCCGTTCCTGCTAGAATTTGTGTGCTAACCAAATTCGGCCACATAATCACTGACCGTGGTGAGATTGGCAAAGGCACACATACTACTAATGTACTTTATCTAATAAACATAAACAATTGATCGAGACCTCCGGAGACCAGCGGGCGGGGAGCTTTTTCCGCCAACGCGTCAGTTTGGCTATCCAAAGAGGAAACGCTGCCAGCCTTCTGGGAACCTTGCCGTTAATCGGAAGCAGCGGCAGGCTTGAGGAAACTTTCTATATTGATTATATTTTGTAAATATAGATTGTATTTTTAACCGACTTCAAAAAAAGGAGGAGGTTCTCAATTCGGTTGTTTTTTTTTTTTTTTTTTAACCGACTTCAAAAAAAGGAGGAGGTTCTCAATTCGGTTGTGTTTTTTTTTTTTTTTTTTTTATGTTTGTTACCTCATAACTCTGTCATTTATTAACCGATTTGGAAAATTCTTTTTTTGTCTGGGAGGGTACACTTCCCGTTTGGTCCCATTGTCATCAGATCAGGATTTGATTACGTCTTAGTGTACTTTGAAGTCGGTTGAAGGTTTTTGTAAAACAGTCCAATTATTTATGTACATATTTGTTGTTAATAAAATAATAGAACATAAAAAACATATTCATATCGTATCAAAATGAAACTCTGTCTTCAAACCAATTAATAATTCCGCTCTTTGTTTAAAATCCCACTTTGGAATAATAAACCTTAAATCCATAAATCCTTAACTTTACCGAAGTAAAACCGTCTGTATACCGATGAAAATCTCAATTCGACCTAATTAAAACATATTTCGCCACAGACAACGTTATCTTTCAACCTACCTGCTTTTTGAGCCTTTCATTTCCCCCAGCATTTTCATATGAAAACCCAAAATTATCTTGAACTCTATGCTGTAACGGATAGGGATTAAAGTTCAATAGAGGGGTTATAAGGTAAGGTGCAGGATTTCATGTCACAGAACCCTCCTTGGGCAATATTAATAAGGAGAATTAAGATTAAAATTATATTAAATTTTAATATTGTGTTGTATTCAGATTATTCTCAAGGAAATTTTAATATGGGCTTCTTTCTTTGAGTTTGGGTCTTTGTTGCTGAGATGGTTGATGTATTATACTTAGGTATGTGTCGAATTTTTCCGTTCTATGTACTGAGTACATACCTACTCAAATTCTTACTGGCTATCGTTTTATGGGCTCAATTTCTCGTGACACTTTGATATGAGTGCGAGTCGGTTCTCGCTCGATAGTTCCTTACATATGACTAATAAACCGTTTTTTAATCTAGATATTTAAGAAAAAAAAATGTTTTGGTCATAATCTCAAACTACATTATGAATAAGCTTTTTCTGTAAGTATTTTCTTTTTTAATATAGGACATAGTCTTCTCAGTTTAATTGTATTCCGAACCGGTGGTAAATTCAACTGTATGTACCAATTTAACGTTCATAAGTGCCTTACCAGGGCCTATTGAAAAATGAATTTTTGAATTTTAGATTTTTTATATTGTACTCTCAGATTACAGAACAAAGCAGTAAAAGTAGAGCGCAAGGAACACGGGAGTGAAAAATGCAAATACAAATAGAAAAACACATAGCTGGTATTCGCTTTTGAATTTGCTTTGTTTCAAAAGCGAACACCAGCTATGTGTTTTTCTATTTGTATTTGCTTTTTTTGCCTCACTCCCGTGTTCCTTGCGCTCTATCTGGTTCTGTACATCTGTTCTCTATCGGTTGTACATAATACACAGAAATTTCAAATTCCTAACTAGTTTAGTTTTTGAAATAAAACCCGTAACAATTTTTTGTTTTTGATTTTGTCATTGAGCATAAACATAATTATGATGTCAATGCCCTTTGAAAAATCATTTAATGCGATTTCAAATTCAATATACGGGTTTGGTCAACATTCTACATAAAATATCCAAATTTTAGGTCTGTGACTTACTCTATTTATGAGCTGGATATCCGGGACATACGGACGCACGGAAAGACAACAGAGTGAAAGCAATTAGGGCTCCGTTTTGTAATTTGGTTCATCTTGGTAGGGAACCGTAAAAAAAAAATGAATCACCCTCTGAGCTTTGCGTGACTTTATTACCTTCTAAATATTATAATAATATAATTTTATTTCCTTAAATTCCAAATCAACTATTCTCACCGCATAAACAGAACAAAACAAAAGTAACAAAACTTGGACAAACAATATCTTATAACAAGTCGCTTCCGAAAAGTCGGTTTTCCACCGCGTCCGGCGACATACTTTGAATAATTAATTTTATAGAAGGGTCACTCCCCCCCCTCCGCCCGCGGTCCAATCATCACTAATCAAGGCCTATTGAGAATACGAGGCCTTTTTATAAACGCTTCACGCTCGCTTACGTTCGTAAAGTTTTGAATGGAATGAGCTTGGTCTGTTACACAATATAGTTTTTGGACACAGATCTTGCGTGTCAGATGTGTGGTAGTGATAGTTAATTAATGGTTAAAGTAATAAACTTATAAATTATTCCTTATAAATACAACGTGTAAAGAGTATATCTATCCAAAAGACTAGATCTTCTTTCTGTCCTCCGTGGACTAGATACATTACGTTTATACTCGATACAAAATGTCACTCAAAATAAATGACTTAAAAAATCATACTAAATGTATGCTTTCAATTTTATTGAATTAAAATCATAACCAAGTACCAACGTGTCGCCGCTCAATGATGGCCATTATATTTATACGTCACTTGCTAATATAATTATACTGGGTGATTTCGAGATGGAATATTTTCGAAACCTATGTTGGGTTAGTCATGCTGAACAACTTTTACTAATTTTTTTTTTTTTACTTTTCATACATTATGATCGAGGAAGGTTGACAACTTGTAAGAAAAAAATTGAGAATTCACTATTGGTCCCATAGTAAAAGTTGTTCAGAATGACTAACCCAACATAGGTTTCGAAAATATGCCATCTCGAAATCTCCACCTGTAATGGTGCGTCCATGCTTGGCGAACCGAGCGCGAGCCGAGCCTCGAACGAGCACACTGCGAGCACGATTCGCGTAGCATGGACGTGCTTGCGAGCCTCAAACGAGCGCGATTGTCAGTTTTTTCACGAACAAATTGATTCGCATCGTGCTCGTTGTAGGCTCGTTGTAGGCTCGTTCGTGGCTCGGCTCGTGCTCGATTCGCGAAGCATGGACGCACCATTAGAATATTCCCTTTTGCTACATGTGCGCCTAGTACCAAAGAAGTCGTATCGTGTACGTTATATCGAATTGTAGGGTGTAAGGTATGATACTTTTCTAGCCATTGTTTTGTAGCCTATATGGTAGTGAGACAACCAAATGTTATACTAACTATTACCAACCACTAAAAATGTCACCTGTACAGTCACAGACAGCTAAATCTATGCTAAACCGAGCCAAATGTATATTCATTTACCATCCATACATATTCTATTTCGCGATCTAATGAGCACTGAAATATCACTCGACCGACCATCTGTACCTGATCGAACGCGTGACCACACCGGACCGTATGGACAACTATCGTTACTCACCCCTTATCTTACAGCATTATCATACGACAATTTTAAAATATCGACGTACATTGCCGAGTGAGATGAAGTAGTTTTTAAAGTGGCGGTGTAAAACGGGTAATGGTGATCAAGCAGTGTGTTCTTAGTAATAAGATATAGGGTAAAGTGACATGTTGTTGACTGCACTATTAATCTGTTACACGCAGTTTTATTTATACGTCCGCCATTGCGGTAATGTGAGCGCTTTGCACTCTCCGAGCAGGTTTTTGATTCAGTTTTATTACCCGGCTTTTAAGTTTTGTGTGTTCGTATTTGCATAATTAAATTAAATATTAATTATTGTTTATTATTATTGGCATGGCCTTGGACGTTCGTTAAGGCATAAATAACAACGGTTTAAAAAAGAGATCATTGGAGAAAAAACATTTTTTTTATCAAGCATTTTTTTTTGCAAGTAGCTTCAAAAGTAGCGTTAAAAATGTAAAGTGCATACAAGTATCAAATTAACATTTCGATTAAATTTTTTTTGGTCACACGAGAGGGCAACACTACCCAGCCATTAATTGGGTTACAGTCAGGGAGGGTTCCACCTCAGGGGACAGAAGGGTTACTCCTCAGGGAGACAGCCACAATTGATTGAGATGGATGTTGTCAGCGCACAAATTCAGAGACAACTTTTTCATCTTTTTCAACCCCACGGACGCCATGTTTGCTATTGTTTTTTAATCTTTTTCTCGTTGAAAAGGGTTGAGTTTAATCAGTTGGTTAGCGGAGCTAATTGTTTTTAACTTCTTGAGAGGTTTTTGATTGGTTTATTGCATGATTCTTTTGAATTCTTTGTTTTCTTATTTAGTATTGTTAAGTTAGTTTGCAATTTTTTTATGTCTAAGAGCAAGACTAGCGAGCGAAGCGTCTTCGTTTTAATTTAGCCAAAAATGCTCCGATGTCCGGCTGTTTTCCTCTACAGGTCGAATTTCTCAACTGATTCTCGTGAAATTTTGTGAGCAGGTTAGGTATTTATATGGATTTAAACGGTCAAACTGAATCGACGAAAAAAATTAATATAATTATCGAGAATCGTAAGGAGTACAGCTCACAGAGTAATACCTTCTATAATCAATTTCTTAGGTAACTGTCTTATTTTACTGACTAGGTACATAAATAGGATTTTATTGAAAGCAAAAACTGGGATTACTCTTTTTTTTTTTTATTTGTTCAAGTCTTTGGCCGCAATCCCGCCATGGTAAGCTATGAAGCCATATCAGCTAACTCAAACCATATCCAACCAATATCTACATTGCCACCAACCGAACAATATCTGACCGGGGATAGATCGCCTGACCGATAACTAAAGATTTAACATAAATACCTTATGTAACTACGATCACGGTTCTTCTATTCCAATCCTTTGAATATGACGCAAATTATTTTGCAGACATCTGCTCCTAACATAACTTACATTACTACTTTCAATCTCGAAGTTTCAACATTATGAGAACTAAGCGAGCAATAGATGGAGTTTTATGCGGTTGTATCGATTTGTGTAGGTGTGTTGGTAAGGGGGCAGATGTGCGATAACCTCAGATAATCCTTGGATAAAATCTCATGCGATCTGCCTCGGTACGCGATAGCATGAAATTTTACATCATATAAAGTTTCACATTGAATTACTATTGGTCAGTTTCTATTTAAAATGGACTTAGCTCTTTGGATATTTATTTTTACTAATCTTACTAATTAGTTTCATTGTATATGACGTAGCAGGAAACACAATTTTTTTAGTGTGCCATGTTTTCGCACAGTCGCGCGGGCAAACTCGCCTATCCCGCGTACGCTCTCCGCGCTTAACGCTCTCTTAGATGCCAGTATTGTGACTTGTTTGCGGATGAATGGAAGAAGATTTTGTCGGCGTGTTTGGTGTACTGTGAGAAGAATGTATGAAAGTTGTGTCTTTGATTAGTTGTAAGTGGCCTGCGGCCGTTTCTAACAAAGTAAAATAAATAAATAAATAAATATGACAAGGACGCATTTGAACGAATTGTTTGCTTCGAGGACAATAGTGATTCAACTTTTTTAAATGATAATATCTTCTTAGCTAAGTAGGACGAATGATGATCAAAATACCTGTTGAATACTTTTTGTCCGTTTTCAAACTTTTGAATTTAAATAATAGAAAAAAAAACAAATATTCCAAAGAAATGCTGGCAGATACATAAAAAAATCTTTTTAAAATTAGAATGTTTTGAACATTATCAGTATGAACCTGATAAGGATCTGGTGACGTCACACTGTGTCAAAGCCTGCATAATATTTTCATTAGGCTATCACTTGACGCGAGGTGTCATTGTAGTCATTTGTCACTTGTCACTTGGGTGATGGCGAAGCCGGTGGTCGCTCTTGCCTTGATTGAATACGTACTTGAATGGATTCTTAGCATCTGTTTGTTCGTTAAGCTGGAAATATGGTTGAAATATAGGAATTTGTAGACGAATAGGCAAAAATAAGAACTTCATATAGTTACTGTATTGAAGAAATGTAAAATGCAAGGACTACGTCATTATAAACATCTTTACGTATGCAGAGATAATAAAGTTAGCCAAAGAAATTGTTTGTGAAACTATCTAGGATTCTTTTCACGGAACTTACATTTTGTAGGGAAAGTTAACTAGTTGTTTTTGTAAAATTAGAATAGTTACTGTTACTCATAACATAACAAAAACAAAATAGCTGAAATATCTTTACTTAAACTAGCTATCCCGCGCGGTTTTACTAATGTTCCTGGGATAAAAAGTATGCTATAATACTCGGGGATAATGTAGCTTCCTATTAGTGAAAGAATTTTTCGAATCCGACGGGTAGTTCCAGAGATTAGCCCGTTTAAACAAACAAACAAAAAAGCTCTTCCAGTTTATTATATTAATTAATATATTATTATATAATATATAAATTAATATATTAGTATAGATATTGAAATGAAATGAAATGATATCACACAATATTACACAGGGATTTAATTCATATACCTAATGCATTTTTATGTATACTCAGCCATTAAGCAAGATTAGCTTCTAGTTAAACAAAAAACATCAAAGGCGCAATAGAAAACTTTTCCAATTTCCATCCAAAAATCCCTCAAAAGGATTTGCATGCCAGGTCCAAACAAAGAGCACGGTATTTTGCAATATTTTCAATACCACAGCATGGGTCCGCGCAACTTAGGGGTACGTCTTTTGTCCTGCACTTTAATATCTGTGGGAATGGACATACCGACTCCATTTAGGTAATTTATCATTCTTAAACTAGTGTGGAGACTATCGACTATTATCCTTAGCCGTGTAGTCTTGAAAGGGCGAAGACTGCGCCCTTTGTCCGGACATGTTCAAATTAATGACGGATTTGGCCCCAACGGGTTTTGGTATTAGCAATTTTGAGCACCGGACACGGGAGTCCGATGTCCGATACATATGAATTATATGGTATTTGGGTTCCCATAAAATCGTGGACGCTAGTCTTGACCAGATATGGCGAGGGTCAGTTCTGAAATAATAATTTTGAAAATGATTTATTTCAGCATAACGTTCATAGTTTTTTTGAACGAAATTTTAACTCAAGTCATCCTAAAAATCATCGTCAAACATACAATTATTATGTAAATTATGTTTATGCTAATAAAATTATAAGACATGGCTGGCTGGTAAACTTTAAATCATACTACAATTTACTTTGGTACCAAGAAATCTGCATTACAATAAAAAGAGACTTCATAAAGGGAGATGACCACTGGCAGCTTCATTCAAAGAGAGGTCAGTCGACAAGTTCAACATTATTTTATAAGCCACGAGCCCAACACACTTTCTTTGAAAACTATATAAAACGACGGGGATGAAATTGAGATGATGTTTTTTAATGTCCAAATGTGACAGAGGACACGAGACGGATTTTTTTAAAATTAGGGAGATATTTGTAAAGTCGGAAGATCTTTTTATTACAACTGTTATTTGTAACGGGAATTATTTATTGAAACTGCTTTCTTTGGGTAAGAAATATTTTTCACAATTTTTGATAAATTCAAAGATTTGCAACAAAAACCACCATTAGTCTTCAAAATTAATGAATCAATTCGAATTGTTAATGAGGAAACAAATTTAGCGGAAGATTTTTGTAATGTCAACGAATTTACGACGCCTTTGGACATATGTCCCCAAAGAATCCAACATTGCATGGAAATTAATGATTATACTGTAAAGCGCAGACCGGTCCGTTTGTCTGTCATCTAATTTATTACACGTAAATAGTTCTAAAGACCGTTAGCTGTACACATACAGATAGATTGTAAAATTTAAATAGAAAATAAATAAGAGAGTGTAAATACAGTAAAAGTGTCCGTCTGTTTATGACTCAGGTGGCCACAAATACGTTCAGTTGATGAAGATTTACTGTAAAGAAAACCAAGGGTCATAGTTAAAATTGAATATTTCGATTGCAATTGGAATTTATATTGAGACGACATTCCTTATTGAATTAATTCATTACTTTTATATAGCTTCTGTAGTTCATAACTTAGAGCTAATCAAATATTTTAAAATTAAATTTGGTTTGGAAATACCAGTATCGTTTAACGGTTGGTTATAAATATTGATAATCCTAACTAATATTATAAATGCGAAAGTGAGTTTGTTTACGCCTTCACGCCTCAGCTACTCAACGGATCATCATGAAAGGCATGCAGATAGCATATGGTATGGAGAATGACATAGGCTACTTTATATCCCGAGAACGCGAGTGAAACCGCGGGGGACAGCTAGTCATGAATAATATCGTAAGTATTTTTGTCTTGAATTTGACAATCTCACCATGGAAAATCAAGATATGGTCGAAGGTAGCAATAGATGGAAATAGGCTCTTGAGTAAAGCTTTAACAATAAGGGGGTTGAAGAAAGTACCCTTCTTCAGTCATTCTTGTCCACTATCATCGTCTACGATAAAAACATAGACATATAAAAAAATCAAGACGGAGTGTCACCTTATAAGAAATGAAGCAAAAAAATTCCACCGTGTGCGTGAGTAAAATCAGTGCCGGGCCAAGCAGGCACAAATGGTACTGAGCCTTATTTTCACTGTCAACGTCTCAAAACGGAATGACAACCGATCGGCTTCCTATGGTGTATATGTGTGTGTGAGGCCATGTATTACAAGAACGCCGGCTTCCTATTACTTGCGTCACTTAATACCACAGACCGTTCCGTCTTTAATTTTTTCTTGGTCTGAGAATAAAAAATAAAATATCAATTAAACTAAATGTATCTCTCAGTTACAGTAATGACATCCCTTCATTAACAAAGCATTATCTATAAGTCCATTATGAGTACAATCCACCTTAATATATAACACCTGAACAACTCCGATTACGTATAATGAGTACAAAACCTTTTGTAACCATTCAGCCACCGATATTAATAAAAAAGGGATGACTTAGCCCTTTGTATGGACATGTTTACTCGATAGAATGACATGAATGTTTAGAAGCAAAAAAGCTAGGCGAGGGAGATGTTACGGCGCTGGAGAACCAAAACTCATTATGCGGTTGGTAATGTTAAATTTCGCGTTGATGTTAGAGAATAAGGACTAGTTTTCAGTGATTTTAAATGTAGTCAGGTGTAAATCAATGTGGTTATAGTTGTAGAATATGATCAGTGACCTCTGGCATCTAGTTGTGTGGTTTTAAATGATTGACGTTTGTATGAGTGGCGCGCAGCGAGAGAAATTTGGAGAATTTTGGAGACTAAATTAAATAGGCACCTTGATATTGTGTAGATACAATGTTTTCTTAACTACTGTTTTTAGAGGTTGAGTTTTTGTGCTGTGTTCAAGTAAAAATACAATTAAAAAATAAACTACAATTATTTTATTTAACTATTATTGTTTAAATAATATATGTATATGGTTATGGTGCTATTGAAATAGCAAATAAAAATGGCTAAAAAGACACTAATTTGATTTAAATATCCAAAGTAAAAGATAATAATAATATAACCTATTTGCAACAATAAATAAACATTACAAATCTATGAATGAATCGATAGAATGACCTATACAAAATACTGAAAAAATATATTAAGTAAATAACAAAAGCTTCCTAATTACTCTAACCACTACTGAAGAACAGAAGCCGTTTAGAAGAAAAAAAAACTGAACAGATCGTTTGCTTACTACAATAGATTAAAAAAACAAAAAGGCCTCACAATGGTGACAATACCGACAATAGGATCTATGGGAAAGGTACAAAAGTCGTTTTTATTTATTATATTGTTTGTATAACCAAAGGTGACGAGAAAACAAATACTGCTTCTTTATACAGCACAACCCCTTCTTAAATACAACCAGTTTAAATTGAAACAAGACTTGAAGCATCGGCCATGGGATTGAGAGATCGTGAAACAGTGGATTACGATACCAATTTAACTTGAGACTTGATTTTATGTTACTGTAGAGAGTTGCGTAGTTCAATTTAGAATTGTGTTGGTGCTGTTTTTCAGAGATCTAATTGCCCATTATAATGATACTTGATACGTCTAGGTGTCTGGCTGTTTGTTATGAATAAAGGGTAAGATAAGAAGTAGAATATTAGCTATTACGGTTAGAATGGTAATTTTGAATAATCTTGATATTCTCAAGGAAAAGTTATAATCTTACGAAAAATAATCAGGCCAGAATTTGTATGTTTCAAATCAGTTAATTTAAAAGTTTATTATTTTAATCACGGGGATGTTACCTAGCTCAGTGTCATATGGACAGGGTTGTGGAATCGAATGATACAATGATGTTGACCTTTCGGTAAAGGAAATTTAAGTTTCAAATCTGTCGCCAAGCAATTACAGGTGTGTTCTCGAAGCTGCATTTGAGAGGCTTTGTCTTCCAGGCATGTATGCTTACCACCTTCGGCCACATCATCTCTGATCATAGTAGGATTACACATACATAAGCCCATTCTAAATATATGAATAAATCTTTTCAACAAACAGTAAGTAATAAAATCTCAAAGCTTGATTAGTGTGAAACAGTAAATCGTCATGAAGTCACAGTACAAAACCAGAGTCAAAATTTAATACAATAAACAAACAATACTAACACTACCACTTTAATGGACTCTTCAAACACTGCGAGTGTCCACGACCGGTCTAACGGACCCGATGATTCATCTATGACATTAATAAACCTTTTTATTGAAACTCCTTTGTTTAACTCTATTGTGCTCCGTGCAAAATTATTCATAGAACCATTAACTTCTTGAGTTTGCTATTGTGATTTCTACGTATGCAAATCTTCGGTCCGGAAGACCCGGACTGTGACTGATTGGTTTGAAAAAGTTTCTCATGGCAGGGTTACGGTCATCTAATGACGTTTCGTCAATGTGGGAAAAGAGTTTTTGGGTTTTGGGATGACTTGTAAATTTTGTGCAAAGGGTTTCCGAATGTTATGAATGTTTTTTTATGAAATTATTCTATGAGGTCAGATATGAAATATACGTAGTGATTTACCTAAAGGAGTATGAGAAAACATGCCAAAAACATAAAGGGAATTACAAACTGCAAAAAAGGTTGGTTATAAAATCTACGTAGAAATTTTAAACCTAAAATCTAATTAAATTAAAACCACACTCATCAACACCATCACGTTGGAACATAAATCTGTAATAACATAATCTGTCCCCAACCCTTCACCGGCGCGCGGTGGACCCGACCGCGGGGCTTTAATAATGCATTCGCCATTAGTTAACCCGCAGATGCTGGGACCATCTTCAAGTATAATTCTAATTGCAAAGAGGGTGAAAGGATTACGCTTGCCCGTTCCACCGGCTTGGTTTAACGTATCTTTTGCAAAAGGGTTATTAATTTTACGTTGGTCAAATGTGAGGTGGAGTTTCAAGCGAACCTTTTATATGATGGAAGAAAAATATAGAGAATCGCTCGCGGCTTGGCTTAATTCCGAAAGATGCTACTTTAAGCGGGCTACCAGTAATTAAATATTTTTAGGATCCTTACTGTAAGTTCTTTCAAATGTGTCCCCACACGATATGTCTTAGGAGTAATATTAAGTGCGCGTCATCAAGATTACCTATCACCATGCCAAATATTAAGTTTCTACCTTGTTCTTATATGTCTGTGGTTTCTACGTTGCTTGATCTTCGAGTAAAACCTCTTTGACAGATTGACGTGTGGACAGTACCAGTTTGAATATAAGGGTTCCGTTTTTTCCTGCTGGCTTTTTCGCAGCCCACGTGGGCAGGATAACAAAACAATAGAAATCAATTGGGTTAAATTCCGGAGCTTTAATAATAATCATGTAAAAAGAAAAGCATTATTTCACCACTCCACAAAATCAAATATTTGGGATCCATCTATTATTTGAAATAGGCAATACTTGTAAAAGAATTATTGTTAAGACTTTCATACTAAATTACTTCTATATCTAACATCACAGCGAGAAGCGAATTTTGTGTGTACCATAATGCTGGAAGATCACGAAGTTATTACAAAACCATTAGCTAAAAATCTTCTTTTTACACACCATAGTATAGCGAAATTTTTGACGATCCAGTTGACAGAGTGGCTTTTTAAAAGCCACCGAGTCACAGAAGGTGTCCGGAGTTCCGGCCACATCTGGCCATGTTACGTTAATCTCCGTGCCGTCGCACTTGTTAAATATTAACGCAGTCTAATTGCACCTCCCTTGCCTCCTCATCCTCTAATGGCTTTTAAAACTGATTCCCGCCCCAGAAGGATGCGTATTTGATGACAACTCTTGTCGTTATGCTTTCAAACAAGGGTGGTTCTTGTTCTTAGTGCTTAAAATTGCGCGTTCCATTTTTGGTTTTGCATGAAATTTCGTATGTTGCTTTTTAGATTCCTCAATATCAAATAAAGCAATATAAAGAATGGAAGCGAATGAAGCGCTCGTGGTGTAGCATGTTTAGCCGTTCTTAATCGATCGACAAAGTTAAACTCCGTCTGTCGTGGTCGGTACCTGGATGGGTGACCGCCTAGTGGTATTTCAAATCGAGCGTTTCCGTGCTTCGGAAGGCACGTAAAGCCGTTGGTCCCGGTTATCACTTAATTGTGATAGTCGTTAAGCTAGTTGGATGCCTCCTAGACGGCTTGAAAAATTCCAACAGTAGGTTGACCACTAGCCTACCTCCACCAATCCGCAGTGGGCACGCGTGGTGGAGTATCTGCCCATTCCCTTTCACCCTCATTTGTGAAAGGAGGCCTGTGCTCAGCAGTGGGACATTATAGGCTGATGATGATGAAAGAATGGAAAGTGCGTCTTATATACACATGTGTATGACGAGTAATCTTGTGGCACGTCAATTAGCAAGGATTGTGATGTGCAAGCCTAATTGATGTAGGGAGCAATCGGATATAGTTATCACAGAGCAAATAATAAGTTCTTCTGTAATTAATTGTACCTAGTGAGTAAATGCTGATGTATGTATACAAAATAATGTCCCTCTGTTTTGATTATCCAATTTAGGTCTCAGACCAAGAAAAAATGAAAGACGGAACGGTCTGTGTTCTTAAGTGACCCAGGTGATAGGAAGCCGGCGTTCTTGTAAATACATGGCCTCACACACACATATACACCATAGGAAGCCGATCGGTTGTCATTCCGTATTGAGACTCAGTACAATTTATGCCTGCTTGGGCTAGTATTGATTTTACTCATGCACACGTAGGAAATTTTCGGCTTCACTTTCTTATAAGGTGATACTCCGGTTTGATTTTTTTATATGTCTATGATTTAGTTACGGTTTTTTATTTTCATAGTGCACTGACAGACTTTTATTAAAAGTTTGTCGTTATAGTGCACTGACAGACTTTTATTAAAAGTTGGCCATATTTAATGGAGGCTAAATACGTCCACGTTTTGCGATATTTCCGTGCGAATATAAGTTAACAAAGCAAATAATTAATGATGTCACGACAGCCGTATATTTGTCCAACTGGCCATCCCGTCTCTGAGCAAACAGGTCATTCTTACAGAAAAGGGAACATTTAACGGTATTTGCTTGTTATACGCCGCTAATGGCTTTAAAGCGACAATTATTCTACACGATTACGTGTATCATTAGCGCTAGCGTTTTATTTGTCGTTTGTTTTCTTCAGTGGGTCGTTTGGACCCCGCAGCCGCCTGCGGGTTGATATCATTAATCAAATTGAAGACACGCGTTTTTGGTTCTTGACAAAAGTTTTTTGATTAACGCTAAGCAAATATGGGAACGGGAAGCGGTATGTCATCTGCTCATACTGCTGGTAAATAAATTTAGATCTTATGATAGTGTATTTAAAGTGAATGTTCGTATGCTTGTGATGGATAGATGAACATTCATAGATAAATGTAATATCTAAACTTAAAACATTCTAGAGAACATAACGATCATCATATTTGTAAAGGAAAAAAATTTAGAAATGAAAGTTTTAAAAACGAATGTAACAAAATAAAAGAGACAAGAAGAGTTTTCTCTTTCATTCAAGGGAGCTATAAAAAGCCTTGTTTATCACAATCACTTGTTTTACGCGAGTTGCTAACTCCGTGACATCTGTCAACTTGTGACATGTCTTATCTTTTGGGGTGAAAAAAAAAACCCCGGGGTGACATCTCACCCCACGGCCGGTGGAAAACCCAAGACAAGGAAGGGAATCAAATGTATTTATGACTATGTAAATTGGTACAATTCGCAGCAGAATTTGAAATTTGCTAAGAGGTTGGGAAAATTTATTTTTTGGCGACAGATGCTTTTGAACTGGGATCTTTGATATTATGTCATATTGTCTGTACGTACATATTGCAATGAGAGCTTGTTTCATTTGTATTATAAAAGATAGAGACAAAATATTTCTTTGAATTGAAGCATTTGGTTTTAAACTTTAGATTCTGGAGTCATCCCGAAATTTTAGACTTTGGATTTAATTTGAAGTATTTTAGCCAATCAAGAAACAAGCTTTAGTTAGCTTAGCTTATATTATCCCGCATATCTTTGCATCTACAATCTTTGAATCCGACTTAATAGAGTGATGATCTGTGATTATTGCCGGCTCTTTTCGTCCGGATGCAACCATCCGAACTGGCCACATGGGAACTGGCATTATAAACTATTCATAATGGCCGGTGAGAAAGTCTATTAGAATAAAAAATAATTTTGTATTTAGAACATTTCAAAATATTTGATATTAGAACATACTTCCTTCATTGCCAGCGTTACGTACACTTGCGTACAATATATCCGCAAAATATATTGCAGATAAGTGGATGACGTGACGTCGATGTCTGCAAAAATTGCGGATAAGCGCGGACAGGGGATCGGTGAGACGTTTGTTTTTTCACGTCCGCGCCAATTCCACGATGTGAGATGCAGTGCACATGAGATTCAGTGTGCCAATTTATTCTTTAGGATCAATATTTTTTTATGGGAGCTTTGTAGTTCGAAATGGAAGCCTTCTTATATTGTAACGTATTGTTAAAAAAAAAACTGTCTATGGTCAACTTGTTTAAGATTTACAGCATATATGTTGTAATAATGGACTGCACACAAATGTTAACACATATATTTAAAGTTAAGTTAGTTAGTTCAACATAAAAACCAAGAAAAAAAAGATTGTAATGTTTTCAAGGTTTGTTTATGTATGTACCTATATATGTTTGTCCCTTTCTTTATTCCAGCGTAACTTCTAAAAGCTTGAACGATTTAAAATGTGAGGTATTATCAGATTCGAATCCAAAACGTTCAAAACATAAAGTATTATTCAAAAATATTTATAATACACTTATTTTGAACTTTTTGCAACATTGATGATGATGATGTCTCTATTCATACTTGATAATGTATTTTTTTTATTCTTAATATTTCCATGTTATAAGTGTTTATTTACTGAAGGTTGTTATTTAATGAATATAATTCAATTTCATTATAGTTTAGAAGAATGCTAATGTATTTTTTTGTTATTTTTAAAATTCATTATTATTTATATTATACAATTTTTAAATACTCTTAATTATTGCCTCTAGTGGTATATTATAATCTTATATTTTAAAGCCATCTGCGGATAATGTAGTGGGCTACAATATTGTTATTTTGTTTAAATGTATAATCTTATTGTTATATTGATGTTGTAGTTGTTTTTTGTCCCATAATAAATAAATAAAAAAAAAAAAACATTAGTAGTTTTTTTTAGCGCATGAATCGTGCACGATATCTGGTGACGTGTCTCCATGCCCTTTCTCTCTTGTATATTGAACGGTCGTCAATTTCATTAGGGGTGGACATTTCAGTGGGCACTAAAACAATGTGCGTCTAAGGGCGGCATCGGCACTTCCGTATAAATTGTCACTTGTGATAGTGACTCGGAGGGGCGGATTAGGGGTTTTTATTGTTTTCGCCTTATTTATTGTTTGCGGCTTTTTATTTTAATAAGTGCCAATACTTAAGTAACAATCAGTCGTATGGGAAATAACATGAATTAAATGGATTTTGAGAGGTGGTTATTCCATATTTGTAATGGGCTTTCTTATTGTCTTGCCCATCTACCATGTAGCGAAATGGTCCCATTTCCTGGAAATCTAATAAATTTATGAACCGCTAGACGATAAAAAGATATCGTATTAGATGTAAATATACTAGGAATAATTAAACTGATTGAATAATTAGTATGATTTTCGGTTGTTTTAATCTCAATGCATTCATCACGTTGAACGGATTTAGATGTTTGGCCCACAAATAGAAATGTTCTAGAATGCCCCGGGAAAATAGATGACCCCCTAAGGTACGCGGGTTTATTATCTCAACACTATATACAATATAGGTATTATAAATGCGAAAGTATGGACGTTTGTGAGCTTGGATGTTTGTACATCAATCACGCTTCAACATCTGAACGGATTTGGTTGAAATTTGGTATACAGATAGAATATGTTCTGGATTAACACATAGGAACACTTTTTATCCCTGGAAAGCAATATATCCCTGGGTACGCGGGTGAAACCGCGGGGCGCAACTAGTTTAATGATAAATAGATGCAAAGCTAAAGATAGTGCTGATATGATTTAGCAACAATCGACTGGGTAACTCCACCTGTCAGAATACCGCAGCCAAAAATAACTTTATGTTGTGTTCCTGCGCGTGAGTAAAGTCGCCAGAATTCATTAGGGGAGTCGATAACGCAGTGATGCCCCATGTGTTGCAAGCGTCCATATGGTAACGGAACCGCTTACCATCAGGTACCGTACGCTTGTTAACCGACTTCATAGTATAAAAAAAGACTATAAAGGCTATAAGTTAAGTTAAAAATGGGTTCCACGCAAGTTACCAGGAACACATAAGTTCATATATAGCCGGCTTCGCTATCCTTCTCACACGAACCTGTCAGTGTGACCATACATTACTATCAAACCCGACACTTTCAAGAATCTAACATTCAAAAGGTACATTTGAAAGCCTTCGTTCGGCCGGCTCTAGTTAGGCGGTGCTATCACCAATCAAATTTACTACTGCAGTTTCACCTGTGTGACTATCCAATGCGGGTTTGTACATAGAAAGGCAGGTGGGTGGCATAGGGAGCGCGTAATGTATGGTGTGTCTGGAGATGTGGTAAGGTTGTGGTGTGGTGAATGTTGTGCTGTGACGTTTGGCTGTCAATCACAATCAGGCTCGACCACCCGCACGATTAGGCGCGGGTTAAGAAACTTTGAAGGTGTAGAGTTGTCATAGAGTCGCTAAGGTTTTTAAAGGTTTTCATCGTGTTCTTAATTTGAATTAATTGGCCAAGAGGACCAGCCAATATTACTGTTTAAAAAAATTCATTATCAATAAACATTTCATATTTATTCCATTTAAATATATTCTCACAAGCCTAAAATTATTGTTACTACCTAAATTTAGAAGTTTAAAAATTCATCGTTAAAATCATTTGCAGTTTCAAATTATCCACTTCTGTTTAAGTCTTTTATGAGAACAGAATATAAATAAAATAGTAATGCGTCTCCATACCTTTCCTAGTTCGATAACAACAATCATCTAGGTGTACAAGCATCGCGCCGTTTACCAGATATCTGTCCGTCTGTCCGTCTTATCGCTTCATCTCACATACATAACTCACAACGGTTGGAGAAAACAATATTTTTGCCTTTTCTATTAGCTCGAATCGTTGATTTTGACTCGTCAATTGCCATTAGGGGTTAAGGAGAGTCTTTTAGAATTTGATATATTGATCGACTATTATGGATTAGGATCCTTTGTTCCAGCATCAGCACATGAAGATCCAACAACAGAATCGACCACTTCCCACTGGTCAAATGGGCTTGCGTTTGACCTTCGACTGACCCCATGAGGAGTTATGACGAGGCCAAGGATGTAGCACGCTTACCCAGAAAAAGCCTATTCACTCTGGCCTTGAATACATCTAGGTTGTAGGTGTCGGGAAACACAGATCCCGGAAGAGAGTTCCACTCCTTTGCTGTTCGTATAAGAAACGATGAAGCGAAGCGTTGTGTCCGGGTACGCGGGATGTCGACAACGTATGGGTGGAAATTCTCCCGGCGTCTTGTGTTTCGGTGGAGAAATTGGTAATTGACAGCCACTTAACTACCTGCATTTATACAGATTTATACAGCTTTGTTATAATTTGATTTGAATGACAAATAAGCATTCGCATTGCCATTGCCATTGCCAAGCAGTTTGACATGTGACCTCTGTGGGCGTGCTGTTTGGTTTAGTATAGATATCATCCCATCCAATATTGAAGGCATTTTAGAATAAATTTATTTTCAGTGGTTTGGGGATTACGTGAATATATAGAATATAGCTGGAAAAATAACAAATAAAAAATTGCTATATGTTTTGTGTTCCAAAGGAACTGTTTTTCATAATACATTCACTTAGATTAAAGACACATCAAAATCTTTGCCTCATTTTTTTTGTTGCATATAAAAACTGCATGCAATTGACTGCGTATCTTAGGAGAAAAATAATCAAAAGAAATTATGGCACTGCAGAATACATTTTATAAGTAGAGGTGTACTGAGTTTCGTGGTAGGGCAGGGGCGTCAAACCTTAGGGCACGAATCAATCGAGCCGTTGAACCGCGAAGGAGTTTGCGCGGGTTCAACTCACCTATACATAGATAACTCGCGAGAGGTCGGGGGTCGCGACCTCCGACCTCATTGGACGACCTCTGCCACGCCCAACGCCCTACTGAAAACTTCACACTGAAAATAAGTATATAACCATTGAGGAAGTCAATCTTACAACTGTAGAAGGAAATAAATGTTTAATATTATGATTATTATAATACGTATTTAAATATAAGAGGAAGTGTACTATTAAGGAAAAAGTATTTACCTATTCGAGTGTTTGTACGTCGACAGATATTTGTGGCTTATTTAAAAACGCTCGGAATGGCGGCGATAATATTACTATAGGTGTATAAAAACATTTTTACATAGGTATCAAATTATCGCATTGACATTATAGTATATTAATATTTATAAAAGTTTTATTTTTTATATACCATTAAGGTGGCAAACAAGCATACGGCCCGCCTGATGGTAAGCAATTACCGTAGCCTATGTGGACGCTTGCAACACCAGGGTTATCACTCGCGCGGGGCCGACCCTGAAATTAACTTTATCACTCTCTAAATAGCCATCAGGTGTACTGTCCATTTACAAACTTTTCATTTACATGTGACATTTGGACAACATTTGGATTACATTCAAGAGTTTCACGATTGACCACAATGCGAAAGAACAGCTACTGGAAGGAACTTTACCTTACCTTTAGGCCGCAGAAGTTACCTAATACTCCAATCCAAATATAATATGTGAAAGTGAGTTTATTACCTCTTGACGCCTCAACGTCACAAACAATCATCGACCTAGTAGATCATAACCTGGAATAACATATACCTAGCATACTTTTATCCCGGGAAAACATAAGATCTCTCGGGAACCCAGGTGGAACGCCGGGGCGGAAGCTAGCCTTCAAAAATCAAAACAAGACATTCAAAAACAAAATCAGTGCGACCGTTACACCACAGACGATACGACGCGACGGTTGCAAATACAGGGAGCGCAACAAAAGAAGCACTACGCGTGACCAACGGTTGATGACATCTGACCTGTAACTGCACTGATTGCAGCCTTTACACCTGCATTATTTAATAATTAGTAAATGCTTAAGCACTCTGTGCTACGGTTATAAAGGTATTAAACAGACGTATGTTATTCTTCTTTGCCAAATACGTTTAAGCATACGCACTGTAAGACATGTGTATGTACGTGAGTGATTGATATAAAAGGACCACGATAGCTGGAATAAAAAAATACACGAAGAAACTTACGAGTTTTTTTTTTGTTATCTTTATTAAAATACTGATTTGTTAAAGTTGATATAAACAAAAAGTATTATTACCGTATTTTTCCCATGTTAAACATACTTTTTCTATACTTAACTCTGTTTCACAAAACCAATCTGCGAAGATCTATGAACCATTTTTATAAATGTATAAAAACTTTCGGTTCATACTTAGGGAAATTAAAAATATTAAATATGATCATTTGACCTCAAACGTCATTTATGTTCCAATTTTAGGATCCTTATTTAGTATTATTTATAATCCCACCAAAAACATTTTCATGTAAAATGTTGCCAAGACGAGACCATATGGCTCGCACTTTCAAAAAGTTATCAGATCTCATGTAGAGCCAAGCTTATAACTCTACACGCCCTAACTGCACAAACAACACACCGTAGTCAAAATATATGGCTTGGCCGTTTCACTACTACAAGAACGAAAAACTACAAAAAAGTAATTAACAGCGTAATTTATTTTTAAACTTGTCTGTTTAGAACTAAGTGAAGAAAAAGGAAAAATAGTCCTACGAGTCTGGCCAAGCTACGTGGCGGCACTGTATTGCACGCGTCAATAGGCTACGGTGCGGCGCGGCGGCATAGTACGGAATAAAATCACGTGAGCAAGAGGCGCGAGCGCAGTGAGTCCTTATGGTGCGTCCATGCTTGGCGAACCGAGCACAAGCCGAGCCATGAACGAGCACCCTGCGAGCATGATTCGCGTAGCGTGGACGGGCTCGCGAGCCTCGAACGAGCGCGATTGTCAGTTTTTTCACGTACAAAGGGATTCGCATCGTGCTCGTTGTAGGCTCGTTCGTGGCTCGGCTCGTGCTCGATTCGCGTAGCATGGACGCACCATTACACATTGGGATACGGTAACTGCTTAGCATCACTCGGACCGTAATGCTTCTTGCTACTTACTACAACTATACTTAAAAAAAAAGTATCTTCCATTCCAATATTAAGCCAACGCATTAGCTTGGCTACCCAAAGGGGAAACGCAGACTCAAATATTTTTCTATATATACCTACCTAGATTGTACTACCACCTGTAGTAGGATAATGTCGCATTGCTAATTACATAAAAATAATCTCACTACTGTCATAGACAGAATGCACGTGTGACAACAAATTGACGTCGACGTCACGGAGTCACGGCCACTCGCGCGTGACGTCAAGGGACGTGATTGAGCGGAACTGCATTCCACCGCTTTGTGGTCAACCCTCCGCAGGTGTGAGGATGTTTATTGTTTCATATTTAATAAAATACTTCCGCGGAAGTACTCTTATAATGATTTGCTTGTGTGTGACATTTTGTATGTTGTTAGAAATTCTGCAATCAAAACTATTGGATAAAAAAAACAGGATTACATAAAAAAAACTGCAGTACGGTCATTCGCCATATTTATCTGTCAGAATATAATATTAAAATATGCATGATATCCTTTTATTTTAAACTTGAAAATAAAGATAAAGATTAAATGGCATTTATTGGACACATAAATTCACACACAACACATTAACAAAACAGCATAAAGTGATAAAAAGTGATAAACAAACTAAAAGAATTGTCTTCAAAATTGATCGAGACCTCCGGAGACCAGCGGGCGGGGAGCTTTTTCCGCCAACGCGTCAGCTTGGCTATCCAAAAAGGAAACGCTGCCAGCCTTCTGGGAACGAAGCAGCGGCAGGCTTGAGGAAATTGTCTATATATAGATTATATTTTGTACATATTTGTTGTAAATAAAAAAATCTTTAAACCAACTAAAAGAAGGAATAACAATATAGTAGGTAACTTAGGTGTGATCGTGGGTCCCAATGGCCCCAGCTCAGCATATGCAGCATATCACTACAGCGCTGATTTTCAGCTGAAGCCATTCCAATACCAATATGTGACGGGCCAGTTGGCGCAGTTGGTTAAGATTCCACCTAACGCGCCGCTGGTGGGTTCCATTCCCACACAGGACATTCATTTGTGTGCATCAACATGTCTGCATGTCCTGAGTCTGGGTGTAATTAGTATGTATCTACAAACAAAAAGTAGTGTATGTACTACTAGCTGTCTCGCGCGGTTTCACCCGCGTTCCCGTGATAAAAAAGCCTATAATACTCGGGGATAATGTGGCTTCCTATTAGTGAAAGAATTTTTAGAATACGACTGGTAGATCCATAGATTAGCCCGTTTAAACAAACAAACAAACAAACAAAAAAAAACTCTTCCGGTTTATTATATTATTATTAGTATAGATATCAGTTATCTGGTTTCTATAGTACAAGCTCTGCTTAGTTTGGGATAAGATGACCGTGTGTTAAAAAAAAACTTTTTTATTTTTACAATCTTAATGATAAAAAGAAAATTTGTATTTTCATGATACACTTTAATTGTACGGATAGCCCCCAAATCATACCTTATAATTTATGAAAGAAAGAAACATTTCTCATTTTCCGAAATTTGACACATAAAGGATCGCGGGCGCATACCGCCGGGCGGATAGTTGACATATAATTTCAACTAACCCAATAAAATTGCCACCAATTAAACCTCAAACTAATAAGCTCTCTAAATCAAGTCCACATACCGTGTGGCGGTTCCCACGCGTGGGCGATACAGCGAAATCACGAATCGCGTGTATACCTATTACACCTGCGAGCGAGTTGCGCACGCGATGCTTCCAGTTCTCACATACGGCGTTTAATTCACACGGTAGCTCATATCAACTGGAGGGTAGAACTGTGATTTTCGTAAGTTAATTATGAACATTTAAACAATAATAATAATTAGGTATATTCATTTTTATTTTCAGTAACCGGCTACAGTCGCCTATGGATATTTGCAATATTAGGGGATTACCAATGTGTTGCCGATCATACAAAATCTTGAAAGCATATATATGATTATATATATATGATTTGAAGTATAGTGAGGTCGGCAATGTAGCTGAACAGATCCAAATTGTTAAAATTTCTATACACTAAAACTATCCATAATGTACCTAGTAGGTATGTAGGTTGACACCCACATTAACAAAACATCTGGGGCCCAAGTCTGCTATTTCAATTGTGTTCCAATGATCTTTCAGTGGTGTCAAAATTGTGCCATAATGACACTATTCTGTTAGTAGACTATAGTTCATTCGAACACAATTTTCAGAGAGGTAGAGCATAGCGTTTATTCGCTCAAAGAGCAGCTCGACTGGGGAAGTACCTCCACCTTACAGAATACCGCAGCCAAATAACTTTACGTTGTGTAACTTGTGTTCCTGCGCGTGAGTAAGGTTGCCAGAGCTCATAGGAGAGGGGGATAGGTCGATAACGCGTGAGCGATGCTTCGTGTGTTGCAAGCGTCTATATGGCTACGGTAACCGCATACCATCAGGCGGGCCGTATGCTTGTTTATCGACTAAGTTGTATAAAAAAAAAAACAAAAACAATTGAAATAGCAGACTTGGGCCCCTGTTTACTTTATCTTTCCATATTATACATTATGCTGCTGACTTTACCTAACTACTGTAAACTAATCGTGTGTATTAGAAAAGTAAGGTCTGACCTGCACACATCCATGATCTTATCATCCGTAAGTACTTGCCTTAGTATTTACTTAGATTATTTCAAGATGAAAGATGTAGAGTAGCAGTAGAGAAATCTCCTTTGCTACGTGAAAGAAACAAACTATCACTCTTTCACATTCATAATTTTAGAAGGATTAGTAGGAAGTATAGATATCTGTGGTATGGCATTAAATACATCAATCCATCCAGTAATACTTAAGTCAACACCCGGGATGGTATGTCTTTGATCCCGTGGAGTGTCGGCAGGTCGCTGGTAGGGGATGCCACATATGTTGATCTCGCGACATCTCACTTACCAGGGGCAGCTGCGGCCAGTGAGGAAAACTCAAAATTCGATAAATACGCTTCGATTGTACCAAATTATATTTTAGAGACCAGACTCAATCATCAAAATTGATCGAGTTCTCCGGAGACCAGCGGGCGGGGAGCTTTTTTCGCCATCGCATAGGCTAAGCAATAGCCATTGAAAGAGGAAAACGCTGCCAGCCTTCTGGGAACCTTGCCGCAGCGGCAGACTTGAGAAAATTTTCTCTCAAATTTTATCTCTATATATAGATTGTAATTTCTACATATTTGTTGTAAATAAAGTTTTTGATATATCAGTAAACGTTCAATTGAAAATTGAATCAGATGATCTGACGATACTTAAGTACAGAAAAGGCATGCAGTGCCGTATTATAGTTACCACAGATATCTATACTTCCTACTAATCCTTCTAATGTTATGCATGTGAAAGTGTGTAGGTATTTCCTTCTTTCGGCCAGCAGCGGAGGAACAGATCGGCTTTTTAGGGTTCCGTAGCCAAATGGCAAAAAACGGAACCCTTATAGATTCGTCATGTCTGTCTGTCTGTCTGTCTGTCTGTCCGTCCGTATGTCACAGCCATTTATTTCCGAAACTATAAGAACTATAATGTTGAAACTTGGTAAGTAGATGTATTCTGTGAACCGCATTAAGATTTTCACACAAAAATAGAAAAAAAACAATAAATTTTGGGGGTTCCTCATACTTAGAACTAGGGCATGAATCTCGGAATCTCGGAATCTCGTAATATCGGAATCTCGGACCTTTTTTTCCGATATTACAATATCGGAATTGAGTGATCCAATATCGTAATATCGGAATCGGATATTTTTTCTATTTGAGGTTTTAAATAAGCTTTTAAGCGCGCCACAAGGTATGGTCACCTAGAGCTATAAAATTAACGTATCGTACATCAATTTTGCCGACCAGTGTTGCAAGCGAGCACGTAAGTTTGACGACAGCCTCCCGAACAAGCCGGTTTCCGTAAAGGCTTTAGTACCATAGACCACATACATACACTCCGCCAGATTATACAGAAGACTGAGGAGTATAATCGGCCATTATGCCTGGCGTATGTGGACTATGAGAAAGCCTTTGATTCAGTCGAGACTTGGGCGGTGTTACAGAGTCTACAGCGATGCCAAATTGACTATCGCTATATCGAAGTGTTGAAGTGTTTGTACAGCAAAGCCACCATGTCAATCCGAGTCCAGGACGAGAGTACGGTACCAATCCAGTTGCAGAAGGGTGTAAGACAGGGTGACGTAATTTCCCCGAAACTCTTCACCACTGTAATGGAGGATGTATTCAAGCTCTTGGACTGGAAGGCATCGACATCAATGGCGAACATATCACTCACCTTCGATTTGCCGACGATATAGTCATAATGACGGAATCGCTGGAAGCTTTGAACATCCTGCTCAATGACCTCAACAGAGTTTCCCAACAGGTAGGCCTAAAAATTAATATGGACAAGACAAAAATTATATCTAATGTCATATTCCGCCAATGCCGGTAATTGTTGGGAGCACTGTTCTCGAAGTTGTAGACGAGTATGTTTACCTAGGACAAATTGTCCAATTACGTAGGTCCAACTTCGACAAAGAGGTCAATCGAAGAATCCAACTAGCGTTCGGGAAGCTGCGCTATATCTTCACGTCAAACTACCTCAGAGTCTGAAGACAAAGGTCTTCAATCAGTGCGTGTTATCAGTGATGACATACGGGACAGAGACGTGGTCTTTCACTGCTGGCCGCATAAATAAGCTAAGAGTCACTCAGCGAGCTATGGAACGAGCTATGTTCGGAATTTCTCTACGTGACAGGGTCCGAAATGAGGACATTCGTAGGAGAACAAAAACGACGGACACAGCTCGTAGAGTTAGTAAGCTGAAGTGGCAATGGGCAGGCCACATCGCTCGAAGAGCCGATAACCGATGGGGAAGGAAGGTTCTCGAGTGGCGACCGCTGGGCGCCGCTGGATGCAAGCGGCCCAGAACCGTTCGAATTGGAAATCAATGGGGGAGGCCTATGTTCAGCAGTGGACATCCATGGGCTGATATGATGATGCTTATATAATAAAGGGTTTTTTGTTTGTTTAAACGGTGAAACCGCGGGGGACAGCTAGTTTTAAGATAATGAAACTGAAGATTTTTTGTTCGTTTGTTTTAATGCATATATCTATGGAACTACCAGTCGGATTCGTTTTTTTCCACTAATAGACGAGGAGATTTTCCAATAATAGCATGGAGGATCTCTTGGCTCATTATGAAATCACTAATCTCCAATTCGGACTTGCAATCAACACACTAGATGAAAATGTTAATAATAGACCGGGCCTAACTTAATAGAATGGACGTATTGCGAAAAAGATACATCTACCTCGGCTCTACCACTTCCAACATAGGAAACTGTGAAGATGAGATCAGAAGACCATGCGCAATGACAAGATCAGCAGTAGGAAGATTTGGAAAGACAGTAGGATAACCAGGAAAACAAAGATTCGACTTATGAGATGCCTGGTCTTTCCGATCTTTCTCTAAGGAGCTGAAGCTTGGTCCTTAAGCCTACAAGATCGCCGGAAAATTGACGCACTGGAGATGTGGTGCTGAGGACGGTTCTTGAAAATTCCGTTGACGGTTTTCACACCAATAACTCAATCCTGCAGGAGCTTAGAATAACAGATAGTCTTTCATCGACTATGCAGCTTCGAATTTTGAAGTTATTTGGTTACATCTGCAGAAACGAACACTCGATGAAGAGTGTCTTATTGTCCAGGCTGGGAGAGTGTACTTGCAACGCTACGAAAGCTGTAACCCAAGTCAAGGAGAACATTGAAGATCACCACCATGTACACTATCTATTGCAACCACGACCACTTTGACAGGAGTGCTCGACTGAGCAGAAGATGTTTTCAATCCAACTTTATAACGAACTAGTTGTCCCCGAGGTTTCACCCGTGTTCTCGGGATCAAAAGTAGCCTATAATACTCGGGGAGAATGTAGCTTCCTATAAGTGGAAAAAAAAACGAATCTGACCGGCAGTTCCACAGATTAGCCAGTTTAACCAAACAAAATCTCTTCCCCTTTATAATGTTAGTATAGATAGATAATTATGTGAAGTTTATAAGGAATATGTGCTATTTATAAAGAATATGTGCAATTTTTAATAAAAATGTCTAATTCCGATATTAATATCGGAATTCCGATATTGAGATCCAATATCGGAAATCAATATCGGAATTGAAAAACATTCCGATATTACATGCCCTACTTAGAACTGAAACTCTTTTTTTTTTTTAATAAAACCCATACGTGTGGGTTGTCTATGGATAGTCTTCAAAAATGATATTGAGGTTTCTAATATAATTTTTTTCTAAACTGAATAGTTTGCGCGAGAGACACTTCCAAAGTGGTAAAATGTGTCCCCCCCCCTGTAACTTCTAAAATAAGAAAATGATAAATCTATAAAAAATATATGATATACATTACGATGCAAACTTCCACCGAAAATTGTTTTGAACGAGATCTAGTAAGTAGTATATTTTTAATACGTCATAAATTGAAATTCATATCAAATACTCAGGTCTATATCAGAACCCTCGGTGCGCGAGTCTGACTCGCACTTGGCCGGTTTTTTGCATACAGATAGGTCACAGAGTAGTATAGACTTGGTACTTTTAACCCCGGGAAGGCGTGTAAAACTTTAATGATACTAAATATCATGTAATTTGGAAGGTAAGTAAAACAAAGTAATCAAAATCCAAAGAGACATGTTTTATTCCTCATTATAATAATTTCTTTTATACAACTTCATACAGTCTCATACACACACCGACATTATGTTCAACCTTCACTGTACAGATTATTGCGAATAAATTACATTGCTTCTCTTTTATAGATAGTGTTTTCACGTTTTTAGTATCGGGACAGAAAGAGAGAATCAGAATGACTTAGGTACATATTTTGTAAGTTTTTAGAAAGTCACATTAAAGATGGTGAAAATAAAGCCTATTTTACAATATTCTTTTTTTGTTACTCTACTCTCTGTCCCGTTTTTATTTTATATTTTTTTTTCCAGCCTATAATATAATTGATAATCGACATACGATTATAGTTGATTTGGCAAGAGATCCGCATATTTTTATAATTTTAATGAAACATTATTGGGTTGATTGACTTTAGTGTTTAATGCTACAAATAATATTAACTGAATTTAAATAATAAACATCAAAACAACCTACCAAACAAAATCCCAATACATTTCAATATATTTTTCTCACAAATCTTTACAAACAGAGCATATGAAATCTCTTATTTTTGTTTATAAAAATCTTTATTACAATATTTGGTAGAATAAACTTGATTTGTTTCTGTAGAAACAATACAATAAATGCTTTTACGGAATATATTATACACATAATTAAATACATACAGATGTATTTTGAATTATTATGTTTTACTTACAGAAAGAGCACCAGTTAGAAATAAAAGAAAATTAATATATCTTGTAGATTATAACAAAACACTTAAATAAATCTGAACTGGAAATTATGGGAATATTCTTCTCCTTGGATCACGCTAGGATCTATCTTTGCCCCGCAACCTTTTCTTGATTGTATTATCGAGCTTTACTATAAATAATCCCAAATGGTGTACAATTTGAATTCAATAAATCAACAGCTGATTTCAACAATTATAATATGTAATATGATGATACTTCTTTGTTTCCAATTGATTTCCAGTTCAAAGATAAATAATTAGTTTCGTATCTACCGAGTAAAAATAAAAAATATCAAAAACCTCAAACAATTCCATTAATTTATCTCTATACATATAACTACACACCAACATTGCACGACAAACGTACTTATTGCGTTTTTCAATCCACGATTGCTTTTAATAGTACATTGTTAACTTTTCTACAACACTGGTTTCACAATAAAAAAAATGAGAACTACAAAACTGTAAACACTCAGTTGGGTACGAAAAAGAACATCCATCATCGTAGAAAACACCAATGTCTCTTCTGCCTTAGCTACTCATTTACAATAATAAAAACATTTTTTATTTACATTACTTAAATATTAAAATCTATCCTAAATATTTTTTTACAGAGGAACAAAAAACTTGAACTAATAGACACTAACTGACCCCACACTTAACAAACCCTTAAATGTCCCTTATTTCATGTCAGGTATCGAACACGATTCTTGACTCCTAATGTTTAACAGATTGTCGATCATCATGGAAGTCTTTTGAGCTGTCTTCTGCCTGTCACTGGACGTGGTGGTGGCCGCGTCGAATGTTTCTTGATGCTCGCTCGATTTCGGAGCGTAAAATGCTGATATGGGATCGAAAGTCGGACAGGGATCGGCTCTCTCGCTTTCTCTGCTGGTCCTCGACCCGTAGTACTCCTCGGTGGTCTCGGCGCTCTCGTGGAACTCGCTGGATGACGTCACAGCGTCCTCGGGCTGCGGGACCTCACGCTGGTACCTCTGGAACGGGTCGAAGCGCTGGCTCGGCAGATACGGCGGGAAGCCGTAGGGCGTGGATCAAGCCGCTGCCAGCTGTCGCCACATTGTATGTCACATGGTCGCCATATAAGGCCAAGAGAAGGAACTCCCTGACAGTAGCATGTCCCTTATGAGGGTCTCTATCGGCGTTTTCCCGACTAGTCGGACGAAGAATAGTTGTTCTATGACTTGTGAGCTGACTGTCCGTAATGAGGGTAGTCGCAGGAGGAGTTTTCCGAATCGGGTCGGTTGATTGGGGTACTGACTCCGGCAGTACTCTTCTAGTGCACATTGGGACTTCTCTTGGAGGCTCTCTATGTGCGGGACGTCTGATAAGCCGCAGGCGTCTGTGAAGGAAAAACGGATAGCGTTAGATTTCGGCATCACCAACACAAAGAGAATCGGTGTAATTGAGAGACATTTATGGATGGGCAGAAATGGTAAAAATCCATTGGAATATCGTCAAAAAATTTATCCAGAGCAAAATACCTGTACTAAGCATAACGACGTCATCAAAGAAGTTTAATGTAAAAGAAAAATATTTGGTACATTTAACGTTCGTTCCGTGTTTTCCTTCCCTGTCTAAGTAAAATAAATTACGGAAAATTGTTTTTATGGTCTTGTCAATTACAAAACTCATCGTGAATTATTTTTTTAAATTCTTTAAAATTGTTTGTCACGGGTTTTCTAAATCAAGTAAGAATCAAGTAAAATCCTAAGTATCCATCAACTATGAATCCGTATTATAATCTCGTTCAGTGACTCATGAAGCCAGTATCATTGCACGAAGCCCTAATGCTTTAGCTCCCAAGTCGGAACTATGTAATTTGCTAATAACAAATCTAGCAGACATCTGCTCAGGATCATAACGACTCTTTTGTTTACCGCGCCATTTCTTCCTTGTGAATAACAATAAAAAATATTAATGTTACATCCGGTAGGCGCAACAGCCAAATGTACCCGGGGGTCTTAATCGCATTAAGACGGCCTGCGACCGTTCACGGGTTATTATGTTTATACGTTTTTATTTTGGGGGTTGTTTGGACGCTGCGAAAGATTAGACTGCGTTTTTCTTCAAATATTTTTGGTGGTTCCAACTTTGAAATCAGATTAGTAATGATTTCCCGCGATCACGATACACATAATTCATTTCATTTCACTTCACTGGTGCTCATAGATTGATCTAAATACCATCGATAATATGCAATAAATCTCAAAATACATGAATGTATGAAAATAAAAATGAAATCTCAGAGAAACTTGTTTAATTTAATTTAGTTTAGTTTAATTATCCGAAATTTGTTTTTTTTATAACAAGTTATGCATCAGATACAATTATCCTGCCTCAGGTCTCAGTCTCGAATGTACAAGACTATTTATGTACTCAAAAACTTATGTAGGTATTAAAAATGACAAACACTAGGCATATTCTAGCATTAGACCAATTAAAACATCTGTGAGATATCGTGACCACTTCATTTCACATTAATACTGACAGTTCATAGCGTTTATGTGTAATTAAAAATTAACCTACTTACTTAAAGGCGGGTGTTACGACATGAATATTCATTTGTTTATAAACTACTACGTATAACTACTTGTTATTCTATAAAGTTAAATTGGATGAAGTATTATTTGGCAGATAAATATAAGTAAAGACATCCTACCATAGACTATTATTTCTCCATGAACCTATTCAAATATGGCTGACTTTTTGGCGGGAACTTGCAGAGTGACGTACAATTTTCATTTTTATTTTCAATAATTTGTGTATTTTGAGTTTTATTGTGTATTATTGGTGGTATCTTACCCAATAAAGATCATCCATGTGCACCAGTGAAGTGAAATGAAATGAATTATGTGTATCGTTACTTTTCAAGTTGTCTCAAAATGTCCGTGAAGAGTTTTAGTACAATGACCACCATTGTAGTAAAACATGACTTTTATGTACGGTGACTGACTGAGGACTATAATGTGAAGTGATTTTGTGACTGGATATTATAATATAACTCGACACTGGCAGAAATGAGCCCTAATTTGGGCTTGGTTGCCAAATTAAAAATAAGAAGAAGAAGAAGAAATATGGCTGGCTGGTTAGATACCATGTCTGTTGCAGGTCGTGGATTCGATTTCATCCAGGTCAAATCTTTCATAATACCTATAATCATTTTTAGTTTGATTTTATTTTAGTTTATTTAATTAGTAATTGGTGCCGATTCTGTTGTAAGTCGCACTAAACTAATTTTAGTCACATCACATCTCTTACGAACATTATTGAAAAAGGATAGAACATTTCAAGCTGTCAAATTAGTCTTTGCTGTCTTCTTCTTCATTTTCGGGTATTTAGACGTAACCCCGATAGATGGCGACTAAATTTATATTGAAAACAAGCATTGGACTAATTTGACAAGACTACATTTCTTACATCCTTTTCTAATGTAATTTGTGTAAGACCAAAATTAGTTTAGTTGTAAACCACAGAATCAGTACGAGTAAGATTGTTCCTTTTTCAATTTTCATTCCTGTATTTCCCTTTCTTTCTTTCTATACGGGTAAACTGCGGCGTAAAAAGGTCTTATATAAAAGAGCGAAACATACACATGAAAAACAATGAATGACCAACGATGTTAAATTAACAAGACACCACTCCGTCCTTTACATAACCTACATTTCCATTCACCAAACGAACCACTATTAATTCTAATTCACAACCGTCTTCATCTCGTCACCCAAGTCCCAAGTAAGGTTGCCAGATCAGAAAATATAAATACAAATGTCGGGATTCTGGTGATGTTTGGACAAATACATATTGCGAATCTTCTTCTTTTTTAAATTTTATAACAGGTGGAGATTTCTAGATGGCATATTTTTGAGACCTATGTTGGGTTAGTCATACTGAACAACTCTTACTATGTGACCAATAGCGAATCCTCAAAAAAAAATTTTACTTCTCATATTAAATGTCAACCTTGCTCGATCATAATGTATGAAAAGTATTGTTTTTTTGAGAATTCAGTTTTGGTCCGATAGTAAAAGTTGTTCAGCATGACTAATCTAACATAGGTTTCGAAAATATGCCATCTCGAAATCTACACCCAGTATATTTAAAACGGAGAAACTAACTAACAAACAATTATGCACACATGTTCAATAAATAACGAAGGTGGTATCTAGGTTTTTAAAGTTCAACTCTAAAGGAGTCAAAGCACGAGATTTCAGTTAAAACCACGCCTTACTTAACTGTTTGTCGGGAATTTTTATATGTTTCCGGGACTTTATGATATTTTGGGAGATTCTGAGGAATACCGATCATCTGGCAACCCTAGTCCCAAGACGCAATGACGCAATCCATGTACGGTCGTTTAATTGTCATCACTTGCTTTAATTGTACGAGCGATGCTACTAAATGGTGACAGCTGGTTGATAAAGCGGATAATTGATACGTATTACGATGTTTTAATGGTAAAGATGTGGCCTTATGATGGAGGTCCCATTTGGCCCATCGGCTGAGGAGGTGAATTTCATCATCATCAGCCTATAATGTCCCACTGCTGAGCACAGTCCTCCTTTCACAAATCAAGGTGAAAGGGAATGGGCAGATACTCCACCACTCATACCTACTGCGGATCGTTGGAGGCAGGCTAATGGTTAACCTACTGTTGGAGTTCTTAAGCCGCCTAGAAGGCCTCCAACTAGCTTAACGACTGTCTAAATTAAGTGATAACCGGGACCAACGGCTTTACGTGCCTTCCGAAGCACGGAAACGCTCGATTTGTAAAACCACTAGGCGGTCACCCATCGAGGTACCGACCACGACGGTGGTAGCTTAATTTGCCGATCGATTAAGAACGGCTAATCATGCTACACCACGAGCGCCAATTTAGCAGTGGCAAAACGGGGGTCTGTTTGTAATAAAAAAAGTTCGGAAACTTACTAGAAAATAAAAAAATTCGTGGAATTGAATTAATTATACATAATTTATTGGACCAGTGCCCACAACCACGATTTGCTTAGGGGTGGGGGAAAAGTAACAAAACTCGATAGAGGTTGCTGAAAATGCTATTCAGGCATGGTGCCCCGTGTGTACGTCCAGGGTAATTAGCAAACGACTTGGTCACGCTCCTGTTTTGAACAAGGGGTCGTCTCAATCTTAACCCTGTCGTGATCAAATCGAAAGGTGTACGACAATGGTCTGCAGGACCAAAGATCAGGCTTAGAAGGCCCAATAGCAATTAACCCTGTGCTCGCCGGCCATCGTAGCAATGTAATATAGTTTAATTGAAACGACCCCGATGGTGCTCGGAGTAAACATTGGCTAGAATGGGCATAATTTAATGGAAGACTGTTTGGTGACTGACGATGTTTAGGGGTATCAATTTTGAGCTCAGCTCTGGAAAAATCAACACACGATCAGCGGTAACTAAGATATAAATTACTAAAACACTATCTTTTGAAGGTTCAGATGATCCCATATAGGTTGATGCTTTCAAAACATACGACGAATATTCATGTGAAGCGACACAGATTTATGAGAGGTATATCTTGCAACAGTTTATGATCATAGTAATATTTATCTAGTTATATTACGAAATTTATTATTATTACGAAGTGAAGGGACTATTTGAATTCAGACAAGACGTGCGGGAGCTTATTTTATTGTGTTTTGACTGGATACTCCAATAATGCCACTATTACGTTGACCTGTAAGGAAAGACGAGACATCTAATACTTAGTGTGACGTAGATTTATCAATTTTTAGATTATTGTACGTACAGCTGTTTTAGATCAAACCAATGCTTTCCAAAGGTAAGACTATGAATGAATTAAAGACCGAATCAAAGATATACATATAAAAAATATGTTGTAAATCACAAAGTCCACAAGTTATCTTAAACAAGTATTGATGGTAGAGTCAACAGATTTGACCCGATGAATCAATGTTCCATCAGCACCAATGAGCGCTCATCAGGGTTTCAGTTGCTGCAGACTTGGCGCCATCGAGGCGACATGTGTAATAAGTTTATTTATAATTTGCTTATTGTTTAGGAGACCGAAGTTTTTGTCATTATATACTCATTGTAAAGCTAGTGTTATCCGAAAGATTAACTGCAAGCATCAAATACTCCTGAGGCGCCGATCCCATAGAGAGAGTTCTAGCGTTCCGAGTTCTGCGCTTCGCGTTCCCTGTTATCTATGTGGCGCCTTTATAATATATTTTTGAGAGAGGTAGAGCATAGCGTTTATTCGCTCAAAGAGTAGCTCGACTGGTGAAGTACCTCCACCTTACAGAATACCGCAGCCAAATAACTTTATGTTGTGCAAAGTTGTGTTCCTGCGCGTGAGTAAGGTCGCCAGAGCTCATAGGGGAGGGGGGAAAGGTCGGTAACGCGTGAGCGATGCGTCTTGTGTTGCAAGCGTCTATAAGGCTACGGTAACCGCTTACCATCAAACGGGCCGTATGCTTGTTTACCGACTAAGTTGTATAAAAAATTAAATATAAGTAAATAAAGTGTATGACGTGTGATAAGACTGCTTGCTGTGTGCACAATAATGAATGCGTAACGCAGAACTCTGAACGGAGAACTCTAGAACTCTCTCTGTTGGATCGGTGCCTATATGTGTAGGATACAATATACTAAAAAAGGTCCAAGGCTTGAAAATATTAAAATAATAGAAAATTATCTATACAGGTGAAGAACTGAGTTTCTCATTAAAACTTTTTTTTTGTATCATTCGATACATATACGAATGATTGAAGAATGAGCTCTCACTAGCATAGGGACTGTAGATAATGTATCCCCTTGAAATGATATCAAGTATAACGAATTAAATGTATTAAGCCTCATTAAAGAGCATCGAGTAAAGGGTGATAATCGAGCGAGTTGAATCGATGGCCCGCATTCATTCATTCGATGGTGCGCTCGCGGCATTAATCTTTTATGAAAATAAAATAATTGTCACTTATTAAATGTTGTATGCGGGTGTTTATTTGAAAGCAAGTTTTTTTAAATCAAGGGGTTTGAAGTAATGGGCTTTTTGGCCTGATTCTTAATTTGATAGCATTGGTGAGTAAATTTTTCATTGGCCTTCTAAGGCAGCAAACAGCGCCGGCTACAAACCAGTAAATAGTTACTCAATAACTTAGTACCTGAGGTAAAAATCTTCTAAAACTCAAACAAACATTTCAGACAAAAAATACTAATAGTTGACAATAAAATATCGTTCAAATAAATCGATGAACAAATAACGCAAACCGATTCTCTAAAAGCGAACTGGAGGAGGCGTTCCACACCAACACATCGTAGGCGTCTTCGGACAGATGTTTACTTTGCGAGCTGAATGAGAACGAACGAAGAATGAACCGCATTAGGCGAACAATGACCGAATGGACATAATAGCTCTTTATGCCGACCGAATCTTATTATAACTGACGCGTATACGAGTATCGACAATGTTCTGATGTTTTCTTTTTGAATTTAGAATTTTAGATACATGGTGTGGGTTCTTGATATTTCTGGCATAATTAAATATAGGAGTTTGGTTAAAAGAGTGTTTAACTGAAACTGAGTCGTAATATTCTAAATCTTGTGTCAATGTAATTTTTGCTATATTTGTTTGTTTTATGTAAAAATAATGACGTAGTAACGTGTCATCAATAATGAGATCCTTGAAATAACTAGGCACTCTACATTTTCTAAAATATTTAAGCATTGCCGAATACTTAGTAGTAAGTACCTACATAGTTATTAATGAGAAAATTAATCAAATTGGTATTGCCTCTTGAAATGAAATATCAAGATTTTTAGACATTTAATTCAGAGTACAGTTCACAGTTCATAGTAGATTTACATACAACTTAAAATCAGAGGCTAGAGTCAAATCCTTAAGGTCTTGTAAACAAACAAAGTTTATTAATTAAACCTGGACCAAAACATTACACTCAGAGTCAGATAATGGATAACAAATTCGGGACATGCCCTATATAACCGATTCGATTTAATCTCGATTTCAACAACGGCCTCTTTACAATATAAAATAATCTCCTAAGGAGATCGGAAATGGCGAAACAAATTTAGCAACCACAATAGGACCCCGGTGTTTGTCACAGAGATTGTAATCTTGAGAATAGCACCCTTCCCTTATCGAGATGTGAGATGTTTATTTGCGCTCATAATGTTACCAAGAAGCTGTGCTGAATCCAAGTTTGAACTTTAGAGGGCATGAAAGATCTGCTTTGGACTGCAAAGAGGTTATGAAAGAAGGCTTTGACAAACTATGTATGCATGGACTACTACTGGCATAAACGTGTACAGATGTTAAACATTTTTTAATTTTTTTGAATCAAGAATGATCAATATAAAAAAAAAATAGAAAAGTAATAAATTCCAACGATTTCCAACAATGAATCCAATAGACACAAATTGAACGTCCATAAACACGCGTGTCCGAATTATAAAAAAATTGAAACGGCCAGTATTATCGAAGAGCAAACTTATTTTCTTCTAATTTTTAAATAGCGTTTTATAATACGGTCTCTACTTCTTTGGAATAAAGTATAGTATTCTTTATATGAAAATTCTCGTGGAGGTTAGATAAAGGTTTGGAATAGCATTAAATGGCGCGAAAAGTGAAAAAAAGATGACATTCTATTGTTGTTCTGAATTTTAAAATAAACACCTTTAGAGTGGGCGGGCGAGCGAATATTTGTAAATAGGTTTTTGTTATGTTTTAACAATGGTTATTTTTTTTCGACAGAATTGTCATGTTGTCAGATGGCAATATTACGGCACCAATACGGCACGTGCTTTGGAATTGCAACGTCTGTTCAATTTTATCTTACTTGTAGGAATTTGGATTCTTAGCTTTGATGAAATAGATAAAAGTTATAGGTACTTATCTACATTTTGTATCATGTTTATAGCCTTCACTCTCATAGTATACAGGGCTACTTTTCAACCTTACATTTTGATCGTGCAGCTTTAGAATTTTTGTATGAAGAGTTTTTTTTTTCGAGATTAAAATTTTTCAAAATTCAAAATTATTTATTCAAATAGACCTTCGCAGGCACAGGCAGAAAAGTCTGACTCTAATACTCTAATACCGGTTCGGAAGGTTTGCTGAGATTTGCTGAGATGCTCTAGAATTGTCAATGTAAGTAACTAAAATTTTACTGTTTGTGAGCTTTTCATCGTGAATTTTCACTGATTCTGTTTCTGTTAAATTGTTCCATTCCTGATTAATTAAAGCAGACATACCTGCGTTTCGCTACCAACCACTGTTTAAGGCGAATTTTGTCTTTTGGAAAAGTATTTCCTATTTTTTTCGGAACAAAACGGGACTGCACAACACTGAGCCCACAAATGATCAATATTTTATTTATTTGGTTATTATCATTTATATTGGCCCCGACACGCTAAAAAATACTTTTTCAATGACAGCGATAGGACCCGCTAGCTAGTGGCGCCAACTGGTGGCCACGATAAAGAATGATAGACTTAAAAGCATTTACAAATTCTAGAACGACCTTTGAAAAGAATTGAAAAGCCTATCGCCCGCCGCAAAGTTTAAAAGTTTCAAAAAGGTCAGTTGAAAGGTCACTGTGATTCCATACGTACATTAAAGACTGCTATATTTTTATACTGGCAATAATTTTAGGTATGTTATTTTTGTGACAATTGGAACCGGATTTCAAACAGTGAAACCCGCTTAACCCGCATCAGAATGTGTCCATTAGATTCCGAAATTCGCAAGACCTAAATAACCCCATTTTCTCTAAAACAACTTGAATTAACTGCTATTCAACGATAAATAGTAAGTATATGCAGTGATCTTTACTATAACTAGATTTCCCTTTAAAGGGATCAACTACAAATTCAAAGTTCACGCATATTCCGTAAAAGCGCGAAAGATAATACTATAATGGTGCGTACACACTTATACACAAGCGGCTATCGGTCGATCGCGTGGCATAAACAACACGGCGGGTGGCGCTACCGACGTGCGACTCTCGCCCGCTACTTTACGATGTTACAAAAATACTTGTTAGCTACCGTGTTGGCTAGGATTACGGCAAGTAATTGTGATTCCTATCTTAAGTTATTTTTAACAGGAAAAAGGAAATTATTGCTATGTTTTGCCATTTTAATATCGTAAGACAGAACATTTTCTGCTGAATGCCTGATATAATGTTCTTCATGAACTCATTTAAAGTATATATTAATGATTTTACAAACACGCAAAGTGCATATTGAATATAAAATAAAAAGAGTTTTCAGACAAAAGAAAAAACAAACACATCCGCGCAGTATGAATACACAGTCATTTCAATTGACAAAAGAACAATAACGCTTGCAAGTGGGTCATAGTGTCACGACGTAGTGTACACAACAGTGCCTCGCAGTGTCAGAGTGTCACTGATAGTGGCGGGGTCCGCTAGAGTTCAGGACGGTCGCATAATAGCGGCCAGTCACAGGTGTCAGGCTAGACGTATCAAACCGGAATGCGGTCACATGACGCGCTTGAGTACGCCACTTTATGAGAGGTCTAATTTTCAAATAGGTTTTTTTTCATTTTCTTTGTTTTTTTATGAATTTATTAAGAAAATATGTTTCCTTAGTCAAAATTAGACTATCGAATAAAAAATCTTCAAAAGTAAACAAAATTACGACGCCAATACAGATAATTTCACTCCAATAGATATTTATATTCGCAATTCAATCTATTACACGCAACATATAAAATCCTTTAAACTTTAGCCAATAGAGATAGGAAAACGCTTGTAAATATAGTCTAATCGTATCCCATAGATATTTGAACAACACAACTTATATACTAAACTATCGAAATCGCATAAACTTTTAACAGGCATTTTCGCATTACTACGCGACGGCTTATCCTAGTTGACTTAACTAACGTTCCGTGCGCTGTGAGCTCGTACCGACGTACCATCTCCTTGATAACCGGTAATGACGTCGTAAACTAGTCCCGGCCGCGAGAGGGAGATAGAAAGAACGAAGATATGCGATGCGGAACGCGGAAGAATTAGCCTTTACTAACGATGGAGTAAATCACCTGTTAGTTCGGATCCATACCTCAAGAGTAGCGAGATTAAACTTTAAGTAGGTTTAAATCCCACAATTTGTATGGGAAAGTCTTTATTATTGATTTGTGGTTAATAATTTATTTTGTATAACATTATACACTTTGACATATTACAGAAATAAACACTTCCCCATTCAGTTTTTACAGTCATTATGAGTGATAGGTTTTCAGAGCAATTGTTTGAAAGTGTATTTTTTACAAAACACATCAGTTAATTATTCCCCCGTGCGGGCATCTGCCCATCTGAGCATGTTTCATTTGAATAACAAAGAGCACTGACCGCGGCCGCGTGTGCGGCGGAAAAACGAAAGATTGACACACTCACATGAACCGGGGGCGGCGAATATACGCGACTACAATGTAGATGGGTTGGAGTGTTTAAAGGGTTTATTGGGCTTTTGAATTATGTTATCATTTTACAATGAAATATTCAAATAGATCGAAGTATCCACTCCACTGTGGATAATACTATTTTATAACAACTTTCCTGATAGTTAGCCGACACCAATGATTAAGAAGAAGCAAGATTTGTAAGTAAATTTATATCTTTTCAATTAAAAAGGTGAAACAAAATCATCTAAGTTGAGTAAGCGGGCGTGATTTTAAGTCGCCGCACCAGGAAAATTCAAAAACTAAGCATTTTCGTAGCCTACGAAAAAGACATTCACTCAAAATCCCATATAACCCCTATAACATTTTAATATCCACGCACCATTTCTCACATACGCCGGCAGCGTTTTTCTGATGAATGAATATATCAGAACACCAAGCATTGACTGATGCGAGCGTAAAAGGGCCGTAAAGCGCTACGCAACAAAGGGCCGATCTTTGCACTTTGACATTTCGCGGTTTAATCACGTACTAGAGGGCGGTAGTGGCGTTCGACTAAGATCAGTACGCACTTGACACCGTCGATACCTCTCGACAAAGTCACTTCGGACGGATATTGAGAGCTCGTATCGACTCATTGTCTGCCACGTGCTTTCCGATCGTTATCGACACGATCGTTAAAAGGTGCCTTTTGTGATACATTAAGTTCTAATTTAGTAATAAAAATGTTTGGGCATTGTTTAGGCGCGGATAAAGAATTATTATTCGATAAGTATCTTTATTGTTATTCTTTTAATTTTTTATTTCTCGAGTCTAATTGTGAAACCACTGGACATCTGATAATACATCTTTTTATTTATTTTTGAAAATACTTTCGTTTTGGGTTGCTTATGTAGAGTCACGTAGAGACATGTTTTACTGAAGGTGATTGTACTCGTACTACATAGGTTTGTGGTGGACGCTCACTGTCCGAGTTGAAAACTAATGCTAGTGCAAGGGCTGTCACTACACAATTTTCAATGTTTAATAATAGTTAAATAAAAACTATGAATAAACAACAATCTGTGACACATTTTTTTACTGATTTTTAAATAGGTACATACGCATTAATTAGAATTTCTGATCAGTTAGATTAACATCATTCCAAATATATAAGATTTGTGGATAAGCGTCATTTACAGGTAGGTCATTCTCAAAACATCTATAAATAAATATACACAAAAACAAAAAAATAAGAAACAAGCGTCGCCGCGTCGTCTATCAACCCTAATTCGCTGACGGGGTGAAATAAAGCCCGCCTACACTCGGACGAATGGAGTGAAAAAATTCCAGTTCAAAAAGCCACAGAAATGGCGACCGCTAGAAAAAGTCGCGCCATTGTCGTACGACTGTGATGTATGTACGATTTTTTGCAACAGTCTGTGAGATGTTTTGTTGCTTTTCAGGCTGTCTGGGTGACCTGGGTCCTGTTTATTTGTTGGACGATTGAAAGCCATGCATTTAGTTGTTTAGGAAATTAAACCATGTAACTAAAATCATGTCATGTTCATATTTTTTACATAATGATATGAAATAAATTTTATGATTATTATAGGTTTAATTTGTTGTATAATTATAGATTTTTAACGTATGCGTTCTTATAGGTTATAGCTTATATCTCAAGGATTTGATTGCGATGAAACTTGGGTAATTTATTGTAAAAAAATATTTCCAGATGACAGTACTTTACTTAGTTTTTAATGTTTTGCGAACTAAACCATAGTCAATACAATTTAATCGAAACCTAGAGGTTAGACGAAATATTTTCTTCATGAATAGACCCGATGTTTTCTTCCGAACATGTTATCTGTTTAGAAATAAAATAAAAATATCTTTATTATTTAGACAAAAATAGTGTACAAACAAATAATAAAAAAAGAGTGCAAAAAATTTAGGCGGCCTTATCGCTGAAGCGATTTCTTCGATGCTTCATTTATGGTTAAATTCCATATTTAATAATAAATAAAATCTATATTCGAATTTAAAAGGTACTAATCTCTTTTGATACCGGCTGTAAAATGATATAACAGATAATCAATAGTTAAAAACGGAGGGACTTTAACAATGAGTTTGGCCTCGGGGACCCACAAGTAAAAAACCAAAATCCTTTGTGTGACGCGTGTTGAAACACGACACTTCGTATGTACCCTCATTAGGGTTGCCACTTAATTATTTAATAAAATTTTGAATTATTAAATCAATGTCTCATTTTCTTTAAAATTTGAGGGTTTGTTATAAACTACTAATCAAAACGTCGAAAATATGTTATGCTCTTTCAAATCGATACGTCTTTATGTGCGTTATGTAGGTAGCTTTTAAAATATCGCGAGAATTTTTTTCCTCAAAAATAATAATTAATTTTAATTTTTCATAGGAAATCAATTCACATTCACAATTTTTTATGAGTAAGAGATGGAACCCTATTTTTATTTAATAAAATCGTAATTCGAAAATTAATAAAAAACGCCATGCGAGACTAAAGTTGACGTCACTGCATGCGGGCAGATATATCGAGGCCAGTAAGGACCACTAATAGAATTGCGGCACAGTAGAAAAAAAAGGAAATGGCGTCACACCACACCCTCCCCCTACTATGGGTTGCTATGGGGTGTCAGTGCGATTCAGCACTTTCACAAAATAAGCTTAAACGTTGAAAACCCAATTTGACGGTTCGATTAGCGCTGTCAGTTTTTTATTCGAGTTTTTTGATGGATTATTTTTAATTCAATAAAGTCTGAAACAACCGAGGGGATTGTCTGAAATGCCGTGGAAATGCGAGTTGGACACAGGTCAATAGTAGGATGCGAAAATTTTGACTATAATCTATAGTTGGCGACTTGAATTTATGGTCACTGAAACCATAAAAATGCGATAGTAAAACCTATCATGGGTAGTGGGCGGAGTAAGTGGGGATATTTAATTTCATAAAAGATAGGAAAAAAATACGCTGTAGGTGTTTATACAATTTAATAAACAAGCAGACTGTAGCCGACCCCATAATTTGTGGTAGGAAGTATTATCCAAAAAATATGAGTCTTTGATAAATGACACATAATTATCAGTGCACATTATAAAATTCAAATATGTTTATAAACCCTTCAAATGCTACCAGCAGTGTCAAAACAACCGCGCAATTTAATTCTTAATTCAAAGTAATTTTCACAAATCGAAGCGCCATAAAAGACCTTCCGCGGTCGCCCACCTAGTACAATCGCGTACAAGCACATTTTAGCGGGCAACACGGGGCGAACTTGCTCCCAGAGCGCACGCTCAACCGTTCGATGTAAGTCGTGCTCGGGACGACCATTGTGCTCAATTCGGGTTCAAGTTAATTGTTTTTAATTCGCCAGTACTGTATTGTAACTCTTTTAATTACGCCCACGGCTCTGCGCTAATGGCGGCATCGTGATCGCATGAGCATATCACGAAGTCCTTTTGTTTAATTGTACAGTTCTGTGCTGATGTTTTTAGGATAATGGACGTGAGGGTGAGCTAGTTGGCTGGCTAATTTTATTGTTTGTCCTAAACTGGAATCTGTTTAAGAAGTTTGTTTTTTGAAGTCACTTAGGTGCCTGTACTATATGTTCTGTTAAAAAAACTAGTTAATTTTGTCGCCCTATAGAAATATATTTTTTTCATCTTCTAGTAATGCTTATAACAATGGCAGTCTAAAATTAAACTTTAACTAAGTAAACCAATAATAAGATATTCCTACCTAACACTAACTAAATTTAAAAATAAATTATTTTCTTAATTTTCTAACATACATAATATGTAAATGATTCCAGAAATATGTCCACAAGTGTACCTCGAGCGAGTAGGAGTGAAGCAGTATGTCGCCCTCATTTGGTTAATTCAGCCTCTGTAGGGATCCACAATTAAACTGGCACAAAAGAAGAAGTTCCACCGGCGAGCCAACGGGAAATCACGACGAGAAATTAATGAGTGTACGCAACTTTTTAATGAGCTTTTACCGTATAATTTTTTCTTTTTAATTCGGACGCATGTATTGTCACTTCTTTTTTTATGGTGGCCAGTTTGACCACCATTTTACCATAGAAACTGGCTCTCAATTGTAACTATCGGAACACACCAATTTCCGAACTGGTGGCAACTTCAGTAGCTTTGAACTTCATAAGTGCTCTCCTAAGGCCAACATTGAACTAAATTGACTTTGACGTTGACTTTCACAATTAACATCAAAATCGAAAATCTGACAAATGTCCAAAAAGCCTCGTGTTCACGTTTAAGCATCAAATTCAGTACAAGGGAAAAGAAACCACAAGCACCTATTAAACAATGACAAACCACGGAATAAACTCGATGGCTTGTAATGTAACCCTAAAACGCGGGGTGCGACCCTATCAGCCGTCGCGTCGCGGTAGCTGCGGCTGCGTCGCGTCGCAATCTCCTAACAAGCGACTTTTGGCTTAACACAACCCTCAAAATTACTTATCACTGCGTGATTTTGACACTTGAGATAAATCTTGTGACTTTGGAGTTTATTTTTAACAGACTTTAAAAAAAAACGGAGGAGGTTCTCAATTCGGCTGTATTTTTTTTTATGTTTGTTACCTCATAACTCCGTCATTTATTAACCTATTTGGAAAATTCTTTTTTTGTCTGGAAGGGTACACTTCCCATTTGGTTCCACTGTCATCAGATCAGGATTTGATTACATTTTAGTGTAGTTTGAAGTCGGTTTAAGTTTTTTGTAAAACAGTCCAATTATTATTTAAAATTGTTTATTATAAAATGTATTCCTTGGCTAAGCACGTTTGACATTAACTAGTTAGATTATCAAAATTAAACTTTAAAACAATAAAATTAGGGTCTATATGCAAAAATATATATTGGTCAATTCAATGAAATAAAGTACTTAATGCGTACAATAGATTTTTTTAAGTTGTTTTTCACATGGATGTCAATTGAACCTAATAATTTAACAATTACGTAAAAAGACTTTCAGCTAAGTAACTAACATATGATATATAAATAAATACGACATATATAGAACGATGTAAAATACTATTCAAAAAACGAGGTGATGTCGAATATACGTATACAAATTGAATTACGTGTCGGAAAAGAATCGGATGTCACGAGATTTATTTTCGCGTTGAACGTGCATGTATGCAGTTTTTTATCTGCCATCCCTAGGGGTGCGGATAATCGTATCTGCACACACGTCACTTGAGTAGCGACACGCCGAGTTGACACCCCTATTCGCACTCTGACCAATGATCAATATTTAAAAAAAAAAATTACGAATTGTGATTTCGAACAACTATTATTATGTGTAGAATTGCAAAGTCTAGCATTAAAAACACAAAAGGGGAGCGTGTAACTTATAACCAAAACAAAAACCGCGAAACCGATGATCAAGTAACCCTACACCGGTCGGCACGCGTCGAAACGACCGCACTGCAAAAAGAAAATTACTCCTTTTATTTACACATGATTACGGTGAAGACAAAAAACCATGTGATTATTTTCACAAGGCATTAATCGCGGCCGTCAAACGAGCGATTAACTTATAAATCCGCCATAATTGCGGGGCACTGACAGATGTCGCTGGCGGCGCCGCCACTGGAATTGCGCGGGCGCTTGCTTTATTATGATTTTGTTGGTCGAACAAAGAGTACCGCCTACACTACATTTATTTGGCCACTGGTTTAAAAAGCATCTTGTTATTTTGTCATAAAATATACGAGAATAATTTGGTATTAATACTATTTTGTAAGTTAAAAAAACTTTGAAATAAAGAACAAATAACTGACAAATTAAATAATTTGAAAAGAGAATATTTCACGAGGTGTGGACAAAATTAATTAATTCGTCCTTGTATCGGGGTAGATGGGACCGCTGCATATTCATGTGGTCACAGCTCGTTAGGTCGTCTACGGTCAGTATTAACAATCTGTCGCCGGGGGTTGAATTGAAATCAGAGAGAGCTATTTGTTAACTCGCGGTTTTAGGATGAATAAAAAAGACTAGAGTTGACTCAATGTCGTTTGTGATTCTTTTGTTTTGTATTTAAAAGTTGATACTTTAGGATATGAATAAAAAAGTTATTTAAAAAAAAGCACTTCAAAATACTCTAAAAAGTATGAAATAACTCTGATTTGACACTAATTTGAAGTCAGCGAAAGAGCACGACGCATTCAATTGAAAATATTTCGCTGACTTCAAATCAGTGTCAGATTAGATTTATTTCATACTGTTTAGAGCATTTTGAAGTCGATAATTTTTTTTAATCGACTTAAAAAATGGAGATTATCAATTCGACACTTGTTATTTATACTGTACATAATTATAGTAAAAAGAGTTTAGAAACTAACCCCCTTACTCATAAAGTGCTATTTAACTAATAAACTGTTTAAAGGGTCACGTAAATAACGTCACTCTAATGTCATTGCCAAATAATATGACATTATTTACGTGACCATTTAAACAGTATATTAGTTAAATAGCACTTTATGAGTAAGGGGGTAAATTTTTATCATATTATAATCTAAAAAATAACCTGGTTTGACTTGCATCTCCCATGATTCCAAGCCCTTGAAATGCCAATCTACGTGTGACATCATGCGCCAGTCGAACCGTTTCCCTCCGTGTGCCAGTCTGTGCCACTAATGAGCAAACAAGTCAGCTCCAACATGTTCAGAGAGGACATGCGATACTCTCATGGTCTGTTGCTTCCCTAGTATTTGCTTTGATTTTTACTGTTTCAGGGTTCCGTATATTGTAATGGGAAACCTTTAGAAGATTACTATTTTTTTCTAGGTCTGCATGACCATGTATAGAGGCTCTTTTTCTAAGAAACGACATGAGGTATGAAGTAGAAACTAGTATCAAATATTTCAGTCTATTCACTTATCTATAGTATATTTATCTTTTCTTTTCTATACCACTAAGAAAATCAAGTTTCTACGTCCTAAGCACAAACACTAACAGATCATTAAAAAAAACTTATACGAGTAAGTAGGCTACTTCCCGGTGACTTAACTTGAATTATATATATTTTTTGGGTTAAACAAAATAGGTACATTTTGTTTTTTCATTTGATTCTATTGTGTTAAATAATTTTTGAGCTTTTGTTTATTTTTAATTAATTATGTGCGTCCATTTTTGATGAATAAATATATTTTCTTTCTTTCTTTCAATTGCACGAAGAGAGAACTTTTGGTACCAGTGAAGGAAATGCAACCATTCCACAATTATAACGAGCCTAAACTTAAGGTGGTTAATTTTATACAGTGTACGTGTTATACAATCTTGGAGTCCTACTCACACTTGACCGTCTTTTTGATGTTCATATCAACTGGTAAGCAAAACTAAACTTCAATATTTGTTCGTCACATAAAATGTACTTTTATCAACTAATGCTAACTAACTAATGATTGGGATCCAAAGGATTCTGATCCCGGTAGGTCTGCATTTCAAACTATCAATTTTTTTTTTCTCACTGCCAAGTGTGTTTAAAACCTCTTAAATTAAAACTTATTACCCTTACCTTTCCTTTTTAAAGGACATATCTGTTATCTAGTATCAAAGAAGTCGTGTAATTTAATGGATAAAATTGTAACTATATGGATAAAGCCCATCACAGACGTAGCTATAATATATATTAATATGCCGAGCTATAATATAAATTACAGTACAAGTTGGTGAAGTAACAGAAATATATATTATAGCTGCGTGTGCACTCATAGATTAGTATCTAAAATATATCGTAATATGCATTGCTATGATTTTTTTTAATACATATTATAGCTACGTCTGTGATTGACTTTATCCATAGAGTTACAATTTTATCCATTAAAGTACACGACTTATTTGATACTAGATAACAGATATGTCCTTTAAAAAGGAAAGGAAAGGCTAATTAGGAAAAGGAAAGGCTTAACTCCGTTACACGTTGAATAATAAGAGTAGTCAAACACGTAGCTATTATAATATAATATTAGCAAACTTAAATTCATAATTATGAAATACAAACACATACATATTATCTAATAAATTGAATTAGCACCGAATTTTCCCATCTGCCAATGAGAACAAAGATCCTATAAAACAATAGGAAACTTTGTAACAGAAATGAGAAGCTGGGAAGGAATTAAACGACATAATCTTGTTATACATGACTTCACCTCTCCGTACCGCGCCGGTGCAAATAATTAGCAACCCCCCTACAAAGTAACAAGATAACTGAATCCACTTTAATAAGTTTTACCTATGCAGTGTAACTCTTATTGATGTTCTTGTTCTTAGCAAAGTATGCGATTATTTTGGTGTCTACGATTTTCGTGAAATTTTATAATTGAATGGCTTAATGTTTGGTAATATCAATTTTATTGATGACAAAATCAAACAATCTTATATTGAAATAAATTAATGATAAATAAATTATAATATTATTATTAATGAATAATCAATGTGCAATAGGCATAATTGATAGAATTAAATGTTTTTATTAATATCGAAGTTAATTAATTTACACGAAGAAAATAGCGAGCAAAAAAAAAAGAAAAAGGTAAGAAAGCTTCTAAATATTTCTTTCATAACAACTATATGATCCAAAATAATTATAAACCAGCAACCCCCGACAGTTGGGCAAACAGTGGCCCGCGGGGACCGGCGTCTTTTTATCGGCGGGGGACCGCAAATTTCTATTTGCATATCTGTGCACTCATAAATCTCTGTTTCACTTATTAGCCCCCTTTCTGTACCGGGGTCGCTCGGACCCACCGTGGCTCGGCAGGGTTAGTTGTCAATGTTTTAGTAGGTATTTTGTTAGTCGCCATTTTGATGATATAAATTAGTAAAGAAAATGATTGTGATAGTTATACAGTATGTTGTTTATTTTATTGCTGGTAAAATTAAAATGCAAGTCAACGTGACTTACCTTGAGTTAGTAATTGCATGATATAGGAAGATATTTTTTTTTACTTTGACTTTGATCCAAATGATTAAGGATTTTTTAATTCATTTATTCAGCAATGAAAAATAAACGGACCGAACAACTATTACAGAAAATAAAATAAAAATAAAAGTGTTAATACTTACGCAGCTAAGGCCGGTCGCTTGCACCCCAATGGTAAGTCCTCCAATTTGTTAGTGACAGTGATACTAGCTAGTGGTCGGGCTACTTTAGGTGAAAATGCTCAGAACAGAAAATCATGTGGTTAGTATTTATGTTATTACAAGAACCACCACCAAGAGTAACCATAAACCAGTAACCATCACCGTTTACACAAAACAAAAACAATTAAAAAAGAAAGAAAAGACATGCAAAGTTAAAGGAGGTTTCATGCAGGATGAGCAAAATAATTTAAATAAAATATCCTGGGACATTCCTCACACACGGCAATCTGATTCCAAACTAAGCAGAGCTTGTGTTATGGAAATCGGATAACTGATATACAAAAACTACTTTTTACATACATACTTATTATAGATAATTATAACCAGACTCAGGACAAGCAGACATAAAGGTTAGCAATATGCTTGTCGATGTATTAAGAATTTTTGTCGAAACGATATTTTTTTACGATTACTGCAGAAATCGTCCATGAAATATCGTGACAAAAGATTTCGATCGTTACGTGGGTGATCGAATCTGGTGATGGTTAAATTAAATTCGTTATGAATTACGCGATGACTCTTCTTCTCGGAATGGCCGACACTGATTTATTGCGACATGACTGCTGAGAAGTGTGACTGTGTGACACATTTTTAATAGAAAAACCAATTTATGCATCAATGTCTTACTGGATAAGGTAACCCATACGTTTTTCAGGAGGAGAAAAAATATTTTATTTGACGTATTTCTAGTAAAATTTAATTCGCTATCCTCAAATTATGCACACCTAGCCAAATCGCTAAACATACATGCATAATAATATGCTAATTAATTAAATCGATACAATCGTATCGCCGTCGCATCGTATATCACACGGAACCGCCCCTGACGCCGCCTACGTTGTGTTCGACGGTATATCTTTAGACAATATCTATGTTACAATGGAGAGTTTTACCCCGCATGCGTTTAACGGGTTAAAATATATATATTATTGTAGTCTATGGAAATTCGTCTACTGACAAGGCTGTAAGATGGTGGCTGATGTTTCCCTTGAGATTTTATTTAAGTTATAGAATCATTTTAAGGTGAAAGATATGCTGGTTTGAGATAAATAAAGTCAGGTATAATATAGTATGGTCCCAAATAAAATCTAAAAACACTTTTATATTTTATCAACTCTGTCGTCCCCTTCTGACCGTCATACTAATAATATTTCTCAAGCAATTGGTACCAGGCGTTCAGAAGTCCCAAGAAAGTGCGCGGTCAAACATCAGGCCGTTTATCAACCATTACACTGTGAACTCTCCACGCATATTGGTACAACTTCGATACGGGTCAAGAATAACTGGACATTTTAATCAGCTACAATATAAAAGTTACTAATAAAATAAACCAATGTGGACCTTATTACGTTGTAGAATGGTATGTTTAGAGTGTATGATATATGTTTGTAAGAATATCAATTTCAGCAATAGGCACGGCGACAAGCGGGGGCGTTCGTGACGTGAATGTCTATTGGCGGACCTTTTTATTGTTATTGAGTGACCGAATAAGAAGTATAGACTGATGCTTTTATTTAAATCGATTTATTATGCTTTGGTACATTGTTAGCTGCCCGTGACAAATTATGAGCAAAGATTTCATCAACACGTGCCTAAGAGATCCTTTTCAACTAAACGTGTCTATAAATCTTGTAAAATAAGCCTCGATACAATAAATTCACATGTTCTCAGCTATTTTCAGGCATTACTTGCATCTTGTCATATAGAATATGATAGCATAGTCAAAAACTAAATAAAAGATCTCTTTACTCAGGCCACATGTTATACCTCATTTTGTATTAGCCAGACGTTAAATAAAAAAAAAGAAAATGACACTGGCCACAAAGTACATTCTAAATTCAAATAATAATTAGTTTAATAAAGCTTCTTTTGGTGACTGTACTAATCTTCTTCTTCCAATAGTGTATATCAAATATCAAGTCAATCCGACCAATGCAAGTGGGTGTAATTCGACTTGCAAGATACCGACCGACATACATTGCAAGTAAAATAAAAGCTTGTAAAAAATAAATCTCCATTACACGATTCTCGATGTAAAAATCACCGCGAAATCTATCGGATTAATTGGGCAATAAAAAATATGTCTCAGCCTATGGAGGAAAAATCTGAGTAAAATAAAAAGGTAGAGGGGAGGGAAACACTTCATTTCACGCGTTTTATACGAAGAGGGCCTGTGCTGTGAGTGAGGTACTCAATAAATCTTGTGCCGGAAATATTTTTTTGTTCGACGAAAATAGTTTCCTCTTGTTTTTAGGGAGGAATAGTTTTTGGGGGACATTCGGTTGCGTCGCGGTATGTGGCATTACGGATATTTTCACTTAGTTATTAATGTTTCAACTTATTGCAGTTTGCGATTTGTTTCTAATGTTGTTTTGATGGTTGTGTGCGGATGGAATTTTAATGTAAAAATTATAATAAGTACCAAATAAAAAATAAAAAAGTAACTTCTTTTGGTATAAAATTCATGTAGCTTATCATGAAGTGTCGTGTCAGTTTATTTATTTTTCTTGTTTATTGTGTTCCAATGGGCTAGATTCCTGAAAAAATCTATTTAGTCCGTCATGTACATTATCAAAAAATATCTGACACGTATTTTTTCTTTTGTCAATTAAACAAAAGAATACGAAGATATGGTTTGTTGAAGTTCTGCGTGACGTCACGGTGGGGTACACTTTTTAGTAACAAGTGACGTCACGAGCCCCCACTCGCGAACTTAGTCGCGCTTTATCTTCGTCAATTGTTAATGATTTGGTGAAGCAAAAAATACGTGACCAATATTTTTTGATAATCTTACGGACGGACTAATTAGAATTATTATTTATATTATATATTGTACCCAGGAAACATCCCTGTACTGGCCAGTTTTTTTTCGACAGTACAAGAGAGTCCGGAGGCTGGTAAATAAAAGCTCCTAAATCTTCCATTTACCATAAAGGATAGAGACAAATGGGCTGCCCATAGCCGTAGTTCTTTATTCATTCCGAGGGTTGGACCAAATAAATCAGTGGCCGCCACGTCAATAACACTATTGGCGATGTTTGTCCAATGTTTGGACCAAATATTTATATAGTAAAAATCGGAAGCTGCACTTATGTAAAATTATATTGGCGCCAATCGGGTGAGCAAAAAGCATAAAAATAAATTTGCAGACATAAATGTCAGACCACCCGTAATATTAATAAAAGAATGAGAGTAAAGTATATTGCAAAATGCTAATAAATGTTATAAAATGTCTGCGCGATCTAAAAATGGTGTTTCGCGCATTATAAACAGATTCTAATATAAATTACGTACTATTAAATTTAAAAAACGGTAATAATTTTTAATAACAGCCAATAGTTGAATATCGAATGTAGGTGACTAGTTGACGTAATCAGTGCTGATCCGGTTTTGATAAAATGTTTATATAATGTTATAACAGAAAACACCTATTTAGTCAATTTATTAGACACCATAGACAATTAAATACCAATATACAATTAAGTCATGAAATTCGATTCGATTTTTAAAACTGAATAAAAAAGCTATTCATCGCAGCATCCCACGTGGCCATAGTAAAAACATTATACAATCAATTTAAAATGACACTCGCATGTATATTAAATACGTGCAGGAGAAAGCAACTTGCATCGATCGTGTTACAATGAAATTTATTACCTTTCCAAAGGTGTGATTTTTTTTCGACACATCTTTAATTTAATTGTCAATGAAAAATTGCTCTTATGTCTTGTTGATTATTGATTAAATTAATTATAATGTAGTTTTATGTTAATTTTCAATGTAATGATATATTAATTGGTAATTATGTTTGACATATCAATAGTTAAGAAATCGTATCTAATTTCACTGTCATTGAACTCTTGTGGCTCTTTTTATTTTTATATTGCATTTTTTTTTATTAAACGCTCTAACACTTATTTTATTTATATTTTTTTAATTAATTAATGTACTTTTTTAAATCAGCTAAGAATAAAGAAATTGATTAACGTAATTTGTAATAAAATCTCTAAAAGGTCTTTAATAATAATAATAAATATCCTGGGAAATTCCTCACACACGGTCATCTGATCCCAAACTTAGCAGAGCTTGTACTATGGAAACCAGATAACTGAAAAAAAAAAAAAAAAAAAACTGACATTACATATACTACTTTTTGTTCGTAAATACATACTTAATATACATAATTACATCCAGAATCAGGACATACAGACATGTTCTTGCACACAAATGCATGTCCTGTGCGGGAATTGAACCCACGACCTGTGCGGCGCGATAGGTGGAATCTTAAACTCCTGCGCCAACTGGGCTGTCACTTTACTAGATACCTATACAATAGGTACCCACTAAAGAAGAATTTTCAAAATTCAACTACTACTGACAAAATAGGGGGTCGCCAAGCCACCTAGCTTCTAATAATTCATCAATACAGTAATTTTATAAAGTAAACGGTGGTATTTCACACAATCTCTTAGCTACCCTATGCCTGTTATAAATAACGACAAAGTAAAACGCGCTGTGACGCCGGCACGTACGTAAAAAGTGTCTGGGGTGCATAGAGAATTAGGCTTTTAGACGTAAGTGCGTTTTCACACTATTACCAAAAGTGATATTAATATGGGTGTGACAATATATTGTGTATAAGTTGTTTCATAAAGTACTTTTTTTTTGGAATATTACACCATTTTGTTTTTTAACCAACTTCAAAAAAAGTGGAGGTTCTCAATTCGTTTGTATATTATATATATTTTTAATGTTTGTTTCCTCATACAGTCCGTCATTTATTAACCGATATGGAAAATTCTTTTTTTGTCTGGGACCTGTCTTTTCAATGGGACCAATCCCATTGTCATCAGATCAGGATTTGATTACTTCCTAGTGTACTTTGAAGTCGGTTTAAGTTTTTTGTGTGTTTGACCGTAATCTCACGGTACACAAAGCCTAGAAGAGTTAAGACTCTTGTCAAGATTCCACCTATCGCGCCGCTGGTCGTGGGTTCGATTCCCACACAGGACATGCATTTGTGTGCATGAACATGTCTGTATGTCTGTATTATGTATATTAAGTATGTATTTACAAACAAAAAATAGTATATGTAGTATATCAGTTATCTGGTTTCCATAGTACAAGCTCTGCTTAGTTTGGGATCAGATGACCGTTTGCGAGGAATATCCCAGGATATTAGTATTATTGTTTTTTTATACAACGAAGTCGGTAAGAAGCGTACGGCCCGCCTGGTAGTAAGCGGTTGCCGTAGCCATATGGACGCTTGGAACACATGGGGCATCAATCACGTGCAACCGACCTTTCCCTCCTCTCCCATAAGCACTGGCGACCTTACTCACGCGCAGGAACACAACATAAAGTTATTTGACTGCTGTATTCTGTATGGAACCTGTATTGTGTAATTACTAGTCTCTAGAACCCGCAATTTAATCTGTACATACATCTGTCAGTTTCTCCTTCTATGTATAGGTACTATGGTCGCTAAATGGTCAAATTCGACTGTAAGAGTGGTAGAGCGTAGCGTTTATTCGCTCAAAGAGCAGCTCGACTGGGGAAGTACCTCCACCTTACAGAATACCGCAGCCAAATAACTTTATGTGTTCCTACAGGTGAGTAAGATTGCCAGAGCTCATTTGAGAGGGGGGAACGGGTTACGTCCATATGACTATCAGGCGAGGAGGGCGATGGCTGCCACACGCGTCATACTTGTGAACTGGTGCTGCTTGTGGGGGCTGGTCTGCTTAAGTTTGCTATTTATTTACTTATTAAATATTTATTCAGTCTACTTTGTAACTTTGCCGCCGCGCGGGGCACGCAATTGTTTTCAGTGCGAATATTATATAATGAAAAAGCTTGTTTTGAAAAGAGTAATTGCTGAGTTTATTGCCGGCTCTTCTCAGCAAATGCAACCTTCCGAATCGGTATTAGAGTATTAGAGTCAGACTTTTCATAAGTGCCTGCGAAGGTATATTTGAATAAATTATTTTGATTTTGAATTTGAAGGCGGGCCGTATGCTTAGGCAAGAAAGTCATCGAATTTATTTCCGACAGTAAATCACTAGGTAGTGTACGATATACCTATCCTTGTGTAAAATGTTCACGAACGCACAAGAATCACTCTATTAATATTCTTACTCTATGGGTCCGAAGTTTTCTCTTCACGATATTAATATATAAAATATAATATATTACGTGTATTTATAGACAAATCGTGCTCTCCGAAGTGGAAAAGTGCTACAAAATTAGCATTAATCTGGGCATTGAGTAAAAACAGTCCGCAGTAATGATGCCGGCTTTAATTGACTCGTTGTGAAATGCATCAGTCCTTTACTACGAGTGTGGGCCAAAGAGTAAGCGATAGCGAGAGACATTTATTTTTTAAATGGAATAGATTGAAGCCTCCTTACGTGGATACTGGAGAACAAGATAAGGTCAATTGGAATATAGTTTTTTTTATTAAATTTGATGTTTTGTTGGTATGTAGTTTTAGAATTATTGGCTAAGATATAAATATTTTTACCAGTATTATTTTTTTGTTAGTTAATTAGTTTTAGTTGTAAATATGTTAGTTTTGTCCGTTCGATCTGAAATATAATTGTCCCTTTATAATATTAAACAGGTAAAATGTCAAACTACAATGACGAGTAATATAAAAAGCCACTTGCAAAGTGCCTAAGGCATAAAGTTCTTTCTTCTTACTCGTTCTTTAACAAAAAAAAAAAAAAATTTTTATTTATTTTTTAAAGCTATATTAAATACACTTGAATGTTGCTTTTCATTTCAAGAAGCTATCTTGCGTAGTTTCAGAAATATTTCATGATAATAGTCTTTTTTATATTGCTCAGTGTATTTTCCAGGTCATGGCTATATCGCGTTCTCGAGGATCTAATATTTTCCCGGGTACTTAAATATAGTGCAAAATCTATCCATTAACCATTTTTAAGTCCGTTAAGTCATCAATCAAAGAATACAAGCGACACAATCTCTTGAAGTTCATCAAATATTCCATCGTCAATGAACGCGTTGATGTCTAATATAAGAAAACAAAACTCGACAAATTTATTCAACATTTTCCAAGATAATTGAAATCTATTCCGTATGTTGCTCATGACTTATAGCCTATATTGTAGGCTACACGAGAGCTTCTAGACACAGCCAACGTGCCGGCTAGCCGACACAAATTTATAGGTAAAAGTTCGCGACCGAACCAACCGGTTCGCAAACACCACCCAAATAAAACCCAACTTTAACCTCTTCTAATACGGTCCTTATTCTAACAATTCATATTGAGCCTTATCGGATACTTTCTTAATTGTACTCGGAGCCACCCGCCGTGGGAATGCTGACCTTATTACGTGAGCAGGTAAGTTGAGTTTTCAATTCGATCGGTTTTCTCGGCCTTGCCGCCGGTGGATCGCTCTCACCTTAGGTTCACGTGTGAATCTACATTAACCTGCTGTTTTGTGTTGGCTTGTCAGGTGTATGCTATGCTTTATATGTTGATGACTTTTTCAATTGGTAGTCTAACAGATGTTAAGATGGAGTTATTGGGCGTAATTCTTTAATGTGGATTTATGATTATTCATAGTGGGTCACGCCTTTTGTTCTTTTTTATCGATTATTGAGGTATGTATGGTCAATAATCGATACTTATCGGAATAATAATCGATATTTTTCTTTTTTCCGCGACACAATTCTTTTATTTATTTTGATTGTTAGCAGTAGTTCTGATAAAGGGTTATCGGTGTATATTTATAAGTAACTCATTATTTTTGCGTTTTTTACATTAAATAATGTTTAAGTACGTAACACTCAGTGTCAAATCACTAAATAACGTAATTGAATCTTTTTAAACATAAACTTATTTTACTCAACATAGGGTTCACCATAAATTCACCTTACAGTGCGGCCGCCGAGAGAAAGAGAGAAACGACTAATCTGATTATGATGAGACTTTTACTCGACTGTGCCTAAGAAATTACTGAACATTCCTGTAAAAGTCCCATTGCAATAATATTAGCCGTTTCCAAAAATAGCCCGAAACTAACAGGTGAGACTAAAAGTGGCAACTTTAAGCTTAGTAGGTTATACCAGTTTATAAAACCATACAGTCGTTCGACGAAAACGTTTAGACAGGGCAATTGTGCGGGGTGTGAAGGGCGAGACGCAGGAAAGTCGAGCCCGACCTGCGAACAAAACGATGTTAGTAGCTCGGGACAGCATACTTTATATGACCATCGCGATACTATCCAGACGTTGATTTTCCACGAGATCGAAGGCGTCGCACGACTATATGGTTTTATAGACTGTGGTAATACTTTGTAAAAAAAGATGTATATTTGTCAAAAAATGTTTTCTCGTCCAAACATAAGATTTTAAATACTGGGACATTCCTCACACGCGGTCATCTGATCCCAAACTAAGCAGAGCTTGTACTATGGAAACCAGATAACTGATATAATACATATACTGCTTTTTGTTTGTAAATACAAACTTAATATACATAAGTTTAAGGAATGTATTAAGGCCGCTTTAGTACAGAAGGCTTACTACAATATTACCGAATATTTAAATGATAAAAATGCTTGGGTGTAGCGCTCGCTCTACAGGAAACATCTGATGTAATAAATTTAAGTTTGATTTTGAAAAGAGTAATTGCTGAGTTTATTGCCGGCTCTTCTTAGCAAAAGCAACCTTCCGAACCGTGCATTAGAGTATTAGAGTTTGACTATTCATAGGTGCCTGTGAAGGCCTATTTGAATGAATAAATTATTTCATTTCATTTCATTTCATTAATTTCACCCAGACTCAGGACATACAGACGTGTTCATGCACACAAATACATGTCCTGTGTGGGAATCGAACCCACGACCTGCGGCCAACCGCGCTAACTGGCAACACATGTTTGCTTCAGAATATCTGTATACAGAGTGTAATAAATAAATCTAGATAATTAAGCCAGCAAGTTATATAGAGGGGAAATAGTTGCAAGTTAACAAGACAATTGTGTTTAATTAAGTGAGAATATGCTTTCGACTCATTTTCTATAGAATTTCCTTGCAGTAGCTTTTAATTGTGGTCGGTAAGGTTGACATATACTGTGTATTAATAAAATATATATTATAAATATATATTTAAAGAGAGGCATATAGAGCATAGAGTTTATTCGCTCAAAGAGCAGCTCGACTGGGGAAGTACCTCCATCTTACAGAATACCGCAGCCAAATAACTTTATGTTGTGTAAAGTTATGTTCCTGCGCGTGAGTAAGGTCGCTAGAGCTCATTGGGGAGGGGGGAAAGGTAGGTAACGCGTGAGCGATGCTTCGTGTGTTGCAAGTGTCCATATGGCTACGGTAACCGTTTACCATCAGGCGGGCCGTATGCTTGTTTACCGACTTAGTCGTATAAAAAAACAAAACTCCAACTTATTTTTTAAGGTGGATGCTGAACATGATGCGGGAAATTTGATTTTTTCAAGTTTTTATTGATGGATACCTTCGTAGAACAATATGGCTAAATATTTCAGTGATTAGCGACCGTAGCAGTTTTTTGGAACATTGTGTTATGAATGTTTTTTTTGTATAATATGCATATTTGAACGTTCGGGTGCCAACGGGACCCTATTACTAAGCCTCCGCTGTCCGTCCTTCCATCTATCTGTCAGTGCGCTGTATCTCATGAACCGTAAAAGACAGACAGTTGAAATTTTTACTGAATGTGTATTTCTACTGTCGCTATAACAACAAATAATAAAAATGACGATAAATGCGTCTTTACGGACCCCTTCGTGTGTGAGTCCGATTCACACTTAGTCGGTTTTTTATAAAGTTGACAGGCGTTCGACTAAAGGTAAGTAGTTACCACCATAGACGCTAGCAACACCAGAGGTTTCCAGCTGCAAACTCGTACAAGTGTACCTTTTTCTTGTCTTCTGGTTTTCCCTAGAGAGTACAGAATGCGGTTCTTTAAGAAGGGTGTGAAGAGATTATTGCAGGAGTCTTTTGGCTACGGTAACCGTTTACTAATATAGACGGGCATTATGCTTAATTTAGTTTTTTATGCTCACATCTAAAATATTCAATCAATCTTAGTTACATTTGCCAATGCGTTAGATTATGAAATAAACTTAATAAAAATTTCCAATAAACAAAAACAATATATCCCAGATAATTTATTACTGGAACAGTATAACTATCCCGTCTGCGCACCGTCGTGGTACCAATGCTTCTTCGTACCACGTGACAGACGGACAGACCCGTACCGCAATACATATAAGGTGGACATTGATTTAATAGAAGCCCAGTGTGAATGGATGCCCCGTTCAGATATGCTCGTTTGATCTATGCTTTATTGGGAACCCCGTTACATACGCAATTTACTTTGAATGTATCATATTATTGTGGTATGTGTGATTGTTGGTCTGTGAGAGAGATTCTGGAAATGTTGAGTAAATAGATTACTGAAGTTTTTCTCGGAATAAATAAATATCCTGACATTCCTTACATACGGTCATCTGATCCCAAACCAAGCAAAGCTTGTACTATGGAAACCAGATAACTGATATAATACATATACTACTTTTTGTTTGTAAATACATACTTAATATACATAATTACAACCAGACTCAGGACATACAGACATGTTCATGCACCCAAATGCATGTCCTGTGTGGGAATCGAACCCACGACCTGCAGCGCTATAGGTTAAGACTCCGCGTCTTAAACAACTGCGCCAACTGGCCCGTTTTAATTATTGTATTTTTGATTCTGGCTTATAGGACATACAAGTTTGAGAAACATTATGGGATTTAAAACGATGTCCTTTTGAAGCCAGAATGATACTGAATTTTGACTTTGATGGAGTTCGATTGTTGTGTCTCAAACAAAAAGCTTTGAATGCTTGTTTCGTCTAGCGTAGACCCACCTATAGACATTTCTAAAGAAATAAATTATCTACATATACGTACAAGAGCGCTCGTGGTGTAGCATGATTAGCCGTTCTTAATTGATCGACAAAGTTAAGCTACGTCTGTTGTGGTCGGTACCTGGATGGGTGACCGCCTAGTGGTATTTCAAATCGAGCGTTTCCGGGCTTCGGAAGGCACGTAAAGCCGTTGGTCCCTAGCCTACCTCCACCGATAAGCAGTGGGCACGCGTGGTGGAGTATCTGTCCATCCCCTTTCACCCTGATTTGTGAAAGGAGGCCTGTGCTCAGCAGTGGGACATTATAGGCTGATGATGATGATGATGATGATGATGATGTACAAGAGGAAAAGTAGTAACCTACCAACGTTTATTCATACATCCGCAGATAAAACAAACCATTGATCGCATCCATACAGACAAATCCCCATAACCAACGTACATACCTTGGTAATACTGAAACCTGGTCAGAACAGGTATTACTTAATAGCCATGACTCGACTAATTACGGCACGGCACGGGACGGGACGGGACGGACGCGGTGCGTGCACGTTTCTCGTACGATTTAACACCTGTCAACGTGCACTGACAGACAGACGGACAGACGCGGCGTGTGGTACTTGTGTGGGATAAGTTATTAGTTTGGAGTGGGGAATGTAAAGTTTGTAGTTTTTGTTTGCGTCATAAATAAATTTTGATAATGGGTAAAGTGTAGGTTTGGCAAAAAAAATTAAATGTGTTCAAATGATGTCTAGCATGTTATAAGTTTTTGGGATATTATTGGAATTAGATTTGAATTTATTATTTGAAAGGTTAATTTGGTTTGTTTGTTACAAATAAATTAAAATAATGATTAAAAAGAAAATTGTGCAGAAAATCATTATGATAATTGACTATATTATTAATTATTATGATAAGTTGATTTATAATATCATAAAAGTAAATCTGTTATATTTTTCTTCTTTGTTATTAAAGTCGCGTACGCTTAAAAACGGCACCACAACGAATACAAAACGATAAGCATAAGCACTAAGCACTGATCGAAAAAAGATAATGTCGTTTTTTTGAGTAATTAAGATTGAGCTATTATTAATATAGAATATTAAGTAATATTATATAATTTAAAGATCGAACGATATAACATTGAAAATATTGAAATGCTTATCTTTCTAAATATTTTTTTAAGTTTTAATCAAATCCAAAATCATTAAAGAATCATGGCGGGATCCATACATTGATTTGTACAAAAATACAAAACATTTTAGAGGGTTTTGAATCACTTCCAATGTTGAGATTACGTTACCAGCAACATTTAATGTACATGAAATATTTTATAAAACCCACAAAACATAACAACAACATAACGGTTTTGGTCGCGAATAGTCGCGATTCCGCGGCATGGCATAGAAATTTTAACCCGGGGTTGTAAAAATATTTTAATTGCCTCATAGAATACAAATCTCGCCATGATTCTTTAAGTAAGAATTTGATGAACACGAGAACAAAACAAAAAAAAATACTCGTTTTGTTTTCAACTAAATGTTCGTGACAAATGCGATATCGATAAGAGTATTATACAAGCAGTACTTTATAAACGTGCATCGATAGATTAGATCGATATCTCCAATGCCCTGTAACTTATGGTCCAAGATACTGCCCTGTCTATACTTGGTCCAACATGGCATAACGGTATATAAACAAGGGTTATTTGTTTTACAAATTATTGCTAATAGTACTAGTACTTTTGAATGTATAAACAGTTTATAACTCGACCGTTTTGTTATAGTGTTTTTTTTCGGAAATTTATTTCACTGTTGCAGTCAAAGGTCTATTAAATAAACTACAAAGTAAATAAATAAATTAATTTAAAATAAATATATAGGGTGATGGGAAGATGGGTGCAAAGCTGTAAGGCGATGATAGTATAGATCATTTAGACCCTTTTTAGCCATGGTTGTCTAAGACGAAGTGTGAAATTTTTTTTTTACCAATCTTTTCTGGTTTTTGGCTCAAAACTCCGAAACTTATCCGTTAATTGATAATTATAGCCAGTTTGGATGAGGTGTGAATTCTTTTTCATATTATTTATTTAAAATAATCTGTAAGCAATCAAAACAAACATATACTAAACATGTGTGTCATTAGTTTTTAGTTACAGTAAAGATTGGTAAAAAAAAAAATTCACACTTCGTCTTAGACAACCAAGGCTAAAAAGGGTCTAAATGATCTATACTATCATCGCCTTACAGCTTTGCACCCATCTTCCAATCACCCTGTATATTATATATTATTTTTTTAATTTACTAGAGAAATTTTAAAGTTCAAATAGTTTAAATGAAAGGACATCATTGGTAAATTCCAAAACAGGTTTTTATTTTCATTTACGTTGTCTAGTTTTTGACTTATTATGAAAAATTACAAAAAAATACTATATTTGAAATAATTACAGTTGATAAATATTTATGTGAATAATCATCATCAGCCTATAATGTCCCACTGCTGAGCACAGGCCTCCTTTCACAAATCAGGGTGAAAGGGAATGGGCAGATACTCCACTACGCGTGCCCACTGTGGATCGGTGGAGGTGGGCCAGTGGTCAGTCAACCTATTGCTGGAGTTTTCAAGCCGCGTAGAAGGCCTCCTACTAGCTTAACAACTGTCACAATTAAGTGATAACCGGGACCAACGGCTTTATGTGCCTTCCGAAGCACGGAAACGCTCGATTTGAAATACCAATAGGTGGTCACCCATCCAGTTACCGACCACGACGGTGGAAGCTTGCCGATCGATTAAGAAGGGCTTATCATGCTACACGAGCGAATAATTTAATTGCTTGTAATTTATGTGAATATTACAGTAAAAATAGAACGATGTTTCTAACTAAAATCGTTTATTCAATATTATCAAAATTCCTTCACTAACAACCTTAGTTATGTGATGGCCCTAACCAATAAATATACGTCCAAGAAAGGTCGAAAGTTCGAAACCAGAGTCAGACTCAGATTCGCACTTGGCCGGCTTTATACACTAAGATATTTTTGTTCGTAAACAAAATATCTAGAAATACAAATAACTTATGTATATCCACCGCAGGTGCATTTAATTTGAACAAAACAAAAGTATTATGGGTGCATTGATCTAAGGGTCATTTGGACATGACTTGTCACATTAAAAATAGTTTTGTTTTCCTGTAACAAGACCCTGACGTCTTTTTTGAGGTAACATCTTCAATAAAATACGTGCATTGGATTGAAATAGCTCTAAAATTATTTTGAGAAAATGGCCTTTTTTTTATTAAACAAAAAAATCTGAAATTAAGTTAAAATAAAAATCTCGAATTAATAATGATATATAGTTACAGTAAATCATGAAAATAAAGATAAATCACATTATAATTAAATCACGAATAAACGCGACAAAATTATAAATTAAAATGTTCTTAAACAACAAGAAACCTGATAACGGAGTTGTAAAAACTATATACCGTTACAAACATACATTAACACCTCTAATACCTCATAAATAAAGGTCATAACGATAGAAAAACACGTTTGGAAAGCCCAAGAGGGGTAGAAAACTGGCTTGAGGCTGATAAGGATGAAATTTGAATAATTACTTGCAACATCAAGTCTTTCCAAGATGAATGTGGCAGGGCGTACGTCTTATGAAATAATTTAATTAATAATAACACATCTTCATTAATAATTAAGCGAGCAAGATTTATCATTGAGTAGGAACGTTAGTGACACAGTCGTGTGTGGCGTAAAACAAATTACATTTGGGAATTTTGATAATCATTTTCTTACTGGTTCAGCATAATATAAGACTGACTGTACAGGTGGTATCTTAGTAGCTTTGAGCTTCATAAGTGTCTTCAAAGGCCTAAGTAAGAGGACATTACTAGCAGACGGTGAGTGCGTATATTGTATTTATTATTATTATCTCAATCAGTTTTGAAATTTAGGGAGAAATCTGATTTTCCACACGTATACTAGATGATATTTTTAAACAAACACTTTCGTCGATTGTTCAGATACGAATCCTAAAATTTTTCGAACACGTCACCCGTAAACATAATTCTATGGAGTGGTTGGTCATCCAAAGTCGAGTAGAAGGCAAATGTTCACGTGGTCGGTCTCCAACCAGATGGCTTGACCTCATAAAATCTGCCACGCAATGTACCATAACCGAATGTTCCCGAAAAGCCACAATTAGACAAAAATGGAGGAACATTGCTAATGCAGCAAAAGCATTTTATTAATTTGTAGAATGTTTATACAGCTAAATGCATCTGACTGCGTTTGAAAAAACTGAAACTTGTTTGTATCTATCAGATTCCTAATAGTAGTTTTTTATCATTAAAATAAAATAAAATCAAAGAAAGCGTATCTTAAAATCTAACAATAAAAGTGCAAATAAATTAAGCTTGCAAATACGTACAACTTAATTTAGCATGTCTAACAACTAATTTAGCTCTCTTAATGATTTATAGTCTGTGTAATAATTCGTTTATTTATGACGATGTGCCTTAATTTTATGCAATTGGTAAAATTTGTGACCGTGATCTGAAATATTGACAAGTATCTTAACAAAAAGAAATAATTTACCGGTTAAACGAGCTTTTGAATTTATATCTCTTAGTCAAATTCATATATTTTATTTTATTTTTTACACAAAGCATTTTTAAAAAACCTCTAAATATGAATGCTTGAATTAATAATGAGCACACATTGTTTATAGTCGTTTATTAATTAAGTCAAAATAAAACTTTTATATAGCATATTTCACTCCATAAAACCACACAAGAAAATATTCGTACAAAAAAATTGAGAATTTTAGAGAAGTCTGAATGACGCTACATTTTCATGGAATTTAAATATATTTAGTTCCCCGAAAACCGACACCAAAACCTGCCATACTTATCGTGGTATATCTTAAGCGAGCCTTTACAATATTTCATGAAATCTCATTTTGTAATTAAAAGTCTTAGTAAACACTATTTAGAATTATTTGAACACTCCATTTTAGTAGCTAAAAAAATTTCCTTATGGAACTATTAAACAACCTAAAGCATTATATTAATACATACCAACCACACTCTAGCTTCAATATCATAGCTACGTTTAAGCTATAACATAAGAGGCTTGTAAACAGAAGTCAAATAATCTGCTGCCATACAAACATATCCAGCGATCTCAACACCCCATAGTAAGGGACATTAAAATTCATCCCGTAGTGTCGTAAGGGCCAGTTTAAACATTACCTAACGCTTAGATCCTGCCGATAACCATTAGGATCCCTTAATTTGTTCGCTAGGCCCTTCACCTATCCCTTCCGTATCCCTTTACAGATCGTTAAGTGGGGAATTAGCGTCTCTAGATATGGTATGAGCGTAGGTTTATGGAATTTTAGATCAGGCGTCCTATATTTTTCCAGACCAATACTTACAATAAGTTCTTAAATGGACTAATAGAAAGGTATTCATCTGCCAGATTGACTTACCTCATTAAATATAGTTGCTTTCTCAGCTGGTTTTGATGAAAATTGGCATAAGGGTAGCTAAGAATATGGAAATTAACATACGTTACTTTTTTCCCAGGAATTCGGATGGAACCACGAGTACCTATCTCCAGTAAAATAATAAGACTGCTCAGAACAAAACAGGATGAAACTAAATGTCTATATTGACTTTTCCCTTCCATTTAGTCATAGAAATTAACATTCTTTGCCAAATAGTTACATAAAGGTAAAAATTACAGCATCACTTCAAAACTTATTATCAAATCACCGCACTCTATTCCAGTAGCTCATAGTTGTATATCCGTGTTTTATAAGGGCGTAATGTCGCTAAATCCCCTCTTAGTTTCGTGTTATATCAGAAGCGATATTCTAATGTTATTGTGGCTCGCACAGAGATTGAATATCTCGGTTGATTTGTGCGTTTTCTTGTTCGCTTTACAAGTTTGTTTGGGAATAAACGGGTTTGCTAATGGTCAGTAGTCAGGTGTAGGTATTATAGTTACAATCTAGAAGCTAGAATGAAAAATTATATGTCATTTTTCCACTTTTTCAAGGGACTATAAAAGATAGCTAGGTAATAATATTGATATGCAAGTGAAATGTAGGTATTATAGTTACAATCTAGAAGCTTGAATGAAAAATTATATGTCATTTTTCCACTTTTTCAAGGGACTATAAAAGATAGCTAGGTAATAATATTGATATGCAAGTGAAATGGGATGTTAATTTTATTTACATACCTATTCCACAATAATTATTTGAATTGGCTGACATTACGTTATGTAAAAATACTCCATATTAGGTAGATATTGGTGCCGATTCTGTTGTAAATCTTTGTGTAAATCGCACTAAACTAATTTTAGTCACATCACATCTCTTTCGTAAGAATGTTCAAATTAATCTTTGCCGTCTTATTTTGCGTGTATTTACGCATAACGGCAATAGATGGCTACTAAATTTGTATTGAAAACAAGCATTGGACTAATTTGACAAGACTTAATTTCTTACATCCTTTTATTATGTTCTTTGTTAGAACAGAGAGAAACAAGAGACATAGTGAGATTAAAATTAGTTTAGTTGTAAACAACAGAATCAAGGCCAATGCCTTTTAAAAAACTTTGCATTAGGAAAATCAGATATTCTCGTACAACTGGTGAAAAATGCAACCGAGGTAAGTGTAAAAAGAAAATAATATCATAAATATAATTAAGAATTTATTTTTATAGCAGTTGTATAAAGTAGCCATAGTATCACCTAAACCCATTAGTTACCTTATCAAAGAATAACATACGCGCACCTTACGCCGCACTATTTGCCTATAACCTTAATAAATTCCCGTCACAATTTGCGCGTAGTTTCATTACGTACATTTAATAGTTTGTTAAGGTGTGTGTTGAAGCACAAATCAATTAGGGGTCGACTTAACTGCGATCCCGACCCGTGTAAACAATAGTGCTGAGTTGTGCAACTATTACAGCCGATGACGCTTGACCTGTCTGATCTACTCTTTGTGAATTGTTTAGGCTTGTGATCCATTTGCGCGTATCATGTGAATGGAAAATATTTTAAAGTCTATTGATATAGTGAAAAACAAATAAAAATGCTGATTGTCAATTTTATTAAGAATAATAATTTGTATTTATTATATTTGTGTTATTCGATTGAATTATATACTATTTTTGTTCATGATATATGAGATTTGATGACATACATTAGTTTTAAAACGGTCTTTTATTGTATTAATATTGTTTTAACGTAAAAAAAAATATATGGTTATCTAGATTTTTAAAACAAGCGCTCGTGGTGTAGCATGATTAGCCGTTCGTAATTGATTGGTTAAGCTACCACCGTCGTGGATGGTTGACCGTCTAGTGGTATTTATTTCAAATAGAGCGTTTCCGTGCTTCGGAAGGCACGTAAAGCCGTTGGTCCCAGTTATATCGTTAAGCTAGTTGGAGGCCTCCTAGGCGGCTTGAAAACTTCAATAGTTGGTTGACACTAGCCTATCTCCACCGATCCGCAGTGGGCATGCGTGGTGGAGTACCCATTCCCTTTGACTCTAACTTGTGAAAGGAGGACTGTGTGCACAGCAGTGGGACATTATAGGATGATAATGATGATGAATTTAAAAAAATGACTATTTAAATTTTTTTGGTCATTAGTTTTTAAAAGATAAATAGAAGCAGTTAAAAAGATTTTATAAGATATAACTTAGAATTATTGCTTCTTACTCAAAAAAATCATAGCACAAATCGCGCAAAGAAAACACCACCAAACACCACCACAACCCACGGCATAGTATTAACCCGTGAAAGGTCTTAGTGGTTTGGTTTAATGTAATATACCGAGCGGTAATACGACTATAAGTGCTATAAGAGACGATAATAGTAATATTGGTGTTAATATGAGCGCCCCAGGGTGCCGTCGTCGCGAGGTTTAACACGGGAATTAACTGTGATATTGTCAACATCAGATATTTTAAAAGGTGTTGCATCTTATGCTTTTAAATCATCAGTAATTTGAGGTGCTGTAACTGTGTTATGTGTTACGTCAGTAACTAAAATAGTTTTAATAAGAATGGATTTAAAAAAAGGTAGGAAAACAAAAGCAAATAGCTAGATGGTGGTTGACCGACCTAAAAACGGTCTGATATTTTTTTATGAAATTCAATTTTTATTATTGCTTTCTTTTCAAAATTCTTCCTTAATTTCCAATTTCAAAGAAAATGAATATTCAGAAATGGCTATTGTAGACTGAATATCCCATAGAAAACGCCCGTCTATTTTCCATTAAAGCGGGCTTTTCAAATCCCCATGTTAACAAACTTGGGACCTATCCATTGTGGGCCCACCTCCTTATCTGTGTCCCAAACTTTAGCTACAAGCAAGACAATAGCAAGACACAAGTAGTTGGTGACGCCTGTCCACGACTTTGGGTGAAATCGTTCCGCATTGAGATTGTAAGGTGTCATAATATAACTACCGAGTAAGCGAGTAAAACGCTATAGGTGGTAATTTACTGGTAATAGAGCCACAGTGATATTTTAAATGGAAATTTAAAATATCAGGTAGATATATACCATCGTGTTTTTTTTATTGAAATTCGTTTTACTTTGGTAAACATGAGTTTTAGAACAGAAGAGCCCGTGGATGAAGCAGATTAGTCCTACATATATGGCATTCAAGGTATCTTTATTGAAAAGTTTTAGTTACATCCCCATACAGGACAAACAATTTCGTGCATGAATATATCTATGTTTTCTGCATCTGAGGTGCATTTGGATTCCCTAGTAATTCAAATACACCCCCCACATTGGGATTCCATACTAAACTCTACTTAGCTTGGGATCAGGTGGCCGTGAAGATATGCCCCAGGATATTTATTTACACAATTTATTAATTAGTACTAAATCCACTCTAGCATATAGCTCATAGCCACAATGCTTTATACGAAGCGACACGTAATTCAATTAATGCTGGTCACCCTCCAACGGCAAAGTGATTTGAACAAACATCGCCTGAAAAGTTATCCCGATCAATGTACCGCGCTATTTGCATATCCTACAACCTACTGATGGTTGCCACGTGGATAACATGGTAACTGACTGGAACTTATTAAATAATAATAGAAAAGTAATAATACAATGCAGCTACGGTTATAATATTACAAAATTGTACATTTTGTTGGAAATTAAGTTTGATTACTCCCGGAATACCATTATTTATTCTATGAATTTACCTAAAATACAGTTTCTTTGCAAAGTCTTTCAATATCAAAGCACATGAATTAGAAATTCAATAAACACTATTTTTTGGTGCTGAATGTTTACTTTAACAATAAAAAACTAATTGAGTAACGTAGAAGAAATATAGATAGCTGTTTAACAAACTGATTCAATATCAAAACACTTACATTAAAAGGAAGTTCAATAAATTATATGATAGTATCCAGTTACCAGGTTATGCAACCCGTCAGTAGCAGGGTGAGGAGGGTTAAAGATTAGGAGGCGAGCCGCAACGCCGATAAACAACATCTGTGACCGCAACCCTACTCCGCATTGTCTCGGTACCAACGACCCCTCGAACGCACTGTTTTTAGGATTTCATTTAGCTCTGTATTTGTAGACGTGATGAGTCAATGTTAAAAAACATGGTGTTTTTTAAATGGACTGCATTTTGAAGACATACTACAGTCTATAAAACGAGTCATTTAATGGCTGAGAAAAGAAACATCAACGCGTTTTTTTGTGACTCTAAAGTCTCTTATTCACTTAATTTCAGAACCGAATTAAAATCCTGAAGCTTTGATCAAATCCGTGATTTTGTAACACGCAGTTTGTGTTACAAAAAGCGCATGAAATAATTTGAGTTAACAAAACCGCATCGTGTGAAAACATTCATGCTCTCATTTAATATCAAATTGTCCATAATATTGTTTGATGGAAACAATGGCCAATAAAATATTCAATATCATTTCACACTATGTCCAATTGCTTTATATTTTTTACATCGTTTATAAAAACAAACGTTGCCAATTCGTGGTTATAAAATAATAAAAAAATATTCACAAAAGTTTATTGATATTTGATTTTATAAAATATAACTTAACGTTTTATTTGCGATATTGGAAAAGTTTTAGTTTTATTTTTGTTTGATAATATAACACTTATGCTATGGATTTATTTATTTTTGTAAACACAAATTTAAAAGAATTATTTCATACCTGTAAAGAAAGGTATAGATGTGAAACAAACATCTACTAATCTATGAGATTCACTACCACTTCTTGTATGCATAATATACCGTTCCATTAAAATATATGCGAACTTATGTCATAGATATACTTAGAAATGTTCGAGAAACATCTTTTCTAGCTTTTATTATTGTAACATTCCTTTTAATCAAGGTTATTTTTATCAGTATCACCTATTTGAAGATTCGGAGATCATCATGAAAGGATCATGGCGAGATTTGTACAAAAAAATAAAGATTTTTAGAGACGTCACAATGAAGTTATAATTGATCCTTGGTGCCTAAGGAATAACTTGAGCCATTTAAAATATTTTTAGAACCCCGGTATAAGAATGCGAATTAGTATGGCATGCCGGCGAATCGCGACTATTCGCGACCAAAATCGTTATGTTGTTGTTCTGTTTTGCGGGGTATATTTCATGTATATTAATATGTTGCTGGCAATGTAATCTCAACATTGGAAATGATTCATAACCCTCTAAAATGTCTTATTTTTTGTACAAATTAATGTATGGATAACGCCATGATTCTTTGGCATGCAGATAGCCTATGGTATGGAGAAGGACATAAGCTACTTTTATCCCGGGAACGCGGGTGAAACCGCCGGGGACAGCTAGTAGTTTTTATATTTTAAGACTAAAGGGAATAGTTGGATTAGCCTGCTACATTTTCATAGTAGGCGTTCATACATTTAAATCGCCGCACGTATCTTTGTCCCTCTAGATAAGGGCCGAGCACGTGTTATAGTAACCCTACCGATTCAGTGTCATCAGATAAACAGACAGACAAACGAACATGAGTATCCTACCCCACACTTATCATACTGATTAAAATTTCCATACATCATCTTTATAGGGTTAGATTTTCAAATCACATTGCAATTACAACTTTAACATTGTTTTGATAGAGTCCGAATTCTTTTGTCAGTTAAATGACTTACGATAATTCTTACGTTCGATTTTATTGTTAATGAAAATTGAATTGTTTGATTTCGAGAATAGGGAGTATTTTTCTTTGATAGATAGCGGTAGTCGATGATTCGATATTTCGCGCGTTTGACACGCGTTTCTGTGACGAGGGTTCCGCACCCAATCGGCGGTATTTCAATTTTTGCTTTATTTTTGTTATTTTTTCATCAATATTATGCAACAAGGTGTGACCTTACGAGATTGTGCACGCATCTGTGGCACTTTTATTATTATTTTCTGAAGGTTCGTCCCTTTGTGCGGGATGTTAATTTTGTTTATTGCGATCCTTTACACGGGAAGAGGAATTTTGCTTTGTATTTTATTTCTTTTTGTTTCATTGATTGCTGCTGTGTTGATTTAGTATTATATGTGGTCTTTTTTACTAAAACGAGGATTTACATTATTTCATTTGATGTGGCATTCCATTCATTAGAGCCATTTAGAGCCTTACATCTACGAAGTCCTAATTTGAAGGTCCTTTTTTAAGATTCTCATTTTGAAGTTTCTTACCATTAAAAAATATATATTAAAGGGCTCATTTATCAAACCAAAAACGTTACAATCATTCAAATGAAATCCATTTGTAAGGTACCGTGTAACTGACGTTTCAATCAATTGCAAAACCTTATAGTCATACCATCTCCATATATCTTGACCTCACTACTTCGTCGACTACAAACTCTAACTTCAGCTATTCAATCCATTGCTCGCTGTATTCACGAAAAACGTCTAATATTGCCTTTTGGCGCATCAATACACATCATTCACCTCGATTTATGTGAAACAACGGAGTTGCAATTCTTGATAGAATTTGCAAGTAATCCTACCACAATGCGTTGGTGATTGGCACGGTCAGTGTGGTATAAAAAGCGGGGTGTATCATTCTTGTTCGGTTTAACAATAAAGCAAATTTTCTTGTAAAGTTATTATTGAATTTGATTTGTCATGGAACGATATCGAGTATTATACTAGTAGCTTATAGAAATAACTTTAAATGGAATCAAAGTCAAATGTGTTTATTAATAATGAAAGTTAGTACCAAGATTTGGAGTAAAGTTAATTTTGTTTTAGTCTTCGTTTATGAACAAGACGGAAAATGTTTAGTTTGTACTTTTTAGTTATACGATGAAATCGTCAATAAACGTACGGCTCGCCTGATGTTAAGCGGTTCCCGCCGCCATTTGGACTCTTGCAACACTCGTGACGTAACTCACGCGTTACCGGCCCTTGACCCTCCCCAATGAGCTTTGGAAACCTTACTCACACCCTGGAACACAATATTTGGCTGCGGTATTCTCAAGGTGGAACTCCGCAGTCAGGTCCAGTCGAACTTCCGAGTCAGAAATTTTGATTTGGTACCTACTTTATTTGTCTCTGACACGCGTAGTTCGGCGTTATGATCATACTAATTTACCCAAGAATTTCCATTCATATTAAAATAGGTGAAGTCAGGGTATAGTGGTAGTTGATATCAAGAAAATATGTTGTGGTATAAAGGAACATGGAGATGCAGTATAAACAGTGTGAGCGTGTGGTGTAAGTAATAAGACATAATACTCTGTTATATGTTGAGAAAAGCATGAAAATAAAAAGCTTAATATTTGCGTTTCATCAATTGGGAGGATGTTACCACTAACCATTAGGTGGGCCGTAAGACTGTTTACAGACTTCGTTTAATAAAACAAAATTGTGGAGCTTTCAAGAAGTATAATAATACATATAGTTGCACTACTATATACTAGCAAATCATGCATATACAGGTAGAAATGACAATCCGACAATAAATGAAACTACTACTAAGTTGTAATTTTTTTTGCGATTTCGATGTTGGTCCCATAGTAAAAGTTGATCGTATTTATGAGTACTTTACGTGGTTTCTTTTATTGTCGTAATGTCGTGTACACCCCGTATATAAATAGCCGCTTGTTTAGGGCCTAGCACATTCTTCAAACATAGATCTGATCCCAAACTAAGCAGAACTTGAACTGTGGAACCAGATAAAAAGCACAACATTTCTAACTTGCTCTATTATTACAGCGATATTTTAAAGGATTATCTATTAAAATAATCAGTAACTACTAAGTTCAGCTGCTGGGTAAATCGTAAACGACAGCTTTAGAGATTTTTTTATGACACTTAATAAACGATAAGTTTATTATTTGTGCCAAAAGCTAACCTCTCGGAACGCAAGGGACGCGGACTCGACCATCCGACACTTTTTCAAAATCGTGACTCGTCCCGCGGTCTCGTCGTCACGAACTCTGTACCGTTATGCACAGGCTCACATACACACACACTCCTCACTCCTGCTGCACTTGCTATTGTTAAATAGAGATAGATGTAGTTTGTCTGGAAAGCCTGAAGGATCTTCGCTCCGGGCTCTGGGTACTCTGTTTGTTTTTGATGTGTAGAGTATTGAAAACGTTATTGTTTTTGAGAAATTTAACGGAGATAAGGTTTGCAGAATATAGAATACGGAAAATAATAATAGCAACGAGACCAATAATATTATAGTTTTGATTTATGGTACCATGAAATGAAAGCAATGTTTGCGCTTTATACAAACTTTCTTACTTAAAAAGAGGTTACGACAGTGGTGCTGATTCTGTTCTTTACAACTCAATTAATTTAGTCTCACTATATCTCTTTGTAACAGAGAACATAAGAAAAGGATGTAGACATTTATTTCTGTCAAATTAGTCCAATGCTTGTTTTCAATACAAATTTAGTCGCCATCTATCGCAGACGTCTAAATACCCGCAAATTAAGACGGCAAAGACTAATTTGTCAGTTTCAAATATGTTCTATCCCTTTTCAATAATGTTTGTAAGAAAGAGATGTGATGTGACTAAAATTAGTTTAGTGCGATTTACAACAGAATCGGTACCAATATTCTATTTTAATACGCATTGGAGAACCCACCTCTCACCCTCGGATTTAAGAACCCAGTAATTGAAAACCCCATCAAAATCGGATTAACATTTACAAAGGTTGATAAATCATATCTCCTGTCTTTAGTAAGTCGGTCTGTATTCGTCAGGGAACTTTTCGTGGGCAAATACATAGTTGCATTTTAGATTTAGCTGGATCTACTCTGGCATGAGACATCTTAATCCATATCTATCTATATCTAGAAATGATACCTATCCTTGTTCTTATACGTTTGTGTACCTATCAAACTTTTCATATAAATGGTCAAACTTGCTTGAACATAATTGGACTGTTTTACAAAAAACTTAAACCGACTTCAAATTACACTAAGAAGTAATCAAATCCTGATCTGATGACAATGGGACCAAACGGGAAGTGTAACCTTCCAGACAAAAAAGAATTTTCCAAATCGGTTCATAAATGACGGAGCTAAGAGGTAACAAACATAAAAAAAAAAATTAAAAATAAAAATAAAAAACATACAACCGATTTGAGAACCTCCTCCTTTTTTTGAAGTCGGTTAAAAATGTCACGATGTGGCAAAGTCAAAGTAATTTATTCAATTTAGGCCCCAGAAGGGCACTTATGAAGGTCACATTTACTGAACTCGGTTCGGAACTCGGCCTTCAACTGAGAAGAATCCGGCAAGAAACTCAGAAAGGTTACATTTTTAAATATTCTTTGGACAATCTGACTATGTTGGGCTTTTTCCAAATAATTAACAATAAAAAAAAAACATATACCTAAGCATAGATACAGACGAAAAAAGAACAAGAAAATAACCTTTAAAAACACAATTATTGACCTACTGACTTTCATATAAGCATGGGCAAGGTGCACTTGTGCAGAGTGCAGCTACCTACTTCCAGACATCTTTATCTTCAGCTACTTTGTAATAAGCTCTTTCTATCAGAACTTTTTTTGTACCTATGTGATTTAAATTTAAAATCAGTTATCAATTTATCTAAACCTTTAAAATTACAAATGGCAAATCATTGTACATTTATTTAGGAACACAAGGTGACTTTTCAATCAACCTCATCCTCATCAGCCTATAATGTCCCAATACTGACCACAGGCCTCCTTTCACAAATAAGGGTGAAAAGGAATGAGAACTCCACTACGAATGCCCACTGCGGATCGGCGGAGGTAGGCTAGTGGTCAACCTGCTGTTGGAGTTTTCAAGCCGCCTAGGAGGCATCCAACTAGCTTAACGACTATCATCACTGGACCAACGTATCTTCCGAATCTCAATCAACCTTACTCTATCAATTTCATCATAAGTTTCCTAGATGACTCTAGGGACATTTCGTAATCAAATTCAGACGTGACTAAGCTTAACTTATGAACGTACAAACAAACAAATGGCCCTAACATGGCCATGTATCAATTGATGCACGCACCTATCGGCTTTTAAATAAACTATTGTGTAATTTGAGTGCACTATGAGAACTTTTCAATACTTTGTAATAATTGACAGCCGACTAATTTGTGTTTTAATTGGGTAATTATTAAGTAACGTTGTATGATTAGATGAGATAAAATGTGATACGGTTGGGTGCGTGTGACTTTTTTCTCACATTTTTTATGCTTAGGCTTAAGTGGTAGAGGTAACGAAAATCAAAAATAAATATAAAAAAGTGTTTTTTTTTATATCCTCCATAAAGACGACATAAATAAATTCCTCTTGAAACTTGTCAAAAATATAATACTTTGTTTTTTAAATAACTTGTGTAGAAAACGAAGGCTATCCTTATTATTTCACTACAATTAAATAAACGACAAATAAAATTTTGTTGTTTGTATAAATCGTAATAAAGTTGATTTAATAATGACACAGTTTAAATAAAAATCATTCAATTTTACAAACTATACCTACATGTTGGTTATTAGATAAGACCATCCAATTAATATGTGCCAATTAAAATTTGACATTTACACCTATCAAATTATGTAAAATGCAAAATTAACAAGCCGTGCAAAATTAAAATCAATTTTTCAATAATCACCAAAATTCATGCATAATTATAAAATCAAACACACATCATTAAAAATATATATTTAAACGTAGAGTTTGCATAAGTACCTAATTATTTCTACCAATAGTTCGTTGGGATAAGACAGAAGTACAAATCTTATTTGCTTTCCATAAACGGCATTTACAAAGTTATTATTGCTTATGCCAACTGCAAAGATAAGATGGTAAAACGCGATACGAAAATGCACAATTTTCATTGATACTCTGCACTTGATTAATACGATCCGAATATAGAAGTAGATTATATATTATAGAAAAATACATAAAAAGCGCCTTGTATACTAGTTCAGGTACACGCTACTTGACTTTAAAGGAGTCCATTCACGCGCCCACGTCCATACACGTGTATTTCCCTCCAACATGACAACGATAAACGCATTAACAAATCAATCTACGATAATCCGACTCCCGTACAAAGTTCTGCACAACTATTATACAGTCAAGTTGAGTTGGTCGTCGCGGGAGGAGAAAGTTGCCCAGCGTGGATAAAACTACATTTATTGGTGTTGCATATTCATCGTACCCCTGGGCATATTCACCCGACCAGTTCACTAAGACCGTGCATTATATATGCTATTCCTCTGGACGTTAGGTTTCAGGTTTAGCCGCGCGGGGTAAGGAAGATCAGGGTAAACTGGTCGCTTCTGAGCGTACTCGTAACTAGTTTTATATTCTGTTTAGTATCGTATGACAGTGTTGTGTTAGGTTGTTCATATAATGCCTATGATATGATAGCAATTTTATGCATCCTATTCATATAATGAGATGAAAACAGTTGCTGTAATGTAAATAAAATTAAACTGCCTTCTCAAAATCTTATTTTATCCTATTCATACTACGATAGCTTTGTGCGACTATTAAAAAATATCTGTTTATTCTATACTGATTCTGTATTCAAAAAATTAAATTAATTTAGTCTTACTATATCTCGTTCGAAGCGCTGGTGGTGTAGCATGATAAGCCGTTCTTAATCGATCGGCAAGTTAAGTTACCACCGTCGTGGTCGGTACTTGGATGGGTGACCGCCTAGTGGTATTTCAAATCGAGCGTTCTCGTGCTTCGGAAGGCACGTAAAGACGTTGGTCCTGGTTATCACTTAATTGTGATACTTAGTCGTTAAGCTCGTTGGAGGCCTTCTCAGCAGCTTCAAAACTCCAACAGTAGGTTGACCACTAGCCTACCTCCACCGATCCGCAGTGGGCACACGTGGTAGAGTATCTGCCCATTCCCTTTCACCCTGATTTGTGAAAGGAGGCCTGTGCTCCGCAGTGGGACATTATAGGCTGATGATGATGATGATATCTCGTTCTAATAATAAACATAAATACTCAGTTCTGACAAGATTGATTGTTCGTTTTCAACGTAATTGAATCGCCATTATGTCGCGGCGGCGAGACTAATTTGACAGCTATAAATATCTTCTATCCTTATTCAATAATGTTCGTAAGATAGAGAGATGAGATGTTTAAAGCGATTTGCAACAGAATTAGCACAATGCTCTTAAAATAACTCTCAATGAGTGTCTGTTCTCTTGTTTCACGTAACAGATATCCAAACTGAAGCATCCCTCAATCAAGTCGGTCGTTGTCTAGTAACTTTACGCATTCAACAGTTTACTGCCTAGACATCCAGGCACTGTGACTACTTAAAGCGTGGAATTAAAAAAAATATCATTTAGACTGCTATAGTAAAAAAAAGTCTGTTCTATTTACTGACTTTTTAAAACGGGATTATAAAATGCTAGATTTTATTAAAACGTTACTCTAAAACTGGCACCATATTCGAACAAAAAAAATAATTTATGTGTATAATATGTGTGTTCCTAACTAATATTTTTGTTTGTTTGTTTGTTACGGCTTCACGCCTCAACTAGTCAACGGATCATCATGAAATTTGGCATGCAGATAGCCTATGGTATGGAAAAGGACATAGACTTTTTATCTCGGGAACGCGGGTGAAACCGCGGGGGACAGCTAGTTATTGTATACAGGTCAAATTGAATGTAGGAAGAAATCTCCAGAACCTAACAGTGGGTCGCGACTCATAAGTTTGGGAACTACTGATTTTACTAATAACAAGCTAGGCTCCCGGAGTGCTAAAAGCTTTTCATCCCGGGAACGCCCGGTAAAACCGAGAGAGAACAAGTAAATAACAGACAATTTCAAATAACATAAAGTATCAAGTCCTCACGCACAGTAGGCGACAATGTGTGGCGAAAGTGTCGCAGACTTGTCGGAAGCTGTCGCGCCGTGAGTGCTTCCCTTTATACCGCCAGATTATCGAGCGTGTAACTATTTGACGAGTTTCGTGTTGGTTCAATAATGATTTTCAGAATAGTTATTTTTTATAAAAGCATTGGGAAATGTTTTTTCGAAATAAGTGTTTTTATGCTATTTATTATATCGGATCCCATTTTTTTTTTAAATGTCAAGTTTATTTTAAAAAAAGCCTTCAATTTTATTGTAAGATCTCTGTTCTTCAAATAGCATTTAATAGCAAATAATTCGGTAATTCTATTATATTGCTCAATTCTTACTGGTGTTGCAAGCGTCTATAGGCTACGGTAACTGTTGCTTGTGAGCCTCGAACGAGCGTGATTGTCAGTTTTTTCACGTACGAAGGGATTCGCATCGTGCTCGTTGTAGGCTCGTTCGTGGCTCAGCCCGTGCTCGCTTCGCGTAGCATGGACGGATTCGTTCGTTGCTCGCGATTTCAAGCGTGGACGTACTTATCGAGCCTTCAACGAGCCTACAACGAGCGCGATGCGAATCCCTGTGTTAGTGAAAAACTGTCAATCGGGCGGAGCGCAGTCGAACACGCTACGAATGCTCGTTCGAGGCTCGCGAGCCCGTCCACGCTACGCGAATCGTGCTCGCAGTGTGCTCGTTCGTGGCTCGGCTCGTGCTCGGTTCGCCAAGCACCATAAGATAGGTTTATAAAAAACTTGCATTGTCACAACTCGTCCTATGTGAATACGACTATCTTTTGGGTGACAAATCTCTGAGATATGACACCAAAGGTTTGCCGGAGTTCTTTTGAGAGTAATTTCAAATGCAATATTTTATATTTCGCGTCTGTTAACTTATTTAATAACGCAATTCTAGTGCCAATTAGTTTTCGCAATCTAATCGTCGTTAAATAAATTAAATTTTATATCAAATATAATCGCCACGACTTCACAGATACGCTATCTCGAACCCTTAAAACTTAATTTAAAGCGTTATAAAATTATACAAGTATTAAAATTAGTCGGTGAATTTTATATGTAGTAAAACTCAAAACTTGGTTGTACTTTCGCGAGAACCTCGACATTTGTAGGGTTCTATTGGAAAATGAAAGTTTAATAGCCGTCTTTAGTATTTAGTTACATTAAATGATATCGAGATAAGTCTATAACCTTAAAACTTTATTAAGAACTGGGTTTTTCTCGTAAACAATCTATACTATAACTATAAGTAAAATAACACTCACTGTTTAATAACTTTTTTTTATTGATTAGATGGTGAGGGCCGAAAAATGATTATCCTTATCACCATTACGCGGAAAAGTCGCCGAGTAAGCTCTCAACCGAATATAATATTTAGGTAACTACGCCTGAAGACGCCCCAGGTGGGGCACGAACTTTGGCTCAGGGCGTTTTTATAATGAGTTACGACAAATTAGGGGCGGTCCGATTACTGTTGGCAGCTCGGGCCGCTTGAACGGGACGAGACTAAGACCCTGTCCAGAAGGGACAATTTCGCCGCGATTCTGTCGCGCGAATGCATTACGCGCATACGGCGAGATACTGCGAGCCAATACAGGTGATTTCGCGACGCGTATCTTCGCCGGCGAGGACGGTAACTTGGTGATTAATAACAAAATCTCTGAAACTATAAAGCTTTCAAACTTCAAATTGGCAGTCAGGTTTCATATAGTGTTTGAATTTTTCTTAATTCAACATTTAATAATGTAGAACAGATGATCACGGGTAAAAACGGTGTGAAAATCTAGTAGGATACCTATTAATAAATCACACATAGAATAAGCTGAGTACCCTTTACCACAAAAAGCTGATAAATATGGAATTATACCCAAAACCAGATAAATTTAATATTATACTTAACCAACGAACCTGAAATACTATTGATTATGGTCTGCTAAGTATTATCTGTATTACTATGTCTATTCATCTATCTTTTTATCTAACTCAAATCTAAAGTAAGTTAGTATAATTTTCAATAAATTACACTACTGGTACAATTATAAAACTTTTTATGCATTACTAAGCATTCCCGTAATGGCAATAAATGTAAATTCAAACACAAGTTAATCTTAAATTATAACCAATTCTATGGAATCTAATGTGGTTACTTTCCTAATCCTCTTGAATTATGTAGATTTGTCATAAATATTATTATCTGTACGTAAAGACGACGTTTATAGAATTGAAAATATATTTAACCTAATGTGTTAACAGATGGGTGACAATAAATCAGTACTGCTTAAATGATTATCTACATTTGTAGCTAATCATTATCTGTCTTAAATATAAAAAGAAAGAGAAAATAAAACCAAAAATATTCGTTAATAAATTACGCGCGTGTATTCAATTTCAAAGTTCATTTACACGGAATATATTTTATTATTAATTACATAAAACGTTACGCGCGTGATTAAATCCGCGTCCAACGACAAATAAATTACCTATACACTATCATACAGAGTTTATATACATTATCACATACGATTCGCGTAGGAATCTCGATATAAAACGAAAATAATAAGTCGCAAACTCCCCGCGTACTGATTCAACCTCGGGAAGCGAGAGTTATTATTCCAAAATATTTATAACATTTCTTAACTACGGTTAAATACGCGATACATCCGAATAAGTGACGTTCTAATAATACGCATCGTGGCTAAAACTACGCGTATGTCAAGTGAACCGTTTGCCATCACCCGACACCTGATATTCGATCCATAACCCTCTTTGTCGATTGACGTCAACCCCCCTGGTCCCTCGGAAACTTCCCACTGCTCCCGCTCTCCCAAAACTTAAAAGGAGATGATGTACTAGCTTCGGGCATGCGTGGACTACTCGTGTAGTTTGGCGGTAACCGAGGGGGAGTAGCGAGAAAGCTGCCGTACGACAGCGAGGAGTTGACGCCGAGCGACGCGTCTAATGTTGAATAGTATCCTGAAGATGCGGCGGACGGCGGCGGCGGGGCCGGTGGTTGCTGCACTCTCGACGCTTCAGCGTAAGCATCCAAATGCGTCCGCACCAAAACCAACAATTCCCCATAATTAGTCACAGAACCACTGGCCCCGGCGACCCTGTAAAGCAACAACCGCGCCTCCCCAAAAAGACTGTCCAAAATTTTACCTGTTGTGAAGAGGACGATCGCTTTCAGACAGGAATACTCTGCCGAGTCGACGTGGAGGGCTTTCAGCTTCTCCACTTGCTCTTGGAAGATCCTGATGTGGTCCATAAAAGCCACCACGCGGTCGGCCGCCATTGGCGACGCGTGGAGACCGGCGGCGGCTAATAACGGAGCCACGTGTAGGGGCATGGAACACTGGGACGCATTGAGGACGAAAAGTTCTGACCAGACAAGTCTTAATAGAGCTACTTGATCCGTCACTTGTAGATCGGGAAAGAAGGGGATATTCCGCGCCCATTCGACGGCAGAGAAAAGTAGCCTGGCGGCTAGTTCGCAGATATTGTCGATGCCCATGACGTTGGTCGGTTGGACACACTGGCCGTATCTGGAGGTGGGGTAGGGCTCTGCTCTGAGGAGGAGCGAGATGTACGAGGAGAGGTAGGGGTGGCTGTTGAGGCCGGCGGCGGGGTCGCCGTTCGCGAGGAATTGACCAGGCAGGGAGAGCCCTGCAGGTTGCGTTGGTGGCACCCTCCCTCTCTGCACCGCTGGAACAATAGAGATATGGTTTATCAAATTATTGAATTACTACAATTTACATATATAAAAAAGTAATTTAAACAAAATTTTTCGTCTTCAATATACAAGTATACTAAAAAGTATGAAATAACTCAAATCTGACACTGATTTGAAGTCAGCGAAATATTTTCAATGGAATACGTGTCGTGCTTTTTCGCTGACTTCAAATCAGTGTCAGATTAGAGTTTTGTTTGGAAGTAAAATATTGTTCTTGTTCATAAAATAAAATAAAATAAACAATCCTTGGAGACACCGATATGATTTACCTACATAATGATTATGTGGATACGGAATTGAAAAATTTTAATAGTAATAAAAATACACATTGTTATAAAATCATACAAAACACATTCGCTACTTATTAAACTGGAAAAGCTGTACCTATCCGATATTCAATCAATGACGCTAGAATACTTAGACCAAATAAACCACTAAAACTACGTTCACAACACATTGCAATTAGCATGTGAGTACTACATGATATTATGGGTGTTATAAGTACTAATAACTCAGTTTATAGTAGTACTAACTACCGACAGACACCGAGTTATGACACGACTTCCTATTCGATGCCTTTGGAGTTTTAAGTATCTAATTATGATATTTCAAATAAATATGTAATATTTAAAGGATGCATTTTCCTATAAGACGTTGGAATTAATAATAATAATAAATATCCTGTGACATTCCTCACACACGGTCATCTGATCCCAAACTAAGCAGAGCTTGTACTATGGAAACCAGATAACTGACATAATACATATACTACTTTTTGGTTTTAAATACATACTTAATATACATAATTACACCCAGACTCAGGACATACAGACATGTTCATGCACACAAATGCATGTCCTGTGTAGGAATCGAACCCACGACCTGCGGCGCAATAGGTGGAATCTTTACCAACTGCGCCAACTAGCCCGTCAATGCGTTGGAAACCAGGATTGTGAATATCCAAGATCAGTTGTTTTATAGTTATTGAGTAGCAAAGGTCTACGGTCTACGGTCTTTAGGCATGACGCGGGTTTTTTTTTCAAGTTTTTATTTATTTCAGTGATTCGCGAACGTATTGGTTTATTTGGCACATTGTGTTATGAACGTTTTTTGTATAATATGAGCCATATTTTAACTTTCCTCTAAAAACCGTAAAACTGACTGTTGTACTGAATGTACAAAAATAGTTCATTATAAACAAAAAGTAAAGCCTCGAACGAACAGGATTCTCTCTTTGCTCGCGATTTCAAGCATGGACGTACTTAACGAGCCTTCAACGAGCCTACAACGAGCGCGATGCGAATCCCTGTGTTCGTGAAAAAACTGACAATCGGGCGGAGCGCAGTCGAGCACGCTTCGAATGCTCGTTCGAGACTCGTCCACGCTACGCAAATCGTGCTCGCAGTGTGCTCGTTCGTGGCTCGGCTCGTGCTCGGTGCGCCAAGCATGGACGCACCATAACGCGTCCAAATGTAATTTCTCAAGATGTAACACGATCTATATCAATGGCCTATTTGCTGAAAAGAATCAGCAAGAAGGAAAAATCTTGTCTGTTACTATTCGAACGACTACACACCGATTCTCATTGCCATTAGATACGACAAATACTGTAATTTCTATTAATGCGTTTTAAATTGTCTTCTGACAAGCGCTTGACCTCTAAAGCTGTAGTTATTATGCGGTGTCACTCGGTTATTCGTTCATTCATAAGTAGGCCAGCAAAATTTTTGATTGCGTTTCTATTGCTGATTGTTTTTGGAATTCATTTACGATCTGTACTTCAATATAAGAGAGGTACAGCATAACGTTTATTCGCTCAAAGATCAGCTCGGGAAGTACCTCCACCTTACAGAATACCGCAGCCAAATAACTTTATGTTGTGTAAAGTTGTGTTCCTGCGCGTGAATAAGGTCGCCAGAGCTCATAGGGGAGGGGGGATAGGTCGATAACGCGTGAGCGATGCTTCGTGTGTTGCAAGCGTCTATATGGCTACGGGAACCGCTTACCATCAGGCGGGCCGTATGCTTATATATCGAGTAAGTTGTATAAAAAAAAAACAGATAAGTAATCCTTCATGGTGAAGCGCTCGTGGTGTAGCATGATCAGCCGTTCCTAATCGAGTGGCAAAGCTACGTCTGTCGTGGTCGGTACCTGGATGGGTGACCGCCTAGTGGTATTTCAAATTGAGCGTTTCCGAGCTTCGGAAGGCACGTAAAGCCGTTGGTCCCGGTTATCACTTAATTGTGATAGTCGTTAAGCTAGTTGGATGCCTCATAGGCGGCTTGAAAAATTCCAACAGTAGGTTGACCACTAGCCTACCTCCACCGATCCGCAGTGGGCACGCGCGGTGGAGTATCTGCCCATTCCCTTTCACCGTGATTTGTGAAAGGGGGCCTGTGCTCAGTAGTGAGACATTATGGGCCGATGATGATGATGATGAATCCTTCATGAAGATTTAGATTCCCAGTCCACAGCGCGACAATAAAACTACTTCTACCTTTTTTTTACTGTCCATTAGGCCGGTGTTTGACCACATTCTCACCATGGTAAGTGATGATGTGGCTGAAGGTGGTAAGCACACAAAGCCTAGAAGGAACTGGCTGTCAAGTGCAGCTGCCGGAACATACTGATAGGTGCTTGGTGATAGATTTTAAACTTGTGAGTGGTAGTCAGCTTGATGGGTATGGGTACAAAGTACCCTACCACCGTGCTATGGTTTCCTCACGATGTTTTCCTTCACCGAAAGCTGTTCTTTGTAGAATTCGAACCCGGGACCTTCCTTTCTGTATACGACGTCAATACCACTGAGCTATGATCGCCTTAAAGCTTGCGCGTTATTAAGCAATTTTAAGTGTAGAGTGTAGAGCAGTGGTTCCCAAAGTTAATTGGACCGCTACTCACTTAACACAAAGTTCCGACTTGGGACTCACCTCTTGATTTTCACGAAGAAAAAAGGGATATAACTATAATAACGGACTATACAATGACTATACTATATAATGACGGACTTTTCAGGGCCCACCTAATATTCACTAGCGACCCATCAGTGGGTCGCGCGCGACCCATACTTTGGGAACTACTGTTGTGGAGTTTATGAAAGTGCCTTTGATTACCAGAACAATTTTCTGATTGATGAATATGAAGCTACATTTTCGTAGGTAAGAATTTATTTTAAAATACCTTTCATGTAAATTCCAAACCGTTATTAGAGCTAATTACAACGTTGATACCTTACCTTATAGGTCCTAAATTGAATAATGAGTTTTTAATTTTGATTTTGACATTATTCTCCTTTTATCAAAAATCTCTACACTAATATATTTACACAGCCTGAATCCTGGCGTGCGAATCTTTGGTGGTATTCATAACAAACACCATTAATGATTTCATCCCATGACGTGGTACGACGAAGACCATTAGTGAGACCACTGGTGGGTCCTTATTGGATAAAATTCATTAATGTTGTTCGTTACGATTACTACTTAAGATATGCAGTAGAAGCCCCTGGAAGGAGGGAACTGTTCTGACTATAGAGAGAGAGAGAGATATAACCAGCAATCTTTAAGGGTAAACATTGTTTATTATAGTTATGAGGCGGGAAATATGATTTTTTCGTGTTTTTTTTTTACCTTCGTAGAACAATATGGATAGATGTTTCAGTGATAAGCGACGTAGAAGTTCTTGCGGAAAAAATAAGCCAAACAATAAGCACCTAACACATAGGAACCTAAATAAAATAAGTTATTTTGTATTTTGCACGTATAAAAAGGAAAAATGTAGATATATATTACTATTATAAATGCGAAAGTGAGTTTGTTTGTTAAACCTTCACGCCTCAACTATTCAACGGATCTATGGTATGGAGAAGGACATAGGCAAATTTTTATCCCGGGAACGTGGGTGAAACCGCGGGGGACAGCTAGTGTAGATATAAAATCAAAATATTTACACATAATAAAGTTGTCACCGATCGCCGCCCTTAGATACCACCTTCATATAATTTAATTTACTATAAAAACGAATCATGCAAATGAAACATAATTGCGACTAAGTTATTTGCTACAAGTTTAATAGAACGATTTGATTGATTTATTCACGTACACTATTATTACTACAAGAATTTCCTACTAGAATAGTAACCAATTAATACCTAATTGTGTGTGTTTACGATTAATAATCGATTTGCCGTAAAAACCAATTTATCATAGTAATCCCTTTGTAATTAGTGTCGATTATTTACTTTACAATTGAAAGTTAATCGATATTATCTTCAATGTAATTGATATCGATTACTTCAAGTTTGTTTTGAAAATAAACTTCGATACAATCTTTCGATCGTCGCTGTGATAATCGACTAATGATAAGTATCAATTACGTTAACGATTTAAGAAGTAAATGTCGATGATTTGAAAAGATTTTGAATGTTATTAATAAACTGAGAGATTACATACTACTAAAATAACTTTATAATATTTCAATTAATAAGATATTGAATGTTTTTTTCATGTTAATATTAATATAGCGTTTAAGTTAATACGATTCTTAAAGCGAGTAATATACACTTATATTCCGTTTTTAATCAAATGAAGCTATTATGGCATTGGGTATTCGGTAATAGTTTTCGCGCATAAATTCAGATTTGTTATAGATGGATTTGATCTCAATCTCACCACAGTCGAAGAAAAGGGTGTCCACTCCTGAACTTAAACTTGCTTCCCAGAACAAACGGTCTCGGACCGCTTATTGTATCCAGGCTGACCGAACAGACACACCTGGTCCACCTGAACACCTGGAGTTGTTCCCCCTCAATTTCAGGTCCATGATGATCACTTCAGAACCTTACTTCAATCGATGTAGCCACCCACTTCACCTTATTAACTCTACGACCTATAATTCGTAGTAAAGACCTAGCTTTGCACACCGTCGCGTAGTTTTTTTTTTGTAGATATAATATATTGTTTGATAAAAATTATGTGACGTGTAGTAATAGACCATACTTCTGTTCCGTATGCCATCACTGTAGGCTTACTTATGGCAAATATAGAGAAGCATGGAAAAACTGGAGGAGGCCGAGGCCTTCACCTGAGGAGGGGCCCATATCCAACAAAACTACTTACTAACATATTTAAATAAGTTTAAAACACTAGCTTAAGAACAACATTTGCAATGTAACATAAGAGAAATATAGGCTTTTTTATTTTATTTTATTTATGCCATCACTGTTTGAAGACTTTTGTCTTCAGACTGTGAGGTACCTACTCTATACGTGAAACTATACCCTAGCTTTTTGCGTACATATTTTTTGTCTTCAGTATATTTTTTTAATTATTTCATACATCATCTAACCCATTTTGGCAGTGAAAGGATTCATGTATTTTTTAGACAAAAAGGTCAAGAGTCAAATATTAAACGGTACTGTTTAAACATTCAATTTACAAGAACTTTCAACCTAGTCACTTACAATTTATCTTAATTTGTTAAGTGTTTTCGATACACGGATAATAAATTTTGGTGAACATAAATCTACTAATAGATATGTAGATAGATTTTTAAAAACAAAAAACATCTTGTGTATCTAGAATAGCAAATTCTTTTTTTTTTTTATACAACTAAGTCGGTAAACAAGCATACGGCCCGCCTGATGGTAAGCGGTTATCGTAGCCATATGGACGCTTGCAACACTCGAAGCATCGCTCACGCGTTACCGACCTTTCCGCCCTCCCCAATGAGCTCTGGCGACCTTACTCACGTGCAGGAACACAACTTTACACAACATAAAGTTATTTGACTGCGGTATTCTGTAAGGTGGAGGTACTTCCCCAGTCGAGCTGCTCTTTGAGCGAATAAGCGCTATGCTCTACCTTTCTTGAATATACCCTCTTTTATATTTCGACTTTCCATACACGATTTTTCTCAAACCATTGATAACCGTAACGTTGTCATCGGTAAAAATTTTAGTAGGTCGTTTTTATGCCGACCGTTTTTCTTTACATTACCCCGAGTGTAAAGCTTGCATAGAATTAACGTAACTAACGCGTTGCGTTTTTAGTACAAGTTCTCTTAGAAATACGCAAACGCGTTAGTTACGTTAATTCTTTGGAACCGTTACACTCAGGGTACAGGTGTTGTAGAAAAATGTTTATGTTAGAAAATAAGTCTGTATATTTTGTTTTTTTTATTTTTAAAAACGTGTGATATTTCACTGCTATTTTCCGCCATTTTTGTGTTCCTGTGACTCATACTTAAATATTGGAATAAAAACGATAAAATTAATCACAGATCAGATTAAACAGATTAGCATTAAAAATAAAAAATAAATACTCGCTCACATCACGAATGCATGTGTAAATAATATCAATAACCGATTTTCATTTAGTCGATTTTATGTTTATCATTAGTCTAGTGGACAGATAAAAATTAGCTAAATTGTTCAACATCTCAACGAGGTAGTTCGAGTCGTGACGCCACAAATCATCGATACAATCCGAGACGAATTGACGTGAAAACTCGGAATCGCGTCTAATCAATGTTCGGAAATACTCAATCACAGAGTGGAACAAAAATGTTCAACTCGCCAAGTATTCCAAACGCGCGACGTTTTTTAGCGGGAAGACGCATCGCTCGCCGGCGCGAATGCTCGCGCACGCGCGCTTCGGTAACCTTTTTTTATTCTCTTATATGCCAGTTTGAATATAAAAAATAAACGTAAACAGGTTGTATTATTATTTTTTGTTTGAATGACAAGTTGACTGGAATTCAGTGTTGGTAACTTTATATTGCGATCACAAAACATTTTAGAAAGTTCACACGAAACTCATGTGAAATCGTACGTTCAGTATTGACATTTACAAACAAAATATCACGATATCAATCATCAAAATAACACGCATCCACGAATTACAGCTTACATCAACAATTCAATTAAAGTGTTACATCGCCCCGGAATAATTCCGTTTGAATTAGAGTAATTGTGCGCGTGATTAGCCAGTTTCTGAGCGCAATGTAGGCCGCGAGCTCTCCCACGCCGCGTCGACACCTAGCCTAATAGCGCGTCATTACACTATCTGCCGATACATCTCCGGAACGTCTCTCGACATCGATGGAACATCACTATCTCTCTTATAATCGATGACCGCTCGCCGCCATCGCCAGTTCGGACAAAGCGATTGTTTGGCCGCGTTCGAAAACTAATTATGATTTTGAATTTCGAACGCCTAAAAGTTTGCAGTTTAAGAATTTATTAGTTTTATCGAGAATCGATTTAAGTATTGGTATTATTACTGTTTATGCATCGAAATTAATGCAAATGGCTTCCCGTGATGGTAACCCAAGTAGTTCCATTAGCGTGATTTACATACGACTACGTCTCATTTCGGATTTCTCTCTGGTTTAAATTAAATCGTTCGACACCTACGGCGCATACTTCATCGGATTAAGTGAAAATTAGCAATGTTTATTTATTATAAATTAAATTGCTACTTGATAACGGACACGTGTCAATTTTTGTAAATAAATAATATTTTTATTTGGAAGGCATTAGTTATTAAGTTTATGTGACAGTGCATAATGAACGCCGCGCGCCGGCACGTCTTGGTATGGCGCGCTATCAAATCATAATGTCTAATGTGTTAGGCATTCCTGAACATTCCTCAACTAATGAGAAGTTACCGATATGGTTATTGACTTATGAAAATGATTTATACAGTGAAAGCTCGCATAAAACCTAGACGTACTGGCTCTCAAGTAAATTAAGTAATATTATAAAGAGGAAAGATATTTATAGCTTAAAATAGAATAGGCTCCGAAACTACAGAACCGATTTGAAAAATTCTTTCACTGTTGGGAAGCTACACTGTCTCCGGGTGACAGGCTAATTTTTATCACGGGAACGCGGGTGAATGTGTGTTTTTGTTTGTTTTTATGTTTGTTAGTTGTTTAAACGGCCTAATCACTGGAACCACCAGTCGGATCCGATTTTTATTATTTTTTTATTTTTATACTACTAAGCCGGTAAACAAGCATACCTACGGCCCGCCTGATGGTGAGCGGTTACCGTAGCCATATGGACGCTTGCAACACAAGAAGCATCGCTCACGCGTTACCGACCTTTCCCCCCTCCCCTATGAGCACTGGCGACCTTACTCACGCGCATGAACACAACTTTACACAACATTAAGTTATTTGGCTTCGGTATTCTTTCACTATTGAAGCGCTCGTGGTTTAGCATGATTAGCCGTTCTTAATCGATCGGCAAAGTTAAGCTACGTCTGTCGTGGTCGGTACCTGGATGGGTGACCGCCTAGTGGTATTTCAAATCGAGCGTTTCCGTGCTTCGGAAGGCACGTAAAGCCGTTGGTCCCGGTTATCACTTAATTGTGATAGTCGTTAAGCTAGTTGGATGCCTCCTAGGCGGCTTGAAAAATTCCAACAGTAGGTTGACCACTAGCCTACCTCCACCAATCCGCAGTGGGCACGCGTGGTGGAGTATCGCCCAGTCCCTTTCACCCTCATTTGTGAATGGAGGCCTGTTCTCAGCAGTGGGACATTATAGGCTGATGATGATGATGATGATTCTTTCACTAATAGGAACATTATCCCCGAGTATTATAGGCTACTTTTTAGCAGGGGAACGCGGGTGTAACCGCGCGAGACAGCTAGTGGTTTGTATACATTTCAAAAACTGACATCTTAGCTAGCTTATGATAAAAATGACTAATAAAATAAAACATCAAAGGTTATGCCATAACATAACACTTGAACAAAACATAGTATTATGAAATTAATTAATAAACAGCCCACGCGTAACCTATATACGTGAACTGCGCCTTAAGTGATCCCTTTACTACAGCCTTAAGTATTTTATTTTAGACACAAGTATCAACAGTCGAATTAGAGAAAAATGAGCGGTATTTCTAAATAGCTAAGGTTTAGGAAGTGTGAATGAATTTAATTGCAATAATTGCAATGGTCTTGACACAGTTTGCGGAGGAAACGATACGTGTCGTGTCTTTGCTCAGATCTATATTATCTTGCGTTTTGCTTGCATCATTGGTGCTTTGGAAAAACTGACTGAGAGATCTCTCAGATTTGCAGGGACTAAGAAACTTGAAATTTTGCACACAGGGTCGTTATGCTAGACATCCACTAAGGGTTTTCAAAATTCGCCCCTAAGGGGGTAAAGGTCACAGGTGGAACCGCAGGGCAGAAAGCTAGCTAATAGCTAGATAATTATCATCAATAGTCTATAGAACATCTTTTACTACAAGACAAAATCAAGAAGTTCTGTTCATCAATATAGCAAGCAAGGTCATATTTTTAATTAAAAAAAAAACTTTAATTATTTTAAAAAGACTTGAAAGGAAGGTTACGTCAACGGTATCAACATATCCAATATAGGTATGCCATAACGTACCAATATGTGCTTCACATCCACCTGCTGCCTACTTCCTTCAGCTGTCCAACACTAAGGTATCAAGTCAAAGTCAAAACCATTTATTCAATGTAGGCCCTAGTAGGGCACTTATGAAGATCAAAGCTACTGAAGCTTACCACCAGTTCGTAAGTCTCCAAGATATTCACTATGATAGGGTTTCACGCGACACATTACGTGGGCGAACCGGAGCACTAGTGTCTATAGACCAAATGATCGAATTGACGGTACTGCACACTTTTATAGAAGAAATTGAAGTGACAACAACTGGATTCATATTATACTATGTATAATAGAGCCTTCCTAATAGGTCACTTTTGGCAGTCCATATACATCCATGTGTAAAAAAGAGACAAACATAGTGCGGCAAGAAGAGATTGTCAAAAATGACTTCTTAAGGTGGACGCACACTTATCAGAGTAACAACTCGCTACGCAACTGATAGAATGCGATGCGATGCGAGCGCTTCGGTTGGCTCGACCGCATAAGCCGCGCCGAATCTGGTGACGTCATTCGAATTCGTCTAGGATTTCTGGGGTTCTTCCAGATTCGACGCGGGCAAGTGTGCGAGCTTCCATATGATTTCATATACAGAATTCTAAAATTCATTTCGTTCGATGCGTTCGGCGCGTTCGGCTCGGATAAGTGTGCGTACAAACAAACACAATCTCTTTATCCCAAACGCAAGCAGTCTCCAACGTAGGTACGAAAACTGACAAGAATTTTGTTGCAACTTTTAATATTGGATACCTGCCATGATCTTTTATACACAATAGTATTACGCATTATCACTTTATGTTTTAGCTGATGGATTGATAAAATCAACAGCGTTCCTCTATTGAGACGTCAGTCAGTCATACTGTCATGCAGATGGACGTTTGCGTGATTTTGGTGTACAGTATGAGGCACGAATGGTGAGCACAGATACGCTTTAGTGGGGGCAAGCTCGCGCATGTATACTTTTGGTCAAATGACACGCGAGAATCCAATAGACGACGAGCATTGACCGACGAACCAATCGTGTGCAGCTCGGCGCTCCCCCCATCTTCATTCCGCCAAACAGACCGAAAAATTAACTACTGCGCAGGTGTCATTCTGTGCTCACTACTCGTGCCCCTTACTATATCTAGTTGACCAATGAAATATTGTGGGCAAAAAGATGAGCAATCAATGCCATTTGAGAAATTAGCAAAATTACTTTTGATAGTGATATAGTAACGTTAGGAAACAAAATACCACCAAAAACATTTTCATGTAAAATGTTGCCAAGACCATATGGCTCGCACTGTCAAAAAGTTATCAGATCTGATGTAGAGCTAAGCTAAGCAACACACCCTAACTCTACAAGCCCTAACTTCACAAATTCTACACACCGCAAAAAGGAGGAGGTTCTCAATTCGAATGTTAATATTTTTTTTTATTTTATCTGGTATAATCCAAATCCAAGTTGCATGAGGGTTCAATAAAACGACGGAGTGCTTCGAGAAAGGGGATGCAGTGCCTTTGCGCTTCGCTCGGCTCATCTTGGCCCGTGCCCCCAGATAACAGAAGAAAATCTAAAAATAATATGACCAATTTGTGCTAATATTATAAATTAGGAAGTTTATGTGTTGCTTCTATGGATGTTTGTTACTCTCGTTTGATTGAAAACAAAGATAAGGATACACTTTATCTCAGTAAAACAAGATACATCGCGTAGGCGAATAAAATTGCAGGGTGGAATCTAAAAGAAAATTAAATTAAATTATCATCCAGGTAGACGAATGTGAAGACAAATCTCTGATAAAATATTCGAGAATGGGGAAACGCAGTGTTTGCAGACCAGTAATCATATAGGTAAAGTCAGCAATAACGATTTCTGAGATATCCTGGCCGTAAATAGATTTTACCCAGCAGAGGCTAGAGACAGCCTGAAAGTAACAAGTCAGTTTCATCAGAAAAGGACAGTATGGAATAAAAAGAAGACAACCTGCCTGATATGGCCCAATCTGAACATTGTTATTTTTTTCTTTAATAATTATAAAATTGATTGAACAATTAAAAAAATAACTATTGTCAGTCATCATAAGGATAAACTCATGTTTAACTTTACGATGACAATTTAAATGCTATGACAATTACGACCCTGCTCTAATTCGCTACTCTGAATCGATCGTATAGAATTATCTAAATCGCGTTTCTTGGTAATCGACAAATAACTAGGATATTAAATACAATGATAAAATGCGGTATTCAGTGGACAGTCTATATTTTCTAAAATTATTTAAATAAATTACAACGATATTATATTGGAATTTATAAATTGTATTTTGTCCTGGCGGTCACGACTAAATGAGACTCCATTTTAATCAACGTTTATCGAGCATCATTAATATAAACATAATGCTGAACAAATATTTAAACCATAAAATAATTTATAAATGGTCATAATTTCATTACCGTTTCGGGAGAAAACGCTGGTTGCTATTTAGTGACAGTTAAACAAACAGGTTTCAAATTAAGATCGATATTATGATCGATATATTATCGATTTTATGATTAACTGATCAAATATTCTGTGATACCGTATGGCAGTATTATAATTAATTTATTGTAGAAATCTAGGTATATGTCGAAACCTAATTCTGGCCTGTGTCATAATATTTAAATCATTTTATGTTTTTTTTTAATTTTATACGACTAAGTCGATAAACAAGCTTACGGCCCGCCTGATGGTAAGTGGTTACCGTAGCCATATGGACGCTTGCAACACACGAAGCATCGCTCACGCGTTACCGACCTTTCCCCCCTCCCCTATGAGCTCTGGCGACCTTACTCACGCGCAGGAACACAACTTTACACAATATAAAGTTATTTGGCTGCGGTATTCTGTAAGGTGGAGGTACTTCCCCAGTCGAGCTGCTCTTTGAGCATATTAACGCTATGCTCTACCTCTCTTAAAATGTAACCTTTAGTTCTTAGTCATACTTGTACTAAACGATGAGCTTTCTGAAATCAAGACTGGATGGCCTGGAATGATTAGTTCCAAAGTGGTAGCCCATAGGACCAAAGCTGCGCATATAGCAAGCTTAAGCAACGGGCAAACCACATTGCTCAAAGGGCTGATAGCCAATGTAGCAGAAAAGATTTTAAGTGCCAGATATCAGAAGCACAGAAAAGTGCCGAAGTAACTACAAAGATCAGACATGTTGAAGATGTTTGGAAGTATCCATTGGAGATTTTGTCGGCAACGCGCGCGTGATACCCCTGGTGTTGCAAGCGTCCATAGGCTACGGTAACCGCTTACCATCAGGCGGGCCGTATGCTTGTTTGCCACCAAAGTGGTATAAAAAAAAAAAAAAAAAAAAAAAAAAAAAAAAAAAAAAAAAGATAAGTGGCGCTGAACTGAGAATTAGGCCGACATTTATCTGATGGTAGGTGGTCAACGCTCAATACCGGCAGGGGATTGCCGATGTATTGTCGACCTTATTGAGGTATTTTTAGAGGTCCAGGCAGCACTAAGGGAAAACCTTAAAGGAGAGCTAATCCACATCGTAAACCAAAAGCTAAGGCCTTTCGTCTAAGAAATAAACAAATATGTTGTTTTTTTATACCACTAAGTTGGCAAACAATCATACGGCCCGCCTGATGGTAAGCAGGTACCGTAGCCTATGGACTCTTGCACAACACTTGGGTGTCACTCGCGCATTGCCGACCCTGCAAAAATCTCTTCTCATCCTTTTTGAAGAACGCCATGCTGTACTCCATTGGGAAAACCACGGCGGAGAGCTCATTGATATGGGGAAGGTTTGTGGTAATTCCTTAGTTGAAGATGATTATATGTTAGGTATATGAAATTTGTTTAGATCAGATACTGTTGATATTAACGCTAATGCTAGGTTTTTATAAAGACTCTATAACTAAAATAATTACTACATTTTTCATAGAAGTATGTTAATTGAATAAGCAGAATTGTCGTAATAAAAATATCTAATGGTTCTTAGAAATACTTCTAACATTATTAAATCACTTATATAAAGTTAACGTTTAGGGAAAGAACCGAGGTAATACGTCTGCTCACGTTATTGTCCTAAGTATTTACAGAGATGGCCTATTTTAAAGTTTTGCTGGAGGGACAGGACAAATTTTACTTTAGAAAAGGCCGTTTACTATAGTTTACTCCACAAATCCAGTATCTTTAATTATCTATCTATGTAAAAATAGCCCTAACACCATGGCTAAGTTATTAACTACTTGTAATAATGATCCATTAAGGAATTCCTGTCCTCCAAACTTAACTTGGTTCCAATCACCAACATCTTTTATTAGCTCGTAACGTCGTCTACTCATATTCGACCAATTAGCATAATGAATGAACAGTTCTAATTTACTTACAACCTGTGGTATTCAGCAGCTCCATAGGCTCAGTAGCTGCCAGTGTCTCCCACCAGCTCTCAGCAGCTGCAGCAGCAGTTCCACCAGGTTATGATTCCATTACAATTGACAACGGATTATCATAGCTAGCAAGGCGTCATACAGTTTTTGAGATGCCTTTGTAATTTTGAATTATCAATGAAGTTGTTTTTTGGACAGTATTTTATTTATAAGATCTGGCTAAACAAATACGAATTTATGTTCAAACAACAATTAGCAAAGCAAAAAGTAACACTTTGTAAAGAATCTAATCAAGATAAAGTTGCGCTGCATTAAAATTTCACTGCTAATGACTGACAAAGCGACTAAACAACAATAACATATAAATAACAAGCTATAAATTGTACCATTAACGAAGACATCTGCAGAGTTTCTAGCTATCAAGCCATTACTTCCATTACAAGATTCATAAGATACATGCGTATACGCCGGTCGAGCTCCGACGTTTTTTAAATGTTTTGATACACAACTTCATTTACCGTTCGCCTATTTATTTTAGTTGTTAGCCGCTATCTCGTTACGTCTCGATACAAGTTGATAATCCGTTATTTATGTCCACCATTTTTCATAGAGAGCCCAGCACGCGACTAAGTGTCGCCCGACTACAAGCAACGTCGACAAATGGCCGAACATCCACCTTTTGTTGCTCTAACGGTTGTGTTTTGATATCATTAGGAAATCCTCGAGTTTTACGACAGCGAGAAATATTGTTTCTAATATACAGATTAGAGATTTGTAATGTAGAAAGTTTCAAACCGAACGGCAGTGACGGATGAGGTGCAAGATTAGACGTTCGATTACATGGTATTTTTCAAACGATAGATGTAGTTTTGTATATTGATGTAAGGCGATTATTCGGTAAAGCGAAATGGAATGCTAATGTCCATCAATAGAAAGTCGTCAATGTAAAGGAATGTAAACAAAACCGCCCACCGAGAGCTGCATATCTAAATTGTCACTAAAAACCGGACACGGAAGACATCCCAACAGTACCATCAAATAGTTAAATTTTAATGATAAAATTCTATGGAAATACAGTGAGGTTACTGTATAATAAAGCTATTGGTGGGCACGTGCTATGAATTAATGTTAAAGTGCATTCTTGTCCACAACCCCATTAACTTGACTCTTTTATAATTATCAACTTATTAAATGCCGAGCGTGATTTATGCCGAGACCTTGCAGAATATAAATCAATTTCGTTACACCCATCGACTTGAGAAATGAAGGCATTCGAAACAACTAAAACAGATATAAATAAGATCGAACATAAACCATAAATAAATAAGGCAAATCCTAATGCTGGATCAAAGCAAGAAACTAAAATATCCTAGAGAAATCTCAATGAAAATCGTGCTTATAAAACAATAATGTTAGCTCAAAACAAAACGAAGGCACCATGCAACGAGTCACTGACCACAAAGACGTACGAGAAACGAAGCCTTGCGATAATCATAATACGCTTGCAGATATGTGATTAGCTGCCGGGTCACGAAACGGTCGACGTTAGACAGAGAAGATATCGCACATCCTGCTTCAACACATAGGATGTTTAATAACAGCGTCTCTCTCGAACAAACGACCGCAGGGCGCCTAAACCGCTATACTAAACTGTGACCTCACGAAATTCTCCAAGCACGATACCGAGGATGATTCACATGTAATGATGGACGTACAGACGAACTGACATATAGAGATGCGGACGCTAGATGAATTCCAAGCGACAGGTCGGAGAGTTGGAGCTTAAAAAAGTTGTTTTAATTTTGAATACGCTCATGATTATTATAGACTGTTATCATTAATTTTATTGAGCCGTCATCAGCATTAGCATATTAAATTAGTTTTTGTTTTTATACGACGCGACGTTGGTTTTACATTTGTGTTGGTAATTTGTGATTTTGATGGGAGCATCACCCGACCATTAAGCTGTCAACGATATTTTAATATCCGTTTACGTATCTATTCACTTAAACGAGACCTTCGATTGAGATCTTTTTAGAACACACCATAAAACTAACTGAGCAGATATTCTCAAATCGATTTCACATCATTAAAAGCATGATCTTAAAATATAAAGTGAAACTATAAGGCTGAATACAGATATATTATAGCAAGGTACGGTACAGAGGGCACGACCAGGCCAAACAGGTTTCCTGAGACTACTAACGTAGTAACCAATATACATACAAACTGTGCATTACTCTCTCAAGTATTCGAGATTACACAGCCTTACAGTCCGAGCCAACTGTGAGAAAATTTCACCTGCAAGAAATTCTATCCGAATAACTAGGTACAGATCTAATATTTGCATATTATATTGATCTAAACGAATGATTCATAACAGTGGATTATAGTTAAACGTCAGCTATACGTAATCGTTTAGAGAGTGATAAAATTCCAGAGAGCAGTCGAAGCGCAAATCAAACTGGTCAATTTAAAGTTAATGAAGTTAGAAATGAATATACATACATCGGTCGTGATATTTCATTACCTAACATCACACGTCGTAAAGGAATTAGCATCTGAGAGTGTGAGTGGGGCCTCTCCGATAAATCACATGTATAGTTCGTTAGGCGCTCGCCGCCTGCGCACCGGGGGTCCACCTTCGATTCCCGTGCTGGCAAGTGGAATTACTATTGAGGTAACCCCCTGTTGGAGAATATTTTGACGTGCTATACAGTGCCATGTCGCTTTATGGTTGATGAATAGCTGTTTCGTCTACTATTCGGATTTCTAGCCATTCCTTCAAACCTTCTTGAATGAATTTTGTCATCTTTGACTTGAAATCTAGTACCATGTACACGATCAAAATAGTTACATTAAATTGGATTATAAAATATCGTTTATGTAACGATTGCACCATCGATACTTAGTATATATAGACAAAGTATTTCGTTGATTTTATTGGAAATTACTGTATTTTAGACACCAAAATAGGCATTCGTAAGCAACAGGTTTCATTATTATAATGATGTGCTATTTCAGTCTTAATTAATATATAAATAAGGTTTTACATTAGCCAGTTTTAGCGATACCGTAGTATGTTTTTTGTAACGAAATGAAGGCGTCAGTCAAATTTAAAAAAGTTAATTATCGAATACTTTTACCACAGAGCGTATGGTCAGAATCCTGAACGGTGATACATCATCCCCGAGAGAGAATATAAATCACCAGGTGATTGATAGTGGTGTATATCTCACGCTCGTTCGCTAGCTCCTTTTTTAATCCGACACAAATGATTTTACACTTTGATTCCTTTTTGTAGAGCCATTTCGCTTCGTAGTTTACGATTCGTTCGAATTGGATTTGGAAGACTCAAATAAAAAGTGCTTACATATCTCGGATAGTACTTTGGTAACATGAGCTGTAAGAACATTCTAATTTTGCACATCATTATCAAGAAATTCCATAAGAATACAATGCCCTTATGATTCCGCGACGCTTCACCGTGACAATAACTGATGAAATCTCCTTTCATCGCAGTGAAATTCTATATTCCCCCAGCTCGCTATGTAAAGCTAATGTTTATAGTGAAAACCTATCAAGTTTCTAACAACTATTGTGAACCGACCCGTCCTATTGCCATATTCGTGCTTTACCTGCCCCGACCGCGGCTCAAAACCTTTCTGTAGCAGATTAGCGATTTTCTATTGTAGTTGGCCCCCAATTCACATGCAAATTGTATGACAAAACGTGCGGAAATATAATTAGCTTACGACGCTCGGTGAGCGTATTGGCAGGTCGAAGGGGTCGCATACCTTGACCGTGCAGAAACAGAACCGGTATTTTGTTGTCTTCGTTTTTAATTAATGTTTTGGACCGGGCGTAACTTCTGACCAATGTCCGGCGAGGGATACTAGCTCAACAATTAGTATTAGGGGGTTTTTCGCGATCCGATCCGTGGGAACGCGTCGGCGACGTACTCGTAGGTACACTCGATTGTATCTTTATGTCGGACGCGGCTAGCGAGACTCTGTTTTCCCAGAATGAGGACCATTAAACGCGGCCCTGGAGCGTCGTACGAAACATGTCACAGTTATTATGCTCACTAGAAATGATAATATCTTTCGTTTGTGACGCAGCAGACAAAGTCGCCATACGTAGCACCGCCTCGAGTTATTCTCGTAATTCCAAATGCACCGGTACTGATTGTTAACACGATTAAGTCATTACATTAATCTCCTGGAAAATCCCGAAATGAAAAGGCTGTATCGTCTCCAGCTATCTTCGTCAGTTACGTGTGATACTGTAGCCCTATCGGTCAGGACTGGACGTTACAAAAAGCGTTACATTTCTCACGGTCAGTGATCTATGTTTTGGCAAACTAGACTGGTCGAAGGCAAACAAATCCTTACGGTCAGTTGGTCAACAATGACCACACCTGGTTCCAAGACGCAAATTGACACCCTCCTCAAAACGCAACGCCGATCCTTTTGACATAACCTTTGTGGAATATAGGCGTGCATAGGGCATTTACTTTTTAGAAATAATAACCGAAGCAAACATTGCAGTAATTTGCAGCCCCTGGGAATGTTGTACGGATGATGATGTTTTTGACAGGTCTTATGGGCTTCACAATACAATCACATTGTGTATGGTTATCGAAGTACAAAACTGAGGCAGATTTTGCGCTCGGATTAAATATAATGTGAAGACGTTTATAGACCATGACGTATTAAGGTTACCAAATACATATCTATTCTTTATTATTATTGATAAATATGTATGGCTTCTGCTTTTGAACTATACATCAAAATGTATCTTTATTAGTTGCAATCTCTTATTATGTTGGTGTCTAATTTTCTTTTTTGATAAGTATTTTATTCTCTCTTCTACATTTCCCTCATAATATTTTCCCATAAAAGATATTTTTTTCAATTTCCCTTCGAATAGAATTTCATTAAAATTCACCGCGTTCGGCCTGAGGGGAAGTATCGGATGCGATACCAGAAATCTTTCTAAATGACCGATCCAGCACAAAAACTTATTAAGATATTCCAAACAATGAGAGCCGTGATTGATGCGCCCTAAACAAAAGGTGTGGCCAGCATTGTTCACTTCGCAAGTGACGGACGGACCCGGGGCTTTTGTTTAGCTATACTTTTATGCACTTATTTAATAAACCGGTTTCAGTAATGTGGTTAATTAATCAATCGGTATGTGTGCTTTGTTAGTTTGTATTTTGCGATTATGGGAATCGTTCAAATTGCCTTCATTATGAGTCTACATTTAGTATGGGCAGTTGCGATGTTAATATGTGCAGATTTAATGAGCAGGTCGGATGCAAATTAAAAATGCCTTGAATTGAAATCATGTGAAAGTTGAAAAGACTTTGCCAAACTCTTTAAAAGCACGCGAGTATTAACAGTAGGTATTTTATTTACTGAAATTGGTAAATTTTTTGGTTTTACCTTACCTACTTGTGAAAACCTTTTTGTGGTCTAGTATTAAATTAATCATTGTATTGCGCAATATGTTAAAAACTCGCATCGTGATTATACGAAATCAAATCATTGTCACAAATTCTGAAACATTTAATTATTATTCTATTTTCTGCAATACCAGAGTTGCATAGATGAAAGGATGACCAGATAGCCATCACAAAAAACATATCTGTAACATATCAAGTTCGGTAACAATCAAATATATTAGAAGGAAGCTAACACCTCTGTATAAAGCTTTTCAACCGCTAAAACGTTTTATAAAACACACCTACCAAATCCACTACAAAACAATACATGGGAGAGAGAAAAAAATCACAAAAGATGCGTCGACGCTCCCAATCTCGACCAGATCTACAAGTTTGATATCTAAGACGATTATAAAACGACAAAAGAGGCACACTTACTTTTTTCTCTTTTCTATTAACAGTTAATCTCCAAATAAAAAATGTACAGAGATTCTGGAGTTGCACCTTTCTTTTGTTTGTTGACAGCAAACAAATCGTTTGTTGGGCAAAATATAAGGGCTGCGAGGTCGAACAGACCTAATGGGGTGCTTAAGGGTTGAATTGAGAGCAACGGGTTACTGTGTCCTTTCCTGCGATGTGCCCTTTGCATTATCTTCACGGAAGTATGGGACGAGGGCTAATGATGCAAAGGTGTGTGATAAAAAGTTTATATGATATTATTTTGGGAATTTGACGAATCCCAAGTTGTGAAATATTAAAAAGGCTGTATGACTAAAACTCTAGCTAAGATAAATCAGCAGTAACAAAATTAACTGATATTTAACTAAAAGAAAAATAGTAGACAAAATTCAAATTACTAAAGGAATATAAAACCCAGAGCCTTCACAAAATTCCAAAATAATTTGCGAAAAAGGAATATTTAGTGACACATTAGTGTAACAAAGGTCGTCGGACAGGTGGTGTAGTGAACCCGCATAGGTATAATAACCAGCCCCAGCGGGTGTTCCGTCCACGTTATGAACTCTTCAACCTCGGTGCCCTCCGTCAAGACCGTTTCCTTTATGTCGACTGGAAATTACATCGGTCGCGTGTTATCTTTTACATTATACACCTGTATTTGTACATCAAAACGTTTTGTTTAACCGTGTGTATACAAAATGTTGTAATTTTGATAGAAATGTTCGTTTTTACATAAATTCTTATGTAGATTGATAGTTGATTTGCGGTCGCTTTTTAAAATCATGTTTGCATTTTTATTTGATATCAAATGGTAATTGATTAAATATTCTAGATATTTTGAATATATTGAAGTAATCCCGCATTCTATCGGTGTTGCATAAGCTTTAGGAATGTCATCACACCAACCGATTTAAGTAAGTACTACAATGGTGACGTCTTCAAGCCGTTGAAGGCATATTGTCGCACACATCATAAAAATGATGGCTTGTCAAGGCTCCTCAGTCAGAACATCCTTGACCTAAGAAATAACTATTACCTCCAACTTCATTTCTTATAACTGACGTACTTGTTTAGTAATTTCAATATTTAAACAAAAGATGTTTTTCACGCAACTTAAAACTATTAGGTAATTCTATTTCCCTCATTGTATTGTCATTTGTGAATCCTGTATCCTAGTACAAGGTTGTATCAGTAGCACCATCTATCATGGCGTTGTCTTTAAAACAATAACCGTCCATATTAATTCCACCATAATAATAACTTATTACACCTCGTAACTTTATATTAACATCGATCGTCAACAGTTACTTAGAATGCCCTTGGGCAGTTGTTCGACTAATGACTTTACAAGATTAATGATTTCACTAATTACACTTGTGACAATCAATGTATCTTTAAAGCGAGCTTTTTGTATTAATAATGCTGCATACTCTAGTATTATTGATGAATTATATAATTGACCTGTAGTAAACAACTTAGTAACAACTTAGTAGCAACTATAACAAAACTCAAAGGCGAAATTCCTCCGGTAACTACAAAATTCTTAGAAGCAATTATGTTGGCAATAACGCAGGATTTTAATGTAGACACTATAATATTAAAACTTATATTACATAGTACTTACAGAGCAAGCGTAAAGTACCGGTGAACAAAAAAGAAAACTTTAATAACACGAGTTCTAAATGTGTCAATAGAGGCATGGATGTTAGTTTATTAAAATGTGTACATGTGAGAAAGCCAATCGTTATTGTTGTTAGTAAAATTTTCTTCTGCAGCATCCAATTTTGAATCCAATGTATCAAACATTCTTTCTTATATCGGTAAAGGACCAGTTGTAATAATATTTGTTTTGTGTTTTTAAAACTCACCTTCTCTCCTCATGCCCATTTTGAGACATTTTCGTAGCCTGCAGTACTGGCACTGGTTTCTATGGTGCTGGTCGATCGGACAGTTCCTATTCCCCCTGCAGGAGTATGTCAGGTTCCGCCTCACAGACCTCTTGAAAAACGATTTGCAACCTGGAGAAGAAACGTAAATTTGAGATGGTGATATTTCGCTTTAAGTCTCTAGATATATGTATTTGGAAGACTGGCAAGGAGTAAAGGACAATTTGCAGAGAGATTTGGATATATTTGAAGTACAACACAGGAAAAGACCTATGAGACCTGACGATTAATACATTTGTCATACAATACGGTTCACCGGATTGTCAGTAGTGATCACTTGTTAGGGAACCTCGTTAATAAGATCAATATATTTAACATAAACCCATATATCAATGGCTACTCGATACGGATAATGGGACGATTTGTATGGAAGCGTCGGATATATACGAATTTATAAAACAGTTTAAATACCAACTTAACGATCTAAAGACAGTTAAGACCGATCTCATGAATATATTATGCGTAAACATTAGTATAAGAAACAATTTGCTATAGAGCAGACCGTCACGGTGTTATTGAAAATAGAATATCTATTCAGCCATTTTGAATCATATAAGGTTGAAAATAGCTTATCAACATTAAATACACTTTGGTGCTTCGGCAAGAACCGAATTATCGATAAAAAATATATATATCTCCAAAATCGCAGTAAATTATAAAAAAATATCATATATGTCATAAATATGAAATCGTTTATGGAAAATCGACACGGTTTTAAGGGACTATTAGTTTTTGATACAATATTGATTTAAGTATTGGGAACTGGAAAACTTGTTTTTCTAAAATAAATTGGACTGGATTGTTTATAGCCAGAACTGTGGGAGGTAATTGTATACAATATGATTATGATAAATATTCAAATTGATGTTGATTCGAGCGTAGCATAAAATTTCACACTCGCATGCTACCAACACATTAAGTAAATCGAATATATTGTAAAATACCCATTTTTAATATACAGGTTGTTCGGAAAAACATGACTACTGTCGTAGTATGAATGGACCGTTTAAAAATAAGTAGTGTTTTGGGGAGGAGATGAGATAAACAGTTGAATTACAGGTATTGACCTTATCCATTCCAAATTTGAATTATATCCCATGAATTATAATAATCAACGATAGCGCGCGATCTCAACTATCTACACAAACATCTCGAGAGGTAGTTCACCAAATCCGTAACAGCCTGTGTTATAGAAATTAAGATAAGATGTTGACAAGTCGTATATATTACACATTTTAATTAAGCTTAGCTATGCTATGCTATTAAGCTATGTTATAGATTGAAATATTTTTCTCGATAGTGATCGACCAACACCTTTTAAAGTCTTATGTTAGTGTGTAATTAAAATGAGTCGCTAATGATAATGAAGCGGAGAATTGATTAGAAAAGTTTCACGGTTTTGAGAGTAGTTTCTACATTGATTTTCTACCAGATAGGAAAGAAATGGAGAAGCTGACGAAAACCCAACTTCCATAAGTTAAAGATCTTCTTTTATAAAAGAGCAAGTGGGTTTACTGCACAGTACACATCTATAACAGGTGGAGATTTCGAGATGGCATATTTTCGAAACCTATGTTGGGTTAACATTCTGAATAACTTTTACTATGGGACCAATAGTGAATTCTCAATTTTTTTTAAAACTTTTCTTACAAAATGTCAACCTTGCTCGATCATATTGTTTGAAAAGTAAAAATAAAAATTGAGAATTCTGTGTTGGTTCCGTAGTAAAAGTTGTTCAGCATGACTAATCCAACATAGGTTTCGAAAATATGCCATCTCGAAATCTCCACTCAGCATAGATGACGCGGTGTATGTACTTCGCGTGTCAATATCTATGCAAAAAGGTAGAGCAATGCTCTTCTTTTGAAACTGTTTCTCACAGGCAGAGGTAGATTATGAATATTTTTTGAATCCTCAGAACACGAATCTCCTTAGGAGAGCTACTCGAAACTAATTTAAACGTAGTTGGCATCTAAAACGTTTGGTTTTGTCTGGAATAAAATCTTACCTTTAAAAGTTGAATATTGCGTTGTACAGCTAGACAAACAACTTTACCTTATTACCTACTGTCTGTCACACATGTTTCGCAAGCAGTTATTCCGCAGACATTACGTAACTTCATAGTTCATTTATATTTTAAAGTAATGCTAGGAGAATATAAACTCGCATAATGTTTAGGTTTTGAGGAAAATAGACATTATGTGGGATGAAAATGTTAATTTTTAGAGGTTACATCTAGTTTTTGCTACCTAGGCGATCTGGTTTTGGAATATGAACTACACCTTTCTACCCATTAGTGATTTTTTTAAATTCTTTTTCTCTTTTAAGGATGAAACATGAAATTGAACAGCTTTTTTTTTTTAAATACCTACTAATGTAATACTCAAGCATATTATGACTACATTAACCTACCTGATGGTAAGCGGTTACACACCCTTCTTGAAGAAACTCATACTTTTCTACTACTACATTGGAAAAACAACGAACATCTCAAATAATGATATAATCAAATTGAGAATATATCTACAGGTGCCTTTTTTATTGTCAAAATATACAGAATGACCAAGACTTGTGTCGTAGGGCCAGGTAGCCGCGCTAGAGATAAAATTTAACTACATTTAGCATGTAATGTATCGTTTATGTTATTTTTTCTTTTTATTAGTCTTTGTTATTAGTCTTTTTAAATGTTTCACTGGGAAGGTGGTCCACAAGATACAGGTTATCCTAGTTTGTGGACCAACAATGTATGTAAAATATTTTTAGAACTGCACAATAAATATTATTATTATTCTCTTTATTTATTTATTAATGTTTCACAAAATGCATCTATGTATTTTTAGTATCTAGTTCTACTACTTACTACTACAACCCACGGATTTAGAACTACAGGGTCAAGTGTAAGTAGTAAAATATACAATTTTACTCATTTGCTCACTAGGGGGCACACGGAAGCGCCTTCTGTTAATATTGGTCAACATATCACATTTGAAGTACTTTCATTTAAATAAATTCCAAGTAGTGAATATAATATTGAGCAATAAGGTCCTATTTGCCACTGAAATTCAGACTTTAAGTACTTTACCATTCGCTGCAGTTTTCATCTTTAGTAGATAAACCTAGCGAGAAGCCGGGGTGTTTCTCCTTGCCGCACTATGTTTGTAATTTTTTGGCACAAAGAAGTACATAATGGACTTTCAAAAGTGATATAATGGTGGTTATGGCTCTAGTTCAGACAAAGATTTTTTTATGAGTTAGCATTTTATATTGTACCTACAAGCTTACATTACAGCTCCGGTACCATTCTGGAGACATGGGAGTCGGCTTCTCTGACGGACGGGCCACCTGGTGGTAAGTGGTCACAGCCGCCTATGGACATTTGCAATACCAGGAGGATTGCCAATGTATTGCCGACCTTGTAGAGCTCTATTTACGTCTTTTTGAAGAACCCCATATCGTAGCGCTGAGGGAAAACCGTAACAGAGAGCTCATTCTACGTCCTAATGGTCCGCAGTAAGAACGTCCGACTAAAACGTAGTGTGGACGATCGGGGCAGCTTGAGGATGTGACTCTCACAGTGTAGATGCTCTGGCGGTAGGACCTACCGCAGATGATCTCTGACGCTTCGTATGGGGTTGCCAGGAATAGTGTGCCATCCTTTATGACGAAGAAGGTTGGATTTGGCCACTACAGAAGGTAAAAACTTCAAACTAACAAACAAGTATTGTTTGTTAGTTTACACCTTGGCCTGCCCTGTTCTCTTCTCTATTTGATCATTCTATCCGTCATATCATTCACTCCTTTCTTATAGCCCGGCTATATGCTCCGTCGTGCATGCAAGTATGATTGCATAAACCAGTTTGTGCAGGTAAGACTGCGCGTGTGGACATGCTGAAGATTGGACTGCGCTGTTTTGGTTTGCACAGTTTTGACTTGAGCGTGTGGATGGTCATTTATTCATCCCTTTCACACGATCTATCCATCCCTTTCATGGTCTTCCTCTTCCCGTGTTTCCATCTATTGTCTATTTAGGATTGTGTGCCTACTTTTCTATAGCCCATAATACGAAGAAACAAACCCAAAACATTCCAAACTAAAATAAAACAGCCAGTACTATATAAAACAGCCGAGGAATAAACTCAACATAAAGGAAAGATAAAGTGGCAAAAATAACAAGTTTAGTGAAAATACCACAATATTTCGGCGGCAAACCCTGCAGTTTCCCCATTCTGCGAGTATTTCTTGCGAGTACTTGTACCGTTAGTGGGACTGCTCACGTACCGAGCCAGATAAGCCGCCGTGTGGTTTGCATAGGCCGCCTGCACAATGAGCCGCTGAAACGCTCGGTAGATAGATTTTTCTATCTTTTGCCGAACTTTCTTGCATGAGGTTTTTTTGAGAGAGGTAGAGCATAGCGTTTATTCGCTCAAAGAGCAGCTCGACTGGGGAAGTACCTCCACCTTACAGAATACCGCAGCCAAATAACTTTATGTTTTGTAAAGTTGTGTTCCTGCGCGTGAGTAAGGTAGCCGGAGCTCATAGGGGAGGGGGGAAAGGTCGGTAACGCGTGAGCGATGCTTCTCGTGTTGCAAGCGTCCATATGGCTATGGTAACCGCTTACCATCAGGCGGGCTGTATGCTTGTTTACCGACAAAAAAAAAACTATTTATGCATGATTTCATCTATTCATATTTCATGAATATAGTTTAAAAGGTATTTATCTGTAGGTGCTAGTATTTATTTTATGGTACTCCTTTTATTTATATCTTATGTGATATTTTAATGGGATAAGGTTTTTGGTTATTGGTTGATTTAAATTTTATCAACCAGTTTTTAAACAGTTTAATTTTTATATTTGTTATTCTATAGGCCGATTTCTTCGTGTCCTTGTTAAGCACAAACCCATAAAATATTTTATTGTATAATTTAATATTTGAGCTATAAAACTTATATACTATTAACTGATTATAATGGTAGATTTATATATGCCTACAATATTTCATACATAAGGATTTTATCAAAGGTATAATACTTAGAGTAGTTGCTATACATACATACAGTAATTTATATACCTTTTTTTAAACGGCTGTCACACATATTTATTACCTATCATAATTTTTGTTTAAATATACTAAAACACAATTGTATTTTGTTTCAGTGCGTTGTAACCGCAGCGTCTCTCCCTCCCCGTTTACGCAAGCCCTTACCGGGAACACTGCCGCCCAATTACCACTATCGTTGGGAATATCAACTCTTGCAAATTGTATTCTGTGCGAGATGATAACGAGTGCATTGACGTCGAGTTCGAGATTTTGAAGTGAAACTTAACAATGGTAGGGGTTAACGCGATTATCGCGGAGATGTGCTAATTCTTCGACAAGAATGTTACGAAAGTTGATGTAAAGTTATAGATACAGACTTGGAAAAGACCAAAGGCCTTACTTAAAAACGCTATTTAAGTTATATGCCTACTGATTAAATCAAAAGAAAAGTATAATATATATGGTCACATATTTATCGACCACCTTACTTTCATTGTCAAACAATGTGACGTCATTTACGTAACCATTTGAAATTTATTAGCACTTTATGAATAAGAGCGCAAGTGTGATGCATGGACGGTGTATTTAGGAATTTAGCTTAGAGCATTAGGGCTATAATAGCTCAGCAGTGAAGCCGAAAGCCATGACCAAGGTTCAATCCCACAATGAGCTCGAGCGGTGAAGGAAAGAAGGTAGGAACGTAAGCTTCGTTGAACGTGTAATCCAATAGAAAAGTTCTGTTATTTATATATGATACCTAATTTTGCGGAAGACGAGTGGGCTCCCCCTACTTAGTAGTCCTTAATGGCAATTTAGTAAGGAAGGTTTTTGCTCAGCATTACAGACAATACTGGCTTGAAATAGACCTCCCTCCTACGACAATCTCAAACTAAGCAGAGCTTTTGGATGCATTCTGATACCTACATTTGCAAGACAGTATCTTTTAGGAAAGATTTCCATATCATCTACTATATAATCGTTTACTACAGCGCAGTTCAACGTATAAACAAGCGTAGCCCCCTGATGATAAGCGGTTACCGTAACTATACGGACGCTTGCAAGAAACTCACAAGTTACCGCCCCTTCCTGTTCCCCAATGAGCACAAGAATACCGCAGCCAAATAGCTTTATGTTGTGTAGGAGGTACTTTCCCAGTCAAACTGCTGTCTGAGCGAATAAACTCTACGCTCTACCTCTCTAAAACATCAAATAAAAATCAATACAAAAATACATCAGAGTCACCAAAATCTGTGTACATCATAACATCTCAATAGGATCATTACATCACATCTCGTGGCACAAGTGGGTCAGTAGCCAGCTAGACCCGAGTGGCGGCAACAACACCTGTAATCACCCAGTCATTAGCAACCACTTGCCAATAATTGTACCGAGCGAACGCAAATTCCTATTTATACTATAATCTTTTTACCATTGCACAGTTGACATTCAGGCATCATCAAATGAAGGCTGTTTCCTTGAACAACTTTGCAAGTTTATGTTAGAATGAACGGTGGGCGAGAGACCTTGGGAAGTCTGATGGCTGTAACTAATATAGACCGAAGCGCTCGTGGTGTAGCATGATAAGCCGTTCTTAATCGATCGGCAAGTTAAGCTACCACCGTCGTGGTCGGTACCTGGATGGGTGACCGCCTAGTGGTATTTCAAATTGAGCGTTTCCGACGTAAAGCCGTTGGTCCCGGTAATCACTTAATTGTGATAGTCTTTAAGCTAGTTGGAGGCCTTCTAGGCGGCTTGAAAACTCCAACAGTAGGTTGACCAATAGGCTACCTCCACCGATCCGCAATGGGCACGGGTGGTGGAGTATCCGCCCATTCATTTCACCCTGATTTGTGAAAGGAGGCCTGTGCTCAGCAGTGGGATATATAGGCTGATGATGATGAACATAGACAGTTTCGTCGTTTCTATAAAGGCACCAATATTGGGTAAAGAAGCATTTCATGTTGTCATTAAGTTCCTTGGCTTTCAAAAGCACTAACCTCTATGTATCCAAGGGCAGGCCCTGTCTTAGTTTTATCAAGGAATGTTAAATACCTAGTTGACTAAAATGTAGCAACAGATTTGTGTGATCTAAAAAGCGATTTAATAGCTTTTCATTGATCTGTCGACTTGTAATAGAATCATCTTGTATAAGCTATCAACGACAAAGATCACTAAAATGCTCTTTCTATAGAAGCGATTGAAACTCCAATCTAGCTTTCCAAGTCAGAAACTTCGACACCATCATCAAACTACTCATCTCTCTACTCTGTCTTATAGACATTGTTTATAATGTATTGTTTATATGACCACCATAGTATGTCATAAGGGCCTATAAACGTATGGCCACAAAATTATCATCGTCATAAAACTTCTTGGCATATGGTTGTGTAAACCGACAGATGTCTATACCTTTACCGACTGATTATTCGATTGATCAATGTGTTTTTTATTACCTTATTAAATATCTCGAAGATATCACTCCCCCCTACATGTAAGAAGAGAAATAATCAAACAAGTAGAGTTTAGAGAGTGGTAGAGAGCTGGGGAAGTACCTCCACCATACCAGCGGCTTCCAAAGTATCTTCATCATCATCAGCCTATAATGTCCCACTGCTGAGCACAGGCCTCCTTTCACAAATCAGGGGGAAAGGGAATGGGCAAATATTCCATCACGCGTGCCCACTGCGGATCGGTGGAGGTAGGCTAGTGGTCCTACTGTTGGAGTTTTCAAGCCGCCTAGAAGGCCTCCAACTAGCTTAACGACTGTCACAATAAGTGATAACCGGGACCAACGGCTTTACGTGACTTCCGAAGCACGGAAACGCTCGATTTGAAATACCACTATGCGGTCACCCATCCAGGTACCGTATCTTACCAACATGCAATGGTGTCCTGACCTTTGAAATAATAAATGACTTTCTGGCGAAGAAAAACATTATAAGGACATCAAAGTGCGCCATGCACCTACTAAAACCATATTAATGGAGTCAATCTACATCCATACGAATAAATATAATGCCCATTCAACATCAAGCGATGTATTTAAATAACCAGCGGCAGTAAAAAGGGTAATAAAGTAATTAATAACATGACACTTGGTCATTTAGTCAGTGTTGCCCAGTTTATTGGCTGAGCGACCTCGTGATTTACTTAGTTAGGTATGTTTAGCTATTTTGTTACGCAAGTACAGTGGTTACTTTTGATGATAGTTCTGTGATGTCGAATGGTAAGGAGGTCGTGGGTTCGAACCTCGAACCTACAATGAGCATTGAAATAAAATATCAAGAGGAAACCGGCATAGTTGTAGGGTACTGTGTAGTATCTACCAAGCTGACTTCTACTTCTAATTTCTCTCTAGGCTTTGTGTGTATAATAAATATCCTGGGACATTCCTCACACACGGTCATCTGATCCCAAACTAAGCAGAGCTTGTACTATAGAAATCAGATAACTGTTATAATACATATACTACTTTTTGTTTGTAAATACATACTTAATATACATAATTACACCCAGACTCAGGACATACAGACATGTTCATGCACACAAATGCATTTCCTGTGTGGGAATCGAACCCATGACCTGCGGCGCGATAGGTGGAATCTTAACCAGAGTCTTAGCCAACCGCGCCAGCTGGCCCGTATACCAGCTTTGGCCATATTATCAGTTACCATAGTCTTTTTTTGATATTACGATGTTGGTAAACAAGCATACGGCCCACCTGATGGTAAGCGGTTACCGTAGCCATATGGAAGCTTGCAACACTTGAGGCATCGCTCACGCGTTACCGACTCTTCGCCCTCCCCAATGAGCTCTGGCGACCTTACTCACGCGCAGGAACAAAACATAAAGTTATTTGGCTGAGGTTTTCTGTAAGGTTGAGGTACAGTCGAGGACATAAATATGTATACACTTAATAAAATTCAACAACAGTTTCCTCTTAAACTACTGATTGAAATTATGAGATATTATAAAGTCAGAATCTTCTAACATATACTATTATGATTTGTGTAATAGTAACACTTAATGTTAAACATGCGAGAAAATTGCTTTTGAATTTCATAAAATGTATACATATTTATGTCCTCGACTGTACTTCCCCAGTCAAGCTGCTCGTTGACTGATGTAACCCTATGGTCTACCTCTCTTAAAAATGAACCCCCTTACTCATAACACGTTATTTCACTAATATACTGCTTAAAAAGGGTCACGTAGATACCGTCACTCTATTGTCATTGTCAAATAATGTGACATTATTTACGTGACCATTTAATGAGTATATTAGTTAAATAGAGCTTTATGAGTAAGAAGGATGTTTAAAGTTCTTAAATAAATGATACAACACACCTTCGTCTACACGGTAGATAAGGTTTTTTTCAACATATTAAATTATACTCAACATAAGCTCTTTATTTTCATTTAATCATAGTTAATTGTCTTGATTAAACGCGGAGTATATTAAAAACTGTAGTGAATGAGTTTTAAAATTGAATTACACGTAGATTAATCAATGGAGGTTGATCGTTGCTATCATCAATCATGGGGTGTTAGACCTTAAAAATCATTAGCAGGATTAAGGCCAAGGTTATTACTGATAGTTTGTAACATATATACTAGCTTTCCCCCGCGGTTTCATCCGCGTTTTAAGGATACAAATTACTAGATAATATAGCTTCCTATTAGTGAAAGAGTTTTTTGAATCCGACTGTTACTTCCAGACATTAGCGCGTTTAATAAACAATCAAACAAAAAACTCTTCAGATTTACTATATTAGTAAGTATATGTAGAGTTAGTAAGCTGAAGTGGCAATGGGCAGTAGGGTGTCCCGACATTTTTTTTTTTGGTTTTCCTTAACCCAAGACCTCTCGAAACTTGTGTAATTGATCGTAGATTACCAAAGTAATTTTTTATTTTTTTTAAATCTATATCTTTAGGGTTCTACCGATCTTCAAAGTTTTGAAAAATTTACATTTTTATGGTAATATTTCGCTATCCTTTAATTTCGGCTACCAAACTAAATATCAAAAAATATTAACTTTTTGTTATATTTAATTGTAATACATACACGACGTTTTGATTTGCATGCAATAACTCTTTACCAGTGACTTCGAATTGATATATTTCAATCTGCAAAATCCCTCAATTTACAACTTGTTTCGAGGGCTTTCTTGACTTGACTCGCGAGTGTTTTTTTTCGTAGCCAAAGTAAATTTTATGCTATAAAAGTACAGTTGCGATTGTAACAGTGTTAGTAGCAGGTTTAATAATGATTTTTAGGCGTAGCGAGTCTATTATATTGTACTATATTGGGACCATACAAATAACTTACCATCGGCAGCTAAAAATTATAAGGGACGTCATTAAATTTATTTTATTTGTCTAGAACGAACTAAAATTGAAGTATAATGGTAAGGGTCCCTCCAAGTCAGATATATATGTGATTATTTATACTGAGTTTCTTGCCGGAGTCTTCTAAGTTTAAGTCGTTGGTAGAGTCAACTGTAACATTCATAAGTGCCTTATCAGGGCCTAAACTGAATAAGTTACTTTTGGATTTTTCGATTCCAATCGTAACTGAGGAATGAGTTATTCAATTACTGAAATCCTATTTTTAGAAGTACCTCAATTTCAAAAGATTTCCCAAAAGCAAACGAAATTATAGTTTGAAAACTAACTGAAGTGTTTTTGGTGACATATGAGTAGCTTTTTGACGTTTCTGCTTTTAAATGCACTTCATTTAAATTATATACATGTGAAAATGGTTATAAGCGGTGTTGAAATGAAAGGAACGGCTGGATTAATCAAACTCAATAAATAAAATCTCAGCTAAATTGTGTTAAATTCTGATATCAAAAGAAATACTTTTTGCCTGGAAATCCTACTTGTGGGTATATTGTTTGATGATAGAGACCACATTCCGCCGCTGGCATTTCGAAAAATAAACCACCGGTTCTTCGACATATTTCTAATGGGGACCTTCAAATCATGGCATAAAATTTGAGCTTGGAAAATGTGGGCCATCCTTGTCACACGTAATCGTATTAGAAATATGTATTAATGGTAACGTAAGCCTCACAAAGCTACTTTTAGAGATGGCTTTATTAGATTGAAATCTCGAGCACAAATGCCAAATTTTCGATACAAAAATAAGTGTAAATTCTGTTTTTAACATTGATTATAATTAATATAGGGTTTTTTTTAATTTTTTTTGTTCTTTTTTTCGTTAATTTCAATAATAAAATACCTTTTAAACTTGATTTTTATATTATTTTAGACATACGGCTTAGGTCACTAAAAACGTAAAATTTACAAAACTACAAAGTCCGGTAGAGCCCTCAAGATGATACGCAATTCTAATTTTTCTATGTTTTTAGTAATCTGTGTAAAATTACGCAAATTTCGATACCCCTTGCGATAGTGTAGCACGAAAAAAAATATTTCTCATACATGGACGGGACACCCTAATGGGCAGGCCACATCGCTCGAAGAGCCGATAACCGATGGGGAAGGAAGGTTCTCGAGTGGCGACCACGTACTGGAAAGCGCCGAGCGGGACGACCTCCCACCAGGTGGACCGACGACCTGGTCAGAGTCGCTGGGCGCCGCTGGTTGCAAGCGGCCCAGAACCGTTCGAAGTGGAAATCAATGGGGGAGGCCTATGTTCAGCAGTGGACATCCATGGGCTGATATGATGATGATGAAGTATATGTTGGAGTTCCCTTCTTAGCACTCACATTCGTATCTAAGGAACTTCTGTGCAAAATTTCATTTAGTCGATTTACTTGACTTACTTAGTTGTTATTTTCAATTGGGCTGCACTTTCAAATTAATGAAAGATATCCTTTTATAATACTTTATCACAATCTTGTGTAAACAAGTGGTAATTACGAAAAGGCTGCACGGGAACTGGCTTTCAGATGCAACTGCTGGATCACAGCGCATTATCAATTTGAGGATGGTAGCCAGTCAAGCAGGTACTACGCTATGGTTTCTTTCCGTTACTACTTTGACCACTGGGTTTAAATATTTTATAGAATAATGAAAACCTAAGAAAAGTAATAGAGATGCCGCCTGGGTAACATATTTATAATTCTAAGTAGTCCGTCAGTTAGATTATAAAAAATCGGGCACCTATTTTTGCTATATGAAATTAACAAAGAAAAGCGCTTTAAAGTTCGGGAGTGAGTGCTCGTGACGTCACTTGTTTGTGAAAACTGTATCATCAACAATTCGTATCACCATATCTTCTGTCTGATAGAAATAGTAAGGCTGATACAGCCTTACTAATAAAAAGTTACACGCGGTGTACACATCTGTTATAGGATAATTGCTACTAATAAAAACATTTTTGACACAAAGCCTGTATACACGTGTTTTAGTTACCTAGGAAATTTACACAGGGCTTACACGGGCCATTTGCTTTGTTTGTTGACGTAACATTTGTAATTTGACAATGACGTTTTTCTTTCTTCTTCTTCTTTGGTTAAATGGCTACTGTAGCCATAAGCACAAGACAGTTTCGTTCAAAACCACCATTAGCTATTTGAATCTTTTTAAAAGTAATTTTATTGTTTAATTATTAAAATAAAAATAGTCTTAAGAAAAAGAAACCTGATTTTTGTGATATGATTAATATTTTATATAATTATTTTTCAGTATCTTTTGGTGTTTTCACATTTTTCCCCATATTTTCTCCCGTATTTTGAAGTTAGATAGTTTTAGTTTCAAAACGTTCCTAAAAAGTTGCCAGTCGTTTTTGTTTTAACAAATAGATAACTATACAACGCTTACACACTGATTATTAGTAAAGGGAGTGTATATCAACTGTGTAAGGCTTACACACTGCATAACTATACAGCTGTTAAACAACCGTGTTCCATATTTTTATTAGTAAGACGGTACGTGTCTAATATTTTTTGATTACGTAAATGGACGTTAGGCTCCAATTTATTACTCACAATGACGAATTTAATTAAAAAAAAAACAACATATAGACCTATGAAGAAACCTTTCATTGTGTTTTGTACCAACTGCAATGATATACATAGATATAACAAGTACAGATAACATCCTTTAATCATTTCATTAAAACACGAGTACAAAAGAAGAAGTCTAATGAAAAATTATTCGTTTTAATGACTCCCAACGGATCGGAGCTTAATGATCTAGGTCCTGTACTTGTGAATATATCTGCATATACGTGCATTGAGTTATGTTTGTTGGAATTTTGAAGTATTGATGAAAAATCTTTTAAAAATATTCTACCATTAAATAACAGGTGGAGACTTCGAGATGGCATATTTTCGAAACCTATGTTGGGTTAGTCATTCTGAACAACTTTTACTATGGGACCAATAGTGAAATCGCAATTTTTTTTTTTTACTTTTCTTTCAAAATGTCATCCTTGCTCGATCATAATGCATGAAAAGTAAAAACAAATTTTTGAGAATTCAGTCTTGGTCCCATAGTAAAAGTTGTTCAGCATGACTAATCCAACATAGGCTTCGAAAATATGCCATCTCGAAATCTCCACCCAGTATACTTATTATATTATAATCGTGAAAGTTTTTGAGGGTGGATGTTTCTTTGCTCTCACACAAAAACTACTGTATGGATTTGGATGAAATTTGGCACACAGATAGAATATGTACTGGATTAACACATAGAGTAGTTATTATCCTGGGAAAACCGCGGGTACAGCTAGTAATAAATATATTCGTGGATATTTGCGATTCGATAACGCCGGTATGGATAAGAAATAAGTAGAATGTGAATAGAAGATGCCTTGGATTAATTCGTAGAGTTGTCATTTTTGGTAGGTATAAAAATTTCTAATCACTTGAAGGTAGTATGTATTTTTTCTATTTTCTGTCGCTGATTTAGTAACTGTCATATTTTCTCAATCTAATATATGTTTGTAGCTTTTAAAACATATTATTTTAAGAGAGGTAGAGCATAGCGTTTATTCGCTCAAAGAGCAGCTCGACTGGGGAAGTACAGTCGAGGACATAAATATGTATACAATTAGTAAAATTCAACAAAGGTTTCCTCTTAAACTACTGATTGAAATTATGAGATATTATAAAGGCAGAATCTTCTAACATATACTTTATGTTGTGTAAAGTTGTGTTCCTGCGTGTGAGTAAGGTCGCCAGAGCTCATAGGGGAGGGGGGATAGGTCGATAACGCGTGAGCGATGCTTCGTGTGTTGCAAGTAGGCATGGAAATTATTGCTACTTTAAAGGAATTCTCATTTGATGATATTATTATTTTTTATAGCATGATTTCACTTGCGATATATGATTTGCAATGATTTGTAACCTACGTCATCGATGCTGATCGACGGTATTTTTCACAAAATCATGTGCGAGTATCGCACGCAAGTGTCAAATTATCACTGATGCAAATTATATATACTTTCGTAGCAAAAAATATTTCTATCCTGCTACATAACATGTTAAAGAAGTTAACACTTTATGTCACTTGATTTAAGGTTTATTTTTGAATACTCTTAAAAGCTAATCAATGATAAAGTTTTTTTTTTTTTAAATTTGTTCATGACCATGGATACAAAGTCCTTCAGTCGCATACATTTTATTTATATTCTTAAATATTCTTTATAACATGTAACAGGCTATGTCATGGACGGTAACAGATGTGACATATGAAAACAGAATCATATTCTTTATCACCTGCTACTTGTGATTTATGCCATGCCTAGTTGCAAGCGTCTATATGGCTACGGTAACCGCTTACCATCAGGCGGGCCGTATGCTTGTTTATCGACTAAGTTGTATAAAAAAAAAATCAAACTAAAAAAATATATTATTTTTCGTTTTGGGTTATTTAAATCTCAAATAAGTCGTCGAAGTGAGCTCTTACTTTTGCTGGTTTAATACTATTTTACGAAAGCTATTGGTTTCACAATTTTTTTACTGGAATGACTTAAGGAATAAATAATTAATTTAAAACAATACTCCATTGAAAACGTACCTAAGGTCAAGGGGTGGGTGATATTAGCATACAAATATATCGATAACGGATGTGATGACAGCGATATTATCGATATTAGTTTTGTAAACTCACCATGTAGGTGTCGATGCATTTTTCTCTAAATATTACAAGAATAAACAGTACCTACTTAATAACAATGTTATTTATTGTGATAGCCATTTATTTATAGTGAAAAAAGCGTAAATTTTCGATTTACGACGTGACAAATACGATACTATTTAACAATATGGCGGGCATTAAATTTTCAAAATGGCCGTTAATGTCTTACGACCGCATGTTTACCTTATTAAGGCGTAGCTCCGGTACTTGTTGAATTCACATAAATAATGTATTAAAAAGAGTCAAATTTTCATTAAAAGACCACATGATTCAACGCGTTCAAACGTTTTATTGACAGTTTTAGTGGCGAGAAGTGAGCCACACACGTACCGACCGTGGATTCAATTTAAAAAGTGGAATGAGATAAAAATAAATAAGTTCGGAAAGACACTTATGTTTAGAGTCGCTCGTAAAGATAGGGTTAACTGCCACGGTATCGCGGGACAAAACATACCATAAACTGACCGGTTATAGTGGCCGATAGGGATGCCTCTTTATATCGATAAGGGGCCAGTTTTGAAACACGGTACGCGTGGACACTTATGGCTATAAACTTTCAAAATAGACTGTGAATACCTAGATTGTGATAGTGTTAGCCAGTTAAAACATTATAAATATGAAGAGATAACCCTCTCTTCATATTTATAATGTTTTTAAGAAGATAACACTAATATTAATTAGCACCTTTTCTAATAATGATAACATAAATAAAGTCACATTGCTTGACAAGACAGAATGGTGATCGATTAATACATAACCAGTTAAATAGTATTTAAAGATAAAAACCTTTTATGGATAAGGTTTGTTTTTAGCTATTTTTTACTTATTTCGGTGAAACAATGATTAATCTGATACTGAATATATAAGACATGGAAATAATAGACAAGAATAGAAACGTGTAACTCATTAAATTAAAGTTAATCTGATAAAAATATATCGACAGCCAACATCACTATTCACAGGTGTCAACTGTGATCACTATTGTCGCTCACGGACGCGAGCATTTAAGTCAAAAGAAGCGCTTCGTTGAGGAACTTTGTCGTTATAACAACTATAAAGATTTTAGTACAACCTACACCGGGGCACCGGCCAGTTTTATTTAGACAAGGTTGCATTACAATCGGCGGGAGGTCCAACTGTTAATAAAGTGGATTTGTCGACATGAAAATAACACTTTATGGTCACGACACTAATGCGGTTTATCGATACGCTTTTAAGGCAGTAATCACGTGATAGACTTAAACAAAAATACATGTTCAACTTATACGAAAATTATCGATTATCGAAAAAAGTTATGTTGTTCGTTAACCCAGATATATCGATAAAGAAACAGTTGAAAACGTTCGATGAACTTTATTTTGAAAGAGTTTTTCATTGACATTAATGCATTTATAATTTTGGATACACAATCTAGAGCTTATTAATAATCTTATTAGTTGATAGACATGACGTGACTCGGGGTCAATAAAATATTATTGTGTTTCTTTCTTTCATTATGTAAACGCTACCTACAAGAAGGGGACAATCACTAGACAGCTTTAGTATAAGCAAGCTAAGAGCTCACCTTTAAATCTAGGAAATAGCTCCGTGCTCTCTGACGTCATCCCACAGACTTCCCCTGTATTATAATCGTCTGAGAATTCATAATTAGGCTAATTATAAACTGCGATTGCAACTTAGCTTTCGTAATTTGCGGACTCATAATAATACAATTGAATTGACTTGAAACGTCTTTAATTAGTGGTCAATATGATAAACTATTTATATGCATAGGAAAGAAAAGGCCAACAGCAGGATAAAGAGAGACACCCTATTGTCAAAATGACCTTATGCTTCGAGGACTGGGTAAAGACGTTAGCAATCATGGAGTTATTGTATCGTTCGAGCGACACCTCTCACTACATATACCATAGATATTAATTAACAGATAGACTGACGACCTGGGGCCCAAGTCTGCTATTTCAATTGTGTTCCAATGATCTTTCAGTGGTGTCAAAATTGTGCCATAATGACACTTCTGTTAGTAAGTAGACTACCAAAATTGTAAAATGTCACAATTTTGACACCACTGAAAGTTCATTGGAACACAATTGAAATAGCAGACTTGGCCCCCTGGAAGTTTAATTTTGTTACAATTTCAGCTTCTTATTAGAATTTTCGTTGTGATCATTAATTTTTGACTTAAATTCAGTACCGAGATGTTAACATGGCCAAATTAACAATTATGGGGTATTTGTGGAAATTATTGAAGAGTCGTTTGTGAAGTAGATCCACCTACAAGAAGAAGAAGACCGAAAAAGAGATGTGAATTGAGTGAAAGATGATTATGGGTAAGAAAGGAGTAAATGTTGATATGACATGTGAAAAGGCCGAATAGAAGATGTGTTTGCATTGCGCCGACCCCAAATAATTGGTAACAGGGCAGGCAGATTTGCTTGAGTGGTGTTGCCTAACTTGACAGACAAAATTTTATTAAATTTCTAGTTTAAGTTGTGCCGTTATCAGCCACGAGACGTTTCAGAACTGCTGATAGCGTCGAGGTCTCGACCTCTTTGGCGCCAGTCTCATATTGATAAAGTTATGGAAATAGGCATTTTGTTGTACCAATTAATGTTTTATTAGCAAAAAACCGGATGTATTTAATTTTTTTGTTTTTTTTTTTAAGTAAAATTATATTTTTTAAATAGAGAATTGGGTTATTGGCTTATATTTAAAATACGAGTGTTATAATTAGTTGATTTGTTGTTACCATTTGACTTATAATAGTCGGTATTGTTATAGTACCTACGCAAGCATTGAGATCTTTTGTCGATTAAGTTAGTATAAGCTGCATTTTCTAAAATTACAGATTTAAGTAGGTTAGCTCCACAGACGTATGAATAGTACAAGGTTAGCTCTAATGCAGTAACAAATCGATGCTCCAAAGATTTATCTACATGCATTTATAGATTTTGGCACAACTTTTGTAAACGATTTTAAAAATATAAAATGATGTATTGAATTGGAAAATTGCGTCATGTAATGTAATACATTTGAAGTCAACTTTGCAGTATATTTGGTAGAGAAAGTGCTAAAACTAAATACTTCAAGATAGGTATTTTATTAAATATTTGTGTGCTTTTAAATGGGTATTACAGGAAACATTGATACAGGAAAATAACGAAAAAATAAACTAAAACGCGGTGTTTTTGAGGTAACATGTATTCTCAGAAATTGTTCTAATAAGTAGGGATTAATTAAATATTTGGATTAGAACTTTGCATCGCAAGCATAGAGATTGATAAAGAGGTTGTCTAACGCGACATGGGAGACAGTTATATGCAGCGGTCACGGCATACACACCGCAAAAATCGTGTCAGTCGTAACCTATTCGAGATAAGTGCGCGAGCAGACGATATTTATTAAAATTCCGTATTGCTGGTAATAATGCAATGGTTGTAGTAATGCAATGATCGTCTGCGATATCAAAGCCAACATGTGAACTACAAGAATCATGGTGTCACTTATCCCCATAAGTAAAGAATAAATCTCAAAAATACCTTAAATGATTTTAGCTAGGTAATTACCATGGTACAACTAGAACAAAGGACATGAAGCGCATACATTGCTTGTTAGTTCTACAGGAGCGTAAGGCTAACTTCTTTGCGAACATGTAATGAAAATCGTGTCATACGATTTTTCCATCTAACTCTATACACGCATGTGTGTCTAGATTCGAGAGCACGGTAGTGCGTATTTATAAAGAACACATTGAAGAATGCACTGTAGGTAGTGTAAGCGCTTACGAACAAGTGAGTTCTTCGGCTGTGTGAGTAAAAATTTACTAACTATTGACATATACGTGTAGTTGTGATATTAAGTTGGGAGTTTCGTGAGACATCAGGTCTAGCTAAATCCAAGCGTCATGACATGACCCATCTCTCGAGATCTATGATCGCAAGGCTAAGTATCAAGGTAATACGATCACACTATACGCTATTTCAATGTAGATTGCAATTACCTACAATCAAAATGTTTGGTTACACTAAAAATAACACTAAGTCTCCCGTACTTACACCTCATATGCTACCGCGACGGCAACGCATAATCCGCCGCTTCCTGCTCAAAAAGGCCTCTTTGACTTAATTTATTTGTATAAGTGACCACAGCTATGCTAACCGAAGGGAAAGTACTATTACATGTAATAGATAAGAATTTGTAATTAGAAACTAGAAAATTTAATTTTTAAAATTACAACTGCATTTATAATTAATTTTGCCAATGCTGTGAGGAGTATACGGAAATAATTTGAAAGAAAAATTTCACAGACTACCTTTAATTAAAAAAAAACAATGTTATTTATTTCAGGTTAGATTCCATTTTCAGGAAATATTAACATATTTATATATACATATAGGTATGACTCATCTAAAATCATTTGTATAGAAAAAAAAACACAAAAGCCCAAACCGCTTTTTGATCCTCTCAAAAAGGTATTGTTTTCATCGGCATATCTCGAAAGTGCGCATACGCAGCGCTTAACCCGTCAGAGGTCAAGGCTGCGGTCTTTGGGACCACTGCTTGATATAATGACTGCGATGCACTTGACGGACCTATTATGTCATGGACGGGTTAACTTGAATGTTACTTTTAAATTATTTGACGTTTTACAACTTGCTTTCTTGTGAGCTGAGCAATTTGTAAATTAAGTAGCATTCACTGGGGCATTTTTTAATTTATGAAAACAGTATTTATTTGATTGTACCTACTCTGAGATTTTCAATAAATAAGTAAATTACACTACAATAAAAGCATGAAACTGCTCTGGGCGTACAAGTTGGATAGTGACTTAGCCCTCCCGTTGTAGTAGGACCGAACGTGAGCTGCTTGACAATATACCAACAAAATGTTGGTAAATATGTAAAGCCTTCAGCGAATCTACTGTAGGAAAATAGAACCAATACAGTTAGGTTTTGTAATGTAGGTAAAGAATTCATGCGCCACAGTGTGTAACATTTTCGGTATAAAAAACGCCTATGAATGAGACGAGGGTTAAAAAAATCATTTTTATCCTAATAAAACTCTTACCAAATTTGATACATCATGTGTAAATGTTAAAGCTCAATTTCGTATTTCCAAATTTAGTACTTAAGCAGGTTCAGCACACTTCGATTCAATTAAATTCTTTTTCATTATTTTTATAAAGTGTAGCCTAACATTTTTGTTCATATCCAAAATCTTCATTAATAGCATAGGATTCCTATACTTAATTATTAAAAATATACTAATGAGTTTTGTCATTAATCAATAGAAAATATATCAGAATTAGTCAAGAAATAATGTAGAATACATACAACAAATGCACAGCTCTGTGACAATTAGAAAGGACAGCAATTTTCCTAAAGTGTCGGAAAAGTGAAAACGACATCACAATGGTAAAACGGTATAAGTCTGAAAGTTGTGAATTCCCAACGCGCGTCACACAGAGCATTATCGCCGTGTCATCATTTAAACGTAATTATTTGGTGACATGAAACGTATAATTATGTTTTCCGTCAATTTGCAGTGAGCAGTATCATAACAGTTTTTAATTTTATTTTACTCTACTGGCATTGTTATTGTGTAGTTATTAATGAAGAGTTTGTGACGCTTCTCTTTCATTTATTGTCGTGCAATTTGTGGTTTTATAAGGGATAAATTAAGATATTCTATACAATGTCTTTATCTTCTGATCTAAATCAACTATAACTGTCGCAAGGATCTAATAGGTTACTTATATTTTCAATTATTCAAATCAAATTATGTCTTGCCATTAAAAATGCATATCTTGCACTATAAAATAATGTCACCATTAAAATCAGTATAAAAATCTAATTTCTAATGTTTCATATAAAATATTTTTGTAATTTGTACGTTTTCTTTTTATTAATTCTTAATTGCGATACAAAAGCTTAAGTTACAATAATGTATTTGAGTTAATGATAGTTGTTTTTTCTATCCCAAAAAATGCGCATTACATTAAAAATCTACTATCTTAACCGCAAATACAAAACGGCGTAACTCGGAAAACAACAATTTCTGCGATTGCCTAATTTGCATAAAAGTGAAACACCCCTTATCTTTAGGAGCAGGCAGTTTGTGAAAACTTTGTCTTATTGCATTCTGATTAGAACCGACGAGCAAAGCACGGGCTTGTTAATTGAGATTTTTGAGGTTAACAAGGGGGATGTGAAATTGACTATTATTGTTTTTGTTTGAACGTAATTTTATATAAAGTACCTAGGATAAACTCACAGCTTTACAATTCCTTTAATTAAATGATTATGAAAATGAATTATGTAAAGGTATTATTTTGAAAAAATATTTAAAAAAACGTTTGATTGTTATTCCCTGACAATAATAATAATTAAGATCGAAATAGCTAATTATTGGATTTATCACCTACTACATTAAAATACTACAATTAAAAATAGGTTATCTTTAAACACCTACGTAAAATATTAATTTAAAATAAATTAAATCTCTTCATTAATTTTAATAAAACATTACACTTTTTGTTTTATTTCAAAGTTGGTATTTTATAGTTTAAATACCTTGTTAAAAACTTCAACTTTATTTCGGATAATAACCGTTTGTTGTAGATAGTCCAAACAGTAATGATAATTTCATTTGATACGATGATTGCCGTTTCATCTAACTGTTAATTATTTTAACAACTCCATTTCACATTCAATTACGTTTATTTGTAATACTTTATGTGTTCTTGATTTGACTTAACGAGGTTTTGAGTAAATGTTTATTATTTAACGGAATATCATACAACATAAAAAAATATGTGTTTATTTTATTCTGTAAAGTTTATTTTTATAGTCATAAATATAATGTCTTCATAGTTTTCTAGAGGTCAAGATTACGTTAAAAGGAAAATTTTGAAATATTTTTCCGTAGGTTTATACCTATACTATAAACACTTTTTCTTAGTAAGCTTTTTTTTTATAGCAGACTAAGCTTTTACACGCCCGCAAAGTACCATAATTTAAGCTTTTTTAATAAATCTATGTCAATGACCCCTTTTTAAGTAATTGCCCTATATTCAAAGTTGTAAGATTACGTATTATAGTACGCACCAGAGACCTACAGGAGTTAACTGAAACGCACAAACATTCAAATCAACACAGCACTTGCAATAAACGCCGATTCGACATAAAGACGTTACACACAATAACATGTTCACTTTCACTGCACAAGATTACGTACCCTCACAAGTGAACTGGCCGTAGTGTTTCCCAGATGACTTGTCACCGCAGACCACGCATTCCACATTTTGGCCTTTATCCGTCGCGGAGGATCCACTTTGCGTCGACGCGGCCTGACTCGCGGGCGTCGAAGGTAAAAGCTCGTCTTCCCGCCAGCTACTCCGGAAGCCGAGTTCAAGAGGCGGGAGGTCAGGGCCTCTCGGAGGGCAAAGCCCCGGGCCTCCGACCCCGCCGTATACTAGCGCTCCGTGCGTGATGATGCCGGTTGCCGTCACAAGGCAAGAAAACGCGCGACGCGCTAGTGTGTCAAGGGTCGCGGCTCAGTCGCGACTGAGCTCGGGTCGGGCCAGGGCGCGCCGCTCCGCTATTGGCCCGGTGGCCCGCAGGGGCAGGGAGCGAAGGCCCCGCCACCTCGACCGCTGCCCCCTCCCCGCGGAGGGGGTGAAAATCTTTCAGTGGCCAAGTACCGTCAGTAAGAAAATCCGTTGGGCGAGTTTCTTTTGTGTCAACACATTTAACATAATAGTACCTATTAATATTTTTTTGTACTTTCCTCTTTCTGCTTTGTGGGCTTGTATTGTGGTTTAAAATTAGGTGAAAATCAATAATTGCTTGTATTATTTTGCCTTGTTTTGTTTTAGTTTCCTTCGTTATCAATTTGAAATAACAATTAATAACGTGGGAATGTTTTAAAGCAAAATTATTTAGTGTTCATTCACTGTTATTAAGAAATTATAAATCGTTTTCATTCACTGCTTGTTCTTCGGACGGTACCTGAAAATCCTACTTTGTATCAACTTTCCCACTGCCTCCATATTTCTGCGGGCCTGATAGGCACTCTGCTCTGTACTTACTGAACTATCTACATATTTAGGTGATCAAATGGCTCACTTATGTTTTACTGATATGTGATGAATTACGCCAATGAGAAATGACTTTGCCAAGGACAGTTCGTTATGAGCAATATTACTTTATGATAAATTAAATAGTCTGAAAATAACTGAGTATTATAGCTAACTATATTTTAATTCTATAATATATATATAATATAATTCAGAAGTATATTAACTAAAAGAAACATAACTGGGTAATACCCAGTTGAGTTAATAAAAACAACTTAAATCATTCATTGAACCCAAACAATCAGTAAACATTTTTAATTAACATTTGAAAACGACAAAACAAACATAACAAGTACTGTAACGCACGCACAATACGCTATTTAGATCTAGATCGATCTAGATCATCGGTAGGCGGCGCGCGCGCAGGGGGCGTGGCCATGCCGCGGGAGGGGGGCGCCACTCCCGCGCACTTGTCAACGTGACGTCTCCGCGGCTTGACGCATCACCGCACCGGAGCTATGATTCGGCAATTTTTCCAATTGGCAGTTATACGGTTTTTGTACTTGGGTGTCATGCTCATGAGGCTAAAGCGTAACGTCTCTTGTCAATGTTATTTTGATGTAATATTATGTTTGAGGTATTTTAACATACATAGTTGATTCTTATTTTAAAAATGATGGTAAAGATTTCATAAATTCGTCTATGTAAAGCATTTGCTATAAGTTACAATAAAAGTAGAGTCCTAAAAGTGGTTCGTATATTTTTTTAAGAAAGTTAAACTTAAATAAATTCCAGCTTAATCTTTACTTTCTATCATCATCTTATATATACGGTGTGCTTATATTGATTATAATTAAATAATATATAGGTACTATTACTTACTAGGCCTTAAAACAATAGTCTTCGCCTTAAAACAGTATAGAAGCAGCGCGAACCGTCTGCGATATGTCCCCGAGCCAAGGTGGGTAAAGACTTTGCTGAAGTTTTCAGGGCTGCCTCTCTTGAAATAAATCGGTAAATATACCTATTTTAGGATAGCTTCTTATAAGATTTCTTTCACTCCCTGATTCGTATTAGAATGAATTCGAAAACGTTTGAAATTACGACGGTTGACTTTAATATTCAAGTAATATATTCAGTATTTTAGGTAGGAGGGACTTATGAAGGTCAAAGTTACCACCACTTCAACTTAGAAAAAGCGGTAAGAAAGTCAGTAAGGTTACATTTTTTTTAAATATTTTCGGACAATCTATGTTGGCTCTGCTGCCCCAGGGACGTAAAGTCTAATTGACATCGATACTCTTAGATTTACTTTCAGAGTACTTACGAGATATGAAAAATACAACACGCTTCCATTGGCAAAATTTTGAAGTATCCTTCGGAAGATGATGAGTATCGTTTAAGAAACTGTTTTGGAAAATTAAATTTTTTTTGACCATGGGACTTAATGGTGCGTCCATGCTTGGCGAACCGAGCACGAGCCGAGCCTCGAACGAGCATACTGCGAGCACGATTCGCGTAGCGTGGACGGGAGCAGATGTAAAGCATTTAGATAAGACTGCTAAAATTAATCGGCTTGAACTTTGATGCATGAAGTTGTTTAGATAATTCCAAGTGCAAATAAAGATATGACAAATATACCCCCTTACTCATAAAGCGCTATTTAACTAATACACTGTTTCACGTAAATAAAGTCACTCTAACGATAGAGTGACATTATTTACACAGATCCTTTAAACAGTATACAACAAACAAATACAACTTCATGCATCAAAGTTCAAGCCGATTAATTTTAGCAGTCTTATCTAAATGCTTTACATCTGCTTATTTTATGGTTGAATAAGACGAAGGTCTTGTGTATTTTTTTACTGTGTATAGGCCTGTGTTTAACTGCAATCTCACCATGGTAAGTTATGATGTGGCCGAAGGTGGTAAGCACACAAAGCCTAGAAGGAACTCGATCTTAAGTGCAGCTGTAGGAACACACCGATATAGGTGCTTGGTGACAAATTTTCAACTCAATAGTGGTTTTTCAATTCAAGGGTGGTAGCCAGCCAGGTAAGTACTACAAACTACCATACCACCGTGCTATGGTTTCCTCGCTACTTTCTCCACGTTTCTATCAGTGTATTTTGGTAGGGCACGCAAACGTATATAGGAAACGTATAGAAGATGTGGAATGTGCTACTACCGATTTCCGTAGCACTACAGATACAGACAGTTTTTTTCTATACGACTTAGTCGATAAACAAGCACACGGCCCGCCTGATGGAAAAGCGGTTACCGTAGCCATATAGACGCTTGCAACACACGAAGCATCGCTCACGCGTTATCGACCTATCCCCCCACCCCTATGAGCTCTGGCAACCTTACTCACGCGCAGGAACACAACTTTACACAACATAAAGTTATTTGGCTGCGGTATTCTGTAAGGTACTTCCCCAGTCGAGCTGCTCTTTGAGCGAATAAACGCTATGCTCTCTCTAAAAAAAAAGAAAAAAGTTTGTAAGTGCCTTATTAGGGCCTAAATTGAATAAATGATTTTTGAAATCGAATTTGTATTTTGAATTTGAATTTTGACAAGGTGTTCCTTTTCAAGGTCGGCTACCAAAGAGCAACCCCTGATATTGCAGATGTCCAAAGTAGCAACTGCTTGTCAGACTAATACATTTGTTAATCTATCACTAGTAGATTCCATTTTCCAACTAGGACTTACTCGTGACCTATCTTCAACTAATAAATAACAGGAGACATAGTATAGCGTTATTTCGCTCAAAGAGCAGCTCGACTGGAGAAGTACCTCCACCTTACAGAATACCGCAGCCAAATAACTTTATGTTGTGTTCCTGCGCGTGAGTAAGGTCGCCAGAGCTCGTTGTGGAGGGGGGAATGGTTGGTAACGCGTGAATAATGCCCCGTGTGTTATAAGCATTCATACGGCTACGGTAACCGCTTACCATCAGGCGGGCCGCTTGTTAACCGAATATAATAAACATCGTAGGAATAACAATGAGCAGAACAGTCTCTACCACAGTTCAATCTTCGAACAAAATTGTAGCAAAATTTCGTCTAGAAACCTTGAACCGTCATCCCGCACGTCTCACCCCTAGAGGTGAAAGTGCGGGGGTGAAGTGTGGGCGCCAGAGGTGAGGGGGCGATATAGGGCGGGTCAAAGGTCGCGCCGCCCCGCCCCGCCCAGCGCACCTCAGTCTTAGTGTGGGTGTGTGGATTCTGTGGTAAATAACTTTTTTTCATATAAATGTTTAGTGTAAGAAACATCTTAAGAAACTTTATATTTTCTGTAACGGTATCAGCAATAATTGTATTGTTTCGATGGTAGCTGCAACAGAAAAAATGCTACAACGTACCCTACAAATTCAAATATTATGTATTCTTATATATAACAGTCTATATTAAAGGTCCATAATACACACACGGGACGAAAATCAATTTTATTTTGACTTCTATTCGAAGAAGCTTAGAAGAGCTTGTTTTTGGAGAAACAAAATGATAGGTGTAAAAAGGTAATTTTAAAATAGCGTTTTATAATTAAGAACCTAGTGTTGGCAACACAACATAAAAATAAGTATAGTTGGCAGCACTGGCGGCCATATTTGTAGTGTACGCAATAAATGCAATGTGAAAATTTGAATCTATACTTTGCAATCATTACGACGATCTAGAGCGAATTACCTAGCATGTATAAATATTCAATTTAACTTTACAAAAACCATGAAAGGTTTATGTTGTGCCCATTGGTAACTAAAGCATATATATGAGCAAACTCCAGCAAGTTTATTCATCTTAAATCTTACGATCGATCGTGACAATGGTGTCTGTATGTCGTCGACTCGTTACAACCCCCGCCCTCTCCCCCATTTCTCCCGTTCCCCCCACTTTGGGTCGACCGGCCCTGAGTAATTGGGTGCAGGTACTTTTGCAGACGTTTTCAGGAGGTTTTTTCTTTCTCTTCTTTTTTAAGTAGGTTTTTTAGTGAGTGCCGTTCGACTTTTTTTGTATTCTTTGTTTTGTGGTTGAAATGAATGTGTGAAACGAAAGGTGTATGAATTGCTTGAAGGCATATTTAAAAAAATTGTTATCAAATACATAGTAAAAAGAAGGAAGAATGTTAATTTCATAATGTGACTATTTTTTCAGCTTGGCAAATGATGGTGTGGTGAACTCTCTTACCATTTTCATTCTAATGTCCTTCGTCTCTCTTTTTAGGGTTCCGTACCTAAAAAGGAAAAAGAACCCTTATAAGATCACTCGTGTGTATGTCCGTCTATCACAGCCAACCTATAAAAAGTCAATGGTCTTCAAATAACATGCACTTGCTCGCCTAAAGCCTAAAACCTCAGTGGGCCCGGATGGTATTCCACCGTTTATTGTCAAGGACTGTCGCTCAACATTTGAATTGCCACTATTGCATATATTTTCTTTATGTCTCAAGCAAGGTTATTATCCACAAGAGTGGAAAACCACTCGAGTAACCCCGGTACCTAAAGGTGGATCGGCTACTGAGGTTAGTGACCATAGGCCGATTGCTGTATTATCTGCATTCGCTAAGGTGTTTGAGTCTGTGATTCATAGATGTATTTATACGCAAGTGAGGTCACAACTTACTGATGTACAACACGGCTTTCTTCCAGGTCGAAGTACGGGGAGTAACCTGATTTCCTTCATGAGTCACTTGCTGCCAGTTGTTGATGCTGGGGGACAGGTGGACTCTGCGTACTTTGACTTTAGGAAAGCTTTCGATACAGTCGATAACGATATTCTGTTAGCTAAGTTTGCAGCATTAGGCTTTACGCCTAGCCTGTTAAATTTTTTTTCAAGCTATTTAAGTGACCGCAGACAGTACGTTGATTATGGAGGCTTTGAATCGAAGGCATACTACACATATTCAGGGGTGAGTCAAGGTAGTAATCTTGGGCCCTTAGTATTCATCTTGATGATCAATGACCTTCCTAATGTTGTGGTTAACGCGCAATGCTTGCTATTTGCCGACGATCTTAAACTCTCCTTACCAGTAAATAATACTGCAGATTGTCAGACACTGCAAAATGACATTGACAGGGTGGTACAGTGGAGTAAGGACAACAAATTATATTTTAACGTAAGCAAGTGTTGCGTTATGAGTTACAGTCGCGCGAGAACTCCACTACAATGTCCGTATGAAGTGGATGCTGCGGTTATACCACGCGTCACACGGGTTAGAGATTTAGGCGTAGAGATGGTTCCTGAACTGACATTTCGTCAGCATATAGTGGACATATGTAAAAAATCATTTAGGAATTTAGGTTTTATTTTGAGACAGTGCAGAGATTTTCGGAGTACCATAGTAATCAAAATTTTATTTAACGCCCTTGTCCGTAGTCGTCTAGAAACGAATGCTATAATTTGGAATCCTCATGAAACCAAATATAGCCTTATGCTTGAAAAAATTCAAAACAAATTTACACGTTTTTTATATTTAAAACAGTGCGGCACCTATCCTTACTATCCGTTGATGTACCCAAGCTTATTTGTAATGGGTATGGTGGGCTACAGTAGGCTGCAGGTGAGGAGGGAAGTTGCACTGGTCAAATTTGTATGGAAGGTATTGCGTGGGTGGGTGCATCACCCGGAAGTGCTCGCGGCACTGAAGCTATGCGTACCCGATGAGTATATATTTATGCGTCGCCGTCCTGCGTTACTCCTTGTGCCAGCAGCTAGGTGTATAAATAGTATTTCCCGGGATATAGATATTTTTTATTGTGGCCAGTCGAAATTTATTGAAGCAGCATACAAATGTATTGAAAATGATGTGTCATTATGACACAAGTATTGTGTTGTTGAAGCATTACTTATATTTATTATTCTATGTTGTAATACTATTTTAATTTTATACTTAATTTTATATAATGTGTATGTACCATCTTTTGGAATTTTGTTATGGCACCGTATTAGTCTTATTAACTGTAATGGTGTTATAATTTGCAATAAATAAATAAAAATAAATAAATAAATAAACATGGTAAATCTGTCAGTAATGTGCGTGCAAACAGTAACAGTTGGAATTTATGGGAGAACATATTTTTCAACCACAATTTTGTTATGGAAGTTCGTCTCGCACTTGTCAACATCTCAAAAACAACATTTTTTTTATTTATTTTTTATACGTCTAAGTCGGTAAACAAGCATACGGCCCGCCTGATGGTAAGCGGTTACCGTAGCCATATGGACGCTTGCAACACACGAAGCATCGCTCACGCTTTACCGACCTTTGCCCCCTCCCCTATGAGCTCTAGCGACCTTACTCACGCGCAGGAACACAACTTTACACAACATAAAGTTATTTGGCTGCGGTATTCTGTAAGGTGGAGGTACTTCCCCAGTCGAGCTGCTCTTTGAGCGAATAAACGCTATGCTCTACCTCTCTCAAAAATGTACTAAACATTCTCAACAAACAATTCTGTACAAATGATTATAAAGCATCTGTAAGTAAGTGTGTAAATATACATAAATCCAATCCAACAGTACAAAGAGAACAATTGTAATGTCACATGTATCAATCGTCGCGTCTGCGCGTGAGTCGCTACCGATCGCCATTCAAACCTAAACTGTTATACTGGAATGTACGGACAGAAAGAAACACATTTACAATTTATTTTAATTGATTGTAAACTAGCTGTCCCGCGCGACTACACTCGCATTCCCGGAATAAAAAGTAACCTGTGTCGCTCTCCATACTATCTCTATTTCAGTGTAACAGACAAACTTTGCCCCCTCCCCTATGAGCTCTAGCGACCTTACTCACGCGCAGGAACACAACTTTACACAACATAAAGTTATTTGGCTGCGGTATTCTGTAAGGTGGAGGTACTTCCCCAGTCGAGCTGCTCTTTGAGCGAATAAACGCTATGCTCTACCTCTCTCAAAAATGTACTAAACATTCTCAACAAACAATTCTGTACAAATGATTATAAAGCATCTGTAAGTAGGTGTGTAAATATACATAAATCCAATCCAACAGTACAAAGAGAACAATTGTAATGTCACATGTATCAATCGTCGCGTCTGCGCGTGAGTCGCTACCGATCGCCATTCAAAACCTAAACTGTTATACTGGAATGTACTGACAGAAAGTAAATTGTATTTTAAACATTTACAATTTATTTTAATTGATTGTAAACTAGCTGTCCCGCGCGACTACACTCGCATTCCCGGAATAAAAAGTAACCTGTGTCGCTCTCCATACTATCTCTATTTCAGTGTAATAGACAAACAAGACCGCATTTATAATATATAGGTAAGTATATAAATATTTTTTACTCCGAGTAAGTACATGACCAGAATAGGCGAGGATACCTCTTTATATACATATACAAAGTTGATCTAAATTATTCAGATATTCTGTAAATTATGATTCTTGATACTTTCACTTTGTAGTTTAAACTCCAGACGGTCCAGCTTTAATCTGTGGATGCTAACGTTGTTATCTAGGAAACATGTTTTTAATCATTTCAATTTTTAATACAATCAGTTTATAGTATTTTGTACTTGAGTAAAATCTGTGACTGAAGATAATGAAAATAATAAGCAGTTTGAAAATTGATTTAGAAAAGAATCTATAAAATCATAATTTGGGGTAAATATGTCTATAAGTAGGTATATGTATATTTAAAAGTAGTACTATTTGTAGTACCTACATCATTTATCTGATCAGAGTGCTATTTGTACGTAGTACAAGGCAGACCATCTAGACGGTGGGCTGATGATATTGTTGCAAAAGCAAGGCATGACTGGATGGCCCTAGCCTAAAAATAAAGATGTATGGAAGATGAAGGAGGCGGCCTTTACCCAAGCCGGGATCCACATCCCAGAAAATTTACACACTAACACTTTTTTATAGAATTATTAACAAACATTTAAACTGTAAAATATCATAATGCGTGTGGAAATAAAAAAGGCTTATTATTATTATAATGTCCCAGATTTTTTAAATTTCATAGAGAGAGATAGGTCGAACACTAGTGATTTACTATCCATTATACATATTTAGTCATACAAACTATCGCCCAGTTCGTTTCAGGGCAGCGTTGTACATAGGTACCCGTGCTCACGGCACATACTCTAGTGTAGTCTCTATTCATATTCTTACTCTATGCTAAATTAATTTACATATATCCGTGACATTAAAGACAGAATTCTTCATTTATCTTTGTTCCATCTTTATTCTAACAACCTAATGGTGCGTCCATGCTAGGCGTACCGAGCACGAGCCGATCCACGAACGAGCACACTGCGATCACGATTCGCGTAGCGTGGACGGGCTTGCGAGCCTCGAACGAGCAATCGTAGCTTGCTCGACTGCGCTCCGCCCGATTGTCAGTTTTTTCACGAACACAGGGATTCGTATCACGCTCGTTGAAGGCTCGTTAAGTACGTCCATGCTTGAAATCGCGAGCAACGAACGAATCCTGTTCGTTCGAGGCTCGGCTCGTGCTCGCTTCGCGTAGCATGGACGCACCATTACACACCTCTGGCCAAATTTAGCACACATTTAACACAAAATATACGCTGTAAAGCGCTTTATAAATCAATCACCTTCAATCGCAATTTACAATAAGATCGATTGTTAATAAAACCAACGCGCTGTGGCTATGAGATGTCGGCGTTAAATCACTCGTTTGTAGTCGTGTTTGTTTGTTTTTGCGTACGTTTCTTTGTTTGACAGTGTAAAGGATAATTTAGGATCGTCTGGACATGTTGTCGTGTTAATCAGTTTTGTTTTGTGTGGAAATTAGAGTGCATATTTGCACTGGATTTTAGGATGGAAATACTTTATACTTTATTTTTCTTGTTATTTATATTGGTTTTTACTTCCGCATACATCGTTTATGGGTGATCAACAGAGCGAGGGAGTACTCCACATCGGGGCAAAGGCTGCAACTTTATAAGTCGCAAGTCCGGCTTCATATATGGAGTAGGTACTGCTGTCATCTATGTGCGGGGGTACCTGGATACCAGCTTGGGCCTTAAGACTCGGCTCAGCGACATGCCATCAGAATTGTCGACGATCCCGAGCTCACGAACGGTTTAGAGCCCCTCAGTATGACGAGAGACTTTGCCTCCTTATGTGTGTTATACCGCTTGTACAACGGTCAGTGTTCTATAAAATTGTTTGACATAATGCCCACGGCTACCTTCTACCATCGCAAGTCTCGCCATCGATGGGGAGCCTATCCTCACACATTGGAACTAAAATGGTTTCGTATACTGTGCGTTCTCAAAGGAGCTTCATTCCTCAGACGCTTAGTCTGTGGCCTGTGGATGAGCTCCCGCCGTCGTTTTCCCAAGGGAGTATAGTAAGAGTTCTTCAAATGCAACCTTCCGAACCGGTATTAGAGTATAAGAGTCAGACTTTTCATAAGTGCCTGCGAAGGTCTATTTGAATAAATGATTTTGAATATGAATTTTGAAAATGGGTGTGAGATTTCTGCAGGGTCGCCAATGCGTGAGTGATGCCCGTGAGTTGCAAGCGTCCATATAGCTACGGAAACCGCCTACCAGGTATATCAATAAAAAAAAAACATCAAGTTGAAAATCTGTTGCCATGCACCTACCTGTGAGTTCTGGCACTTGAGAGCCAGTTACTTTCCAGGTTTTGTCAGCAATCGGCAACACATTGCTAATCCCCAATTGCTATAGGCGAAATCCGCTTACCATCACAGCTTTCTGATACAAAATGAGTCATACCATACTTAGAATAAGTGTTAAAATTTAATATTGAATTCTCTTGAAACGTAACCTATTTTTCTTGCAAAGATAACGAAGAGCTGAGGACTGGGGCGCCGAGAGGTTATCAGCTGGTCTGACCTCATGTGGGTATATCAATACTTACTTGTGTAATATTATGTTATCTTGCTCTTGCTGAATGTATACGTAGGCATATATATCTTCTTTTAAATAGGTAGGTATGTATAATTTGGGATTAGCCTAATTAAGAAGTACCTACTAGATTTTACAGGAAATATCACGAACTTGTAATTGGTAGAGATCACTTTTAGTGATAAGGCCGCCCATTGTAACACTTTCTTTTTTAAGCTGTTGTATTATTATTTTTTCATGTGGTGTAACAATAAAGCGTTATCTATCTATCACGAACGTGTATTTGTCCCGTTGATTTTACCAAAAGTGTGATATATACATAATAGAGATAACTTAATCTTATTCTTTAAATAGTGACCTGCTTCGGCTTCTCCTGAGATTCATAAAATGGTTTTTATTACAAAATATCGATATTTCATTCCTGAAAAAACACTCATAATTATAGTAAAAACGGCATCGAAATTATTGCGTAAAATAAATACATAGGAATGTCCCATTCCTCACACGCGGTCATCTGATCCCAAACTAAGCAGAGCTTGTACTATGGAAACCAGATAACTGATATAATACATATACTACTTTTTGTTTGTAAATACATACTTAATATACATAATTACACCCAGACTCAGGACATACAGACATGTTCATGCACACAAATGTATGTCCTGTGTGGGAATCGAACCCACGACCTGCGGCGCTATAGGTTAAGACTCCACGTCTTAACCAACTGCGCCAACGGGCCCGTCAAATTTATTTTTATTGCGTAGTTTAGCCACGTTTAACACACTATCGTGTAATTTGAAAACATTATTGTGTAATTTATATTATAGAGATAGGAATAAACTACAATTAACGATGCAAAGAGCCTCGAAAATACATTTCTGAAAAAAAAAAACAGCGAATAATCCGTGATCGGTCAGAGGCGCGCAACCGTTGGCTGCGGTCGGGCACGCATCGCACGCTGATGCGATTTCACGCACGGCCGCCCGCCGATGACGATGCGGCCAAAATGATCCATGCTTTATTGGATGAGGAAAAGGTTTACTAAAAATAGATTTTCGATGAGAGCGTTTGACAGCTTAAGTTTGGCGGTTAATGATTTAATAATATTAGGTAATTCTTATCTGTATACAAAAAAAAAAGTGTTTGTAACTATGCGCTCCTTTACTATCCATCCGATTGCGTCGATACTTTTGGGATAAGAGGTGATGCAGAGTATTATGATAAGCCAACTAACAATTAAAAAAAACACGACTGCCTGCCAATAAACAAATTAAAAAGTTAAAAAAATATAGCCAGTTTCACTCAGGATGATATAAGGATTCTAACGATACCCCATACTTACATCTAATTCTGTTCAGGCATTTAAAAGTTATGGTGCAATAAATAAACTCACATGCATATAAGAACCCCAAATACACTTCTTTTTTGGGCAGTAGTGTACATTGTTATTGGCACTTGAGTAGAGGTTTCTGTCTTAGTAAAAATATGTAAGAGAAATTGCTTTGCAACACATCATTAAACTAAACAAAAACTTAACAAAATGCCCACTTTTAAATATAACATAAATCGCCAAAGAAATTACCTTAAGCCTAAACTAATCAAGTTTTTTTCCTCAAAAGGTATCAACCCTCACAATCAGTCTAATAATACCTCGTTGCGAGTTCCACCACGAGGCGGCGCCACCGTCGCATTGTACAGAGGCGACCAATTGTGCAGAACCCCTGGCTGATCACTTAATTGACTACCGAGCGCGAGCTTTTTGAGGGGATCCTACGCCCACGAACGTTAACAACTCATCATTCAACATACATTACCGTGCATACTTCAACGCTGAAATATAACTGTAAATAAAACCCGCAATGAATGTAATTCTAGTGAAATTAACAGTGGTATATGCTTTATAGGAAAGCCGGATTAAAGTGCAGTGGAAATCAGATTTGTTGGCAAGTGATAGGATTGTGTGGGTGCGTTTAATACTACTTACTCTAAGCGATTAGGCAAGGGTACGGTGAACGCGCGGTTTCACGCAATAAGAGGTATCCGTGCGAGAGTTTTGTAAGGTGCCGAATATTGGATTTGTGTGAATGGCTCTTATACTATTAGCGATTCAGAGGTTGCAGAGCGGAAATGGTTAAAGGTATTATACTGCTTAGTTACTGTTGGCCGTATTCAGAGTTTGATGCGATGGTAGATTATAGTCAAATAACGTGACGAAAGTGTGGCTTCAAGTGATACAATGAGTTCTTGGCATGTTCTTGGTGACGGAATTTGTTTCTTTTTTTTAATTTTTATTTATAGTATCTCCATAATATATCTGGTGATAATTGAAAATGTGTTGCCACAATAATTATGTTCTACTTATAAAAAAAAAATATATAAAATTATTTAAGATCACTAAGATGTTCTCATTTGTGACATTTTTATCAGATTTATTTATTTTTAAAGGTTTTTTTTTTCAATATTATATATTTATTTACAACAAATATGTACAAATTAAAATATATATTATATATAAAAATCTAATTATATTCAAGTTATTATTTACAACAAATATGTACAAAATACAATCTATATTTACAAAATATAATCTATATATAGAAAATTTCCTCAAGCCTGCCGCTGCTTCCGATTAACGGCAAGGTTCCCAGAAGGCTGGCAGCGTTTCCTCTTTGGATAGCCAAGCTGACGCGTTGGCGGAAAAAGCTCCCCGCCCGCTGGTCTCCGGAGGTCTCGATCAATTTTGAAGACAAGGTGCGAGCAAAACGGCGAGCTTCTGACCCCCATGGTCCCAAGGTCTCGACCGCAAAAGGCATAAAAATATAATTGGGTCCAATCGATGCATATTTTTTGAATTTTGAATTTTCCGCACTGGCCGCCGCTGCCCCTGCAGCTTTACAAGTAGCCGGTAAGTGAGATGGCGCAAGTGTATCGACACATGTGGCATCCCACACCAGCGACTTGCCGACACTCCAAGGGATCAAAGACATACCATCCGGTCTCTTGCCATCGCCCCGCGCAATACCGACTGGTTCCAGTACGGAAGGCACGTTAGCGACAACAAGAGCCCTGCGGATAATGTCATTAATAGCCGAGTGCCGTGATATTCGACCAGCACTTAGGGAGCACGAAAGTCCATGGTGGCCGAGCTCATTGACGAGGTCTCCGCAGCGGCAGCGATGAGGCTGATTGGTCCTGCAACCAAGACGAAGACAAATACACAGACTTAATGTTATACGGTCTAACATTGTCCCGGTATTTGTGGATGGAATAGCTTGTAGCCAGTGACCTGAGTCACTCTGAGAGACGGCTAACAAGCGCGCGCGGTCTGTATCTATCGAAAAGTTTGAAAATAAATTTTGCCAAGTTTTTTCACAAAGAGGCTTGTCCCACGCTCTCTGAGAGTGACTCAAGGTTGGAATATTTGTGCCTGGACAAGCTGCCTGCCAGGCGTCTCTAGCATCGGACAGGTAAGAAACCTCAACAGATCCAATAGAAGGGTCCAAAACAGATCTGACAAGGCTGCCCACACTGTATACCGAGGATAGAAACGCCGGTACTGATATGCTTGAAATTTTCCGCACTCCTAGGCCACCATAACACACGGGTAGGGTGGCCTGAGACCACACTTTGTTTTCACAAAAACTGCAATTTAGAATTTTGGAAAGAGACGTTTTGATCATATTATCCAAAGTATCTAATATGTGAACGAATTTAAATAAGTGCGTACTGCGGAGTAAATAGGTAAACTTAGGCACGAAAAGGCAGAGTCGAACAATAAAAAATGCATAATGGGCATTAATTTCATAAAGTCTATTTGAAGAGTCATTAAAATTTTGAATCTTTTTCTCAAAGAAACTAGGTATGGATTCATCTAAGACTGGGGCTCCGAGAAGATGAAGCGACTCCTTTGACAGTAACTTAATATTGGGAGCCAAAACATTAAAATTTTGAATTAATTCTGGTTTTTCAGATTCTGGGAAAGAATCTAAAATAAGGAGCTCACATTTGGAGCTATTGAATTCTAGGCCAATCTTTTTAAAATTTTCTGTCAATGTTTTAAAATCACTGAGAACGGAAGCCGCATCACCCCCCAGCGTACCATCGTCTAGATACCATACATTAAATTTAGATTGTAACCCAGAAATAATTGAATGGATGGCCAAACTGAAGATAGCTGGACCGAGAGGGTCGCCCTGTTGACAACCCATGGCGGAAATAAGTGGGTGTTCTCTGAAAAAAAGTTTTGATGGATGCCCATAGCATTGCCAAAGGTAAGGATATACGTCAGGGCAGATATCCCGAATTTGGGTCAAAGCGCCCCTATCGACAGAGTTAAATGCATTTTTTATGTCAACTTTAAGCAGCACTTCACCTCCGTTATTTAATAGAAAGGTCCGAGCCGCATGAACAGCTGCCTCACAACATCCCTTTGAGCCAAAACCGAGTTGAATGGGCTGAAATATTTCCGAAAGTTTCGGGAGAATGTGACGACAACAAATTTTGGAGGCCATACGACGGATAGTATTACCCACAGCGATGGGTCTTACTCCGCCATCTTTTTTGGATAGCGCGCAAAGGTTGGCCCCATAAATGATCTCAGTGAATGGGCTTGGCACCTTTCCTGCCAACATTAAATTTATAAGAGAGGTTAATTTCGATAATAATTTGGTACCAGCGTCTCCGGCGGCACCACAGACAAGATCTTTGTAATGCTGTGGTGTAAAACCGTCGAGACCGCCAGCAGAACCAGGTTTAAATGACATAATGACGCTCAAGAGATCTTGGGCGTTACAATTTAGAACAGATTGGTCTAAAGATGGGTGATCTGGGAGGTTTATATTTGAAAGCGGAGATGGATGTTTAGATTCTAAAGCAGACAGGGTTTCAGGTGTGTCTGAAGCGACAACATCGCTAGAAAAGAGCAGATGTGCTGCCCCCTTGAAATCGCCATCATTTGCTTTTGATTCTATTTTTCTTATAGTGTTTGCCTGATTATGCTTTTTTTGAATTTTGGGAAAATTTGGAATAATGTTATTAATTGAGTCTAATAATGAGCAGTTATTTTTAATTTTTTGGGTGAGAGAAATCTCATTTTTTTGGTGACTAGGGACATGCAGCACTCTGTATGCAAATGTGAGCAGGTCTTCCCAAGCTCTTAGTGAATTTATACTAAGAATTTTGTCTATACATACACATAAAGCTGTAGCCACGCAGATACGTGCTCCGCGTGGGATTCGCTTTAATAACGGAACATTATTCTTTAGCGAACAAATTTGTTGCCAAAACGGGAGGTTAGTAGAGGAAGAATTTGGAGCCGAAATATATAAGTCTGAATTTGTGGAGCTGGTTTGATTGATTAGGTTCGGATTAGGTTTGTGCACCTTTCCGACATGAATTTTTAAACCGCGGTTGCCACGAAAATAACGAGGTTCCGAACACTGCTCACATTTTAATAAGTTTTTTCTCTAATTAATTAACGGCAATGCAAGCTGATATAAATTAATTTATTCAATTTCAACTATATCTTAATCAATAATGCATATTTCAATTCATCAATAAGAAGCCATGATCGACATGATAATGTCGGAGGTATTAGCCCGGTTTAATCACAAGGAACCGATGACCAACAGACCCCTAACTACATTATATTTCCCTTGAGAATATAACAGCTCAATGCATATCCCCCATTATAGTATCTTGTCGAAATTTCTGACTGGCTACTTTAAAAATGCTTTGAAGACGTGTGATTCCTTTTTTAAATATTTCTATTTAGAAAAAGAATTCGACTAATGTAGAGTCAAGCGTAGAGTACCTATACCTAATAGGCAATATGCACATTATCTTAATTTAGGTAAAGTTTAACCTTTGATTAAGGATACATCCAGATAGAGTGTCGCAGCTGTGCACGCGTCGATAAAAATAGCCTCTAACTGTTAGAGGCTAAATCAAATAAATAAAAATTAATAAAAATGCAAAATAATGTTCAATATTTAACTTTCTCCCGATTTGAATTGGAATATTTCAACAACTATTATCATTATGAACGTCACTATGACAAGCAGAATGACGCAGAGGGAGCGTAAAACGTAGCTGTTACGCGCAGCAACCTATAAAAGTTGGCCTGTTTTATATATTCGTGTAGTATGGCAACGTTCTTTCTAGGTATATATATTTCTATGAGTTTAACATACAAAAATCAAAACAAGCATGAATTTGGAAGAATTAATCAAATCAGACAAAAAAATAAGGGAAGTGTTTAAATCTGACTGCTTTGACGCCAAGATCTATGCCGCCATAGGTGAGTGACCATGATTTCACGCAATTTATAATCGCTGTATTTTAGTTATTTTCACAGATGTGTCTAAAATATTAGATAAGTAAGTTTTGTGCGAAATACAATTATATGTCCTTCCTAAAAAAGTACATTTTCCCTATTAGGTACATCGTTTGTTTCAGTGATTTGAAGATAGAAGAGTTGTTGGATATTCTTTGACTTCGATTTGCAATCTTATGAACAAAAAAATAAAACCTACTTAACGCATTATTGCGTCACATGGAACACAGGAGTACTTTTGGCTTTTTCTACTATGATAATAAGATAAAATAATGTGATACACTAAATTGTGAAAGGAGTGGAAAAAATCGGAAAATTGCCTATCTAGTAAACAATCACAAATTCTTAATAGAAAAATTATTTGCGAGAATACATGTATTAACAAAAATAAGGAGTGTTGTGGTGTACAATCAAATATATTAAATTAACGCAATTAAAATTAACTCTAAAAAAACTACTCGTCCAATAATATGTCATCGATGACACTGAAGCTTTCAGGGGGCCTACCACAAGCTCTTAAAACAAGGTTAAAATAACCTTATTTGTGTTTTGTCTTGTTTTGACGCCGGATGTCAAAGAGGGACAAAAGACAAATAAGGTTATTTTAACCTTGTTTTAAGAGCTTGTGGTAGGCCCCCAGCACAATAATTAGAATGCCAAATAACCGGCACACCCCTTCCAAAATCTAACTTTTTTATTTTTACCATATTTTTAACCCTCATCTCGCGGCACGTGGTATAGGGTTACGGTTAAGATCGACGTTGTTAACCCTTAAACGGTGAAGGATGCTGAGATGTTTTTTATTGTGACAGATGACCCCATTTAACACTTTTTGTGAGTCAATTTGAGATTAATAAAAAGTGTATGCGGTGGTTCAGAAGCTGTCAAAATATTCTGAAAAAATGCAAACACCAGTTTTTTTTCTTGTTGTTTTTCCAAGTACATCCAGGAATTTAAAAATAACTGAATTAGATGCAAGGAAACACACCCATTCATAATAAAATCTTTAGAAGCTACTTAATAGCGATATTAGAGTTAGTCCAAAAATTCATGAAATTTTTTGTTCTTTTATAAAATAATCAATTAACAAGATCTCTCATGGTGTGGTGGGAGTGACGGAACAATCAATTAAATTAATTAAAACAAGTAGGCACTAAAAATATGAAATCAATTTAATCAAAATTCAAAGCACCACCAGTTTGTTTTTGAAATCAAACCTCTCTTGTCTGAAAGGCAAAAAACTTGCAACAATAAAGCCAATCAGCCGCCGGGATAGCTTCTTTACAATTGTATTAATTTACAATGAGATTATTTACAAATCCTCCAAGCTGACGTCAATCCTCGGGGGCTGAAACTGTCAATATTGTCACAAAATATTAAAGAACGCATAAGAAAGGAAAAAAACTTAAAAAATCCTATGAATGTAGGCTAATTTTCGCTCTCAATACGCACTTTGTGTGTAAGCATCGGGGCGTTCTACAAATTAATTCTTACATACACGAACCCGAGTTTTTTGTAAAAAAAAAAGCACGGAAGACCGTTAGCTTTTATGTTTTTTTCGTTTTATTTATGGTGTAAAAATTAGGTTACTTAACGGGAGCAGCAGGGACCATTGTGTGAAATCTTGAGGGATTATTTGCGCAAAAAGTTTTACTAAAAAAAGGTCGTAAAGTTTTTGTGTTTTTTTTTTGTGATGTCGTACTGTCACGTGTTTTATTAGTTGCCAGTAGGCACGGTACGATTATTGGATGTTTATTAATAGATTGCAGATAATTGTGAATTATTAATGATGAAGTCATCGCTGGAATATTTTGATTGGCTATCACACATCTTGTTGGTTATGAAATTTTTATTGTATTACAACGGTGTCCTCATTATGTTTAATTTTATAGTCTACAAATAGCTATATTATGTTGGTTATTACTAACGGATTACAAACTGTACTATATACTTGAATCTATAATAAAATAGATCATCTACGTTGGTCGTGGTCTTAAAGCTTTTGTACCAATAAACTTCCATGTATTTCTAATAGTAAAGTAACGGTTTCTTATTTTTTTACAACAAGGTTATTTTTTCATACGTGAACAGCATAAAACCGCCCCGACCAGATACAATCCGTTTCGGACACAAACTATTCAGACAGCTTTGTGAACAACAAAACACATAGACAGACACGCTTTTTTCATAGAAACTAGATTTCAAACGAACTACTCAAAGGGTCTCGGGTCACAGGTCACCATCGTATATTTCGTCCAAAGAAAAAAAGTCGTTACAACACCCTTACAAAAAACAGCTCCCAAGTAAAAAGGGGCTTCTTCAAATATTGTGAATATTGATGAAGAAAGAAATCTGGTTTTCGAAATCGCTTATATTATGGTAGTTTTATTCAAACCACATGTGTGGTCCCACGGTTTCAGTTCACGTGTTCAAAATATGCTTCTGGGAATCGAAATGCCTTGAGCAGGTTACTAGAAACTTGATTCAAGGCTTACCGAAGCAAATCTAACATATTCATCATTAGACAGCTAATATTTGAAGTAAAATACCACATAGGCCACTAACATATAAAGCACTTTACATAATAAAACCTATAGAGCATCAGTAAATAGCCCAGACTATAGACACGATCTCACAGAACAGATAAAACCGACTACATAAAAGACTGTGGCCCTAAGTAAGGGTTGAGATCTCGTTTTCATCTTTCACAAAGGGCACGTGATACATTACAGAATCCTTGCGCACGATTCGTGTACCCTTTAGCCCCGTAAAAAGGATAAAAAGGGATTGTGCCCGAGATAAACGGGTACAATAGGGGTGGGGAAATCTTGAAGGTGGGTCGTATTGATCTCGGCACGCGTTTACGGGTTAACGGTTTGTAATTCGAACGCGGGCTCGGATGCTGCGCGCAGGCACGCGATGTGTTGTCAAGCTGGTTTTTGAATTATTTCTGCTTTTTGGAAAGGGTTAATTTTTGATTATATTTATTTTATTTTGATTGTCAATATTCGTTTGCCACCGGGACACGTTCCTGATGAATTTGATACAATATAAGCAATGTGAACTTACTAGGTAACATAAAATTGTTTATTTTTATAAACATTGTTTTATTGACTTCAATTAATTATCCGTTATATTTGCCGATTACGAATACGAGAGACTCGAACATACAATGTCATTTAGAGAAAATTATTCAAAAAAAAACAACCAAACATTTCGCTACCTGCTTCCGATAGACCTTAAAATTTATGATTTTCATATGACATTAACTGCTCCCACATTGTGTAGTAACCAGAGGTCGCTAATTAAGTATCCTGGGGCAATTAAAAATAATTGCTAAATTATGCAACAACAACAACAACATCAGCCTATAATGTCCCACTGCTGAGAACAGGCCTCCTTTCACAAACGAGGGTGAAAGGGACTGGGCGATACTCCACCACGCGTGCCCACTGCGGATTGGTGGAGGTAGGCTAGTGGTCAACCTACTGTTGGAATTTTTCAAGCCGCCTAGGAGGCATCCAACTAGCTTAACGACTATCACAATTAAGTGATAACCGGGACCAACGGCTTTACGTGCCTTCCGAAGCACGGAAACGCTCGATTTGAAATACCACTAGGCGGTCACCCATCCAGGTACCGACCACGACAGACGTAGCTTAACTTTGCCGATCGATTAAGAACGGCTAATCATGCTACGCCACGAGCGCTTCTACGCTAAATTATGCGTTTTGTCAATATTTGTTTTCATAAATATGAAGGATGCTTATTATATTATGAATAATATAGTAAGCACCGAAAGCTCAAGCTCATTATAGGATTCGAACCCGGGACCTTCGTCTTGGTATCTGACGTCACTAACACTGAGCTATCATCGCCTTAAATCATCGTCTATATAGTGTCAGTTTCTCATTGTAACTTCTTCTTACCTTTAGCGTGCACGATAATTTCCAGATTTCTGTAAGAGATGAGTTCATGTAACTTACGTAAAATTCTGACTTTTGTTTGTGTTCAGAGTTCACACCAAAGAAGGTTATTCTAAACTTAAATAAGTGTCGTAAAAAAGAGATGAAGTTCATAAAACAAAAACGTTACATTTCAGCAAAAAAATAAATCAAACGTCAGACAAGATTAAGATCCTCACTTATCTATCACCTACAGTCCTACACGTTCAAAGAAAACCAAACAAAAAAACAAAGCAAAAACAGAAACCATTCGACACTTGCGGGAACTATAAACAGATGTGTAAAAAAATTGCGAAAAAATGTCGTAAATTTGTCAGGAGATTTCAACTTGGGCGGACATAAATGTTCATTATGAAAAACTAGCTGGATTAGTTTGACAAATAACTTTGATAGCTTTATTGAAAGACTTGAGACCAATTTCGGTCGCGTCAAGTTTTTATGGTTCTGTAGAAATAACTTTATCAGAAACCTAACCGTTATCTGAGAAACTATTTGATATTATTATCATTACGTTGATTTTTGTAGTTTCTTAAAATGGTTGTACATAAAAACCTGCAGGGTGTTAATACCGAAAATAATGACATTCAATCGTTTATAACAACAGATTGGTGGTAGTTGGCTTAACCATGAAGTTAATAATTCTCATTTAATATTATAAATTTATGAACAACCCCATATTAATTGGCATATCCATTATCCATAAACACGGTACCTTTGACCGCATAATAGCATATAATAACCGTCTTTGTACCATACAATTACGTACTAATATACAATGACGTCTTACAAGTAGATGCGCCATAGACCAACATTATTGCAGATTTGCAGATACTATGGCTACATACTAAAAGCCTGATTCTCGCGTTTTCGATCAATGTGGCATTCGAAATTTGGATTAAACAAGATATATTTATTAATCATTCCATACATTTTGATATAAGTCTGCCATGTTTCTCGCTATAATAATATGTCTAATGCGATATCGATGTCGAAAGATCGAGAATTGGGTCTCAGTGATTACGCACGAAAGAAGTTTTTCGTATCGTCTCGTATCATATCGAATTACGACTGACGTATATTCGCAACAATGTTTGATGCGTGTCTTTCGCCCGAAATCAATAGCCTTGATTTTGCGATTTTGGATTGATAATATACATCCTTACTAATATTTTAAATGTGAAAGTGAGTTTGTTTGTTTGTTACGCTTTCACGCCCAGCTTCTCACGATCATGATGAAATATGGCATGCAGATAGCCTATGGTATAGAGAAGGGCATAGGCTACTTTATATCCCAGGAACGCGGGTGAAACCGCGGGGGATAGCTAGTTTCTTATATGTTTGCGTTTCTGACGTAAGTGAATGTCGAGCAATTACCATTTATTATCCAATATTAAGCGCGGACAACGCATCTACACCTATTTAACCATCTTAGTTAACTTTTGTATAATTTTTGACCCTGTAATAGTAGTTGAACTTAAAATTGATACAATTAGTTTATTGTTTGTTGATAATTACGATTGCACATAATTAAGGCATGTAGGTATTCATTAGTGGAGTGATCGTTGCAAATACTGTAGCGCAGGTTCTTCAAGTTCAGATTACGGCGACATTAATCCTTTATAAATCCTATGCACTTGATAATTAAATATTAATTCAATGTAACATATTTTGCAACGTTTATTTCTAGCTTCACATTTTTTTTACAATATTGATTGAAAAGAAACGGTACATCTCGTGTAATCATTCTATTCGTTTTATTTAAAGTTGTTAGACAACAATTTCACTATAAGGTATGTTTTACGCCGTGCAAAATTGACTTAAGGCACGAATATCGTATAACATTTTATAACACGTGTCTAAAAAAACGCAATTATTGCACGTAGGGGAAAGTGGGGGAAATACGAACACCTAAGGGAAAACTTAAATAAAACAGTGGAATTTGATCACAGAAATTTTTATTATTTTTTATTATAAAGTTTACTTATCTGTCTAACTAATTCACAAAATAACCTATTTTTTTTTATGAATTGCTACAATATAAAAGAAAAACAAAACCCTTAGTGTTCGGCTTGCCCGAGGAAAAGCGTGTGATAAGTGCGGGTTTTTTACACGCAGTGCTATAAATGTAATTTCTAACAAAAACTTATTATTTATAACTTTTATCAAGTGTTTTTTTTATTTTATTTTATTAGCGTGGGGAAATCCTCATAGGATACCCGACCGCCCTGGGGGGGAGCGGCCAGGTTATGCCGGACTTTTACCGGCTAAAAACCAATAAAGTGTGACCTAATCTAAAGTGCGTCCACTTTAGAGAGCAAAGAGCTTTACTACCCTACGATCCGTACAGAAATCAACAACTTTATAAATATAGGCTTTGAAATAATTCATTTTCATCATTTACGCCAGCAGCACTTTGTTTACTAATCAATCACCCTCTAGGGCTGCCACAAAAGTAATCGAGCCCTAATCAAGGAAACATATTCGAAAAAATTCACAATCAAAACAATATAACCATTGTGTACCCATACAAAAGAGGTCCATATCAATTTCTTGCCAATACAGAAACCATGTAACATTTTCAGTTTATATAATACAAGTTATGCTATTTTAAACTTTATGCCATTGTTATAAGGAACTATTAAGAATGTATTAATTGTTAATAAAAGTTTGAAGCCGTGGATATAATTCTGATATAGAAAGGATACTTGAGCCAAATTAATAGCTTATCTACAATCAGTACGTTGGTTATTATGTCACTCATTGCGTGGGATTTCAGTGTAGGCACCTTTCATAGCGGCAGGGTTGTCACTTAAAGTTTTATTTAATAATGCTATGATTTTATATAGCCGTACCATTTGTAATTCTAACGTTATCACATAATTGTTTTTAGGATTTAACAATTTATATAATTACAAATTACAGGTAAGTAACTCAAGGATTACGAAAAAATATCGTTACACAAATTAATTGATAAATAAAATAATAATTGGAATGAAAAACACTACTTCCAAAAAAAATTTAATTAAATATTTTATTTACTAATTGATAGTCAAAATAAACGACCAATTAAACCATAATTTGGTCGTACAACCCTAATGACGCCCGGGGGTGTAATGTACCCATCCATTGTGGCCGGCGCGGGTTATCTCCAACATCTAGACTTTTGTTACTCGACAGTAATCAGAGACCGCGCCCTATCGACTCGCTGTTATTAGCAGTTGGGGTCTTTTGTACCCCCTGTGATTCTTTCTGCATTTTAATTAACGGTTGGTTAAAAATGTGATTGATAAACTGGTATTAAAATATGAAGAGATTTATATACAACTTTATTATTAGCAAGATACACCTTTTAAGATGCCACAATACCTACCTATAATTTTAATAAAAATAACTTTCAATAAAGAAAATTATTTTCATATTTAAAGTGCACATACTATGGTCACTGATCATAAAATAAGATGGTGTTAAGACTACGGGGATATATTCTAATGGCGATATTGAATTAACTAAGTTTTAGAATAACTTGTAAAGTATTAAAGGAAAGAGCAGTGGTTATCTTTATTATTAAACTATATACGTACAGTAACGGTCAATATTGAAATAAGTAAATAAAATATGTAATAAATAAATCAAAACAAGCATGACAAATTTCGGAAATGCAAAAATTATGTTTTTATAACAGTAGTAATAAATATGCGTTGATGCGTTCACGCATCTAATCCGTTTCACTTCCGAAAACTACGCGACAACAATGACATTATGTCGTCCAGAAATCGTAAAAATAATTCAAGAAAAATTCTAAAATTTACTCGTCATGGGAACTGTCGACGCGTTCACGGTTTAACTAATAAGGGATTTCGTCCAGAAACGCAATGACACAACGGACAGTACAATTCGATTTGCGACGCGATAAATCGATACGGAAAGTGACATATGTTTTGAATACCGAACGTCATCTTATTTTTTTTGATGTCCCTATTTTAACTTTTTTTTGTGCATTCGAATTTTGAATGGACAGGGGGGGCCAAGGCAATTATATTTTGTGCCAGTTCGCGAAGTTTGTCTTGCACTGTCCAAAGAGGACAATGGGCAAGCCCTGCACCTTTACTGCGGTCGTGTGTACCGTCTTTATTATATCGCCGACGTGTTTTGCTTTGGAAATAAGACTTGTCCGATCGTTATCTTTTAAAATTGACGTAACTTTTAGGGAGAGATTTTATCGGGTCGCTTATTTTCAGCTGACCATAAACTGTTGAAATAATATTTGTCTTGGCGCCATATCTTTTCTTATAGTAACAAATTTTTGAGCAAAAGCTAACAGCTCATATTTTACTCTTCTTCAGTTCCAAAATTATCATTGATACATTATAATTTACAAAAATAGATTTATAATACATATTATTTAGATATTACCTCTACCCACCGTAACTGTTTGCAGCCTCTTTACGACTAAACTTCTATAGATGATAGCGTAGCAAGCATATAGCGTAAGTTGTGGAGATAGCTGCTATCCAGTGGAGAGGAACGTACTCGTAGGCTAGCTACTGTTATATTACTTTTTAGGCCGGGAACACAGGTGAAACCGCGGCCGAATAGCTATGGAAATAGGGAAAGGGATGCAAGTTTCCGTGAATGTTTTACTCAATCACATTGAAATATGTTCATTATTTCGAGTAAAATAAATTTAGGGCATAGAGTAAGAATATTTATAGACTGATAGAGTTACAGTACCTTTTGCGAGACGTGAGTTTGCATATACCTTCAAAGATATATCGTACACTAGTTGATTTACTATCAGAAAAAAATGACTATATGAGTTCGTTGTAATTTGTACTCAGTAATAGTAAGAAATTGGCATTCATTATCTCCTTACTCATAAAACGTTATTTAACTAATATACTGTTTAAAGGGTCACTTAAATAACGTCACTCTATTGTCATTGTCAAATAATGTGACATTATTTACGTGACCATTTAATCAGTATATTAGTTAAATAGCGCTTTATGAGTAAGGGGGTACTATATGTATTTAGTCGTTCCAACCATAGAAATAAATATACCTAGAAAGAACGTTGCCATACTACACGAATATATAAAACAGGCTAACTTTTATAGGCTGCTGCGCGTAACAGCTACGTTTTACGCTCCCTCTGCGTCATTCTGCTTGTCATAGTGACGTTCATAATGATAATAGTTGTTGAAATATTCCAACTAAAATCGGGAGAATGTTAAATTTTGAACATAATTTTGCATTTTTATTAATTTTTATTTGATTTAGCCTCTAACAGTTAGAGGCTATTTTTATCGACGCGTGCACAGCTGCAACACTCTATCTGGATGTATCCTTCATCAAAGGTTCAAACTATGAACGCGCAGTTCGTTTCGAGGCCGCGTTGCAGTCTTTTAATTACCTCTCTCCATCTCTATTATATATCTGTTTCTATTTACCTCGAGAAAACAATTCGAATCTTCAAAAACGTGGGTCAAGGTGATTCTTCAAGAAAATTAAGGTAAAATGACCGAAAAGTAACAACATATAGAATAGAAAAAACTATAGCAGAAATCCCATGGGCGTGAGACGATTTTTTACCTTTTCAAATAGGGCTTGTTAGTGGTCAGTTTTTTTTATAACAAAAGGTAAGCAAATTTGTATAACACTCACCATGAGTGGCTGAGACAACATTTTTTTGATCTGGTTTACGGTTTTTTGTCGAATAAATATTTATGTCCGTGTGATAAAATCCGCATGAATTTGTATTACAGCTTGTGGAATCTTTAGATCAAAGAATTACCTATTGAAAGTGCAATATGATGATTCAACATTGTCATCACTTATCTTGATTATATGAAAATATATACGCAATAGCTGTCCCCCGCGGTTTTACCCGCGTTCTCGGTAAATCGTATGTTTTCCGGGATTAAATGTATCCTGTTTTAATTCAGAACATATTCTATCTGTGTGCCTAATTTCATCCAAATCCGTTCAGTAGTTTTTGCGTGAAAGAGTAACAAACATCTTCTTAAATCATCTATACAAACTTTCACATTAATAACATAATAATAAGGACTGTTTTACAAAAAACTTAAACCGACTTCAAAGTACACTAAGAAGTAATCAAATCCTGATCTGATGACAATGGGACCAAAGGGGAAGTGTACCCTTCCAGTCAAAAAAATAAATCGGTTAACAAATGACGGAGTTATGACAACAAACATAAAAAAAAAAAAAAAAAAAAATACAATCGAATTGAGAACCTCCTCCTTTTTTTTAAGTCGGCTAAAAATTCAAATACGTCTCTTTCTGATACTTGAAGTTACGTGAACGGTAGATTGAGACAGAAGCCTAAGTAACACTGATTTAGATATACAGCGTTTATGTCTAAATATAATCAAATTCATAAAAAAACGTATAATACCTATATTAAATCTTGACCTCTAAGAAATGTTATTTTAAGGCAAATATTTATGATATTACATCAATAACCTACCCCTATCCATCAAGAGGGTGGAGGGAACTATTGACACAAAATTTACGAGATTAATATTTACAAAGACGAGCCCCATCCGATATAGCTCGATGTACTTGTCTGTTTTATATTACATCTTTGTACCCATGGAATATTAATACTTTACTTTACTAGTCCGTGGCTTGGTTTTCCCCATATTCATGTACGGCGTGGAGACATGGACTATCTTAGCTAGAGAGAGGAAAAGGATTGACGCATTTGAAATGTGGAGCTGGCGGCGGATGCTACGGATACCGTGGACAGCTAAGCGCACCAATGTCTCAATCCTTACGCAACTAGAAGTGAAAGATAGACTATCCACTATTTGTCACCGCCGTATACTCTACTACGTATACTTTGGCCACATAGCGAGACGCGGTGATGAAAGCTTGGAAAAGTTGGTCGTTGTTGGAAACGTCGAAGGCGATCACGCGGAAGATCCCCTACTCGATGGACGGATCAACTACGGGAAAAAGGCGCCAAATTCTACGACGTGGTCCAGTTAGCCACCAACATAAGTCGCTGGAGGCAAGCCGCCCACGCTCTATCAAAGACGTCCGGTGATCACGATCTTCAGCCATGAAGAAATGACCACAGAGGGAGACCAAAGTATTAAGGTTTTTTAAATTGGATGGGTAATAGATTTTCCTCCTACAGTTTCACTTATATTACTCTATTTTACCAAATTAGGGATACAATTTTGAGAAACACTTCCATATGCCTTGGATATATAAAGAACCTATATCCAGTGGACAAAGATTTATGTATCTATAATACATAATAATAATGTTTTTTTTGTTTTTACACAAAGGTTGTTAACGTCTAGGTAGGCACTTAAAATTAACATTTAATAATGTATTAAAGCTACGCCTTAATGAGAGACTGGTACCTGTATCTTAGTACCCTATTTTACTGGTCATCAGTACGTGGAATACGTAACTTTATTGCAATGAAATTACCTCTGAAACGGTAGAAATATAACAAAATCGGAAATTGTTCCATTTCTAATGAACCACTGTTTGTATTTGCAATTATCAGAACGTAAAAAAGTTATCAGAAAACCGATATATTAAACCGATTTCAATTCGAAAATGATTGAAATTTAGTTACGTAATCACCCCGCAGGTCCTCCCATATATGCAAATTTAGAATTAAGACAAATTTAAAATCTCTCTGGATTTACTATTAATTCAGAGGCCATTGTACTATCCTTTTTTTAGTTAAATACAGAATATATATAAACATTGTGAGTAAGCTTGCGTAATCAAAGTTATGTGATCAAGTAATCGAGCCTACCAAACCGCCCTTATAATATCATCAGAATTTTAAATATAACAACGAATTAATCAATGCACTCTATCTTTTATTTACATTCCAAAAATCTGATAGAAAAAACCCATGGTCCCCCAGTGATCTACGTCCACTTCCTATCCCTAAGGCCCTAAGCCATCCCGGACTATCCCCTTTGCGGAAAGATGTCTGATTCTCACGGCCACCGTATAATTTTACCATAAATAAAATTGCACTGTAAAATTTCTCGGACTTTCGGCGAGTGGCTTAGAATGTGTGCGTATGGAGACGGCTTTTTCGACGGTATGTTTTACATTACATTTCAGACATAATAAAAAAAAAAATAGTTTCATTTTCTACACTTCAATCTGGTCACAGAAAACTAAAAGCATAAAATAATCATAAATCTTAATTATCAGGCTACTGTGGCCCATGAATAACAAAATAACATAAATATTATTATAAAACATTTTAGTGCCTTTTTTTTTTTTTTTGCGTGGGGAAATCCTCATAGGATACCCGTCCGCCCCGGGGGTACCGGCCAGGTTATGCCGGACTTGTACCGGCTAAAACCCCACGGTGGTCGCCATCTGCGCTGTAGAGGGTATGCTTTTGGTATTCTACGTGGTGTTCCGTCGCTTTCGCGGACAAGTGCCACACTGGTCCATGACGAGGTGCAGAAAACATTTTGGTACTCGCACCACGAACGCCTTGAAGTTGACGTTGAAACGAAGTTGCAGAACGAGTATGACTTTGAGAGCAACCATTATTATAACCTTAGGTACTTGTATTTTGTCTTTCTTTGACATCCGACGTCAGAACAGGACAAAAGACAAGTAAGGTTATAATAATATTGTAAGTAATATGGGTATATAGTAAAAATATAATGTACTTAGATAAAATAATGCCATCTCCACACTACCTATGCTACGGTAAGGTCCATTCGGATTGCAATCGCGCTCGGTAGCGAGCCCTCGGGGACATGCGATGTAAAAATATAGTATAGCTATAAGTACACGGTGGACACCGCCTAATGCTTCCGGTATTACATTCTTATACCTTATATTATTTTAAACTAGCTTTTGCCGAGGTTTTACATTCATTCGAGAGTACTGTATCCCGGTAGGTACCTACCAGGGCGCCTACCACAAGCTCTTAAAACAAGGTTAAAATAACCTTATTTGTCTTTTGTCCCTCTTTGACATCCGGCGTCAAAACAAGACAAAGACAAATAAGGTTATAATAATATTGTTTTAAGCTTAGAACGAGAAAAAAAGGGTTCTAAGAGCTTGTGGTAGTCCCACAGTAATGGACTAATGGCCGATTCCTATAATTTACGGACCGTTATCGGTTAAAATTAAGTCTCTTATATCTTTACTAATAATAAAGCATATACCTCAAAGCTTTGCATAGCACACCTCCCATATGGAAGTAGCTATCACAGGTAAAATTAGCTTACGAAATGATCAGTTTGGCAATCAAAAAAACCGTGAATAAGAAAGAAACCGTGCATACACCTGGAAATTGCACCACAAATGCCATGAAATATTTTTTTTATACAACTAAGTCGGTAAACAAGCATACGGCCCGCCTGATGGTAAGCGGTTACCGTAGCCATATGGACGCTTGCAACACAAGAAGCATTGCTCACGCGTTACCGACCTTTCCCTCCTCCCCTATGAGCTCTGGCGACCTTACTCACGCGCAGGAACACAACTTTACACAACATAAAGTTATTTGGCTGCGGTATTTTGTAAGGTGGAGGTACTTCCCCAGTCGAGCTGCTCTTTGAGCGAATAAACGCTATGCTCTACCTCTCTTAAAATTGAAAAAACTTAAATCTTGACGAAGTTGTTAATTATAGTATATTTATTTAGCATGCATGCACTACATAATACGAAGGGTACTAAGCATAGATGATACACTATACTAGCTAGTACTAAGTACCCACCTAACTGTCTACCATAAGTCTATCGCCTACCACATAGCGTTGTCTTTCGGCAGTTGAGCACCATAGCAAACAGTGATAAAATAACCCTAAAAAAACTATTTATCTGCAATATTAAAGCTAGACCACATGCCAGCATAACCCCATGCTAATCCCATCACATAAAAACAAACGACCATCCAGCAAAAATATCACCATAGTCGATAGGGTTGCGTAAATCAGCGTAAATCCTTTGTCGTAAATATGGTATATTTTACCATCTCACTTTACCGATAGGAGACCAGCTTAAATGGATAAATTTAACCCTTCGGATAACATTTACAAGTTTTTGGCAGGGCACTCTTCCAACAACCGGGCATCACTCACGCGATACTGACTTACCGACCTTTCCCTCCTCCTCGATGCGCTCTGGCAACCTTACTCACGCACAGGAACACAGCATTGCTATTTGGCTGCGGTATTCTGTAAGGTGGAGGTTCCCCAGTCAAGCTGCTTTTTGAGCAAAAAATGCTACGCTTAACCTCTCTGCAGTTAACTGTTGTTTTTTTGGGTTTTGTACCCGAAGTGTCACCCGATGGTCCGACCAAATAAAGGCGATCACGGGACTCTCCGTCACTAAGCCCTGAGTGGTATGGTAGCTGCTAGTGAACACCTCGGTGAAGGCATATCAGGACGGGCACGACCGACGAGAAGAAGACCCGAAGGGTGCCAAACGGGCAAATATTTTACGGAACCCGTGTGCGGGTCCGACACATGGCCGGATTTTTTTCATTATTTTGACAGCAAGCAGATTTTTTACGTGGCAGATGATAATGAATGGTTGTATTATTTTCTGTATGAACTTGCATCAAAGCAAGTTGTATGCATAAGTATAAATGTATATTTGTAACAAAAACCCAATGCAAAAACAACTACCTCACTGAGTTTCTTGCCGGAGTTCTATAGCAATGATAGTTCAGTGGTAGTGACGTCGGATACCGAGACGAAGGTCCCGTGTTCGAATCCTACAATGAGCTTGAGTTTTCGGACTACAACATGGTGGTAGGGTACTTTGTAGTACCCATCTAGCTGGAAAATCTATCACCAAGCTCCTATCGGTGTGTTCCGACAGCTGCACTTGAGAGCCAGTTCCTTCTAGGCTTTGTGTGCTTACCACCTTCGGCCACTTCGTGGTCAAACACAGGCCCCAAAATGTCTTCTCAATTTAAGTATATTACGAACCGAAGGTAGTCATAATAAAGTGCCTTATCATGGCCTAAACTCAGTTCGCGAAATTTTTAAGTCACTGCGGTCACTTAGGTACCTACATTTCTTAGTTCGAAGGCCCCCAGATTCGAACCCCTAAAACGCATATCCTCAAGGGTATAATGATTGAACTAAGCGATTGCTCGCCGACATGTAATCCTCTCCATTGATTGATGACCGCTCTTTGTCCACGATAAACCAAATTTCCCTTTTTTGAGGAAAAATCTCCGTTTATGACACTGCCAGGGCCTTATGAATAAAAGCGATACTATCTTTTAGCCGGACGTCGTAAAATAAAGGGAGTTTGTCTATGGTTATGATGTATGGTGTTTATGTCAAAAATATCGGAGAAACTAGTTAGGGTTGTCCAACGGTTTTTTTAATCAGATTTTTTATTAGTCGAAGTAGAAACTAGCAAGAGATTTTGACTGAAAGTGTATGGAAAGTTTGTCTAATACAGTTTTCTCTTGGGTACCTAGTAGCAAAGATTTTCATAGGGCATCGTGCCTCTACCCAGATGGATAATCCGCCTTACTAAAGCATGACATTTAATTTCACTCCGCTTGAGGGGCTCCCTGAGCAAATCGCTCTCAGTTCGTACTGCGCACGGCTGTCAAATACTGTCAATTCTGGCTTGTTTATTTCATGTTCCCATAGAGGCGACTATCCTTCTGGACGTTTTAAATTCTTTGCCTAGTAGTTTATATTTTTTTAACAGATCAGGCGAGATGCGAGTAACCATTCGAAATATAAATAAACCTAACATAACGTTAAAACAAATCAAAGGTCAGTTATGTTTGTGGCCAGTCCGCTCACACCTGCTTCCAAATTTAAATAATAATAAGATGACACCGTCGCACCGCTCACCGTGCATGCGTCCGAATAAATTATTTCTGCGGACAAAAGCTGACCGGAACGCACAATACCGTGTTTTCTTAGGGTATATTCAAATTTTAGGGTCGCGCGATTTTAAATATAGAATCATTATTATTTTTTTTCACCGCTGACCAGTTCCCACGGGTCAAGAGGTGACCTTTTGGACAATACGCGATAGATCATAAGTCCGCGTCGAGAATTTATAATTAATGTCCCAAGTTCGATCCAGGGCCATTGAAAGTCCGCGAGAATGCGCGAATCCTTGCGATTTATGAATAGATTTATACGACTAGTTGCATAGGATAGTTGATTTTCTTGAATATTGATGAATAGACCACGGTTGTACGGGGAGCAAGTTGTTGTGAACTAAACTCGATTTTACTTTTCTTGTCACTTGTTAGGTCATTTATCTTTGGTGAGAAATTGACCTTATGCTGTGTCTTGGAGGGGTTTGGATTCATAGATTTATTTTTAATATGCATTATTTGTGTACACGTTTCTTTCTGGTAAAATGTTGATTTTTAGATTTGAACTATGAATTCATTATTTTTGTAAAAACAAAACGCCTCCAAGAATAAAAAATAAATTACATGTCAAACTATTTTAAATTTCGAATCACAAAAAAAGGCATTATGTACAATCGTGAACAAAACGTCATTAGTGAAGTCCAAAGGACGTATTTGTCGGAAGCGGCGCGCATCGCACAAAATTTATGCCGACACAAACGCGGCGTGGATTTGTAAACCAAATAAATACAATTCGGTGGAGTTCGGTGGTAAAACAGTGGCGAGGGGTTGCCGGTTCGACTACATCGTTATCGATTCATTATGTTTTCTATACAAAAATCAATTTTAACTCTTTAACAATTTGATTTAAGGATTCCACCGCGAATAATTAATATGTAATTAAATCTTTTGATTGAAATAAAATAATAAAATACTTTGCTCTGTAGGTATCAGGTAGGTTAGTAATACTACTGAAAATGGACCTTATTTTTTAAATATTAATTGTTTAAATTGTTTTTTATTATTATCATTAAATCCACAATCGATATCGAAGCGATAACATCCTTGTGGCATTTTAAAAAACTCAACAGGAAGATATACGTCAAAAACTTTAGCCGAGCGTAGTGTATTTATGGAAAACTAAATAACGATGGTTCTTTTTTTAATTGCAGGGAATGAGTTTTTTTTTCCACGTGGAATTTATTTATTTCCTTGGCTGAGTGATTTGTTCGGCGGTAAATGTTAGTGAGTTTGTGATGTTTTAGTAAATGAAGTGTCGCATATAAATTGAAATGAGACTAAATATGTTTATACGCTGGGGAGACATTTTTACTGTGATCTATGTTATTATGTGAGATTGACGAAGACTGACTAATTGTCTGAGGGTGAAAAAAAAAATTACTTGAGAAATAATGTTGGTGTTTTATCATCCAATTACGATATAGTACCTATTAATTAAATATTACATTTTGTATTAAATTAATATCTAAGCAATCGCTTAATTTTTTTTTAGATGGCCAATATAAATAATTTACCTACATAGTCAAAAAACGACAATGATGTATTTGTGGTATTCCCATAAACAACTATTGTAAATGTAAAGATATTCCAGTAATCCGGGACTCGCACGCAATCCGAACGTGAATTTATTTTCACGTGCACTGCCCAAGAATAAACCAATCTGGTACACTCGCTGACAAAACACAGCACCTTTAATTCTAGTTTTTATCTTAATTGCAATAAGTTTTAAGGCATCAATGTAATTATTTCTAAAATTCCTGTATCCTGAGCCTGAGGCCAAGCTAAGAAGCCATATTTGAGATTTTCTCCTTGTTGCACTGTTTGACTCTTTTTGGCACATAGATGAATATGGGTTGTCGAAAGTGACCTATTGATGGCCCTAGTTTTGATTTTGAGATTCACAACAATGCAGTATTTTTATCTATTATTTTTCTGGAGCAAAACCTAACTTTTATATTATTTGACATCATGATTGTAATAATCACAACACTGATAGTATGCGTTGCTAACATAAAAAAATAAAAATCCAATCAACTCCGAGCACACCTGTACAAAACTGCAAACAGACGTGCAACCAAGAATAGAATCTCTCATCCCACTCCAACATTTCTTTAACGTCTTTATCTGAGTAAGACACCACCACGTGCATTATACGACGCCTCGCCTCCATTGGTCGACTTTAACCTTCAACCCCACCCATGAACAAAAAATATCACCCATTAAACTGAAAGAGATCCGTTTCAGCTTCAGATAGTGGCTATTGGAGTGCCGTTAATGTGATACCGTCTTATCTTACGCCAGCTCTCTTGAGTGCTCGAAATATAACTTTTGTGGCGTTTTTTTAATGGTACGTTAAAACGAGGTCGGATAATCTTCTCGACGTGATATCCGAACTTTTTACTGTAATGTAGTCTGGATTTTTCAGCCAGTATTTTATTGAAATCGTCTCTATGACTCATTTAGGTAGATTATGACTTTTCTCCAGCCTTACGGAATTTATGTACTATTTCAGAAAAAAACGTTTTTATAAACTTTATCCTTGGCTTGGTTATAAATTTAAAAAACAAAGAATTTCACCCCATATACCCAGTTATCCTAACATGCAATAAAAATAATTCAACATTATTTTTCTACAAAACCAGCAAAATAAAAATCAAATTAGTCACGGTATGGGGGACAAAATAAATTCATTCAACAATCGTACCAATATGAAGCAATAAATTGTAATAGGTTTTTTTAAAAATGGAATGCCTCAGTACCGTTACTCGGGATTTGATGCGTTCCGCGACATTGGGCGCGGAGTGCGCGATATATTGCGCATGAAAGTCGATTTAATGCGTTGAGGCGTCCCTTAAAATGTTCCTTCGATTTGTCGATGGATTTTTAAAAAGACACAAATTTATTTTGGTTGTCTATCGCAAGTAAGCTATTTTTTATTTTATTTTTGAAACCTCTTATTTGTATCCAGATTCAAAATCAAGACATAATTATGTTCATACACACAACATAATATCTGAGTGGGAATTAAAACTGAAGACCTGTGGCGCAGCAATTTATGGTTTCGATCACAGATTTAGATCCTATTATGGTTAGCGACATGAATTTAATCTAGAATAACATATATAGGATACATTTATTTCGAGAAATTATTAGATCCCTCGCGGATGCAGGTAAAACCGCGGGATGACAACAATTTTTTCAATAAATCCAAAACGTTTGATTTCACTCGACCCCTCGATTTACTAACTCCATTTATAATGTGGTATAAAACTGGCACATTTGGAATACACCCCCGTTTTTGCGATTATTTGATGACACGTAGTACACGACAACTCTTTTGGATTTGCAGTTGAATATGAATCCAAAGGCAACATTTTGCACCTTAAAACAATGCAGTAAGTAACACTTTAGTGTATATATTATACATTTCTGACTGAATCACCAATTTTGCCGTGAGAAAGAAAGTATGGAAATATTATGGCGGGAAGTGGACTAGGAATTGTCTCGTTAAAAAAAGTACGAGGTAAAGGAAAATATGTTTAGAGCCAATGAATTTTAATGGTAGCACTTAAAATAATATTATGTGGGTTTGTCAAACGAATTCTCCGTAAGACTTTTTGTTTGAATCTGTTTAACTTTATGCGAGTTTTATTGTGAAGTGGTTTGTGAAATTAGTTAGTTTTAGATTTTGAAGATAGTTGAGTAATTTTTTCTAAGTGTGATTTGATGTTTTAAAGACTTGTCATTTTACGATGATACTTTATATATCATAAAATTAGGAATGTATGTTTGTATGACTTTAAAACGAGTTTAAAGGAAAAAAAAATATCATAAGTGTAGAGTTTTTGAAAACCAACAGGCTATTTTAAGCCTAGTAACTCAAGATTTCAGCTCTACCTAAACGATAGTTGTGAGAGTGGGTATTTTCGATCGAAATTAAAATAAAATAACAAAAATAATAAAGAAACCAAGCTACTAATAAACACTTTTGTTAGCGATTGTCAATGACAGCTAGGTAATTCGAAATTCAATTTTAATTTTCAAATGCATGAAAATTTAACGTAAGTATTTTCTTACCTTATATACTTTTATTCATTCTTTTTTCAAACCTTATTCTTACAAATCTATTACAACTCATATAGATACGTAATCTTCAAAGTGGAAGTGGTCTCAAATGACCAAGGTAGGAAGTTGCACGTGGACGGTACGGGACCCTCCAAGTGTCAGGTTTCAGGGTTCCGTAAGGAAGTGATGTAGATAGGTGAGCAAACTTAACTTATGGGGTAAACGAGCTCTTGAGTTGAAGTGGCTCATTACATTGAAGACAAGAATTATGATTGTAGTAGCTTCCCCTTGCATTTGCATCCCCCTGGCTAAGTGATAATTGTATGTAGGTATACATACAATATATCTCTCCATTATATATTATGGAGAGAGAGGTAGAGCATAGCGATTATTCGCTCAAAGAGCAGCTCGACCGGGGAAGTTCCACCACCTTACAGAATACCGCAGCCAAATAATACTGCGCGTGATTAGTTGCCAGAGCTCATTTGGGAGGGTGCCCCTACCTATATCATAAAATAATAAAAATGATATAATATTAAAAATTAAAGGGGGCTCCCAGGAACGAGTTTACGGAACCCTTAGTGCGTATGTTCGACTTGCACTTGGACGGTTTTTGAAATATGACGTTTATGTTAAATTATTATTAGTTTTGTTGTCAATAAAGAAACATATTTTAATTAAATAAACGCAACTATACTCAAATCTTTCATCACAATATAAAATAATCAAGACATAAATTTAATTTTTAAGCTGTTATATTTAATTACGTGTGATGTTTTGATAGTATAATTATTGCTATCTTTCATCTACGGCAGATGTTTAAATTTTTATGTTCTCAAATTAGTACGTACATAAAAACTGACACACACAATTTTGAACTCTAACTATAAAGAATTATAACACAATTTAGTATAACTTTGAGTAGCTTTACTGATTCCGTTGGTTAAAAGATTTTATTCTTATACTAATAGATATAAAGTCGAATGTGCCTCGGCGAAATATTTCAGGTGATTTATTTAAAAATATGTTTGATTTATTAATAAACTTAAAAGTACTTACTTATAAGTTGGGGTGGCGGAAACGGAAGGTGGGGGTGAGTTCCGCCATTAGCTTAGTTGGCATTTAATGTTTGTTTAGTTTACGCGTCTAACTAATGGCGGTTTTTGAAAAATGTGGCCAAGGTTAGAGGTTACCTTAGATTACATTACCTTTACATTTGGAATACACAAACAAATTTATATTTATCATGATAAAATTGTATAAATAGTATGTCTATTGTTTTTTTTTAACAAAATCTTGATTCTGTGTAGATATAAGTCGTATAATCCTTTCCATACCATAGGTTATGGTTATGGTTATATATGCTTGCCAAATTTAATCGCATTCGGTTGAAAGGTTTAGTTAGTCCTGAAGTCTCTTAATCATTACGGACGGGCCAGTTAGCTTGGTTAGTTATGATTCTATCACGCCGCAAGTCGTGGGTTCGATTCCCACCTAAGACATGTATTTGTGTACACGAACATGTCTGCATGTCCTGAGTACTACATAATTGGACTGTTTTACAAAAAACTTAATCCGACTTCAAAGTACCCTAAGAAGTAATCAAATCCTGATCTGATGACAATGGAACCAAACGGGAAGTGTATCCTTCCAGACAAAAACGAATTTTCCAAATCGGTTAATAAATGACGGAGTAACAAACGTAAAAAAAAAGAAACAACCGTATTGCGAACCTCCTCCTTTTTTTGAAGTCGTTTAAAATAGTATAGTGGCTTTTTATATTGCTTATACACAGTGTACATAAAATATGTACAGTAGAGGACAAAACTAACCTACTACAAGACAGTACGAGTCTTTTATGATTATTTCACAAAGTATTTATTTATACTATAACACTAATTAATATTATCTACTTTAAATGTTCTAATCTTGATCATACAGATAATAAGAAAGCCTGCGAAAGGCACTATTATTATTACTACTATTGAATGAAATACATAACCTGTCTGGTCTGTATGTTAGCATAAGATGCATATGAAACGGTTGCATATCTTCGATTGCTTCAGAACATCGCAGAAAAATTGCCGGGACTCAGTGGTCAACTCTTTTTTTTTTCTTTTTTTTTCTAGGGACTTTTATCCTATAAGGATATGTCGGTCCCATCATAACCTAAACTAAATAAAAACAATGTTGACTCAAAAAAAAGCTTCTGGTCTAAACAAAACTACATTATACATATTACACACGCACTAATATAAAACAAACGAATACACATTTTTTTTTTTTTTTTTATACCACTTAGGTGGCAAACAAGCATACGGCCCGCCTGATGGTAAGCGGTTACCGTAGCCTATGGACGCTTGCAACACCAGGGGTATCACATCATCAATTTGTCAAGAAGACACTTCAACTGGCTAGGTCAAAAACCATTTTTGCAGCAATGGATGTCGGATCAGCCAAAATACTTTGTATTACACCGACATCCATTAAGTTAATGTTTAATGTTCGTATTAATGAGTGGTCAACTCTATCATCAAGGTATTCAAGAAATAAGTATGTTATACCTAGAACTTAAAATCCAGCTGTTTTTTTTTATATCACTTAGCTGGCAAGCAAGCATACGGCCCGCCTGATGGTAAGCGGTTACCGTAGCCTATGGACGCTTGCTACACCAGGGATATCACGCGCGCATTGCCGACCCTGCAGAAATCTCTTCACACCCCTTTTGAAGAACCCCATGCTGTCTCTCTAGTTGTATGTCTCTATTTATAATAATCTTCCACACATTTTGGACATACGACATATTAATGTCAAACTCAACTTCCTTATAAGTTTTGCGGGAAGCCATAAATGTATGCGGTTAAAGTAAGGAGTGACTGTCTGAGAGGGGGTAGGGGGGAGTAAGAGGATTCCGTTCCGTTTGACACATAATACTATTGCAGCACTCACTGATTGTGGGGTGACCATGCTGCTGGATTTTTGTGTGACTTTAAAAAAGAGCTCTGATATCTATGAAAGAAATAACGCAATCTTAAGAAAAAAGAGAGCTTATGTCCCTCTCCAAGCTATAGGCTATTTGCGAGCAAAACACGACTATTGGTTGCCTTAGACTCGTCAGTAACCAACACACATAGTCAGTAACTCCTTATAATATCAGCTATCTGCCACTGAAAGTTCTGTCAAAATCGGTCAGCCGTTTTGGAGGTTAGCCGGAACAAACATACATACATTTTTTTTTGTTTTTTGGTATTAGTGTCGTATATACTTTCATATGTATTTAGTAGAAAAGCTGTCATTTTGACATTACAAACATATACTTCAATTTAATTTATTTGTATGTACAGATGGAATAATGTTTTTCATGTAAATGTTTTTTTTTTATTTAATTCAAATATAGAACGTCAAAAATGATGGTGACACTAACCACGAAGCCACCGAGCAAACGGAAGTGGACGCACAAAAGACGGAAAACGAAATTGTTACTTTTCTATTACCTACTTAAGTGTGGGTACATGCCCTAGTATTCGCTTTTAGGGCTTCCACAATAAGAATCGGATTATATGAAGGAGTCGCTCATTAATATCATTGTGGGCTTTCGACAAAAATAATCATGGGTTATTTCAAAGTTAAGTTCTTTAAGATATTTGGGCCTTAGAAGTATGTAGACATATTTGCAACAAACATTGTAATATTAAAAGAAAAATCCTCAAAAAAATGCCTTTCTGTGTTTTTAATTTAATTAAAAGAAGTCAGAATATTGAATTTCTTATAACATTAAAATTGTGTTCTTTCCCGTTCTAATAGTACACGTCAGTTACCGTTTAGTAAACTCCTTATGAGACTTTCTATAGAAAAATACAAAGAAAAGCAATAATTACCTTGTAATGACACTGGCCTTTTATAAAAAAATTGGTCGCATGCCGACTGTGGGTGTACGCCATAAATCTGTCCATCGAGAAAAAAAACAAAACTTAATGGCTGACCACAGCTGTCAATTCGAACATTGAGACATCTATGATCTACAAACTTTTTTTACGGCTCATCTCCGTTACGATAACTTTTATGTAATTGAAATAAAGATCAAAATCCAATGATTTTACTACTGCTAACTGCTAAAACATAGTGGTTTCGTAATAAAAGATACATAGGTCATTACAACTGCGTTACACGGTCATTTCGGGACATAACATCCGTGTGAAAGTGAATTACATTAGTGACAATTAATTTTATGGTTATTTAGTCGTAATTGTCGTGGAAAAAATTGGACATGTGGGCGAGTGACCATTACCGCATTTAAGAAAAAATGTGGATCAATGAATTGGTGGTCTTCTTTTCGTAAAACATATGCAACTTACATGTAATACTTAGAAATTATATCCAGTAACTAGATAGCGGAAACATTTTAATTATTTTCATTTGTTTTTATTTACTAAGTATAGATTAGATTTTGTTTATGTAATTGTTTGCAAGTTACTAATATTCATCATCATCATCATCAGCCTATAATGTTAATATGTTATGTTATAATGTTTAGGGTCGGCAACGCGCGAGTGATACCCCTGGTGTTGCAAGCGTCCATAGGCTACGGTAACCGCTTACCATCAGGCGGGCCGTATGCTTGTTTGCCACCTTAGTGGTATAAAAAAAAAAAAAAAATTGTCCCACTGCTGAGTGTGCTGAGGGCCTCCTTTCACGAATGAGGGTGAAAGGGAATGGGCAATACTCCACCACGCATGCCCACTGCGTATCGGTGGAGGTAACCTACTTTTGGAGTTTTCACGCTGCGCCGTCTAGAAGGCCTCCAAGTAGCTATACAACAATTAAGAGATATTAACCGGGACCAACGGCTTTACGTGCCTTCCGAAGCACGGAAAACGCTCGAGTTGAAATGGCACTAGGTGGTCACCCATCCAGGTACAGGCCTCACCAGTGGTAACTTAACTTTGCCGACCGATTAAGAATGGCCAATCATGCTACACCACGACCACAGTAGATATTTGATATATCTACTGTGCCACGACGAGCGCTTCATTTAGGAGACTGTCTATCTACTATAGGGTCTAAGGTATGTAAGTAATTCTAATTGTTATTTTTTTTAATATGTTAAACTTTTTTTTTATTTTTTTTTATTTTGTTATTTTTTTCAGCTTAAATATGTAGGTAACTTTTTTTTGTAATATTACATTTTACCTAATTATAAGATTGGTGCGTGGATCTAAATCTTTCTTTCTTAATTCAACTGTAGTAGGTACTTCAACAATACGATAAACTTTTACTAGTGAACCAAAATGAAACAACTGTTTTTTTTGCGACTACAGAGTTTGCCCATCGTACAAGTTCTTCTTACAGGTAAGTACTACATGGAATTATTTATCAATTGTTATCTACTTAAAAAATTACATAAACTGACATGACGCTTCATGTTACCGAACGTTTTCCTTTAAACAAAAATTATGGAACTACAAACAATTCCAATTTATGAATTTAAACTACACAGCCTTTATATTAAAACTGAATTTAGAACGAGGCGCTCAAACTAATTTGTCTAAAACAATCAATGGAATACAAACATTGGCTTTATTATGGTAGAGCATAAATTCGTTTGTGCAATCAATGGTTTGGTTTTTCAGCGCTAATGACAATTCGGGGTTACTATGGATATTAAACTCTCACTCAATTTAAAGAAAAAAATAAGCAAGAATTAAAAGTACGTAATACGTTTTTTTTTTCTCTAGTTGGTTTTATATGACTGCATACACCTTGTTACGTTTTTTTTTTAATAATATAATCAGATTATATTTTTGAGTAATTAATCAATTGGAACTCTTTTACTAGTCAGGTACATGGAATTGCAAATATTTTACCTAATATCAAAAATAAATAATAAAATAGCGTAACGCATGTAATACTAGGTTACTAGGAAAAATATGTATTTATTATATTTAATAAAAAAATACCATACATACCTATTTAGTTCGGTACTCAAAAATATAAAACCACTACACCTAAAACATAGACTATTCGAAAAAAACATTGAACAAAAACAAAACAAATAGTAACACAACGGAATTCAAATTAGTATAGTAAAGTTTAAAATCTGTGTGAGGAATGAAATTAATCCGGCACCGTGTAGCGACGAGGGGCCTGATTTATTGCACCTGGGCTTCCTGGTGACGACCGGGAGTGGTTGTATGTACCTGGGTACGTATATTTGTAGGTAGGTATCTAGGTATATGGTAGGTATTCAATTGTAATGATGATATATACCTATGTGTAATGTGTATTGAGTAAAGCAGATGACTGGTTGAGATTGCAGTTTAGTATTCTCTATCCGAGACTAGCATGTTTTAACCGACTTCAAAAAGAGAAGGAGGTTCTCAATTCGGTTGCGTTTTTTTTTTTATTTTATGCTTGTCACCTCACTCCGTCATTTATTAACCGATTAGGAAAATTTTTTTTTTTTACTGGAAGGGTATACTTTCCGTTTGGTCCCAGATCAGATCAGGATTTGATTACTTCTTAGTGTACTTTGAAGTCGGTTTAAGTTTTTTGTAAAACAGTCCAATTATGGTTTCTAAAAATAATTTACAATCTACGACCAAACTGAAATCAGACTAAAGGCCTGCGACTTAAGTGTGATTTCAGTTAATTCATCAGTAAAGGTGTTTTACATCCCATCCCTTAATTACTTTTATATCTCCTATGTTTTGAGCAAACATAAACAAAGGAGTTCCGTGACCGAGTACACGACTTCTTTTAATAAATAACTCGTGGTGACGTTGTCTCTCGTTATCAGAAACAATCCAAGCATACAGACACTTTTGTTGCAAACTCATTAATTTACATGTCATGTCTTAATTTTTAAGAACATAGACTTTATGAAAGACACTCAGATTACAGAACAAAAGTTTACCTTTTATTCTGCAATCTGAGGAAATACATTAGACTACGTTACATACAGTACATTGTAGGAAAGTATTTGAGAAGGATTTCTTATTAGAAATTATTTAAATTAATTTAAAAACGCAATCAGAATTTGAATTTAGAACACAAACTTCAATGGGTAAGAATTCGAAATTCAAAAATTATTGGAACACGTGCGTATGTAAACCTCTACGCCTCTGTCCCATTTGACCGTGGGAGCGCGCAAACAGGTGTTCGAAAACCAAATGTTTTCGCTCGGTGACACAGAACAAATCACGCGAACCAGGAAACAGGGGTTACCAGTGAAAAAAAATGTGGACGCAAATTCCCATAGAACCGTCTAATAAGCGAGCCATTAACAGGTTGGCTGAACGAGGTTTGGCCAGATGTCCCAACTAGAATTTATATGCAGTTGTGTGTCTACTTGTAGAAAGTTTTGTTGCTTCTGAACATTCCTTTGTTTAACAAATATTATTTTGAAACTACATATATAATAATTATTTATGGTTAGCACTGAGATGTATATTGTTTTCTGAAATCTACAATGTGGACCACATCTTTTGAGCGAGCGTGTAACATTCTCGGCTTCTGCATTGCTCGCCCCAAAATGAGTCTAAAAAAAGGCTTATTCGTGTACTTATCTACACCGTTTTTCTTAATAAGGTATTATTAAGTAGCACTTTTCTAAAAAATCACAATGACTTATATTAAAATTTACATAAGATAATGTTTCTTTTAGTGCAATCCTGCATATCCAGTTATCAAGTCCAGTGTGCCCATAAATATGTTACAGTTCCTCAGTTAGTTCATTGGGCACACAAAAACTAATTTCCTGGTTAAACGTGTGTATTGGAAGAAATGATGCGCCTCACACTCCCACGGGATCGAGTTTCATAAACAGCGTGTTCCTTAAATATTAATTGTAATTTTTTTATTAATATAGATAGATACTATTTTGTTATATATAACTATATATGTTGTTAATTTGGTGTTCTACTAGATAATAGAGTTTCTTTATAAGAATTTCCTTAAATTAATAAAACAAACATGAAACATATGAATTTTATAAGTTAGTAAGCAGGTACTACAAATTACCCTAATTGCACTCGCAAATAAAATAAAATAAAATAAGGAGAAACTTGTTGCCATGATGTATCCCATTAGTTCCAAAAGGTTGTGTGTGTAAGTATTAGTTTTTTTCTCTTTCACGCCGAAACAGTTGAACGAAATGGAATGATATATAGTACATAGTTTTAATAATACGTTGTATATTATGTTTAAAACCTTTTTACAACTTTTTTATGTCCCGGGAACCCATTAGATTCCTACGGAAATAGACATAAACTAGTACATCAAAGAAATGAGCTTCTAATGGAAAATTATTCAAACATGAAAGAAACCAGTTAGAAATATGTCACACATTTCACATCAACACAAATTAATCTAATTAGAAAACTAGCCAACTATATAATCACCCTGTAGATCGTGAAGTATGCGACAAGACTAGAGCTATGCGGTATACACAGGTGGTTCCGCCCCTCGGGATTCCTCGCTTTTTGTGCGGATTCTGTTATAGAAATAACCGTTTCCGAATCGAAAACCGGTAGTCGGTAAACTGTTTTTCTTAGTGTTGAACACTCATGGAATTAACCCCGTATTGTATAAGAATATTTTCAACACACTCGCTCGGAAAGTGACAATTATTGCAAAATTGAAGTCTGATCGTTTCCTCGCAAGTGTGTTGAAATATGTCGTATGACACTCGTGTGCATTGATTTATTACACTCTCGGCTCCCTTATCGCTTTCGCCTGCGGGTTAATAATCAGCACACATGTATCATAATGTTAGCATTAACATTATATTATTTGAATATTATTTAATTTCATACCATTGAATATTGATTAATTATAATTAATTGTCAGCATTATTTATTATGAAAGTGTAAAACGGTTTATTTTGATATTGTGTATTTGAATATCGAGGAATGGCAACACCAGAAAAGTATTATTGTAATAATGGCAGCCATGGACTTTTTGGCGGGAACTGGCAGAGTGACGTAGCATTTTCATTTTTATTTTCATGAATTTGTGTATTTTGAGTTTTATTGTGTATTTTTGGTGGTATTTTACCCAATAAAGATCATCCATGTGCACCAGTGAAGTGAAATGAAATGAATTATGTGTATCGTGACTTTTCAAGTTGTCTCAAAATGTCCGTAAAGAGTTTTAGTACAATGACCACCATTGTAGTAAAACATGACTTTTATGGACGGTGACTGACTGAGGACTATAATGTAGGCATGGCATAAATCACAAGTAGCAGGTGATAAAGAATATGATTCTGTTTTCATATGTCACATCTGTTACCGTCCATGACATAGCCTGTTACATGTTATAAAGAATATTTAAGAATATAAATAAAATGTATGCGACTGAAGGACATTGTATCCATGGTCATGAACAAATTTAAAAAAAAAAAAACTTTATCATTGATTAGCTTTTAAAGAGTATTCAAAAATAAACCTTAAATCAAGTGACATAAAGTGTTAACTTCTTCAACATGTTATGTAGCAGGATAGAAAAATAATTTTTTGCTACGAAAGTATATATAATTTGCATCAGTGATAATTTGACACTTGCGTGCGATACTCGCACATGATTTTGTGAAAAATACCGTCGATCAGCATCGATGACGTAGGTTACAAATCATTGCAAATCATATATCGCAAGTGAAATCATGCTATAAAAAATAATAATATCATCAAATGAGAATTCCTTTAAAGTAGCAATAATTTCCATGCCTACTATAATGTGAAGTGATTTATTGTGACTGGAAACTATAATATAACTCGACACTGGCAGAAATGAGCCCTAATTTGGGCTTGGTTGCCAAAATTAAAAATAAGAAGAATAAGAATGGCGGCCATTGGAGAAAGTGTTTTAATTCATTTTGTGGTAATTACTAAGTTTACCAACGGTGTAAATACAGATTTAGCTTGTTTAAGCCAACTTCTTTTCAGTAAATAAGGGATGGTTAATAATAATGTACTATTATTTTCATTTATCAGATCTCATATCTCATTATAATGAATATTTGTGATTCAACCACGCATGGCCGGCTGAACAGATTTGGACGGAATTAGGGACACATATTGAATAGGGTTCTGGATTGACACATAGAATTCTTTTATCTCGGAAATCATGATGTACCTATATATGATTTTCTGGGTACTTATTGTCCAGATACTTTGGTGTACGCGTGGACCAAGCTACGTTATTGAGAAGAGGGTTGGCGTCCTAGATAGGCGCCTAGATTCCAGAACAAAGGCTTAGCATTACCAGATGGAAGCGGACTGTAGGCAGCAGCAGGAGGCGACTCTGTCGTTGCGTCACTACTGGTTTCTATTACTATGAAGTACATTCCGTAGCTAGCGACACCCACTGCGTTATCACTTTATTTAGCTTAACGACTACCACAATTAAGTGATAACCGGGACCAACGGCTTTACGTGCCTTCCGAAGCAAGGAAACGATTGATTTGAAATACCACTAGGCGGTCACCCATCGAAGTACCCACCCCGACATTGGTAGCTTAACTTTGCCGATCGATTAAGAACTTATCATGCTACACCACGAGCGCTTCAAAGAACGCAGCCTTACAGAATACCGCAGCCAAATAACAATGTTGTGTTGCAAGCGTCCATTGGTATGGCTACGGTAACCGCTTACCATCAAGCGGGTCTTATGCTTGTTTATCTACCTTTGTCGTATAAAAACACACTTAAACATTGATTTTAATTTATATTTAGTACCTAATATTTATTGTAAATCCATGTTAGTTAATTAGATAGATTAGGTAATTTTATTTTATTTTAAATATAAAATTTTATTTGATTAAAATATCATTCCATTTGTTAGCATAGCACAATTTGCACATACAACACTGTATCCCAACCCTAACTGAAGTAAAAGCAAACACAATCCGGTAAGGCGTACATCACTTATCTGGAGATTAGAGGCTGTTTAACAAACAACCCTCCCAGTAAGCCATACCTCATCTTATCTTAACCCTTCGCGAAAGAATCTTTCAGTTTGTATTAACAGCTTATTTTAACTGATGAGATGGTTCCATAAATTGTTGGCTGTAGCTTAGTTTGGGTTACTTTTTTAAGAAAAATGCTTGCCGAACCTAGCACAATGCAAGCACGATTCGCGTAGCGTGGACGGGCTTGCGAGCCTCGAACGAGCGTGATTGTCAGTTTTTTTACCGTACAAAGGGATTCGCATCGTGCTCGTTGTAGGCTCATTGTGGGTTCGTTCGTGGCTCGGCTCGTGCTTGATTCGCGTAGCATGGACGCACCATAAGAAATGTATTCCTTTCAAATTAGTCCAATGCTTATTTTCAATATAAATTTAGTCGCCATCTATCGTGGTTACATCAAAATACCGGCAAATGAAGAGGGCAAAGACAAATTTGACAGCTTTAAATATGTTCTATACTTTTTCAATAATGTTAGAACTAGACTAGACTAAAATTAGTTTAGTGCGATTTACAGCAGAATCTGTTCACATTTACACACTGTACATATTTACATCTAAATCTGAAGATGATGATGATTGGTTAGATTAGGAAGAATTCTAGCTGTATAACAGAATTCAAACTAAACTATTATGGAAATGTTTTGGATCTGGGTATGGATATATGAATAATATTATACCGGTTCCAGATATGAAGTTAATGCAGATAATAATAATAATAATAATTTATTGACACCAAACAACAATATAACAACAATATGTAACAAAAGGTAATTAATTAAGTTTACTTACATAATGTATGTTAACAATGATTAATGATTACTAGCATCTAAACTAGGCCGAGCCTGTATCTTAGATGCTAGTTTCTTCCTAAGACATTATAAATATTTTTAAACATGTTTTTTTTCAATCCTATGACATTTTTAAACAATCCAAAATAGTTTTTATTTTATTTTTTATTGTAGGTAAATTGTTTATAAGTTTTATGCTGCGGGTTAGATGTTTTTACAAATAGTTAATGCAGATATCTGATAGTTTCAGTTACGGATGTTAATTTTTTAGAAAAACGCTATTGATGTCATGTCTCAGATGGAGTCCGCCTCTATACGAAAGTTTTTTTTTAGATATCTTATAGTTTCAGCTCTATCACATCCCTGATTAAAACCATCATTACAATAATCCCTAAGTTCCCTAACACTTCAAATACAATACTTAACAGTGATCGCACAGAACCGCGCAAATCCCACTAATCTCAGTATCGTAATGCAAACGAACCCTAAAGAATCCGCCGCGGAATCCAACCGATTTGATACCCACCCCGCGCGATCTGATCACTGATGCGATTTTCTACCACTTGACGATTCGAAAATCTAATACCAATATACTAAGACCTCCCTCTCCCCCTTCAATATACAGCAAGCTTTTAAAAAAGGGGTGGATGAGTTGTGTTAGAGGGGTCTCCGGTATGTGGTGACGGTATAATTCGAGACTTATACGACACATCGCCACCCCGTTCGTTCTAACCGTTATCCGATCTTTATTTGCGTTTAAAATGTTTGTATTCGGAATTTAAATGTGGATTTTGTTGATTCGATTAATTTGTTTAGTTATACAGCGTGATGGTATTTATCGTGTGTTGGGATGGAAATATTTTTGTTAGAATTCTAAATATGTCTCGTCGAAGTCGAAGCCATTTATTCAGAGAGGTAGAGCATAGCGTTTATTCGCTCAAAGAGCAGCTCGACTGCGGAAGTACCTCCACCTTACAGAATACCGCAGCCAAATAACTTTATGTTGTGTAAAGTTGTGTCCTTGCGCGTGAGTAAGGTCGCCAGAGCTCATAGGGGAGGGGGGAAAAGTCGGTAACGCATGAGCGATGCTTCGTGTGTTGCAAGCGTCCATATGGCTACGGTAACCGCTTACCACCAGGCGGGCCGTATGCTTGTTTACCGACTTAGTCGTATAAAAAAAAAACAGTTTAGGTCATGGTAGGCATAAGATCAAAGCTACTGAATTCATTGTATGTCATTTTTAAAATTACTATCTTTTAATATGGAAGTTATCGCAAAATTGTAACCTTTTCTTTATTTAATAACTTGTGATAACTTCCTTAATAACTATGACAATGAATTCATATTTCTTTTGAAAGATAGTAATTTTAAAAGATGTCATACAATAAATTTGGTAGCTTTGTATAAATAGTACTTATATGTATAGCAGATTTCAAAAAGCATGAGTTCAATATCGAAATAATCATTAAGATTATATCTATATTATAAGGCAATCGTAATAGATTAAGTTTCATAAGACATCGGTAAAAAAAACCTTGTATTGTCATAACATCCTACGTAAAATAGACACACCCTATCAATACCTAAATCCGGATTAATCCGGAATCACCGCTCACTCATTAAAATTATTGGCAATATCCAACTACAGGATGATCCGCAAATACCGCTGTATACTAATCACTCGCCCTAAACGAGCGACAGTATGTTTAATTAACATATACACGCATAGTTGTGCATACTGTTTTGTATGTACTGTGACATCAGGCGACAAGGAACACTTTGAAGCATAGACTAAATTAGCAGCATAGCAGAGAAAGTTTTTTTTTTAAGTAAAACTTATATGGGCGTGATAGGTGTAGAGTGGAGGTGTAATTTGAGTGTTACATTTTATATGTAACGATCTTGCTAAGACACTAGCTTTGACGGGCCAGTTGGCGCAGTTGGTTAAGACTCTGGTAAAGATTCTAGCTATTGCGCTGCAGGTCGTGGGTTTGATTCCCGCACAGGACATGCATTTGTGTGCATGAACATGTCTGCATGTCCTGAGTCTGGGTGTAATTATGTATATTAAGTATGTATTTACAAACAAAAAGTAGTATATGTATTATATCAGTTATCTGGTTTCCATAGTACAAGCTCTGCTTAGTTTGGGATCAGATGACCGTGTGTGAGGAATGTCCCAGGATATTTATTTATTTATTTTATTTACTAGTGTAATGGTGCGTCAACGCTACGCGAACCGAGCACGAGCCGAGCCGCTCTTCTTTCGTCGCTCGCGATGTAAGCCCGAACATACAACGAGCCTATAACACGAGCGCGATGCGAAAAGGGATTCGCACTCTTCTCGCACTTTTTATTACATCAAAACTTTTATTTATGAAAAACTAGCTGTCCCCCGCGGTTTCACCCGCGTTCCCGGGATAAAAAGTAGCCTATGTCCTTCTCCACACCAAATTTCCTGATGATCCGTTGAGTAGTTGAGACGTGAAGGCGTAACAAACAAACAATCATTTACGATTAGGATATTATTAGTTAGGTGTACACATACAAAATACAATGCTTTTGAAAACATTATTTTATTTTTTCATCTGTACGATTTTCTTCTAATTTGATAAGTCACAAAAGATATTAAGTTCTATTCCCAAAGTCCACAGTGTCCGTAGTGTAACTTGTTGCAATAGAGCCCGCCAGTGTTTACTCACTGCCGACAGGTTGGCTCACTAATTTACCGCGGGGTTTGCGGTTCAATCCCGATAATTAACTGCTCGTGTTACTGTTTAGATCACGTTTGATGCCTATTTGTTTCGTATTGATTGATGCATGTATTTGATAATGTTTTGGGCTGTTCATTCATTGATAACAGTCAGCTTCTCAATTTTGACAATCGTTACTGACTTAATAAAAAATATAATAAATATCCTGGGACATTCCTCACACACGGTCATCTGATCCCAAACTAAGCAGAGCTTGTACTATGGAAACCAGATAACTGATATAATACATATACTACTTTTTGTTTGTAAATACATACTTAATATACATACACCCAGACTCAGGACATAACAGACATGTTCATGCACACAAATGCATGTCCTGTGCGGGAATCGAACCCACGACCTGCGGCGCAATAGGTGGAATATTTACCAGAGTCTTAACCAACTGCGCCAACTGGCTCGTCGTCTTGACATTACATCATCATCTTCACTGTCGGACGTAGACATCACAATATTGATAAAGCAAATGTGCTGTTCAAAATCTGAAAAGCCTTTAAAGCCAGACTGTAAAGCATATATTGACACTGCATCCTATATATATCTAGATTGTATCATAGTTCATCCTATAGGATTGCGAGGTAGAGAGGATTATAGGAGGTTGGTCGGATCATCCCTTTATAGGATAAAATGTCGATTGGTTCCGGTAGGATCAAAGCTTTGGCGATTAAAAACTATTGAAGGATCCGATGCGTGCGTAAGCGGATCCGGAATGGTCGGATTAACTCATTAACTCGTACGTGGAAAGTGTTGTAACGTGTGGCTTAATAGGTCTTATGAAAATCTGAATAGTCCGGGGTCCGCTATATACTATACCTTGGAAACAAATCTGATACTTTCTCGGTCTATGTTTGACCCAGTTATCGGCCCGAGTTAAAGATTCCATAAAAATAATCTTGCCGATGATCGGTAGAAAACGCCACTCGAGGATATTTTCTATATTATGGTGCGTCCATGCTTGGCGAACAGAGCACGAGTCGAGCCACGAACGAGCACACTGCGAGCACAATTCGCGTAGCGTAGACGGGCTTGCGAGCCTCGAACGAGCGCGATTGTCAGTTTTTCACATAGGGATTCGCATCGTGATCGTTGTAGGCTAGTTGTAGGTTCGTTCGTGGCTCGGCTCGTGCTCGATTCGCGTAGCATGGACGCACCATTAGATTATATCAAATAAATATGTCGACCACCGACTCAAATCGAAATCTTCCATATCATCATAGGCCATCATAGGATATACTTTCACCACATCGGCCCAAAAGAAGGATAAACCCAACCAAAACTTCTGAAATATCTCCTCAAAACGCATAATATCCCCATTTTAATCACCCGTAGCTACATCGTAGCTAACAAGCTACGGCGTAGAGCCTCTACGTAAATCACTACATACAGTTCATTCGTAGGTCGGTCGAGATCAAAGCGAATGTATGAAAGGCATGTTTTCACAGAGGAGGTCCGCTTTCAGAGGTCCCACTCTAATGAGGGCGGCACTCAGAGGGCTGAGTAATGTTTGCTTGTGTTTTTTTGTCGCGTTTGTTTGTTTGATGTACTGTTGTGTAGTGGGGAAAGAGTACTTAATGAGACTGCTGTCAAATTTGTTTGTATAAAAAGAAACAAATATGTCCGAATAAACAAACGGTATCCGATAATAATCAAAATATTTATTATAAAGTTTGTTTTTTTAAATCGTCTTTATTTACAACAAATATGTACAAAATACAATCTATATATAGAACATTTCCTCAAGCCTGCCAAGGTTCCCAGAAGGCTGGCAAAGTTTCCTCTTTGGATAGCCAAGCTGACGCGTTGGCGGAAAAAGCTCCCCGCCCGCTGGTCTCCGGAGGTCTCGATCAATTTTGATGACGAGTTTGTTTAAAAGATGTCGTATGAAAATTATTGTAAATCACTTTATTTTGATTCAAAAACATTTTGATCTTGTTTTTAATTGGGTTTGATCACAGTTCGAAAGTAGTAAGTACCACAGAACATGAAACGGACTACTTAACTAAACTACCTTTCATTCAAAAATCGCCATTATATTAAAATCTCAACCTTAAACTAAACCATAGACTATCTAGCATACTCTTTCAACTATATATCTTCAAAACAGGTACGTTCTCACATCATCAGATACGCCTCGGCCCCGGCATATTTCCAACATATGATAGCGGTAAGAAATACCTTTCCGTCTTGCGCGTCCTGAAAATCAATACAGAGGCTGCCGGTCCTGCGTCCCACTCCCCTTTGATAGGGTTACCATGATTTTTTATTGTTTTTTGTACTTTTTTAAATTTAAAATTTGATAAGTATTGATGGAATTAAACAGCTATGAGTGAACTGCTGTTCATACGGATTAAGTAATTGAAGTTATTTGGGTCATTTTCTTTTCCACCGGCAGTAAACCGAAATATCTCTGAATTTGTATTTTTGAAATATCGATTATTAATTATTGTATGAGAGAGGTAGAGCATAGCGTTTATTCGCTCAAAGAGCGGCTCGACTGGGGAAGTACCTCCACCTTACAGAATACCGCAGCCAAATAATTTTATGTTCTTTAAAGTTGTGTTCCTGCGAGGAAGGATGCCAGAGCTCATAGGGGAGGGGGGAAAGGTAACGCGTGAGCGATGCTTCTTGTGTAGCAAGCGTCTATATGGCTACGGTAACCGATTACCATAAGGCGGGCCGTATGCTTGTTTACCGACTGAGTTGTATAAAAAAAATATGTTTTAATATTTATTTTTTATAAACGTTGCATGTATTTTTTATTAGGTCTAATTAATGCTTCATTCCCTGCCGATAATGTGTTTTCCAGAGAATAATGTGTCAGAGTGGCCGTTTTTAGCGGAGACCACATTTTGGATTACACTCTGCCACGCTATTATATGAAAAGTAAACTTATAATAAAATACTTGCTAGAGAAAGTTAAAGAGTAGTTTATTCCTAAAAGGTATATAAATATATGGACGTGTATTCAAACACTAAATTTCAATAACGATGAAGACAGGCGACTGTCGGTAGAAAAGAAGAACGAACCATTTAACTTATCTTCGCTGCCAGCCTTCTGGGAACCATTGTCGTTAATCGGAAGCAGCGGCAGGCTTGAGGAAATTTTCTATATATAATAGATTGTATTTTGTAAATATAGATTATACTTATTGATTTATTGGATTTATCCCTTTTTGATACATTTTGTAGCTGATTTACGTATTTTTTCCATAGTTCATTTTAATTGGAATTTACAAAAATAACTTTAAAAAATAATGCATCGACAAAACTTTTTGTTAAATTATTTACATCTCGTAATAAAAGGCCTGAAAGTACAAGAACTAATGTTCTGGAAATTGAAGAAATATGAAAAATCTTTATAAATATATTCAAGAAACTGACGAGTGAGTATGGTAGCCCTACCTGTCCTCTCCTGGCTTCACCCCTCTTCAGCTTTTGCGTCTGCCTTGACTTTTGTTTCGGTCTATTTGAGGTCAGGGCTGACTTGCAGATTTCGAAGATATTTAAGGCAATGTTTAAGCAGGCAGTGTTTTAAGGCCTGTATGTTTGTAAAGGGTGTTCCTTTACCATTTTAACCGACTGCGATGAAATTATGGTGAGTTGAAAAAAAAATGGCTGCGCCCGTCATGTATTAGCTCGCTCAATGTTTCTATTGCTCATAACTATACGACCTCAAAAAGAACTGAATTATTTTGAAATTGGAACATTTACTTCACAGACCATAGAGACTATGACATGTCGAGCTGTATGAAGTAATTACGCAAGGGCACAGGGCGTAACCCCACGTCATTGGCGGGGTCACGACCCCGCGGCGTTCCGCCATTGGTCCAAATCAAACCACCCACCGCGTTCTAAATACGAATATTCGATGAGTACTGTAATTTCAGCGGCTTCTTTTTTTTTACGTCCTATTAGTATTCGTATGGTTTTAACACCTTTTTAATCTGCTTTGGAACTGTCATTGCCTACACATCAAAAAAGTATTAATATAGTCGAAACACAAAAGTGTTTTTGTTGGTTTGACATACACTCAGACCGTTTAGGCCCTCATAAAACACCTAGGAACTGGAGCTAACGCGCTTGAATTCGCCGCGAAAAGCGCTAGTGTAAAGTGAGGTCTCTTTAAATCAAAAAGACATTTATTCAGTTTAGGACCTGGTAAAGCTCTTATGAACGTTAAGTTGGTACATACGGTTGAATTTACCACCGGTTCGGGCAAGAAACTCGAACATCGAATGTACTGAATACTTACTGTTTGCAAGCTTTTCATCGTGCCTTTTACAAATTTTATTCATGATTTTTGTAAAGATTGTGCCTGATATATGGCAGACATGCGCTACCAACAATGTTTTAGGCGAGTTCTGACTTTACAAAACGTATTTCTTCCTGTTTTCGGAACAAACATTTTTTTTATTCGGTAATTAATCTATTACATTGGCCCTGCCAACATTGACTCTACCGAATGCCATTCATACGAGGAACATGTACAGTCTTATTACATGAGATGGTTTAGGTCAAGTCTAGTAAATCCCAGGTTTTAAATATATCCGTCACTTTGTAAAATCACATAAAGAACCTGCCAAGTGCGAGTCGTACAATATTAACTAACTCAACTAAATTATGAAAAATTTACGCCAAAAAAAACATTTCTGGCATGGGCGTCCCCTTTAATTTATAACTTTTATTTTGTTGTTATAACGGCAATGGAAATACACATCCTCGGTAAATTTCTGCTCCTATTACGGTTCATGAGATACAGCCCACTGACAGATAGATGGACGGACGGACTGACGGACATCGGAGTCTTAGTAATAGGGTCCTACTTGGCACCTTTCGGGTACGGAACCCAAAGAACGGGGCCATTAAAACATGACTTGACATCATTTCATCTAACTTATTATATCCTCTCGATCATGTCTTGTCATCTTCATATGTATCTCTACATCTTTTATCTCTCTCACACCATAAAATAAACAACCATTATCAGACTATATATTTTTTTACGTCGCCACTTCACTTCAATCCGTAGATAAGGAGTGACGAGCGATGCCCATGGGAGCGTTTCCCTTAACTCGACGGTTTTAAGGGCCCATGGTGAAATGGCCTACGTGTTAAATGTGGGTAGATATCATTTTATTGATGTATTAAGTTTTTTCCCGCTTTTTTTGGTTTTTTTTTCTATGTATAGTACCTAAGTCGTGCTCAAAGAGCATCAAGCGTCGTCTATTTATGCATTAATATTAATTTATCTTACTTCAATCGCTTATTTAATTCTGCACTGTACATTCGTCCGTGATCACTAGAGGTGCCAGCTGAAAGTCAGCGCTGTTGATTTCAGCAGCACATGCTGAGCTGGCTCCTTTTTTTAACAGCACACCCATCTAACGGTGAAGCGAGAAATGTAATTTTATATTCTTGTTTTTTTCCAAGTACCTACCTTTTTACTTTATTATTTGTCAAATGTGCCTATATATATATGTAAACCTAGTTATATATACGTTTCTTGCTGTTTTGTTTTTGTTCATTCTTTTATTCGTGCTGCTAAATAAAAATATTTTTCTTTCTTTCTTTCTTTCAAGATGTTCAGTTTTTTTTTTATTTTGTCTGCAATCTCAATATGTTAAGTGGTGATGTGGCCGAAGGTGGTAAGCACACAAAGCCTACAAGAAACTGGCTCTCAATTGCAGCTGTCGAACACACCGATAGGTGCTTGTCGACAAATTTTCAACTTGAGGGTGGTAGCTAGCCAGATGGGTACTAAAATGTACCTATATTATACCTATAGCACATATACATATAGAGGTAGTATATGGATTCATCACGATGTTTTCCATCACTGAAAGCTCAATCTTGCTGTTGGATTCGAACCCGCGACCTTTGTCACAGCCTTCGACGTCACTACCACTGTGCCATCATCGCTATAACCCGTCTCTTCCTTAATGCGAGTATAAACAGATTGTTAAAAATATATTGAAAATGTGTTACCTTTCTGAGTTTCTTGCCGGATTCTTCTCAGTTGAAGGCCGACTTCCCAACCGGGTGCTAACCTCAGCAAATTTGAACTTCGTAAGTTTATGTGGTTTGGATTAGTCATGCTGAACAACTTTTACTATGGGACCAAAACTGAATTATCAAAAATTTTTTTTTACTTTTCGTACATTAGGATCAAGGTTGACATTTTGTATGAAAAGTTGATTTTTTTTTTTGAGAATTCGCTATTTAGGTCGTAATTCCTATTTCCCTTGGTCACGCCATCACGATTTTTTTGTTGTTTGTTATTGTCAGGAGAAGTTTCTTATGAATGAAAAACATAAGAAAGTTGCGAGGGTAGGGTAGGGTAGGGTAGGGGTAGTGGTAGGGTAGTGTAGGTTAGGGTATAGGTTAGTAGGACACCACGCGAAGGAAGTCGTGCCGGGCAGCTAGTACAAATATAAAATTATCTCTTCCGCGATCTATGCGCTCAGTACCTACTACCTACTTAAAAAGTAGATTACTGTAATGGATATACACTTTCGACTACATCATGTATAATGATTGCAGTGTACAACATACTGCCTTATTCATCATCATCATCAGCCTATGATGTCCCACTACTGAGCACATGCCTCCTTTCACAAATCAGGGTCAAAGGGAATGGGCAGATACTCGACCACGCGTGCCCACTGCGAATCGGTGGAGGTAGGCTAGTGGTCAACCTACTGTTGGAGTTTTCACTCCGTCTAGAAGGCTGCCAACTAGCTTTACGACTATCACAATTAAGTGATAACCGGGACCAACGGCTTTACGTGCCTTCCAAAACACGGAAACGCTCGATTTGAAATATCACTAGGCGATCACCCATCCAGTTACCGACCACGACGGTGGTAGCTTAACTTGCCGATCGATTAAGAACGGCTTATCATGGTACACCACGAGCGCTTCTGTCTTATTACAATGTAGTAAAACTCAGAAAAAATACCCCAGATTTTAAGATAGCTCCGACCCGCCCCCTGCTAGTATTTTATAAGACGTTTAAAGTGACGGATATATTTAAAACTAGACTAGACTTAGGTTTCGCTAGACTTGCTTTGAACCGTATCACATAATAAGATGGTTCAAGTTTCTAGATTTAGACCCCGCCAGTTTCTCCTTTTATATATGTAATCGTAAAGATAGATTTTCGAATTCAGTTTTGATTGGCCATTACGAAAATCTAGCCACAAGACCGCCTGGCCACTAACTTTAAGAACCCTGACTTCAAATTGTATTTGAAAATAGACTTCATCTATGCTTAAGTATATGAATATCACGACATATGTTAATGTAAAGAACATACATACTTACACATACTCCAGTTTCAATACAACTTACGTAGGTATATGATCTCACATCCTTATCGCGTCTGATAAGGATGAAGTAAACAGAGCGCATTTATAATGTACATTATATCTCTTCAATGACATGTCATGTTTTAAACTATACGTTATCTGTTACAATTTATGTGACGTCTTGTTCTTGGAAGGGTGTCTCCCATGTATCTGTAATTTTTTTTTATAATTTTTAATGTATCTGTAATTTTTTTTAAGAATATTTATAAAAAAGTAGTTAAGGTGGATCCCTATTTTGAATTTACTACGCCAATTTCAAACGTCTATTACATTAAATTTTAAGGGTTCCCTAAAAATGAAGATCCCTATTGAGGACATTCGTAGAAGAACTAAAACGACGGACATAGCTCCTAGAATTAGTAAGCTGAAGTGGCAATGGCAGGCCGCATCGCTCGAAGAGCCGATAACCGATGGGAAGAAAGGTTCTCGAGTGGTGACGACCTCCCACCAGGTGGACCGACGACTGTCAGAGTCACTTGGCGCCATTGGATGCAAGCGGCCCAAAACCGTTCCAAGTGGAAAACAATGGGGGATAGCAGCCTAGGGATGTCCACTGCTGAACATGGCCTATGTTCAGCAGTGGACATCCCTAGGCTGCTATGATGATGATGACCCCAAAGGGTGCTAAACGAGATTCTATTCATAAGCCTCCGCTATCCGTCTGTCCGTCTGTCTGTTGAAATGTTCACAGAATATGTATTTCTATTTCCCGTATAACAACGAAATAATAAAAATGAAATAAAATTAATGGAAATACAAGAAACGTCTTCTTATGATATTTTTTTGTTATTTTCTTTTTAAATATATTTATTTACGATAATAACAATTTACATGTATATTTTATAGCCTTCACGGAAGCCTCGAGGGCTTATCTGTGTAGGCCGTTGCGTCGGCAAATAAGAGAGATAAGATACTATTCATTTCATAGTCAATTTGAGGTAGTTATTATTGCACGGAACCCTCCGGTTTTTGATTTGCGCATGGTAGTTTGGCAATGGATTAATTTTACATTAACCGCATTAAAGAACACATTATTACACTTATTCCTCATTTACAAATGTCCGTTTTTTATAAGGAACCAGCTTATACTTTAAAATGTATGTTTTAAAAACTTTATTCATACATAAAATAACCCATTGCCATGTGATTAATAAAAATGCAAGAATATCTACATGATGAGTTTTAAGAATTAATTATTTTGTCTTGAGTCGTAAAAAAACCATTGTCATACGACATTGGATGGAGTTAAACACCCGATAAACTTTGACTCTCGCGTTTTGCTGTTATCTGTATATAATTATTATACCTAACTTATTTTAATGAGGGTAAGTTGTTGGTATATGGCAATATGGTCATTATTGCATATTACATAAGAACAAAAATTTTATACTTACCGTTTAGTTTTAACCTTCACAACTTTTGATAAAATTAGAGGAATTTGTAAAAAAAAATACAGCAAATATTTTGTTCAGTTTTTTATTCAAATTATCATCCGAGAAATCCCTGAAATCGTGAAAATAATTTCAAACATTTCAACTTAAAATCGACAAACCTCGTTAAAAATGTATGAAAAAATAGTAGGCAGTTTATGAAACTAAATGGGGTTATTTAACTACGAATGTGCGCTTTAAAAACCGAGTCATAGGGGATGATTTGAATAGTAGGTATTATTACTGTATGTTTAGTTTCATATACTACTTTATCTAAACTCATGTACCTACCTACCTACCTCATAGTAAAGTACCTATCTATATAAAATTTAAAAAAAGGAAAATTAAAAGAATATCATAATTGATTTGAATCCTGGCATTATTTTAATAAAGAAAGTGTAATAATAAAACGTTTTTTAAGAGGCACTAGAGAAATGTGACATGTGATCATATGCCAAGCACTTTTTGAATTTATGATTAGAATTTTCCAATGAGTGTTGATTATTTTCGCTATTTTCAAAATAAAAGTTCTTCAACGTGACGTTTAAAAATATGCCATAATAAGTTGCCAACCAATATAAATTGCCTCCATTGATACATTTTAGTAGGATTTACAAAACAAATTGTTAAATCAGCAAGACAATTTTCAAATTGCTACAGAAACAATTGCACTATTTCACTACAATCATACATTTACTTTAGCCCTATTATTTGAAGCACTTTCAGTGTTCTAGCTCAAGATTATTCGCATAATTGTATATTTGTTCTAACTCAGTATTTGAAACATAGGTACTTGGGGGCTAAAAAGGAAGCTAAAGCAATATTGCTACGCAATAAATTTTTTCGAATTCTCGACAGATTCTTAGTGATTCCAATATGTTTTGGTAAAATAGTTACTCATTATATACAATTCAATTCATTAAAAGATTTGGAATTCATGAATTGCATATGATCTGCTTTAAATTCGAAAAAATGAATTGCGTTAGCAATATTGCTTAGCTTCCTTTTTAGGGGGCCTTATTAAATGTTGTATTTTCGCCTTTGCACCTCTTAATGCAATCTTTGGTATCATACGTATTCAAAATCAAAAAATCAAAATCATTAAGTCATGCCCCGCATGAGCCTGCTTCTGAAGGCAGACAGACAAGACAGTGCTGACGAGACCTCAGATCCGTACATCTTCGGATTCTTTACACTAGCTTTTATCATCTCTGTAGACAGTACGAGGCAGAGAACAGACACTGGGAGCGTAATATATCAATTATCTTCTCAGAAAATGATCAGTTACTACTTTTTGGATAAGTCCTTTCCTTCCTCCTCCAATATCATTGTTCCTCTTGCTCTTTATCGTTCCATTTGCTGCAGTCCAATGTCCAACGCAGTATCACTCCTTATAAATGATACTTCCCATTTGAATCATATCACTTCACATGTGAGACAGGAACTTCTCGAACTACATATCACTTCCCAATCAAAAAGTATTCGTCTTCCTCACACTTTCACTGAAATATGTCCCAAAAGTCCTTGAGCAACCACTTTCAGAGTTAGTCATAAAGTAACTGGATCTACCAGTCGTTATAGTGCTGCTTTTATATAGGTAACCTTTCAGCCTGGCCCTATAATATTGGCCTAGGGTTAAACGATACACTTTTGAGGCAAGATGACATTCGTATCACGGAGACTCACCCCCGGGTCATTGTACAGTGAATGTATTGTTCAATGATAAATAATTCTGTTGGATTTTTATATAGCTTCAAATGTGTGGGTTGTCTGTAGCGAGTTTGTTTTGGAAGATATCTATTTGCTGTAATACAAGACGATAGACGCACGTTTATAATATAGAACCTTCACAATTCTAAGCCGTAACGCACGACGCGCAAAAGTCCGGCGCACATCCCTTTTTAGCCGACGAAAAAACGGAGGAGGTTTACAAGTCGACGCGTAATGTATGTTTTTTTTTATTATTGTTTTTGTTAATCTATGATGGTGTCGATGTTGTTAAGAAGGATAAGAATGTAATGTGTAAACTACGAATAAAGTGATAGAAAAAATGTTGTTTCTGATTATTTCCTGTATTACACTACACTTGTCTAAAAAGCTATCAAATTGTATAACTGTGAATAGCCTAATATTTTGGTAACAGAAAATTGACAAGAAAACCGCCGAAACTGTGCTTAGTGGCAGATTTTTATCTTGGTTTTAGCTGGCCAGTATGTAATGTACCCGTTATTTCAATTGAAACAATATTTATGAAGCGAATAACCACTCACTCACTAATCACGATATCTCTGAAGGGCTTGCATAAAAATGAAGTTTTTTTCCACAAATTGCCTATTGAAATATTTCCACCCAATCTTATAAAAAGTTGCAAAAAGCCAACGGCACGTGGTGTTCCCAGGCGGTCACCCATCCAAGTACTGACCACGCCCGACGTTGCTTAACTTCGGTGATCGGACGAGAACCGGTGTTTTCAACGTGGTATGGACGTTGGCGACCTCACAACTCAATTATACCACCTTAATCCATTTTATGACGTCATGACATTTAAATAAAAACAGTTATGGTTTCTATAGACTGGGCAGTGGGCACCTACTCAAATATTTCTTTATATCTTTGAAATAAATAAATGCAAAAAGCCAACGGCACGTGGTGTTCCCAGGCGGTCACCCATCCAAGTACTGACCACGCCCGACGTTGCTTATCTTCGGTGATCGGACGAGAACCGGTGTTTTCAACGTGGTATGGACGTTGGCGACTATTCAACTCAATTATATGATCAAAATCCATGTTATGACGTCATGACGTTTAATTAAAAATAGTTTCTATAGACTGGGCACCTACTCATATATTTCTTTAAATCTTTGAAATAAATAAATGCAAAAAGCCAACGGCACGTGGTGTTCCCAGGCGGTCACCCATCCAAGTACTGACCACGCCCGACGTTGCTTAACTTCGGTGATCGGACGAGAACCGGTGTTTTCAACGTGGTATGGACGTTGGCGACCTCGCTACTCAATTATACCAACTTAATCCATTTTATGACGTCATGACATTTAAATAAAAACAGTTTCTATAGACTGGGCAGTGGGCACCTACTCAAATATTTCTTTATATCTTTGAAATAAATAAATGCAAAAAGCCAACGGCACGTGGTGTTCCCAGGCGGTCACCCATCCAAGTACTGACCACGCCCGACGTTGCTTAACTTCGGTGATCGGACGAGAACCGGTGTTTTCAACGTGGTATGGACGTTGGCGACCTCGCTACTCAATTATACCAACTTAATCCATTTTATGACGTCATGACATTTAAATAAAAACAGTTTCTATAGACTGGGCAGTGGGCACCTACTCAAATATTTCTTTATATCTTTGAAATAGGGTTTCGTTCCCGGGTCCCGGGAATCGTGAATTCCCGGGAAATACGTCGTTCCCGAAGTCGGGTTTTTTTTTGGGATTTCCCGGGAATTCCCGGGAATTTCTTTATGAGATTGAATGCTCTAAACACTGCAGATATATGGGTCAAAATTAACGAAAAACCTTTGAAACACAAATATGTTGCATACGTTCTTAAAACAAATGTCGATATCCACCGAAATCGAACGAACTGAACTACAAGCTTATGAGAAATCGCTGAAAGGAACTGTAGGAAGTGTGTATTTATTCATTTATTTATTTATTAAGGAAGGAGTATTTGTGGACATAACGTTTTTTTCTTATAAATATTTCAAGTTCTCCGAAAATACTATCTATCGATATATATATTGTAATCTATCAAAAGTCAAGTATTTTGTAAAACAGTCCAATTATTCTATACTATATATACTATAATAATATTATAAAGAGGAAAGATTTGATTGTTTGTTTTTTTGTTTTCATTGACCGATTTGAAAAATTCTGTCACTGTAGGGAAGCTGCACTATCCCCGGTTGACATAGGCTATATTTTATTTTCAAAAAAAATTTGGGATCCTTACTAAAACTCCAATAATGTAACACAAGGTGTAAAAAATTACCTAAAATATTCATTACATCGCGTGCGCTGTGAAAACTATTGATGATAGAATAAAATTATGTACTACGACTTTGTAGAACACATTATTATTTACAAAAAGTCCGCGATACCATAACTAACTATTATAACTGTGGCATAACTAATAGTTAGACACTATTAGTTATGCCACAATAAGTGTTTTTCTATTTTAATTTTTTTATTGAAATGCCGCCTCTACTAATGGTATGGTGCTATTTGTATCTTGGTATTAATCCTTATCAAAATAAATTACTTCATATTCAAGACTGCTTCAATACCTTTATATAACTTTTTGAATTATTCAATTCGGACATTCAATTCAAAAGATATCACGAGTTTAAAAATATAAGTATTAGCAGAAAAATCGCGTCACTGGGGTTTGGGCCGTACGGGCGCGGGCGTCAATCTCTTTGCGTGTGGCTCAGTGTTTGTAAAAAACGGCTTGACTGATTCTTATAAAATTTTGTGTATATAGGTCTGAGAATAGGACGTAAACTATTTTTCATACCCGTAGGGTAGGGTAGGGTAAGGTAGGGTGGATAGAGTAGGGTAGGGTAGGGTAGCAGCACAGGGTAGGGTAGCACCACAAGGTAGGGTAGTACCACAGGGTAGGGTAGCACCACGCGAACGAAGTCACGCCGGGCAGCTAGTTTTAAATATATATTTTTGGAGGTAAAGCTTATCAGCGCTTTTGCATTTAAAAAAATCAATATTGCCGAAAATGCATATTTTTTAAATAAAAAGTATTATTATTTTTACCGACCAAAATTCAAGTAAAACACATCATCATCATCATATCAGCCTAAGGATGTCCGCTGCTGAACAAAGACCTCCCCCATTAACTTCCACTTCGAAAATTTTGGGCCGCTTGCATCCAGCGGCGCCCAGCGACTCTGACTTGGTGGTCGATACGTCTGGTGGGAGGTCGTCCCTAACGGCGCTTTCCTGTACGTGGTCGCCACTCGCGTCGTCTTCGAGCGATGTGGCCTGCCCATTGCTATCACATCAGCTTACTATCACTACGAGCTATATCGGTAATTTTTGTTCTCCTACGAATGTCGTGGTTTCCCTGTCTCGTAGAGAAATTCCGAGCATAGTTCGCTCCTTGTGAATTAGTAAATTCTTATTTTAACACATGCTCGTAATTTGACATTTATTGCACCGTTGTTTAGTATCATAATGTAGCTTATGACGTACTAGTGCTTTTTAATTTACATTACCGCACAGTTTTATGATAGGTATAATCCCGATTATGTTAAGTTTGTAACTCAATGCTATTGTGCGTAGACGAAGCATTCTTAATTTAAACGGTTAAAACAGTTTTGCTGTCAAAAAAGAACTTGCGTGCCATATTTGTTGACGTTCTCATTGACTATTATCAAAAAATCTAGTTAAAAAAATACAAGTTTGTTATTTCCTCCCAAGTGTGTTGAAAAACGTCATATGACACGCGTGTGCATTGATCATTACACTCTCGGGTTCCTTTGCTTAATAGGCACCGTCTCGTGTGTGATTACCAACTTTGCACACGTCTCATAATGCACAATTATTTACTTCTGAGACAAATAAATTGCTAATTTAATTAAATTACGTGGTTTACTTGACTTTATATACGTTAAAATAACAAAACTAACAACTTTTAAAAATTTCCCGGGAATCGGGAATTCCCGGGAAGTCATTTTTTTCATTCCCGGGTCCCGGGAATGGAAAAAGGTCGGGAAAAACGAAACCCTACTTTGAAATAAATAAATGCAAAAAGCCAACGGCACATGGTGTTCCCAGGCGGTCACCCATCCAAGTACTGACCACGCCCGACGTTGCTTAACTTCGGTGATCGGACGAGAACCGGTGTTTTCAACGTGGTATGGACGTTGGCGACGATTTAGTTGAATTTTAGTTACATAACCCATTATAATGTAGTTATGACACAGGTTAGAAAATATTTCTCGGACACCTTTTGAAATACTAGGGCCAACAGTACTTCATGCGCAATGTAAGTACAATTCTTTGTCTGACGTAAAGAACGTTTCAGCAAAAAAAAAAACAGCGTCATCTAGTGTATAGTACGTAAATAACACATTCAAATTACCACACGACATTTCTACCCACGTGACGTGAGTTATGAATTTAATTTTATTTTATTCAACTTGGTAGCGTGGCGATAAATTGCAATAATATATTATTATAATGCTATATCTATAGCTTAAACACAGCGCCATCTAGTGTATAGTTGGTATATTATACATTGAAATTACCATAAATTACCATAGGTTCTCAATATAATTTGATTTTATTCAACTAGGTGGCGCGTGGCGTGGCGATAATTCAGGTACACGCAATAATAAACTAGCTTGAAGCATAGAGTAATTTATAATATTTTACTACGCTTGAAGTGTCTCCGTCACGCCACCTAGTTGAATCAAATCAAATTATATTCAGAACTCACATGGGTAGAAATTTAATGTCGTGAGGTAATTTTCTGGTAATGTCAATGTGTACTATACACTAGATGGCGCTTTTTTTATAAGATACAATTGAATCCCTAAAACACTTTAATCTGTGGTAAAACTACTCTGCTGAAACGTTCCTTGGAAAAAGAATTGTACTTACATTGCGCATGAAGTACTGTTTTTCATTGTATTTCAAAAGGTGTCCGAGGAATATTTTCTAACTTGTGTCATAACTACATTATAATGGGTTATGTAACTAAAATTCAACTAAGTCGTCGCCAACGTCCATACCACGTTGAAAACACCGGTTCTCGTCCGATCACCGAAGTTAAGCAACGTCGGGCGTGGTCAGTACTTGGATGGGTGACCGCCTGGGAACACCACGTGCCGTTGGCTTTTTGCATTTATTTATTTCAAAGATATAAAGAAATATTTGAGTAGGTGCCCACTGCCCAGTCTATAGAAACTGTTTTTATTTAAATGTCATGACGTCATAAAATGGATTAAGTTGGTATAATTGAGTAGCGAGGTCGCCAACGTCCATACCACGTTGAAAACACCGGTTCTCGTCCGATCACCGAAGTTAAGCAACGTCGGGCGTGGTCAGTACTTGGATGGGTGACCGCCTGGGAACACCACGTGCCGTTGGCTTTTTGCATTTATTTATTTCAAAGATTTAAAGAAATATATGAGTAGGTGCCCAGTCTATAGAAACTATTTTTAATTAAACGTCATGACGTCATAACATGGATTTTGATCATATAATTGAGTTGAATAGTCGCCAACGTCCATACCACGTTGAAAACACCGGTTCTCGTCCGATCACCGAAGTTAAGCAACGTCGGGCGTGGTCAGTACTTGGATGGGTGACCGCCTGGGAACACCACGTGCCGTTGGCTTTTTGCATCTATTTATTTCAAAGATTTATAGAAATATTTGAGTAGGTGCCCAGTCTATAGAAACTGTTTTTATTTAAATGTCATGACGTCATAAAATGGATTCAGGTGGTATAATTGAGTTGTCAGCTCGCCAACGTCCATACCACGTTGAAAACACCGGTTCTCGTCCGATCACCGAAGTTAAGCAACGTCGGGCGTGGTCAGTACTTGGATGGGTGACCGCCTGGGAACACCACGTGCCGTTGGCTTATTGCATTTATTTATTTCAAAGATATAAAGAAATATTTGAGTAGGTGCCCACTGCCCAGTCTATAGAAACCATAACTGTTTTTATTTAAATGTCATGACGTCATAAAATGGATTAAGGTGGTATAATTGAGTTGTGAGGTCGCCAACGTCCATACCACGTTGAAAACACCGGTTCTCGTCCGATCACCGAAGTTAAGCAACGTCGGGCGTGGTCAGTACTTGGATGGGTGACCGCCTGGGAACACCACGTGCCGTTGGCTTTTTGCAACTTTTTATAAGATTGGGTGGAAATATTTCAATAGGCAATTTGTGGAAAAAAACTTCATTTTTATGCAAGCCCTTCAGAGATTTCGTGATTAGTGAGTGAGTGGGAAATAACGGGTACATTACATACTGGCCAGCTAAAACCAAGATAAAAATCTGCCACTAAGCACAGTTTCGGCGGTTTTCTAGTAAATTTTCTGTTACCAAAATATTAGGCTATTCACAGTTATACAATTTGATAGCTTTTTAGACAAGTCTAGTGTAATACAGGAAATAATCAGAAACAACATTTTTTCTATCACTTTATTCGTAGTTTACACATTACATTCTTATCCTTCTTAACAACATCGACACCATCATAGATTAACAAAAACAATAATAAAAAAATGCAACACAAAATGTACGTGCTTCTGAAACAAAGTTACAGACTAAAAAAATGCTTTATTCAGTAAAGGACACTTTGAAGAAAAAGTTCTATTTCCTATGAGCACAAACAATAAAACATAACATAAAAAGCGTTTCCAAATATTATAACTATAAAAGACATCACTTGTTTACTCCATTATCTTCTTATGATACAACAATATTGATACAAAATTTTGTTAACTGAATGCTGACTTTGAAGCACCTATTGTAAGAGGTTCTAATTAGATAAAAGGAAAAGTACCACAACGTATTATGCAGTGATACAGTTCAATATTGCATTACCATGTAGAAGTACGAAATAAACTGTAGATTTAAGTCTAAACTTATATTCACTAACAAGTTTCGACACAACGTGGAACGAAGTTCAATATAAATTCAGTAAACCAGTGTGTGCGGTGCTTTAGGAGTGTATGAATGAGACAGCCGTATAATTCCGTCTCAAACGTCATCCGGCAAACATCTGAGTCACTGAGCTGCACTTGAGAGCAAGTTTCCTTGTTTGCTTTGTGGTTACCACCTTCGATCAAAACACCACTTACTATGGTGAGATTGTGGTCAAACACAGGCCTGACAAATTGCTGATCGGATTTGTATTAAAATTGGGATACTTAGGCCTGTATTATAGAACGAGATCAACTCAGATCAAGACACAAGAATACATTGTGATAATCGAAAATAAACCTAATGTAATCGGTGCAGATTCCCAATTCAATTGCTTTAACTTCTAATAAGTTTTTCTAATACTTTTCCAGTTACATATTTGTGTTTCAAGGGGTACTATAATAGTCTGGATATGGGCATTGTTTTCGTCCCAGAAAAACTATCGATTGGCTCAAAATGCAAGGAAATTCCTCCCTCCGCACAGCACATGTGCCATCTTACTACTACACAAATTTCGAGCATCAAAAAATTGCTCATTAGAGCCGTTTATACCATATCACCAAGAAAACTTGTACAATCAGTACATACATCTAGATTTGTTAGCTCAGAAATATACTTTCATAAAGATACTTATAGTATTAACTAAAGTTATTGAAAACATCGATACCTTATATTATATTTACATATCAGATCATGTAGTATTTTAAGTGGTAAAATTGGAATTAAATTTTCTTCTAGGTTCTGTGTCTTGGACAAATTATCACCACAGTGATTAGCCAAAGACAAGGTAGAAGATATATAAATTCCTCTTTATGACATAATTTCAAAAGAGTTACCTTAAAACTAATTTGTAATTCTACACATTTCTTAAAATTATTCATAATTAAGCATACATTATATTTTCAAACTTAAGGCGTCAACCAATAATAGAAGACTCCTTTTCATACATTTGCTTCGTTTCGCTATACTTCACTTAACTTATGGATAAACCCTCATTACAAGTAACATCTTTCTAATTTTAACCAATAACTTTTTACAATTTGACGTCCTTCAATACTGTTTAAAAATCCATGATTAAATTATCATAGACAAAAATCTTTAGCAAAAACAAAAAATAACTTTAAGGTCCGGTAAATAAAAATATAATATTGATAAAAAAATAACAAAATATGTATATAATTCAGAAAATTTTGTATTTTGTTTAGAAGACTTTTACATAATTAACCATGTTAATTATCTTATATCTCTACCTAATGTTGGTGCAACATTTAATTTATATTAATTAGTGTGATTCAAATTAAATCAATCAAATTAAACATAACACATACATAATTACTGAAATGGTCAATATTGTTCGAATTTGTTCTAATTATTATTTTAATGAGAAAAAGCTGCCACTAGGTCTCAAATAAATACAACGTAAAACGCCGTTAGGGGCGAATTTTAAACGCCGCAGATAAGCATTACTAGACACTGTCGCCTATTGCTGACAAATACGTCCAAAACTGCCGACACCAAATATATGAAAGCTTACATTTCTATGTTATAATATAACTAGCTTCGTCCCGCGGTTTTACCTACATACATACACATGTACATAGTACAACAAACATACAAAATCAGTTATCTCTTTATAATTAGTGTAGATAAAATTAGATAGACAAATACATATATCTTATTCTATATGAGACCATATACATTCACCAATTAGTAATTTAAATATTGATTATATTAATCATTTTGTAACATTGCAATTGTTATTTCTAATCAGTTTATACTTACATTAATGTTATATTGGAATATATATTTATCTGTTGAAATATAAATGTTATTAGGACATATAGCTTTAGGAAAAGAAATGTCAAATTCTAATTAGTACAACATACAATGACACGCAATTCAATTTATTAATCATTCAAAAATACCAATAAATTTGTATTTTAAGTGCCAAAAATCAAATTATAACCTGAGCAAATCATTGATAAGCGACAAACCTCTTCCAACCAAAACCATACAGTCTCAGTATCAGACTAACCTAAACATTTTATATTCTTTGATACAAGAAAACACTATTTTGTCATCACAACAAATCACTTTATCACTATTGTGTCACTATCGTATCACTGCCGTGTCACTATTGTGTCACTATCACAACCCTCAAGTGTCAATATTCACGTATGATGAGGATCTTTTTAAAGTCCCAGGATCATTCCGGCTCTGTATACATGAATGAGAACCGATCGTGGCTGGTCGGGGCCAGTACTTTAGCCTCAATCAGGCATTGGACTACCCATTCAGTCGCTACCAGCGGTATATTATCTTGGTTCGCCTTATTCTGGACTTCATGGGGACAGTCCCATTCGGTGACTAAAGCGTAGGCACCCGACATGTTCAGATCTTCTTCGTTGACCACACGTGTGGTCGCCCCAGCTAGGGTGCATACTCTCTCCCAGAATTTTACGAAGGTATCTTGATCGCCACATAGGAGGATGATCTTGTCTTTGAAGAATGTTGCGTTGCGTTTGCCGTTCTGTAGCTGTAATGTGTTAACTGACGTTAATATTTGATTGATTACATAGGTATAACATTTTTCTACGTTGCATTATTTTCAAAAGTAATTGATTTTAACACACCATTTATCCGATCAACTCATGAAAATGTTGTCAATAGATGGCGCTGCGTGTAGTAATGACCAATTTTTTTGACCAAAGAACTAAAAACAAATACCACTACGGTAGCAAACAAGCAGACGGACCACTTGATGGTAAGCGGTTACCGTAGTCTTTTGATGCTTTCAACACCAGAGGTATGGTTCTCGCATTGCCGACCCTGCAGAAATCTCTTCACACCCTTTTTGAAAACTGTACTTCTTCCTCTTCTTATTGTTCTGTTTTTTTTTTTGCATTTCCTCTTTAGTGCGCTGCGTTTCTAAGACGAATAAAATGTTCCGTTGTATAAGTGTATATAACTGACCCAGTTGACGTGACACTTGGCGGTGTGGCTCCAGCCGGCGGGCAGCGTGTACGCGTGCAGGTCCTGCTGGCGGCGGCGCGCGCACGACTCGATGACCCACGCGTGCGAGACGGCCGCGATGTCGGCCGCGAGGCACTCGATGTACTTCGCCGTCACGCACGGACGAGCCGCTATCAGCTTGCACACGCTGTACTTGTTCTTCGGCACGTCGTCGAAGTGGCTGCAAATAAAAAAAAAAGCTCTATAATAATAATTGTTTATTAGACTCATCGAACAATGAACCCAAAGAAGCGCAATGACGTTGATTTTGCTTGCATCTATTCCGCAAATTTCCCATCATCGACAATGCACTCTGATTGGTCAAGTAATAAACACCGTTCCAATCACTGACTAGTTTCGGAATCGGATTGCTCGGTATTACTTCTCTAAAAGGATTGTTCCTCGATGATTAGACTCAGCCAAAGAGCAAACTTTTTCTCGTATTTATCTAACGTTAAAATACAAGTTCTATAACGAATCAATAACCCTTTTTGTTACAAATATGTACCTATTTTATCAGTAAAATTTATTATTAATTTATCGGTTTGGGATAACTGTTTTAAAATTTAGTTGCAAGATTCGCCCCCTTTTTTTCTTGAGGAAATCCTCATAGGATACCCGACCGCCCCGGGGGTAGTGGCTAGGTTATGCCGGACTTGTACCGGCTAAAACCTCACGGTGTTCGCCATCTGCGCTCTAGAGAGGGGCGGGCTCTCGTATACGTGCGGCGCTTAGATAACGTCCGGGGGGAAGTGTGACACCTCCCCCAGCGCCTTCGCTGTGCTATCGCACCATGAGTGACCACATCAACCCATCGTCCTCCTTGGGGTCGCTTCTGGATGCACAGAGCCCCGCTCTAAAAGGCGCCTGTCGCCTTGTCGCCTTTTACGACAGGCAGGGGAACACCGTAGCTGTTATTCTAAGCCCCAGCTACAGGGCAGGACGGCTGCGACGAGACATGTTTGCGAATCGGCGGCGTCGTCTCCAGGTGGGATCGGCTCTCTCGCGATCCCACTCAGCAGCCTGCTTCTGGACCATTACGGTCTCACAGGAGGAGGCTACAGCCCTCCACACCGTATCCCCGCTCGGCATAATCGCCGAGCAAGATTCGACCCAATTAAATTAAATAAAAGCTTGTAAAAAACGGTATCGGTTGTACCAAAAAGACTGAAAAGTTTTTGTAGAAAAGTTGACCTGACGGTGAAAGTTAAGTCACAAAAATATTACATAAATATATACTATAAAAGAAAAATAATTAAACCAAATAAAAGGTTTTATTCTTAATGACCCTTGGTTGTATTGGTAAACCGCCCTTGCCTATCTAGGCTGTATGGACAACAAAACTAAAGGAATCTGTATGGGCAACAACCCTTGCCTACCTTAGCTGTATGGTCAACGAACCTTGCGTACCTTGGCTGTATGGTCAACGACCTTTGGCTGACTTGGCTGTATGGTCAACAAACCATGTCTACCTCTGTATGAGCAAAAACTCTTGCCTACTTGGCTGTATGGTTAACGACCCTTGCCTACCTATTCAAATTTAAAGTATTACTGTACTTGCCTATGCACAATTCCGCCGCCAGCTTCAAGCTGCTCCTTCAATCGTTCCTTGTTGAATGGTCTATCGCTGAACTCCAAGTCTTCAGTGTCGGTGCCCTGAACTGATGCTTCAGTGTCCTCCTCCGAAGAATACTGGCGGGCGTCTTGAGACTGGACGAAAATATTTCATTAGTATATGAATAAAAAAAAAAAAAAAAAAACGTTTAAACTATAGATTTACAGTATGTTAGATACCGCAAGCCATCCATGCGTGCCCTTTGTATATATTCGCGCCGGTCATAGATTTTTTTCGCTACGGTAAAAATACCTAAAAATCTTGGAAAAGAGATATCACAATCCTTATCAACTTTTCAAGTTATCTCAAAAAGTCAAGTTTTAGTACAATGAACACCATTTCACTAAAACGTAGCTTTTATGGACGGTAACTGAGAGTGCAGACTATGTGAAAGTGATTTGAGTTCAAAATTTGCAAAATACACAAGCGAAAACAATATATAAAACACTTTGAGGGTAGGTAGTTCTTCAATGCAATGGGTATGACATATTTCATCGTAGTTAGGAACATAATGGCACGCCCGTTTCATACAATTTAATGAACAAGTCGTATCTAGTCTACTATAAATCTATTATTTTATCAAACAAATAAAATATGCAAATACATCACCATGCAATTTTATAGACTCAATACATATAATAACGTATGACATATAGATAGATAAGGATAGCTAAAAAAAAATGATTCAAATAAATTTAAAGTCACCAATAGTTTTAATTTACCTCATAGTCTTTTTTCAGTGCTGTTATTTTTGGATTTTGTGCAGGGTTCTTCTATGATAAAAAAAGGAAAATTCAGTAAAAAAAAAAGTTGAAGATTATAAATGATAAAAATCATTTTATTTACAAACAAAAAATGCCAATTCAATCAAACCAAAATCTTACGGTTTCTTTTCTAAAATTTAGTAAAATATTGTAATGACATTTAGATAAAATTCATCATAACCATACCTTATCATACAGTACATACAATCAGTGGATAATCTATAATAAAACAAACAGTAAAAATTACCTTTTCAGTACCAAAACGCTTCGGCGATTCAGTACATGTGAGCAGAAAGTGTAGGCCTGCGAATATTTTCTCACCGCAAGGTATTGGGCCGAGTTTGGATACTGTATCTTCGTCGTTGGCGAACTTTGTGAGTTTAGAGTTCTTCTTGCCTATATTCTGTTTGGCGGCGCCTTTCAGCTGCAGCGGCCCGGCTGAAACGATAGTTTTGTGGTTTTTATAATATACTTCATTGGATCTAACTAAAATAGGCTGTCTGACTGTCTGGCTGTCGGGTAGATGGGGCTCGCAGCTGGAACTACGGGTCCGGCTGTTTGGATCAGGGTACGCGGGGTCAGGTAGGCCACCGCCTTTATTAAGGCGGTACCTGACGTTGGTGTTGGTCTCGCGGTGGTCTATGTGGTTAGTTGCAGAGGGTGGCATGTTGTCTGTTCGGTATGTGTGACCGAGCGTCATTCCTCGCGCGCAACGTGTGTTTGTATTTTCAGACGCGGGGTTAGTGAGTAATCCTTAAGCAGATGAGCTCCTGTAAGTGAACTGCATCTCCGGCACTTTCCTGGATAGAAAGTAGAGGGCTACCCGTTGGATTAGTTTTCCGGCAACCCAGCTGTAGGCATTGGGTAGATACGTGGATTCGTATTGGGAAGTGAGCGCGCATGACAGCTCCGGTACCATTCATGGAGAAATGGAAGTCAGCTTCTCTGGCGTCCCCAGCGGGGATTGAATCCGCAAGCACCCTAGGGTGTGTTTGTGCTAGTGCTTGCGCTTGCGTAAGTACTGGCACAGACGCAGCTAGTGGGGTGCGCGTGGTGAGCGACTTTTAACAGCTCCGGTACCATTCTGGACAAATGGTAGTGAGCAATCACGGTGCGACTCACATTTTCTCAAGAGTACCAGGGGCGAGTACTCTGGCGGCGTGACCTACCGCAGAGGGTCTCTGACGTCTCGTAAGGGGTTGCCAGGAATAGTGTGCCGTCTTTTATACCTAACGGTGGGCAAGGTGGCCACTATAGAAAATCTCAGTAGATTGATAAGGGTTTGTCTGACAGAGAACGGAAAAGCCTCAGCCAGTGGAACTAGAGATTTTTAATTTGGAGGTTATATTCCTTAAGTTCCTAAGGAACCTGTTGTGTTATAAGTTACCTTTAACTCCGTCTATCTTCCTGGGCGTGCGCTGCACCTCCGGCTCGACGCCGGCCACCTCCTCGAGCCTGGCGGGCGCCGAGTTGCTGCTCTCGCTCATCTCGCTGCTCTCGCTGGCCGCACCACTACCAGTACCACTGTGCCCTTCACTCACACGTGTGTTGTGTTATAAGTTACCTTTAACTCCGTCTATCTTCCTGGGCGTGCGCTGCACCTCCGGCTCGACGCCGGCCACCTCCTCGAGCCTGGCGGGCGCCGAGTTGCTGCTCTCGCTCATCTCGCTGCTCTCGCTGGCCGCACCACTACCAGTACCACTGTGCCCTTCACTCACACGTGTGTTGTGTTATAAGTTACCTTTAACTCCGTCTATCTTCCTGGGCGTGCGCTGCACCTCCGGCTCGACGCCGGCCACCTCCTCGAGCCTGGCGGGCGCCGAGTTGCTGCTCTCGCTCATCTCGCTGCTCTCGCTGGCCGCACCACTACCAGTACCACTGTGCCCTTCACTCACACGTGTGTTGTGTTATAAGTTACCTTTAACTCCGTCTATCTTCCTGGGCGTGCGCTGCACCTCCGGCTCGACGCCGGCCACCTCCTCGAGCCTGGCGGGCGCCGAGTTGCTGCTCTCGCTCATCTCGCTGCTCTCGCTGGCCGCACCACTACCAGTACCACTGTGCACACTGTACACACGTGTGTTGTGTTATAAGTTACCTTTAACTCCGTCTATCTTCCTGGGCGTGCGCTGCACCTCCGGCTCGACGCCGGCCACCTCCTCGAGCCTGGCGGGCGCCGAGTTGCTGCTCTCGCTCATCTCGCTGCTCTCGCTGGCCGCACCACTACCAGTACCACTGTGCACACTGTACACACGTGTGTTGTGTTATAAGTTACCTTTAACTCCGTCTATCTTCCTGGGCGTGCGCTGCACCTCCGGCTCGACGCCGGCCACCTCCTCGAGCCTGGCGGGCGCCGAGTTGCTGCTCTCGCTCATCTCGCTGCTCTCGCTGGCCGCACCACTACCAGTACCACTGTGCACACTGTACACACGTGTGTTGTGTTATAAGTTACCTTTAACTCCGTCTATCTTCCTGGGCGTGCGCTGCACCTCCGGCTCGACGCCGGCCACCTCCTCGAGCCTGGCGGGCGCCGAGTTGCTGCTCTCGCTCATCTCGCTGCTCTCGCTGGCCGCACCACTACCAGTACCACTGTGCACACTGTACACACGTGTGTTGTGTTATAAGTTACCTTTAACTCCGTCTATCTTCCTGGGCGTGCGCTGCACCTCCGGCTCGACGCCGGCCACCTCCTCGAGCCTGGCGGGCGCCGAGTTGCTGCTCTCGCTCATCTCGCTGCTCTCGCTGGCCGCACCACTACCAGTACCACTGTGCCCTTCACTCACACGTGTGTTGTGTTATAAGTTACCTTTAACTCCGTCTATCTTCCTGGGCGTGCGCTGCACCTCCGGCTCGACGCCGGCCACCTCCTCGAGCCTGGCGGGCGCCGAGTTGCTGCTCTCGCTCATCTCGCTGCTCTCGCTGGCCGCACCACTACCAGTACCACTGTGCCCTTCACTCACACGTGTGTTGTGTTATAAGTTACCTTTAACTCCGTCTATCTTCCTGGGCGTGCGCTGCACCTCCGGCTCGACGCCGGCCACCTCCTCGAGCCTGGCGGGCGCCGAGTTGCTGCTCTCGCTCATCTCGCTGCTCTCGCTGGCCGCACCACTACCAGTACCACTGTGCACACTGTACACACGTGTGTTGTGTTATAAGTTACCTTTAACTCCGTCTATCTTCCTGGGCGTGCGCTGCACCTCCGGCTCGACGCCGGCCACCTCCTCGAGCCTGGCGGGCGCCGAGTTGCTGCTCTCGCTCATCTCGCTGCTCTCGCTGGCCGCACCACTACCAGTACCACTGTGCACACTGTACACACGTGTGTTGTGTTATAAGTTACCTTTAACTCCGTCTATCTTCCTGGGCGTGCGCTGCACCTCCGGCTCGACGCCGGCCACCTCCTCGAGCCTGGCGGGCGCCGAGTTGCTGCTCTCGCTCATCTCGCTGCTCTCGCTGGCCGCACCACTACCAGTACCACTGTGCCCTTCACTCACACGTGTGTTGTGTTATAAGTTACCTTTAACTCCGTCTATCTTCCTGGGCGTGCGCTGCACCTCCGGCTCGACGCCGGCCACCTCCTCGAGCCTGGCGGGCGCCGAGTTGCTGCTCTCGCTCATCTCGCTGCTCTCGCTGGCCGCACCACTACCAGTACCACTGTGCACACTGTACACACGTGTGTTGTGTTATAAGTTACCTTTAACTCCGTCTATCTTCCTGGGCGTGCGCTGCACCTCCGGCTCGACGCCGGCCACCTCCTCGAGCCTGGCGGGCGCCGAGTTGCTGCTCTCGCTCATCTCGCTGCTCTCGCTGGCCGCACCACTACCAGTACCACTGTGCACACTGTACACACGTGTGTTGTGTTATAAGTTACCTTTAACTCCGTCTATCTTCCTGGGCGTGCGCTGCACCTCCGGCTCGACGCCGGCCACCTCCTCGAGCCTGGCGGGCGCCGAGTTGCTGCTCTCGCTCATCTCGCTGCTCTCGCTGGCCGCACCACTACCAGTACCACTGTGCACACTGTACACACGTGTGTTGTGTTATAAGTTACCTTTAACTCCGTCTATCTTCCTGGGCGTGCGCTGCACCTCCGGCTCGACGCCGGCCACCTCCTCGAGCCTGGCGGGCGCCGAGTTGCTGCTCTCGCTCATCTCGCTGCTCTCGCTGGCGGGCCGCCGCCGCGGCAACACCACCGCGCCTGCGCCTGCGCTCAAGCCCTTCGTCTTCACACCTGTGTCATATTAATAGATGCTACATTGGAAACCTTGGGGAAAGTAAAAAGAACTTCATTAAAATCTTGTTCAAATAATAAATATCCTGGGACATTCCTCACACACGGCTATCCGGGGCTCTACCGCGTAACTTTGTAAATTATTTCATCCAATGACGCGCACGCGGTATGACGCGACGATGACCATTCGTGGGCCCTGATTGTGCCGTGGCGTCTCACCAACCTGAATATGTTTAGTCCAGAATTCTGTAGTATGAAGGCTAAAACTCGTTCTAGAATTATGGTCTTCATTTCGCTTGCTATAAGGAAAGATATTCATCAGCAATTGAGACATTTGGTAGTTTACTTACCAGAAGTAGAAGCTTTGGGGCTTTTGGGTGAATTTACGCGCTTTCGAGCGCTCGAATTGGCACCTTTGTCCCTACTTCGAGCGCTGCGGGGACCCTGCAAATTAATGATCAGGTACATTTTATTGTAGAAGAACTTATTTTAAAAACACAATGGATTTTTGGATCAACGTTTACATAATTTTAATGTTAGCATTTACTTGATAATTATGTCTAGTTTTTGCACCACGATTTCCGCGTATCCGGGATTAAAATTCTGCTTCTCTATTTGCCATATGAAAGTAGTATTTTAATACATTACCGGGTGGATTTCAGGATGCATATTTTCGAAACCTTTGTTATTGATATTCTTTGTTTTCATTTTTATTTTAGTTACGCTGTTCGTGACGTCACCTATGGCAGCGACTGAAAATCAGTGCTGTAGCCCTGTACTGGGCTTGCACAAGAAAAAAGAAAATAAAAGTAATAATAAATTGTGTTGTGTGACATCAAAAATGGATAGCCACTCACAAGGGCGTCGCCAAGGGGGGCAGGGAGGGGCAGCTGCCCCCCCCTAGAGATTCTAAAAAAATTGCCAAATATAATGCAACCAAAGTCCTAAGTCTTTTAGTTGATTTGCTTGAAGTTCAAGCCTTGAACAATCATTCCCGTACATCGAAACTCGAATGAATTCACCAATTCCACTCTTAATATTCCGTACGCTCAACTACGCTCTGCTCTACTCTATCGTTGAAGCTGTCACAGAATATATAATGTATATAGTACTAAGATACTGTTGTTATTACAATCGCTGTAGATGTAAGGCTCGTAGTACAAGTGAAAAGCTTCATGTGCTGTCGACTTTACCTACAATTCATACCTACTTTTCTCAAAGGTATGAATTGTAGTAGGTAAAGTCAACTTGCCCCCCCCCCTGCGCCATCGGCTGGCGACGCCCTTGGCCACTCAGTGTATGGACAGCGACTCAGTTGTAGACACTGAGTGGCTGTCCATTTTTGATGTCACACAACACAATTTAATATTACTTTTATTTTCTTTTTTCTTTTTTACTGTTTTTTGTGTATGTCATATGTAATTGTGTTGTGTAACTATCAAAATAAATGTTTTTTCTTTCTTTCTTTCAAACCGTTTTTTAGGGTTCCGTATAGGGCATGAATCTTGGAATCTCGTAATATCGGAATCTCGGACCGTTTTTTCCGATATTACAATACCGGAATTGAGTGATCCAATATCGTAATATCGGAATCGGATATTTTTTCTATTTGAGTTTTTAAATAAAGCTTTTAAGCGCGCCACAAGGTATGGTCACTTAGAGCTATAAAATTAACGTATCGTACATCAATTTTGCATACCAGTGTTGCAAGTGAGCGTATTTTTTCAACAAAATAAGATGTTCATTATCCATAAAAGGAAAATATTTGCAAGGAGCGAGCGTTTAAAAATAAACATACAATGATGCTGATTCTGTTGTTTACAACTAAAATAATTTAGTCTCACTATATCTCTTTCTAACAAACATAACAAAAGAATGTAAGAAATTTAGTCCTGTCAAATTAATCCAATGCTTGTTTTCAACACAAATTTAGTCGCCATCTATCGGTTACGTCTAAATACACGCAAATGAAGACGGCAAATACTAATTTCATAGCTTTAAATATGTTCTATCGTTTTCATGTTTGTAACAAAGACATGTGATTTGAATGTGAAGATGAGATCAGAAGACCATGCGCAATGACAAGATCAGCAGTAGGAAGATTTGGAAAGGCAGTAGGATAACCAGGAAAACAAAGATTCGACTCATGAGATGCCTGGTCTTTCCGATCTTTCTCTATGAAGCTGAAACTTGGTCCTTAAGCCTACAAGATTGCCGGAAAATTGACGCACTGGAGATGTGGTGCTGAAGACGCTTCTTTAAAATTCCGTTGACGGTCTTTCACACGTATAACTCGATGCTGCAGGAGCTTAGAATAACAGATAGTCTTTCATCGACTATGCAGCTTCGAATTCTGAAGTTATTTGGTTACATCTGCAGAAAGAAGTGGAAGTTAATGGGGGAGGCCTATGTTCAGCAGTGGACATCCCTAGGCTGATATGATGATGATGATGATGATCTGCAGAAACGAACACTCGATGAAGAGTCTTATTGTCCAGGGTGTACTCGCAACGCTACGAAAGCTGTAACCCTAGTCAAGGAGAACATTGAAGACCCACTATGTACACTATCTATTGCAACCACGACCAGTCTGACAAGAGTGCTCGACTGAGCAGAAGATGTTTTCAATCCAACTTTATAACGAACTAGTTGTTCCCGAGGTTTCACCCACGTTCCCGGGATCAAAAGTAGCCTATAATACTCGGGGAGAATGTAGCTTCCTATAAGTGGTAAAAAAAAACGAATCTGACCGGCAGTTCCACAGATTAGCCAGTTTAACCAAACATAAAACTCTTCCACTTAATAATATTAGTATAGATAGATAATTATGTGAAGTTTATAAGGAATATGTGCTATTTATAAGGAATATGTGCAATTTATAATAAAAATGTCTAATTCCGATATTGAGATCCAATATCGGAAATCAATATCGGAATTGAAAAACATTCCGATATTACATGCCCTAGTTCCGTAGCCACATGGCAAAAAACGGAACCCTTATAGATTCGTCATGTCTGTCTGTCTGTCTGTCCGTCCGTATGTCACAGCCATTTATTTCCGAAACTATAAGAACTATAATGTTGAAACTTGGTAAGTAGGTGTATTCTGTGAACATTCTCAAAATCGTCAATCATCTAAAATTATAGTAAAAACTCTAAGAAACACGCTTTAAAAAGTTCTATACTAAAAAGTATTTGCGATGGTACCAAACTGATAGTATTGTCATCCTTGAAAAGAGTGCAAAGTTTATGTTCACCCTAACGTTTTGAAGTCAATGAAAATTCCGTTTGATGATACCATTACCAAACAAAGAACAATAAGCGATACTGACTTGTATAATATTATCGAGGTCCAGTTCCCTGTTATGTCTTCTCCGTGGGGTATTAGGCGCGGAAGGTGATCTTGGCCGCACAGACTCCTTCAGCGAGCGAGCTTGGTCCTCAGTTAGATACAGCTCGCTCGCCGTCACCATTACTATCGTATCGCTGAAAGTTCACGTTTCGTTATGAATCGATGAAAAACTTACCTTATGGATTTAAGATAAGGTTCATCTGTGCGGATACCAAATTATTTTAAAACAATCTTAATCTTTTTTTTGACAGTTCTGATTCTGTTATTTACAACTAAACTATAGTCTACTACGTCTGTTTCTAACAAAGAACATAAGAAAAGGATGTAAGAAATTTTGTCCTGTCAAATTAGTCCAATGCTTGTTTTCAATGTAAATTTAGTCGCCATCTATCGCGGTTACGTCTAAATACCCGCGAGTGAAGACGGCAAAGACTAATTTGACAGCTTTAAATATGTTCTATCCTTTTTCAATAATTTTTGTAAGAAAGGGATGTGATGTGTGTTACCAAACTTCAAAAGACGGTTTTATACTAATAATAAAAAGGTCTTGATTTCCCTGTGTTTATTAAAAGTAGGCTTTGGTAATACGGTTGCGGCTACCGTGCGTTAGATTTTGAACGTTTCTGTTACCTATGCGATTATTATGAAATTCTCACATCAAAGTAACTTAGGATTTAGTGAACACATACTTTTTATCAAGCAGAAAAAAATGAGATACAGGAATTCGAAGCATAGTCTGCAACACCAGGTGGAATGAAGTTAAGGAAATAGTTGTTTCAACTCACCCATCAGTAGTGCATCTGTAAGTAACAGTTCCACTGTCATTCTCTTCCACCCCAAGAACTAAGCCCGGCTCGTAATTCTGCTCTTCATCAACAATAGCATACACCGACTGCCCATCAAGAGGCAAAGTCTTCATATCACCAAAGATTATAAAGTCATCCAACAACACCTTGCTTTGGCCATCGTCAAATTTGATCAAATATTTGTTTGGCTCAGTTATCTCCAACACTCTACCCGAGTAATAGCGTCTGTCAACCCATTTGGCCAACACTGCAGTACCGGGAGGGAATCCTGGGTACTCTGGCTTCACCACAACTTTCTCTACCGGTGTGGCCGGTCTCGGAGACGTTGGTCGGCGTTTCTGCTTCAATTTACTAATAGATTTAGGTGTCGCCACGAGCGACGATAATGGCTTCTCTTCTTTAGGAGATTTCACCGGCGAATCTTTGCCATTTTCGCCATTATTTGGCACCATTTCTGGAGAATTCATCGCTTGTAACTCCGGCTCTTCAGCCTGAGTAGGCAACAAAGCTCGCTTGGTTTTACTGGCTATATGTCGCCTGCCACGAACTCGAGTCTTCTTCAATGAGCTTTTAGGAGTTGCCTTATCGCATTTGCCAACTTCCTCCGGACTCGCATTTCCATTACTCATATTACTATCAGTGGAGGCAGACGTCTGCACAGCCACCGATACCTTATTATCATCGCTCAGCGAACGATTTGTATCGACAGACGCCTCTCTGATATGCGAAAATATGTCTTGTAACTTCTTCATTAACGCTTCATAACCTTTGACAGAGCTGGTTGGGTTTATAACAGATTTTCGAGGCGGTTGGGGTACAACGAAATTACCATCGCTCGTTCGATTGCTAGATGTGGATGTTGAAGTGGTGGTAGATGCGAAGGAGGTCCTATTAGGTAGATTGACTAGGCCCCCACTTGTCACACTCGATGGAGAATTGCTAACGGATACATCGCCTAAGTACGGATCTATGGTAAACCTTTTCGATATTCTTTGGTATTCCCTACACATGTCCATACCTAGATCGTTATCAGTTCTAACAACGTATAGAGACAAGAATTCATTCTCTTCACTGTGGCTGATGTGGACATCGAACGATGGTATTTGAGGAGTACTGATTGGCAAAGAGTGCCCATTCTGCAAAGGAGATATGGTCGAAGGCGTCGTATTGTTACTAGCTCTGAACGATTCGTTTTTAAGCCTTTTGCCTTTAGCGCTGTTCAATTTCGACATATCAGGGGTGAGGTCATTATCGCGTTTGCTATCTCCTGATCCGTCTGTAGGAGTGGATGAATCTCCATTCGATAGTTTAGAAATCAATTTAGAAGCAACAGTTGGAATATGATCAGGACTTTCCAAATTGATAGAACCGACGCTGTCTGTGCTCTCTTGGTCGGTAGTTTTACCTAAATTGTAATCTTTTGGTTGAGAGTTTTTGCCCTGATATTTGTAACTAGCACTGGGATTCTGGTTTATACTCGGAACGATCATCTCTTCCCGATCTTTAACTACAGCGTTTTTAGAAGCTAAAGACGGAATATGATCTGGACTCTCCAAATTAATGGTACTGATGCTATCAGTGCTCTCTTGGTCGGTTGTTTTACCTGAATTGTAATGTTTTGGTATCGGCTGAGATAGATTGTTGCTCTGATCAGAGTAATTATAACCGGCGCTGTGGGTCTGACGAATTGTTGTCGGCTCTGTAATATCTTCCCTATCTTTAACTACAACCGGATCGCTAAGAAATTTTTCTTTGGTCTTTTCAGAATCGTCATCAGAGAAAGTGAGATGGACATCTTGAGAATCTTGCAATTCAGAATTCTCCTCGGCAATAGTTTCGGGAACTTCAGGTGGTGGTATTTCTCTGACGAATTCGACACTCGGTCGCGAACTAGAGCTGTCTGAACTTATGACGTGAACTTCATCAGATTTTGGTTTGAAGTCGGCTTTTGCTCGTGGTGTTTTGCGAACTTTAGTAACATCTACACTGGCCGGTCGTGATTTTGGGGTCTTTGGTGTTTTGGACTGTGCTATGTCGGCGCTGTTGCTACGTTTCAACTTCCTAGGACTTGATCGTACTGGGGTACGAACCCGAGATGTAGATGGTAGTTCTAAATCCTTAATTTTCCGTTTAGCTGCGCTATTAATTTCAGAGACTTCATTGTCTAATGCTTGAGATGATACAGAGAAGTCTTCTTCAATTATGTCGAGTTTTTGTATCTTTGCACTGCTATCGAAGACATCGTCTTGATGCTTCCTTTTTGGATAAATTGGTACATCATCTGTAAGTTATTGTGGTTATATTACAACTGGCTAAGGTACAAGTTATTATGGTCTAAATTATTAAGTGTAATGAGTTTTTTCCAAAAAAAAAACAACATAGCATTTGCTTGGCAAGAATAAAACAGACATGTTCATACACACAAATGTGTATATGGTCTGGATGGGAATTGACCCCACAATCCGCGGGGTATTTTACTAACTAACCTATATACAAATACAGTAACGATATGGGTCGAATAATGCATGAAATATTTATTTTTATTTTTTATTACTAGGCCTACGACTATATATTCAAGAGGATAAAATCATACCGGCAGTGAAAAATGCACTATATTCAGGTGACTAGTGACTTAATTTTTAACAGTTATTTTATTACCTACCTTTAGAATCAGATGATATAACGATCTTGCTTTCATCTGTTGTGGAACTGATGATCTGTAACATAAGCAGTTTAATTATTTATATCATTTCATTACAGGCTGAGTGAATAGGGTATGCGTATGCTCTTATGGGTAAGCGTGCCCCATCTCGGGCATCATCTTCGTCTTTTATGGGCGGCACAGTGGCCAAAAGCAAGCCCATTTAATAAAAAAAAAACACATAGGCGTATCCCTTATAGGGTGCATGTGATATAAATATCATGTGATATACAAAAATCTGGATTAATAAAAATACTTTAAATATAATATAATAATGCAGTTATAAATGAATAAACAGCAAGAAGTAATTTTGAAATTCCATGAGAATGTACCTCCATCTCTTCTTCAGGTTCGTAAACTGGGCTCTCTGGGAACAGGGTCTGAGAACTGTCCCCATTGGTTTTCTCCATTGGACCATCTGTTGCTTGTGGAGGCAATGGTTGTGCTGCAGGATAAAAAAAAAATGGATATTACACACATGTACACACCAGTGGGGCGATTACGTAACTATATTTCAATCATTTTCGAATTGAAATCGGTTCAATATATCGGTTTCTGATAAGTTTTTTACATTCTGATTAGAACTTAGAAATGGAACGATTTCCGATTTTGTTATATTTCTACCGATTCAAAGGTAATTTCAATCTGAAATTCATTGCAATAAAGTTATGTAATCCACGTACAGAACTGTATTCCATAAAAACATGAACAGGCTACTTCAACCCATAAAGTGTGAGTCACGAGTTTTTAAAATCTCCATGTGAGTAAATGACAGATAATACTAAACCTTGTGTCTTATACGCTACAGTGGAGTTTAGTTACACGGGTTACTACTATTACCTACATTGAAAAGTGGATCTCAGTGCTAGCTACTGAGACCCATCTACTTCTTTAAGGATAGTAACATATGAAAGAAAAAAGAAAAAAAAAGTAGTACAATAGTAAAATAAACAAAACATACAATTGTAATATTTTTTTATTTCTTATTTGATCACCTATAACTGTCAATACATTCACAATAGTCAATGATAATAATAATAAAACCATTATTCTGACCAATACATTGTTGATTTGTTTAATCCCTTGAAACAATTGTTTTTATTTGTTATAAAAGTCCACACAGTCACATATTTTGGTATTTGCTTCATTCTTGATCCGTTTGCCAGTTAGCAAAGGCATTGACTGGATAGAATTGTCAATATCATTAAAAAGATCTATCCAGTTTTCCACCTGGTGGGAGGTCGTCCCGCTCGGCATGCACCAGTATGTGGTTGCCACTCGAGAAATTTTCTTCCCAATCGGTTATCGGTTCTTTGAGCGATGTGGCCTACCCATTGCCATTTCAGCTTTCTAACTCTATGAGATATGTCCTTCATTTTTGTTCTCATACGAATTTCCTCATAAATGCATATTCAATAACAATTCTAAATTTAAAAAACATTTAAATCTCACAAAGTTTGGGGTTAATAAAAATCAATATCCGAGTAAACAAATTCTTCTTCGGAATTGCAGGTGAGAATGCATTATGTAGTTAAATTAATATTATTTGTAATATCAATTTATATTTACTAGCACCAATCCCTAACAGACTCATGAGGTCCAAAGAATCTTGACACAATCAGGTTATATGTACATTTGATAAGTTAGACTTTCATTGATTAATAATTTCAATTAAATATGACCAGCTTATGTATCTATATGGCTATAAATATGACAATGATGTCTGATAAGAAAAATCCTCAAAGATAACCTCAAAAATAAAACCAAATTCTTTGAAAACATACAGATTTAGAAAATAATATACATACTTTGTTGAATAATATAATTAAGCAAAATCATCATCAAGAGATTATAGAACCCCTCACAAATACAAGCTCTTCTATTATTTCTGGAAATCTTATTGATGTTTGTATTATAATTCGACTTTAAAAAATGCTCCAGTATTTAGTGTTCAAAAATTGCTTACACATAAAAATCTTGTAGTTTTTTACACTTTAGATAGATTGATATGACTACAATTCTAATAAAATTTATCTAAATAGCACATTTTGATCCATAGAAATCATAAAACAGGAATAGTCCCCAGCATTATGAATTACATGACAGGCATATCAAAATTGGTCGGTTTACTTATACAAAAGGACGTCAAATTTAACACTATAATTTGGAGACTTATTTGCAATGGAATTACTGTTATTACCTTTTTCTTGATTATCAGTGTTCATTTCATTGAGGATATCCTCCGATTTGTCCATATTCTCCACAAAATCAATCCAGTAAATTGACGAAACTGGCGCGTTTATCACAGAAACATCTGTCACTGGGATTTCATCGATATTACAGGCATTGCTGAGCTGATAACAAATTTATAGCAATAACACTGTATTGAAGAAGGTAAACTACCTATTAAAGAATCGATATCACACTGAAAATCATGGGAAATAATTAATTTTGATACGAGACCTCGCGAAACAACCGATATGAGCTGACCGCTTGTTGATTTGGCTAATGTTGTCAGCCAATAAAAAAATATTGGGATGGAAAAAAAATGTGCCGCTTTGTAATAAAATTGCATACAGGCAAAATAGATGTCATATGAATCCCATATAATCGTGTAATAATCCACAGTGTAATAATCTCATATTTGTAAATCATTATTGTAAAATAAATGATCGTTTTTAATGTTGAATTTTTCAAGCAAATTTTATTCCAGATAGGTAATTGTTTGACTTAAAGAAAATGTTTTTTTTATGATGGCAATGCTGTGATCTGTTGCATATAAAAGAGCGCGAAAAAACAAAGCACATTGCTTCCACTTAATTTCGTTCGTTTAATTTTCATTTCAATTCGGTAACAGTAAAATGGCATTGAATAATGCTCGTGGCTTGCGTGTTTTAAAGGCAATAGATTTTTATTTAAAGAATAATTCAAAAAAATTCGATACCATAACAGTACTCAACAAGGTATGTATGTTTTTATAATTGGGTGGGATCACAGGGAATAGTTGTGTCCTGTAGGGATCGCATAATTTTCCGGGATAAAAGTATGTAGTACTCCCGGAAAATTATGCGATCCCTTCATTAATTCAGAAGATATTCTGTGTGCATTCAAATCCGTTCAGTAGTGTTTGCGTGAAAGATTAACGAACATCTTCACAAATCACATCCATATAGGTACCATTTATAATATTATAGGAGGAAGTAGGATAATTTTTGCTTTTCTTTACATAATACCTATCTGGTTAGTTTCTGGGTTTGCATTTCGATTTAGCAACTGATGATTTAGTTTTTAGTAGTCGCCCTGAGTTCGAAACTCGACCGTAATATATAAACGTTTTTTTAGTTTAAGGGTAAACCAAAGGTAAACATCAGTTACGAGGCGGGGTTATTTTTCGAGTTTTTATTATTTTTTACCTTCGTAGAACAATATTGATAGATGTTTCAGTGATTAGCGACAGTAGAAGTTCTTTTGGCACATTGTGTTATGAATGTTTTTTGTAAAATATGAGCCATTATATGAACATTTCTCACGGTTTCTCTAAAAACCTCAAAACTTACTATTTTGGGAAATGTACAAAAACAGTTTTAATCTTAAACAAAAAGTATCAATTTTATTCTACAATAGTACGCTAAATGAACTACTATGGTCGCGAATCACCGAAATAGATATTTCTATATTCTCTATATTGTTCTAGGAAGGTAAAAAAAAACTCGAGGAATGCAAAGGATCATGGCGAGATTTGTACAAAAAAATAAAGATTTTTAGAGACGCTGGAATGACGTTATAATTGATCCTTGGTGCCTTAGGAACAACTTGAGCCATTTTAAATATTTTTAGAACCCCGGGATAAAAATGCGAAGCTCTATGGCATGCCGGCGAATCGCGACTATTCGCGACCAAAACCATTATGTTGTTGTTATGTTTTGCGGGGTTTATAAAATATTTCATGTATATTAACATGTTGCTGGTAATGTAATCTCAACATTGGAAGTGATTCAATACCCTCTAAAATGTTTAATTTTTTTGTACATATCAATGTATGGAGCTCGCCATGATTCTTTTACGCCTCGTAACTGATGTTTAACCTTAATTAAATATATTTTTAGATATTTGCACTCCTACGTCTCCTACATATAAACATCACTTCACCTTCATCACTTTCTTCACGTACCTATTTGTTAAGTTAAGTAAATAGATTAGACCTTTATCAACTCATGGGTGCTAGAAAGCCCAATTATGCAACCATCGATTTCATTTTAATGTCACCAAATATGAATTCTTATAAATACTAATTTAGAAAGTTACCTAAGTATTTACTAGTGGACATAACTCATACTTATATTTAGTATTTACCTACAAATGATTCGCTAGCTGTTTAGTAGATTAGTATCAATCTCATAAAAATAGTTTCAGAAAAGCAGTCAGTAATAAACGGCTTGATGTAATTTATGATACCTGAAATTACTTGTAAATTGGTAATATTTCATAATATTAATATATCATTAATGCTATTTCTCAAGGTTTTGAGAAATCGCTAATAAATAAATAATACTAATAATGTCAAGGCTCCAACGCGAAATGTGTATTTTCGTTAATATGCATTTACGAATTACCTAAGCACATAACATACAAATCTTTTTTAAAGGCTTGTGCTTTGTCCGAAATCCATGGTAAGTCACGAATGTGGACTCGGGAACAAGTTTTCATTCCAACTGCCATAGACGCCGGTGCTTGATGACAGACTTGACTTTCAACTTGAGGGTGGGAGCCAGACAGGCGGGTACTAAGAAGTCCTATCAGTAGTATATTTCCTTAATAGAAAATTCCAGCTAATTTTAGCATTCCAACCCACGACATTCGTCACGGCTAAGCTGCTATTGCCCTACAAGCTGCTTCAAAGGGTTTAAGATAGCAATGTCTTAGGCGCTGATTCCACAGAGAGAGTGCGTTCACTATTGTGCATACAGCAAGCAGTCTACATTTCTGCAATATTCCCTACCGATCACACGTCATAGATACACTTTTTTTACTTTTAAAGGCACCGCATAGATTACATTGAACGCGAAAGGCAGAACTCTGAATGCAGAACTCTAGAACTCCCTCCGTGGGATCGACGGCGGCGCCTAATATGTATACAATAAAACTAAATCTATTTTAGGTGAAAGTGCTATCAGTTGGAAATGGGCAGGTTCGAGGCACATTTACAGTAGACGAGAGTATGTGTAATGGTGGAAGTGCTTTGCATGGCGGCTATATTGCCTCCGTCATTGATGTCATGTCATTCTATGCCCTACTCAGCAAACCTGGTAGCAGAGTATCATGGAGTACTAGTTTAAACGTCAAGTGAGTTATATATTATTGTAGCTCTTTGCACCACGGTTTTACCCTAATGTTTAGCCCCTTGGGGAAGAATTTCGGAAAAATCTATACACATTTTAAAAAGCCAGACTTTATCATTCCTCGGATTTCGTGCTTAATCAGTCGGTGGTATTTCGCTGTTATATTACAACTAAATTTAGTTTTGGTACCGCGTCAAATCTATTTACTAGATTCTACTAGTACTACTACCAAATTTAAGAAAAATTTACGATTTCTTTTATGCTAATTTTACATTTTCTTATAGCTCAGCTTTCGAAGAACAAAACAATGGTCGAAATCATAACATTTCGACAATTATTTACAGGTTACAGGCCACCCAGTAGCAACGTTTCTTACATCACATTTACAATCTAGGTACCAAAATAATATAATTTCATGTTGGATGTTATCTAAAGTTAAGAATTTTGTATCTAATGTTTCTATAATGATGATGATGACAGCTTATGCTGGCTTATCAGGTTGGTTATCATACTTTGATTACTCTTCAGTTTATGAGATCCGTATCTAAATGGAACTCTATGCTATGGGGACTTTATAACGCCATGCAAATAATACACTTGTATTATCATTTGTTCAAACAGCTTTTTAAGATCTGCAATGGAAGGTGATCAAGTTACTGTGGAAGCCGTCCCCTTGAAAACTGGCAGCATTCCTGTGATTGAAACACTATTGACTCATCAATCTGGTGCAATGATCGCCAAAGGGACGATTTCATTCATGGCTGGCAACGAAGATTATCAAAATATAGTAAAGGATGTTATGGAGTTCGATGTTTACGAAAATTAAATAATAATATCCTTAATTAATTTTAACAATATTAATAAATAAAAAAATAACCATCCAAGTGTTTAAAATAAAATTACAATATACAATAAATATTATGTATTATGTCATAAACGTACGATTTTTCCATTTTTACTTGCAACCCTAATTTCAATAGCGCCGAAGCAGGAATGATGAAGGATACTGGCAGAAATAATACCTAATTTGGATTTGGTTGCCAAACTTAAAATTAAGAAGAAGATAGGAATGAACACGGAATGAAGGACTTTTTGGCGGGAACTTGCAGAGTGACGTAGCATTTTCATTTTTATTTTCATAAATTTGTGTATTTTGAGTTTTATTGTGTATTTTTGGTGATATTTTACCCAATAAAGATCATCCATGTGCACCAGTGAAGTGAAATGAAATGAATTATGTGTATCGTGACTTTTCAAGTTGTCTCAAAATGTCCGTGAAGAGTTTTAGTACAATGACCACCATTGTAGTAAAACATGACTTTTATGGACGGTGACTGACTGAGGACTATAATGTGAAGTGATTTATTGTGACTGGAGGAAACTATAATATAACTCGACACTGGCAGAAATGAGCCCTAATTTGGGCTTGGTTGCCAAAATTAAAAATAAGAAGAAGAAGAACACGGAATGAAGGATACTTACTTTGTTTGGCGGGCAGTAGTTATGTTATTTTTTGCCCAAATAAAAAAAAAACATGTAATTAAAAATAAAATAGTAGTTTAGGTAATATTCCTAAAGCAACTTTAGCATTCAGCGAGATTCAGCTAATAAAATAAATATTTATCCTGTTCTCGATTGCATAAAACGACACCTAGCGAATATTATTCGCACCATTTATACCCGAAGTCCGGACTCAACTTTCATAAAACATGATAAAACGCAATAGATGGCGCTATAATTGGTGACGTGTATATTGGTTTCTAAATTGTACGCTAGATTGCGTTAGATAAGTAACTAACATTTTAAAAACTCAGAGTAGATAAATACTACGTACAACAAAAAATATTATTTTATTTATTCGGGAGTCGTTAGGTTTATTCATTCATTTGTCGGAGGTATAGTGGAACAACTTAAAATAAAAACCATTTATCACATAGGTATATATATAATAAAAATGCTTAATGTATGGTCGCGTAGCATGTAAGTAAAGTAGGTACACTGCAAGATGAAATAGGAAAATAAAAACAGAAGACTTAGAACCATTTTTTTCTATGACGTCTAACTACCCAATAAAAAAAATATTAACTATGTGCTTGCTCTTTTCAACTACCCACCATTGCAATGTATAACGGTGGAATTTTCATATTTGGCACGAAGATATTTCCCGAAGAAAAAAAGCGGGACGGCATATCAGCTTTGCCATTGGAGATGTCTTGGAAAATATTCTCGTAAGTTCCCAGACACATATTTTTTAAATAATCTGATTAAATTTTGTCGTTTCCACGCCAACGTTGTGAGTCAGCCAGACATGGCAAATTGTGTTTGCTTCGCTAGTGCGCGGCGGATAAATAAATTGTATGTTTTTGGAAATATTTAACGTACTTATCTACTTAGAACTTTTTATTTGGTGATTTATTAAAAACTCCTCCGGGCGTCATAAACAATTTTTAACAGTATTACTTTTTTACTCGTTATTTGTGTGTTGGGGTTGGTGACGTTGGTGTTGAGAAAATTGTCACTAAAGTGTGAATTAAGTTTAGTGACAATTAGTTTCTTAGTTTACTTACTAATAGGTACCTACATGCAATTAAGGTTGAGTATGTATGTATGTTTTTGTGAATAATAACTAAATGGTTTTTTTTATAAACTATTGCACGTTGATTATTTTTATCTCGGGATTTTTAAGTTAGTTTAGTTTTAATTTTGTATATAGGATCGGTCAGGAATGCGGGGAAAACGACGGGGAGAAGCAAGTTCAATTATAAAAACTGAAACTTACTTATTATTATAGAATATTGTAAAAAGTTTGGCCAACCATTTTTTTATTCTGTCTAGTCAGATTATTAAAATATACCTATACCTAATCGTACCTGACTATTGTAAAAATCTATCAATCTACTCACAGTCACAATGACTTTCTTACAGTTTCTTAGATGGCACGTCCCTACGCATGGCAAACCGTACGCACAAACCATGGTCGAGAATTATTCACGCAAGTAAAACGTTAAGGAATCGACTGAATAGATTTGAATTAGCTTACAAATTGGGCTCGGAAAAATTAGCGCAGCTCTGCGGGACGAAAACAAGGAGATTGAAATTGAAACACAAAAATGCAAAACCTTATTTGTTGTGCGGCGAAACCGTAGGTAAAGATCTTTCATGTGAATCTTTTCTGAAAATGTATGTTTGTCTGTTGTCTTGAGTCAATATCTAATAACAGGAGGTTCTCAAATCTTAGGTACTATAGGTACTATATATTTTATTCTTGATTAAAGTAAGTTTAGATTCGCGTTAGGCCATCGAGTTAAAAAAAAAGCTCTTATTAGATAATTATTTTTTACAGTTCAATCATCGAAAAAGGTGTTGAAATTAAAAAGAACTGGTGACGATTTTGTAATAAGAATAAAGCGATACAAGCTTTTTTAGTGGCATTATAATTAGTTATAATAAAAGTAGTTTTACTTCCTTCTGCTTTTTTTTATCCTACAAACGTTTGCTTAATTTTTATTTTATTTTATTTATTAATCAAATAAAATAATAGGTACACGTAAGCTTGAAATCATTGGGTTATAAACATTCATACTTTGGTTTAGTTGAAGTCCGCGTAAGGATGAAAAGGCTCACAGAGCTAACACCTTTGGTCAGTTAAAAAAAAAAAAAGTTGTAGTCGACAGGCTGCATTTCGGCATCGAAAGTGCCCCCGTATAGGATAGATTCCTAGAAGTTATGGCAACCAATGGCAACCCTACAGTTTTTTTTTTTTTTTTTTTATGTTACTTACAACTTAGTCGGTAAACAAGCATACGGCCCACCTGATGGTAAGTGGTTACCGTAGCCATATGGACGCTTGCAACACAAGAAGCATCGCTCACGCGTTACCGTTACCTTTCCCCCCTCCCCTATGAGCTCTGGCGACCTTACTCACGCGCAGGAACACAACTTTACACAACATAAAGTTATTTGGCTGCGGTATTCTGTAAGGTCTCTTCCCCAGTCTCTTCCCCAGTCGAGCTGCTCTTTGAGCGAATAAACGCTATGCTCTACCTCTCTCAAACATTTGCAAAACATGAAACTCAACATGAAACTTTTCAACCCTTTCATATTTCTGTGGCAAAAATCCAACTTATATCAGACAGAATTGAAGTCATATAGGTACCTACTGAAATTACTTTGAAAAAAAAAAAAAAGAAACAGTTATTATTTTAACTACTTACCTTTAGATAGATATAAGTAGATAAGTAAGGCAGTGCTTTTTATTGGTCTTCAGAAGAAAGATTCTATATTTGTCTACTTAATTGATTTGTAAACGTAATTATAAGGTTCGGTACACACGGCTGCGTCTCATACATTACATTCGGTGTATATTGTAAACATTTCATGTGTGAACCGCATCGTCGTGAAACGTGTCGTGTCGTGCGTTTATACGCATAGGTACTACATGGTGTGGAAATATTCACAACGAATTATTTTGTTTATTGTTCACGTCGATGTGTTCATGCCTTTATAAACTGTAATATAAAAGTGTACCTACATTTTAGATTGTGGTTCTTATATAACTTTTCTTGTGTTAATTTGACATTTGACGTCAAAAAAGAATAGAAGACAAGGTGGTGGATGACTACCACTCACCGCTATGTTGAAAATCTATCGTTGTTCCAGCTTAAATTTAGAGCCAGTTCCTTCTAGGCTTTGTGTGCTTACACCTTCGGCCACATCATCACTTACCATGGTGAGATTGTGGTCAAACACAGGTACGTATACACATAAAGGCTGGTGATTTGAGTCGGATCTGTGGGCAGCTTAAGGGCTGCAGCCACGCGAATGGCCTTAGGAGACTGTCCCTTAATTTTTTAGGGTTCCGTAGCCAAATGGCAAAAAACGGAACCCTTATAGATTCGTCTTGTCTGTCTGTCTGTCTGTCTGTCTGTCTGTCTGTCTGTCCGTGTATGTCACAGCCATTTATTTCCGAAACTATAAGAACTATAATGTTGAAACTTGGTAAGTAGATGTATTCTGTGAACCACATTAAGATTTTTACACAAAAATAGAAAAAAAACAATAAATTTTGGGGGTTCCCCATACTTAGAACTGAAACTCAAATTTTTTTTTTTCATCAAACCCATAAGTGTGGGGTGTCTTTGGATAGGTCTTCAAAAATGATATTGAGGTTTCTAATATCATTTTTTTCTAAACTGAATAGTTTGCGCGAGAGACACTTCCAAAGTGGTAAAAAGTGTGTCCCCCCCCTGTAACTTCTAAAATAAGAGAATGATAAATCTATAAAAAATATATGATGTACATTACGGTGCAAACTTCCACTGAAAATTGGTTTGAACGAGATCTAGTAAGTAGTTTTTTTTTAATAGGTCATAAATTGAAATTAATATCAAATACTCAGGTCTATAACCATTTACTTATATACCTACAGGTTTGTACGGAACCCTCGGTGCGCGAGTCTGACTCGCACTTGGCCGGTTTTTTATATTTTGATTTTGGAATAAATATACAGTCGGCGAGAAAATGAATTCGAAAAATGTTTTCATCAGCCGTATGTACAATGGTATGCTGCGGTGTCCGAAAATTGAATAAATTATATTTCACTTGTTCACTAATGGCCGATTCCTATAATTTACCTACCGTTATCGGTTAAAATTAAGACTCTTATATGTTTACTAATAATGAAGCAAAGACCTCAAAGCTTTGCATAGCAAGACCCTCCCATATGGAAGTAGGTAGCTATCACGGTAAAATTTGCTTACGAAATAGTCTATATGACCAGTTTGGCAATAAAAAACCTACCATTGGTAAGCAAAACGATTCGTTTTTAGGGTTCCGTAGCCAAATGGCAAAAAACGGAACCCTTATAGATTCGTCATGTCTGTCTGTCTGTCTGTCCGTGTATGTCACAGCCATTTATTTCCGAAACTATAAGAACTATAATGTTGAAACTTGGTAAGTAGATGTATTCTGTGAACCGCATTAAGATTTTTACACAAAAATAGAAAAAAAACAATAAATTTTGGGGGTTCCCCATACTTAGAACTGAAACTCAATTTTTTTTTTTTCATCAAACCCATAATTGTGGGGTGTCTATGGATAGGTCTTCAAAAATGATATTGAGGTTTCTAATATCATTTTTTTCTAAACTGAATAGTTTGCGCGAGAGACACTTCCAAAGTGGTAAAATGTGTGTCCCCCCCCCCCTGTAACTTCTAAAATAAGAGAATGATAAATCTATAAAAAATATATGATGTACATTACGGTGCAAACTTCCACTGAAAATTGGTTTGAACGAGATCTAGTAAGTAGTTTTTTTTTAATAGGTCATAAATTGAAATTAATATCAAATACTCAGGTCTATACTACCATTTACTTATATACCTACAGGTTTGTACGGAACCCTCGGTGCGCGAGTCTGACTCGCACTTGGCCGGTTTTTGTTAATAGAAACCGGGCATAAACCACCATCGTTTAGTTGTCTACATAATAACTAAATTGCTTGTTTAGACGCTTGATTTAACTTAAAATTAACTTTAATACGTGTAAGTGAGACTAAACGCAGTTTATTGACTCGAAAGATAAATCATATTCCCGCAAAATTCAGGATAGGTATATTGGACTGGTAATCCACTGCGACGCAGCTGGTAAGCGGCAAAATGGCCGTCGGAAGTCACGTAAAAATGATATTAAAGCGGTTTGCTCCAGATTCGGGATATTTCTATTCTGAATCCAAATGAAAATACATTATCATATCTAGTTTCTAAAGTGACACAAACAGACACAACAATTTTATTTATCTTTATATATAAAATTCTACTGTACGTGTGTATGTCACTGAACTCCTCCTCGGCTGGACCGATTTGAATGAATTTTTTTTATGCGTTTGGGTGGCGCCTTGGATGCTTTAGATGTTTAGATTCACAAATCAGCCCGGCAGATGGCGCTGCGAAGGTTCAAATTACGTTGATATAACCTTATCTTCAGCGCAAAAAAAGAATTTTGTAGCATCCGTCTCTTTTTAACCGACTTCAAAAAAAGGAGAAGGTTCTCAATTCGGTTGATGTTTGTTACCTCATAACTCCGTCATTTATTAACCGATATGGAAAATTCTTTTTTTATCTGGAAGGGTACACTTTCCGTTTGGTCCCATTGTCATCAGATCAGGATTTGATGACTTCTTAGTGTACTTTGAAGTCGGTTTCAGTTTTTTGTAAAACAGTCCAATTATCTTAATTTACTATTAAGGTACAAGTTCGTAGCAGACTTCAGGCAGCAGTAGCAGGCGAATTCAACGACAGTGATAGTACCTTACTCGCTAGTGGAGCCTTCTTGTGCCCACAGAAAGGGTAGCCCAAATTTACCTGTCGCGGCGCAGGTCGTGGATTCGATTCCCACACGGGACATGCATTTGTGTGCAAGAACATGTCTGTGTGTCCTGTGTCTGGGTGTAACTATGTATATTAAGTATGTATTTAAAAACAAAAAGTGGTAATGTAGCATAGCATATCAGTTATCTGGTTTCCAATTTCCATAGTACAAGCTCTGCTAGTTTGGGATCAGATGACCGTGTGTGAGGAATGTCCCAGGATATTTATTTATTTACTTTATTTTACAAATTTTCTTAATATCGGATGTGATCGGTCGGAGTTACCACACTACCGATGACGATGAGTAAAAAACGATTTTAATAAAAAAAAAAATAGGTTTTGAATTAAGATGAATGTTTACATATCTGCACTGAAAATGTTACATCTTAATAACCTGATGCTATATAGGTCAAGACGTAGAAAATAAGCCCCCAAAATCACACACTCAGTCTCAAGCACATCTCAAGTGTCGTCGTCAGTTCGACACATCCGGGCTTTGACGCACTCCTCACAGGAAGCACACTTACGGCCTCCCATCCTGATATCCACTTGGTTAAGTACATTTTTCCTGAAAGTGTCCTTTTTCTGGGACTTAAATTGTCTGTTCTTTGTCGTTTGATTCTAAGCTGTACTTTTGTGGGAGAGATAGGATGGTGTTTTGAAAATAATGTTGAAGCGGTCTTCTTACCAAATCCCTATTAAGTATTACGAATAATTTTTGCCAGTATCGAGTTATATTATAAGTTTTAGCCAAAATAAATTACTTTCAAGTTTCATATAGTCCGTTTCATACTTTCAGTCACCGTCCATAAAAGTCATGTTTTAGTACATTGTACTACAAAAACTTTTCACGGACTCTTTGAGACAACATGAAAAGTGACGATAAACGTAATTAATTGTCTTCCACTTCACTGATGCACATAATTGAACTTTATCGGATAAAACACCATAAATAAATATGCAATAAACCACAAAATACACGAATCTAGAAAAAAAAAATTAAGAAAAAGTACGTCATTTTGCAAGTTCCCGCCGAGAAGTCTAAGCGTTCTATGAAACAAAAAAGGTATCCTTGACATTTTAAGTTGATACAAACTAGTACTAGTTTCTAGTAAAACTTATACCTAGTAGGTAAAAATACCTGATGAGGGAAAAAACCTACTTTTGATTACCTATGCGTTAGGATTGCTTATGCTATGTAGTGTAAGCTCTGTAAAATATTATGACAGACGTCAAATAAAAACATTATATTTTAAAACAAGTAACTGTTAAAAAAATACATTTTTAATACTAGCTTTTTATGGTGACTGTACTTTTTTTTGTCTGCACTTGCATTGTCATCCAATAAACTAAAGTCACTATTAAACATTCTGTGCTAATGTATACCAAATGTCAGCTCAAACCACTGGTCAATAAGTAGTAAGTAAGCAGGTCAAATACAGACAAATCCAGCGTCCATCACTAGTCTTTTAAAATGATATCAAAATGTATCTTAAAGATCGTGACTTCGATATAACTTATAGAATTAAATAACAAGTTTAATGATTTGTGCAGACGTTCCAAACTTTTGTTTGATTAAATATTTGCGATCAGGCGACGTTTAATTTCATATAAATAATATTGAGACTGAAATTACTCGGTGCAAATATTGACAGTTGATGTAGTTTAGTTAATGTAAATAAGTAAACATAAATCCAAATATGTATTCAGCTAATGAATTTAGCTCTAACATGTTGCTACACGTGTACATTCTGTTTGATAAATCTTTGTTACTTCGGTGGATGTAATTGACAAAGCCTACTTACTATAAGGGTGCTCATTACGTGGAAGACAAGAATATATGGTTGTAGTAGCTTCTCTCTGCACTTGCGTCCCCCCTGGCTAAGTGACAATATTGTATGAATAAGCATAATAATAATCGTGGTGTAGCATGATTAGCCGTTCTTAATCGTTCGGCAAAGTTAAGCTACTTCTGTCGTGGTCGGTACCTGGATGAGTGACCGTTTAGTGGTATTTCATATCGAGCGTTTCCGTGCTTCGGAAGGCACGTAAAGCCGTTGGTCCCGGTTATCACTTAATTGTGATAGTCGTTAAGCTAGTTGGATGCCTTCTAGGCGGCTTGAAAAATTCCAACAGTAGGTTGACCACTAGCCTACCTCCACCAATCCGCAGTGGGCACGCGTGGTGGAGTATCTGCCCATTCCCTTTCACCCTCATTTGTGAAAGGAGGCCTGTGCTCAGCAGTGGGACATTATAGGCTGATGATGAAGCATAATAATTATATGGTATATTGTATAAGTATTTGGAAAAAAGCTGTTATATGAAAAGATCTTCCACGACAATAAAAAATGTCTTGCTGAGTTTCTTGCCGGAGTCTTCTCAGTTTAAGTGTATTTCGAACCGGTGGTAAATTCAACTGTATGTACCAATTTAGCGTTCATAAGTGCCTTACCAGGGCGCAGGGCCTAAATTGAATAAAAACTTTTTGATTTTGATTTTGATGGATTTATTAAAAACCGGCCAAGGGCTTCGTAAAGGCGTTTCTTGTATGGGGGGAGGGACCTCCTTTAATTTTAAATCTTATTTAAATGTTGATTGGGCCGCGAGCCCGCGACTCTTCTAACAAAATGTTCCAAATTCGGGACTCATACAGGAAAAAGGGGCATAACTTATGCTTGTTTGCTACCTAGAAAAAAAAACCCTTACTCATAAAGCGCTATTTAACTAATAAACTGATTAAATGGTCACGTAAATAATGTCACATTATTTGACAATGACAGTAGAGTGACGTTATTTGCGTGACCCTTTAAACAGTAAGTTAAATAACGTTTTATGAGTAAGGGGGTACATGAATGAAGGACTTTTCAGGGCCCACACAGTATTGGCTATTAAGACATACAATCAACTATCACAATAAATTCCAGTTAAAACTAATATAGACCGGTAAAAAAACAAAAAACTACAGTAAAAGTTCCTTATAAATTTCAAACACATCGAGTTCAATATTTCAGAAAGTATTCAAATATATCGGCGTACCAAGTAGAATCTTATAGAATTTTGTATTACGTACAAACGTTCGGTCAATTTGGAAATATTTGAAATACGTGATATTCTTTCAATGATAGTCACTATATTGGTTTCTGTCTGGAATTTTAATCAGGCAATACCTACGTAACTGTAGCGACTTATTCTGTGGGGTTATGAATAATGACGTATTTGGTTTGAGCTAAGTATACCTACTGAGAGGAAATTTCCTTTGAACTTAGAGAAACCGAAGTATGTGGATACATCCAGCACTTATTACACGCTTCGGCGTGTAAAAACTCCTTTTTTACACGGATAAGCGTGTAGTTTTTGTGACACACGTGTTATAAAATAGTAAACGATACACTCGTCATAGGTATACTATTTTTTTGGTGGATGTTGAACATGAAGGGTAAATCTCTACATATAAAAATGAATCCCTATTTCCCTTGGTCACGCCATAACTTGAGAACGACTTTACCGATTTCATCCATATTTTTGTTAAAGTTCTTTACAACACACTTGCTCGTAAAGTGTAATTTATTGCACAGTTTTTAGTATCTTATTATGCACTAGTGCATTTTACTTTACATTACCGCACAGTTTTATGATAAGTATAATCATGTACCTCAATGCAATTGATATGTGTGTCGACGAAGAATTCTTAATTTAAACGGGTTGACAGAGCATAGCTGTAAAAAAAAAACCTGCGCGCCATATTTTGTAACGTTTTCATTGTGTGGTTGATTATTATCAAAAAATCTACTCCAAGAAATATAAGTCTGATTTTTTACTCACGTGTGTTGAAAAACGTCGTATGACACACGTGTGTTCTCGGCTACCTTATCGCTAAATACCGCCTCGTCTGTAATTACCAATTTTCCACACATGTATCATAATTTACTATTAATGCTACAGAGAAGGTTCTTACGGAAAAAAAATAAGAAAGTTGGATAGAAAATTAAATAAAATAAGAAAATTTAACGGTAGGGTTTATCCCTCGGGAACGCGGGTGAAACCGCGGGGCGCAACTAGTATAATTATAAACATCCATTCCATGGTTTCACTAACGTTCCCAGGATCTATAAGTATATCCTCTCCATGCAGCATTCATGTTGCGCCATTGAGCCGTCATGAGGAAAGAATTATGAATTCATTTATAAATTGAATTTGGAACCTGCACCAATGATATTAGGTTAATTTTCGATTGACACGATCTATTCTTGAGACATGATTCTCCTTAGAGACCGAACAGAGAGGAGGCCGTAAAAAAATATTTTTTTGTAAAGATAATACTGTTATTGGTCAATAAATAATCATGTCAATAAGAAAGTCTCGTGTATGGATTTATTTTTGGCTTCATCCTTACTCATCCTCATGAACAATTGGACAATAATTACGGTAAAGTCAAGTGTAACCAATGCCACTGAGATGCTAAATGATAATTTCTCTTGGTGGGCAGGGAATAACAGCAAATACTACAACAGTTTTTTATCACACTTCATACATTTTATTGAGAAATACATACAAAGTAGCCGGATACTCGGCGTTCTTTGCCGAATAGTCGCCGACTATGATAGTGGCCGGATAGTCTTAAATTTAATATCGTATTGTAAAATTATGTTATTGTATTGTATTTTAATGTAGTCTATTGATAAATCGTTAGCCATAGATGTAAATGTCATAGTGAATATCCGTTAAAGGGTCACTCATCATTCGAATGTTGACGAAGTTGTAGCCGACACCTCCCGCAGTGACGGAAGCTGTTGCGTTAGAGTGCGTTATGTCGTAGGCGACAATACCCTGGGAAAATAAAGTGAAAAAAATATATACAACGTATAACGATAAAGGGCACATCCATATAAGTACACGACTTCTTTGGTACGCACGGCTACAGATCAAGCTATACATTTCCAATATAAGCTGGCCTCTCATTGTACGGAAATCCTATACAATGCGAGATCAGCATAAACTGGTAAAGCTTGATGTGTTGCCGTGTGTACAAGGCGCACAGATTACGAAAGTTTTCCGAGTACTATATGAAATTGAACTCGGAAACATGGACACAATTTGGCACAGACGGACGCCAATCCTGGGCACTTACAAACACTCTATATGATAAACTTTCAGTCTACAAGCGCAATGGAGAAGCATGCTAGGCGTTAGGAGAAAAGACAGGAAAAAAAACACGTAAGGAAAGTGACTGGGGTAAAAAAAAAAAAAAAAAAGTGGAGATGGGCTGGCCATACCATAAGAGTATTGGATAAGTGGAGAAGAAGGGTTATCCAAGATATGGTAAAAGCAACAGAGGACGGCAAAATAAAAGATAGAGAAACGAAATAGAAAAGACTTTGAGGAGGCCTATGTCAAAGGGAACACAGACTATTAAAATTGTATTGTATTCATTGTATTGTATTGTATTTTATTTAACTTTCGGATGGTTCGCGGAACCCTAGAGTTCTGTGGAACCTTTCCACTTGTTGTATTTCCCAATATCGTGATCGTCTCATTGGAAAATACGTTTGCACTATCTTTTGTTATTCGTGTCATTGGAAAATACGTTTGCATTATCTTTTGTTATTATCACTTGGAACCACATTCTCTTCAAAGCACCTACCAAGTCGGTATCATCTCATTTAGCATATAGCGCAGCACTCATGAAAAAGAATATAATTATGCCAGAGAGGAAACGCTGCCAGCCTTCTGGGAACTTTGCAAAATCTTACAATCTTGGTCATTTACACACCAATTTACAGCCAAATAACTTTATGTTGTGTAAAGTTGTGTTCCTGCGCGTGAGTAATGTCGCCAGAGCTCATAGGGGAGGGGGGAAAGGTCGGTAACGCGTGAGCAATGATTCTTGTGTTGCAAGCGTCCATATGGCTACGGTAACCGCTTACCATCAGGCGGCCCGTATGCTTGTTAACAAACATAGTTGTATAATATTTTTTTTTTTTTTTTTTTTTTGCTCAAATGGAATTTAATTAGGTTTATAGTGTTTTCGAAGGCTCGTGGTATAGCATGATAAGCCGTTCTAAACGGTCGGCAAGTTAAGCTACCACCGTCGTGGTCGGTACCTGGATTGGTGACCGCCTAGTGGTATTTCAAATCAAGCGTTTCCGTGCTTCGGAAGGCACGTAAAAGCCGTTGGTCCCGGTTATCACTCAATTGTGATAGTCGTTAAGCTAGTTGGAGGCCTTCTAGGCGGCTTGAAAACTCCAACAGTCGGTTGACCACTAGCCTACCTCCACCGATCCGCAGTGGACACGCGTGGTGGAGTAGCTGCCCATTCCATTTCGCCCTGATTATTGAAAAGAGGCCTGTGCTCAACAGTGAGACATTATAGGCTGATGATGATGATGATGATAGTATTTCCTCTTTTGCCTTTTGCCAAAAGGCATTTATTTATTTTTATTTTATGGTTTGGCTGGCATTGTATGCAATGTTGTTGTTATTTACTTTTATTCTGTTGTGATTTTGCTAATTGTATCTGTGTGAAATGAAGAATTTTTGTGAAGATGCAAAATTCATGTGCAAAATGTATCGATAATTTAGTCCTTTAGTCAGTTTTCGTTTGTTGAAAATAGTAGGTAACTTGCTGTAGACCAACTCCAAAACATTAATGGATTCAAAACGAAGGTAAAAAAAAATAAAAACAATCTTAGACATTTTAACACAGAATATTATGTTTATTAAACACCTGGCTATCTGGGTGCTGTTATTCGAATCTATTATTCTGTTATTATGTATTTTGTTTGCTAATAAATCATACCAAATGTGTGTGGAATGATCCGCTGACCTAAACAATTTTACGAATCTGGTGAAAAAACATGATCTATCTAAGAGGCATATTTAGGCGTGTATGGCCATGATTTCTTCTGGCTACCTAGTCCGAAAACCAATGCACGCCACTGCCATGATATGAATTCGCTACAAAGACCGATATTTTTCAAATAGGATTTAGGTTCGTCAATGATCTATTCAAGTTTTGAGACGAGATTAAAACAATTTAATTTCGAATCTGCACCAAAGAAAGAAAGAAAGAAAGAAAGAAAGAAAGAAAAAACATTTATTTTGACATACACACAACATTACAGAATTACATAACACATACACTATAATAAATACATTAAATATATATACATATTCAGTAATATTGTGTGATGTCGAAAAAGGATTACGACTCAGTTTGACTCCAAGGTATGTGGTACATACCTTGGAACTGGTTTTCAGTCGAACCCTACCCGACATCACAAAAAACTGAGACACTAAAATAAACATAGAAAATTACATTAAAAAAAAGGTACAAAATTCCAACTAACTAAAAATTAACAAACAAACAAATTACACAAAGAATAAAAATATTTACACCAACCTAAAATAATAAAAAACTAAAAACATCGTAAAAAACACAGTAATTACCAAATAATTGGCAACACCACTAATAAAGTGTAGTAAAGCTGTTATTAATTTAGTCTGTGTTAATCTATACATATAAAATGCTTTGTCCTGAATGACTGACTGACAATCAACGCACAGCCTAAACCGCTGATCGTAGAGATCTGAAACTTGGAGGGTGTGTTCTTTGTATGACGTAGGCGTCAGATAAGAAAGGATTTTCCGAAATTCTACCCCTAAGGGGGTGAAAAACGGGGCCAAAGTTTGTATGGGACAACGTGATTCCTTGGTCCGATCTACTTCAAATTTTGCATAAACATTCTTTAACAGAATTGATGGAAGACATGTTTCGTATTTTATTGAAAATCATCGCCTTACGGGGTCAAAAAGGGGTAGAAAGTTATTTTAGGGGTGATTTGTTTCGAAGTTGATATCAATACTCCTTAGTACTTTTGATTTAAATAACATTTTTTATTTTGACACATGTTTGAAATCTCAATCCGATTTTCACAGATTACAGAATAAGGCAGATGGAGCGAACGGAACACGGGAGTGAGGCCAAAAAAGCAATTACAAATTGAAAAACACATACCAGGGGGGCGATTACGTAACTAAATTTCAATCATTTTCGAATTGAAATCGGTTCAATATAGCGGTTTTCTGATATCTTTTTTACGTTCTGATAACCGCAAATACAAACAGTGGTTCATTAGAAATGAAAACATTTCCGATTTTGTAATATTTCTACCGATTCAGAGGTTATTTCAATCGGAATTTCAAACATAGCAAATACAAATTCAAAAGCGAATACCAGGTATATGTTTTTCTATTTGTACCTAATTGCATTTTTTGGCCTCACTCCCGTGTTTCGCGCGCTCTATCTGCCTTTTGTTCTGGAAACTGAAATGCTCTTTAAAATTGGAATGTCAAATATTATAGAATATTTAAACGGATTAGGATTCGAAATTTGTTCGGAAGTTAATTTTCTCTGACTTTTTGGTGGGAACTTGCAGAGTGACGTTGCGTTTTCATTTTTATTTTCATAAATTCGTGTATTTTGGGTTTTGGACGGTGACTGACTGCATGAAGACTATGTGAAAGTGATTTATTGTGACTTATATAATATAACTGGAAATTGGCAAAATACACACCCCGCGTGACGCCAATGAAAATAAAAAAGTTATATTTCTCTATTTCATTAGAATATTTTGATTGTAGTTAATTTAATTTCTTTCTCATTTGTTGTTGTAATAATTAAATAAGATTCTTTGAGTTCGATTTTTTAGTGTAGGTATAATATAGGTTTTTAGTTTTAATTGTAAAAATACCTGTGTTTGATTTGTTGTGTCTAATTATCAGTGGCGTGCATTGGTTTTGAAGGAGAAAATTCAAACCGTACGCGGGTGAAACCGCGGGGGTCTGCTAGTTATTTATAATTATTCAGTGAATTGAACCCAGAACTGAATTGGAAGGCTTGTGTGTGTCCCAAGCGAGCAGGAGTACAAAATTAAGGTAGGTACGTCCACGATTTGAGGTACCTATAGGGTAAAGCTTCTATTATCCATTGAAAATAACATTAAAAATTAAATAATCCTTTGCTCTTTAATAAGATGCAGCTTAAAATGTTTATTAAAAGTCTCAACCGTTTTTAGATTCCGCAATGGGGGCGGCAAGTCATTCCAACACTTCGAGGCCGCAAACCTGAAACTTCCCCTGAACGCTACTGTTCTATGTTTTGGAGTCAAGATTCGATAAAGCGATGCACGAGTTTTATATCTATTTCGTTCATGTAACCATTTCAGCTTGGCGAATAAGTATTCTGGCTGTTCTAGTTTAACAACATTAAAAAGTAAGGTAGCAAAATGCAAGTGTCGTCTCGCTGTCATTTTCATTAAATTGGCTCTATTCAGAAAAGGTGTAACATGTGCACGGGATGGAATATTGAAGCAGAAACGTGCACATGCATTCTGTACCCTTTGGATAAGGTGTTTAGTACGAGACAGCAGACAAGGTCCATAAACTGTATCTGCATAATTGAGTTTGGATAGAACTAAAGAGTCACAAAGCCTAATCCTTACTTCCTCACTCAGGTAAGGTCTTATTTTATATAGTAATTTGAGCCTATAAAAGCAGTTCTGTACAGCCCGCAAGATTTGACCTTCAAAGTGTAAATGGCTGTCCATGAGAACACCCAAATTTCGAGCCTCATCTACACATTCAATAGCATTATTTCCAATGACTATATTTGGTTTACTAGCTTTTATATTAAACACTTGTTTTTTAGTTCCAAAGACCATATACTTAGACTTGGTGGGGTTCAGCACTAAACTATTGAGACTTGACCATTTTGCCACCTTGACCAAATCATTGTTTAAATTCTCCACAGCTTGCAACGTATCATTAGGATGACAGTGAATATAAATTTGTAAATCATCAGCATAAAGATGATACTGACAGTAATCTATGGAAGAGGTGATGTCTGCACTGTAAAGAATGAACAGCAATGGACCGAGAATCGAACCTTGTGGGACGCCCCTTGTGACATAACACTGAGGTGAGCAAGACTTAGAACCATCCGAATTCTTAATTTCTACAATTTGTGACCTGAATTGTAAATAACTACTAAACCATTTTACAGTGTCACAGTGAAACCCATAGTAGGAGAGCTTGGATAAAAGCAGTGGTACATTGATGCAGTCAAAAGCACGCGAAAAATCAAGCAGAGCCATAATGGTACCCTTCCCTTCATCGCACCAATGATATTAGGTTTATTTTCTATTAATACGATCTATTCTTGAGACATGATCTGAGGTTTGATTCTCTATACAGGCCTTAGAGAACGAACAATAACAATATCAACAGACAAAAAGATAAAATCACTATCGAAAAAGCCACAAAAGCCCGAGGACCTATTTTTGGCAAAATACTATTTTGGAACCATCCCGGCAAACGAGCGAGGTGGGTACACTTTTTTCCTAAAAATTAAAAAGTGGATGCCTGTTACACCGTTTCGTAGCTTACATTAGCTAGGTAAGGATCTTGTTAGGATTTTTTAGGTTCGTGGTGTAAAAAATAGCAAAATCTCTGTCATCAGACGGTGTATGCCGCTAGCTGCACTTCAGTGAGTCTGTTCTATTCTAGACTGTATGATTACTGTAGCCCCATCATTATCAAGGTGGATTGGATTCATTAGCCAAGTAAGTCTATTTGATTTGTCTGCCCATCTGTTTGTTAATTTGTTGGTAGAATAGTAAATTTGTAAGTCAGGTTATGATTAAAAAAATTGGAGATGATCCTCAATTACTTCCACCGAAGCGTGGCGTCCACTTCAATGCTTTCGTAACCATGCTTTGTGCTCAGTATTAGACTAGCACTTTAATAATTTGTAGCTTTTTATTAACTTGCAATGTTTGTATGTAGGTTCGGGTCAAATGTTGCAGGTTGAATTTCACCCACTTCCAGTGGTCGGATTGACTCGATGGCACGACACACATTAACTAAATATAACAATATATTAAAACACAGACTACGTCGGACATATTCTCAATGTGTCTATGAGAGTCGGCCACCTCTCACGCACATATTAGTTGGTTATTCCGCGGGAAACAATACATTGGTGCCGATTCTGTTGTAAATCGCACTAAACTAATTTTAGTCACATCTCATCTCTTTCTTACGAACATTATTGATAAAGGATAGAACATATTTAAAGCTGTCAAATTAATCTTTGTCATCTTATTTTGCGTGTATTTAGGTGTAACCGCGACTAAATTTCTTACATCCTTTTCTTATGTTCTTTGTTAGAAAGAGACATAGTGAGATTAAAATTAGTTTAGTTGTAAACAACAGAATTAGTGACATCGACTGACTAAATATATTTTTTTAGGAAAGTATCCAATTGATTATGTAGCCAAAGGTGGTAAAAGCACACGAAACCTATGAAGAAACCGGCTTTGAACACACCGATGTACATTAGTGAGGGTAGTCAGCTAGGCTGGTATAGTTCCAGCAACTTATCTGTCAGGCGAGGGGGCGCCACCATCGATAAATTTGCCCAAATTTTCAAAGTTTTTCAAACCTTAGCTTTAGTTCCATTTTTGACCACCTGATGGTGAAGTGGGTGACATGCACCACAAAGTACCATGCAAAGTTTTCATAATTACGCTACAGTGTAAATGAAACCTGGAACGTCGCGTCGTGTCTATCGGTCTGTCACACGTTATCAGGTGAAGTCAGTTTTTACTTTTTGCTTATTGCCAATCTGTGCCGTAGGGATTTCATAGAAAAACGGTGTGCAGTTAATCTTTACTTTTTTTGTGGTCTTATAGGAAGTTAATAGGTATTCACCCTTCTATTTTAACTTGTACGTTTCGCTACATTCATAATTGTCACCCTGAAGCTAAGTCCCTACATATATCTTCTTTATATATAAAATTCTATTGCACGTGTGTATGTCACTGAATTACGCCTAAACGGCTGGACCGATTTGAATGATTTTTTGTATGCGTTTGAGTGGCGCCCTGGATGATTTAGATTCACAAATCAGCCCCGCAGATGGCGCTGCAGTCGATAATATAACCTAGATACCTAGATCTAAACCATCCTGGGCGCCACCCAAACGCAAACAAAAAAATTCATTCGAATCGGTCCAGCCGTTTAGGAGGATTTCAGTGACAAACAGCTATTATTACTACGTATCTAATTATACCTGTGGGGTTCCTTGTGATTTATTAATTAATACCTACCCTACTTTGTAAATTCAACCTGTCTCTACATTCAATATATAGATATAACTGTACTGTGTGTAGAACTTCTAAGTAAATAGTATGTACGTAACTATAATCAGTTGGCCAACTTGGCACCAGATTGATAAACATCTTGACAACCCTTGATAGGTATAGTAATAAATTTGTAGGTACCTAGATATAGTACCGGGTGATTTTGACTTACTTAGCTATTTTAAAGAAGTCCACTCGTTAATAAACATAAAAAAATACGTGTTAAATTTTTATGTATAATTTTTATTTAAAAAAAAAGTTAGGCTATCCAAAGTTTTCTCAAAATGACCGAAATCGTTGGTCAGTACCGCGCGTCACCGCACTATGTCACATAGCTGTCAACAAACTATGGTGCGTCCATGCTTGGCAAACCGAGCACGAGCTGAGCCACGAACGAGCACACTGCGAGCACGATTCACGTAGCGTGGACGGGCTTGCGAGCCTCGAACGAGCGCGATTATCAGTGTTTTCACGAACAAAGGGATTCGCATCGTTCTCGTTTAGGCTCGTTTTAACGTTCGTGGCTCGGCACGTGCTCGATTCGCGTAGCATGGACGCACCATTAGATATTTGTACTGCCTATGTATGCGCAAACACGAACATCATCCAAATTAAATATCCTATACATAATTCTAGATATTCTTACCCGTTTAAAATTTATAAAATGAAGCAATAAAAATACAGTAACAATTTTTTTTTATTAACTCAATTACAAACATACTCATCGTATCACAATTCTAACGTATCCATAAAAAATATAAGAATAAATTAATTATAAATAATTAAAATACAAATAATTAAATTAATATCATCACAAATAATTAATAATAAATTATTAAGTAGGTATACAATAAGTTCATAATTAATACGTATATGAATATTAGCCTGTAGATAAATCTTTATGCAAAGATGTAAATGTCGTAACGAATATCCATTCCATAGTCACTCATCATTCGAATGTTGACGAAGTTGAAGCCGGGACCTCCCATTGTGACGTTAGCTGTTGCGCCGGAGGACGTCAAGTCGTATGCGAGAATACCCTGGAACAATAAAGTGGAAATAACAGAAGGGGTATAAGAGAATACGACTTCTTTGGTAGGTGCTAGGCGTACAGATCACGAAAGAGAATAGTGTATAATTATAAATGACGTGAAAATATATTTTCAACACACTCGCTCGTAAAGTGACATTTATTTCACCGTTTTTAGTATCTAAATGCAGCTTATTACGTACTAGCGCTTTTTACTTTACAGTACCGCACATTTTTATGATAGGTATAATCCTGATTATGATAAGTTTGTACCTCACTTCAAGTGATATGTGTGTAGACCAAGCATTCTTAATTTAATCGGGTAAAATGGTATGAAAACACACGGCTGTAAAAAAAAAACTTGCGCGTCATATTTGTTAACGTTCTCATTGTGTAGTTGATTATTATCAAAAAAACTACTTAAAAATACAAGTCTGTTATTTTCCTCGCAAGTGTGTTGAAAAACGTCGTATGACGCGTGTGCATTGATTATTACACTCTTGCTTGACTCACTTATCGCGTTCGCCTGCTTAGTGCTTAATACCGCCTCGAGTGTTAAAAACCAACTTTACACACATGTATCATATTGTACTATTATTAGATAAGGATTAATATTAAATTGGTTAAAATAAATTCGAAAGTATGACTTAAAAAAAAACTCAATCGCATAAAAATGGTTACTGTGTGTTAGCCGTAGGATATTGATATATACTGTGGTCTACACACATATGACTTGCAGTGAGGTACAAACTTATCATAATCGGGATTATACCTATCATAAAACTGTGAGGTAAAATGTAAAGTTAAAAGCACAAGTGCGTAATAAGCGGCATTAAGATACTAAAAACGGTGCAATAAATGTCAATTTACGAGCGAGTGTGTTGAAAAATAAGTTAATTAGAACGGACTAAATGTCCGTATATTTGGTAGAATGTGCTCTTTACAGTAAATAATTATCATTAATATTTTAAAAGATATCACACATTTAAAATTAGCAAGAAATAGTATTCCCGATATATGTATAAATATGATATCGTGGTGGTAACGTAAAAACAAATTATTAACTTGAATCTTTGATATCCAAATAAAAACCAAAACAAATCATACCTGAATTCTACGGCCGTAGTAATAAGGAAAATTGGGTATTGTATAGCTTAAGTTTTCAACCCTCTTCCTGAACACCATGGCACTGTACTGTATCTGATGATGATACACGATGGGTCTCAGAACACTTGTACCCAGGAATGTGTGCGTACTTTCCACAACTACCACAGCCGCGAGAAGAAAAGTGAAGATATACAACTTCATTGTTAATTAAATAAAACACTAGTAAGTAATCACTGGGACAGTAGAATGTATGATATCGAGAACGTATGCTCTTGCTTTTATATCTGCCGAGATAACACCAACACATGAAGGGCTTTATAATTTATTGCATCATGACGTCACTGGAATGTTTTGATTTCCGAGTATTTTGCTCATAGTGAGAACTGTTTGGATTGTCCCGGCCAAGTACGTGTAGAAACATGCATACCCTAGGGTTCCGTAGTACTGTACTGTAGTCATCATCATCATCATCATCAGCCTATAATGTCCCACTGCAGATTGGTGGAGGTAGGCTAGTGGTCAACCTACTGTTGGAATTTTTCAAGGCGCCTAGGAGACATCCAACTAGCTTAACGACTATCATAACCGGGACCAACGGCTTTACATGCCTTCCGAAACACGGAAACGCTCGATTTAAAATACCACTAGGCGGTCACCCATCCAGGTACCGACCACGACTGACGTAGCTTAACATTGCCAATCGATTAACAACGGCTACAGTACGACAAGCGCTTGTGAAGAAGCGCTCGTGGTGTAGCATGATTAGCCGTTCTTAATCGATCGGCAAAGTTAAGCTACGTCTGTCTTGGTCGGTACCTGGATGGGTGACCGCCTAGTGGTATTTCAAATCGAGCGTTTCCGTGCTTCGGAAGGCACGTAAAGCTGTTGGTCCCGGTATTATTACAGAGTCACAGATGTCAACAATTCAGACATTCGTCGCTCTGTTGCCACCGCCCGATAGCTTGTGTCCGTTGTGGCGAAGGACACGCTGCAAAAGATTGCCCACGGGACAAGGGTATGCCGGCTACATGCTGCAATTGCAGCGGATCACATCCGGCAAATAGCCTCAAATGCCCGGTGTACAAACGCGAGGCGCGTAACAAACGTGCCGGTACGCTCGCACGCACAACGGGCCCTCCCAGGACGGATACAATTCAAGTGTCCGACTCAGCCCCTAACACCTTAATGGCGCAGGCCAACAGTGGCCGCCCTAGACAAGGGGGGGAGCAACTACCGTCAAACAAAAAGCGCACAAGGCGCGGGAAAAAGAAGTCAGGAGCCCCAACTGCGGCGGGGCCCGATATACCTGCCTCTCTCCCAGCACCAGTGCCCTCAACTTCAGCAAGTAATGCCAATATGCAGATCCCGGCGAGTATGCCAGTGAGTCAGCATACCCCAGCCCCCCCCAGACAGGGGGGAGCGGGGAAAGCACCCCCCAAACCGAAACCTGCGAAGGAATCGGCACGGGCGGCGGTAAATGCGTCAGACGTGGCCATTACCGTCCTGTTAGAGGTGTTATTGGCATTAAGAACCGGCGCCGACTTGGAGCCAATTGTCCACAGAGGACTCGCCCAAATCTACCGTTGCAGAGAGCAGACACAATAACTACACAATAATGCATTGGAACGCCCGCTCCTTAACGGGAAAGGAGTTGGTGTTCAAAGCTTTCTTAGCCGAGAAAGCACCAGACGTGGTGCTTGTCTCGGAAACAATGCTTTTACCTAAAACCAAACTTAAGGTTGCTGGCTATACGATCATCAGACAAGACGAACACTCCGGTACTCGAGCGTACCGAGGTTTAGCAATTCTCGTTAAGCGGAAACATGTCTATCAACCGCTACCGCTTGTGAGCCTGCAGTCCATGTACGGGCTGGGGATTGAACTCTGTTTCGCGGGGACGTCCCCCCCGGTCAGAGTTTACGCCGTTTACCGCCCCCCGGGCGGGCGTTTGCACTTTGGAGACATCCGACTGTTATTGGATGCACAAGTGCCGACGCTCGTGGCGGGAGACATGAACTGCAAGCACACAAGTTGGAATTCAAGCCGAAATTGTCCAAATGGTAACACGCTCTTTAACATGTCCGAGCAGGCGGGGTACGCTGTTGAGGGACCAGAGGTTCCCACACACTACCCGCCAAATGATAATTATCTTCCTGACGTATTGGACATTGTCATGCATCGGGGGCTGGACTGCCAACTCCTGCAGGAAGTACTCTATGATGACATGGGATCCGACCACCTGCCCGTTTTGGTGCACATGGCCGGGTTCACAAACACAATACCAACGACATTCACTCGCCGCTTCATAGACTGGTCGGTGTTTGAAAGTACACTAAATAGTGCTGCATTTTTACAGCGACCACTTACATGTCCTGAAGACATTGATGCCCTTGCGGAATCCATCACTACGGAGACGCAAGAAGCACAAAAGGCTGCAACAAACCAACTGCCGGAACACACGCGTCATGCTAAGTTGCCTCAATATGTGGTAAACTTAATAGCAAGGAAAAGGCGCCTGCGAAAGTTTTATCAGCAAACTCGCTGTCGTGTCACAAAAAAGGAGTTAAATGCCCTCACGGAGCGGATAAAACGTGAAGTCCAAAATGCCGTACGGCAAAGCTGGGAACGACATTTAATATCGGTGGAGGAGGAAGGATGGACGAGTATCCACCGCCTCTGCCGAAGCCTATCAGGTACAAAAGAGCCCATACGACCGCTCATGGCTAACGACGGCACACCTCGCTACCGAGCAGCCGACAGAGCCAACTTGTTCGCAGACGCACTCGAGCGTCAATTCAGCCCTAATCCCATCACCGACGTCACGCATGTTGATGCAGTCACTCAACATCTGCGGGAGTACTTCTCTGAGCCGATAGCTCACGAGGAGGAACCGGTGGTTGTCTCCCCCGGGCAGGTTTTGCGAACTCTGCGCGCTACAAAGCGGAAAAGCGCCCCAGGCGTCGATAGGATCACGAATATGGCGCTGCGCCATTTCCCGCCGCGTGCTCTCGCGGCGGTGACGCGCCTATTCAACGGTATCCTTCGCCTGGGACACTTTCCCACACTTTGGAAAACGGGCAGAGTCCGTATGATTCCCAAGCCCGGGAAGAGCTCCCTTAAGCCGGAGAGTTACCGGCCCATTACTTTACTCCCCACGCTTTCAAAAGTTTTTGAAAAGCTCGTGCTGCATCATCTACGTCCGCACACTGTGCCCAGGAACGAGCAATTCGGCTTTAGGGCTGAACACTCGACAACGCTACAGCTAGCCAGGGTACTGCACCACCTCACCGGCGCCCTTAACAAAAAGGAAGTCGCCGTTGCAGTATTCCTGGACATGGAGAAAGCCTTCGACCGAGTTTGGCATGAAGGCCTATTGTTTAAAATGTCGCAATCACCGGCACCACGAAGACTGGTCAAAGTACTAGCATCCTTCTTAAATAATAGACGCTTTTTGGTGGCAGTCGAGGACAAAGTGTCCGACATAAGACCCATACTTGCAGGAGTACCGCAGGGGAGCTGTCTCTCCCCTACGTGTTATGCGACCTACACCGACGACATCCCTGTCGCGGAAGGCACGCATCTGGCCCTATACGCAGACGACGCTGCGTATTATACTACATCTATAAAGCCACACCATGTTGTGGCTAAAATGCAAAGGGCCCTAGATGCCCTCCCAGAGTGGCTTGCGGCATGGAGGTTGTCGGTCAACGTAGACAAAACACAGGCGCTGTTTGTCGCGAACCGCAACCGTTTCCCCAAAAAGCTTAGGATGCTAGGAAAAGAAATAGAGTGGTCCCCCACGGCCAAGTACCTCGGGGTGACCCTTGACCGCAGATTAAACATGCAAAAACATGTGGAGAACGTGGTTGCGAATGTACGCACCTCCCGAGTTCTTCTACGGCCAGTGCTCTCATCACCCCTCCTGCCCCTCAGTACCAAACTGGGGGTGTATAAAATATACGTAAGATCGAGGCTTACGTACGCTGCCCCAGCTTGGTATGCGCTGACTGCGAACAAGCTGAGGAAAAAACTGGCAGCACAACAAAATATAACGTTGCGCGCCATAGTACGTGCCGGGCGGTACGTCAGAAATGACGTCATCGCCCGCGATCTCAAAATCGAGAGCCTGGCTGAATTTATCGGTCGCCTCGCTACAAACATGTTTCGGCGTGCGGACGCATCAAACTTCCCGCACGTCCAAAACCTCGCTCCACTACATGCGAGGCCCCCAGACGGGAGGGCGTACGCGCGGGAGCTTATTATTAAGTCCCCGCAAAACTAAGACTCCACATACAAACACTCAATGACTACAAGAGGAGTACGCCGATCGACCGCTGAGCGCCGCCCGGGCTTTTTACACCCGGTCGGCAGCCCGCGTCAAGAACGGCGGAAACAAAACAAAATAAATAAAGACGTCACAAAGGCATTAATTTCAATATTAATGCCGAATCTAGAGCCCCGCGTGTTTTAGCACGCGGCGAACACACGACACTTCGTTAAAGGGGGCAACCGCCCCCGGAATAACGACTCCCCACCCCCCTGACGGGGGTGTGCGAATACTATGATGGATTACAGAGTTATAAATTATCCTTATCAACTAGTCTTACATAATAAATCTATAAAAACATTAACATGGCAAACTTAAAATAAGTGTCGTGAACAACAACTATATTTTGTGTAATTAAGTGTGCGTGTTGTTATTTTCTTTTCTTTTAATTTTGTTTTGGTGTTCTAAGCTGGGCTTTTGTATTTATTTGTAGTTTTCTTTTGATTTTCTTTTTTTTTGTATTTTATGTTGTAATTTTATCAATGTTGTGTATATCTATAATTGGCACCCACATCAGTCCATCTATTTTTTATCTATGTTACTTTGTATTTGTTTTAATGTGTGTGCTGTTGATGTACCTTTTTGAAAATAAATAAATAAATAAGGTTTCCTTGTTCCTAAGTAACCCTAAAATCAATGTCTTAATGAGTGTCTGTCAGTCCAATGTGCTTATAACTCGAAAATCACTGCACGGAATGGATGAAGTAATTCACAATTTCCGAGGAGTCACGTTGTTCATACTTATAAGTAGGTTATCCCGTGATTTGGCTGTACTTTCCTATTTAAGAAACAACTGTCATTTTACTAGACGGGCCAGCTGGCGCGGATGGTTAAGACTGTTTAAGATTCCGCCTATCGCGCCGCAGGTCGTGGGTTCGATTCCCACACAGGACATGTATTTGTGTGCATGAACATGTCTGTATGTCCTGAGTCTGGGTGTAATTGTCAGATGACCGTGTGTGAGAAATGTCTCAGGAATATTTATAGCTAAAAATAAACTTTATACATTTCTACCGAAGTGATGCGCCCACAGCTTACAAAGATGTATTTACATTACAAATTCAATACTTTCGTTCAATGTGCTTAGCATTAGGCTGCGCCAGTTGCACCTGTGCAGCGAAGGTGTTGCAAGTTGCCAGTAGTACCGTCTTGCGCGGAACGTACCAAGTGTGAAATTATGTCGAGCAAAAACAGGGATACTTTTCTTGATTACTGCACTAAAATTGCTGAGAGAGTTATAAAGGGATATAAAACAGCGTAAGAAAATATGTTTTTCAGAATATTTATGTAAAAATATTTTTTTTTGTCAAGCATAACGATATGTCCAAAACAAGTTAAGATATTATGTTAAAATAGCAGAAGTCGTATGCAAATTTGTTATACTATGTAAAATAAGTGTCATAAATGTAAGCCCTACTTAGATCTACAAAGGGCACCTCCAAATACAGTTAGTTAGATAGGGTGAAATTGTGTAAAATAATTAAAAATAAAACTTGTCGTGTTACCTAACCCTAAGAAAATTTTAGAAATAAAGAAATGCATAGGTTAGATACAAAGAAAGGATAGATAGATGGGAATCCCACCCTCAAAGTAGAGAAAGATGATGGATGATAGAGTAGTATGCAGAATGAAAGTGCGAGAGGAATAAATGCGAGAACTAGTATGAAAGAGAAACAGCACAAATATAGGCTTCAACAATGTTGGAGGTAGAAGCAAAAAAAAAAAAAAAAGCTTACCAAGTAGGTAGATGACATTCGGTCCCAATTATTACCTAATACTAAAAAATTATCGATATCTATACTTATTATCTATACTAAATATTAAAGCGGAAGAGTTTTTTGTTTGTTTGTTTAAACGGGCAAACCTCTGCAACTACCAATCAGAGCCGAAAAATTCTCTCACTAATAGGAAGCTACATTATCCCGGAGGCTTAGGCTTTTTATCCCGGGAACGCAGGTGAAACCGCTGGGGACTCACTCTATGTAAATTTGTGAATAAGGAACATGCGCAATATCCAGATGTCTGATATTCTTTCTTGATTAAGTATCTTTTTTTATGAGGCATGAAGAAACATATGCCATCACAATGCATATCATCACCATCACCATAATTATCATCATCATCATCCTATAATGTCCCACTGCCTCCTTTCACAAATGAGGGTGAAAGGGAATGGGCCCACCCCGCTTGCCCACTGCGTATCGGTGGAGGTATACTAGTGGTGAACCTACTGTTGGAGTTTTCAAGCCACCTAGGAGGCCTCCAACTAGCTTAACGACTATCATAATTAAGTGATAACAGGGACCAACAGCTTGCTTAATATGGATAGGATTGTGGACATACCACAATCTTATTATGTTGAGTATCTAATGATGTGGCTGAAGGTGGTAATGGTAACTACAAGATAAATAAAAAGAAATTATCTCTTATTGATTGCGTCATGTCTCAAGGAGAGATTGTGTTAATAGAAAATAATATTTCATAATATACTAGGTGGCGATTTCGAGATGGCATATTTTCGAAACCTAGGTTGGGTTAGTCAGTCGCAATTTTTAACGAGGAACAACACCAAATTTTAATGAGGAAATTGTTGCGCTATTTGCACTCCAAATACAGTTAGTTAGGTTAGGTTAGAACTGTGACAATTTATTTCGTTTCTCTGTGGACAATACCGTGCGAGATCCGAGCGACCGAACCGAGCGGTGCCGCGGCAGCGGCCGACGAGCGCAAGATCTAAGTTTGTGCTTTGTGTAAATATTTGGTTTTGGATTAAACAATCATAATTTGGGATTTAATTTCACGCTAAAATGTTGGTTAATTTTGGTGATCATTTACTATTTTTGGCAATATAATTTGATTTCTTTACCGTTACATTTTACTAAAACGTTAGCCCGAAAAAACTTGATTTGTGCTTCGATTGGCGTTCTATACGGACCTAAGTCTCGGCAACTCATTACTACACCACAAAAAAACGAGGAGTCCCTTTAGAGTAATCCAATTCCGCAACTAGAAAGTGACTTTGCACTAATTAATAACCGTACCGACCAATCACTGCATACAAATGCGCGCATGTATGCGTGCGTGCGTGACTTAGCCAATCACAGCGCATTGTCGGTGGCGGGAAATTTGCGGAATAGATTTCACACAAAATGAACGTCATATTGCGCTTTTGGGCTTCTTGTTCGACGCCATAAAACTTCAGTCCTATCTCTTATTGAAGTTCATGTGCCGATTCATACTTTGATTCTTCAGTTTTTTTTTATAACTCTTAGGTGGCAAACAAGCATACGGCCCGCTTGATGGTAAGCAGTTACCGTAGCCTATGGACGCTTGCAACACCAGGAGTATCAATCGCGCGTTGCCGACCCTGAAGAAATCTCTTCACTCCCTTTTTGAAGAACCCCATGCTGAACTTTATTGAGAAAACCACGACGGGGACCTCATTCGGGGACAGTCCGAGCGCCCGTCTAAAAATAAATTAAAGAAAAACAAAAGCCGAGCGTTTATTGAATGAATGAATGAAAAATTTATCTTCTTAACAAATCATTTAAGCGTAGACGTAAACGTCAAAGTGAATTGCACTTCCGCGGTCACTCTTCATACGAAGGTTCACGTGGGTGAATCCGAGACCTCCCAGCGTGACGTTGGCCGTTGCGCCGGAGTTCGTCAAGTCGTACGCCAGAATACCCTGTAACAATAAAATATAATTTTATGATCAAATGTAAAAACAACACACTCGCTCGTAAAGTGGCTCTTATTGCACTGATTTTAGTATCATTACTTCATAAGACAGCTTATTACGCACTGGGGTTATCGCACTAGTGTTTTAAAATATTATCCCGATCATGTTAAGTTTGTATCTCACTGTAAGTGATATGTGTGTACTGTTTAGATGCATTAAACAGTTTGACAGTTTTTTTTCGCATTGCTGTAAATAAAATAAAACCTGTGTGCCATATTTGTTAACGTTCTCATTGTGTGGTTGATGATTCTAAAAAAAAACCAACGGGTTGCACTCCGGGAGTGCCGGCAGAAGTGAAAACTTGAATAACTAGAAATTTTTCACATAGTGTTTTTATACAAGGGGTTTACCAAAATTCAAGCCCTTGGGGAGAAATAGGTGATTGCGAGTGAATTCGCGAAGCGGAAAGCTAGTTCAAGATACATGTACGTACATATAATACTTTTAAATAAGATTTTTTTATTAACTTAAAATGGGAACAAAAATGGTACCTAACCTACCTTCTTAGCTAGAGAATATTATAAAAATTTGAACATAACCCCAGTATAAATACAGTCTAATTTGCAACTACTCTCCCTCCGTCTTACGAATTTTCGATCAGGTAACGTGCCTGACGCGAGTTGAATTTTTTTTACCCATCCCAAATAAGTGCACAACGCCGCTAAAGAAGTTTTCTCTTCAAAATCTACTTATAAAAATATGTCTGTTTTTCCTGGCAGGTGTGTTGAAAACGTCATATGACACGCGTTTGCATTGATCATTACACTCTCGGCTTCCTTATAGCTTAGCTTAGTACCGCCTCATCTGTAATTACCAACTTTGCAGACATGTATCTCTTCCTTAGTGTAGAACTGTATATTGGTTATATCGTTCCTACTTTCTGTAAAATCTCTGGAACTCGCTGTTTGAGCTGTGATCATCGAACAATTAAAGGGATTCGATGGATGTGATTCAAATGGCAAGTCATTTAACAAGTTCGTGATACAATTTTAGTTTCACAAAACAACGTAAACTAAAGATAACCTTTTACTTATCTCATTGAAACCGACAAGGCCAAGGACAAAAATTAGTTGCCAATTAAAAAATCATCAGTATTATAAAATCAAATAATACGCACAGAGATATTTTTGATGAAATAACTCTTTGGCTGTCTTATTAATCGAAATTCGTCCCTTGTGCTTATTGTTCGAATTTCGCTGTGTGGTTTTTGATGCGGTTTTGTAATTTATCTAGGTGGTTCTTTGATGGAGATTTAAAGCTGTGACTTCGTGCAAAGCAGTCTACGTGTGCGTGAGTAAAATCAGTACTGGCCCAAGCAGGCACAAATGGTACCTACTGGGCCTTATTGTCACTGTCAACGTCTCAATACGGAATGACAACCGAACGGCTTCCTATGGTGTATATGTGTGTGTGTGAGGCCATTGTATTTACAAGAACGCCGGCTTCCTATTACTTGCGTCACTTAAGAACGCAGACCGTCCCGTCTTTCATTTTTTCTTGGTCTGAGTGTCTGGTAATATAGTTATGTCAGAGAGAGGTAAAACCTACAACACTGTAAAGCCATGCTAGTTCAAAATCATTCAATAGTTTGAATCTTATGAAAAACTGTCGAAAGTCCGAGTTGGATTCTCGTACAATAAAAGTAAAACCTAAAGCTATTCCATAACTCAACATTATTTTGAAATTACTAGAAGTTATTAGTTTTGTTACAAACAAAATATTTGTTACTTTTTTATTATTTACTATTAGGTATAAGTTTTTTTTTATACAACTAAGTTGACAAGTCGTAAACAAGCATACGACCCGCCTGATGGTAAGCGGTTAACGTAGCAATATGGACGCTTGCAACACACGAAGCATCGCTCACGCGTTACCGACCTTTCCCCCCTCCCCTATGAGCTCTGGCAACCGTACTCACGCACATGAACACAACATAGAGTTATTTGGCTACGGTATTCTGTAAGGTGGAAGGTACTTCCCCAGTCGAGCTGCTCTTTGAGCGAATAAACGCTATGCTCTACTTCTCTCAACTCTCTAATAACATTCATATTATATATTTTTATGTAAGAAAAGAAAAACAAATCATACCTGAATAGTACGGCCGAAGTTAGACGGGACATTGGGCAACGCAAAGCTTAAGTTTTCAACCCTTTTCCTAAACACCTTGGAACTGTACTGGACATTGTGATGATACACCATGGGTCTCAGCACATTCGTACCCAGGAATGTGTGCTTACATTCGATAACTACCACAGCCGCGAGTAGGAATGTTAGAATATACAACTTCATTGTTAAACACTACCAAACACTAGAGAAGTAGTATTAATAATGATGTTATTCGCGCATATCCACCGAGATAAGCGTGAGGTACCTATAATTTCATGATGACCTTACTGGGATATGTTATGATTTCTCTGAATACTTATCTAAAATGTATTTTTTTAGGTACAATTATCTTAAGTAAATAACACTGTTTCATGTTTCTTGTAAATAATGGTAATAAGAAATCATAAATTAAAATTCAAAATCATTTATTCAAATAGACCTTCGCAGGCACTTATTAAAAGTTTGACTCTAATACTCTAATACCGGTTCGGAATGTTGCATTTGCTGAGAAGAGCCGGCAATAAACTCAGCAATTACTCTTTTCAAAACAAGCTTACATTACATAATATTTACATTCTAATCGCACTGACAACAATTGCGTGCCCCGGCGCGGCGGCAAAATTACAAAGTAGACTGAATAAATATTTAATAAGTAAATAAATGGCAAACTTAAGCAGACCAGCCCCCACAAGCAGCCCCTGTTCACAAGTATGACGCGTGTGGCAGCCATCGCTCTCTTCGCCATAATAAATCATAGCCCAAAGTCCAATGGATATGATCTTCTTAGGATCACATAACCGTGTATGAAAAATGTCCTAGGATATACTTATGCCTTTTCAAAGTCAAAGTCAAAGTCATTTATTCAATGTAGGCCCTAGTAGGGCACTTATGAAGGTGAAAACTACTGAAGTTACCACCAGTTCGTAAGTCGGCCTTCAACTGAGAGGAACAGGCAAGAAACTCAGCAGAGCGGAGAAATACTGCATGGATACCTACTCTACCGCCCCAGGGAGCAGGTTATATTATACTCATACTCCCCTTATGACATGAGGTGGTTAAAACCAAGTCTAGGGTGCGGCTGCTGAGAGAATGCGTTTCTGACACACTGGTTAAGGCTGTAACAATGGTCAAACCTCTAAAATACGCTGGACTAAACGCATTTTGTTGACGAATCTATCCATCCATTTGTCCTGGAAAAAATATATGTTGTACATTTGTTCATCACGCACAAGTTGTATTGATTACATTTTTTGAAAATATCTTCAAATTTTGTAAAAACACATATCCTTACAGGTATAATTTTAACCTAAATTGTAAATTGTTGACATAACGGCTCAACAGATTTATGCGAATCTTACACCAAAAAAAAGGTAATGCATTTTATAACAACTTGTATTGATTACTTTTCAAATTTCATGAATCATTTTCAAATAATAATTAAAAAACTAAATAGCGAAGCATAAATCACTCGCTCCCCACCAAATCCCACCCGCGGACGCCTGGAGCCGAGACTCGTCAGTGCCTTGATGGCTGCTGTCACGAGTGGACCTCGCACGAAAATTTTATACGACAAATTAACTAAATATTTAAATTTATGAATGATTTTTAAATTGATTTCTACTGATAATAACTTAAATACAATTTTGAGCACAATTTTTAGCTTGTAAATATATGTAATGTAGTTATAAGTAAAAATAATATTTTTTAGAACATCAATAGTCGTCATAGACTAATCAGAAATGTGTTAGGTACAAATAGTTATATAGAATTTAGAGCAAGATATCGGTTTCCTTTATTCTTTTTATAACAAGATTTTATTGATCATGCAATGATTGTATGTACGTCTTTCCGTTATAAAATTTACAATTTATTTTTCAACCACTGAATCGCAGACGTCGAATTGAAATGAAAGGTTTACTTTTATAAATTCGGTGTTAAGAGGCCGTCCTCAAAATCGAAACGGGCTGAATTAGGTATTTGACACGTTCACGCACACGCGGGAGCGCTCGGTCGCGTGTGTGCGCGAGTCCGGAATCATTGATGGTCAGTACGGCGACAGTATGTTTTTTCTATTGAAATAAAAAGTCATGGTGGTAAATCAAATCAAAATCATTAATTTCATATAGACCTTCGCAGGTACTTATGAATAGTCTGACTCTAATACCCAGTGATTTATATAACCATGGATGCGGTCACCGGAACATTTTGCAAAAAAATTCTTTATACAAGTAAACAGTACCGCCATCTGTTTAAAATCGATTGGACTACGTAGTGCCGCGTTGCATAGGCGTACGATGTAACTCATGTAACCTTGTATGTATGTGCGTACCATGCACATTTTATTTTTATTACATTTTTATTTAAGTCCGTTATTACTAAATTAAAAAAAAGGTTATTCGACACGCGTGTATGTAATATTATTGGAATTGCAAAATATTCACAATCTTAAATAGTGTCCGCCATATTGAACTATTTAGTTATTGGTCCGATTGCACTCAAAATTGGTATTAGAGAGGCCTTTGGAACATAAACGATGAATCTTTTCTCAAAATTGAAAAAAGTGGCCGCCATATTGAACTATTTAGTTATTGGTCCGATTGCTCTCAAAATTGATATTTGGGAGACCCTTGGACCATATAACATGAATCTTTGCTCAAAATTGAAAAAAAGTGTCCGCCATTTTGAACTATTTAGTTATTGGTCCGATTGCTCTCAAAATTGATATTTGAGAGGCCTTTTATTTTTTATTTTTATTTATTCAGGATAACAAACAATTTTACAATAACGCATAAACAAAAAAACAGATAGTAAACAAAAAGAGTAATTGTAAAACCACCACCGTTATCCACGAAAATATGCTACTTAATAATGGCACTACATTTTAAAACTAATGAATTATAAAGTACCTACGTAATAAACGTCGAACAACTCCAACAAAAGAAGAAAAAAAATAAATTTTAGAAGACACATGTAAAGTTTACAATAGATTATAGTACCGTAAAAAATAAATAAAAGTATAATCGTTATACATATTCAAAATTATGTCTACATATCTGCGAGCCTCTCACCGACTCTTTTTTTATATTGTGAATGTGATAATATAAACAAATCAATACCTGTGAAATATTCGTTATAAGAATGCATTATTCTACGAAGAGGTGCACGCTCACCCGCTATGGTACGACAACGTTTGGGAGCAAACAAACACTGCGAGTGTGTTTCACGTATACGCTGTGAACGGCTGGGGGTACGTAAATATATTTGGTTAAGGAGTTGATTACAATCAAACCCATCATGACATATTTTGTATAAAACCATCTGATCTAAAAGCAATCTTCTTGTTTTTAGTGATGACATGGCAAATTTAGCTAAAAGTGATTGATACGAGGACCTAGCATGATAACATTTGTAATTTACTGTGCGGAGATATTTACGCTGTACCGATTCAAGCTGCTCACAGTATTTCTCAAAATGTGGATTCCAAATAGCCGTAGCATACTCTAATTGACATCTTATCAACGACTTAAATAGAAGTAGATAAGTAGCAGGGCGCTTAAATGGAGTACATGTTCTCATAACGAAACCATATAATTGAAATGCTTTATTAGTAATGTAATTGACGTGAGTATCAAAGTGTAATTTTGAGTCTATAAGTACCCCAAGATCCCTTATGAGAGATACTTTTTCTAACGGTGTTTTACAAAGAGAATAGGTGAAATTAATTACGTTGTTCTTTTTAGTAAAAGTGATAGATTTACATTTAGGTAGACTAAGCTGCAGTTTATTAACAGTTCAATAGCTAGAGAGACGATCAAGATCCTCTTGGAGTGCTTCGCAATCGCTTTTAGTGTTTATGCCGAGATAAATTTTAAGATCGTCAGCGTAGAGAATGAAGCGGGCATTTTTAAAACATACATAGATATCGTTTATAAATAAGGCAAAAAGTAATGGGCCCAAAATTGAACCTTGGGGCACGCCCGAGGAGACATTGATTGTATTAGATGCGAAGCCATTTATCACAACCTTCTGAGTTCTATTCCTGACATAAGAGGAAAACCAACGAAGTAAGTTGCCGCGAATACCATTATACGCAATTTTTTTAAGAAGTATGGTATGATCCACCTTATCAAAAGCCTTACAAAAGTCAGTGTAGACTGAGTCAACCTGCACGCGATCGTCCATACTCTCGAATAAAAAAGATGTATAAAGTAAGAGATTAGTAACTGTCGATCTATTCCTAACAAAACCGTGTTGTTCAGGGATTATAACATTATGTAGACTCGGATAAATAATTTTGTGTACTAGTCTCTCAAGTACTTTTAACAAGGTGGAAAGCAAGGATATGGGACGATAGTTAGTGACATCATTTTTGGCACCACTTTTATAAACTGGTATAATGTTAGCCGTTTTCCACACTTGGGGAACAATTCCTTCACTAAGACTACGATTATAAATTATACGGAGTGGTAAACTTAAGCTGTTAGCGGTGTATTTAAGGAAAAAAGGCGGAATACCATCAGGCATAATTATAAAAGTTATATTCCAAATTCTATAGATTAAAAAGCTTGTTTTTCTCTTTTCAGTTAATATTTGTTTTACGCAGTCGGGTTTTTTGTTTCTTTTAATAATTTAATTTATTTCAGACTTTTTAGTTCTACTTATACATAATGATTTGTAAGTATTAGTAAGTAAATGAGCGGTAAGGTAAAGTAACGCTAACAACCATCGCAACTCTGTGAGTTACGTACGGTAACCTCTCATAGTCCTATACCTACTGTAACATGTTTTTTTACAGTTCGTCAAAATGGTAGCACAAAAGTATTACAATATATACATATATGGAATGGGCTGTTCACAAGCTTTCATTTGATACCCATATTGTTACAATAACGGAATTTTTGTTTTTAATACCCCCCTCTTTTTTTAACCGTAGACGTCATATAAAAATAATATACCCTATGACACTCCCACAGTTCAGACGAATCTACCGACACCCCATATGCTTAAATCCATCAAGCCGTTTAGGCTGCAGAGCGTGCCAAAGAAATAGACATACATACATACATACATACATACATACATACATACATACATACATACATACATACATACACTCGAAAAACATAACCCTCCTTCCGGGTCAGTCGGGTAAAAATGATGTATACTGCAATTGCGACATTCTTGCACCGGATGTGTGAATTGTTGTCAGTGCGATTAAAATGTAAGTATTATGTAATAAATCAAAGTTTGTTTTGAAAAGAGTCATGCTCAGTTTATTACTGGCATTTCTCAGCAAATGCAACCTTCCAAATCGGTATTAGAGTCAGACTATTCATAAGTACCTGCGAAGGTCTATTTGAAATAAATGAATTTGATTTGATTTACTACCATGACTTTTTATTTCAAAAGAAAAAACCACGAGAGAAAAAGACACGTAAAATATATGAATGGATCCAAACCATTTAATCGCCGTACTGACCATCAATGACTCCGGACTCACGCACACACGCCGACCGAGCGCTCCCGCGTGTGCGTGAACGAGTCAAATACCTAATTCGGCCCGTTTCGATTTTGATGGCGGCCTCTTAAGATTCAGCTTGTAGTAAAACACATGTAATATTAGTGAGTGAGTCCCATCGGACCCGGTGCCTCTGTCCCGTTAACGGGTCCGATGGGAAAAAAAGTGCCATCGGACCCGGTAGCTTCAGTGTGTGCGTGCACCGGGTCCGATGGCACTCATTTTTCAATCCGCCTCAAGAGTGCCATTGGCCCCGGTATCTCCCATCATCGGGACAGATACAAAACATAAAATTAGCCGGTGTCGCCGTTTTAACCGCCAGGAAGGATGGCACGGATCAAGTTTCCTATGCCAGTTTTATTATATAAAAAAACCTAAATCGACGTAGCTGAGCTGGTTACCAGGATAACAGAAGTTCTTAAGAGATTAGCTCGAGAAAATCAAACACAATTGTGTATAGAGCTCACACACACTGGCTTGATTCTAAAAGATGAAGATTACACAAGTAAAATCCAAATGCTTTTTAGCTCTTAACATGATATCTTTAAAAAATAACAATTTATAAAAATCTTATGATGGTGGTAATACACTTCCAAACTTTTAATATTCTTGTACCTACCGCCATAAATATTTGTCTGTCGTAACTTGAAATTATATAAGATAATTCTTTAAAACTTCTGTTATCCTGGTATTATTGCGAGCTTGACGAAAACGGATACCATGCAATGATGCTGACATATTTTCAACTTGTTGTGCTACGACTTCGTAATATGAGGCGTTTCCTATTGTTTGAATGATAGATAAGGAAGGGTTGAAATCGCTTTGTATTTATTGTTTGTCTTCGTTACTCCTCGTGGCTGTGGCATATTTTTAAACACTATTGCTTTTATGTTATGCTTACCTTAGACACGTATCAATTTACGTATTAGTAATTTTAGTAAATAAAATAATAATATTTATAACTTGACTAAGCCAGTATGTGTGAGTTCTATACTAAATTTACTTGATTTTCTTAAGCTTATCTCTTAAGAACTTCTGTTATCCTGGTAACCAGATCTGTGACGTTTGTTTATATAATCAAACTGGCAAATGAAACTTAATCCGTGCCATCCTTCCTTTTAAATCAGCGACGCCGGTTTATTTTATGTTTTGTATCTACCCCGTTGACCGGAGCTACCGGGACCGATGGCACTCTTTTTCCGATCGACCTCAGTGCCTCTGTCCCGTTAACGGGGTCGATGGGAAAAAGAGTGCCATCGGACCCGGTAGCTTCAATGTGTGCGTGTACCGGGTCCGATGGCACTTTTTTTCCCAACGGACCCGTTAACGGGGCAGAGGCACCGGGTCCGATGGGACTCACTCATATTAGTCAACTATTGAAAATCTAGAACATTTTAGCCATCTCTATTACTGATATCTCGTTATTATAGACCTGTTCATCATCATACCCTGGAGATTTATCGTGTAGTAAAACACATATGATATTAGATAACCGTAACATCTTAGCTATTTCTATTACTGACATCCAGTATGTATTAACCTGATCATCATCAGACCCTTGATAGGTATGTATCATATAGCAGGTGAGTAAAATTATAAATTATAAATTCTGTTCCTGAGGACCTAGCAATCAACATTTTTAGTTATAAATAATGGAAATAGGCAAAGTTATAAAAACGATACGACACATCTGCGCCGTTACCTTTTCTGTAATCGAGTTGATTGTAGTACCGCTACTCAACGTTAGGCGGCATTTCAAATGCCGCCCAGCGGTGAGTAGCACAGAATACTCGTTTAGAGGTCAAATCGTCAAGGTCATTGGGCTGGGTAACACCCTTAAATATTGGCCATATTACGGAAACGTTCGGCCCACAGGAACATGGGTCTTATCTAAGCTATGCCTAAATAACAGAAACATTACAACTCACCAGTTTCGCTGCAATTCTATTGGTTTTAATATTTGACAAAGATGATCGGACTATATTGTCTCTGTGACCGTGTATCGCTTTTTGTAGTAAACCCTCTGGTGTCAGAAATGCATTCTTTCGGCGGCCACACTAGTAAAATATATCCGTCTCCTACCATCATAATATAACAAAAATAGTCAGGCTGTTTTAAAACCTGGGTTCCACAAGCGTCTCATCTAATAAGTCTATATGGACACAGCGTTTTGCATCCTCATTTACTTATAATGCGGACAGCAAGGGAGTGGAACTTGCTTCCGGCGTCTGTGTGTGTTTCATCTTAGGCTTCGTCATCGCCCCTTATGGGCGGGTCAGTGGCCAAACGCAAGCCCATTTAATAAAAAAAATATATATTAATTCCTCGCCATCCAAAGGTTGTCTGGAGAAGATCGCTTCTTAGCGATAAGACCGCCCATTGTAAAGTTATTAATTTTAAGTATTTTTGTTCTCTTTTTATTATTGTTTTTTTGGTGTACAATAAAGAGTTATCTATCTATATACAGGGTTACAGGGAAAGGTGTACAGTCGAGGACATAAATATGTATACAATTAGTAAAATTCAACAACGGTTTCCTCTTAAACTACTGATTGAAATTATGAGATATTATAAAGGCAGAATCTTCTAACATATACTATTATGATTTGTGTAATAGTTTAACACTTAAATGTTAAACATGCGAGAAAATTGCTTTTGAATTTCAAAAAGTGTATACATATTTATGTCCTCGACTGTACTACTGAATATTAAAGGATGTTAATACTAGGTTCTCGTTATTTCTGATAGATTTGATGTTGTAATATGGTGTCCTAAACTTAACCGTTATTGAATTATTCCATATTGGATGAATAATGAGCTTATTCATCCAATATGGAATAAATACAATGAAATACACTGTATGTATGAAATACACTGTTGTAGGAATCATAAAACAAAATAACAGAAACGGACAAAAATAACATAACAACACGATTCATTTATCACGTCTGTTTATTTGTAGTTACTAGGTACTATGTATAGATCATAAGGTCATACAAAATTTTCGTTCCCTTGTCGCTCTTCATACAAATGTTGACGAAGTTGTAGCCGATCCCTCCCGCAGTGACGTTAGCTGTTGCGCCGGAGTTCGTCAAGTCGTAGGCGAGAATACCCTGTAACAATAAATTGAAAATTTAGTTTTGTTTATGACTTTCCGGTCGATACCGTGGAACCGTGGGGGTCCGAAGGTCGGCAATACTCTCGTATACGGGGTGGTTAAGACAATAAATAAAACAACGTAAAGTACTCCTAAATACGATCAACTTTTACGATGGGACCAGCTACGAAATCGCAAGAAATATTACAGCTCTTACAGCGAGTTCTGTACTTTACGTGGTTTCATTTATTGTCGTACTAGTTGCGCTCCGCGGTTCCGAGGGATATATTGATTTCCCGGGATATAAAGTATCCTATGTGTTAATCCAGAACATATTCTATCTGTGTGCCAATTTTCATCCAAATCCGTTGAGTTATTGAAGAGTGATTGAGGTACAAACATCCAAACTCACAAACATCCAAACATTCGCATTTATAATAGTGAGATGAGATGAGATCCTATCGACCTCGTATATTGTCGGGTTTGGCCATGGCCTCGAGAAGGTCGTGTGTCGTGGGTTCTACAAGGGCGTCGCCAGCCGATGGCTAATTGATTATATGGAGGACGGTAAAAGCACATGAAGGTTGTTGTAATGGGAGATAACTATATACCATGGCGGTTGTAATAAGAACGGTACAAAAGGTCAAGCAAGTCAAAATAGTAAGGACCAATCATTGCATTTAAATGTTTTGCGTGTACTTGGCTTAGCCAATCAGTAAGCTTGTGTTTTTGTCTTAGCCAATCAGAGCGTCATTGAGCTTGCGAAACGACAACGTCAAAATCACAAGAATAAGTTAAACAATATACCTGAATAGGCCGATAATAATGCCCAGGCATCGCAGGAACTGTGAAGTTTACAAATTCAACTCTTTTTCTAAACATTTTAGAACTGAACGTCACTAGTTGATGGTTCACCAGTGGTCTCTGGACATTAGTGCCCATGAATGTGTGACCACATTCTACTATAACTACGACAGCTAATATACAGCTGAGGATATACAACTTCATTGTATAAGTCAAACACTCAACTCCAAAGTAGCAATGAATTTTAGAGTGTGTGTCCTTTTATTTCGGTAGGGATAAGCTTACTAATAATTTGTTTGAATATAATTACTATACTATTAGTGTGATTACTAATTGTTTTATTTATGTAGGTACTGATTACTCATCAACAACCCCTTAGAGTAGGAATACCGAGCAATCCGATTCCGACACTAGTCAGTGATTTTTCACTGATTTTAAAACAGTAAGGACCAATCACTGCATCGTGTGTTCTAGACTTGGCCAATTAGAGGGCATGTGTCCTTGACTTAGCCAATCAGAGCGCATTGTCGGTGATGGCAAATTGACGGAATATATTGCAAGAAAAATCAACGTCATTACGCTTCTTTGGGTTAATTGTTCGATGTGATTACTAATCTATTATTTGTAATTGTTAACATTTTATAAAGTCACTAAGTCTTAATCATGCCTCACAATAATAATAGGTAGGCAAGTACATATTTAATTAACCGACTACAAAAAAAGGAGGAGGTTCTCAATTCGGTTGTATTGTTTTTTTTTTTTTTTTTAATGTTTGTTACCTCATGTCTCCGTAATTTATTAACCGATTTGGAAAATTCTTTTTTTGTCTGGAAGGGTACACTTCCCTTTTGGTCCCATTGTCATCAGATCAGGATTTGATTACTTTTTAGTGTACTTTGAAGTCGGTTTAAGTTTTTTTTAAAACAGTCCAATTATATATTGAAGCAGTCGTGGTGTAGCATGATAAGCCATTCGTAATCGATCGGCAAGTCAAGCTACCACCGTCGTGGTCGGTACTTGGATGGGTGACCGCCTAGTGGTATTTCAAATTGAGCGTTACCATGCTTCGGAGGGTACGTAAAGCAGTTGGTCCCGGTTATCACTCAATTGTGATAGTCGTTAAGCTAGTTGGAGGCCTTTTAGGCGGCTTGAAAATTCCAACAGTAGGTTGACCACTAGACTAGCCTACCTCCACCGATCCGCAGTGGGCACTCGTGATGGAGTATCTGCCCATTCCCTTTCACCCTGATTTGTGAAAGGAGGCCTGTAATCAGCAGTGGGACATTATAGGCTGATGATGATGATGATGAAGTACATATTTAATACTACTTATACTTGTTGTAAATATAGTAAACTAAGTGTCCCCCGCGGTTCCACCCGCGTTCCAATGATAAAAACTGGGCTATGTCCTTCTTCATACCATAGAGTTGAGATTTTCCCCATCCTGTTCCAATTTCAAAGATTATAGTAAGTTATTAAAAAAAAGGTTATTATTTTCTTTCTTTCTTTTAGGTTTGATAACTATCAAATTTTTCGCAACGATAAGAGGTGGACAATGTTTTACAATAGCCACAAGTTAGAGCAGAGCAGGTATCAACTAAGTTGTATGAATTAAGTTACCAACTTAAATTGACTCCGCTATCACTACCCCAGTAAAGGTTGCTTTAGTGCTGATGAAATTGATTGTTCACTTTTAATTCACATGAACATTAAACTCATAGCTTTAGATTTCAATTTCAATTGTTTAATCTCTTCTATCTAAATTCTCATTTTTAACCAACTTTAAATAATTGGAATGTTTTACAAAAAACTTAAATCGACTTCAAATTACACGAAGAAGTAATCAAATCCTGATCTGATGACAATGGGACCAAACGGGAAGTGTACCCTTCCAGACAAAAAAAGAATTTTCCAAATCGGTTGATAAATGACGGAGTTATGAGGTAACAAACTTAAAAAAAAAAAAAAAAAACATACAACCGAATTGAGAACCTCCTCCTTTTTTTGAAGTCGGTTAAAAAAGGAGGAGGTTCTCAATTCAGTTGTATTTTTTTTAATGTTTCTTACCTCATAACTCCGTTATTTATTAACCGATTTGGAAAATTCTTTTTTTGTCTGGGAAGTGTACCCCCCGTTTGGTCCCATTGTCATCAGATCAGGATTTGATTACTTCTTAGTGTACTTTGAACTCGGTTCACGGTTCAATACTTTCGGAGCCTATTCAATGCAAACAAACAAACAAACAAACAATCAAATCTTTCCTCTTTATAATATTAGTATAGATTATAAAATAAAGGTCCTAAATGTCCCAGGGTTCGCTCAAGCTAGCCTTAGTCAAAGTTCGATATGGTACGGGACAAACATTGTTCCAACATTGACTTGAGCATTTGTTTGTTGTTTGTTACCAACCATGTAACTCATAATACCAATACAGTCGGAAATTGCAATTCATTAAGGCTTTTTAGTCAAACTACGAGGATCAAGCAAGAGATGTCTTATAAGGTGTCGTTCTAATTGGCGACGATCGTACGATCAAACGATGCGATTTCGTCGCACGATCGCGCTGATGTTCCTGTGCTCGCGCGTTTTGTGTATTTAATCTCGTCGTGCGACGAAATCGCATCGTTTGCTCGTACGATCATCGTCAATTAGGACGACGCCTAACAGTTGCTATTTTACGGGATAATTATCTGGGTCACTTAGGATTGTTTTCAGTAGGTAGCTGTTATTTTCAGATGTACATGCCCAGATCAAGAAAAAATTAAAGACGGGGAACGGTCTGTGTTCTTAAGTGACGCAAGTAATAGGAAGCCGGCGTTCTTGTAAATACATGGCCTCACACACATATATATATACCATAGGAAGCCGATCGGTTGTCATTCCGTATTGAGACGTTGACAGTGACAATAAGGCTCAGTACCATTTATGCCTGTTTGAGTCAGTACTGATTTTACTCACGTGCACGTAGGAAATTTTCGGATTCACTTTCTTATAATGTGACACTCCGTCTTGATTTTTATGTCTATGGGTACATGTACATTTAAGGATCTAAAGGCAAAACAATTCTCACATATTTCTCACCTTCAGTGAAATACCGAATTTCAAATATCTAGTCTGCAGAACCCCATGCTGTACTCCATCGGGAAAACCACAGCGGGGAGCTCATTCCACAATTTGAGCGGCCGCAGCAGGGAGCTCCTTTGAAACCGCACAGGGTGGAACCATTTTTGTTCCAATGTGTGAGAATGTCCACGTCGTCAAAGGCGAGATGTGCGATGGTAAAGGATAACCTGTTTTAGCAACTGTACATACTTGGGAGCCGATTCCCTTCTGACTTTGAGAGCTTTACATTTTTTCACATAGCATTCCATGAGATAAAAATATATAGGATGGCTTTAGGAACTACTGGTCAACAACTGGTCCAATTCATCGTTTACTAATTCAAATTCATTTATTCAAATAGACCTTCGCAGGCACTTATGAAAAGTCTGACTCTAATACTCTAATACCGGTTCGGAAGGTTGCATTTGCTGAGAAGACTAAACTCAGCAATTACTCTTTTCAAAACCAGCTAAGATTAATTACATAATATTTACATTCTAATCGCACTGACAACAATTGCGTGCCCCGGCGCGGCGGCAAAATTACAAAGTAGACTGAATAAATATTTAATAAGTAAATAAATAGCAAAATTAAGCAGACCAGCCCCCTATATAAAATTTTGATTACCAGTCACACGTCAAATATTTCATGCAATAAACGGATTCCAAATCGGATAATTAAATAACTTATTCCAAACACAAAACTCAGATAAGTGATAAACTCCAGAACGAAGTCCCATCGGAGAACAATCGACATTGTGAACTTTTCACAAGTTATCTACAACTAACAGACGTTCGAAGATTTACGGAACTTCAGAGGCTTTGATAATCATTTGATGAAAATTAACTGTATCATTTGAAATTAATATTCGGTATTTATTCAGTGATGGGAGTTTTCGGGGGCTACAGTCAATTATTTATTTAATTAGATATAGATTTTATTCCGATTTGTTGAGACGTTATGTAGTGAAGAGAAATGAATCGTTAAAGTAATCGAGCACTCTTCCACTTCTTACCTCGGGCTCAGGCCTCTTTCAAGTCGGTGGGTCATGGTGAAAACTAGATTAAGATGGAAAATAACGGAAAAGGCCAATAAATATCAGAATAAAAAGAAGAGAAGACAATATAAGAAAAGAGTTCAATATAAGAGAGGGTAAGAGAGGTTATATAATTTTTTTGGGGTTGCATATAATACACAAAGGGTGACCAACCGAATTCTAATCAATTCTACGCCGCTCCGCCTTCTGTTCGTCCGTCTGTCCCTATATAATGTGAACTAGATATTAGAAAATCATTCTAGACATATAACTGTAATCCTCTAGAATGTTTCTACCTCTCTTTGCAAGATAATGTCAATAACAGATATTTATATACGTGTCAGTGATGCCCAAAAAGTCGACACTCTTCAATTATACGGTTATCATATTTTTTTTACCTACTTAGAAAAAATGCTAGCTACACTACCTACCGCCTACAAAACTGAACAACTCAACCCGTCTCCCCTTTATTCCAAAAATCACTTAACTAAAACGCCACAAATTCTAACTAATCTCCGCAGTTAGTAAGCGAGTAGAGACGCTCAAAACGACTTAAAAAAAGTACATTTTGTGTATTACAGGAAAAATTGCGACCGTTACTCCGCACCGAAGGAATAAACATAACCGTAAAGCGAAACGGACTTGAAGATATCAACCGGAAAGGTCCGGAAGCGTAATTTTTAACGTAATTATAATTGTTATTGCTATGGGACCTTTCTCTTTCTATTAGAGGTTATTTCAATAGGTTCACACAGGTTTTGTATTCAATGGGTAGGTACGTGGAAAGGGTTTTTCTTTGTCCTTGTTTAGGGTCCCTGAAGGGTGCCAGCAGGACCCTATTATTAAGCCTCCGCTGTCCGTAAACCTCCACCTTACAGAATACCGCAGCCAAATAACTTTATGTTGTGTAAAGTTGTTTCCCTGCGCGTGAGTAAGTTCGCCAGAGCTGATAGGGGAGGGGGGCTTTTTGTGTTGCAAGCGTCCATATGGCTACGGTAACCGCTTACCATCAGGCGGGCCGTATGCTGGTTTACCGACTTAGTTGTATAAAAAAAATATAGTTGGATTTTCGAAATAATATTTTGTATATATTTGTTGTAAATAATTTAATTATAAAGAAATGTAGGTATTTAGATTAGAACCAAACTGTCACCGTGATACCCTCGTTCCATCAGCAGCAGACATTTATTAATTTAACCGCTCACCTATCAGAAGCATAAGCGTTACGAATGTTAACGTCAACACAAATCATGCCGTCTCTGAAATTATTTCTTGAAACGAAAACATGTTTGCCAGACGAGGCAAGATCCGGATGTTGTAATTGACCGTAATGGATGCGGCACATCACGACACATGTGTCAGTAAAATGCAATATCTCAAAGACTCGAGATTCGACTCCCAGCAGAGTTCATCATCATCGATCTACCTGCCCTGTTCCCAATCATTTGGGGTCGGCGCAATATGTACGCTTCTTGCATTCGTCTCTTCTATCCGTCATACCAGCATCCACTCCTTTCTTACCCATGTCATCTTTCACACAATCCATCCATCTCTTTTTCGGTTTCCTCTTCCCATCCACTTTCATATTCATAGCTCTTTTAGTAACATGGCTTTCATTTCTCCTCATAATGATAAACGGTTCCGTTTCTACTTTTCAGTCACTGGCGCTACTTTCAAGCTTCCCCTTATGTACTCATTTCTTATCTTATCCATTCTTGACACCAGCAGAGTTATACCATAGTAATACAATACCTTCATAATCACTGAATATTATGCCTATGGCGATAAAGATTTACAATCAAATATATGTACAATCCCATTCTTAACGTAGCGTTATATTATAACAGCGCGTATTATTATCGCTAACAGCGCCAATAAAATATGTTTTATCGTAGTAATATCGCGACGTTTTATTTGTTGCTAAAATTTGTCGCTTCACACACTGATCTCTTTCCACTGGATAGGCTAAAGTCATGGTCTATACTAAGAAGAAGCAAGGTAGTAACTGTTAATATGTTAAAACCTATGTTTTATATACAGCACTGGCCTGTTTTTGATAAAATTTATATTTAAATTACTGTTCTTTTTCTACTATTGTTTTTACACACACATTGTCATTTTTAAATTCAATGCTGTCAATGCAATGTCAAATAAAGCACGTCTTTCCACTTCTTCTTCTTCTTTGAATCACCTCTAGCTACTCTGCCTGGCAGCCTCAAACTCCCAGATAATAATTGGCTACTTTGCTAAAAAAATATATTTAGTCCGTCAGAACAGTTAGATTATCTAAAAATATTGGACACGTATTTTTTTTCGTCAATTAATCAAAAAATGATGAAGATTTAGTTAAAGTTCCGCGTGACTTTATATAACTATACATATTTTTAATGAAAATTTTTGATAATCTAACTAACGGACTAATAAGAATTATATATTTTTTACCCAGGAAAGCACCCAATTATGACGTTTTGAACGACGCCGCCGAGTGTGCTTAATTATTTATTAAAATACAGTGTTTTATTATAGTGTATCTAGGTTATCTATTTGAAAAGTTTATTGATATCTGGAGTCAACTGTTACTTTCATAATTGACTTATTAGGGCCTAAACTGAATGAGTGACTTTTTGATGTTATTTGACTCACGTTCCATGATGGATCATCATCATCATCATCATATCAGCCCATGGATGTCCACTGCTGAACATAGGCCTCCCCCATTGATTTCCACTTCGAACGGTTCTGGGCCGCTTGCATCCAGCGGCGCCCAGCGACTCTGACCAGGTCGTCGGTCCACCTGGTGGGAGGTCGTCCCGCTCGGCGCTTTCCAGTACGTGGTCGCCACTCGAGAACCTTCCTTCCCCATCGGTTATCGGCTTTTCGAGCGATGTGGCCTGCCCATTGCCACTTCAGCTTACTAACTCTACGAGCTATGTCCGTCGTTTTTGTTCTCCTACGAATGTCGTCATTTCGGACCCTGTCACGTAGAGAAATTCCGAGCATAGCACGTTCCATAGCTCGCTGAGTGACTCTGAGCTTATTTATGCATGATGGATCGGATACCAAAATGAAAATTGGTCATTTTTATCAAACTGTTCCATGTATAAAACTTCTTTTGTAGATGGTCACTTATTGCACTATTTTTACGTATCCGCCCATATTATAGCCAATCCAGAGTAACGGAGTTCAGTGGTTTAACTCAATACATACGTGGTGTGGCGACTTTTATTGTGGTAATTATTACTGATTTAGTGAGTGACCCACGCTTTAGTATTCCGTACATTGAAATGAGAAAAATGTGGTATTTATGTGGCGGGCGTGTGTTGCCTATTTCATGCCTTTGCCATGTCCTTTCTTTATCCGAAATGTTTATATAGGAGAATTGAGATAATATTACGTCCTTTGAATGTTATTTTTAGGGTCTCGTAACCATTTGTATCTATGCTTAGGTATATGTTTTTATTGTTAATAGATTATTTGGAAAAAAAAAACATAGAATGCCCAAAAAATATTTAAAATATTTAACCTTGCTGAGTTTTTTGCCGGATTCTTCTCAGTTGAAGGCCGAGTTCCGAACTGTTGGTAACCTACCGGTGGTGATTATCTACCATACTGTTTTTAAATAAAAATACTGACAACTCCGATTCATAATGTACTAAGTTGCATGCATGTAAGCAATACCAAAACAACATATTTTACTAAACGTTCTTAAAAAAAGCCACTTAAAAAGTGGGTTAACCATAAAAAGTATAAAATAACGAGTCAAAAACTCGAATCTGACAATTTTGAAGTCAGCGAAATATAACATCCGCCTTTTTTTTAAAGTCATACCACGGACGGAACCAAAATAAAGTAACAACCGACTCGCATTTGACCCATTTTTTGCATCCAGTCAACGTAGGCAATCTTCTTCTATCTATACATATAATAAAACTGTAGAAAAGTCGTGTCTGTACATTGAATATATTTACCAAAAACTGATTGGGGGTGATGTAGAATGACTAACACAATACATAAATACCATTTCAAAAAAAAATTGTCTGTCTGTCTTTCTGTCTGTCTGTTTGTCTGTTTGAACAGGATAATCTTCGAATCTACTGAACGGATTTGCATGGGGTTTCCACACGGTGATTGAGCGTTGCTTGGCGCTTCAACTAGGCTTTGTTTCATCAAAATCGGCTCACGGGAAAAAAAGATATCTCAATTTATTTATTTACAGGCCGTTTCACGGCACAGACACAGAGGGAGAGAACTACTAGATGGCGTTGTCTTTTTCCTGAATCGCACTATGGTTTCGTTCTCACAATTTTATGACAGGGTCAATGATTTCGATGAAATTTTTTGGTTGATGAGAGCCATCAGCGCTCTCCCGTTTGACCATTCAGTTTTGTTCACTACAAAAAAAAGCTACAAATAAGTAGGGGAGAGCGGGGCCAAAAGTTCCGATTTTTAAACAACCTCAAAATTTGGTAAGGAAACTTAATTCTAGCATAAGTATTAAGACATTAAAATTTAGTTATACATCTGACCTTGCTATAAATACAGTTTTTGAGGTTGTATTTTGTAAGATTTTTTTATAATTAATAATACAATACCTTAAGTCGGAAAGTAACAACTTACCCCAGTTTGGGGTAAGTTGTTAAAAGGGTGGGGCAAGTTGTTACGAGATCTATGGAAGGTGTAAAATAAAAATAAAACAATATTTGATTTAACTAAGTATGTATTTAAGGACTCATAAACAATATCTTACGGATAGTTAGTTGTTTTTCGAAAATTGACTTATTATTAATGAAACATTTTTACGTTTTAACATTTATAATTTGTACTTAAAGATGGAAATATTAACTATCACAAAACTAGTCAATATAACTAATATTATAGCTTAAGTAGCTAATCAGCTTTGAAATAATCTTTTCTTTAATCATATCAGAAAGTCATCAATAATATTATACTTGTAAATCATCATAAGTTTCATCAGAACCGCAAGTTAGACAAAGATATGTTAACATCTGGAACGGTTCCAGTTCTTACATCTTTGAAAATGGACCCATTCTTCATTAGAACGTGAGCTAGAGTAACGGTCACAGCAGACTAAAACAATATATATATGTAACGTTAAATTATCCTTTCATTCAATCCATTGTGTCTGTTAAAATTGCGGATTTGCTATGAAGTTCTACTCCTTGATGGTGCCTTTAGAAAGGAACGAATTGCTTTTGGGAAAAAAGGATCAACTTTTACAAGTTCTTGTATAACACCAGTAGATGCAGGCAAATTAACTTATGATGGCTCTGGTTGACCCAAGATTTGCCGTACTTCAGTAATGCTTACAGTTTCATGTCCATTGTTGGATTTGTCTATTCTAGTTTCTATCTCTGAAACTTCAATATCTGTTATATCAGTATCTTTACAATATCATACAGATGAACTGGGGTAAGTTGTTCCGAGGTCACAACTTGCCCCCAAAGAAGGGAACATCTAGCCCCAAAAACACATGTGTTCAAAATTTCAACATCTAGTTTAGGTTACGAGACATACATAGTTTTAGCACAGTATATCATGATATTCGATATATTTTTGAATAACAATACCAAAGAACTAATCGAAAATTATTTAAATTCGCTAGATATACCAAAAATATCAAACACGAAAATATTTACTTACGTGGATCAACGACGTACATGCTCAGTTTCCAATGTACCTGATGTCACTGGCCCGACTAAGTTGGATGCCGTCGGTGCGCAGCAACGGCCCAATATTTTTTTTTTTTTTTTTTTTTTTTTTTTTTTTTTTTTTTTTTTTTTTTTTTTTTACAGCTTTTCATACAAAAGTAATTTAATAATAATAATTTTTAATTTATTTCACCAAAAAAAACGATATTACATTACATGAAGCCCTGTCGCCTGTGCTAGTTATATAATAACTGTGTTACAGGCGACAGTGTCTTCCCCTTTAAAACTAATAAACTAAATTTGTATTAACAATTATTGAATAATTAATTTTAAAAGCAAAAAGAATGGTGCTAACAAAATAATTAAATAAAAGGATAAATTGTCACTAATGTGTTTGTGTATATGTGTGTGTGTGCGTGCATGTTTGTGTTGGGTATGTTAGTGTGTAGGGTGTGTGCGTGTGTGTGTGTGTTTGTGGGGGGTGTGTGTAAGTGTGTGTTCATTTTTATTGCAGCCTAACGAAAATATCTTCTGTTGCAGCGTAATCTAGATTACTAAGCCAATCAATAACTTTCTTTTGAAATTCATGAGAATTACATGGCCTATGTTTTAGTTTTGTGTTAATTTTATTATACAGCAGCGTGGCATTATAGCTGTAGTGCCTTTTGGCAAATTGGCTTTTACAAGTTGGCATAGAAATTCTATGAAGTCTCTTTTTTGAAGGTGGAAGTGTGGGGACATTGATGCGGTGAAACCTTTGTAGACACTGCAGAATATAAAGTTTTCTTACCGATAGAACGTTGGACAGTTTATACAGGTCAGTTGTCGGGTATAAGTAAGGAATTAACGACGTATTAACTAAATATATTTATCTCTTTTCCTTGTGGAGTTATTTCAATCGGAACAACATACCCGGGTAACTTTTAGCCCCGCTCTCCCCTACAGCTGCATTGACGAACTTATGAAAAAGGCTTACCTAAGTAAGAATCGAACCTGAAAACTTCACGATGTGTTCTCATTTAAAGTTCTTTGTCTACATATGGCATAGCTCTGGGTCGAGTAACTATTCCCACTGTACCACCCTCGCGGGAACTCTCCCGTGATAAAAGGTATCCTATTTTTAACCGACTCAAAAAAGAAGGGGGAAACTCTAAGTTGTTCGCGTATGTTCTTTTTTCATGTATGTTCATCGATTTCTCAAAAACGACCATGAACAATTCAGATATGATGAAATTGCTTGACAGACTAAGTGGGAAATAGAAAACAAACAGAACACAAATAAAAATAAAAAAGAGACCAGCAGTTCACAAAGAGAATATAGCTGATCTAATTTGCTGCCAGTTGGTAGTGTGCCCAAACTTTGCAGGCGGCGGGCGATACCATTTTGTATGGTGATGCTAATCTTCTAGCTGGAATATTCGTCAGCCCTTTGGCTATAGGAACCGTCAATCAGACCCCTCGATATGTAGCGAAAAATACAATGAGCTCCAGCTCCAGGACATTAATGTCAGACGGAGCTCTTATCATCGTTACGCTTCAAGCCACTCGATACACGAATAGCTGACACGAGAGCTCTGGCAAGAGCCCTATGAATGATGTCATTAAAGTCGGAGTGGAGCGGAATCCTGCCTGTGCTTTTTACGCACCATAGTATGTGGTGGCCAGACTGATCGACAAAAGTACCATACTGGTAGCCATATAGGCATATATAGGGCATATAAATAGTTACACTTACGACGAAGACAGGAGAAATAAAAAACTTGCTGTTCGTCTGATGGCAAGCAGTTAAGGTTGCCTATTGACGCTTGCAACACCAGGAGTATCACTCACGCTTTACCGAATCTCTCTCTACACCCTTCTTGAAAAGTGTTTGTGGGTTGAGAGGAGTCGCTGTGTATTATTTGGTGCCCACTACATACTGGTCCCCTACACCCAGCTCTAGCGAATTTAATTTTTTTTTTTTTTTATACCACTTTTGTGGCAAACAAGCATACGGCCCGCAGGAACACAACTGCGATGTAAGGGGGAGGAACCTCCCTGCTCGGGCTGCTCCAAATTGATAACGTGAGAACCTGCTTGCAGCCAGAGTCCAATTTCTCTTTCAAGTGGTTACGTTTCGGGAAATCCTTTCTTAACGTGTAGCCTATACCTACTCTATGAGGCATCTACTTTGCCACACATTTTTAGTATAGTGCTTGGGATATCGTTATTAGTGACTGGTATTTCGATTTTATTTGGGTTCCGAACTAAAAAGCTAATAAAGGAACCCTTATGGTGCCAGTTAGTCTGTCTGTTCGACTGATACAGCGGTAGGTATATTTCAACAACCAGTAATGCTGTTGATTTAAAATTTGGAATAGTTTTAACTATTGCTTACCCAACCACTTGCAAACTTATTGCAAATATATACTTTTACGGTTGTAAAGGTGAACAAAGTGGGCCCTGCATTTTCAAAGCAGGGCTACAAATTAAAACATGTTTCTATTATTTTTTAAGACTTTTTGACTGTTGATGAATAATTCCAATCTCCGACGTTCGCAATGCGAAAAATCTGGAAAAAGTATAGGAAATATAGAACAATATACTAGCACAGTTTTTTCAATATCATCCAAATTCCTTCACAAACAAACTTAATTATGCGGTCCGGTTTTAAACAACAGTGATGGCCCAATCCAATAAATATACGTCCAAGGAAGGTCAGAGCCCTCGGTGCGCAAGTGAGACTAAGTCTTGAGCTTGGCCGGCTTTATATAGGTAAAAGATTAAAATTACTCATTTAAAAAGCAAAGTCCTGGCTGATTGATGATTGATGGATGGGAGCACGTGGTCCTCCACCAGCTGTCGCCGCACCGCGCTCCCATCATCGCATTGGCCACCGAGTTCACAAGAACAATTAGGAATCTTCACGAAATTAATATCTTAGCGTTTATTACGCGAACAAATCTTATAGTCTACGCGAGCGAAGCCGCGGGCAAAAAGCTAGTGATATTATAAGTAAAGAGGTAGATAGGTTATCTGCACAAGATTTGAACTTCATAAATGATAGACTGTCATACATGTCGTGTCGTTGACTCTCTCAGCTCGACGCGACTCAGCTAACTAGCACAGTTCTCGCGGAGCTCTTATAACCTATCTACCTCTTTAACTTATAAACTCATTGAACGTAGGGCCTTATTTTGTCTACGGCCTCATTTATTTCTTGAAAAAGTTAAACTTACGCATATATCTTAGACAAATAAGTCTTTATTTACACTAATTATAAATAATGTGTTTGGTATAATGAGCCGCAAGATATGCCTGAGATCATTAATTAAGTAAATCCTACATTAGCACTAACGATGAAAGTCATTTTAATTAAAACATATTGTATAAAGATAAGATACAGAAAGATAAGGCTAGCGTAGATAAGCCAGACTATTAACATAAACTTTTATATCTCTTACATAAAAACTTTGCCCATTTAATCTAGAATTTGGATTCATTTTCTATGCCATTGTACACAATTTAATCAAAGAAGTTTAGTATAATGAAAAATTTTATCTAGTTAATTAATGATACGTTTATGACAAAAATACAAATAATAGCGATCATTAAAATGTTAAATGTAGAGACAACGAAGAAGCACCTCTATAGCAGCCATACTCAAAATGTGCTCCGCGGAGCCCAAATTTTGTTAATAGTTTTTAATCACAGTTTCACCCGTGTATTCGAGGGATCTTTTTTTTTTAATCTATTATTTCTCGGAATAAAATGTATTCTGTGTTAATCTAGAACAAATTCTATCTGTAAAATTTCATCCAAATCTGTCTAACTACCATACTCAAATGGAAGTCGCCAAATACCTTCCGAAGCACACAAATCCCAGAAGAGCACTGAGCAAGACCCTATCCAGAATGGAAGAATCTGCAATTATATATAACTTAGTCGTTGCCATAGTGTAAAGCGAGAAGTCCGGGTATTTCAGAAAGGATTAAGTGAACATTGCCTGTAAATTTATAAAGCGGTTCTGAGAAATCGCGATAAAGACTGAATGTCTATTTCAGGTTTGAGATCATTTGCACTTCATGAAGCGAGTTAATTTGTATTATTTGTAGTATTTAGATTGCAGTTAAGACGTTAAAGATGCCGGCGTTTCTTAGATGTTTAAACCATTGATAATTCAATGGTTTAAACCAAATTTCGTAAATGAAAGGATAGAGGGTATACCTACCATCGTTTACTTGTTTTTTTTTATACCACTGAGGTGGCAAACAAGCATACGGCCCGCCTGATGGTAAGCAGTTACCGTAGCCTATGGACGCTTGCTACACGGGGGGTATCACTCGCGCTTTGCCGACCCTGTTTGTTTGTATGGTTACGATACGGGGTATTACAAAAAAGTCATAAAATGAGATCTTTGTGGTCAGCAACAGCACAATTGGCAATCCCATCCCAGGAGGCGCTGCGCTGACCGCTTACCTCCAAGTGAATTATCTGCCTGCTTGTCAACCTGTTGCTGACCATAAAGATCTCATTTTACGACGTTTTTGTAATACCCCGTATCGTAGCTAACCATACAAAGAAACAAATAAACGTAGGTTTTGTTCAAATTGCGAAATAAATGATAACAAGGCGCAAACAAATTTCATTAGTAGATATGACATAATATAATATACCTAACCTAATTAAGAATCTGCTTGACTCCATGTTATTGTTCAGTTAATTATCTGGGGGATAGCACCGCATAATGTTATTAGTCACTTATTAATTAGACAGTATAACTTGAGATGTTTTTCGCAAAGGCCTTAAATGTTATCTAATTTATAAACGGTGCCATTTTGCAGTCTTAAGTTACTTATTATAGAGTCACGTTGGTCAAAAACATTCATAGGTTAATTCCTTTATGCACATACTAGCTATTTACCGCGGTTCTACCCACGTTCCTTGGATGAAAAGTACTCTATAGAACTCCGGGATAAATAGCTTATCATTAGTGAAAGAATTTTTCGAAATCGGATCTGTAGTTCCGGATATTACCTCCGACATCCAAACTTACATACTTTAACTGTTTATAATGTTTAGTGAAAATGGGAAATGAACATATTATTGAGACGTTCAGTAGAAACACTAGAGCCGTGGGCACATAAGTAAAGAAATTTAACTTTACTATGTGCCGTGGGGTTTCGATGATCTTCTTTTGCATAAGAAGGTTCATGTCGCCTCATGGAGATCACACATGACAGGAAAGCTGACGTATATCTAGTAAAACGGAAATACGTGGCATATCATATCTAATGTTGTGTCCACTCTATGTGAACCCAGCACGAGCCGAGCCTCAATTCATTCGTTGCTCGCGATGTCAAATGTGGATGTACATACAACGAGCTTACAACGAGCGTGATGCAAGTCCCTGTGTTCGCCAAAAAACTGAGAATCGGGCGGAGCGCAGTCGAACGCGAGCCGAAAGCTCGTTCGAGGCTCGCAAGTCCGTGATCTTGATATACAATATTTTTGAGGTTCAAGTCTAGTATTAGGATTGTGTTCCAATGAACTACCAGTCGTGTAAAAATTAACAGATTTGACAGTTTCTACTAGTTAGGTAGTCTACTAATTCTATAGCGCCGAAAATCATTATTCAGAATTTAGTAGACATAGATTAGACTCAATGGCAGTGGAGTACAATGGGGTCGTATGTAAACTTACTAATATTAACTAGGTATTTGTTCACTCAGCACCGCATGCTTCAAATAATAAAAAAAATTCTAGCTCAGAAGCATAAAGACAAACCCCTGTTTAACCCTCACAAAAGCCTGTCAACGGGCAAAAAATCAACACCAAACGTAAACCACCTCAGAGTCCCAGCATTAATGCGAGATCCAATGTATTTCCCTTTATGTTGATGTATGTTGGATGAGCGTGTGGTAAAAAGAGAGATTTACCCGGGGCAAGACGCTTACAGACATAGCAGTGATTGATGACTTGTGTGCTTCCGGGACGCGTATTTGTTAAAGCTGCTTTACTTTAGTTTCTCATTTTACAGTACAGAAAGGTAGGTTTAGTATATTTATTAATTTTATACAAATTTTATTTTCATTGCCTAATGATAAACAATATCATGACAATTGCTTGTGCCATTGAGGTTGTTAGGTGACAAACAAACTAACTTTCGCATGTGTACTATTCATTTTAATATTTGTGGTTCTATATATATTATCATCTTCATTCTATTACTATTTCAACAATTGCAGCATATAAAAATAAATAATAATGAAACAAAAACTGGTCAAGCGTGAGTCTAACGCGCTCACTGAGGGCTTTGGCATTTGCAATAAGGTTGGGTAAGCAATCATTGAAAACTATTCCAAATATCAAATAAATAGCATTAGTGGTTGTCGAAATATATCGCTGTGAAGGACGGACAGATGGACGTAGCACCATAAGGGTTCCTTTTTTACCTTTTTGGTTCGGAGCCCTAACAAGAAATAATAGCAAAAGCTACATGATTTCAGCATAGTAGCTGTAATACTTTGGAGTTACGCCAACCGATGGCGCTGAATGAAAGGGTTAGACGCCTAAACTGCAATCAATCTAGTTGTCATTCTATATCTATCTTTTTGTCAACAGCCATTATTAATTTATATTGACATTTTACGGTCAAAAATCAAAAACATAAAGGTTTCTTTTTGTCATACCACTTTTTTATTCCAGGTAGTGATATTGTTCATCATAATATTATTATTTTTTCGTAGACGTTCTGTTGAGACATATTTCGGATTCTTGGGGAGGCTCGGTGATTCGTGCTCAACTGGCGTTAAAACAAACTGTGTTTGGCATTATGTGAATATAAGTTTACGGAAGAGGTCCAACTCATTTTTTTGAACGCACAGTTCCTTTTGTGGAACTTCTACATAAGAAGACTATTGTTTAGGTACTGCTAGGCAAAGTCTTCTATATAAATTCGACAAAATAATGGTAATTCCCACAGTGACAGAAGGCAGATGCGCGCTGCCTTCTGTTCTGTAATCTGTGGTAATTCCTCTTGTAATACCAATGTGGTGGTAACTTCTTATTAGGTAGACAGTCCGCCACCTTGAATGCCATTATAAACAAACTTGTTGAAACAACTTAATTTGTAAACATCAAAACAAAGTTTAGGCATCATAAAAATGTGTACCGAGGCGAGGCAATATAGAGGTCCTAAAACTGCTGTCGTGTGCAGTTACAGCAAAAATAGTGCTCATCCTGAAACTGCCGTCACCATTTTTTAGTTTCAACTCGTTTGGTCACTAAATAAGAGGGATGTTGGACGTACAGCGGATGGGTCTATAATGCCATTTCGTGGAGATAAAGACCCCATATTGTCTTGAAGAATTGGTAAGTAGTAGGATTGGGTGAGGTAGTGACAACTTTAGTATTTAAGACTGTACGTGTAAATCAAGTGATTGACCTTAGGAGGTTACTCAATTGTGAAATTACAATTATAAGACTAATGGGCCCTTTCAATAGTTTCAGGTTTTAAGCTATTGCATATGTTTTCGTTTTTTTTTCCGTTTCGTAACGAAAATAACCTAACACCCCCCACTCCGACCGGTACAGCGGTGATACTTTTTAGTTTTGCCATCTATCGATGAATAGCAGAACTTTTAATGACTTTTTGAAATATCACGCTTAGCTTGTCTCTTTAGTTCAGCAACCCGCCTCTAGGTGGCATTGATGCAATAGCTTTACCGCGGCAGTCTCCGAGTGCCACACGTTTTTTTTTTTATATGTTGGTGACTTACATGGGAATTTTCCGAAGCGATTGTCTAACGTTGTTTCATCGCCTGCACCCTTACGCCCATCAAATCCTGATAGTCCTGATACCACCGAGCCCTAAATCATGGTGTTGATATCGCTTATCGCTGACCTCGACCAACCTACTAGTTAATTAACGTAAAAAATCTTATACTGTGATAATCCACGGTGTAACAATAAACTGTTATTTATCTATTTTTTAGTTGAATTCTAATTAAAATAAAAGAGTTAAATTCAATAGCTCGATGAAATTGGATATCTCATGGCCTGAGGCGATAAAAACTCAAATGTACAGTATAAACTACAATGTTTGATACGGTTCATGTAGTTGTCACAGAACTAGATTTTCTTTTTACACCTATATTTCCGTGCTTCGGAAGGCACGTAAAGCCGTTGGTCCCGGTTATCACTTAATTGTGATAGTCGTTAAGCTAGTTGGAGGCTTTCTAGGTAGCTTGAAAACTCCAACAGTAGATTGACCACTAGCCTACCTCCACCGATCCGCAGTGGGCACGCGTGGTGGAGTATCGCCCAGTACCTTTCACCCTCATTTGTGAAAGGAAGCCTGTGCTCAGCAGTGAGACATTATAGGTTGATGATGATGATGATGACACCTGTTTATAAATTTTATCACAAAAATAATGATGTTGAAATTATCGCGCTTTCGACATCTACATCGCATTATTTGTATATCGTAGATATTTGGCGAAAAACTTTAGGGATATCCGTCAAAATGAATTTTCCTAAAATCGTGTGTCAAAAGTCTTATGCGTTAGTCCCCCTGATGGTAGAAACTTTTGCAACACTCGCCATCGATGTGGAATTAGACAAATGGCGAAAAACATGGCGGTCTTCTATCAAAATTTGATTTTTTATGATATTCGCCATGTTTTTTGGTAAATGTCCATACGACATTAATGTTGAAGACGCGAGAATCAGGACTCAGGAGTGTTGCCGATCTTGAAGATGTGCTCACTGAGTGAACACCGTAATGTGGAGCTCATTTTTTGAGAGAGGCAGAGCATAGCGTTTATTCGCTCAAAGAACAGCTCGACTGGGGAAGTACCTCCACCTTATAGAATACCGCAGCCAAATAACTTTATGTTGTGTAAAGTTGTGTTCCTGCGCGTGAGTAAGGTCGCCAGAGCTCATAGGGGAGGGGGGAAAGGTCGGTAACGCGTGAGCGATGCTTCTTGTCTTGCAAGCGTCCATATGGCTACGGTAACCGTTTACCATCAGGTGGGCCGTATGCTTGTTTACCGACTAAGTTGCATAAAAAAAAACTGCAATATGAATATTCGACGGAATCCTTTTTTTTCAATAAAGACCAAATGAGGATACTAGACACACCTTCTAGTAATTCAGTATCTGTGGGTATTGTAAAGCTGTCAACATTGTGTTTATTTTTTATTTCCTGTTTTGTGACAGGCAGGGATGTTCAGTGCTAGCGGCGTTATTTATTTAAATGTCCGATTTAAGGATCGATATAAATTATTATTGTTGTTGGGGACTTAGCTTTTATTGGTCTACATGACTGATGGTTATAAGGACGTTAATTGCGTGTTTATTGACACTTTATTTTGCAATTATTTGTTGTTCGATGCTCGATGCTCTCTCGTCTATTTCAGACCTCTAACTTTTATGTAACCGCATTTAAACTAAACTATGGCCAATAGCCGGCCATGCTAAGGAGTCATATTTGACAAGAGGTTGTCTCTCCTTGCTGCACTGTTTGTATCTTTTTGACACATGGATGTATATGGGGCAAATGGGGTGTCTGAAGTGGTCATTTTTATACGTGTGTGTAATAGGGCCTTCCTAATAGGTCTATTAGGAAGGCCCTATTTTAAGCACCGAAGTATATTAGCGACTGTTTTCATTCCATTTAGGTACCTAGTTGTTTCTCGCGTGGGACGCGCGTCACATACCCTATGGCCGCCCTACCTAAGATTCAAAATGCCCTATTTTAATAAAAATGGTTTGGCAACTTTGATTGGTACAATTTATATAGGTTGAAAACGGCTTAATTACGCATTTATTCGTTGGCAACAATCTGGTACTTGTACCAAACTAACAATTTAAATAAGTTTTTTTTTTGTCAAAATTGAAGGTTGGTCCTACACATTTTTTTTACTTGTTTTGTATTGTTTACATAATATTTTGTTTGTTTTAGTAATTCGGTTCAATAACATGCATGTTTATTAATCTAGGTATAGAGTGTATGTAGTGTGGACACAGTTAGACATTCTGAAGTACAAATATAATATATATATAATGTAAGTCTTTTTGTTTTGTTATTGTTAGCTTTTCTTGTGTGCCAATATGGATGTATATTAATGTGTATGTCTGAATTAAAGATATTTTTTTTTTTTTTTTATTTATTTAAATGCAAAATGCTTATATCTCACAAAGATTTCGTGGCCTGGCGCGTGTTTTCCGCATATATAATTTTACGGTCTTGTAAGAATCCAAGAAAAATAAATCAAGATGCCCCTGGAAATAAAAAAAAACGATTACTGCTGCAGAAAAATTAGTATATGTATTTTTAAGGGAGTCGGCCACGAACATTTGCAAAAAGTGCGAAAATTTTTGTTTCAAATTTCGCGCGGCGTGCCCTCATGTTAAACGGAGATTACTTTAGTGAAGTTTTTTCGTACTAGGTACTAGAGTATTAAATAAACATACGGTCCGCCTCATGTTAAGTGGTTAACGCTTACCTACAACTCCACGACTGGTGTTCACTCACGGATTGCCGACCCCATAACCACCCAAATGGGAATTGAGGAGGGGATTAGAGAATTTGCATGTGGTGAGAATAAAGTATCGTGTAAAAATTTATCTAATTTTATGGGGTTTGATTGCCTCTTCCGATATAATCACGGTGCACTAATCTATTAACTTTGGAACTCAGACCAAGAAAAATGAAAGACGGAATGGTATGTGTTCTTAAGTGACGCAAGCAATAGGAAGCCGGCGTTCTTGTAAATACATGGTCTCACACACACGTATATACCATAGGAAGCCGATCGGTTGTCATTCCGTATTGAGACGTTGACAGTGACAATAAGGCTCAGTATCATTTGTGCCTGCTTGGGGCCAGTACTGATTTTACTCAAGCACACGTAGGAAATTTTTTGCTTCACTTTCTTATAAGGTGACACTCCGTCTAGATTTTTTTATATGTCTATGCTTTGGTATAACAAAGTGGAGTTCCGAGTAGGTAAGGCTTTATACATAAACGTCATTATTCTTCCTGCTTTTTCTTCAATCCATTATGGCGGATGTTTTCCTTGATACAGCGACATTCAAAGTAGGTAAATGTATATTTCGCAAAACTGTAACAACAACGCGTGAGAGAGAGGGGAGTAAACCAGCTAACACGATGACGCTTGGTTCTCTGAGGGCATAGGAGGTTAGGTAAATATGGAGGTTCCTTCGTTTATTCTGTGATTCCAGAGGCTGGGTAAAGAATAGTTACTTACTACGTATAGAAGCGACACTCGCAACCACCCTCGCTTTCGCATCGCTTCGTAGTAAGATCGCTGACACAAGCCTATCACAGTCTTAATAAACAAGTTTTTGTTAAACATTTCATTTTGCATACTAGCTTTTTATTGTTACTGTACTTTTGTTGTCTGTTCTTGCATTGCAATGGTAAGTGGATCAGAAACTTGCAAGATTCGATTACTGTGATTGTAAAAGACTAATATTATTTTACGTTATGACAGCATATTATGTACCTTTGTTTACTGACCATATGATGATAAAAAAACAGGAATCATAGTTTTGAAAGAATAATAATTGAAATGTTTTACAAAAAACTATAACCGACTTAAAGTACACTAAGAAGTAATCAAATCCTGACCTGATGACAATGAGGGACCAAACGGGAAGTGTACCCTTCCAGACAAAAAAAGAATTTTCCAAATCGGTTAATAAATGACGAAGTTATGAGGTAACAAACAAAAAAAATAAAAATACGGCCGAATTGACAACCTCCTCCTTTTTTTTGAAGTCGGATAAAAATAATACAACCGAATTGAGAAACATACAAAAAACTTTACAAAAATGGGGGATTTTTTAAGTTGGTTAAAAAAGCAATGTGATTTGTAGTTCCTGACAGGATCAGTTGAAACCTCAGAATTATTTCTTGCTGTTGCCTTGCTACGTAGGGGTGCAAAACTTTTGCACAACAGTTTTTTATAAATGTATTTGCGAAATAGGGCAATTAGCTTGTCTGGATATAATTATAAACATTGTGTTTTGTTGGGTTTGAAACTTTCCCTGTAAAAATTTTGTAACGTTCTCTCGAAACTCTCGAAAGAGACATGATTTTTACGAACTTTCAAGGTTCAATAAGCTATTCACAAAAAACGTTTTCGTTAAAATCGTTTTGTGAGGTAGGGCAAACGGGCATAATCTCCCGTTCGAAATTCGGAGCAGCCCGACTGGGGAGGTACCTCCACCTTACAGAAGATCGCAGCCAAATAACATCACTTTAATGTGGTGTTGTGTTCCTGCGGTGAGTAAGGTCGCCAGAGCTCCATGAGAAGGCGCTGTGCTGGCAGTGTGTGGGGACCAGCGGTGTAGATCTGCCGTAGGACTGTACAGGCGTGGCGTGTTGTTGCGGCGGTCAGGGAGACCCGGTGAAACGGCTGCCCGCTGGCCGCCCGCAGGTTGTAGGGGTCCCAAACCCAGGGAGCACTTAATCTCCGCCCTGGGAGGCTGGCCCGCCGCCTTGCGCATAATCCCTGGTACAGTTGGTCGTGCCGGAGAAGGAGACCGGAGTGGACTCGGCCGACTGTGTCAGGGGGGGACCGGGGGCCCTTCCGACTGCCGCACCAACAAACCACATCACCTGTACTGCACTCCGGTGAAATGACACTGCGCTTTGTCTCTTCCACTGACTGCACAGCGACTTCTCTCAAACCTTCAACCTCCCTTAATACATGGCCAGAAAAAGGAAAAGGAAAAATTGTCTGTCAGCGGCCACCCCGTCCACATTTTCTGTGGACTTTTGCAATATAAGGGGACTTCACTCTAACCTCAGTGCAGTCCACCAACACCTTGAGACTGCACAGCCGACCCTGTTATTCCTTACCGAGACGCAAGTATCCTCCCCTGATGATACATCGTATCTACACTACCCCGGTTACAAGTTGGAGCACAACTTTGTGCGCCGTGCCGGGGTATGTATGTACGTCAGGGAGGATATTTGTTGTCGACGTCTTCATGGCCTTGAAAACCGGGACCTGTCAGTTTTGTGGGCGCGCGTAGACCACGGCGGTCACACCCGAATTTACGCGTGCCTTTACAGGTCCCACAGCGGTGACGCGGACACAATTCGGTTATTTGAGCACCTGCAATTGACGACTGACAAAGTACTGGAGCAGTACCCCTCCGCGGAGTTAGTGATACTCGGAGATTTTAACGCTCACCACGTTGAGTGGCTTAGTTCTCGGTCCACTGACTTTGCGGGGAGGACTGCTCACGACTTTGCCCTGGCCTATGGCTTCTCACAACTGGTTCTTTCTCCTACGAGAATCCCAGATATTGAGAGCCATACTAGTTCCTTACTGGACCTTCTGCTAACTACGCGACCGGACAACTATGCAGTGACAGTGGATGCGCCACTTGGCTCATCGGACCACTGTCTCGTCCGGACGCAGGTGCCTTGTTCGCGGCCCGTTTCGCTCCGGTCACCCGGGCGTCGTCGTGTGTGGCACTATAAGTCAGCAGACTGGGATGGATTGCGTGAATTCTACGCATCGTACCCGTGGAGGCAGCTTTGCTTCGCATCAGATGATCCTGACACCTGTGCAGTTGCCGTCGCTGAGGCGATTCTGGCGGGAATGGAGTGCTTTATTCCAAACCCGTTAGTGGCTGCAGGGGTGAAGAAACGACCGTGGTTTAATCGGCGCTCCAAAGAAGCTAGACGAAATAAGCAGACTTTGTACGAGGCTTGGACCACGGCCCGAACTAATCAGGACCCTAACATCTCTGTTGCGAAACGCAAACTTAACGCTGCCTCGAGATCCAGTAAGCGAATGATTGCCAGGGCAAAGTTCGATTTCGTCGGCAGAATTGGTGAGAGGCTAACTAGCCTTCCCTCTGGGAGTCGCGCTTTCTGGTCTCTTGCCAAAGCTGCAGAAGGAAACTTTTGTCAGTCGTCCTTGCCACCACTACGTAAGCCGGACGGAAACTTGGCCCACAGTGCAAAAGAGAAAGCGGATCTTTTAGGCAGTCTCTTTGCCTCGAACTCGACTTTGGATGACGGGGGCGCCACACCGCCTACCATCCCGCAGTGTGCTAGCTCCATGCCGGAGATAAGCATTACCCGGCGGGAATTGCTTTCTCTGGACATCCATAAGTCGAGTGGGCCAGACGGCATACCGGCAGTGGTGCTGAAGCGGTGTGCTCCTGAATTGTGTCCAGTATTGACGCGTCTTTTCGCACTTTCCTACACCAAAAAGGAAGTCCCGTCTTCGTGGAAGACTGCCCACGTGCACCCAGTGCCCAAAAAGGGCGACAGATCAGACCCGACGAATTACAGGCCTATCGCCATCACCTCCCTTCTCTCTAAAGTCATGGAGCGTGTGATCAACACGCAGCTTTTGAGATACCTGGAGGATCACGAGTTGTTGAGCGACAGACAATATGGCTTCCGCCACAGTCGCTCAGCTGGTGACCTCCTTGTGTATCTCACGCACCGTTGGTCACTCGCCATTGAGAGTCAAGGTGAGGCATTGGCAGTGAGCCTAGATGTGGCGAAGGCGTTCGATCGGGTCTGGCACAGGGGTCTTCTCACGAAGTTACAAGCATACGGGCTTCCCGAGGGATTATGCAAATGGATCGCCAGCTTTCTGTCCAGCAGATGCATAAGAGCCGTCGTCGACGGTAGCTGCTCCGATAGCATGGACATAAATGCCGGCGTCCCGCAAGGCTCTGTGCTGTCCCCAACACTGTTCCTTCTGCATATCAATGATATGCTGTCTATTGACGGCATTCATTGCTATGCGGACGACAGTACAGGGGACACCCATTATACGGGCCGTGCAAATATCCCTCGTTCCGAGGTAGAGGAAAGCCGCGAACGGCTGGTGTCTGAAATCGAGAGTACACTAAGTAGTGTCTCCGATTGGGGTCGACTAAACCTAGTCCATTTCAACCCCACTAAGACCCAAGCCTGCGCGTTCACCGCTAAGAAAACCCCATGGTCTGTGGCTCCACAATTCCAGAACACTTCCTTGAACATCAGTCAAAGCATCGGGATCCTTGGCGTCGACATTTCTAGCGAAGTTTTGTTCCGAAGTCATTTGGAAGACAAGGTTAAGCTGGCATCCAAAAAGCTTGGAGTGCTCAACAGAGCGAGGCAGTACTTCACATCGGGGCAAAGGCTGCAACTTTATAAGTCGCAGGTCCGGTCTCATATGGAGTACTGCTGTCATCTATGGGCGGGAGCACCGGGATACCAGCTTGGGCCTTTAGACTCGGTCCAGCGACGTGCCGCCAGAATTGTTGACGATCCCGAGCTCACAAGCGGTTTAGAGCCCCTCAGTCTGAGGAGAGACTTTGCCTCCTTATGTGTGTTCTACCGCTTGTATAACGGAGAGTGTTCTAAGGAATTGTTTGACTTGATGCCCACGGCTACCTTCCACCATCGCAACTCTCGCCATCGACGGGGAATCCATCCACACACATTGAAACCAGAACTGTTTCGAACTGTGCGGGCTAAAAGGAGTTTTCTTCCGCGGACGCTCGGGCTGTGGAATGAGCTCCCCGCCGTGGTTTTCCCAATGGAGTACAGCATGGGGTTCTTCAAAAAGGGTGTGAAAAGGTTTCTTCAGGGTCGGCAACGCGCGAGTGCAAGCGAGTTGCAAGCGTCCATAGGCTACGGTAACTGCTTACCATCAGGCGGGCCGTATGCTTGTTTGCAACCACAGTGGTATAAAAAAAAAAAAAAAAAAAAAATACGTATTTTTATGGTTTCTATCGAGAAAATGGAAAACGTATATTTTTAACGTTGTTTTTTTTATTTACATATTTTAACATTTATAGCCGCAATAAAGCAATTTTAACAATGAATGATTTAATTTGAATTTTTTGTAACATAAATTAATCAATTTTTTGTAACATAAATTAAGCACTTTACTCATAAAACGTTATCAAACTAATAAACTGATTAAGTGATCACTTAAATAACGTCAAATTGTTTCACAATGACAGCAAGGTGAAGTTATTAATTTAATAAAAATTTAATCAATAGGATTAGTTAAGTAGCGTTTATGAGTCGTTAAAAAATACGGCGCAAAACATAATGCACCTTATTACAAAACATGGTTTAAAGGAAAACCAGGTTTTAAAATAGCCTCGTCCCTTTTTATTATATGACGTTAGAAAGTGACCAAATGACAGTAAAACCTGGCTTTACTTTAAACCATGTTTTGTAATAACGGGGGAATATGACGTTTCATAGGGGCTCAAATTGATTAATAAATTAAAACACACATCATCAAACATCGAACAATTAATCCAAAGAAGCGTAATGACTTTCATTTTGTTTGAAGTCTATCTCGCAAATTCCCCGCTGATCGGCTAATTCAAGTACATACAAAACATTTAGATACAGGGATTGGTCGGTTCTATTATAAATCAGTGCAAAATCACTAACTAGTTGCGGATTCGATTGCTCTACTCCCCAGTAGTTGAAAATTCAAAATGGTTGATAATACTACAACAAAAGCTCGTACTACGTGATAGTATGTACAATTTCATCGTGATTATTTATAAATGAAAGCCGGAGATTAAACCAATTTTATCTTACGCCGTTTTTGTTATGAGTGTTCGGTGTTTCGATACTTCCATTGAGTGATGCTCGCATTAATGTTGATTTATTCACCCCACATCTCGATATCACGTCCGGAAAGTCTATCGTCATAATATTTTTACTTTTGCTCAGCGTTCGAGTGTGAGAATATTTTTTTTGCAATACTTTCCTGAAGGAATATTCTTTAATAGTTTTGTATTCATCGTATCAAATATTTTATTATTTTTCCATGTATATAAGCTTATATAATTAGAAGTAAAGAGTTTGAACTGTACCGGGTGGAGATTTCGAGATGGCATATTTTCGAAACCTATTTTGGTTTAGTCATGTTGGAAAAATTTAACAACACAGAATATCGAATAAAAATTTCATACATTATGATGAATGAAAAAGGTTGACATAGTAAAAAAATATTGAGAATTCTGTGTTGGTCCTATTGTAAAATTTGTTTAGCGTGACTAACCCAATATAGGTTTCGAAAGTATGCCATTTTGATATCACCCACCACCCAACAGGTATAAATCTTAAAAAAACGAAACGGCACTGAAAAGCATAAAATAATGATCTAGTAGATTTTTATTCATTGAATATGATATATACAGGATGTTGTTTTGCATTCGTGCCATATTTATAGAACCAATAGAGAAGAATCCGGCAAGAAACTCAGCAAGGTTACATTATTTAAATATTTTTTGGACAATCTGACTATGTTTAGCTTTTTCTTCAAATCATCATCATAAGCCTATAATGTCCCACTAATGAGCACAGGTCTCCTTTCACAAATCAGGGTGAAAGGGAATGGGCAGATACTCCACCACGCGTGCCCACTGCGGATCGGTGGAGGTAGGCTAGTGGTCAACCTACTGTTGGAGTTTTAAAGCCGCCTAGAAGGCCTCCAACTAGCTTAACGACTATCACAATTAAGTGATAACTGGGATTAACGGCTTAACATGCCTTCCGAAGCACGGAAACGCTCGATTTAAAATACCACTAGGCGGTGATCCAGGTACCGAACACGACGGTGGTAGCTTAACTTGCCGATCGATTAAGAACGGCTTATCATACTACACCACGAGCGCTTCTTTTTTCCAAATAATTAAAAATAAAAAAAAAACCTAATAATAGATACGGAGGAAAATAATAATCGTTTCAATATGCATGATTAAAGGTTCTATCTTTAGAATAAAATAAGGGGCATGTATCAAGTATCTGTACTCCGAAGTATATTTGCGTAACAACTTTCTTTTACCGCCTGAAAACTCTTTTTCAATGCAAATACGTCATTAGGCTTCAACGATAACAATTTGCGTCGCCGACGAATTTTAATATATGGAAATTTCCCTTCGATAAACGAGACGATGTTTCCCCTTACATTTTTTTTTGGTTTATTCCATCTAGAAACGATTCTTGGAATGGATGGAATGATAATAAGTAGTTGGAAATGATAGTCGATATGGAATGGAAATCAGGTTAGGGATGGCAGATTTATTCCATAAATTAATAGATCTTGGAGTAGGTATTACATTATTACATATTTTTCGTCGACAATCAATTTTGTTTATTACTTTTTGCCTATAGTGCTTATTGGTTTTCTTTTCATTGGTTTGTTCATTTTTTCTCAAAACTGCTCTCTTTGAAATCTTCTCATCTCTGGGAAAAGCGTTTTTCCGAGCAAAGCTGCGGACACCGAGGTACCTGACATATATTTATTTTATCTACAAAAACAAAAGAGAATTTGGGAGAGATTTGTAATTTAACAAACCAGACAGTAAAGAAGCTACAAATCTGTATTCACACTGAAAAAGAAAAACAGTACCAACTCATAAAAAACATTTTCACATTACAACGCAGAATTCTTGTACAATCACAAATTTTAGTGCTCACCATTATTTAAACATACAACGAGGTGACGAGGCGTTCCACGCAAATTTGAGGAGTTTTAACGAGATACCCAGAAAACTTTGTGCAATTAGTGCTGACGTAGTTTCGAAGAACACTGTAAAAAGGACGCGGTGTATTACAGTGGTTAATGACTGCGCCTTTAATTATCTGAGACGTGTGAGCGCTGAGTACTCTTGCTTGCTTCTTTTTGTTTAAGATTTATATGGATCTGTTTTTTACTGTTCTATGTTAGTCTTATGAAGGTCGAAGCTACTGAAGTTTAACCGAGAAGATATGGGAAGAAACTCAGATAGAAGTTTAGTTTGCAATTCTTTTCCATACCCCACATATGTTTCCAAAAGATTCAACCTGTATTAGCAATTTTTTTAGAAGTTCGCGTAAGTACTAAGTTTCAATAAATTAATTTTTGTGTTTATTAGAGTGATTTATTTTACAAGCTTTTATTTAACTTGCAATGTTTGTATGTATATATTCGGGTAAAATCTAAAAAGTCGAATTTCACCCACTTCCAGTAGTCGGATTGACCTGATATTTGGTATACAGTATATTGGATGACAATGCAAGTACAGTCAACAAAAAGTAGGTACAGTTATTGTCCCAGGATTTTTATTATTATTATTAGTTAGCAAAAAAGCTTTTGCTTTGAAAAAGCTGATTTTTTTAATAAAAACGAATGTTTCTACGGCTTGGTGAATCAGTTTTGTGCGTATGGCATCATTGGCTTACCGGTATATTCAAACAAATAAGGCACATTTTTTTTTTTTTTTTTAATTCTACTAAGTCGTTAAACAAGCATACGGCCCGCCTGATGGTAAGCGGTTATCGTAGCCATATATATAGCATCGCTCATGCGTTACCGACCTTTCCCCTCTCCCCTATGAGCTCTGGCGACCTTACTCACGCGCAGGAACACAACTTTACACAACATAAAGTTATTTGGCTGCGGTATTCTGTAAGGTGGAGGTACTTCCCCAGTCGAGCTGCTCTTTGAGCGAATAAACGATGTGCTGATCTACGCTCGAATATAGAAGATTGTAATACAGACTGTATTTATATACATAATCTTAACAAATAAAGGTCACAACATAAGCCTTAAGGACATAATTAGTAAATTACACATAACAATATGCCGTAAATTCTTTGTATAAATAATTCATATTTTAATTACGCCATGAAATAACACAAGTGGGAGTTTGACGACGGAATCTCGCGTTTTGCCGCTTCCTTTGTTAACATTCGTAAAGTCTCGGTTCACAGTTGTTTTCTTTTGTTCGTGTTCCGGTAAAGGTTGACGTGTTTGGTGCCGGGTCGCTAACTTTGAATGTTATATTAGATTCCTAGGTTGCTACTTTACAAGGTATTACCAACAACATAAAATCGAACTCAAAAATATGTGGGCGTTTACGTTTGTGGGAAAATGGGACCAACTAAATAGCAAAAAAAAACAGCTCTTTCATACGAAAGGTCAATGTCGCCTCGGATAAAATGTATGAAATAGCTGTTTTTATGCGATTTCTAAGTTGGTCTCTTAGTAAAAGTTGTTCGTTTATATGAGTACTTTACATAGTTACATGGTTTCATGTATTGTCGAATCGTCGTGTCCACTCTTTAATAAGCAATAAATTGGTTTTGAAATGGAGGTGTGTTTGTGAAATCACACACCTTGTAAATTCACCATAAAACGCTGTATGCCCTAAAAGATGTCTTCTGAAAACAATCAAATCCCCTGAGATATTTTGTATGTGTTTGTATTGCCCATGACTTGCAAATCGGTCTTATTCGTCGTTATTTTTCTTAAAATATAAAATCAGCATCAAATGCATGAACCTTAAAGATATGTAATATTTTAAGCGGGCTGAAGTAGAAGCGAAATTGTTTCGCGGCTAAAGTTAACGAACACACGGAATTTTGATGAACCATACTGTCTGACTGTTATTTTTGTAACGAGAACATTAAATATACGATACCAACTGTTTTAACGAGGCTCTGTTGTCTAGGTTTGTATATTTATATTCGCTGCGTATTTAGTGGGAGAATTTCTCCTGACTATTGACTATCAACTATCAAATTAATGATTTTGATGATGATCTTTTTGGGACCTACTATAAAGGTGGAATTTTTTAACCTCATCTGAAGGAAAAGTACTCTTAATTTTATTCAACGGAAACATTCCTTTATTTTCAAAAAGAAACAAATATCGATAATTCACTTGCCACATTCGGGAATTGAACCGGCTAGAATCCGAAAAAAATACATTCTGTACTTTTATGCCATCAATCGACAGATGAATCGAGATATGTTTCCTTTGAGTAAAATTTGCTATCTCCAGTATTTAGAGTATTTTCCCTCCAGTTGAGGATAATGATATCCTCTTATAATTTGAACACAATTGTAGGACTCAATAGGAGACTTGGGCCCGACTTCGATACCTAAAACTAGAAAATTTTGCGAATCTCTCGAATCTTTTTCTAATACTACTTATCAGAGAACTCAATACCACTAACATTTTAATACTAAACTTGAATTCAAAGCTATCATTCTCAAGTAAAATGACCCTTTAACGAATTTAACGATGAAAATGTAAAAACCGATATGAGAGCAAGTTATCTACGATCTACTAATTGGTGGATCGCTTAGAGGTTTTTTGATCGAGTATCATGGAATGGGACTTGGTAAACCTTTCGGGTCTCATTTAGCTGTGGAATATCGACGGCTGTCTACGACATTGTATTCTTATGGTGCGTCCATGCTACGCGAATCGAGCACGAGCCGAGCCTCGAACGAGCACACTGCGAGCACGATTCACGTAGCGTGGACGGGCTCGCGAGCCTCGAACGAGCGCGATTGTCAGTTTTTTCACGTAAAAACGGTTTCGCATCGTGCTCGTTGTAGGCTCGTGCTCGATTCGCGTAGCATGGACGCACCATTATATTCGATTATAGTTTTAATGGATCTATAGACGTTGGAATCTTGCCAATATTATAAAGAATATGAAATAAATGTTTTTTTTTGTTTTTTTTTTTTTTTTTGTTTTTTTTAATAGATACTTATCCTTTATTTATAGATTGTAGATAATAGGTACATTAAAACAAAACTATACTAAATGACTTAAACTAAATTTGAATTTACGTACTCGTAACATGTTAAATATAAAAATGTATTAACGTGCATGAAATCGGCTGTATATCTTAAAAGTTTGTCCGTCCTTCATCCACTTTAAAACCTCCAAAAGTAGTAGCATATAAATCTTTCAATCCGCAACCTACTTAGGGAGCAGCGTGGTTCCTACTGAAGTGAAATAAGTCATCAATAATATATTAAAGTGAGCCCTGACATTAAGTGAACCGACTGAAGCATAAAATATCGATTAGGTATTCGTTTGACCTTACACTTAACTCTGATCCCAGTTTTATCACTCTATGAATTCATATTAGATATTTTAACGTTCACACGAGATACTTCGGAATCGCTACTTTATATTCGGGATTTTTTTGATGTTTTATCAGGCTTTTATGATGACTAGCTGTCTGCTGCGGTTTCAAACACGTTGGCGTAATCCTTTCTATACCATAGGCTATTTGCGGGCCAAAGAATAATGGCGAGATTTGTACAAAAAAATAAAGATTTTTAGAGACGTTGAAATGACGTTATTATTGATCCTTAAAATATTTTTAGATCCCCGGGATAAAAATGCGACATTCTATGCCATGCCGGCAAATCGCGACCTAAACGTTGTTGTCAAGTTTTGCGGGGTTTATAAAATATTTCAAGTAATAATATGTTGTTGGTAATGTAATATCAACATTGGAAGTGATTCAAAACTCTCTCAAATGTTTAATTTTTTTGTACAAATCAATGTATGGATCTCGCCATGATTCTTTAATACACATAATGAAAATAAATACAGAATAAAGATTTGCATCGTTTTGTTCAGCAGTGAATGATTTGGTGCTTGAGTGGGACACATCCTGTATAAAACGTATCATACGCTCGTAAACTGACAAAATGAAGAAATATCATTATTTGTACCAAAAGTCTTCGTTTTGACGGATTCCTAATATTCTTAATAAATAAATAAAAATCCTGTGCAATTCTTCATACATGGCTACCTCATCCCAAACTAAGCAGAGCTTGTACTATGAAACGTTCGCGATTCGCCGGCATGGCATAGAATGTTGCATTTTTATCCCGGGGATCTAAAATATTGTAAATGTCTCAAGTTATTCCTTAGACACCAAGGATCAATAATAACCTCATTTCAAAGTCTCTAAAAAATCTTTATTTTTTTTGTACAATTCTCGCCATGATTCTTTGCGCAAAAAGCCAATTACGCTGAAATGACAACTCCATAATTTTATTTCGACAGCCAAAATAGTATCTTTATATTATTACCTACCTTGGATCCAATATTTATTTTATTTGCCTTAATTCATCATCGTAACCTTGTAGGGATGTCACTACTTCTAAAACTTATCGTAATCATATTAATCAGTTGTTTTTTTTAATTATAAATTAACCCCCTTACTCATAAAGCGCTATTTAACTAATATACTAATTAAATGGTCACGTAAATAACGTCACATTATTTGACAATGACAATAGAGTGACGTTATTTACGTGACCTTGTAAACATATTAGTTAAACAACGTTTTATGAGTAAGGGGGTAAGAGTCAATTCCACACTACCTCTCATCATCATAGCATAGAATGAATAATTGAATTCGTAAGTATAAGGTATTAAGTTTCTTTAAGGTAAATATAGTAATTTTTAGAAATATACTGGGTGGAGATTTTGAGATGGTATATTTTCGAAACCTATGTTGGATTAGTCATGATGAACAACTTTTACTATGAGACCAACACTGAATTCTCATTTTTTTTTTACTTTTCATACATTATGATCGAGCAAGGTTGAAATTTTGTAAGAAAAGTAAAAAAAAAATATTGAGAATTCACTATTGGTCCCATAGTAAAAGTTGTTCAGAATGACTAACCCAACACAGGTTTCGAAAATATGCCATCTCGAAATCTCCACCTGTTATAGCACTACTAGCTTCCGTCCCGTGGCTTATATCAGTAGTAGTATCCGCAGATTACCTCCCTCATGCAAACTTACAAACTTTACTTCTTATATTCATGTAGATTATTATTACATTATGACTATTATTTGTGTGGATGAGAAAGTGTTTGTTGGTGTCTTTCTTTCACGCATCAACGGATCAACTTGATTTTCGCTATGTAGATAAATGAGAGAAAATAGGCTTCTTTTTATCACGCGGACGCGGGTGAAACCACAGGTAACAGGTTGTGATATTATATGAAGGAAGTAAAATTGTCGCTTTAACAAATGTCACCAAAAATGTATAAAACCATAAGTAGACAGCCCTATTTTTCCAGCAACCAATCAATTCAGAGAATCACATCGTGCCCATTGTGCTCGAATCGTTTCCATCGTACAATACAACACAATAATTCCGAGTGTTTGCGATATATCCGGAAAATTCACCCTTGTTATTGTTCAAAAGATTTCTACCCGGAAAAAATATTCCAACGTTGCGATTTTTGATTGGTCTGCGGTTTTCTTGTTTACCGCGTTGATGTTATGAAGGGAAATGCACAAGTAGATACAAAGTGTTACTCGATGCGATTTGTTGCTGGTTTTTTTCAGCAGGTTCAGGTCAAGTTTACAGAATTCACTTGTTTTTGGGTTCATATCCGAAATCAAAATCAAAAAGTCATTCATTCAGTTTAGGCCCTGGTAAGGCACTGTTGGTACAGTCGAGGACATAAATATGTATACAATTAGTACAATTCAACAACGGTTTCCTCTTAAACTACTGATTGAAATTATGATATATTATAAAGGCAGAATCTTCTAACATATACTATTATGATTTGTGTAATAGCTTAACATTTAAATGTTAAACATGCGAGAAAATCGATTTTGAATTTCAAAAAGTGTATACATATTTATGTCCTCGACTGTACATGCACTTGAATTTACCACCGGTTCGGAAGGGTACCAACGGGATCCTATTCTAAGCCTTCGCTGTCCGTCCATCCATCCGTCTGTCTGCCAGTGGGCTGTATCTCATGAATAGTATTTCTATTACCGCTATGACAAGGGGAGGTTCAAGGAGGATTGCACATAAGTTACTTCATGTGGTTGATAACTAATGTAGACTTTTAATAGGAATTATCGTACAAAAAAAGAAAGTTCAAATTTATAGGTCTCTCTTTATATAAATCCTCTACTGCACAAGTTAAACCACGTGTTGTGTTAAGTCTCATCTTTAGTGGCACGTATTGTATTGTATAAGGGTGTGTCCATATCACAGCGAATGCCGCTATGTTTGGACGACTTCCGCGAACGTTCGTCGCGAACATTTCAAACATTTCTGGGTGTGTCCAACGCGGCAGAGTTGTATCCTTCGAATGCGCGGCATTCGCTGTGTCTGGACTCTTGACACACCCTAACGCGTTCCATTCAAGTAAATGCTTTGAAAATGGCGGCATTGTACTTTATAGATTTATATCTGTGGATTGTGGAAATAGATCTAAATACATAATGCAAGTCCATCCATCCTTTGTGTGTGTACCCTTTTGGTACGCAAAGTACATACACTCGCGTCATCTATTTAGATTTATATCTGTGGTACAAGCCGCCATTTTCAAAACTTTCATACGCGTTATAATGTAAATGAAAGTATGCGGTGGAAATATCAAAATTCACGTTAAAGTGACTAGACTATGTCATTGCAAAAAATAACATGAACACAGCAAAAATATAGTAGGGATCATAAATATTGAAATTTCATCTGGTATAATGGATTCCATGATATAAAGTGCAAACAAGTTTTAGGATTCCGTATTCACTGATAAATTCATCGTCTATTTGGTTTATAGTCTATGTTTCCAGAAATCGCTTTATTTAAGTAAGTATGTATGTATTTAGATTTCTAAATCTTTTGTACTCGTATCTTTAATCTCGTATCTTTAATTTTGATAATAATAGAAAATAGACACAGCTTTATTTGACATCACAAAGATAAAAGATAAAGAAAAAATACAAAGAATAATAACATTTCAATAAACAACAAAAACAAAAAATTAAATTAAAAATAAAAAGAAGTAACAAAATATAATAACACACAAAGCTTATAATTATAATATAGACATAAAGGAAATAGCATAGATATAGATAATGATTAATATTTTATGTTTTATTGGACCCCAAGGACCCCAACTCAGCATAATCTGTGGTACGTACCATCAGCGTACCATCAGCGCTGATTTTCAGTGGAGCCCCTGGAAAAGTTGAGATGCGCTCGCGGGGTGCCACTGATAAAATATCAATTAAATCAAAAATGTATCGTGTAAAATATGTAAATACAATTTTATAATATTCTGAAACAATTTTTTTTTATCAGCTAGAGCAACCATTCCAAGGCACTTATAGAGCCTTTGATAAAAAGTCTACCATAGAGGTAGGTATTATCTCTAAGTAGAAACAACTTACGCATACTTGTGACAGCCTTAACGGGGAACTGTGGATTGAACAAACATCTGTTCACCATCAGCGTTCACGACTCGAGGTTGTGCAGATTCTCTTGTGTGAGTGCTGTCCACTTATGCCTCAACGAAATACTCATCTGGGGAAACACCTGTTACACCCAGATGAAGTAAAATCCATTCCTGCCAAGAATATTGTGCAGTTTATTATAGCTGCAGTTCTTGGCAGTGAAATTTAATTAACGTGGCGATCACAATAGATCTATTCTGGTCGCAGTGATACAAGCTCTGGAAAGACTTGAAATAGCCACTTAACCCCAAATAATAATAATATTATATCAGTTAGAGACCTGTGAGAATCAGATAGATAGACAGAAGGACAGCAATAGGGTTTCTTTTTGCCCTTTTGATTTGTGTACGGATTGATACCTACTTTCATTTCATGTTATGCACATTTTACGTTCACCGTAGTAGATAAAAAAAAATGAACGCCATTAGCACAGAAAACATTACTGCATTAATAGTTCTAGTAATTAAAGAACAATAAGCAAACCAAAAGTGATTGATTCACACTTATCGATAGATATAAAGGGAGCTGCATACCTTCAGATCATTATTGCTGCATTAGAGTTGAGTGTTTGACTTATACAATGAAGCTGTATATTCTCAGCTGTATATTAGCTGCTGTAGTTATAGTAGAATGTGGTCACACATTCATGGGCACTAATGTCCACAGACCACTGATGTATCATAAAAATGTGAAGATCTCATCCAAATTGCTTAGAAAGTCAATTGAGTACGTTAACTTTACTATGCCCGTGGTTCCTGGGAATTACATTCGTACTATTCAGGTAAGTTGGAATTATCTTATGGGTAAACAGTATAAATAATAACACACCAACTTTAAACTCCAAAAAAATTTATACGTAGCCAATATAAAAGTTACAGACAGTTGCAGACAGCATTTCCAGAAGCATAAAATTCTCACATGAACAAGCACCAATATTTTAGAAATATGTAAATTCGTTAGACAAAATACAGATATTTATAAAAAAAGAGAAGTACATTAAAAAAAACTGCGATATAAAAGTAGATTAATAATTAATAGAAATGCACCAATTTTTGTAATGTCTATAAAAATATACAATAAACTATCAGAATTATTAAAACAATAAACAAATAACAAAGTTTTTATAAATTAATTACAAAATTTTACTATCAAATGAATACCTAAACGATTAGTTATATTAATGATTAAATTATTTATAAAAGTGTGTGTTTATAAAAGTGGAAGCCACAGGCAAATTATGGAGGCCACAGCCGAAGGATGTAAAAAAAATCAAAACTGAATTTATAATATAAATTTAATGTATAAAAATTACATTAATGAACTATAATTAAAATGTAGTGTCTTCGGACGAAGTTGGTACCGAAGTGAAGATCCCTTCCGCGTCGCTTGGTCGGGCGGGCCGCTTGGCTTGATGCAGGTGCAACGTCGCGGCGTCAGCAATATAGATTCACATGGGAACCGCGTCGACTCAGCATTGCGCAATATCGTCATCGATGATGTTAAGGCTATGTGTACATTGGCTTCACTTAAGGGTCTGTACACATAACACCTCCACCCATAGATCAGCAACTATTTTAGAATGTTCAATGAAAATGTTGCTGGAACCTGGTTTCTATCTTCAGATTTTTCTAAATTCTCCAATGGTATATCATTAGTGTTGTTGGATATCTTAATTTTCTTTAAGGTTCTATAGCGTTGAATCAGTACGATGAATACAAGTATAGCTGCACTCAGTAATATGCCATAGATCGGGATTGTAGTATGGTATAATGTACTCGTAGGTAGTTGTTCTATTTGAAGCGGAGGCTGCGCCGATATTTTTTCTTGAAGGTTTCGTAGGTCATCCAACTTGATTGAGTTGAGGGAAATAGTAGGTTTGCTTATAGTTTCCTGGTTCATATAATATGGAATTTTCATAATCTTCATCGGCTTGCCTTCTATACGATTATTGTGTTATTATGATGTGTCTTATAATGTGTCCTAAATAAGCAGTTTCTAGTTTTAAAAATTCTGACTTGTCCATTTGTATTTTGAAGTTTGATTCCTTCAGTCTCTGAAATACTTTTCCTAAATTTACAATATGCTCTTGTAAAGACGTACTAAATACGACTATATCATCGAGATATACTAATTTTATTTATTTTATTTTATTTTATTTATTTTACTTTGTTAGAAACGGCCGCAGGCCACTTACAACTAATCAAAGACACAACTTTCATACATTCTTCTCACAGTACACCAAACACGCCGACAAAATCTTCTTCCATTCATCCGCAAACAAGTCACAATCTGGACTGGCATCTAAGAGAGCGTTAAGCGCGGAGAGCGTACGCGGGATAGGCGAGTTTGCCCGCGCGACTGTGCGAAAACATGGCACACTAAAAAAATTATGTTTCCTGCTACGTCTATAGTTGTCGGGTACAAAAAGTCGACACAGCTGATCATGCAGTTCCGGGGCGTCAATTCTACCGTGCAATATTTTACATGCCGTTATAATTTGATCATTCATCCTCCTGACTTCGAGTGAGTTGTACCCCAAGACGCCAAGAAGGAAATTGGTCGGATACATAAATGGATAACATCCGTAAAGGCGTTTATACAGGTACCTAAGGAAAGCTTTTTGTGCCTTCTCGAGTAGGAGTGCATACTTGCTTTCATGCGGGTTCCAAACACATGCACTCGACTCAAGTTTACTTCGGACCAGCGCACTGAAAATTATCCTAATTACGTAATCGCTACTAAAGTCATGGGTATTTCTGAGGATAAAACCCAGCCGTTTGTATGATTCCTTGGCAACGGTGGCTATGTGATCGTGGAATGTAAGTTTTCGATCAAATGTAACTCCCAGATCTTTCATGAATTGCGATCTAGCGATCGTGATGTTATTAATTTTATAATCAAAGGCAACTGGGTGCTGCATACGTCCAAAACTCAAAACGAAGCATTTTGAAGGGTTAAACTTCATTTTGTTTACCACACTCCAGTTAAACACCGCATCAATATCCTGCTGCAGAGCTCGGCAATCAGCTTCAGAGTTGATATCAAAGTACAGCTTTAGGTCATCCGCGTACAAGAGACATTTAGCATGACTCAGAACTTCAGGCAAATCATTTACCATAATTAGCAGATAATTACTAAGCAGATAACGTTTTGTAGGCCTCTTAAGACATTATCCATCACCCTTTGAAAGGTAGATGGAGAATTCTTAAGTCCCATGGGCATTCGAAGAAATTCGAAGTGCCCGTGTTCCACATTAAACGCGGTCTTGGGTATATCGCTCGGCTCCATTTCAACTTGATAAAAACCACTAGCCAAGTCTAGGGTACTGAAATACTGACACTTCCCTAATTTATCAAGAACATCGGTTATGTTCGGAATAGGGTATTTATCATCGATAGTCTTTTCATTTAATTTACGGAAATCGACTACGAGACGCCACTTTTGGCGACCTGAGGCATCTGCCTTTTTGGGGACAACCCAGATTGGAGAGCTCCAAGCTGAATCGGAAGGTCGTACTATACCCTGTTCCAACATTTTAGAGATTTGATCACTAACTTCCTGTCTGTGTACAAATGGATAACGGTAGCTTTTGGTGTAAATCGGTAGTTCATCGGTTGTCTTAATACTGTGTTTAATTCTGTTAGTGAATGTTAATGGTTCTCCATCAATATAAAATACTTCGGCGTAATTAGAACAAAGAGATAACAAATTTGCTCGTTCCTCATCATTTAAATGATCTGTACGGAGGCGGGAAAGTACTTCCTTAACACGCGTACTCGATTGTTCAGTGCCCGTGCACTCGATATTGAACAAAGTAGCACTGGCGGGACGGTCTAAAGAAAATATAATATCATTCTGTGTAGGGTTCTCTAATTCAACAATACCTCGACTGTTACGTACTACGGTTATGCACTCGTGAATGTGACAATTGCACATAACTTGTTCCTCTACAAGTACCTCACCGTCAGGTACATTGATAGGGATCCTAATTAACTTCGAACTATTGGCCGGAATGATGTCTTCATATAAATTAACGTTTCGGGAATTATACATTCTTATAGGATTTACTGCTAATTTAGTATTCAACGTTAAATCTTTAAAATTTATTTGTGCTTCCCATTTATGTAGTAAGTCTGTACCTATAAGTCCGTCAAAGTGATTATGGAAGTTATAAATAAGTAATGTCACATTGTCAGGGTCATTAAACTCAGGGAAACTGGGGACAGTTATCGAATAATCGTTTTGACTCGTTGCGTGCACGTTCGTAACCTCGAATGGATCATAGTTCAAAGGATAGTTAGAAAAATATTTCTCAACAGCTTCTGGACTGATAAATGATTGATTCGCGCCGGTATCAATTAAAATATTTAATGGTGGATTTGAAATACTAATATACGGTAACTGACGTTGGGTTTGAAGATTCAATTCTATTTTAACTTTTTTGAATTCTGAACTTTCTGAAAATCCTCACTAGTGGAAGGCTGGGGTTGATGTTCAACCTCAGTATTATAATTTTCAGGGTCCTGCAAATCATTATTAAAATCAGATTCGGGACACTCGTAATATTCGTTATAATCATTATATTGATCTGATTCGAAGCACTCAGGATAGTAATAGTTATTATAATAGTCATCATAATTATCAGTTTCATTAAAATTAACATCTTTGGCCTTAAAATAATTATTCGGTGGCGGATTGCCTGCTTTACGCCAATCATGACCAGATGGTGGTAAAGTCTTCGTGACGTAATGGCTTACTCCGCTCATCGGCTTCGGGCCGGTATTGTATGGGGTTTGATTCCGAGGTTGTAACCGGAATATATTACTTTGCGGATTATAATTCGGTGGAAGAGACTTAAACATTTGCTGCGTACGGCTGGGCATTCTAAATAATGGGTTAAATCTAAATTGCGGCGGCGGCGGCGGCGGCATGTGACGCTGCCAATTAGAGTGCTGTGCTATAGGAGGGAACACAAATGGTTTAGGTGCAGGTGCATGCATAGAAGGCATAGGCATAATTTTAGTATTAGTAGGCTGCTGTTGCTGCAATCTAGGAAAACTATCATTTCTATGTTGTAAGTAAATAACATTTAACTCCTCCTGAACAAATTCCAACGCTTTCTCTATACTAGCAGGACGCATGCATCTAATTCTAGAGCCTAATGGTTCCTTAAGGCCTCGTACAAATGCCTGCATAGTTAATTTCTTATAGAGAGTACGTTTCGCTTCTACAGTTGTAGAAACTTCGTCATGTAACGTAACGTACGTCATGATAGTACTAAAAAGCGTTTGGCAACGTTAAAAAAATTCCTGGGGCGTACTAGACCCTTGGGTCTGCAATGCCAAATCATTATACAGAGCAGTTTCATCTCGCTGGTCTGAAAAGTTGTTAATTAGTACATTCCTAATTCCTGTCCAATTCTCCGGAATGCCATTCGAGTTGATGGTTCGAGCAGCAGATCCCGATACCTTGTTAAGTATTCCGTTTAATAGTGAACTATTATCTAATTCAAATCTTTGATCATCCTTAACATATTTCGCGACTAACTGATCGCAAATGCGAATGAATCTAGTTAAGACGTTCGGGTTCCCGTCAAATTCGGGAACTAGGCGTAAGGCCTTGAATATGGTGTCCGGATTATGCTCGTAATTAATAGCCATGATATCAAAATCTAAATTCCTATTTGAGTCTACTAATAAATCCCGCTGAGACTGTCTGGGACTAGCCTTAGGGGAACTTAACCTTCGAGGGTGAAAAATCTTGAACACAATTAAATTAAATTTAAATAAAAATATAGGGATCACTAAGGACTAAAGGAGAGCAACACGAGAGAAAAATCTTGTGCAACTCACAGTTTCATTTTTGACTTTTTATCTTCAATGTTTGGAAGTCCTCCAGCGGTGTTCCTCAGGTTCTTCTTCGGATACTCGTCGATGGCTTGAAAACCAGTCAGCCACGCGGGGCTCGGCCCGATTTCGATGTCGGAAATCGTCGTATAGTTCGCGCCACGCACTGACTCGAGTATCCTACCGACTGCGCCAATTATGGAGGCCACAGCCGAAGGATGTAAAAAAAATCAAAACTGAATTTATAATATAAATTTAATGTATAAAAATTACATTAATGAACTATAATTAAAATGTAGTGTCTTCGGACGAAGTTGGTACCGAAGTGAAGATCCCTTCCGCGTCGCTTGGTCGGGCGGGCCGCTTGGCTTGATGCAGGTGCAACGTCGCGGCGTCAGCAATATAGATTCACATGGGAACCGCGTCGACTCAGCATTGCGCAATATCGTCATCGATGATGTTAAGGCTATGTGTACATTGGCTTCACTTAAGGGTCTGTACACATAACAGGCAAATAAACTCTGATCAATTTATTTGTATAACGTTTCAGGGTATTCTGGTGTACGACTTGGCGAACTCCAGCGCATCAGCCAACATCACTCAAGGAGGGATCAACTACAGCTTTGTCAGCATTAGGATGAAGAGTGAACGGCAGAAACTACTTAACTATGATGTCTATATTTACGCCTAAGAGATTTCTTAATATTTCTATCTAATATAATCAAAACAGATTTTTACTACTGCACTATTCATTCATTGCGTTGCCAAACGTGAAACCCCTGGATGTTGGAGCATAGAACCCGGACATGTCAAGAGTGATTTTTTAGGTTCAGTATTTAAAAAAATAGTTTTAAATATTGTGAATTGAAAACTTTTAAACCCGGACTACAAATGGAACTCCGCCCGGATCTCCCCGGACGCCATCTAAACTAGGACGGATGGTAACCCTATTCATGCACCATAGTGTATACTTCAGATTTATGCCGCAAGTCGTAGGCCCAAGCGTGCCCGTATGAAAAGCATGCCACGCTCGGTATAATTTACCGAGCGAGCGTTTCAGCTTGGGGAAAAATGCTTTCGTATTCTTGCTTCTTCTCTGCGTGTATATTGCTTTCGTAAAATTTTAAATATTGTGAATTGAATACTTTTAAATCCGGACTACAAATGGAACTCCGCCCGGATGCTCCCCGGACGCCCTCTAAACTAGGACGGATGGTAACCCTATTCATGCACCATAGAGTATACTTCAGATTTATGCCGCAAGTCGTAGGCCCAAGCGTGCCCGTATGAAAAGCATGCCACTAATCTGCTCGGTATAATTGACCGAGCGAGCGTTTCAGCTTGGGAAAAATGCTTTCGTATATCTTTCCAGATATCTGGCCAATGTCCGAAGGATTTCTGGCTGTTCTCCTCTACAGTTGGATTTCGTTTTAAGGTGTGCGGTGAACATTTATTCACTTTTAAGCTATGCAAAGACAGACTCGCGATTTATACAGTTCACAGAGCAACTAGTAAATAGCTGCTACACAATTAAAGAGCCACATATTATAACATGGCATTCCTGTACTGACGAGTACGCCCTGAGGATAAAAGACCTAGCTGGCTTTATTTCTCGAAGGCACCCCAGCAATTTCATTTACTCGCCAAATTTCGGCTGGTAGCTAACGAACTGTCACACTTTCTCGCCAAAATGAGCGTCTTCGTAATTAGGTTTAGACCGCGCACTTTCGTATATAATTTTTGGTGTAAATGTGTTTGCAAATGAAAAGAAAAAATATTTGGATTGTTTTGTTTTTGCTATGTATAACCGTGGTATAATCCTGTGCTTGTCCGCAATCTCACCATTGTAAGTGATATGTGGCCGAAGGTGGTAAGCACACAAATCCTAGAAGGAACTGGCTCTCGCCGTATAAGTATAAGTATTGCCGTCGGAATACACCGATTAGGTATTTAGCGGCAGATATTAGTTCAATATAAAACTAAGATTGTACAAATTGTTAAGATAATTAATTTCAGATCTAAAATGAAATGAAATATGTCAAAATATGATAAAATAATATAATCGATGGCTTTGTTACTATGAAACTATGAAATAAAATTGATTAAACTTAAATGTTTTTTTTTAATCAGAGCCTGCAATAATTGGACTGTTTCACAAAAAACTTAAACTGACTTCAAAGTACACTAAGAAGAAATCATATCCTGATCTGATGACAATGGGACCAAACGGGAAGTGTACCCTTCCAGACAAAAAAAGAATTTTCCAAATCGGTTAATAAATAACGGAGTAATGAGGTAACAAACTTAAAAAAAAAAAAAAAAAAAAACAACCGAATTGAGAACCTCCTCCTTTTTTTGAAGTCGGTTAAAAAAAAAACTGTTACCAACGCATTGAGTTCTTATTAATATGTATAGAGAAGCTATCATAAGCAAAGGTTATGTACCATTTTTTTAGAGTCGACGAAAGATCTCTATAGTGCTGAAACAATAATTAGTCGTCTGCAGACAGCAGAAACACGTAGCTCTATCAGAACGCTTTTAGGAGTATTATTCTCTCAAACACCTGTGTGGCCTGATGGCCTCACTTAAACGGAACATAGTTGTGATGAGTGGCGTCTTCTCTATAAGTAGTAATAATAGCTCAATCTCAATGTACCCCCGACGCGGAACAACAAACATTTTTCTCCCACCAATTTCGAAGATTAAAAAGTAAGGTAGGTAATGATAAAAGAAACTTTACTGTCAGTAGCTGTGAAATAAGTAATCTTGCCAGACAAAGAAATTGTTATGAAAATATAACAAAATGGAAAAGTAACATTGGAAATTAATTTTCTCGCCTTTGAAGTTTCGCTCGTTATAATGAAAAATGTGTCCTCATAATTATTTGGAGAAATGTTGTTTCTATCTCGGTTGTTTCCGAAGCGGAAAGATACAGATTTCAGAATATTTTAACACATTTCTTTTAAAGATCGGTGTCTTTGATAGTAGCAGATTATTTATTTGAAGCATCGAGATTTTGAATTCAATGTACTAAAGACTTGAATGTGTGGAATATTTTAAATTCTATATGAGTCATTCATGTTTCATGAACTTCAAACTAAGCCAGTATTAGTCGCATTTAGCGGCCAGACCACTGGTCGTATTCACCAAACGCGAATACTTGTTGTCGCTACTTTTTGCCAGTTCTCCTTGGTATTTGACAACAGTTTTGGTGAATGCGTAATCTTGGTTGCATTGGCATTGATTTTAATCATTCTTAAATGTATCGTTTTTTTTTTAAGTTCATGAAATTCCGAGCCCTGTTTGTGGTCGCACAACCGCAACTTGACACTGAGCAGAGGACTAAAAACAGTGGCCTAATGACTGATAGGATTTAGGTCTGTATCAAAAACGAAATCAAAACTCAGGTTAAGTATCAAGAATATATCGTGTTAATTGATAATAAACCTAATATCGTTGGTGTAGGTTCCAAATTCAAATGTTTTAATGCCGACTCAAAACATGTCTTGAGCATTTGACGATCTACCTTAGGCGAGTTTTGAGTCGATTCTTGATAAGCATAATAATATCTACTTTTATTCATAGAAAATCTTTTTGCATAATAGGTGAAAATACGAAACAAAAGTTAGTATTTATGTAGCCACAATGTATTCAGGTTAAAATACATAAATATTGTACCTATTTGAATCACGTACCAACCCCTATAAATTGGGAATAGTCGACGCTCCGAACAACATTGAAAATTCAAAAACAAATTTTATTTAGTCTTCTTTTCGACTTTTTAACTGAAATTGTTACGTAAACGGTATTTTTCTTGTAAGTCCTCTTGAATTGCGTAATTTGTAAACCTCTTATTATTATCTTTTATGTTATTATATCAATTTTATTGATTAAGTTAGGTTATAGTTAAATTTCATATTTCTTTTGTGAGTAAAATATGATTGATACTAATTGGAATGAGAAATGTGTACCTAATGGAGTAGTTAATATTTTTGGACAATTTATAGCAACATCTGGCACCCAAAAATGAGCGATATCCTTAAATAATGTCATCTAGCCATTGGTCCTGGCATCATACATGACCATTAACCCGGCCTCTGGGGAGGTAGAGACATCTCCTCTACCTTCAACTTAGGCAATTCCCGTCCGACGCGTCCAAGTCGCGGGGGTGGGCACCCTTCATCTCAGTAGGTCGAGGTAAACGGGTGGCGAAGTTCGGATGGGGACCCAGCGCTGCAGGGTATATTGCGGCCCCCTGCCCAGGGTTACGGGTGAAGACCTCAATGGCTGCAAAGGCGGAGATGGTAGACATCAGTACGGCGGAGCAGGCAAAAGGGGCACAAACCCAGTGGAAAGCTGTCCTTACATATCGAGATCTCAGGTTACACTGGAGCTACACCGCCAGGCAGGGTGGGGTAGTAGGGATGGCGGCGGAAGAGACCCCGGTCCAACGGCGGCTCCCAAGCTCTCCAGGAGAGCTACTGCCTTGGCGTCAGGCGGCAGCCGGCCGTAAAACAAAAAGCCTATACATTTCACTCCTCACATGAAAAGTAAATATAATGGAAAAGGGCAATAATACTAGGGCGTACCCCGTAAGCGACGCAAATGCGAAGAATGCGATTAATGCTATAAATATATCTAGGGCGTACCCCCCAAGCGACGAACATCATGACAAGAACAAATGTTCGCACTCGCATAGCAGAATAAGACTCGCAACGTGGAACCTGGGGTCTCTTACGGGAAGAAGCCAAGAACTGAGCAAAATCTTACAAAAAAGGTGCATAAACATCTGCTGCCTACAGGAAACAAAGTGGAAAGGCTCTAAATCCAAAGATATAGGAAACGATTACCAGGTCATATATCACGGCACGGACAATAAAAGAAATGGAGTGGCAATAGTTCTGGACAATAATTTCAAGACCCGCATAATAAACATAATACGGAAAAGTGACCGTCTAATTGCAGTCAAATTGGCGTTAGATAACCAGCAGATAACCAACATCATATCGGCTTATGCCCCACAGACAGGCTGTACTGATGCAGAGAAAACCGATTTCTGGGAAGATATTGATGATCTGATCCATGGCATACCATCAAATGAATACAAGATCATTGGAGGGGATCTAAACGGTCATGTGGGTGCCAAAAATACTGCTTATGGTATGACGCATGGGGGGTTTGGTATGGGTGAAATAAATAAACAAGGAGAGGAAATTTTAGATTTTGCAGCAAGACACTCATTAACCTTGATAAACACAAACTTCAAAAAAAAAAATTGGAGCACCTGATCACCTTTAAGTGTGCGGGCAGAGTCTCACAAATAGACTTTATTATGTCAGACATAGCCGTTAAAAGAAAATTCAAGGACTGCAAAGTAATCCCAGGCGAGGCCCTAACATCACAACATCGCATTCTTGTCGCCGTATATGATCTACCCAAACCCATCAAAACTGTGGTGGATAGAACACCAAAGATTAAGTGGAAGGAACTGGATGGCCCCAAAGGGGAAGTGTTACAAACTGTGATAAAGAACTACATCGAAACTGATATTCAAGAACATTATAAATGCGCTGAAGATATTTGGTCTAAATTCGAAGAGCTATGCAGAACAAAAGCAGCAGAGATACTAAGAGTCTCCAAAGGGCCACTTTGCTCAGGAAAGGACCCTAAATGGTGGAACAATAAGGTAAAAGAAACTCTGGCAAATAAGAAAAAGATGTTTCACAAATGGCAAAGTTCGAAATTAGCCGAAGACAAGGACAAATATAAAGAAGCGAAGAAACAAGCAAAGATGTGCGTAGCACAAGAGAGAGAAATTTCAAATCAAGCCTTTTATGATAACTTAGAGAATGCCAAAACTGAAAACGAAGTAATGAAAATTGCTAAGTATAGAAATAGGTCCACTATGGACATTAAAGTCAACAAATACATTAAGAGCAAAGACCAACAACTGTTAACAGACAATTCACAAATTAAAAACAGATGGCGGGAATATTATGAGCAACTTCTTAATGAGGAATTTCCACATGAAAATATCAAACTTCTTGAGCCTACGCACGGTCCCATACCTGAAGTCGAAGCTGAAGAAGTAAGGATTGCGGTAGCTAAAATGAAAAACCAAAAAGCTCTTGGCCCAGATGATATTCCGGCAGACCTGTGGAAACGTCTCGGCCCTTTAGCAGTAGTTTGGCTGACTAAACTTTTTAATGTCATCTTAGCCACCAATCGCATCCCAGACTCATGGCGCCAAAGCTATCTACTGCCGTTCTATAAAAATAAGGGTGATGTGGCACAGTGCGAAAACTACAGAGGAATAAAATTGACTTCACATACTTTGAAAATCTGGGAACGAATCATAAATAAGCGGCTCGTTGCACTCTCTGTAATATCTCCAAATCAGTTTGGATTCACAGCATCCAGATCGACCACTGATGCTATACAGGCTATCAGAATCCTGATGGAAAAGCATAGAATCAACAACAAAGACCTACATCTTGCATTCATAGATCTCGAAAAAGCATTTGATCGAGTGCCTCGTGAGCTAGTGTGGCAGGCTCTTCGCGCACAAAAAGTACCAGAATATTATGTTGAGCTCATCCAGGACATGTACAACAATGTCAGCACAAAAGTCAGAAGCTTAGCGGGCATAAGTAAAGCATTTGCAGTCAAAGTAGGCGTCCATCAGGGATCTGCTCTCAGCCCCTTATTGTTCAACCTAGTGATAAACTATCTCACCGAGAATATACCAGCGCCGCTACCGTGGACCATGCTTTACGCCGATGACATTGTACTGGCAGCCGATACCGCTCGAATCCTACAAGAGCTTCTAAATACGTGGACATACGCTCTGGAAAGATATGGCTTGCGAGTGAGTAGGAGCAAAACAGAGTATTTGAAGTGTCCTTTCAGCGGAAACACAACACCCGAAACAATCTGCATTGGTTCAACTCCTATTCCCACAGTGGAGAAATTCAAGTATCTTGGCTCGTTACTCACAATGGATGCCAACGTAGACGCTGATGTGGCCCACAGAATAAACGTCGCATGGCAAAAATGGCGGTCGCTTACAGGAGTGTTGTGTGATCCACATATGCCCATAAAAACTAAGGGCAAAGTTTATAAGACCGCAGTTCGCCCGGCGCTATTATATGGATCAGAATGTTGGACAGCTAAGAAAACGCATGAGCAAAAGATGCATGTCAATGAAATGAAAATGCTGAGGTGGGCGGGAGGGGTTACTAGGCTTGACAGAGTGCGGAATGAATACATTCGAGGCAGCTTCAAAGTAGCACCAATTACAGATAAAATGACCGAAACCCGCCTCAGATGGTATGGACATGTAAAACGACGCAGTGATGACCATATAGTACAAATTGCTTTAAATCTGCCGGAACAGAAGAGAGGTAGAGGCCGCCCGCCATCGACCTGGTGGTCTAATATCAAGAGAGACCTCAGTAAAGCCCAATTGCCTGAGCCGACAACCCAGGACAGAATGTCCTGGCGCAAAAGAGTGAGGAGACCCGACCCCAAATAAGGGAACAGGGGCGGACAAAGAAGAAGATCCTTAAATAATGTAGCAATTAATAATGATAAAGGAATATATTTGGTGATATAATTACGACCGGTTCGTGTATAGCGGCACGCCGCTTGATTCATAATGAGGGTAGGGGTTTTTTCATCAGATTATTTATTTTGTGTAGTATATGTGCAAATTAAGGAAGTAACAAAATCCTTACTAGAACTAATCATAAAATGCAAAAGTGAGTTGGTTTGTGTGTCATATTATGACTGCGATAATGATGATGACTGACTTTTTGTGGATGGAATTTAGATTTGTATCGACCACCTACATGATGAAGTTCACACACCGGTAGATAGATGGCGCCACAACATCCTCCTGCATCGCGCTTACGAAGTTTTCTTGGCGATCTACATATATACAACTGTCCGTCATGAACAGTTGGACCGCGGTCCCCAAGCACTATGACCCAGCCTGGTCTTCCCTTTTAAATGGAGGTGTCATCCACCTTGGACCTCCATAGAGTTTCATTCATATAAATTCTCTGCTATTTTCACATTTACTATGCTGTAGTCGTATGTCTGAAAAATGTATAAAAAACTTTTTCCATATATTTCACCTAAAAAGATATTTTTATTTGTTACTGTTGCTTCTAGCACTATTCACCCATGGACATAAAATAGCAAGTGATCACATCTTGTGGCAGAACACGCATTTTTCCCAGTACATTTTACCACAGAGTAAACTGGGCGAGACATCGGAATGCGGAACGAAGTCCTACTGCGTGCTTTATTGAGTTATGGTACAAGTTGGAAGGCACAAGCGATTTTGGGTAAATGTATTCTAAGTAAAAGCTTGAGAGTAGCCCCAGTGACTGAAAATTTGAGAGGGAACCGTTTATAATGAGTTTCTTGCCGGAGTCTTCTCAGTTTAAGTGTATTCCGAACCGGTGGTAAATTCAACTGTATGTAACATTCATAAGTGCCTTACTAGGGCCTAAACTGAAAAAATAACATTTTAATTTCGATTTTTTAAAATGGTATGGACATGTTATGACGAGAAATGAAGAATTGAATTACGGGAATAGGAAAACCGAAAAAGAGATGGATGGATTGTGTGAAAGATGATATGGGTCAGAAAGGAGTGGATGCAGGTCTACGGATGGAAGAGATGAATGGAAGAAGTACATATTGCGCCGACCCCAAATGATTGGGAACATGACAGGCAGATGAAGATATCTTAGAATGCTTACAAGATAAATATGTGTTTAAGATCTCATATCATATAGGAATATTTATTTATCAAACAAACCGATTATTTTACATATTTTTTTCACATTTTAATACCTTACATGTCCTGATAATATGTTCACATTTTAAAACCTTACATTCTAAGAAACTGCGGGTTTTGTCGCGATAGAATTGTATCAAATGCATTTCGTTTACATTATAGCAATAACAGTTTGATTTCCCGTATTATGTAACTAATACTGACGAATTACTAACTCAAACTCTTCTAGCAGAGGTGGAGACTGTGCATGATCTGATTTGAAGATCATAAATCTCTAATTGTTAAAATCTAGCCTACTCAAAAAAATAATATAATCTCAGGAACTGCATGGCAAGTTATAGAGATAGTATGTTGATCCTTTTTTAACCGACAAAAAACGGAGGAGGTTAACACCAAAGTTACGCGGTAGAGCCCCCGGTCCCATAGTAAAAGTTGATCGTATACATGAGTACTTTACGTGGTTTTATTTAATGTCGTATAGTCGTAATAGCTTATGTTATTGGTTTGTCCCCGACTGCAAAACCTTATAAAATTCAAGTTATATTCAAAATTATTTTTTGCTTTTCAGTTTTTTCGGTGGTTTATTTTTTTGTTAAAAAGTTTTTATATAGCCATATGCTTGTATCTTAAGCCACACGGCTAAGCTCGCATGACCTACTAACACGAGAAAATTTACAAACTATTTCAAGTTCTTTATAAACTGTTTACTTCGTGAAAAGTTATCGTATTCTCAGCTATAAATACTTAACTTATGTTACGAGAGCGAGTCACTTTGAAACTCATAAATATTTTGTATTTTTTATTTGATTATGGTAATAATTTGGATTTAGAAACTTTTTGCATGTCCTTATTAATATTCAGACTTCATCCTATATCCTATATTAGGTATAAATGTCAAAGTTTGTGTTTATGTAAATGTTTGTTACTCCATCACGCCATGCGGATTAGATTGAAACTTGGAAAATAGAATTAGAATTAATTACCGGATATTTTTAGTATTATGTCCGGATAAAACAAATAGAATTTAATTAGGTCCATAAACATCAAACAAATTGAGTCGCTGTAAATATAATAACAAAAAAATATGTAAAACACGGCTGTTAATTTTCTCAAGCACATTTTTTTATTAAAAAATAACAATACCTTGTAACAATAGGAGTTTTTTACATACACAAATCTTAGCGGCATAAAATGGCGGACACGACAAAATGGCCGGCGCACAAAAGCATAGACAAAAGAATAAAGGCCCAGCGCTCGTCGCGTCCGTTTAATATGGGCCGGTCATTTTACGCTCATTTCGATGCAAATTCAAGGGTTTCATGATGTTTAGAGGACTATGCAAATACGACCAGAAGATTTTGATTAAAATTCATCTAGACACGTTTGGTAACTTGTCTCTGCTTTGTTATAGAAGCGCATCGAGGCAAAATCCTTTTAAAGCAGTCATAAATAACATACCCAGCTATCAAATTCCGCATTTTTTATGCAATTTCACCATGGTAAGTGATGATGTGGCCGATGATCAAAGTCAAAGTCAAAGCCATTTATTCAATTTAGGCCCCAGAAGGGCACTTATGGTCACATTTACTGAAGTTACCACCGGTTCGGAACTCAGCCTTCAACTAATATATACATACAATAGTTAACTAATATCGCAATTCATTAATAAATTAAAAGGCGATTCAAATTGGTATAGTTAATGATACTAAATAGTTTAGTTTTTTTTGTTGTTATGTACATTGGAGTTTGCATTTTTTTTATAGGTATACTGGGTGGAGATTTCAAGATGACATATTTTCAAAACCTATGTTGGATTCGTCATGCTGAACACCTTTTACTATGGGACGAATAGTGAATTCTCAAAAAATATTTTTTACTTTTCATACATTATGATCGCGCAAGGTTGACATTTCGTAAGATTTTTTTTTTGGAGAATTCTCTATTGGTCCCATCGTAAAAGTTGTTCAGAATGACTTACCTTACATAGGTTTAGAAAATATGCCATCTTGAAATCTCCACCTGTTATAAATAAGAGCGGAGATGATAAATAAAGAAACTAAAAATAATCAATTTTATTTGAAACAGATAGACAAATCCATTTAATAATTATATAATTCATTTGCGTCTTAAGTTAATACGTTACTGCGTGTCGAAAAAGTAATGTTCACTTCGTTATTTCTCAACAAATAACAGTTACTTTTCATGACATAGCGAGTGCACTTTGCGAAATTGTAATATAATAATGAAATTTTGGGGATCATGCTCCTTTGTACTATTAAGAAACATTAATTTTCCATTAAACTGTTATGTTTAATTGAAATTTAGATGCCTATTCCTTTATTATATATCTTATGGTGCGCCCATGCTACGCGAATCGAGCACGAGCCGAGCCACGAACGAACCTACGAGCCTACAACGAATCCAGCTCCCAAGTCCGTCCACGCTACGCGAATCGTGCTCGCAGTGTGCTCGTTCGTGGCTCGGCTCGTGCTCGGTTCGCCAAGCATGGACGCACCATTATGTATGCTGTTTTCTCGTAGAGGTGTTCGTAGCTCATGTCGTCGCGTCGTAGACCTTCAGCTGTAGATGAGTTCACGATGGATAGTCGGCCGTAATAAAGGGATAATTATTCTTTATTTATACCAGTTTAAATAAAGGTGTGCGAAGAGTAGTACGTTAAAGTTATAAGTTAACTAGCTGTCCCCCGCGGTTTCACCCGCGTTCCCGGGATAAAACCTATGCCCTTCTACATACCATAAACTATCTGTATGCCAAATTTCATGATGATCCGTTGATTAATTTAGGCGGGAAGGCGTAACAAACAATAATAATAGTTATATAATATTAGTTAGGAATATAAGTTACCTTTTTTAAGGATTTAGGAAGTAGCAAGTATGTGACATCATACTTTAAAACATCAACCCCTTACTCATGGAACGCTATTTACAATAATTATTATTTGGAGATTTTGTGTAAATTATAAAAATAAATGCCATGTAGAAGAAAAAAAGAGTGGCGAAGCGAGATCTTATTTATTTGTTGGTGTAAGTGGTGGGTGTGGCTAGATCTAGTTCTATGGCTGGGCACCGCTGAACTAGCTCTAGCCACAGAACTAGTATCAACCGCAGAACTAGCGCCAGCCGTAGAACTAGCTCCAGCCTGTTGATACTAGTTCTGTGGCTAGAGCTAGTTCAGCGGTTAGAGCTGGTTTTGTACCTAGAGCTAGTTCAGCGATTCGGTTAGTTTTAGTTCTGCGGCCAGAGCTACGCTCCGCCTGACGGTAAGCGGTTACGAGGCCTATAGACGCTTGCAACACTAGGGAACCACTAGCGCGTAGCTGACCCTGCAAAAAACCTATTCTTGTCTCTCTTTTTTATAAAACGTCTAATTCTATGGGAAGTAAAGTAATTAATTAAAACAGTTATATTGCGTAATTAAATACTTTCTTACATGACCGCTTCACAAAGGCCTAAAACGGTTCACAGCTAATGTTTTAAAATAAAACGAATTGCCACCAAAGTCTTTCCCTAGAAATTGCTGTGTAATTTTCTACATTTAGTTAGTACTTGTTTGTTGAAGCGATAAAATGGTACAGATCTTTTAGTATCAAATGATTCTGTTGAATATAGCTTATTATAATTATTAATAAATATTGCAATTCAAAAGATATTTTAATTCCGTTTCTTGTCAATGGAAGCATAACTCTATTTAAAATCTATTTAGTACCTAAGTAATATATAATAAATAAAATGTATACATATAATTGTGAATGTGAGTGTGGTACCATTATGGATGGAGAGATAATTTATTTTAGATGTATATTTTTTTATTCTCATGTATAATTTACAAACAATTTCCATATAACGATTTCCATAGTTTGGGATCAGATAGCCGTTTGTGAAAAATGGAAATTTATTATTATTTTATTTCTTAGTATCCTTTCTTTGTATGTATACTTTTAACAAAGAATATTTTAGTATAGTTAGTATTATCACAGAGTATATAATTTATTAATCCAAATGTATACCTCAAACATTTTACTAAGTCTCCTTATTAATATATGCTTAGGTTTTTTTTATTGTTAATAATATGGAAAAAAAGCCAAACATAGTCAGATTGTCCAAAAAATATTAAAAAATGTAACCTTGCTGAGTTTCTTGCCGAATTCTTCTCAGTTGGAAGGCCGAGTTCCAAACCGGTGGAAACTTCAGTAAATGTGACCTTCATAAGTGCCCTTCTGGGGCCTAAATTGAATAAACGGCTTTACCTAAAGTTTCATGGACGAGGTCCATAATGATATCATTATGTCTTGAGAAACATTAAGAACGCCTCTAAATCCACCAAATTGTCCATGGCTTAGAAGAAAAGTAGTTCATAATAGTAGTCATCTCTACATAGCTTACATAAATAGTAAGTAAGCAGCATTTTACAACCCCAAGACTAATAATCATGGGGCAAGATCCAACCCCTTTTCACCCCGGATTTATATTAAATTCCTCAGTACAAATTTGGTGAAACAATCCTATGGGGCTATTTTGGCCGCGATTTTATTATTGCCAACCGCTCGAATAGTTTAGCTTATATTGTGCTCCTACCTACGTGATTTTTATTGGCTACTTATATTAATCTATATAAACCGCCTAGTGGTATTTAAAATCGAGCGCTTCCGTGCTTCGGAAGGCACGTAAAGCCGTTGGTCCCGGTTATCACTTAATTGTGATAGTCGTTAAGCTAGTTGGAGGCCTTCTAAGCGGCCTGAAAATTCCAACAGTAGGTTGACCACTAGCCTACATCCACCGATCCGCAGTAGGCACGCGTGGTGGAGTATCTGCCAATTCCCTTTCACCCTGATTTGTGTGCAGGAGGCCTGTGCTCAGCAGTGGGACATTATAGGCTGATGATGATGATGATTTATCTATAGGATGCTCAGTAGCAAGTAGTTGGTGCTGAAAATTGTGGTATTAGTAAATATGGTTATTATTTCCAACAGAGTTTTGTATGTTTTGGTTATGACCCATCGAACAATTATTAATTTATTTATTTTACATACATGCACATTATAGTTCCTTAGGTCTAAAACAGGGATTACAACAAATTAGGGATATTAACCGAAAGTAGCGCAATGACGTTCATTTTGTTTGAAATCTATTCTACCAATTCCCCTCCACCGACATTCGACAATTAACATTATTTTCATCATCATCATAACAGCCTATGGATGTCCACTGCTGAACATAGGCCTCCCCCATTGACTTCCACTTCGAACGGTTTTGGGACGCTTGCAACCGGCGGCGCCCAGCGACTCTGACCAGGGCCAGTAGACAAGATGATTATCGACAATCGTCATCGTTGGTAAACGATCCACCTTTGTATGGGATCCCATACAAAGGTTGATCGTTTACTAACGATGACGATTGTCGACAGCCATCTTGTCTAGGGGGGCAGGTCGTCAGTCCCGCTCGGTGCTTTCCAGTACGTAGTCGCCACTCGAGAACCTTTCCTACCTGTGTTTCCTACCCAGCGGTTATCGGCTCTTCGAGCGATGTGGATATATAGGTATATTACAGTGGAACTCCTACATGTTAACATCAATTATATATTGTACCTGTAGTAACGCAATAAATATTTTGATTTGATTTGATTTGGACCGCCCATTGCAACTTCAGTCCAAAAGCTTATGTTATTATGCAAACAAATAAATAAATATTTTTTATCAATGCTTTATTTTATAGGCCAGTTGGCAGGACTGAAAAAAAAAACATGTTTAAGACTACACAAAAATAAAATACTAATATATGCATACCATAGAAAATTACAACGTCAAGTTCCTTCAAAGAAAATCAATGTACAATCACCACCACAAAGCTTCACCGATACCCACTCATAATTCACATTATTGTTATGTCTGTACATAATGTTGTTGTAAAGGTGGGTAGACCGACTTACGAAGAAGCTAAAGCTTACAGGCCCATCAGTCTATCATCTTTTCTCTTAAAAGCTCTGGAGAAACTGGTAGACAGGTACCTAAGAGAGGGACCACTTAAGGTATTCCCTCTACATAAACTACAGTGCGCCTACAGCCCTGGCAAATCTACGGAAACGGCATTGCACTATGTTGTGAGTCGAGCCGAGGCTGCGCTAGAGGGACAAGAGATCTGCGTCGGGGCGTTCCTCGACATAGAGGGAGCCTTCGACAAGACAACATTTGAGTCCATACGCATTGCTGCAAAGGAACATGGCATCAATGATACCACGTGCAACTGGATTGACTATATGCTGAGAAGCAGGACAGTCAGATCGGAACTGATGGGAGACAGACTTAGTGCAAAAACAACAAGAGGTTGTCCGCAAGGCGGAGTGCTGTCACCATTATTGTGGTGCTTGGTAGTAGACTCGCTACTCACCAAACTCAATAACGGACCATTCTACACAGTAGGCTATGCAGATGATATAGCTATAATGGTTAATGGTAAATTCCCGAACATAGTCTCTGGATTATTACAACAGGCATTGAGGATGACAGAGCAATGGTGTACAAAGAACCACCTCTCTATCAATCCAAGCAAAGCGGTCATTATTCCATTCACGAGGAAGAGACAACTAGGTAACCTAGGAGAGCCCTCCCTCAATGGAATAAAGCTGCCCTGGTCCACTGAAGTTAAATATTTGGGTGTAACTCTTGATAAAGAATTCAGGTGGAAAACTCACGTGGAAAATATCACGACAAAGGCCCTACGAGTGTTCGGCATGTGTCGTTCCACCTACGGTAAAACTTGGGGGCTAAAGCCCAAAGTTTTACGATGGCTGTACCGGACAATGATAATACCTATTATCACATACGGCAGCATAGTGTGGTGGCCAAGAACAAAGCTTGCCTCGTGCAAAGCGCCACTCACTAGGTTACAAAGAACAGTGTGTCTTGGAATCACGGGTGCTTTCAGGACAACACCCACGGCAGCGATTGAGAGATACCTAAATATCCCTCCTCTGCATATGATGGTTGAATTGGAGGCAAGGAAGGCATTACATCGTCTTGCTGTTGCTGGACTATGGGATGCCTCCAAGCCAAAGACAAACCATACAAGGTTCGATGAAAATGAAGGCCTGGATCGGGTAACAAGCATGATATCCGACAAAATGCAAACTATGTTTGTGTTTGAAAGGTCTTTCAAGGTCCAAATCCCTACAATAGAGGACTGGACGAAGGGACTCGATCCACCAGAACAAGAAAGTCTGGTTTGGTACACTGATGGATCCAAAATGGAATCAGGTACAGGAGCGGGAATATACGCAAAAGGTTACAAATGTAGCAAAAGCTTAGGGAAGATGGCAACTGTATTTCAAGCAGAAACATATGCCATAATAACCTGTGCTCAGGAGAATATAGATAGAGGAACCAGAGGTAAATCCATATATATTCTTAGCGACAGTCAGGCTGCAATCAAAGCCATGGCATCCTACAAAGTGGACTCCAGACTTGTTCTGGATGCTGTCCAAACCCTAAACAGGCTTGGGAAGCATAACAGAGTAAGACTGATGTGGGTCCCTGGGCACAAAGGAATCCATGGTAACGAAGTGGCAGATGAACTGGCAAGAGAGGGCTCAGCAAATAATTTTGTGGGTCCAGAACCATGTGTAGGCATTTCGACGTGTGTCGTAAAAGCCACATTTAGGGAGTTTGCTGATCACAGACAACAAAAACATTGGCTGTCTAACACCGGTCTACAACACTCCAAGATGTTTCTGGGCTCTACGTTCAAAGCCCGGGAATATATTTGGAATATGAGCAGGGGGCAAATCCGCTACCTGCTTGGGGCCTTTACTGGGCACTTTGGAACCAACGACATGCTCATGAAGATGGGTCTAGCCGCGACACCCATGTGCAGGTTGTGTGGGGAGCATACGGAACGCATGGAGCACCTTCTGTGCACATGCGATGCACTGGCTGGTAAGCGAATGAGTCTCCTAGGGATCGGATATCCAAAACCAGAAGACTATAGGCTCATATCTCCTAGCCTCGTTGTAAAACTCATGAAAGGAGTTTTCTACGAGACTGGGGAGGAGTAATTTATCTAGGGGACCACAATAGATCCCAATGGGTCGAAGTGTCCGAGTTATTTCTCGGCCCCTGCACAAGATAAGATAAGATAAGATAATGTTGTTTCCGAAGTATAGGCACATAAACCTGTAGGTACACTTTAAAAATGTATGGGCTGACTAAGCCGCCGGGCAAAGGGCTCGTTTTAATAATAAAATAATTGGGTAGGTAGAGCATACACGGGTATCACTGCTGTGATCACGGATCATAAAACCCTGGAGATATAAAATATATTATACTAATATTATAAATGTGATTGTTTGTTATTCACCCATATCTTAGTAGATTTTGTATTTAACACATAAATAAACAACACTTTAGATTAAAGTATAGAAAACTTTTTAACCCAGAAAAAACTTTAAAATTATCCTACCGTTTGTCGTAGTATAGATACGTTATGAAAAGGGACGAAATCCATGTCAGTAAAATCATTATTAACATGCAAGAGGATGGATATACGGGAAGAAAAAGACAGATAAATCAGATGGATGGATTGTGTGAAAAAATTATATGAGTAAGAAAGGAGTGAATGCTGATAATAAAAGATAGATTATCCGAATGGAAGAAACGTATACAGGGTTATTGGTAAAACACTAACAACCTCTCAGGACTATACTAACATATTAAACAACAACTTTTGTTCTATGACTTTTAATAATCCTGTATATTGCACTGACGTCAAATAATTGAGAACAAGCAGGGCAGGCACACTTTACGAACTTTACTCCCCTGGTAGTCTTGGAGATTACTCCAAGACTTTTATGATCTGAGAGTATAATGTAAAGCACTTTTTGAACATAACACGCGTTTGAAAGTGTTACTGACGGTAAACGAGAAAAGTTTTTAGAGTGTATACCGGTAAGCTTTGAAGCGTTGTGGGTATTCTTTACGTGTTAATGTGTTTGTTTTTGTTGCTACTGTAATATATATTTTATTATGAAAAAAGAGAGGTTTAAAATATGACAGCGACAGCCAAACGATACAAACGCCACTATTGCGGTTCAGTGGTATTAGGCTTCGATGGAAGTAGTGCAGACAATAAAACAACGTTTTCCAGCGACATAGTCTTCTGAAAAGTAAAGTAATGGATTGAATACATACAAAAAGAAATATATTAAACTCTATATTGTGCAGATGTCTACACATTTTTATACATCTTATGTCGAACTAACTCCACTAAGTGCAGACCACTTTCACGGTTTGTTATATTATTTAAAGGTAACTTCATACTTATTCACAACACGTCCAATAAAACCGTGGGCGGTGTGGTATGTTCCTAATTTGGGCTTTAATAATTTGGTCAATATATTTTAAAGTTTATTAAAGTAGGGACCATTTTTATGAAAAGATACAGGGCTGCCAGTTAGAAATTTAGATTATTATTTATTATTAAACCTTAATTTCCTTTTTTAAGTCGATCATATTTTATTTAAGAAAGAAAGAGAAATGAGCACACCGATAGGTACTTGGCGACAGATTTTCAACTTGGGGGTGGTAGTCAGCCAGGTGGGTACTACAAAGCACCGTGCTATGGTTTCCCACGATATTTTCCTTCACAGAAAGCTCAAGCTCATAGTAGGTTTAGAATATAATAGAATAACGGTTTCGATCTCGGCATCCAACGTAACCACCGCTCAGCTATTATTGCCTTAAAATTCATAATCATAAAAAAAGAAGAAGAAAGAAAATACATTTATTTCGATGTACACACAACTACATATACAACTAAAGAAACAGATGAATAAAAAGTAAAAAATGAAAACATTTTAGTAATATTGTGTGATGTTGAAGAAGGATTACGAGCCAGTTTTACTCCAAGGTTGGTTTGGTACAACATATGTACCGTGGTACACACGGCTACCGATCAAGCTATACATTTCCAGTATAAGCTGAACTCGCATTGTATACGATTTCCGTACAATGGGAGGTCAGCTTATACTAGAAATGTATAGCTTGATCTGTAGCCGTGTGTACAACCTCGGAACTAATTTTCAGTCGAACTCTTTTCGACCATCTTCATTATCATTCTCCAGGTATCATCGGCTCTCTATCCATATGAAAAAGTTATCACAATAATTCTCTACATATTAAGTAAGTAAGTTATCCAAAACGATGAAAAAAATACTTACTAATAAACCTCAAAAATAAAATATTGTTCTATGCCGACTTTCCTACGTTCCAAACAAAGATTATAACGAACTAGGACTGTACCTGCACAATTCGTAGCCATCCATCAAGACGGCCACTAGGATATCTCCCGTCGGCTCCCACGGGCCCAATCCCACAGGACTCACTGTACGTTGGACTCTTTTTTCGGGTATAACTGTCGTTCTTAAATCCGTGTTGAAATGTGTGTTTCTCCTGTAATAAAGCTTACGTGGATTAGATATGTGTTTTATTCCGTCTGATCTAGGTATTTGCTTCCAAGATAAAAGGTTTTTATTCTCAAATGATTGTGTTTTTTGTTTCAGTCTTGGAAGTAGATTTTGATAACACCTTTATACAAAAAAAAATATGGCAACATTACATAAAATATTTCATTACACAATTTATGAAGTTTAATCACGAAGCGCTTGTGGTGTAGCATGATAAGCCGTTCTTAATCGATCGGCAAGTTAAGCTACCACCGTCGTGGTCGGTATCTGGATGGGTGACCGTCTAGTGGTATTTCAGCGTACTTCGGACTTCGGCGGCTTGAAAACTCCAACAGTAGGTTGACCACTAGTCTACCTCCACCGATCCGCAGTGGGCACGCGTGGTGGAGTATCTGCCCATTCCCTTTCACCCTGATTTGTGAAAGGATGCCTGTGCTCAGCAGTGGGACATTATAGGCTGATGATGATGATGATCACAGGTATTAAAATAATAAAATTCAAATTCTAAATTCAATTAACTAAACCTGGACACCCTATGATGGTAACTTTGAGAGTCCATATCTATGCCTGAGCCAAAAATGACAAAACACTCTCGTCACGGCCATTATACGCCCTTTGGCGGGTGATTCGCGCGTCCTATACTAGGTATCATTACCTGTGTAATTCCATTAAGAAAACAATTGAATTCCAAGAACTCCTACTTAAGTGATTAATTATTTGGTACTTGTGGTTAACACAAGGTTTGTTCCATTAATCAGCTATTAAAACCTTATTTCAAATTTCGAACACGAGGAGTAAACAAATGTTGAAGCTAAAAATCGGTTCAATAAAGATTGGGTAAGCTAGTCTATCGACGCACGAACCCAACAGCACGTTTGTTAAGTGTGTAGGTGGCCATTAAGTTTCGTACAAACTTTACCCTTTAAAACTTCAAAAGCCATGTTTTTAATTTCCGAACGAGTGAGCACGTGGCGAGGAGGTGCTTTTCTAACGTTTATACATACCGCGGTAAAATTACAATAACATTGTTTTCAACACACTCGCTCGTAAAGTGACATTTATGACACCGTTTTTAGTATCGCACTAGTGCTTTTTACTTTACATTACCCAACAGTTTTATGATAGGCATAATCCCGATTATGATAAGTTAGTACCTCACTGCAAGTGATATGTGTGTAGACCAAGCATTCTTAATTTAAACGGGTAAAATAGTTTGACAGCTCAACGCTGTAAGAAAAAAATTGCGCGTCATGTTTGTTAACGTTCTAATTGTGTGGTTGATCAATCTACTTTAAAAAATACAAGTCTAGTTTTTTTTCCTCGGAAGTGTGTTGAAAAACGTCGTATGACACGTGTGTGCTGTGCATTGATCATTACTCTCTCGGCTCCCTTATCGCGTTCGCCTGAGGCTCACGCGCTAAATACCGCCTCGTCTATAATTACCAACTTTGCACACATGTATCATAATGTACTATTATTAAATTAATGCACAATAAGTTAAATTAATGTTTTACGTGCTTGAACTTTAGCGCAGAAGTATGCAAGTAGTACACAAATTTCTGCACTCTGACGCTGTTCTGTCGAGCATATCCGTCATTTTAACGAACGGTATGTCCTGTAAAGCATGTAAACCTGCGTCGGCTTCCGCTGTTCTATTAGTGAGGCGTGTATTAAACTTTCTAACGTCCATTACATTAAGAAACTTCCGCGGTGCTTCAGTTTTGCTTAGCAATAAATGTTTTCATTAAGCTTTATGCAAGAGAAGCGTAGGTACGTATTTACTTTTGGAGCTGTGTGAATATGGTGTAATATAATAATCGTCCATAACATTTTATAATTTATTGATATCTACTTGTTTATTACAGACTAGCGAACGGTTTCACCCGCGTAAGGTTCTATTTTTGCGCGGAAACCTAATTTTTTTTATAAAATAAAAGAATCCTAAGTTACTCCATATAACATCAGCTATCTGCCAGTGAAAGTCCTGTCAGAATCAGTCAAGTCGTTTCGGAAATTAGCCGCAACAAACAGACAGACAGTTAAATAAAAGGTTTTTGGTATATACCGACCGTACATACTTACAAATGCATTTAGTATAACGCTGATATTTTGACATTAGAGACATATAGTTCTTTAAGCTTGTTTTGAATCACAATTTCACTATGGTCACATGATGTGGTCAAGGTTGGTAAGCGCACAAAGCCTGAAGGGAACTGGTTCTCAGTCTCATCTGCAGCTATCGGTACACTGGTAGGTATTTTTATGAGGGGTAGGTTTTCAACATGAGGGAAGCCAAGCAGGTGGGTACTATAGAGTACCCAACCACCGTGCTATGATAATATATTCCTTAACTGAAAGCGCTCATTGTGAGATTCGAATTCTTCTGACCTCAGTAGCTATTATCGCTTTGATCATCATCATCAGCCTATAATGTCCCACTGCTGAGCACAGGCCTCCTTACACAAATGAGGGTGAAAGGGACTGGGCGATACTCCACCACGCGTGCCCACTGCGGATTAGTGGAGGTAGGCTAGTGGTCAACCTAAACTGAAAGCTGTTGGAATTTTTCAAGCCACCTAGGAGGCATCCAACTAGCTTAACGACTATCACAATTAAGTGATAACCGGGACCAACGGCTTAACGTGCCTTCCGAAGCACGGAAACGCTCGATTTGAAATACCACTAGGCGGTCACCCTTCCAGGTACCGACGTAGCTTAACTTTGCCGATCGATTAAGAACGGCTAATCATGCTACACCACGAGCGCTTTGATAACACCCTTCAATTGAAGCATTCCATAAGTAATGTACCTCAAATAAGAGTGAGAAGCACTTATTACATTTATAAATCAACCGTGAGCAATGGTCCAACTATCGGGAACAGCTGGCGTAAGTTTTGACGTTACCGCTCCCTATACTTTGAGTTTCTTTTACCAATTTCCTACCCCAGTTTCCTGGTGCAGTCAATCGTTTTGTATGTATGTTATTTGGGGTACAAGTTGTAGTGGTTTCAGTGTGTGTCATTGAAAAATGAACTTTAATAGCTTATTTTTAACCGACTTCAAAAAAAGGAGGAGGTTCTCAATTCGGTTGTGTTTTTTTTTTTTTTTTTTTTTTGTATTTAATGATGTTGTTTTGATTTAATTGTGTTCAAATAGAAAAGAGTTTCTTGGTCTGAGAATGAATATAGATTTTTTTATTTCAAATTGCCGTGTTTTTTGCCAAACTTATACATGCACATAGAAATGTATCTTTACTGGGTAGATTTCGAGATGGCATATTCTTGAAACCTATGTTGGATTAGTCATGCTGACCAACTATTACTATGGCACCAATACAGAAATCTCAAAAAAAAAACATACATTATGATCGAGCAAGGTTGAAATTTTTCAAGAAAAAGTAAAAGTTGTTCAGAGAGACTAATCCTCCAGCTGTTATAGTATATTAATCTAGAACTCCACATCTATCACAAACACAAAGCATTTATATAAAACCTAACGTTTCAAAAGGACGCAAAATATCATTTCAAAAACATCTGAGGGAACTCAACTCAACGACCCCAAAAGACGTCATAGTGACAACTGTAGACTGATACATGACGCACCGCACTTGTATGAAAACACTCTGTATTTTATGTCTCATAGTAAGACATGTGCAAAGTGTCCATTTTGTGATGACCCCTGGAGACGTATACGTCAACCTGTATGTCACAAGCGCTTGAAATAACAACACGATGGGGAAGAAGGTCTCTTTACGCTGGTGTTTGGATAAAGCATGTTACTCAAGACATGTCATATCGCCTGCAGCGGACAAACCTCCTTTGTCCGTTGTCGGGAGAAACAAAAAGTGAGCGATTGTTTCGCACGCTTTTTGATGTGTTCTATTTTCGAATTCGAAACGTTTTTCCTGCTCGCTGGTTAGTGCAAGGAAAATGAAATGTTTTTTCTTCACGGATTATCAGATAAAGGAATCAAAGGAGGAATTTTGCTTTTTAAATCAAATGGAAATACAGTTGAGATGTTGAAAAGTTAAGAATGTCTGAATACAATTTGTTTTCAATTGAATAAAATGAGGGATTTAAATTGTTTTATGTTACGCTGCTAGACTGTTTTGATAACATTAGGTTAGTATGTTTTTTTTTTTTTTTTTTTTTTTTTTTATTTATTTTCATGGATCAACAAACAGTGTACACATTAAAACTATAAATAAAGGTATTAACTAAAACTTAACAAATGTGACACCAACCGCGTTAACCACAAGTTACATTAAAGACTTAGCATAAAACGTGAGTTGAGTTAAACATGTAAGAGTTACATATAAATATTAAAGTGAAAAGTGATGATTTAGACATGAAACATTAACACAAAGAAATAATGTAAATAAAAACGATAAGGAGCATACAATGCAAGCTTAAAATTATTCATATATAGGTAATTTAATCTGTAATAATAGATGAAAACTTCCAAAATCTTGCACAAGAGCATAACACTACAGCAAAGCAAAGCAGCTTCAAGAGGCATGTCTACGAAACTGATAAAATAAAAAATAAAAACAATAAGTAAGTAATCAAAGATATAAATTAATAAGAAAATACCAAGACAATATTATGGTAATGATGGATCGCTATTACTGTTCGTAAGCAGATCCAAAACAGACCTCCTAAAGCAACCTACACTTTCCTGAAACATGTCTATGTTATTGAAATGATCATTATAGGAACTTGTCATACGATGTAATGGTGATCGTTGACCGGCATTGGTACGACAGGTTGCAACGGCAAATAATTTGTGATAGTTGCGTGTATGAGTTCTGTGAGGTACTTTATAACGAAGCTCATCAACTAACTCAGGACAGTCATATCGGTTATGACAGAGGTCATACAGAAGCATTACATCCAGATGCAGTCTCCTCGATTTTAAATCTAGTAAATTATATTTTTTTAGCAGTTCTTCATAAGGTATGATACTATGACAACATTTAAAATGCATGCAGCGTAAAAAATTCTTTTGGACTCTTTCAATATCTTTACTGTAACATTTATAATGCGGGTTCCATACTGAAACAGCGTATTCCAACTGTGACCGTACCAGTGACCTATATAACAATAGATATGTTGATTCATTTTTAAAATGAGCGGAGGATCGTATAACAAAATTGTACATTTTAAACCCACGGGCAATGATATTTTGTATGTGTATATCTAAGGTTAACTTCCTATCCAACGTAATACCCAGATCCTTAATTACTTGAACTTTATCCAGATTAGTTTTGCAAAGTGCATATGTAAACTCACTAACTTTTCTTTTACGAGTAAATACTATCGATTTGCACTTATTAATGCTTAGCGCAAGTTTATTATCCTCACAGTAGGCCGTGAAGCGGTCAAGGTCACATTGAAATCTTAGGTGGTCCTGATATGTATTAATTGAATGAAAAATTTTTAGGTCATCGGCATATAATAAAAATTTACAGAATTTAAAGCAATTGTCTATATCATTTATATACAAAATAAAAAGTAACGGACCTAGTATTGAGCCCTGAGGGACGCCTGAGCTGATAGGAAATATGTCTGATTCATAGCCATTGATAACCACCTTCTGGCAACGATTTGTAATGTATGATTTGAACCACCGCCACAGATTACCACGAATACCGTTGAAAGCAATCTTATCTAGGAGAATTTTATGATCCACTCTATCGAAAGCTTTCCGAAAATCAGTATACACACTGTCTGTTTGCTTATTCTTGTCTAGATTCTTGAAAATGTCTGTTGTATAAACTATTAAATTTGTAACTGTGGAACGACGCCGAACAAAACCATGTTGATGAGGGTTGATAATATTATGTAAGCTAGGATAAACAGCATTGTGTATAAGCCTCTCGAGTAGTTTCGACAGAGCGGATAAGATTGAGATTGGGCGATAATTATCTACATCTTTTTTGGAACCTCCTTTATGCACAGGAACAATTCGTGCAATTTTCCAAATATTAGGGCAAACACCCTCAAGCAAACATTGGTTAAATATATGCTGTATAGGAAAACAAATTGTGTTAGCCGTTCGTTTGAAAAAATATGGTGGAATGTTATCCGTTCCTGCTCCCTTTGTGGGATCCAGTCTACATAATTCAAATTTTACATTATCAATTGTTAAATGAATATCGCTGATCGCATGAGATTTGTCATTTACAACTTGTTTACCATTACTACCCACATCATATCCAACCGGAACAACAGAGGGTTCAAACACTGAGTAAAAGTAATTGGCGTAAAGATTACAAACATCAACAGGGTCACTAGCTGTTTTTTCCTTGTAGTGTACGGAACTGGGAATATCATCTTGTCTCTTTCTATTTGCGATATAAGACCAAAAATATTTAATATTACTTTTAATAGCTTTTTCAACGTTCATTATGTATTTTTTATAACATGCTTTGGAGTAGATTTTTTGTCGATGTCTAAACAAAGCAAAGGTCTCATAATCCGACAAGTTTTTATATTTTTTCCACTTTATCCATGCCTTCTTTTTATCGTTAAATATGTGCCTCAATGAGGAATTAAACCAGACAGGAAACCCCGAATTTGTCACTATTTTAGTAGGTACGTTTTTCAATATAATTTCATATATAGTTTCATAAAATATATTAACAGCACATTCAGATGACTTATTTTCAAAGAGCGCATCCCAATCTACGTTCACTATATCTTCATTTATTATTTGATAATCTCCTTTAGTAAAACAATATTTGATGTACGGCTTACGTATCATATTATGTCTTAAATTGCTCTCAATGGGTACCTTCGCACAAAAAGTGGGATGATATTCATCTATTGGTACTAACGGCAATGGAGCTGGTATTATTTCGCAATTAGTTTTATTTGAAATAAATAAGTCAAGGATCTTACTATTTTTGTTTTTAATGTGGTTTAACTGATAGCTGTTAGTACTTGACAAAAAATTGATCAACGAATTAATCGATCGACACGTAGAAGAGGATTGAAAAGCCTGCATGTAAGTTTCATGACAACTACATCGCCAGTCTATGAGGGGCAAATTAAAGTCTCCTATAAGGAAAAAATTGCTATCGATATTGAAATCGTGTATATTTTGTAGATAATTAAAATAAGAAAGATAAATATTGTTACGACATCGCGACATCAGGAATAAATTGCTACCAGTAACGCCATCTGTTATTGAATAGCGGTACTATCAGTAACGCTGTTATTGTATAGGAGTAAACATCTATCAAGCAACGCCATCTATCGCCGAATAGCTACCGGCTTCTGGAATATTCCCGATAGCACTGTAGGCATGTAGAATACGCGGGTAAATTGTGGAATGTTCCAGATGCCGTTTATGAAGTATAAATACGGGACAATGCACAGAGTAGTTTGAGTTTGGTTTTGTATAACAGTGAGTAAACATCGAAGTGAAATACAGTTAAGTGCTAGTGAACTATTTAATTTCTGAGTGTTTTAATTAGAGTTTTAATAAAAGTGTGACCAGTGTTTTGGTAAATTCGTGTACCATTATTTATCCTGAACCCCAGCTCGTAACAATTGGTGTCAGAAGTAGTAGGATAAATAATGCCGGTTATGCCAAAGGAAGTCACTGAGGGTGTCCGTACAAGGGGCCAGCGGCAGCAGGAGATGGATGAAAGGAGGTTTGGAGGTTCTCCGTCGCAGACTTCGGGTGGCCAGCAGCCAACTGGCTCTTTGCCAGTTGCCGACCCACCTGAAGTCAGAGCAGTACCTGCAACCCCAGATCTTGGCGCTTTGATGGTAATGCTACAGGAGCAGGCTCGCCGACAAGAGGAGCAGGCTCGCCGACTGGAGGAACAGCTACAGCGGGATAAGGAGGAGCAGGCTCGCCGTCAGGAGGAGCAGGCTCACCGTCAGGAGGAGCAGGCTCGCCGACTGGAGGAACAGCTACAGCGGGATAAGGAGGAGCAGGCTCGCCGTCAGGAAGAGCAGGCTCGCCGACTGGAGGAACAGCTACAGCGGGATAAGGAGGAGCAGGCTCGCCGCCAAGAGGAACAGATGGTTTTATTAGAAAATTTACAAGTAACTCTTGGCAAAGATCTCAAGGTAGTGAAGGAACAGCTTCAGCATCATGAGTCCCGTATCTCGGAATCCGAAAATCGTATGTCCAAGGCCGAAGTACAGATAGAAGACGTGAAGAAGGCCCTCGTTGGACTCAAGGTTGGAACTGCTACTTCTTTACCTGTGGCTTCTTCACGTGGTTTCAAGGTACCGCCATTTGATGGCACCTCGTCATGGTCAGCCTATAGAATCCAGTTCGAAGCTGTCATGAAGGCGAATGGTTGGACTAGTGCACAGGCAATGACAGCACTCACTTTGGGTCTTCGCGACCAGGCCCTCACTATACTGGAGGCCCTCGGGAAGGACGTGACGTATGAGCAACTGTTGGAAGCTCTAGAATCTAGATACGGGGACGCACACCTGGAACACGTATTCCGTGCCCAACTCAAGGACCGTGTGCAACGGAGCGCTGAAACTATACAACAGTGGGCTCTAGAGATAGAAAAGCTGGTCCGTAAAGCATACCAGTCTGCACCAGCGATGATCAACGGTAATCTAGTGCAAGCGTTCGTGGATGGTATACGCGACTTGGAAGTTAGAGCTGCCGTGAGATTAGGGCACCACGAGTCGCTGAAAGACGCTTTAGCCCATGCCTTAGAAGTGGAGGCTGTGCGACGCGATGACCGACCTCACCGCATCAGGGAAGTGGCCTCGCCCCGTTGCTACAACTGTGGAGAAAAGGGCCACCTTCGGATGAGTTGCCCGAAGTGGAGAAACTATAGAAAAGAAGAAAATCGACCCCGGGAAGAAAATGCAGCGGTGACTGGTGGCACTGCTCAGCAACAGGGAAACGAGTAAACGCCAGGACCGCGGGGCGGGTGCTGGCTGGTGTTCGAAGAGCCCCAAGGATCTCGATCTCACAAGCCCATAACGGGAACAGTCTGATCATTATAGGTGAAATTAATGGCAAGCCATGTAAGGTAACGTTGGATACTGGAGCATCTCGCACGATCGTCAGTTCCCAACTAGCAAGTCGGTTTCTTGGGGACTACTTCAAAGACTACAAGCAAATTGAATTGGTAACAGCTACCGGCCAGCAGATAACCGTCGAAGGCGAGAAGGAGGTAGAATTAAAATTGGGCAACCAAAGCTACCGTCACAAAGTAATCGTGGCCGACATTATGGATGACTGTATCCTGGGATTAGACTTCATGAGGAAACATCACTGTGAGATCGACGTCAATCACGGAGTATTAAAATGTGCTTCGGAAGAAGTCTTCATAGAAGGCGCATCGTCGGGCCAAGTGTATTGCTTGAAGAAGAGTGTTCTCTCTCCCATGTCTGAAACAATCGTGCCGGTAATCTTACCAGAAAATTCAGGTCATAGAAATCGTTGCATCCTTATAGAGAAACTGGACAGTGATCTTCCATGGAAGATGGCACGAACTTTAGTTAAAGCTAACAACGTCTCGGCAGTACGTGTACTAAATTTAAGTGAGCATGAACAAGTACTCAAGAAGGGGACATTGATGGGCACTTGTGAAGAAGTTGCTTGGATGCGTAGATGTCAAGACCAGCCTACGGGGTCTGTTGGGGGAAATGTTCAGTTCAACGTGACAACGCTATTGGAAGACTGTAGTGATAATCTGTCGAAGGAAGAGATGGATAAGGCTAAGAAGATGTTGCTCCGTTACGCTGATATTTTCTCAGTTGGTGATACTGACATAGGGAAGACTGGATTAGTTCAGCATAAAATAAATACGGGTGATGAGTTACCAATCCGCCAACGACCAAGAAGGTTACCCATAGCACGGGAACAGGAAGTAGATGCCATGATTCAGGGAATGGTAAAAGGTGGTGTTATAGAGCCCTCATCTAGTCCATGGTGTTCTCCCGTGGTATTGGTGAAAAAGAAGGATGGTAGCATGCGCTTTTGTGTTGACTATCGTCGGTTGAATGACATTACGAAGAAGGACAGTTACCCACTACCAAGGATTGACGACACGCTAGATACGCTGACAAGAACGAAGTGGTTTACCACGCTGGACCTGAAAAGTGGCTACTGGCAAGTTGAAATAGACCCAAAGGACAAGGAAAAGACTGCATTCTCTACAGGAAAAGGACTATGGCAATTTAACGTCATGCCATTTGGACTATGCAATGCGCCTGCTACTTTTGAACGGCTCATGGAGCTAGTACTAAGTGGTTTAATTGGAGACGCCTGCCTTGTTTATTTGGATGACATCATTATCGTGGGACGAACATTCGAAAATCATCTCCAAAACTTGGAACAAGTACTCGCGAAAATACGTGGAGCCAACCTTAAATTGAGCCCAAAGAAGTGCTCATTTTTTAGACGACAAGCAAACTTTTTAGGACACATAGTCTCAGAAGAAGGAGTTCAGACAGATCCTGAGAAAATAGCTGCTGTCAACGATTGGCCAGTTCCAAGAGATAAAACGCAGGTCAGGGCATTCTTGGGCTTGTGCTCCTATTATCGACGTTTTGTGAAAAATTTTGCTGACCTTGCTAGACCTCTACATAAGTTGACAGAGGAAAAATCACAATTCTTTTGGGACAAAGCATGTGATGTGGCATTCCAAGAATTAAAGAAACGGCTGTGTAGCTCACCTATTTTGGGTTATCCTGATACTGAAAAAGAATTCATAGTAGATACTGATGCGAGTAATAATGGAATTGGTGGCGTATTATCGCAAAGAAAAGGAGATCAAGAGGTTGTGATAGCTTATTTTAGCAAGTCCTTGTCGAAACCGGAGAGAAATTACTGTGTTACAAGAAAAGAATTACTTGCTGTTGTGAAAACGTTGCAGCATTTTAGCAAGTATTTGATAGGGAGGAAATTTCATCTCCGCACTGACCATGCCGCATTGAAGTGGCTATTGCAATTCAAAAATCCAGAAGGACAAGTCGCTAGATGGATTGAACTGTTACAAGAGTTTGACTTTGTAACTGAACATCGCAGTGGGAGGTTGCATGGCAACGCAGATGCCTTATCAAGAAGACCTTGTCCTGAAAATTGTAAGCACTGTGTTAGGCAAGAAGATAAGGAAGTAATAACCGTAAAGATGCTAAGGACTGACCTAAGTGAAGAGTGGATAGAAACCCTAAAACAGGCTCAGCAAGATGACACGGACATCAAGCCGATTCGCGACTGGATTCAGGCTAGTGCCACTAAACCTAAGTGGTGTGACGTGGCAACGACGAGTTCAGTCACAAAAAGTTATTGGGCACAGTGGGAGAGCTTAGCTATACAGGATGGAATTTTATGCCGTAAATGGGAAAATGCCCGAGGGGACAGCTCTCACCTACAAATGGTTGTTCCGAAGGCAAGGATACCAGATATCTTGAAATTCTATCACAATGGATGTTCAGGAGGTCACATGGGAGTAAAACGAACCCTATTAAAGATTCGTGAGCGATTTTACTGGATCCACTGCAGGGACGATGTGGAAGACTGGATACGAAAGTGCGTCAGTTGCGCAGCTGTAAAAGGACCACAAACACGCAGTAGAGGTGCGCTGAAGCTGTACAATGTTGGAGCTCCCTGGGAACGGATAGCGTTGGATGTCGCGGGGCCGTTTCCTGAAAGTGATAGTGGAAACAAGTACTTCCTGGTCGTCATGGACTACTTCACAAAGTGGCCAGAGGTCTTCGCGATACCGAATCAGGAAGCTTCTACTGTGGCAGATAAATTAGTCCATGAAGTCTTCTGTCGGTTTGGTGTACCACTAGAAATTCACAGCGATCAAGGAAGAAATTTCGAGTCTCAAATATTTCAGGAGGCATGTCGAGTAATGGGTATACACAAAACCAGGACCACATCTTATCACCCGCAATCGGACGGAATGGTGGAACGGTTCAACCAAACGTTGGAGAGATATCTGGCAAAAGTTGTGGACAGCCGGCAGAAGGATTGGGACAAACACATACAACCCTTTCTCCTGTCATATCGAAGTGCAACTCATGAAAGTACGACGGTGACGCCTGCTTTTGCAAACTTCGGTAGAGAATTGCGATTGCCTGTAGATTTGCTCACCGGTATTCCGCCTGACGATCCACGTAGTGTTACAGATTATGCGAACGACTTACGAAACAAAATGAATGACGTATATGAGCACGTCAGGCAGTATGGCCAACAAATGTCTGAACGAATGAAGACCCGTTACGATCGGAAAGCGAACAATAGAGTATTCGAGATGGGGTCCCTAGTATGGCTACATAACCCAGTGCGCAGGAAAGGAAAGTCCCCGAAACTGCAAGCAAAATGGGATGGACCATATCGTGTTGTTACGAAAATCAATGATGTCACCTACCGTATCCAGAAGGGGGCTCGAGGTAAACCGAAGATTGTCCATATAGACCGTTTGGCGCAATACCATGGAACTCACATTGCTCGGGACGAGCATGTCTAAGGAGGGGGTAGTGTTACGACATCGCGACATCAGGAATAAATTGCTACCAGTAACGCCATCTGTTATTGAATAGCGGTACTATCAGTAACGCTGTTATTGTATAGGAGTAAACATCTATCAAGCAACGCCATCTATCGCCGAATAGCTACCGGCTTCTGGAATATTCCCGATAGCACTGTAGGCATGTAGAATACGCGGGTAAATTGTGGAATGTTCCAGATGCCGTTTATGAAGTATAAATACGGGACAATGCACAGAGTAGTTTGAGTTTGGTTTTGTATAACAGTGAGTAAACATCGAAGTGAAATACAGTTAAGTGCTAGTGAACTATTTAATTTCTGAGTGTTTTAATTAGAGTTTTAATAAAAGTGTGACCAGTGTTTTGGTAAATTCGTGTACCATTATTTATCCTGAACCCCAGCTCGTAACAATATCATCTTTTTGACCAGGCGGAATGTTCACTGCACATATAGTATAAGTGTTTGTGATAAATTCGAGTTTAATCGCTACGTAATCAATGATGGTGGCAGGGAGAGGTGTCTTAGCGGGCGGGGCTGGGGGTGGGGGTTCTAGAATGTGCACGCGCGCCTCCGCGACGAGCGAGCGCAGCACGGCAACAAGCACTCCTCCGCCGTCCCGTCGGCCGGTCGCCTCACGATCTCTGTCGCATCGAAACAAAACATACCGCGAATCTATCAACTCATTGTCATATATGTCACTAGTTAACCATGTCTCAGTTAGAATAACAACATCATAGTTGTGCAACAGGATATTCATGTAAAGTGTATGTAGTTTTGATCTTAAACCACGACAGTTTTGGTAATAAAAGGTAATTACGTCTTTATCCATTATCAATAAAGACAACAAAATATAACATAACAGGACAAAAACCAAAACTGTCGCGATTTATTTTCAAGGTGGTAAACAGTGATATTATTTGCACAAACCGTTGTCTATATAAGGTCAGATACCCGTGTAGCACATACCCACATATTATTTTGTTTACGAGTTTAGCTACTGAGTGATTAGTCCTATTGCATTGATTGAAATTTATAAAGATAATGTGACATATAGTGATAAATAAGCTGCGATTTTTATTTGTATGTAAAAGGTGGTATAGCTGCTTCAGTTGTATTTTATATTTAATTAATAATAATGTGATTATAAGAGACTGCATCTGTTTATAAAGCCTAAATAATACTAAATCATAGACCTTATTATTATCAAAAAATATTAATTCGGGGATAGTAGAATAGGCCAAGACGTATTTTATCAAGTAATAATCATTCCAAGAACAAGAAAACACATAGAATCCAACACCATATATTTTATGAACCAGACTGGAAGCTAAATAGTATAAAAGAAGACATCAATTAATTTTAGCTATGTCTTGCGAGGCTCGTACTGCCAGCACGGGGGAGTTATCAGACTTACGTACTAGGATGGTACCGTGCTTCACCCATACATATTTATACTCATGGGCCTTTGCGGCCTCTCGGCATTCACGAAACAAAATTTTATTGTTCAGAGTAAGGTGCTCGTTAGCATATATCTTGTTACACGGGCCTGAGATTGCAAGTTGGGTTGAGTCAACTCCTTTCTTCCTCTTAAACGCAGCTAAAAAGTTATCGCGCATTAATCGTGATGCCAATTTTACAATCACGTTCTTCGGCCGCGCATCTTTGTTATCAGCGTGCGGAACTCGGTGAACTGCCAAAATGTCACGCTGAGGGATTTCGCAGCCGATGATAGTACCGATTTGCATTGTTAGCGTAACCAGGTTTTCACCTCGTTTGTCGGGGAGGTTCACGATTTCGATATTACAGGCTCTGGCTAGTTGCTCCATAGTCGTTATTTTATACTCAAGTGCACGAACTCGATCAGGTGTCGTGTGGTCCTGAGTAGCTCGATCCTCTAAAGATTTCAATCTTGCATCAAAGGAATTTTGTCGCTCCTCGGAACAATGAATTGATTTATCCATATCGGCCAATCGTGAATTAACTTCACCCAACAGATTTTTAATTGCGATATTGTCGTTACTGTTGGCCGTCACTGCTAATGTTATTGTTTTCAAGCTGTCAACAATACCTGCTAATTCGGATGACAATACCGATTTCACACTGTTCGTTACCAGGTCCTGCATACGTTTATCCATAATATGTTCAGACAGCCATGAGTCTAAATCGTCACGTTCATCTGGTTGTTTACGTTTTCTCATGCTCACAAATTGCGAATTCAGAGTGGATATATCCGGGTTTGATGGATACTTGGTTGTACCACAGCATGTTGTACTTGGTGTCGGTGTCACAGGCTGTGACGCAGGTGGAGTACGCTGCAGCGACATCTTCTATTAGTGAGTTGAAGACGGGTAAAATATAACAATTCCTTTATTCTTATATTATCACTCGGCCTCGCGGGGGTGAAGTACCTAATGGTCCCCTTCAGTTACTTCCAATAGATGCGGTGCATGAACGAGAAAGCAACAATCCGGCTTTAAAAACCACAAAGATCCACTACGCACTAGAATCGTACTTATTACGCAAAACCGTAAGGTGTAATTAGCTTGCACAATTTGAATATTTTTAACGTAACACAAATACACGTCCAATTTCAACAACGTTGTACGACGAATATGAAATGTTGTAACACTGTGCTATTATCATCATCATCATCATCATCATCAGCCTATAATGTCCCACTGCTGAGCACAGGCCTCCTTTAACAAATCAGGGTGAAAGGGAATGGGCAGATACTCCACCACGCACTGTGCTATATTGATAGCAAAATAGAAAAAAGAGCCCCGTTGAGAATAGCTACGAAGCTCTACGAAGCGTAGCATCAGACGGTGTGCTACGAGCTCTACAAGAGTCCACAGAGGGAGAGCGACGATTTTATGAAGCGAAATGATGTTCGCTAGTGAAATATTTTTTTAAAGAATCATGGTGAGATTTGTACTAAAAAATAAAGATTATTAGAGACGTTCAAATGACGTTATTATTAATCCTTGGTGCCTAAGGAATAACTTGAGGCATTTAAAATATTTTTACATCCCCGGGATAAAAATGCGGCATTCTATGCCATGCCGGAGAATCGCGACCAAAACCATTATGTTGTTGTTATGTTTTGCGAGGTTTATAAAATATTTCAAGTATATTAATATGTTGCCGGTAATGTAATCTCAACATTGGAAGTGATTAAAAACTCTCTAAAATGTTTTTTTGTACAAATCAATGTATGGATCTCGCCATGATTCTTTAAGTCGTATAAGTATGCCTATATTAATCCTGTTTATAGTAGTTCGTAGTTCATAGTATAAATGTGACAGTTTGACATATTCTCAATCAAAATTATGTATAGCTAGCTATACGACACGTTGGTAAAATAAAAGGTTACATTTAAATATTGTTTGAAATGGTAGGTATAATAAATCGAATTCGGCTGTCACAGCGCCTTGTAATTTAAAACTTTCCCTTTTTTCTTTTAAATGTTAGTAACAGAACCAATACCTGTAATTGCCTGTAAAGAATCTACATTGGATATTAAAAGAAATAAGAAAACGAAATACAAATACATTCCTTTCTAGAAACAGCGGCAATAAAACAAATCGCCTTCCGAAATCGACTTAATTCTACCTTTTATCGGATTAAAACCGATATCCAACAATTACAAACGGAAGGCAGAAAAGGCTTTGTCTTTTGCCTCCCTTTTACTCGTAATTCTTTGCATTCCATCGTTAATTTAAAACTAAACGGCCTTCCAGACGCGCAACAATAGATTGTCACATAAATAACTTGGAGGGAAAAAAGTCCGCGAAATTTATACCGTTGCGAGTCCAAGCTAACTTAGAAAAGTATTTTAGGGGAAATTTTCGCTGAGTGCTCACACCTATTGGGAATTCGTGGGCATGTCTCAACTAATTTGCTTTTTATCGGCAGGCTATTTAAAAACCTACATGTGAATGTTGAATTATTCATTTTGCGGAAAAAATGGAACGAGCTTTTAAGTATGAAATGTTAACCGATCGCTTTATTGAATTTAAATTTCTTGGTGCTATACATTAAAATAATTTTAAAAATATCTTATAAATAAATATCCAGGGAAACTCCTCACACACGGTCTGATCCCAAACTAAGCATAGCTTGTACTATGGAAACCAGGTAACTGATATACTACATACTTTTTGTTTGTAAATACATACTTGATATACATAATTACACACAGACTGACATACAGACATGTTCACGCACAAAAATGCATGTGATGTGTGGGAATCGAACCCAAGACCTGAAGCACGTGGCCCGTCCAAAGAATTTGTAAGCGTAGCGAAATCCTAAGTCAATGTATCTATTGAATACCTATTTTGAAGCATAAAAGAATTTTCTGCATCTCATCAGGTTTTTACATTACAAGTAGGATTAAAATGGTCCTTAAAGCTTTTAACATTGTTTAGTAAATCGTATTTAGCTTCCCTTTAAACATGACATTAACAATTTTTCATGGGACACTTGATGAAATCTCAAAAAGAGTAGGTATTTGGTGTCTATTAGAATTTATAAGACTGAACAGGTGTACATATTTTACTATCTTCTTACTATATAAAAATAAGTCGGGTTTTCCTTCCTGACGCTATAACTCCAGAACGCACGAACCGATTTCCACGGTTTTGCATTCGTTGGAAAGGTCTCGGGCTCCGTGAGGTTTATAGCAAAGAAAATTCAGGTAGGGTAGGGTAGGGTAGGGTAGGGTAGGGTGGGGTAGGGTAGGGTAGGGTGGGGTAGGGTAGGGTAGAGTAGGGTAAGGTGGGGTAGGGTAGGGTAGGGTAGCACCATAGAGTAGGGTAGCACCACGCGAACGAAGTCGCGCCGGGCAGCTAGTAATAAAATAATTAATGAAATATAAGGTATATCAGGTGGAGATTTCGAGATGACATAATATTTTCGAAACCTATGATGGGTTATGTGGTTAGTCATTCTGAACAACTTTTAATATGGGACCAATGGGAGAATTCAAAAAATTTTTTTTTTTTTACTTTTCTTACAAACTGTCAACCTTGCTCGATCATAATGTATGAAAAGTATTTTTTTTTGAGAATTCTGTATTGGTCCCATAGTAAAAGTTGTTCAGTATGACTAATCCAACATAGGTTTCGAAAATATGCCATCTCGTAATCTCCACCCAGTATAGTCTTATACAAAAAAACAGAATCTAATGACTTTTCCTTAGTTTGTATTTTGTTTTCTTTACCATTAAAGTACAATACCTTAATGTTGAATACCTTTACATGATTTTTAGTATAACGTTAACCATCCATGGGACCAACCTACCAACACTGAAAACTACAAATAAAAAAAAAAAACATACGCTTCTAATTAATACAGTAGGTATGTCCTCCTTTCTGAATTGCAAATGCGAAAAAAACTCCGTAAATTGAAAAGAAAATATCTATGTGGAAATATCTCTTTGTAAATTATCATTATCAAACTAATCGCGAAAAAAAATGGGTGAGGTTACTATGACATAACATTCTAAAACAAGTATCTCAGTATAACCGGACCTCTGTAAAATCAACAGAGTAGACATTTCTGATGACAGTGGGTAGTTAGAAGCTAGTATACATAGTATAGTACACTACAGTAGTCGCCCGCAGTGGTACTGCAGTCACGCGTCTACGTGAACGTTGTACAAATTGACATACTGGCTGAATATAAAATAGATTTGTTCTCTTTTTCAATGAACCTATTTATCATGCGAAACTATGGATTGTATTCATTGTTAGCTTGCAAATGGGTCACTGAAATATGAATGTACTTAATTATTATAAATGGTGTTGAGGTCAATTGAATTATTGGATTTTTTTTGCTGAAAAAGTAAACCTGTTTCTATTTTGAATAAAAAAACTCATAATAATTAACTTCAGCAGAATGAAAAAATCCACTACTGGACAATGGGGCCATTAAATATTTGCCACAAACCGTCTTTAATATTAAAAAGAAGGTCATGTATCCAGTTTATTCAGGATAAGGAATTTAAGAAGGTTAGCAGTTGACTGTACCAACAGTCCGAAATGTAACTGAACTGAGAAGACTCCGGCAAAAACTCAGCAAGGTATTATTTTATGGAACTAAATGCTATTAGACAAGTAGTTTCTTAATCTATAAGTAGGTATATTAAATGCTCCAGTAGTGCCTGGGATCACTATCCCGTATCCCGTATCCCGTATCCCGTATCCCGTATCTGTTGGTAGTGCACCGCACTCGGTGCACTACCAACAGATACTGCACTGTGGCCCTTCTGCTGCCCGACAAGCGTTCTCACAGCTATTTTGTAAGAAGGCAAGGGTGTGAAGGAAGAACCGTCTGACAGTGCAGACGTCGTCGGTAGGCTGCGGCTGCGATATTCGTATACCTACTTGGACTGTATTTCCGAATTTCAAAATTGGAAACGCTGTCTAAAGGTGAACGCACACTTACCCGTAAGTAAGTATACGTACACTTGTTGGCTGTTTCAAAAGCCGGAGCGAACAATTCAGTCAGATTTTCAAGCTCGTATTAAATTCTTAAACATATCAATATCAGTTATCAAATAAACATAATCAAGGGACCAAACCGCAATGGTTTCAGCCATTTATCGTCCATAGTTTATCCTCATACAAAACCCATGTCCTATATACAAACACATAAACAATTTTATTTCGTTATATTTACGCGGCACAAAAGTAAATCATAAAGGGGCGTTATTGGACATTATTATTGCCCTGCCCGACGTTATTAGGTATAATGGTACTGTAATATTGTGAAACCAGATATTTTTAAGAATGGCTAATTTAATAATAGTGTAGACGATAGGAGAGAAATTAAAAGCAATATAAAATGTTAAACTTTTTATTTTATAAGTACAGAAAAATGCAGAAAAACAGTAACTTGACAACTAAAACTTTTAAATTTTCAGAACATTCGAATTTAAGCGGCAAAGAGGTTATGGTCTTTACTTTTTTTATAGTTTTATTTTTAATAGGTCGCAGCGCAGCGCAAGCTAATCTAATGAGGTTTTACTTATTTTTAGCATGTAAATATTTGTGTTTTTAAGACGATAATTATAATAAATTTATTTTATAATATTTCGGGTATCTATGTTTAGCAGTACTATCTCTGTCGTCTACATATAGCTCTATCAATTTGATGTCTGTGGTTTCTATAATACAGCTTATGTTTGAATGTTCCACTCAGTAGGTAAAGTAAAAATAATTTTAAAATTTGAATGAGTTATGAATATTGTTACAATAATTTAAAAAAAGTTGCGACTGTTGCGATTCATAGTCGTAGGTTAAGTTGAGGCGAAGTCTTTTATCAGTCGGGTCCTGGCGATTTTTATTCACTTAAAAATCAAGCACAACATAGGAGCAATCATTACTTAAAAATTGGTAGGTATTTTTGACTATTTCTGTGCGTAAACAAATGCAATATGGCAGTCCTCTTGTTCAGGGCATTTCAATTTATCAGCAAACAATAAAATATTCAAGTCGTGACTTGACACAATGACAATGATATTATTTTTTAATCCAAACTAATATCTAACTACAGTACACCTACGCTTTATTTACAGGCATATTAATTAGACATTTGGAAAAAAGTCTATTATTAAATCGAACCGGCTACATAGGTATGTATATTTAGATATAAAGCCGGAATAAATACGATTGCTATTGTGTGCTGTTATTATTTTCTTTTGTAATTTCCCAGAATTTTCCTCATATTATATTTTCGAGATGATTTAGTATTGTCCGCCAATAAGTGGTTACCGATGTTATTAATTTATTTGGCTTCGCAATACTAATATTATTATTTCAATTACAAAAATAAAGCAATTTACCATTAATTTTAAAATGATTAAATTAAAACATAAACGTTTTATTGCTCGCATCGCAATATCTAAGTTTAACATGAGTAAAAGCTTCAAATGACTTGAGTGTGCAATTGAAAGACAAACTTGGCTGCACTGCCGCGCCCTAGGGTCTAATATCAGCGTAAAGTTTCAAAGCACCGTGCAGACTGAAGTACAAAACTATTTTTTTATTGACATTCGTTAGTCGACTCGGGGCATATTGCCAAATTCTACGAACTTATCCGAACTTTTGCGAATTCGTTGTTACGACTCCGAGCGTCAATGTTCCGAATAATGAACTCTCGAGTAAAATGCTGTGTGTTTGTCACGGAGTTTCGACTTTAGTACGAACGAATGACAAGAAGTTTTCGCGAGCGTATTATTTAGTGCACCTCAATGGATACTTTTGTTGGAAAGTGTATTCTTTATTTATTCGCTTTTATAGTTCTAGTCGAATACGTTTGGTTTTTAGCTGTAATTTCTTTTATTGTAGCATGCTGCAGCGCAGTCGACAAACTATCCGTGCCGTACTTTTTATTCTGTGAAATTAGAACCTATACAATTTCTAAGCAGTAACACACGATGCGCAAAAAGTCTGCGAAATAATAAAATGTACCAAAAATTCTCTATTTCTTTCTTCTTTTACTGTATTTCGAGATGAAAATAATTTATCACAATCTCTGCATTTCCATAGCGTGTACGTCTCTAGAGTTCTACCGACAGAATGACTGAAGATGTATGTTGTGTGCTATGAATCTGTGAAAAATCCGTGACGGACTTTTTTGTGTGCCGCATACTCCTTCGCACAAAAAGTCTGTCATTTGCGCTGCGCCTAACGGTAAAAACTGCTTTAATTACCAATATTACTAAGTCTTATGGAGAAAAAAAAAAAACTGAAATCTTATATGATTTTAATTTAAATAGATTCGTTAACTAAACTCTTTTCAAACTACGCATAGAATTATATAATTAACAAAATATTAAATTCAAATTCAAATTCAAAATCATTTATTCAAATAGACCTTCGCAGGCACTTATGAAAAGTCTGACTCTAATACTCTAATACCGGTTCGGAAGGTTGCATTTGCTGAGAAGAGCCGGCAATAAACTCAGCAATTACTCTTTTCAAAACAGGCTTAGATTAATTACATAATATTTACATTCTAATCGCACTGAAAACAATTGCGTGCCCCGGCGCGGCGGCAAAATTACAAAGTAGACTGAAAAAATATTTAATAAGTAAATAAATAGCAAACTTAAGCAGACCAGCCCCCACAAGCAGCACCTGTTCACAAGTATGACGCGTGTGGCAGCCATCGCCCTCCTCGCCATATTGGAGGGAAGTGAGCGACCCGTCACACGACGCCGCCGCAAGCAAAGGCCTTAAAGTGAGCATGACTTACTTAAGTCTGCCTTAGAAATAAAAAATAACTAAAGGGAAACACTAAACACACAATTTGTTATCACTGTGACTATTGACAAGCTTAGACTAAATATCACAAAATAAAAAAATATAACAATTAGACAGACATAATAAATCGATGCATTTATATCAATCTAAATAAATGAAGAACATTGAATTGAATTAATTTAATTACAATAGGCACAGATAATCTGTAACCTAAAAATATAACTTATAATAATAATAGCATACTTTTGAATTAAAATGGACCTTGAACTATCTGCTCAGTGAGGCAGGTGCAGAGAGAAGCTACTTCCATACATCCTTGTCGTCAATATAATGAGACACTTTATAATAAGCCCTACTCAACAGCCGCTTTTTGATATGTTCCTTAAATTTAAAAAAGGACATACTGGTCACGCTATGAGGAATTTTATTGTAAAATTTAATACAATTCCCAAGAAAGGACTTATTTACTTTAGCTAATCTAAATCTAGGTACAGTTATTTTGTCTTTGTTTCTAGTGTTTCTATCATGATAGTCACTATTGACTGGAAACAAATTAATGTTCTTGCGGACATACATAATATTTTCAAAAATGTACTGAGAGGGCAAAGTTAGTATATTAATATCCGGAAATATATTTCGTAGAGACTCGCGAGAACCCAAACAGTAGATGGCGCGAATTGCCCTTTTTTGTAATACAAAAATTGATTCCAAGTCTGCGGCAGAGCCCCACAGCAAAAGGCCGTAAGACATAAGACTATGAAAATATGCAAAATAAATTAATCTGGCTGTATTAATGTCCGTCAGTTGCCTTATTTTGCTGACTGCAAACGCAGCGGAGCTCAGTTTACCACCTAAGGCTTCCAGGTGAGCACCCCACTGCAATCTACAGTCTATAGTCAGACCAAGAAAAACAGTCTTATCTACTACATTAAGTTTATTACCATCCACAATAACACTGGTATCAACTTTTGGTACATTTGGTAATGAAAATCTTATACATTTTGTTTTTTTTGAGTTTAACATAAGATTGTTGGCAGCAAACCATTGAGACACAGTCTTCAGAGCGTAGTTAACTTTTAAAAGATCTTTGTCTTTTCTATCTACTTTAAATATCAGAGACGTATCATCTGCAAACAAAACGACATCTGATAGTTCTTTCACCATATAAGGTAGGTCATTTATATAAACTAGAAACAGAAATGGGCCTAAAATCGAGCCTTGAGGTACGCCTAATTTGACTAAGGAGCCCGATGACACACTACCATTGATTCCTACTTTTTGTTGGCGCCCTGAAAGATAGGAAACCACAAGATCGAGAGCCACTCCGCGAATTCCGTATAACTTAAGTTTAAGAGCTAGCGTTTGGTGATCTACGCAATCAAATGCCTTGGAGAGATCACAAAAGATACCAATAGCATCGTGTGAGCACTCCCAGGCCTGAAAAATATGCTTAATAAGTTTAGCTCCCGCATCCGTAGTGGACTTACCTCTCGTAAAACCGAACTGATCATCATGGAGTATCTTGTGGTTATTAAAATGCCTTAACATTTGGTTTAGCACAATCTTTTCAAAAATCTTACTTAATGCAGGAAGTACTGAGACCGGTCTGTAATCTGAGGGATTGTTTTTACATCCCGATTTAAAAATCGGAACAATTTTGCTGTATTTCATTAAATCAGGAAAGTTGCCCTGTTCGAGACATTGGTTAAAAATTAGGGCTAAAATAGGGGCAATATTAAAAATAATTGACTGTATAACTTTAACTGACAAATCCCATAAGTCTTCTGTATTTTTCATATTTAGTGACTTGAAAGCCGTGATAATGTCATAGTCACTAACCTGGGTGAATGCGAAGTCTGGAATGTTTCGTTGAAAAGTCTTCTGTAAAATCGATTCTGCTAACGTGGAAGACGAAGCAAGATAAAAATGTAATTAGCTAATTAAAAAAATAACAAAGAATAACTACTATAATACTAATCTACAAAATGATATCTGTCGTACATTTTGTCATCTTGCTGTGCCCGACAGGATCCACAATGTTATTTAGACATAATTTGTACATAGTGATCACAAATAAACATGATGTATATGAATAGGGATGTTTCCTGGGTAAAAAAATAATAATTCTAATTAGTCCATCAGTTAGATAGATTATCAAAAAATATTGCACACGTATGTTTGTTTTACCACATCATTAACAAATTGACGAAGATAAAGCGCGACTAAGTTCGGGAGTGGGGGCTCGTGCGTGACGTCACTTTTTAGTAACAAGTGACGTCACGCACGAGCTTCCACTACCACACCGTGACGTCACGCGGAACTTCAACAAACCATATCCTCTTATTTTTTTTTTTAATTGACAAAAGAAAAAATACGTGTCTAATATTTTTTGATAATGTATCCTCCTCCTCCTCCTTGCATCGTATACCTCATTGATGAGGGATTTGATAATGTATATGACGGATTAAATAGATTTATTCAGGAAAGTAGCCTATTCTCAAAACCAGAAAAATTAATGTAAGACCACTCAATAAAAACTCATAGAACTTTGATAGCAAAAGGCGTAGATTTTCATAAAAAAGTTGTACATCACAGTATTGTGTCCGATCCTATTCGGGAAAATTTCATTTGGTCCAATCTCACGTGCCAGACGCTTACGTAGCATTCGAATGGACTCTACTAAAATAAAATTTTCAATTCAACACCCGGCGAAATCAACTATTTTCGAGTTGAACTACTCTTGTACTTTCTGTTGGAGCTTGAGGATATTGTGTTTTGAAGATTGGGATTTTAAACCAACTTTGATTATGGTGGCAAGCACTTATTATGGTGCGTCCATGCTTGGCGAACCGAGCACGAGCGGAGCCACGAACGAGCACACTGCGAGCACGATTCGCGTAGCGTGGACGGGCTTGCGAGCCTCGAACGAGCATTCGTTGCGTGCTCGACTGCGCTCCGCCCGATTGTCAGCGTTGGAGGCTCGTTGAAGTACGTCCACGCTTGAAATCGCGAGCAACGAACGAATCGTTTTCGTTCGAGGTTCGGCTCGTGCTCGCTTCGCGTAGCATGGACGCACCTATTGCGCGTGATATTTGAATAAAAAATGATACCGTAGTTTTCTTCGCTATCTACTATTATCTGTATTATATTATCGCCATTGAACAATTAACCCAAAGTAACGCAATGACGTTCATATTGGTTCAAATGTATTCCGCCAATTTCCGAAGTATTCCCATTAGCGCACCAATTTTTTGAGCCCCGATCCTATTCCCTTTTCAGCACCGATGCATATTTTGGATCGGTGCTCAAATGGGAACAAAAAATAAATTCGTAATCATTCCCTTTTGAGTACTGACGGTTTTGTAGCTTCTAGTGTCGATATATATCTGGGACTACCCGACCGATTGGAAAAATTCGTTCACTAATAAGAAGTTTCATGAACCCCGAGTATTATAGGTTACTTTTTATCCCGGAAGCGCGTGTGAAACTGCGGGGAACAGCTAGTTATATTATAAATGCGTTTTTTGGTTTTCCCTTCTTTCACGCAGCAATGAAGCATCGGAATGACGTGATTTTTCATTTAGTCAATACTTACAAGATTGACTTAGTAATAATATATAACTCTAAACAAACACACAAAATATAACAATTAGATGTGATTAGAAGTCCCATGTGTAAGATAAACAAGGGCAAAACGCCTCAATAGTAGTTAAGGGTAGCAGTTAATTGATTAATTGTCGGTCCTCGGTGATTAATGTGACCGCACCCACGCAATTGGAGTTGAGCAAGTTTGGCTTTAACACTACTGTTTGAAGACGTTTAAAATTATTTAGATTGGAGTTTGTTTCCTATTATTTTGAAGAAAAAAAGTGTTACTTTTATGAAGAATATATGACACGGATAAAAAAATATGTTTAACTGGTCAATAGAGGAAAATCTTACCCTGTAGGACAAGACACAATTATACCCACGGCTGGCAAAATGCCACGGGCCCCCGACCCAAGACGGCCCCGGCCCAAGAGCGAGCTCAAAAATATTTTTATGCAGGTTTCCTCACGATGTTGTTCCTTCACCGAAAAGCTAGCGAAGAGATGATGAATGCATTGAGATATTATGTTCTATTGATGAATGTGAAGTCTCCAATACGCATTGGGCTAGCGTGGGGACTACAGACCATTCCCTCTCGCCTAAGAGAGGAGGCCTATGGCCATTAGTGGGACATATACAACGTGTAATTGAGTACGCTGAAAATCTCGAAGTTTATTAAAATTAAACTGAGTACCTACAACGTGACGATTTTTACTGATAGGGCCCCATCAAAAGAATTTGCCACGGGCCCCAGATGGTATAGTTACGCCACAACACTACAAGCTATGGGCTAAATTAAAAATAATATACGGAGTGGATACGACATAAATGACAAATACGATAATAAATGAAAATGCTTCTAAGTCGGGAAATTAAGTAGAGAAAATTTTACACTGATTGACTGACTGACCTACTTTGTTGGTTGAAATATTTCTTGGGTATTAAATTTTTGAGGTTATGAGATTTATTTAAAAAGTTTAATTTACAACGTTAATCAAATTAATATCAGTCCTGTGTTTAAATATTGATGTAGCTACATTAAATTAGAAGTCAGATATTTTTTTACCTGACTCGTGACCTATACATATGTTTTTTTTAATGAAGGAACTGTTTCTCAACTGATTGACATTTTTATTTACAATTCTATTCATCAACAAAACATTTATTTTGTAATCTTATTATTTAGGAAAATATAATGAATTATTGTACTAGTGATAAATAAAAACTATTTAACAAAAAATTAAACTACCGAAAAACTGAAAAGCAAAAAATAATTTTGAATATAACTGGAATTTTATAAGGTTTTACAGTCGGGGACAAACCAATAACCAAAACCTTATAAAATTCAAGTTATATTCAAAATTATTTTTTGCTTTTCAGTGTTTTCGGTGGTTAAATTTGTTTGTTAAAAAGATTTTATTTTATAATTTTTTGTGGCTATAATCTACTAATTACTACGTGCTTAATTTTTGATTTCTTTTGATGTAATACACAACTCAGCATTAAAATCTGTGAGTGAACAATAAATCATCCCTATTTTCCCACCCTTAGGGTAGGTTTATTGTATCCAAATTTATATGGGACTAACTTCGAGGTAAACAATAAAAAAGAATTATCAAAATCGGGCTACTCTATAAGTTACGCGTTACATAAAAAAAACAAATATAGGTACGCGTCGACTTGTAAACCTCCTCCGTTTTTTCGTCGGTTAATTAAAAAGTGGTAAAAATTCGGCAGCAATTCATTAAAAAAAATCTGCACTCTTTTTCCGTTTTAAACTAATTATGCCAAATTTCATACTCCTCTGTGCGCGCAATATGCTTAATAGTAGAATAAAGATTACTCTTTGCATATTTATTGTAAAGGTATATAATTATGTATTTAGCATAGATTCTTCTCCAACGCGCCACAACGCGCGCTAATAATTTCCAAGTCACTTTCATATAAATAAAGGCACTGACACATTACCACGGCACTGGTACCGTTTACGCACATTAACTTAATATACAAATCACACACGAGAATATTACTTGCACGGTTTCACCAACATTTATACGGAACAAACTTATTATTACGTATTCTGTGGCGTCACTCAATACTCAATATTCTGACTCACGTGTAGATACGTGAAGTATTTACAAACTGCGTGATTGAAGTGGCCCTCTGTGTCCCCCTTTCTGCAGTGACGAGACTAAACTGAATCAGGTTTTGCGCTGTTTCAGCTGGTTACAGTTTTTTTGGAGCTTAACCAGAATTTCACTGTTTTGTCTCTTACGGGAATTCTATACTTATATGCATCTATTTTACTTTTCCAATAATGTTAACTAGTGTTGTGTACAATTGGGGGCTCCAGCAATTACTCTGTCGCGTTAAAAGATATCATCATCATCATCAGCCCATAGTGTCCCACTGCTGAGCACAGGCCTCCTTTAAATGATGGTGAAAGGGAAGGCAGGCAGATACTCCACCACGCATGCCCACTGCGGATTGGTTGAGGTAGGCTAGTCAACCTTGGAGGGCCGTAGCTTCTGTGAGAACGTAATAGTCCAGAAGGAGGCTGCTGAGCGGGATCGGGAGAGGGCCGATCTAGCCCGGAGATTACTTCGCCGATGCGCAGCCGTGCCTCGTGGCGATCCTCCTGCCCAGTAGCTCGGGCTTCAAATAACCGGTGTTCCCCTACCTGTCGTGGGCAGTCAAAGCAGGGGCTTTGTGCACCCAGATGCGACCCCAAGGAGGACCATGGGTCGATGTGGTCACGACATGTTGAAAGAAAGATATGTTGATGCGTAAGCAATCATATAAGAAAGAATCAAACGACTCATCATGCGATAGCACATCGAGGGTGCTGGGGGGAGGTGTCTTACTTCTCCCGGGACGAGCTATCTAAGCGCAGCGCGTGTAGGGGTGAGCAGGTACGCGTTCAACACGAGAGCCCGTCCCCTCTCTACAGCGCAGATGACGACCACCGTGGGGTTTTAGCCGGTACAAGTCCAGCATAACCTGGCCGCTCCCCCCGAGGCACTAGGGTAACCTATGAGGATTTCACAAAGAAAAAAAAGGCTAGTCAAACTAATGTCGGTTTTTTCAAGCCACCTAGGAGGTAACTAGCTTTACGACAATCACAAACCGCTTTACGTCCCTTCCGAAGTAAAGAACAATAGGGGCTTCCAGTATTTAGTATGTCGCGTTAAAAGTTATATAAAATGATAATAGGTACTAATAAGTATTCTTTAATTGATTGTGTGCATCCGGGATACGGACCATCGTGGGTACATAATATAGGGGCTTTTATCGAAAGCGATTAGAAAAAAGTAAGAGCGAAAGGACGCAAAACTCAGTGAACACGTTAAAAGGTTCAGTGAAAACTTTTGAACACGTATCAAACTTGAGAATAACGTAGGAAATTTTTCGACCAGGTGGATACTTACCGCAGAAAGCACTCATCGCTCAATCACGTCCCAGTTTAAGTGAGTTCCGAACGTGCAATGACGAAGATCTCATTTTAGAATAGGCCATTTAAAGATACATTGAGACTTGCTTGGTGTGATAAACTTTGGTCGTGTGGAGGCGACCAATAAGAAGTAGTTTAATTCTGAAAAAAATATATATTAGAAACCTCAATATCATTTTTGAAGACCTTTCCATGGATACCCAACAGGAATAGGTTTGATGAAAGAAAAAATGAGTTTCAGTTCTAAGTATGGGGAACCCTCAAAATTTATTGTTTTTTTTTAAATTTTTGTGTGAAAATCTTAATGCGGTTCACATAATACATCTACTTACCAAGTTTCAACAGTATTATAGTTCTTATAGTTTCGGAAAAAAATTGCTGTGACATACGGACGGACAGATAGACATGACGAATCCATAAAGGTTCCGTTTTTTACCATTTGGCTACGGAACCCTAAAAAGAAGGAAACCTGGGGGCCTACCCCCATCTTGTACAAAACAACCTTATTGCAATACTGTTTTGTTTCCAGCATATAATAACCTTATTTATATTCGTACCATGACCTCTACCAAACACTATTGTTATATGATTGTTATATTCCTGCTAAGAACGAATGATTTTTGAGAATTTGTCTATGGGCTCACTAAAGATGAAAAGAAATAACGCTATGGGCCTAAGCAACTTTCTCTCTCTTAACAATTCTCATCTCTGTCACTCATCCATACTCTCTCGCTCTTTCAAACAACCTTATTCTTCTTTTCGTACCATGATGTCCCTAAAACAAGCTTATTTTATGCATGAAAACAACCTTGTTTATTTACCATAATGGTTCATTCAATTCGTACCATGAGCTATTTTTTATAAGCTTTTGACAATTAACATTATTGTTTTAATGTCAAATTCAGCAATCTTATATACGTTGTATTTACAAGCTGAAAATAACATTGTTTTCCAAATTTATATTATAAAAATCTATTATAGTGTCATATAAAGTAATTATATCGAATTTATTTACTTATAGAATGAATATATCGGGATTGCGAGATTAGGTATCATCCCAAAATAATATAACCGATTGTTTATAAAGTTTTTAATTTCACTTGTCGTTCACTACACAACTATGCATCTACGTTAGTAATATCGATCCCTCGACCCTTAGCCTTAAGATTTATTTAGATAAAGCGGAGCTTTAAATAGCGTGTTTATATATTTAGTGACTTTTCATTTAGGTACCACCCACTATTAATATCCTGTTTTCATTATAACCAACGTACATCGAATAACCCCAGATTAATCCATAAAATTAACTTTCCTGCAGTGTTAGTACACAGAGTAGTCCCTGTGTTCCTGGAATCCAAACTACCTAGATTCTCTGGCAAATTTTCTAAAATTGGTCGTAACCTACATTAGCCTGGATGGAATATATTATTGTCAACAGACGGACAGACGACAGACTTATAATAATCTATAAAGATAATCATTTTAACCATCTAATGTAGTAAAATATTAATTAAGTATTATATATTTGTATTGAAAACTCAACTCACAACAATCTGCTATACTGTTGCAGAGCAGATGTAACCGTGCGGGAAATTCTAAAATACACATCCATTGGACCTAACTTTCTGTAGCCTTTGTGGCTGTGGATAGAACCGTTGGGGTCTGAAGCTCGCTGATTTGCTCACACATTATCATCAAAACCTCGGCAAACCGTAGCAGATGTTGGTGGGGAGCTTTTTGTGACAACGCATTAGCTTGGCTATCCAAAGAGGAAACACTGCCAATAACGAGCTTGAACCTGGAACCTTGTCGATGATCGACAACAGCGGCAAATATTTATATACCTACATACACATAATATGTTTAATTCCAAGACCTGCAACTACAGTAGGATTCCCGTCAATAACACAATGAATAAAAACACGAAAGTATTATGTACCTACATTCTTTATTCACATAAGTTTAATGAGAGTAAGATAATTATACACAATATAAGTATGGCATTAAACAATCTTGCAGATACAGATTCAAACTTTATTTCAGCGTTTATAGGTTCTTAGACTTCACTTTAGACCAGCCTCTCCATATCTACGTACACTTTTTTGAGAGTACTCCTTCGCTTGTAGATATCGATTGAAGGCGGTATTTTTGGTCTGTTTGTATTTAACCATTTCTACCTGCTGACTGGATCTCTGGCGAACTCTTCGGCTACAACTCTACAAAATGAATTGCAACATTTGTGCAACTTACAAATGTTTATAACCATGACATCTTAAATTTCATGCACTGAATATTACTGTCGAATATACTATTAAGATGTTTCCATATTGATTGCACTTTGTTTGTTATTAAATTACATAAACAAATGTATTAATAAAATAATAACTAAATATCTTGGATATCTTTATAAGACATTTGAGTATGACAAGAATGACAGGTAAATATTTTGTTCCGATTCATTTCATTTGATAATCTAGAGTCGGCAGTCTATATATTTTTTCAATTAATTTCCTTACTCTTCATAATAACATTTTAAAATATTTGTATGCATTTTATAGAAATTACTCGAAAATATTTTATTCTTTTAGTTACTTATACTTTACAATTAGTTTAATTTAATACTTTGCTAAAAGATGAAGAACCTCAAATCATTTCGGTCCAACGTGTGAAAGAAATGGCACTATACAGTTAATATATCGTTATTTCTTTTTATCTTTTATCAGGTTGTAGCAAGCCATAGACAAATTCTTACAAATCATTCATTCTTTCTCGGCACTTAGCAATGTTATATCAATGTTGAACGATTGAGCTCATGGTACGAATCAAAGTAATATTATTATAAGGTGAAAACAAAACAGTCTGGCAATAAGGTTATTTTGTGAGAGAAGATGATGGCCCTATAGGATGGAACGGGACAAAAAAAAAACTTGTCAATTGTGACGCACGAATTTTGAAACTCAATGTGCCCTGTTGCACTACATATTTTGAAATAATACAAATATTTATTTTATGTATATCGACTTTTATATTACTTGAATTAATATTACTTAGGTCAATATGAAAACAAGGCAAGGGGCCGCCGTTCAATAGTGATATTCAGTGAATGAAATTTAATATGGCATGGTTACAAACAGAAGTAATTCAAGTATTATTTTATTCATTTTGCAGTGAAGAATTCGCCGGAATTCAAAGTAACTACTCTAAGAAGCGCTCGTGGTGTAGCATGATTAGCCGTTCTTAATCGATCGGCAAAGTTAAGCTACGTCTGTCTTGGTCGGTACCTGGATGGGTGACCGCCTAGTGGTATTTCAAATCGAGCGTTTCCGTGCTTCGGAAGGCACGTAAAGCCGTTGGTCCCGGTTATCACTTAATTGTGATAGTCGTTAAGCTGGTTGGATGCCTCCTAGGCGGCTTGAAAAACTCCAACAGTAGGTTGGCCACTAGCCTACCTCCACCGATCCGCAGTGGGCACGCGTGGTGGAGTATCTGCCCATTCCCTTTCACCCTGATTTGTGAAAAGGAGGCCTGTGCTCAGCAGTGGGACATTATAGGCTGATGATGATGATGATGATGACTCTAAGAAATGTGCTGGAGAGAAATAGGTACCTAATCCTCAACTAGCAAAGCAATGAAGCACTTCTTGGTCATTACAAAAACTGAGACAAAGTTCATACATAAATATATACCTAGGTAGGTTTATATTTATGTATGGCACTTCAGTCTTAATACCTATAGTCTAGGCAGGTACCTATTGTCTTTAAATTATATAAATAAAGAATTTACCACAGGAATCAACACATATTTTTATTTATTACCTTTTGTCAGGAATGCTACTGTAGTTGCAGGTCATACAATGAAACATTATTTGTATTTAGGTATATAAACGTTTATGAATACAGTACAATCACAGTAAAGCTTAATCTATACGATATTAAATATTTACAACAAATAAATGAAATACAATCTAGCACTCGTATATAAATTTTCCTCTAGGCTGCCGTAGATTATCGGCAAGGTTCCCAACAGGCTAGCCAAGCTAATGCGCGAAAAAGCTCCCCGCCCGAGGCCTCGATTATTTTGGTGACAATATGCGAGCCACTCGGTGAGCTTCAAACCCATACGGCCGTATGGTTTCGATAGCAAATGGCATTTTGGTCCATTGCATGCGAAAGTGTTGATTCCTCACGTAGCATAGATGCATACCACGTCGCTTTCGTGTATCTATTATTGGCTTCTTTGGTATTTGCTTCCAAAAACACAAATAGTTCATATTCATTTGCCATCTTGAAATGCTAGATGGCAAAAGCTAGAAGGCTAGAGATACACAATTAATTTGATAAGTTAAATAAATACGATCTACTGACTTTATATCACTATAATAATAGATATTTTTATCATAAATTTGGATAATTCGTCGTGTATATTGTGTTATATTTTGATTGATATATGCAATTGACATAAAAACCATAATGCTAGTTGTCAAAAGACACATCATGGTACGATTTGAATGAACGATTAGAGGTGACGTCATCAAACCTGCTAACAAAACAATATTGTTTTATGCCTATAATAAGCTTATTTTTAAGGATGTCATGGTACGAAAACGCAAAATAAGGTTATTTTAACCTTGTTTTAAGAGCTTGTGGTAGGCCCCCTGTAACGGGAAGTAAAATTCATAGGCATATGTTTTCGCCAACAATCCATTTACTGTCTTAACGCCACCTAATTGCCATCGAATGGAGAATTAAGGTCGGGATTATGGCTTAAGACTTACCCTAATCGGATTATAGTGAGTTTTATGTCATGGTTAATGTATGTGCTTTCTTATAATACATCAAGAGGGCTAAATGGATGCATTGAAAACATTGTAGACAACATTCTATTTGTGTGCAAGTAATGGGCAGTGATGGTCGAGAGGCGATTGAAATACCAGCATAAAATTTGGTTCCAACTTCAAATCGAGTGTGACTGTACCGTTGCGGAGTTACGAATTCGTACATGATTCAAAACTAAAAGGTTTTTGGATAAAATTTTAAAGATAGGTATAATGAAAGAAGTTTACACCATTAACACTTTGGCTCGCAATGTTGATCTGATACATTTCCAAGCTATAAAGCAGTTGTTCGAGCAGAATGATTCGGCTCGAAGGACCATTGTTAGGGTCCTATCTTAGGTCTTGGAATAAAAGCGTGGACTGTAATTAATAGGTATTAATGTAAAACAATTAGTGGATGGAGACAATTAAAAGTGCTTGTGGTTTCTTCGCTGGCTTGAAGGCATGTGGTCGGTTGGGGCAGCGGCCCCCGGCCCATGCCCCCGCGCAGTCTGTTGCCGCGCCAGGTGCCGGCGTGCTCGAACAGCAGTAAAGAAATGGAGATCAAGAAGGCGATGATAGCTCAGTGGTAGTGACGTCGAAAGACGTGACGAAGGTCCCGGGTTCGACTCCTACAATGAGCTTGAGCTTTCGGGTACTTTGTAGTACTCACCTGCCTGGCCTTACCACCTTCAAGTGGAAAATCTGTCGCCAAGTACTATCGGTGTGTTTCGACAGCTGCAGTTTAGATCCAGTTCCTTCTAGGGTTTGTGTGCTTACCACCTTCGGCCACATTATCACTTACCATGCAGTTGTTAGTTCTGTTTCACTCGCAAGTCACGCCCCTCCGCACGGCGCGCGCTAACATGGCGCCAGCTGCCGACCAGCATTTCCCACGAAAATGTATGTATTCTGCGCAGGTACATCGGTAAGCCATATCAGTTGGGTACTACTGTACTGCGTGGTGCCCATGACAGCTCCGGTACCATTCATGGAGAAATGGAAGTCGGCTTCTCTGGCGTCCCCAGCGGGGATTGAATCCGCTAGCACCCTAGGGTGTTTTTGAGCTAGTGCTTGCGCTTGCGTAAGTACTAGCTCAAACGCAGCTAGTGGGGTGCGCGTAGTGACCGACTTTTAACAACTCCGGTACCATTCTGGACAAATGGTACTGACTGATGACGGTGTGACTCACATTTTCTCAAGATTACCAAGGGCGAGTACTCTTGCGGCGTGACCTACCGCAGATGGTCTCTGACGCTTCGTAAGGGGATGCCAGGTATAGTGTGCCGTCCTTTATGACCGCGAGGTTGGTAGAGGTGGACACTTTAGAAAATCTCAGTAGAATCAAGGGGGTATGTACTGTGTGGTGCAGCTAGTCTCTTTATAAATTCATATTTTCGGCAAACCTTCAACATAAATGACGTATCTTCCTAACTCTACCGACGCGACTGACTAACGTACTCGTATATTCCGGCTCGAGCACACAATTTACACTCCAACGCGCCGCCGTCGCTAGATGTCGCCGTCAGATGTCGCCGTCGAATACGTCATTTCATCGAATAAGCGGTGACGTCATATAGCCAACTGTCAAGCTGACTTGACTCCAAATGGTTTTAGCGATGACATGCCGAAACGATGAGGCTGGATTTGATCTGTAATTGGTTTAGATTTGAGTGGCTTATTTCGAAGACGCTTTCAAGTAGGTATTTAATCGTTGATTGAGAGTTCATGTTTGGTTGAGACCGGATTTTCGGCGATGACTCGGTTTTTTTAAGTTATAAATAGCTTTTATGTCAAAGATAGTTAAACCGATTTTTCGGCATTTATTTATTTGTATAGTACAGAAGTACCCTTGTTTTTTCTATTACGTGGTAGTACCCAACTGATAAGGCGCGTCGTGAATCTTCGTTCGCACAGAAAAGAAAGTATGGCCCGAAGATTAACGAAAGAATGCTTAAAATTTACAATCAACCTTAGATCACTACTATGAGGTTCATAATACACTGCAGCTGTTTGTTCCATCTCACTCGCAAGTCAAGCCCCTCCGCACCCAAGGCGGCAGCTGCCGACCCATAGCATTTCCCGCGCTTTGAAAATGTGTCTTCTGCGCAGGTACATGGGTAAGCCATATTAGTCAAAATTCAAAAAATTCAAAATTCAAAATCATTTATTCAAATAGCTTTAAAACTCTAATACCGGTTCGGAAGGTTGCATTTGCTGAGAAGAGCCGGCAATAAACTCAGCAATTACTCTTTTCAAAACAGGCTTAGATTAATTACATAATATTTACATTCTAATCGCACTGAAAACAATTGCGTACCCCGGCGCGACGGCAAAATTACAAAGTAGACTGAAAAAATATCTAATAAGTAAATAAATAGCAAACTTAAGTAGACCAGCCCCCACAAGCAGCACCTTGGGAAATACTGTACTTACACACACAGAATACAATCAAAATGGCGATTAGAGGTATCGATCTGGAATGTATTCCATTACTGTCATGTATGTATTTATTAGTAGGTACCTATCTATTTTCCAGAAATAAGTCATCAATAAATTAATCAAATTTTGCTTCGAACTTGTAATTAGTAGAAAACTCGTTAAGATTTCCTTGTATTTGTATCTGTATGGAAGTAGCTTCTCTCGCAGCACCTGCTTAGCAGCTAGACCAAGGTCCATTTTAATTCTAAACATTTTATCATCATCATCATCAGCCTATAATCACTGCTGAGCACATGCCTCCTTTCACAAATGAGGGTGAAAGGAACTGGGCGATACTCCACCACGCGTGCCCACTGCGGACTGGAGGTAGGCTACTGGTCAACCGACTATTGGAATTTTTCAAGCCGCCTAGGAGGTATCCAACTAGCTATACGACTATCACAATTAAGTGATAACCGGGACCAACGGCTTTACGTGCCTTCCGAAATACCACTAGGCGGTCACCCATCCAGGTACCGACCACGACAGACGCACTGTGGATCGAAAATCAGCTTTCGAAGACATAGGGATTTAAATTTTTAAGTGTCGTTTTTTTTCTTGGATATGGCTTTTGTTTACCATTACTATGCTCAAATATTCACACAAGTTTCATTTAGCATACAAACGGATGACTAATGATTTATTTTCGAAAAAATTGTATGGAACTCATATAAAAAATGCGATTATCTTTGGAACAGCAAGTTAAACCGTAATATCCTTACAGGGAGTTTTAGAACTAATTATTTATGATTTATTGACATACCACACATAACGTTATCTGCTGCAGAAAAAAAGAAAAAAAAAAAAAAAAAAAAAAAAAAAAATACCAACAATAATTATTTTAATAAATGTTTGTATTTGCATGATTCTACAAAAAATCTAAATTACTCCATAATAATAAAAAATACTTAGACAATACAAACTTATAAAAATTACCTATATTATACAATAATTAATATTCAATATCGCTCTCGTCGGATTCCAATTCGGAATCAGGATCCAAATTAGATACATCCAAAAACTCAAACTGAGCTTCCGGAAACTTGATCAGTTCTTTAGTTTCAGCGAAGAAACCCTGGCTTTTGTTGGTATCTAACTTAGGTCTTCGTGCACTGATCAAAGGATCAGACGAAAGAACAAGCATATTGAGGATATCCTCATTGGAAGCTTGCCTGCTCTTTTTCCGCGAATGATGTTCTCGGAACCTCCTAAAATCTTTATTGCGGGCCTCTGAGGCTTCTTCTGAAAGGCTCCCAATTGGCACAATATCGTTATTGGCGATGATGTCTGCACCGTGTATCAACAGTTTATGGACGGTCGAAGACATGTGGTACCAGTCGTATAACTCCACGTACTTTTCGGCTGTTTTGCGGGCATAATCTTTAAATTTGATAACATCGATTTGCTCCCCAGATGTTATTGCTTGCAGAATCACGGCAAATCTTCGAACAAGCTCTTCATCCAACCCAGTGATGGCTGCAGTTTTATCGGGGAACTCGAAAAATCTTCTTGCTGTATTCCCGTCATTTGTGGTTCCTGAGCCTTGTTTTACAATGTCAATCAAAAGATTGAGCTCATCTTTAAATTTATCCTGTATATGTTTTTTTCTTGCCTCTAATAATGCCTTGTACTCATTTCCTCTTGCAGCCCACTTTTTGAAGTCGAGTCTATATGAAATATGTAAAAGACATTCCATAGAATTTATACGGGCGTGTAGTGATGACAAGCCGAATTCATATACGCCAGTTGACACAGTCTTTGATGATACAGCATCTAAACGGTTCATTTCTGTAGGTTTGGCTAAGCATAGGTAGCATGATGCATTTGATCTAGCTTCCGATAAATACGTACAAATTTTAGCATCGATCATTGTCATCATAAGTTGATGACTCACCTTATTATTATTGCACTTAGTGGGGATAAGATCCTTAATTTCGTCATCCATTTGCCTTTTGCAACTGATGACCACTTCTTCGTTCTCTTTTACAAAAGTGAACTGCACTGGACGACAATATAAGGCTGAGCATGGCTTAGGATTCATCCATAAACTTTCGTCTCCAGCAGTCAGCTTGAGTGGCACCAAGGAGGTCATAAATATACTTGAATCATCTTGTCCCCCTTCCATTTTTTGTTTATATCGGCTTTGGTTGGAAGCACCATCAAATCCCCACTTGGATATTAGTTTCAGATCCTTATTTTCTACATTGCCAGAAAGACTTTCAAGGATCCTTTTCACCGTGATATCTAGTAATGCTTGAAGTGTTATCCTAGCTGATGAATCCGTTACTGTCACTGATTGTTTCGGAGGATAGCATTGCAATTTGGCTTGTTGAACTTTGTAGTAAGACGGGTAAATATCTTTAGCACCTTCCCTTATGGCTGTCTCTCGCAACGTGATGTATTGCCACTTAGACAGTTTTAGTGAAAGGAGCAACCCTAGTGCTTTTTGTGGTGTAAATAAAGATTTAATTGGTTTATCAAGCATTTCCTTAATTTTTGCAGCTGCATCTGGATTTTTCAGCATATATTCGATTACGAATGCAGTATCCTCACGACCATCTTCTCTTAAAAGTAATGCAGCTGAATTGGCCAATTCAATTGGATCTTCGAATTTATGTTCGTCAGACCTTCTCTTCTTCTGTTTGCTGCCCAGATCTTCGAATGCTTTTCGAGGTATTTTTGTCATTGTACCAATAGACGATGTCGACGGTTCTGGAGACATTAAATGTGCACTATTTCTCTCTTCATTCGATTCTTGGAAGACAAAATTATTTGGCACACAACTTGGCCAATCAACATTAGCCTGAAGCCAATTTTCGTAATGCTTCCTGAATGTATCAAGGATACGGTGAGATTTCTGCCACCTCTGTGAAGCAGCTCGTGTGAATTTTCGACAAAATTCCTTAAGCGTTACACGATCTTCCTCAAAAAGGCGATCACCTAGACGAGCTCCCACTGCCCTGAACAATACTTCATGATCAAATGAAGTATTTCCGCTTCTTAGAAAAACAAACAAGTCTAAGTTGGTAGTTAGACTTTCCATTATAATATTTTACGGTCACAGGATACAGATTTAATGTTCGCAGTCCAAAAATTTGGAATATATTAAACTATAAAGTCAAATTTAGCTTATTTATAGCTGTTAATAGATCATTAAAACCATAGGTGATTAGCAAATTGTCTTTTTTTTAATTACTCTCATTAGAGATTTATATTTGTTAACTACGCTCATTAAAGATGTGTTAGCTAAAGTGCTTTATTATTGAACATATTTACTAGAACTCCTAATTACCTACTTGCCAGAATAAGATAATAGTTTGTGATTTGTGTTGTTGCATGGTGGTCATGGTACTACAAAATAATGATTAAATATCACTTTTTCAGGCTAATTAGCTAATATAAACTTGGTATTTTGTCTTGGTGCTTTAAAACGAGTAAATACAAAATTTAAAAAAAATATATATATTTCTTATTTTTTTTCTTTTTTTCTGCAGTAGATAACGTTATGTGTGGTATGTCAATAAATCATAAAAAATTAGTTCTAAATCTCACTGTAAGGATATTACGGTTTAACTTGCTGTTCCAAAGATAATCGCATTTTTCATACGAGCTCCATACAATTTTTTCGAAAAAAAATCATAAGTCGTCCGTTTGTATGCTAAATGAAACTTATGTGAATATTTGAGCATAGTAATGGTAAACAAAATCCATTACCAAGAAAAAAAACGAAATTTAAAAATTGAAATCCCTATGTCTTCGAAAGCTGATTTTCGATCCACAGTGAGACGTTGCGATCGTATAAGAACGGCTAACCATGCTACACCACGAGCGCTTCGAAAAATTGTTTATACTGTTATTACTATTGTTATATTTTTAATTGGCAATTATCACTTATTGTAATTGATTCAATTCAATGTTCTTCATTTATTTATTTTTGATATAGTTAATTGTTATATTTGTTTTTATAACTGATATTTGGTCTAAGATTGTCTATCTATTATATCTATTGTCTAATATTATATTGTATTTATTGTTTATTATATTGTAATTGTATGCACAAGGGTAAACACTCAGTAAAGGAACTTTAAACAAAGGTGTTACTCAGTTAGTATACTGGCTTATCGATATTATAACCGATCTCACAACTAACTTGAGACACCCGAGACTAATCTCTTATTAATTCAAACCAACTTAACTAACTGTCATCAAGGAATTATAAATCTTATGTCGTAGGTAATAGAGTGTACATAAAATGCACGGATAATATTGTTTAGTGAGATGCAAACTATGAAACTCTCATTGTTTTAGTAGTCCCAAATGCCAAAAACTTTTGGATGTAAGGATCGTGAGTGAGATTGGGTTGAACAAACTGAGTTCAAAAGGTAATGAAACTTTTGATTTTTATGAAATGGCAATAGTAATCAAAGTGTTTCTTATAAGAAGTTAAAAGATCCGTAAATTAATTTTTATACAGATAAATCATGACTTTGTAAGATTATATTATAAGTCTAGTCACAATAAATCACTTTCACATAGTCCTCAGTCAGTCACCGTCCATAAAAGTCATGTTTTATACAATGGTGGTATACTAAAACTTTTCACGGACTACTTGACACAACTTGAAAAGTCACGATACACATCATTCATTTCATTTTACTTCACTGGTTCACATGGATTGATCTTTATTGGATAAAATACCACCGATAATATGCAATAAAACTCAAAATACACGAATTTATGAAAATAAAAATGAAAACGCAACATCACTCTGCAAGTTCCCGCCAAAGAGTCCGTATGTTTTCTTCTTCTTCTTATTTTTAATTTTGGCAACCAAGCCCAAACCAGGGCTCATTTCTGCCAGTGTCGAGTTATATTATAGTTTCCAGTCACAATAAATCACTACTTCACATTATAGTCCTCAGTCAGTCACAGTCCATAAAAGTCATGTTTTACTACAATGGTGGTCTTTGTACTAAAACTCTTCACGGACATTTTGAGACAACTTGAAAAGTCACGATACACATAATTCATTTCATTTCACTTCACTGGTGCACATATATGTTCTTTATTGAGTAAAATACCACCAAAAATACACAATAAAACTCAAAATACACAAATTCATGAAAATAAAAATGTGAATGCTACGTCACTCTGCAAGTTCCCGCCAAAAAGTCCGTCCGTATGTTTTATTATCTAAAAATTGATTTAAAATAAAAAATAAAAACTCCTTTTCAATCGTACAATCAAATAATTTATTTTATTCTAAATTCAAATATACTTATTTATATTTTTGTTCAAATTCTGCAATGATTCTTGATTCTGCAATAAATTAATTACTTTCCTCTATAATACTAAATAAAATCAATTACGAGATTTTAAAAGGAGAAGCGAACGCTTATTTGAAACTGTTCCCCGCGGTTTCACTCGCGTTCTCGGTATATAAGCCTATATTACTCGGGGATAATGTAGCTTCCTATTAGTGAAATTTTTTTTCGAATCCGACTGGTAGTTCCAGAGATTAGCCTGTTAAAACAAACAAACAAAAAAATCTTTCGCTTTATTATATTATTATAAGTGATTTTGAGGGAACAGATGAACATACATACCCACATACAAACATACCGGTCAAAATCATAACGCTCCTTTATGCTTCGCCGTAGTCTGGTAAAAATTAATTCAAAACTTATAGATGAAGTTTTGAATTAATTTTCAAAACACGATTTCTAAACTAAATAAAGAACGTATCTGCTTAGGCGTTAATAAAATTCAAGTCTACGAACACCGAGGAAAATTGGGTTTTTCGCAGTTTTCCCCTAATTTGAGGTGAAGTCATTACGTAGAAATGACTTAGAGCTTAGGGGAGAGATAATACATTCAGAGCACCCCAATTTGTGAAATTACTAGGTGATTTTCATTTTGTCTTCCATTACACGGTTGGGCAAACATTGCAGGAGGTCTGGCAACACTCTAAGTACAAAAGAACGTTGTCTAAGGAATAGCGGAAATTAATTTTGGGTTGTAATTACTCATTTTGTATACACAGCTAATTCAGCAAACGGTTAATTATAGGTTGAACAATGGTTCGGTGCCGATTCTGTTGTAAATCGCACTAAACTAGTTTTAGTTACATCACATCTCTTTCTTACAAACTTTATTGAAAAAGGATACAACTTAATAATATAAATAATATTTAAAGCTGTCAAATTAGTCTTTGCTGTCTTCATTTACGGGTATTTAGAGGTAACCGCGATAGGCAGCGACTAAAGTTATATTGAAAACAAGCATTGGACTAATTTGACAGGACTAAACTTACATCCTTTTCTTATGTTCTTTGTTAGAAAGAGACATAGTGATAATAAATTAGTTTAGTTGTAAACAACAGAATCAACACCAATATGTCATACTTTTATTTGTTGTGATGATGTTTTGATGCTGTTAAATTAAAACCTCAAAAGTCTAGAAGATATTACATAGAAACCTCTATATAAATTATATGGTATTGACACCCTGCCCCACCTGGGGCGCCCTCATGCGTAAAGTTACCTAAATATAGCCACATATACCCCCGGTTCAGAGCTTGTTCGCCGATTTGTCCGTGTGCGAGATTTGTTGTTGGAAAAATAGACACCCCACACTTATGGCTTTTATTAAAAAAATGAGTTTCAGTTCTAGTATTCCGTATTAGTATTTTGGGACCCCAAAATTGATTTTTTTCTATTTTTGTGTGAAAATCTTAATGCGGTTTTCAACAGTTTAGTTCTTATAGTTTCGGAAAAAAGTGGCTGTGACATACGGACGGACAGACAGACAGACAGATAGACGATCGTTTTTTAGCATATGGCTATTACATTTCTCTATACGTAGTAATAATAGCTCAGTGAAAGGTACGCACTTTTTATACTTACCTAAAATGTTGGGAAAACCACGGATAAGAACTAGTTTAAAATGGAAACTGTAAAAAACATCAAAGCAAAGCTTACTGCAGTATCCGAGCTGAGCGAGATCAAACGTCAACCCGAGTTTTACAGCAAAAAATATTTCCCATCTAAAATAGAAAATGCATACAAAATGAGAGGATATTGCACCGTACTCTGGCTTCTTTTTAAATATGCAAATTTAAATACGATTACAGGATAGAGATGGCTACATCTTTACTTTAAACCTATCCTATGAGTGAGCGAGACGGGTATGTGTTGTAAAATACAGGCTCGATTTTTAAATGGTTAACCTAGATGCATATTGCTAACTACCTACGTTATTAGCGATTAAATTTTGTCCGTACGGTGGGAAATCCAGCTTTTAGATTTTTCCCAGAGATAATATGTTTTTAGTAATGTCATACACAGTTAATTTTATTTGGGGAATAATGAATGAATTGTCTTTGAAGCTGTCATCATCATCATCATCATCATCACCATGGCTCCGATATGATTTGTCAAAATGTTAACGCATAACGCGATTGGTTTGATGAGTTGATTAATGTGACGTTTATTGGATTGCTTATAGCATTTATTTATTTAAGAAGGTACAAAAAGCCTAAAAAATAGAATTTCAATGGAACGATATTTTGAATTAAAAAGTACACAAATGAATGTCACGTCCATATTTTCGATGATCCTCTGAGTGGACCATATCGTTATCTCGAGGGAAATCAAGGATCACACGGTGCCGGCGTTAAATCTTGTGATGGGTGATCCTATACCTCTTATCCCGATTTTAACGTAGGACTCTTGTTTGCTATTATCATTATTTTTATACAATTTGACTTTAAAAATGTGATGAGGAATTGATATGATACGGTACTAAAAAGTAATGATAAAATTAAACATAATCGAATGATGTCTTAAATCTACAATCCACTAATATTATACATGCGCAAGTATGTTTAAATACTTATATTAATTTTCCCACTCGCACTGGCTTTAACTTCAAGTTCATCAACATCATCAAATACAACATTGACAATAACTCATCAATATGATAAAATATTAATATAGGCAAAAAAATATCTTCTTAGGAATAATGTATACTCCAAACGAATACGAGCTCCTTTGCTTAAAAGGAGTTTCCAAAAATATATTGTAACCTAAGATAAGTTATCTATACAATACTATCCTAATATAATAAAGCGGAAGAGTTTTTTTGTTTTTTAACCGGGCTAATCATTGGAGTAGTTCCATTCGGATCCGAATAATTCTTTCACTTATAGGCAGCTACATTATCCCCGAGTATTATAGGCTACTTTTTATTACGGGAACGCGGGTGAAACCGCGCGAGACAGCTAGTTTGAAAAAATGCCTTGCTTAGTTTCATTCGCGGTGGTGGTAGGACGAACAATGTGGCATTTATAAGTGAGTTTTGATTTGATTTGACAATCAAACTTTTTAGTACCAGATTTAACCATCACCTTAGTTGACTAGCCTTTTAGTTCGTGCCCAAAATAGTAGAAAAAAGCTTTAAAAAATATGTCTGCATTGCGTGACGTATCTCACCGAGCGCACGATTCCTGTCAGAATATTCACTGCCTCAGGACATAGCGGCTGTATTCTGTAAAACCCGCAAAGCGTGATTTACACTCACGCTTCAAGGGATCCGTATAATAATATTAAACCAACTTAGTTTTGTCTCTGTAATTCAAATGAGCAATTTTGTTATGACATTGTTTAGCAATAAATATATTATTTTGTTATTTCCTTTTAATTAAAGTATTTTTAGCATTTGTTTGGTATGCTGTAGATACTTATAAACAGAAAACATGCATGAGCGCCAAATTTAAAATTGTATTTTAAATGATTTCGCGAAGCGAAGCGCTCATGGTGTACTATATGATTAGCCGTTCTTAATCGATCGGCAAAGTTAAGCTATCACCGGTGTGGACGGTATTTAGATGGGTGACAACCTAGTCGTATTTCAACTCAAGCGTTTTCCATGCTTCGTAGGCACGTAAAACCGTCGATTACAGCTTTCACTTAATTTACTTAAAGGCCTGCTAGGCAGCTTGAAAAATCCAACAGTAAATTGACCACTAGCCTACATCCGATCCGCAGTGGGCACGCGTGGTGGAGTATCTGCCCATTCCCTTTCAATTTCATTTGTGAAAGGAGGCCTCTGCTCAGCAGTGAGATATTATAGGCTGATGATATTGCGGTCAGCGATAGCCAACAAGACCAGCAATAAGTACACCATGATTAGGCTTCTGTTGTATTAGGGTCATCGCTCCGCTCCATCGCAGCAACGGCCCGGCACTGCCTCAACTAAATCCAACTTCTAGCTGCCAGTGCGCCGCCTGCGATGTGGCAGCTCGCGGGCAAATTAGTGACGCGTCTTTGGCAAGATATCGCTTGCTGGCGTCACGCAGCAAGGGAGCGGACCGCTCGCTGGATGCGTGTGGTCAGCAGGACTAGTGGCTTGTAGCGGCAAGCGAGCTTGCCGCGAGGAGTCAACTATTTTATCTAGTCATTGTAAAATTTACTTTAATATATACGATTCAAAGGCTTCACTTGCTTGGCAAGGTAAATGCCGAGGCGTAGCCGTGCTGCTATAATGAGCGGTGACCCTAAGGCTATGAAATGAGTTAAAGTAAAATTGAATTATGATTTTCTGCCTTTTCACAAGCTCTTATATTTTTGTCTCAAGTAACAAAATAGGACAATGCGGTCACGACAGCAGACAGAAGGCTTCGTACAATATTCTCTTTATAACAAAGAAATGGCACTTTTAACACCAAAACCAATTAGTCTGGGTAGTGCTCTTTAATTAATACTGTATTCTTGTTAGTGTTTGCTTACTTTGAATGCCTAAAGTATAGGTCGGTTAACGAAAGCTGGCACGTTCACAGTACTCATAAATTTGCAATCAGTCAAGACTAATGGACGAATGCAAAAATAGACCACTCTATATTTATGAGCAGTAGCAAAAGCAAAACAATAACTGTCTCCTTCATACTCATAAGCTTGACTTTGCGCGAGAGAGACGCTGTAAATGTGTTGAAACGTGCCAGCTTTAGTTAACCGACCTGTACCACGGTATAGTGTATTCTCTTTGAAAGCTTCGCTATACATTGAGTTAAAATTTTAACTCTTGTTGTAGTAATACTTGAAGTATATCCGAAATGTATGTGTTTTAAATAAAATGGTAATTATATTTAGTGGTATAAATTAGTTCATAAAATATATATTTTTCTACTTAAATGTATTTTTTTATTATAACTATGTGGCTTTAATATATATATTGAATTTATTTTACTATTCTATACAACTAAAAAACAATGTTATAAATACAGTAGTACCCAACTAATATGGCTTACCGATGTACCTGCGCAGAAGAAACATTTTTAAAGCGCGGGAAATGCTATTGGTCGGCAGCTGCCGCCATGTGTGTGGAGGGGCGTGACTTGCGAGTGAGACGGAACTAACAGCTGCAGTGTATTATGAACCTTATAGTAGTGATCTAAGGTTGAATTTAGGTTTATGCATTTTTCGTTAACTTCGGGCCATACTTTCTTTTCTGTACGAACGAAGATTCACGACGCGCCATATCAGTTGGGTACTACTGTACGTGTACCTATAGTAATACATACAGGTACATTTGTGTTTATCAATTTTTTTTATGGAGTGATGGGGAGGTGTAAGTTTAAGATGGCCTTTACACCCTACGTGGATAAGTTACTTTGTGGTCAAGAAATTTCAGCATACATTCCGCGATATTACAACGTAATAGTTCACGGCCAATGTGGCTAACTGAATGAAACGCTGTCTGACATATAATCGCATAATGGTACCAATAACAAATATCACATACACATCCTTTATATCAGCACCTATCCACTCCACCTATATCCTATATCATCCAAGATCCAAAAAGAGACAATAGCGAGGCAAAGAGCGGTATATAGCCGAAGGTGGTATGGGCACAAAGACTAGAAACGAACACCCTGGTGTTTGCGTGGAGAGGCAAAGTGCGTAGTGACAGATTTTCAACTTAAGGGTAGCAGCTAGCTAGGTGGTACTGAAAAGTACCACGGGTGTTTTCTTTTTCAGAAGATCAAGATCATTGTACGATTCGAAACAGCGAACTCTGTCACAATATTCGACGTGACAACCACTAAGTCATATTTTTGTCTTCTACGACCGAATTGTTAACAAGCATACGGCCCGACTGATGGTAAGTAGTCATACTAGCCATATGGACGTCTGTCACGAAGCAACACACACGAGTTACCGACCCTTCTTCGGTCCCCAATGAGCTCTGGCAACCTTACTCACGCGCAGGAACACAACATAAAGCTATTTGGCTGCGGTGTTCTGTTAGGTGGAAGTTGTTCCTCAGTCGAATTGCTCTTTGAGCGAATAAATACTGCTCACATTATATCAGCCTATAGACGTCCAGTGTCCACTGCTGAACATAGGCCTCCCCAATTCACTTCCACTTCGAACAGTTTTGGGCCGCTTGCATCCAGCGGCGCCCAGCGAGTCTGACCAGGTCGTCGGTCCACCTGGTGGGAGGACGTCCCGCTCGGCGCTTTCCACTACGTGGTCGCCACTCGAGAACCTTTCTTCCCCAGCTGCAGCACTGCTCTACCTCTCTTGAAATAGTATCGTATGGCTATTAGTAAAAATATGCATTTTTTTCCTAGAATAGGTCTGCGCTACCATATCCTACCGATGTAATGGCCCGACCCGACGCGACGCGACGGTCAGGTATGACAGTTGACGTTGATTTGTGGACTGGCGGGCATTCCTGTCCTGTTTGTTTTATTGTTTCGTATACATTTACAGCTCTGATACAGGATTTTTTATTGAGTTTATTGAGCTATTTGCATATAGGAAATATACACATATAGCTCAAAACTATTGGTAAAGGGCATATTTTTATGAACTTATAGAACTCTGCTGTGCACGGTGCTGTGTCATATTTGTTTGAATAACATTAAGGTACCAATCAAGCATACGGCCCTCCTGATGGTAAGCGGTCACCGTAGCTAATACGTATACAACGCAATGGGTGGGGCAATATTATCACCGCGGAGAGGACAAGGGAGACAATTTTGCGGGAGGGTTTTTTATGTTTTTTGTGGTGTGGTGAGATTCCTTCTTTATGTAGTAATAGTACCTAAGTGCAATTGAGCAAGTCTCCAGACAATTCAAATTATTTAAGACCATAATTTCTAAAACCAGACAAAAAACGCCAAAAGAACATCCATTTGCACTAACAAAAAGCATCGAGTAAATCTCCTGACGTTGCACGAGCGAGCCTGAGCGTACACGACCGCAATGCGGCGTGCACATTTACCACGGCATCGGTAATTACTGGCTACGACTAATTCATTACACGTGTGGTTTGCTATCAGTTCAACAGTCAGGGAATATTGACGGTGATGGACGTGGTTCGGGAATTAGTTTCGATAGGTTTGGTCGGGAGCGTTTGTGTTGAGAAATTGTTAGGGAATAACGGTTTTGATTGAGGTGGTAGGTTTGATCACAAAAATAGTACGTAGGTAATTTTATCTTTTTACAGTGCGCTTGGGTCTTGGATTAGGAAACTGTTTGAGGGCTGCTGACATTCACGTGATGTCAAGATATGTGATACGCTAGTTAGCTGGTTGGTTGAGAAGGATTTAATGGTAGAAAATCCTTAGGTTGCTGGTTTGAATCCGGCTCGAAGGACCAAAATGGGTTATTGATTATTATTTGGTAAGTTGACAGGGATGAAATGATACAACCAAGTCGTAACTGTTCAAATACAGACTGATATAATTAAAAGTGCATATGAGCATGAGCTCCCCAGAGCCAACCATCATCGTCAATGTGAAACCATCAAAACCAGACTAATACATTGAAATTTATTTTCATAAAATAATATATTACATCTATATCTGTATCTATATATCTATATCTATATCTATATCTATATCTATATCTATATATATATATATATATATATATAAATGAATTGCTGTTCGTTAGTCTCGCTAAAACTCGAGAACGGCTGGACCGATTTGGCTAATTTTGGGTTTTAAATATTCGTGGAAGTCCGGGGAAGGTTTAAATGTAGGGTAGGGTATTACGCGAACGAAGTCGCGCCGGGCAGCTAGTAATAGATACAATATTAAAACAAAACACGAAAAATTAAATACAATGATCGACAGAGTGTTGTTTCAGTCCGTACGAATGTTTGAAAATATATGTTTGATAATTACTCTTCTTCTTCTTCTCAATACTTCTGGCGGAGTGGTCGTGGTTATGGATCGTCTGATGAGTTTGTTGCGGCTTTTGCGAGACTTCTCCATCTTTCTCTATTCACGGCACCGCGTGTACATTCACTGAGGGAACAACTTGTTGATGATTTTATGAGGTCTGACCATCTTGTGGGTGCTCGGCCGCGGAAACGTTGACCTTCTACTCTTCCATGTACCACTAAACTTTCCAATGAGCTTTCGTTGCGGATGATATGTCCGAACATTAAGATGGTGCGTCTATGCTTGGCGAACCGAGCACGAGCCAAACCACGAACGAGCACACTGCCAGCACGATTTAGCGTAGCGTGGACGGGCTCGCCGGCCTCGAACGAGCGCGATTGTCAGTTTTTTCACGAACAAAGAGATTCGCATCGTGCTCGTTGTAGGTTCGTTCGTAGCTCGGCTCGTGCTCGATTCGCGTAGCATGGACGCACCAGAATTCGCACTTGCACAATCGACGAAAATCTATAGATACTAAAATAGGACTGTAGGTATATAAAAATTCCTAACAACTTTACGAAACAAACCGTCAAACGTAACTCGCAACAAGCATCGTAGTTAGCATATTACAATTGAGAGTTTAGTATTTACAAAGGATAACAACAAACTATTACGAATTCAATGTACAAAGTGATTCTAACTAGCAGTGGAGCAACGTACGACCAAGCTTGTTTAAGTTATCAGTGCAAACAGACACACAAACTTGTATCAAAGCGTTCGGTCCGGGGAGGGTTGCATCGCTGCATTGCAGTGAATCTTTGCACTGTGGCTCGTAATTAACAGGTCTTATTTAGGTTGAACTGTTAATTATATGCAGTGGGATGGATTGCATTGTGGTGGGGATTTGTGGTTAGTGTTATGGAATAACTAAGGTAATTTAATTGTGATTTAATATTTAGTAAGGGAATGTGAATGTGGGAGGTTATGAAGCGCTCGTGGTGTAGCATGATTAGCCGTTCTTAATCGATCGGCAAAGTTAAGCTACGTCTGTCGTGGTCGGTACCTGGATGGGTGACCGCCTAGTGGTATTTCAAATCGAGCGTTTCCGTGCTTCGGAAGGCACGCAAAGCCATTGGTCCCGGTTATCACTTAATAGTGATATTCGTTAAGCTAGTTGGATGCCTCCTAGGCGGCTTGAAAAATTCCAACAGTAGGTTGACCACTAGCCTACCTCCACCAATCCGCAGTGGGCACGCGTGGTGGAGTATCTGCCCAGTCCCTTTCACTCTCATTTGTGAAAGGAGGCCTGTGCTCAGTAGTGGGACATTTATAGGCTGATGGTGGATGATTGAAGGGAATGTATTGACAATAGACAATAGACAAATCTTTATTTGGCTCACACACATCACAAACATTGAAACAAAACACAAAATAAAATGAAAAAAACAAAAACGGAAGCTTATAAAGAACAATAAATAAAAACAATAACAACACAATTCTTATATATAATATGCCATACATGAAAATAATAAATGTAATTTATATTTGTGGTGTGATACCAAAAAGGACTCCAACTCAGCATATGCTGTGGCAAGTACTACCATCAGCACTGATTTTCAGTGGAGCCCCTTGAAAAACCGATTGATCAACTTTGCAGTGTCTTTTTAGTGTTTGACTACTATCTTAACATGGTAAGTGATGATGTTGGCGCAGATCCATCTATCCTCATACATTGGAACTGAAATGGTTTCGTACTGTGCGGTTTCAAAGGAGGTTCCTACCGCGGACGCTCAGGCTGGGGAATGACCTCCCCGCCGTGGTTTTCCCAAGGAAGTACAGCCTGGGGTTCTTCAAAAAGTATGAGAAGAGATTTTTACAGAGCCGGCAACGCGCGAGTGTTACCGCTGGTATTGCAAACGGTTACCAACAGCTTACCATCAGGCGGGTCGTATCTTATATATGCTTGTTCGCTACCAAAAGTTGAAGAAATGTTACCATTTCTTCAACTTTTGGTAGCGACTTACGTACGTTGTACGTTGTACTTACGTACACAAAGCCTGGATAAGAACTGGCTCCAGTGCAGCTGCCTGAACCAGCTGTACATAGCGTGAAGTGCTTGGCGGTAGATATTTAACATGAAGGCTTTGGCTGATCAGGCGGGGTAGAAATTCTACAATGAGCTCGAGTTTTCTGTGAAGGAAAACATCGTGAGGAAACTATAACTCGGTTTTAGGGTACTTTGTAGTACCCGCCTGGCAGGCTACCAGCCTCAAGTTGAATATCTGTCATCAAGGCCCTACTGATGTGCCCTAGCAGCAACACTTTGGTCATAATAGTAATTATCAGGGTGAGATTGTCATCAAATAACAAATCTATCCAGAGTTTATTGAGCGAGCGAGCGCGATGCTTCTTCGTTTCGGCTTGGGCAAAAATGCTATCTTATGTCTATCCGGCGTATGTCTGGCTGTTCTCCTCTACAGCCGGCATTTCTCAACCTTCTCTCGTGAAATTTTGTGAACTGCTTCGATAGTTATATGGTATTTTTAATCGACTTAAAAAAGGAACTGCAATATATTCACATATGATAATCTATTAGGGCTTCCAAACAAATATACAAAATTTCATAGGTGTATGTATGTATGAATGTTTGTATGTATATTTTTATGTATGTATTTTTGTCCACGCATATCTCCCAAGATATTAATCGGAATGTAAACTTTTTTTTTTGTTGGTTTACATTTACTTCAACTTAGGGAACAGTGCAAGTTTCAACGCAATCGGTTCAGTAGTTTTCAAGATATGGACAAATACGGGTGTGGTGTCAAAGGAAAAACATCTCAAAACCTTTGTCAAATTCTAGTGCATTTAAGAAAAACTTAAAATGACGAAATAAAAAAGTATAACGCGCGCGCGTATACAAGGACACATCGCCGCGAAACGTCAAAACAAAGTCACTGCGCTCGGCGTCCTCCATGTTCGTAGTCGGTCGCGTGATCAGTCGCGTTCGATCAATCAAGAAGCTGTGTAATATTAATTGCTAAAGGAAGTCTGTGAATGATAATAAATTGTTTTGAAACTTTGAGTTTTATAAAAGTTATTTAAAATAAAACGACTTCAAAATCACTAAAAAGTATGAATAACTCTCAGCTGACACTGATTTGATGTCAGCGAAATTTTTTTTTATTTTTTTTTTATTATCGATTCAGTTTTGTACCTATGCAAAGACAAAGACAGACTCACGAGGTCTACAGTTCACAGATCCACTAGTTTAGTAATTAACTATATGACGTCGCTTCTAAATAAACTGTTTCTCTTACCTTAATAAACAAACAATAATATCTTAGTACCTCTTTAAGTATAAGAACAAAAACCTTAATGAAATAACTTTCTCTTTGAGTTATTAAATGTAAGAACAATTTTATTTATTAGGAAAGTTTTAGCAATATGCGTACAGTTGGAGTTTATTATAGACATTCAACTATTCGGAGAGTTCTCTAGAATAGTAAGTAACTTAATACTGTTGCTGTTAAGTATATTAATGCTGCCTTCCACCAGAGAAGCGGCGAGGAATGTGTTTTAAATCTCCAATATAATCGTTTCATAGAAAAACGAAGCATAAACGCGCGCAGATATAGTTGGTTATGATGGTCTTGAATGCATTGGCCATTGTGTTTTTTTTAGTCAACTTCAAAAAAGCAGATTATAAATTCGACACGTATTAAAAAAAACTATTTCATACACTTTAGCCGAGGAGACATTGACCTTTTGTATGAAACAGCTGTTTTTTTTGTGATTTCGAAGTTGGTGCCATAGTAAAAGTTGTTCGTATTGTTGTTGCGTTACGTGATTTCATTTATTGTCTCATTGTCGTATCACTCTGTATAATTTTCGATGTGTTGCACGCGTCCATATGGTTACGGTAACCGCTTACAATCAGGTGGGCCGTATGCTTGTTTACCGACTAAGTTGTATAAAAAAAAAAAAAATTAAAACTTTTACACGAAAAATAATTATGAAAAGGTATTTCTGAAATTTTAATAACCAAGGATAATAATGCACCACTTACCTTTGAAATAAATATTAATTTGTCCATGATAAATTTAATTTCGCAACTCGAGCAAACATAATTAAAAGGAACAATTTTATTAAAACTTAATTTGCCTTTATAGTTGCTTTGGTAGATATTGAGAATGAAATAAAATGTTTCCGTATTTTATATTTTAATTGAATGAAAAGGATCGGGAGTAAATAAAACAGCTTTTATTACTGATGCGGCAGGTCAACCAGATCAAGTTTGTTGTCTGTCAGTCATGGGACCGTCTAGTCAATATATATTTAGCAGAGAATGCATATTGGCTGAATGGCAATGGAGTTTTAATGGGACCAAAGGTCATTTTTATTAACAACCTAACAAACAGACATGATCATTCACATAGGTGCGAGAGCGTTTGAGTGGACTGTATTTATGTGGATCCAAAATATTAGGCAGGGCTGGCTGAACTGAAACGAATACCCACTTATTCATCAAATGCGTAAGGAGAAAAGGTAGGAATGAGCGGCAAAGGACTTTCCCAAAGCAAGGCGCCATTAAATGTTTGTCCTTGGTGGAAATTGAACCCATGACTTGCGGGAGTATCATTATTTATTACTGATACTTTTAGAAGTCAATGCTGAACTATACAAATAAATCAGCGCTAAACAAATAAAAATAGTACTTATCCATTGACTTATACTACTATATATATAAATATATTACTAGCGTAAGGAACCAACCGCGCGACAAAATGACACCAACGCGCTGGCCCTAAAATGTTCAGTTTAGGGCCAACGCGACTCAGTCGTCTGCGGTCCGCCCGCGGAACAGCTCGCTCGTTAATTGCTTATCTCTCTCCCGCATCTGTGCATTGTACGCACATACAAGGTTACATCGTACACCTATGTAACACGGCACGTCGTAGTTCGATCGATTTTAAACAAATGGCGGTACTGTTTACTTGTATCACAGTCTAATAAAGAAGTTATTTGCAAAATGTTCCGATGGGCCTATCCTGACTTTTGAAATCATTGTACTTATCGCATTAAAATAAAAAATATATAATGACGACAATAAAAAACCAATAACGGTTATAAGAAGGGGAGTTCTTCAAGCAAAAATTATGACCGCACAATACCTCCCTTCACCCGTGATATTAAATTTTATCATCCTAGTGCTGGTCGAAATATCTTTGTTAAACAGGCCGTGAGAGCTCCTTACTTTTTCAGCATGAAATTTATTGCTTAAAACCTGAAGCTTGAAGGACAATAACACCGTTATACAACAATTTTGATCTCCTATTTGTGTTGAATTAAATTATACTTGTATTAATGTAGAATGTAGCATTTTTTAAAGGAAGGTTTTAGCTTCGTATGGCTTCTTTAACCCTTGCTGGATATGTAGACATCTCGTCTAAAGGGCGTAGATAAAAATAGGGTGACAGATGCTCTTATGATAGCTATACTGTCAATTTGAGCAAATACGATAATGTTCTGTTGATGCTTTAGGCATCTCAGTCCTAACTTATCTTGGTCCATCGGCCGATTTGCCCTAGTAATTTTTTGGCTTGAGAAAGTCGGCCCACTGTAATTCAACCGAAAAACTATTTTTGTAGTCCGAAAAGTTTTCGATGGAAATAATAAAAAATACTTTATAAATTCCAATCTTAAATTCTGTTTCAGATTAGCAGATATTCTACGCCTTCGATTAAAATGCGCACATCAATATTTGATGAATTCAGTCTATAAGTGTGACTATCTGGCTCTCAATAATTGGACTGTTTTACAAAAAAACTTAAACCGACTTCAAACTACACTAAGAAGTAATCAAATCCGATCTGATGACAATGGGACCAAACGGCGGATAGTGTACCCTTCCAGACAAAAAAATAATTTTAAAATCGGTTCACAAATGGCGGAGTTATGAGGTAACAAACATAAAAAAAAACATACAACCGAATTGAGAACCTCCTCCTTTTTTTGAAGTTGGTTTAAAAATGGATTGTTTAGGAAATGAACCGCGCGGTCGAACGTGAAAACATTATTGTAACTAGTGATTAATATATCAAACGTTGAGGACAAGTTAGAAGCAATTTATTGATTCAATTGCTCAAAGATGTCTACAAGGAAAACTTGACCAATATATCTGACATGAAATAACAAAGGTCAGACAATGTCCTATAGATTTATCACGTGATAAGCGACAATAACCGCTGATCGATTGCGGCGACGTCCGCGCCAGAGCGTAGTCTATCAATCAACCTTTTTGTCACCACCCATCCATTGTTTCCTTGTAATGTAGTCTGATGTTGTCTTTGCCTTGTCGTGTGTCGGTATATCATTGCTTTTTGTAGGCTTTCTGGGTTATTGAATTAACATCAACTACTGAAGTGGTACCTAATACTTTCATGTAGGTATTTCTGCTGGCTACAATCTTTGCAATGGAAATGTGTTCTTACCCTTGCAGTTGCCCTTATAAAAAAACGGTCAAGTGCGAGTAGGACTCACACACGCAGGGTTCCGGTTCCAAAAAGCCGGTCAGTAACAAAGAAATTGCAGTGAAAACATACCAAAAAAATAAATAACTAAACAGGTAATTAAAATGCAAGGATGTTAAAAAAACGGATGTATTCTCGATAACAAAATTCTGTGTCGCTAAAGTCGGCCACCACGCTGTACGTACAAGCCGGTACGCAAACATTCATACGTTAGTCGAGTGCGGGTAAACGGCTCTGTGTAAACGGCGACAGAGTCTCGTTTCCCGCGGAATAGCCAACTAATGTGTGCGTGAGAGTTGGCCGACTCTCATAGACACAGTTTTTTTGTTAGCAATAATATGTCCGACGGAGTATGTGTTCAATTGCAAGAAAAAACAAAAATGGCTTACACAAAAGATATTTAAAAGATTAGGAGTGCTTATAGTATTTGGAATTATGGTGATACTTTTATAATAATCGTCAGTTATCTGGAGCCCACTATCTAACTAATATCACTTATGATGTATTTTTTAGATAGTGCTGCTTGTAATAAATATCCTACTATTTCTTCCGAAAAGAAAAAGGTAAAAACTACTTACTAGGTATTTGCGGAGAAACTATTTCACTGCCTTCCGTTTTACTAATGTTGGGAACTTCTGACTTTAAACTTTTCTTATAAAACTCGTTGTAGTTACTATGTTCTTTCGAACTGATTTGAGGTTTAAACATTGTGTTGCAGTTTAGTTTTCAGATAATATATTTTAAGTCTGCGTTCATTTAGTTAAGGCTCTAGTAAAAGCATGAAAGCAAAGCCATGTTCTTATCGCGAAACTATAAATGTCGATTAAAAACTGGAGCCGATCATAGCCCGGTCGGGTTTTTATAACTTTAGAAATTAATTGTTATTATTCATCGAGGAACAATCCCTTAGAGTAGTAATACCGAACAATCCGATTCCGAAACTCGTGAGTGATTTGTCTTTGATTTTGAACAGTAAGGACCAATCACTGCATCGTGTGTTTTTGACTTGGCCAATCAGAGCGCATGAGTCCTTGACTTAGCCAATTAGAGCGCATTGTCGATGGTGGCAAATTGGCGGAATATATTGCAAGCAAAATAACCGTCATTTACGCTTCTTTGGGTTAATTGTTCGATGCTATTAATCGCTGCTCAAGGGATTAAATATATCTAATGCTGCTTACTTCCTAATTACTTGATAGAAAAGCAAAATTGATCTAAGATACAAAACATTTGAAACGCAAGCATAGTCAAATATGAATATAGGCTATTTACAGTTGGTTCTATTTTCAAATTTAATCTGGAGAAAAATTATAAGTTTCTAATTTATACACAAAACCATTAAAAACATAGAAAAGCATTTCAATTGCAACCATAAAGCAGACATCCCATAAGATCACAAGCTCTTTGCCGCCGTAAAGATGCACCGTAACAAGACATTAAGTTTCACTAAATAATGAACCATCAATTCGTTGGTAGAAGTTAGTGCACACAACCCGACCACGAGTTACTGGCGGATGTTAACCGCTTTACGCTTGTAAAACTTCGGAACGATTCTGAGAGTTTATTGGGTTCCTTTAACATTAAGGGATCTTGGAACTGCATCAATCTATCTGTTATGTAATCAACATTCTTCTTCTTATTTTCAAGTTTGGCAACCAAGCCCAAATTAGGGCTCATTTCTGCCAGTGTCGAGTTATATTATAGTTTCCAGTCACAATAAATCACTTCACATTATAGTTCTCAGTCAGTCACCGTCCATAAAAGTCATGTTTTACTACAATGGTAGTCATTGTACTAAAACTCTTCACGGACTTTTTGAGACAACTTGAAAAGTCACGATAAACATAATTCATTTCATTTCACCAAAAATACACAATAAAACTAAAAAAACACAAATTTATGAAATTAAAAATGAAAACGCTACGTCACTCTGCAAGCTCCCGCCAAAAAGTCGTAATCAACATTATTTATACCGGGTGTGGTTCTGCATTTGTGCCATATTTAAGGAGGATGATATCTACCTTGTATTGAACAATATTTAATTATAAAAGCATGCTCATAAAATTACATATTATTTTTAAAGTTTTGTAAAAATCCCCCCGTGTTTGATGATGTTTTATAAAGATTTATAAGATACTAGCTGCCCGGCGCGACTTCTTTCGCGTAATACTACCCAACCCTGTGATGCTACCCTATCTAAACCATCCAGGGCGCCACCCAAACGCATACAAAAAAAAAACCAGTCGTTTAGGAGGAGTTCAGTGACATACACACGTCCAGTAGAATTTTATATATAAAGATAGTTTGGTTACCGCTGCGCAGCGGCCCGGTTTCTCCCCTCGCCCCCGGATAGCAGACCTATTCTGTGCAGTTATCAAGTCTTATTCTGATTTGACATTAATCACAAATCATCAATAATCGTTTACTTATCAAGCCCAGAATGAATTACCTATTTTTATAATAACTAAATAAATCATGTACCATTGGTTCTTTTTTTTAAATATTAAATGGGTTTGCGCTTGACCGCAATCCCGCCTGATGGTAAGCGAAGATGTAGTCTAGGGTGGACCGCGCGTACCCATAAGATGCCTGTTCACTCTGGCCTTGAATAAACCCATGTTATAAGTGTCTGGAAACACGTTGTCCGGGAGAGCATTCCACAACTTGGCCGTGCGTATAAGGTAAGAGGAAGCGAAACGCTTGGTACGGCAAGACGTATACATTTAGAAGCTTTTCCTATGTGAAGTACCGTCTCACCTTGTTCAGGATACCAAGTTTATTGACAAAAGTCTTGGCCTTTGCCTCGATGGACTGTCCGAAATTAAGGTCGGAGGATAAATTGAGACCCAAAAGATCTAGGTGTTTGGATATCGGTACAGATACATCACGAAATGCGGGAGTCAGGTTGAAGAGACTGCTCTTGGCAGAAAAGAGACAGGCCTGTGTTTTAGAGGCATTGAACTCGTTCGACCCTATTGGCGGTACCCCACTCGGATACAATTTGCAGAGCCGAGTTCAACCTCGTAACCATACCCTCTCTGAGAGACTCTGTTGTGGCCCTAATAGCCCGCGGATCGGATACATAACTCTCTGTGACGGTGCTGTCATCTGCGTACCCGTAGATTCCGGGTTTCAGCAAGTCGTTAATATGCAGCAAAAACAGCGTAGCAGAGAGAAAAGATCCCTGAGAAACACCAGCGTTGATCGCCTTTAGTTCTGACGAGCAGCCATCGATGACCCTCGAATAGACCGTCCACTCAGGAAATCGGAGATCCAGGCGCAGAAACAAGAATTAAAACAGTGCGCGGGTGTAACTTCGAGAGTCAGCTAGTCTATTGATATAAATCATTGTATGTCTATCCGTCTGTTTGTTATGTCTTGTTCTACCTTCATAAGTGCCCTACTGGGGCCTAAATTGAGTTGAGGATTTGACTTTGACTTAGGTAAGCATTCCATTTCCTATACCATTCCCCCAATCGCGATAATTATTATTGGTGAGTTGTTTATGTAGGATGAGAAAGGTTTCAGTAAAAATAAGGCGTTGCAAAGCACGCTTTTCATTATTTTACAATAATATGTGTATCAGAAATCATATCATCATCATCATCAGCCTATAATGTCCCACTGCTGAGCACAGGCCTCCTTTCACAAATCAGGATGAAAGGGAATGGGCAGATACTCCACCACGCGTGTCCACTGCGGCCAACCTACTGTTGGAATTTTTCAAGCCGCCTAGGAGGCATCCAACTAGCTTAACGACTATCGCAATTAAGTGATAACCGGGACCAACGGCTTTACGTGCCTTCCGAAGCACGGAAACGCTCGATTTGAAATACCACTAGGTGGTCACCCATCCAGGTACCGACCACGACAGACGTAGCTTAACTTTGCCGATCGATTAAGAACGGCTAATCATGCTACACTACGAGCGCTTCTCGAGAAATCATATGTATGTTATAAAACTATTACGGCAAAGGTGTTCGAAGTAATAAAAGGCTTTTTAGGCAAATATCTGTACTTTTGCCCGTCTAGAGAAAAACATGAAAATTCAATTTACAATTACAGGCTTAGAAGCCTAGCTAGACTTTGAGTTACGTTGGCAATTTCAATGTTTCTGGGAATTTTAATATTTTATAGGATTACTAGTCTGACGTCTACAATACTTAAAAAAACCGGCCAAGTGCGAGTCAGACTCGCGCACCGAGGGTTCCGTACAAACCTGTAGGTATATAAGTAAATGGTAGTATATACCTGAGTATTTGATATTAATTTCAATTTATGACGTATTAAAAAAAAACTACTTACTAGATCTCGTTCAAACCAATTTTCAGTGGAAGTTTGCACCGTAATGTACATCATATATTTTTTATAGATTTATCATTCTCTTATTTTAGAAGTTACAGGGGGGGGGACACACATTTTACCACTTTGGAAGTGTCTCTCGCGCAAACTATTCAGTTTAGAAAAAAATGATATTAGAAACCTCAATATCATTTTTGAAGACCTATCCATAGACACCCCACACTTATGGGTTTGATGAAAAAAAAAATTTGAGTTTCAGTTCTAAGTATGGGGAACCCCCAAAATTTATTGTTTTTTTTCTATTTTTGTGTAAAAATCTTAATGCGGTTCACAGAATACATCTACTTACCAAGTTTCAACATTATAGTTCTTATAGTTTCGGAAATAAATGGCTGTGACATACACGGACAGACAGACAGACAGACAGACAGACAGACAGACAGACAGACAGACAGACAGACAGACAGACAGACATGACGAATCTATAAGGGTTCCGTTTTTTGCCATTTGGCTACGGAACCCTAAAAATGGGGATTAATAATGTTCGTATAGATTTTTTTGTAGGTTTTAATGCTAAATGAAACAAATAAGAATGTATTAGCTAAAACAAACAAACAAAGCTTACCTCTAATATAGTTATTAATGTGAATTTATATTTATCAGTTTATCGGTGACGGTGACGGTTTATGACGGGTCGCTCACTTCCCTCCAATATGGCGAGGAGGGCGATGGCTGCCACACGCGTCATACTTGTGAACAGGTGCTGCTTGTGGGGGCTGGTCTGCTTAAGTTTGCTATTTATTTACAAATATTTATTCAGTCTACTTTGTAATTTTGCCGCCGCGCCGGGGCACGCAATTGTTTTCAGTGCGATTAGAATGTAAATATTATGTAATGAATGTAAGCCTGTTTTGAAAAGAGTAATTGCTGAGTTTATTGCCGGCTTTTCTCAGCAAATGCAACCTTCCGAACCGGTATTAGAGTATTAGAGTCAGACTTTTCATAAGTGCCTGCGGAGGTCTATTTGAATAAATGATTTTGAATTTTGAATCTGTAGTAGGTAAATCATGATCGTTAATAATAAATGAATTTGGAGAGGATTACAGAAGATTTTTATTAAAAAAAACCTGTTGGAAAATCAATTAAAGTTACATTATATGTAGGCTTGTGTGACAGATGATGAGAGATCAACGCAGAAGAATCAACCAGTGGCCATATAACTATTAATAAAAATATGGTAACTTTTTCTTACAGTGACTGTATCAAGAGTTTTTTTTTATTCAGTCCCATAGGTAGCGGTATCTAGGATAATCTATTATAGTATGCTGTACTCCAAAAATTTAAAAGGTACATATGAATTATTATATTAAATTATTTGTTTTCAGAAATGATTATTCCGAAACCACTTGAGACAAAATCCTCAATAGCAAGATTCATAAAAATACTTGAGTCTGCATATTTTCTACTCTTGCTAATAATTCGCGTAACTGTGAATAGCTTAAAAACAAGTTTGCGAATTTATGAATACCATGCCTATTAAGGTAAACGCACACTTATCCGAGCCGAACGCGCCGAACGCATCGAACGAAACGAATTTTAGAATTCTGTACATGAAATCTTATGAAATCCGAATCTGGAAGAACCCCAGAAATCCTAGAAAAAATCGGATGACGTCATCAGATTCGGCGCGGTTTATGCGGTCGAACCGACCGATGCGCTGGCATCGCTGCGCATTCTATCAGTTGCGTAGCAATACGCGAGTTGTTTATAAATATTGTGCGACAGGCGTAAAGAAAATAGAAATGATTTCTTCGGCGCGGTCGATTCTTTCGGTTCGGATATGTGTGCGAGCCCTCCTTGACTTCCATTCTTTCGCCGCGTTCGGCTCTGATAAGTGTGCGTCCACCTTTACTGTGACAAAGAGCGAATTCTATTCACAGACGAGATTTATAAACATCGATATTTATATTCGACGTTAAAGTGAAGACGAAATACTACCTTCATAAAAAAGTGTCTTACAATAAAGTTCTTCGCCGATAAATATAGGTCTTAGCATAATGTGCAAGATAAACCCATCGTAAACTTAACTTAGAACTAGGTAAAGTGTAAAGTTATAGCTTCAACATAATATAAGCGTTTTTAAGGTAGTCTTCGAACTAGAAAATGGAGGTAAGTCAAGTAATTGATGAAAGACCAGCAAATTCCTTGTGGTTCCGGGTAAAATTATGATTTTTGGCCACATAGGCCACCTAATCACTTACCAACGTGAGATTATTGTCATACACACTTCTTCTTCTTATTTTTAATTTTGGCTAATTAGGGCTCATTTCTGCCAGTGTCGAGTTATATTATAGTTTCCAGTCACAATAAATCACTTCACATTATAGTCCTCAGTCAGTCACCGTCCATAAAAGTCATGTTTTACTACAATGGTGGTCATTTGTATGTTAATTTAATGTATTGATTGTATTTAATTTTAATTTATTGTGTTATTGATTATCTTGAATGTAGCTTTTGATTTCTTGTTATTGTTGTGTATTCACTTAATTTCTAACATTCAAAAATTTGCATGACCGAAAGGTTGAATATAGTGAATCTTGTATCTGATAACATCTAATGTACCTACCTATGTTCTCGCAAATAAACCATTCATTCATTCATTGTACCAATAAAAAAACTCTTCACGGACATTTTGAGACAACTTGAAAAGTCACGATACACATAATTCATTTCATTTCACTTCACTGGTGCACATGGATGATCTTTATTGGGTAAAATACCACCAAAAATACACAATAAAACTCAAAATACACAAATTTATGAAAATAAAAATGAAAATGCTATGTCACTCTGCAAGTTCCCGCCAAAAAGTCCTCTCATACACACTTACTACTATTTACTGTACTTTATTTATTGTACTTTTCTACTATTTATTTTCCCTGTGTTTTTAATTTCTTTGTATATGTGTTTTTACTGTTGTCAAATAAATATCATTCTATTCTATTCTATTCTACTTATCATAACCATTGTAAAAGTCAATATACATTATTTTAAAAAAACTCGTTTGTTTATTGCTTTATAGCGTAAATCACATGGGTAAAACCACGGAACATTAATAAATTAAATTATTAAAAGAAACAAAAAACCCGACAGCGTAAAACAAAAATTAACTGAAAAGATAAAAACAAGCTCTGGAATATTACTTGAATGATATAAGGTATTGCAGTCGGGGACAAACCAATAACCTAGGTATGTGTTTTTTTGTAATATTTGTTTATCCCCGACTGCAATACCTTATAACATTCAAGTAATATTCCAGAGCTTGTTTTTATCTTTTCAGTTAATTTTTGTTTTACGCTGTCGGGTTTTTTGTTTCTTTTAATAATTTAATTTATTTCAGACTTTTTAGTTCTATACAGAATGAGTTGTAAGTATTAGTAAGTAAATGAGTGGTACGGTAAAGTAACGCTAACAACCATCGCAACTCTGTTGAGTTACGTACGGTACCGCTCATAGTACCTAACCTACTGTCCTTGCATTAAACATGTTTTTTTGCAGTTTACGTCAAAATGGTAGCGCAAAAGTATGGCAATATATACATATATGGAATGGGCTGTTCACAAGCTTTCATTTGATACCCATATTGTTATAATAACGAAATATTTGTTTTTAATACCCCCCCTCTTTTCTTATCCGTAGACGCCATATAAAAACAATATACCCTATGACACTCCCACAGTCAAGGCGAATCTAACGACACCTCATATGCTTAAATCCATTAAGCCGTTTAGGCTGTAGAGCGTGCCAAAGAAATAGACATACATACATACATACATACATACATACATACATACATACATACATACATACATACATACATACATACATACACTCGAAAAACATAACCCTCCTTCCGGGTCAGTCGGGTAAAAACAATGGAACTGCGAAATGCCAAAATATGTATCAGAACCGCTGTCGCCATAATTCACACAAATAAATAGATATTCATATATTGCACACCAATAAACAAGTCATTTGATTAGTCGTTTCTAGTTTAGACAATATTAGCTCAAGACACACATATCGTCCATTCAAAAATATATCTTCACCCTCTAAATATAACATTTATTTTGCAATAGTGTAGCAAGAATATACAACGTTTTGTAATCTACAAACAAACTATATTCAATTGAACGATCAAGTTCTGCCACTCGACACTAGATGGCGCTATTCTCAGTGGACGCCATTATCACCTTAATAGTCATTAAAATAAGGTTGATAATTGCGTCATACTTCGATATATACTGCTACTCAGCCAGTGCAGTGACACATTGAATAACATTATCGATACTGATCGATACCTTGGGCCCAATTCACTTAAATATTTTACCAAAAATGAAACTTGTTGAAATGTAAATTGAAAAAAAACAAATTGGTACACTCATAATAAATTGCAATCTAACCCATGTATGATTTCAGTCCAGTCAACTTACAAACCCAAATTTTTTATGTTTTTTTTCGCAACGCGCGAGTGATACCCCTGGTGTTGCAAGCGTCCATAGGCTACGGTAACCGCTTACCATCAGTCGGGCCGTATGCTTGTTTGCCACATAGTGGTATAAAAAAAAAATTGAATAGGGATGTTCCTAGGTCAAAAAATAATAATTCTAATTTGTCCTTCAGTTAGATTATTAAAAAATATTGGACACGTATTTTTTGCTTTACCAAATCTTAAAAAAAAATACAAAGATAAAGCGAGCCAAGTTCGGGAGTGGGGGGGGGGTCACTTTAGACTAAAAAGAGTATTGTAACGTGACGTCACGCGAAACTTCAACACACGATATCTTCGTAATTTTTTGTTTAATTAATAACCGAAAAATACGTGTCTTATATTTTTTGATGATGTAAAAGACGGATTAAATAGATTTTTTTTTTCATCTAGCCTGTTGGGCGCCTCATCACGCTTATTGCTTGGTAAATTTTTTTGGTAAGATTTTGAGGATGTGAGAGGAGGTAATATTATGAAGTGGGGAAAAAAGGCAAAATAAACGAATAAGTTTAAAGAATAGAAATTTATTAATTTAATAAAGCTCACGTTAGATATAGTATAATCATATAGGAACAAATTTAAAATGAGAAGACTCCATCAATAAACTCAGCAAGGGCTTTTTTTAATGTGGAAGATCTTTTAATGTTACAGCTTTTGTTCGAGATACTTATACAATTCAAATTCCAGGCACGCAAGGTGCACCTTCGCAGGCACTTATGAAGAGTCAGACTCTAATACTCTAACTCTCTAATACTAATACTCTAATACCGGTTCGGAAGGTTGAGTTTGCTGAGAAGAGTTGGTTGCGTCTCGGAATCACCTATAGTCTTTTTGAAGAACCTGCCGCTCCGGCATCATTACAATTTTGTTGCTGAAACCAAAATAAAACTGTTGGTTAACAACTAGGAACAGGAGAAAAAATTAAAAGTTAGTTTAATTTTTGCTGATATTGGTTGTTTTCGAGGCGATGATAGCTCAGTGGTAGTGACGACGAATGCCGAGATGAAGGCCCCGGGTTCGAATCCTACAATGAGCTTGAGCTTTCGGTGAAGGAAAACATCGTGAGGAAACCATAGCATGATTGAAGGATCTTTGTAGTACCTACACACCTGTCTGGTACCCTCAAGGTAAAAATCGTTGTGTTCCGATTCTGACAGCTGCACTTGAGAGCCAGTACCTTTCTAGACTTTGCTTACCACCTTCGGCTACATCATTACTGACCATGGTAAAACACAGCGCTAAGCATATTTTAAATGCCGAGTAAAAAAACTAGTCACAAATATCACAATATGCAGCCTATTAATGTTCACTCCTATTTTGTTCCAAATATGCATGTCGATACAACCAGCATCCAACCAACCTGACTACATCACTAATTGAGTAGCGAAGAACTTTCGAGAATAAAATAGATGATGCCATTAAACCAAAATAAAGTTTATTTCAAAGTGATAAGGTTGATGTTAGCTTGAATTTCTATTAAATTAATAGTGAATTGAAATAATTAGATTTTAATTGAATAAGTCTTAAATTGTACTTACAGATGGTATGAAACACCTCCATTATTAAGATTTTTCCTTCTACTATCATTCTTGCACTCCAAAATGGAGCAATACGGCATATATACGGAAAACAAGGAAAGTGACGAGACTTCCGACTAGACGTATGTTTAAGATACGACTAGGATCAAATATGCGTTGATTAAGCGTAACAACGCTTAATAGTGGCGACACGAGTCACGCCTACTTCGCATTTCTACTTGTTTTTATTGTTCTGTGCCACATACCAATAAAAAAAAAAGTCTATTTTTTCGTAGAATAAAAACGTTGGGTCCTGTTAAAAGCGTCTGCCACAACGACAGGCAATAAAACAAAACAATAACTTCAGGGGTATAAAACATTTATTCATAAATTAATATGTTACAAAATTTTGCTCAGCACTCGTGGAAATACCGCAGTGGGTTATATTAATTTTAATTTTTCCAGGCCTTGCTTTGAACTAAGCGGATGCCGCATGTCTAATTAGAGCTTGCGTTTTCTGAACACGAGAGGAAATTTCATTCATAAGGAAACAGTGCCTACTTTTTAGTAATAAATGAAAAACTTCCGTTTAGTGGTGGAAATTTAATTTCAACTAAAAGGCTCTCGCGTCCCTCGCAATTTACTAATGGAATCAAATAATGGAATAAATTATTGCGAACATTAATTAAATGGAATTACCGTGGAATGCCAATGGACGTTTTTTGCAATACTTTTTTTTTATATGAAATGAATAAACAGTTAGTTATATTTTATGCTCCATAACTTTTAAACCGACTTCAAAAAGGAGGACTTCACTAAAAAGTATGAAATTACTCTAATCTGACACTGTTTTTGAAGTACCTAGGCGAAAGAGTACGACTTGTTTCATACAAAATATTTCGCTGACTTCAAAACATTTGTTTTTTATATGTATAGGATTGTGTGAACTGTGTTGTAATGTTGTTATAAATAAAAATATGTTATCTTTGTTTTCTTAAAAAACTTCTTGTTCTTATCTCTTATTTTGTACAAATTTAATCCAACTAAATAAAATACAGCTGCGAACATTCCAAATGTTTAGAGTAACTGTATTTTTGATTAACTGGCGCAAATATTCGTAGCAGAAGTAGCAGTAGTCTGTTTATTTAAGTTAATACTTTACACCCATCACCCTAACGTAAATCTATAGGGGTACCATCACGACGCTAGACTAGAGCGCAGTATAAACTATTGTCTTTTCCAAAGTTACTAGTGTGTCTCCTTAGTCAGCAAACAGTCTGTATTTATTGTTAATAGGGCGACTATGTATTAGTCGTTAACTGAGACTCGTAAAAAAGAACTATCTTGGCAAGTTAACAACTAATTTGACATAAAGATAAACGAACTAACTAAAAGAACTGACTAAAATAAGAATTCTTATCTTATTTTGCATGTTTATTTATGTGTTTTTTTTTATAAAATACTTTTTTGTTCCAAGCAGAAGTGACTTGTCTTGTTTCATGTAATGAAGAACGAATTACGCGAAATACCTAACAACGAATGCTACTATAGCAAATTTCAATAGCCACAGAGTACGTCGGACATGCTCTCGCAAAAAAACTGTGTCTATGAGAGTCGGCCACCTCTCAGTAGTTGGCTATTCCGGGTGAAACGAGAATCGACTAATGTTTGAATGTGTGCGTGCCGGTTTGTAGACGACGTACAGCTTGGTGGGCGACTAGAGCGACACAGTTTTTTGGTAGCGAGATTATCCGATTCTTAACCGACTTCAAAAAAAGGAGGAGGTTCTCAATTCTATTGTTTTTTTTTTCTATACCACTTAGGTGGCAAACAAGCATACGGCCCGCCTGATGGTAAGCGGTTACCGTAGCCTTTGGACGCTTGCAACACCAGGGGTATCACGCGCGCGTTGCTGTCCCTGCAGAAATCTCTTCACACCCCTTTTGAGGAACCCCATGCTGTACTCCATTGGGAAAACCACGGCGGGGAGCTCATTCCACAGTCTGAGCGTCCGCGGAAGGAAGCTCCTTTGAGCCCGCACAGTACGAAACAATTCAGGTTTCAATATGTGAGGATGGACTCCCCGTCGATTGCGAGAGATGCGATGGTAGAAAGTAGCCGTGGGCATCATCTTAAACAATTCTTCAGAACACCTGTTTTTATGTTTGTTACCTCATAATTTTTGTCTGGAAGGGTACACTTCCCGTTTGGTCCCATCAGATCAGGATTTGATTACTTCTTAGTGTTCTTTGAAGTCGGTTTAAGTTTTTTGTAAAACAGTTAAATTATTTTTACATCCTTGTCAATAGCATTAAAGATGTGGTGACCCTAATCCTGGCAAAGCATGCCGCCGCGAGCGAATTTGCTCGAGATGTCGACGAACTCTAAAATAAATAAGGGCTGTGTTACAAACACATACAAAACAGTGGTAAACGACTACACTAAACGACTATGTGCTTATAACAGAGCAGTTTTGGCGATAATGGCGGATTGATGCTTTGTTCTGAAACTTACTAGCGTTTAATTCAAATTAGGCTCTAGATACTATTTTGAAGCAGCTGTTTCCAGCGCACTTTTCTGGTTTTGGCAATGCATGTCTCTTTGTGGAAGGGACATTCAGAATTGCTAGAGAATCTGGGATTTGATTCCCCCTCGCGAACAAGGCTTGAAATCGATTCAAAAACCGTTTTTGTAAATAACCATTCTTAACCGGCTTTTCCATGAAAATCGATGTAATAAACACAGATTACAGAATAAGGCAGATGGAGCGCGCGGAACACGGGAGTGAGGCCAAAAAAGCAAATATAAATTGAAAAACACGTACCTGGTATTCGCTTTTGAATGTGTATTTGCTTTGTTTAACAAACTTTATGTACCAAAAAACACTTCTTTATTAATAAACTGTGGTTAAACAATGCAAATACAAACTGGAAAACGAATACCAGGTATCAGATTTTCAATTTGTATTTGCTTTTTTGGCTTCACTTTCGTGTTCCGCGCGCTCCATCTGAATTATTCTGTAATCTGTGGTAATAAATTAGGAACAAATAATATTTGGATCCGCATGTAGAAAGTAGATAAGTGGTTCCATTTCGAATGAAGCAGTTAGCACCGGGTTTCATATCAAAAATGATTGAAGCTCATTGCAATAAAGTTACGTAATGCCTCACCAAGTTAGTTGGCGATTGTAGAAAATATAAAATAACCGGAATGCAATTCATCATCAGCCTATAATGTCCCACTGCTGAGAACAGGCCTCCTTTAACAATAATCAGGGTGAAAGGGAATGGGCAGATACTCCACCACGCGTGTCCACTGCGGATCGGTGGAGGTAGGCTAGTGGTCAACCTACTGTTTGAGTTTTAAAGACGCCTAGAAGGCCTCCAACTAGCTTAACGACTATCACAATTAAGTGATAACCGGGACCAACGGCTTTACGTACCTTCCGAAAAACGGAAACGCTTGATTTGAAATACCACTAGGCGGTCACCCAACCAGGTACCGACCACGACGGTGGTATCATGCTACAACACGAGCGCTTCACGGAATGCAATTAAAAAGTAAAAATACATCCGTCTCAAAAATGAAAATTTTCAGGAACGTAGGTATCTAAATACAGTTTCGCATTTATACCTCTGAAAATACAGAAGTATTTTTAACGTGACTCATAAAACTATGAGAATTTAAAAAGTTAATTAAACTCAAACAACTTAGAGTTAGTGCTACACATGAGTGTATATTTCCTTTAGGATTACGCTCTGGCTAACCTTTCTAGGAGTTTGACCTGTTGGATACAAAATCAAGCACAAAATGTGCAAAATTTTGACTGAGGTGATTGTTGCATATTTAATATGGGGTGTGATTAGTTTGTTTGTGATAACCCACTATAAAATAAAACCGCCTTCAAAGTGGGTTTACACTAAACAGTATAAAATAAAGATATAGAAACTTTATATAGAAAGTTTTGGTGCTAATTATAAATTGGGTCGGCAACGCGCGAGAAACACCCCTGGTGTTGCAAGCGTCCATAGGCTACGGTAACCGCTTACCATCGGGCCGTATGCTTGTTTGCTACCAAAGTAGTATAAAAAAAAAAACTATATTATTCAAATTTGTGCAAAGAAAAATTAAACTCATGCGAAAACGCATAATAGAATCTTATTTAAAGTTTTTTGTGATACCATTTTGCGTTTCTTCTTCTTCTTCTTATTTTTAATTTTGGCAACCAACCCCAAATTAGGGCTCATTTCTGCCAGTGTCGAGTTATATTATAGTTTCCAGTCACAATAAATCACTTCACATTATAGTCCTCAGTCAGTCACCGTCCATAAAAGTCATGTTTTACTACAATGGTGGTCATTGTACTAATAAAAAAATCTCTTCACGGACATTTTGAGACAACTTTAAAAGTCACGATACACATAATTCATTTCATTTCACTTCACTGGTGCACATGGATGATCTTTATTGGGTAAAATACCACCAAAAATACACAATAAAACTCAAAATACACAAATTTATGAAAATAAAAATGAAAATGCTACGTCACTCTGCAAGTTCCCGCCAAAATACCCTCCATTTTGCGTTTATTTATACTGTTGCCTATTCTAATGCTGCCCAAAAAGTTGAAAAGAAAATAACGACGGTACGAGAGAGATATTTTTAAATAGCAATGAAAATTAAGCCATTTAGAATTGGGTGGCGTAAATTATGTTCACATCATGATTTATCTGTGACCTAGTTTTTATTGCACAAGTCTGAAATGTTGTTTCTAGTTTAAAAAAATATAAAACGAAACCGCCTTCACAGTAAAACGTTTGAAATAACGACGTAGGAACTGTTCTGACACTGTCATGAAGTCAGAGAAAGAGCACGACGTATTCCATAGAGAATAACCAATTCTACTAAAATATTTATGTTATCACCATTGAAATAAATATACCTAGAAAGAACGTCGCCATACTACACGAATATATAAAACAGGCCAACTTTTATAGGCCGCTGCGCGTTACAGCTACGTTTTACGCTCCCTCTGCGTCATTCTGCATGTGATAGTGACGTTCATAATGATAGCAGTTGTTGAAATATTCCAATAAAAATCGGGAGACATTTAAATATTAAACATTATTTTGCAATTTTATTTATTTTTATTTGATTTAGCCCCTAACAATTCTTTCGACTATTTTTTTCAACGCGTGCACAGCTTCGCTCAATCTGGATGTATCCTTAATCAAAGGTTTTCGCAAGTTTTTTTACTTCCACAAATACCTAACCAAAACAATTTTGATGAATCGGCAATGTCACGTGTATTTGTAGTGTTATCTCTGAATAATGAGAGTTTCTATTTACAGTGGGACAATTAGATTTAGAGCTTGAATAATGTAGTGACAACGAACATCGTTACAGTATTTTGCTGGATATATATACTTACATATGTATATCACATGTGATTGAAACTATAATATAAATTGATGCGCTATTGATATCGCCTACAGAAATGAATTTTGTCCGATTCCTATAATTTACGGATTAATGAAGTAAATACCTCATAGCTTTGCATAGTACACTCTCCTATATGGAAGTAGCTATCACACATCTCGTAGGAAACACTGTTGTTTGTTGTTGTCTCTTGTTTCGTACTGTGCGGGCTCAAAGGAGCTTCCTTCCGCGGACGCTCAGACTGTGGAATGAGCTCCCCGCCGTGGTTTTCCCAATGGAGTACAGCATGGGGTTCTTCAAAAGGGGTGTGAAGAAATTTCTGCAGGGTCGGCCACGCGCGCGTGATACCCCTGCTGTTGCAAGCGTCCATAGGCTTTGGTAACCGCTTACTATCAGGCGGGCCGTATGCTTGTTTGTCATATAAGTGGTATAAAAAAAAAAAGAACAGTGGATAATCCTAAACTTTCTCAACCTTCTAAAAAAATGGTATTTAAGGGGGCCCTTCATGGCCAACGCAATTTCAACGCAAGCTTAGCTTAAAAGCTTGTACTTTCATCCAACGTAAGATTTGACTGACAAAAAAGAGAGACAGCATCAGAGCCGTCGGTTATCAGTCGGTGAATTCCGCTGATCACTCGCGGCCGCTTCGCTAGTTCGTCATTTATGATTTCGCATATCTTAAAACTTGTTCCAGGAGTATACTTCTTTTGAAAAAATCTTACAAGTTTGTGAAAAATAAGTTAGTTATTTAGAATCTACAATACATTTGCAAGCCCGGTTTTCTTGACTTTTTCAGTTTATAGGTACAGTCGAGGACATAAATATGTATACACTTTTTGAAATTCAAAAGCAATTTTCTCGCATGTTTAACATTTAAGTGTTAAGCTATTACACAAATCATAATAGTATATGTTAGAAGATTCTGCCTTTATAATATCTCATAATTTCAATCAGTAGTTTAAGAGGAAACCGTTGTTGAATTTTACTAATTGTATACATATTTATGTCCTCGACTGTACATTAGATATGGCCAAAGTTCAGGTAAAATTTGTGCAAAAACGCTGTTTTTCGGAGGCTTTTACTGAATTTGTTTCACACTTTTTTTATTTTTGCCTAGATACACGGCTAGATATAGTGCACAAGATACCAATTTGTTTAAAACATCTTACGAAAAATGTTTAACAACGCCATCATCAGTAGAGCTTTTGTATGAAGAATATGGCGGATTGACTGCTCTTAAGAATTCAAAGCGATGGGATATTGTTTCGAATATATAAATAAATGATATAAATGCATCGATATATTATGTCTGTCTAATTGTTATATTTTTATTTTTGTGATATTTAGTCTAAACTTGTCAATAGTCACAGTGATAACAAATTGTGTGTTTAGTGTTTCCCTTTAGTAATTTTTTATTTTTAAGGCAGACTTAAGTAAGTCATGCTCACTTTAAGGCCTTTGCTTGCGGCGGCGTCGTGTGACGGGTCGCTCACTTCCCTCCAATACGGCGAGGAGGGCGATGGCTGCCACACGCGTCATACTTGTGAACAGGTGCTGCTTGTGGGGGCTGGTCTGCTTAAGTTTGCTATTGATTTACTTATTAAATATTTATTCAGTCTACTTTGTAATTTTGCCGCCGCGACGGGGCACGCAATTGTTTTCAGTGCGATTAGAATGTAAATATTATGTAATGAATCTAAGCCTGTTTTGAAAAGAGTAATTGCTGAGTTTATTGCCGGCTCTTCTCAGCAAATGCAACCTTCCGAACCGGTATTAGAGTATTAGAGTCAGACTTTTCATAAGTGCCTGCGAAGGTCTATTTGAATAAATGATTTTGAATTTTTTTTTTTTTTTTGAATGAGGTCACTTATTCGATATTCAAATTATAAAGACAGGCCGAAAACAAAAATAAAAATGGTAAATTCAAATTTCGAACATCGCGTATCAATTTTGCTTATTCGCTCCGCGGCTGAAACCAAACGGAGGCAGCTGCGTATTTCGCTTGGTGGACCGTCAATTTACACAACGTTGATTTATACACATACTGTGTGCAATACGTTACGCGTATCTCATACACTCAGTGGCTGTTACTATGTACGTATATATGAGGTTGTATTTGTATTAGGCGATAATGATAGACAATCTTATTCACCAAATAGTCAGATCCTACTGTGACTTATGCTCACAGTGAAGGAAAACATCGCAGAGTAGTGGTAGGGTAATTTTAAAGTAAGCCTACTCTCAAATTCTGGAATTTGCATATGAGAACCTTCTAGACTTTCTATAGATCGGTACAATGAATAACCATCTGCTATTGCTAATGTTCATTAGGCAACCGATCCTGAAGAGTTCATGGTGTAGCATGATTAGCTGTTCTTAATTGATAGGCAAAGTTACCACGTACTGGAAAGCGGGTATAAACCAGGTGGATCGACCTGGAGCCCTGGACAAGAAGGTTGTCGACAATCTTCATCGTTAGTAAACGATCAACCTTTGTATGGGATTTGTAGGGTGCTGGTCAGACTCGCTGGGCGCCGCTGGATGCAAGCGGCCCAAAACCGTTCGAAGTGGAAGTCATTGGGGGAGGCCTATGTTCAGCAGTGGACATACTTAGGCTGATATGAAGCTACCACCGGTGAGGCTGGTTGGGTGACCACCTAGTGGTAATTCAACTCGAGCGTTTTCCGAGCTTTGGAATTCACGTAAAGCCGTTGAACCCGGTTATCACTTAATTGTGATAGTCGTTAAGCTAGTTGGAGGCCTCCTAAGCTGAAAACTCCAACAGTAGGTTGACCACTTAATCAGCCTTCTTAGACCTAAACTGAATAAATGGCTTGAACAATGTCGTTTAATTTATTTTGAGAGCATCCGTTGACTTTATCTCTATGATGTTATTTATAATTAGTAAATGAAATTAATAGTAATGCAACAGTTAGTAATGTGTTGCCATATGACGGCGATGTCCGCTCATTTTATGGCACAATAAAGACGAAACCACAGAGCTGGCAACATTCCACGCAAATTAGCAATCAGTTTTAAATCAATTACCATTTTGTGTTTTTCTTCATTATGTTCGTTTGGGTATAATTTACTGATGATTACGGAAAAATGATATGGCATTTATCCGCATTTTTTTTTTGATAACGTTGCGTTTTTAATTTTAATAGGGTTTTTTTGATCATATTCTCGCGGTTAGTGATATATTGTTACGCTGTAGGTTTAAAGAACTGAACGATTTAGAAATATAGAACTTGGACTGATTAAACTGACATATACAAACATACACGCACAGTTCAAACCGCATTAGGGTTATCGAATGTATAAGTACCATATGCTAGAAATAAGTTTGTTCAGTATCACCAGTAGAAATGACCCATACATACACATTCCTCGTTTTTAGGGTTACATACATGCCCAAAGGGTGCCAAACGGGACCCTATTCATAAGACTCCGCTGTCCGTCTGTCTGTCAGTGGGCTGTATCTCATGAACCGTAAAAGGTAGACTCTTGAAAATTTCACAGAATTATATTTCTATTGCCGCTAACAACAAATAATGAAAAATTAATAATTAAAGAAACGTCTTCCTTTGGTGTTTTTTTTATGTTGCGCCTACAATATATTTCATAGTCAATTTGAGTTAGTTCATATTATTATTAATGTACGGAACCCTTAATGTACGAGTCCGACTCGCAATTATTTGTTTGTTTTTAATATGTTTATGTCAAATCACAATTTTGATACGCACTGGAGTGAGACTCGACGTACGCGGAATCGCCGTAAAGGGAACGTAGAGCTACATGCAACGTAACAGTGTGGTAACAGGTCAACTGCAGTTACTAAGGTATATAAACATACGGCCCACCTGGTGATAAGCGGTTACTGTAGCCCTATGAACGCTTGTAATGCTTGTTGTATCATAAGAGACGTTACTCACGCGCAGGTACACAATATTGTTATTTGGCTGCGGTATTCTGTAAGGTGGAGGTACTTCCCCAGTCGAGCTGCTCTTTGAGCGAAGAAATGCTACGCTTTACCTCTCTTAGGCCTCTACGGGCCAGTTTTCGCTCTGTGGCTCGATTCTCGTAACAAAATTTTACCGACTAAGTCGTATAAAAAAAAAAATACCAAACTTCAACAATGCCGTAGCGACTTCGACGATTAAACTGAGTTTTTTACTATTATAATGTGAAATTAACGATTGAAAAACAATCCTATAGACACATTATTGAGCCATATACACGTTTGAATGTTTTTTATACAAAATATTACACGATACACAATTTAAATAGTTGATGTCGCTACGACACCGCTGACGTTTTGTTACGAGAATCGAGGCACTGGTAAAGATTTCACCTATCGCGCCGCAGTTCGTGCGTTCAATTCCCTCACGGGACATGCATTTGTGTGCATGAACGAACATGTCTGTATGTCCTGAGTCTGTGTAATTATGTATATTAAGTATGTATTTACAAAAAAAGTAGAATATGAGAATAGCTCTGCTTAGTTTGGGATCAGTTAGCCGTGTATGAGGAATGTCCCAGGTTTTTTTTTTCTCTCACTTTAGCTTCCCAAAAAATGCAAAAATCTACTTCAACCATAAATATAAATGAACGGTTCACAAACTAAAGTGAAGATGCTAAAGTTCAAGTCGAAGCCACATATCGGTTCCCGGCGCAAATCCTCCAATCACGTGGCGAACCTATCACGCTAAGCCGAACTTAGATTGAGTCATTCTTGGTTGCCGTTCATGAACCGAGTACACACGCTTTGTTTTTCTATTTCTGAAGTAAGGGTGAATTTAAAAAATTTTTTTTTAAGTGCATAGAGAATGGAAAAGATGATGAATTAGAATGAAATATTGTAAAACAAACTATGAGTGTCACAAGAAAATAACTAACGCTAAACTAAAACTAAATGTACTGTAATTTGAAAGTAAACCCAAAGCACCTTATTACAAAACATGGTTTAAAGGAAAACCAGGTTTTAAAATAGCCTCGTCCCTTTTTATTATATGACGTTAGAAAGTGACCAAATGACAGTAAAACCTGGCTTTGCTTTACCATGTTTTGTAATAAGGGGGAAAATGATTAGTGTTAACTCATACAGTCTAAATTTATAAAGTCTATTGATATCGGCATCACTGCCCCAAAGGAAGATGCTGTAATAAATTTAGCTGTCAAAATAATTAAACGAATCTTGCCGTAGACTCGCGAAGTCGCGAGTGAACGAATTTTCCTAACTAAGTAATTTGCAGAACTAATTCTACTAAGCTCAGATAAACCGACACAGATAAATTCACTAGTTTATAAAATAAGATAAACAATAGAATGTATTATATAAAGTGAGTGAAATACAACTAAGTGGGACTGAGAAATTTATCAAATTATGAATATCAGTTGATTCGCAGTTTCTAGTTTTAACCGACTTCAAAAAAGGAAGTTTTATGTTCGACGCGTATTTTTAACCGACTTAAAAAAAAAAGGAGGTTCTCGTTCGGTTGTATGTATTTTTTTTTTTTTTTATGTTTGTTACCTCATAACTCCGTCATTTGTGAACCAATTTGGAAAAAAAATTTTTTGTCTGGTAGTGTACACTTCCTGTTTTGTCCCATTGTCATCAGATCAGGATTTAATTACTTCTTCGTGTACTTTGAAGTCGGTTTAAGTTTTTCGTAAAACAGTCCAATTATTTTTATTCATGTTTTTATTAACCAATTACTCGGAAACGGCTTATGCAATTTGGATGGTTTTAACTATATTACAGGATCATGTGATCCTATATAAATTTTATCATGATCTGACCCATGGAAATTCAAGTTATATTCAAAATTCGATAGGTTAAAGAGCTTGTTTTTCTCTTTTCAGTTAATATTTGTTTTACGGTCTGGTTTTTTGTTTCTTTTAATAATTTAATTTATTTCAGACTTTTTAGTTTTATACAGACTGCAATACCTTATAACATTCAAGTTATATTCCAAATTCTATAGATTAAAAACCTTGTTTTTCTCTTTTCAGTTAATATTTGTTTTAGGTACGCAGTCGGGTTTTTTGTTTCTTTTAATAATTTAATTTATTTCAGACTTTTTAGTTTTATGCATGATTTATATGTATTAGTAAGTAAATGAGCGGTAAGGTAAAGTAACGCTAACAACCATCGCAACTCTGTGAGTTACGTACGGTAACCGCTCAGAGTCCTATACCTACTGTCCTTGCATTAAACATGGTTTTTTGCAATTTACGTCAAAATGGTAGCACAAAAGTATTACAATATATACATATATGGAATAGGCTGTTCACCAGCTTTCATTTGATACCCATATTGTTATAATAACGAAATTTTTGTTTTTAATACCCCCTCTCTTTTCTTATCCATAGACGCCATATAAAAATAATATACCCTATGACACTCCCACAGTTCAGACGAATCTAACGACACCTCATATGCTTAAATCCATCAAGCCGTTTAGGCTGCAGAGCGTGCCAAAGAAATATACATACATACATACATACATACATACACTCGAAAAACATAACCCTCCTTCCGGGTCAGTCGGGTAAAAATAAATTAAATTTAATAAAAAAAAACCGCCTGCAAAGTACACTGAAAAGTATGAAATAACTCTAATCTTAGGCTGTTTTGAAGTCAGAGCACGACGTGTTCCATAAAATATTTTCCATGGAACACTTCGTGCTCTTTCGCCGACTTCAAAACAGTGTCAGATATATAGTTATCCTCCTTTTTTTGAAGTCGGTTAAAATAGTATAAACTCTGCTCATCAAAGACTGCCTAACTAATCAAATAAATAAAAAAACATTGAAATTCCTTTATCCTTTATTCAAATAAGGGCCAAGGAGGGCACTAATGAAGGTCAACGCTACTGAAGTTACCAGTCGTCGAAGTTAAAGTAAGTACCTAATCTCGACAGCATATAAAATATCTTGTTAAATCTAAAAGTACTCCCAAGTCTGCTGTTAGAAGCTTTAGCATAAATATTTATAAGCTTAATCACCTGAAAATAGAAACACCCCTGAATTATGATAATTAATTAAGTACATTGCCTTCTCGAATAATAAGGAGTTGCCCAAAGACTATTTATATTTTTGGCAATTATTAGGTACCTATTACTGTTACCCTTTTTGCATTAATATACCTAAATTAAGATAACGGTAATTGCAACCTTTCCGTTTCATAATAACCTTATTTTGAAAACAGAATACAATTTAAAATTCCTGTTGGTAAGGTTCCTGTCACGGTACAGGGGCTCTACCGCGTAACTTTGGTGGTAATCGTAACGAACACCATTAATGAATTTCATTCAATCAGGGCCCACGAATGGTCATCGTCGCGTCATACCGCGTGGGCGTCATTGGATGAAATAATTAATGGTGTTCGTTAGTTAGTTAATAAGTTACGCGGTAGAGCCCCAGGTTGTGGGTTCGATTTCCACTCAGGACATTTATGTGCATGAACATGCGGGTTATTTTTCCGACTCGGTTGGCTCATGTCATTATCATGGTTTAAGGATTGTGGAATACTGGCAACACAATAACAGGGTATACGTATTGCATTTTGGATCAGCTTTGTTCACAAGCGCACACGTTTAATTGAAGTGATAATTTAATTGCAACAATAAACCTATCGGGCTCATGAGGACTTTCTTGCGTCGTATCTTCTCCTCATACGGAACTTTTCCGAAGCGATAGTATAACGTTGTTTTATCGTATTTGTATCGCTTGGCTGCCTCTGATCATGACATAATCTATCTATGAAACTAGAAACCATTACAATACAACACAAAATATACATGAATTCAACATAACACAATCCAATAGCGTCTATGTATCCGCTTACAGACGGACCGTGTTGTTTTCACCTAAGTGGTACAAAAAACAAAAACAAAACAACTCAACACACAAATCAAAGCAAACAACGTTTCATTTGTCAACCAATCTGTATTCTAGGGGTAGTGCACATAATTTCTAGTTTAAAAAATGTGTACGACCATCAGAACGGGCGGCCGGTGAACGCAATAAACGAAATTTATTACAGCGGTCCCAGGTATTTTTATACGATCACAGAAGATTTGTCGCCACCCAGTGATTTCCCCTGGGTACTCTGTGTTTAGTGATATTGTGTATGCGCCCTTATTTTCAATCGCCCGATTGGCAGCCGGCTGTTTTATTTCCAATCTAGACGGCTCGTGATTTGAGAGCTTTTTTCGCAGGTTTATTTATGTTAATTATATTATTTTTCGTAAGTTAGGTACTTGGAAATCTTGAAAGTGATTTTTTGCCAATAAAGATGATTCTTTTCTTTGTTGTACAAGTTATTATGTTATTTAAAAAAGCGTTTTATCTAGGCCATTTAATTAAATTGTACTTAAAAGCGATTACTTCAAAAGAAAATAGGCCACGTGGTTTTTAGTAAAGAATCCAAAACGAGAAGTACCAAATGCATAAATACGACAAAATTAAATAGTATATTCCCCAATAGATTTACCCAGAAAGGCCCATTGAATTGGGAATATGTAGGCATTGATGGCAAGACCGCTATTGCACGCCGTAAGCCTTATTCAAGGAGACGCCCTCGTAGACAAAACTCATGCAGATTTCAATACAATTTGCTTTGAGACGATACGAATATAGATCTACTATTGAAACTGTGGAGCTAGGTACATTTTAGAGGAAAAATACAGTACTAATGAAATTATTTAATTAGTTTTCGGCCGCCAATTATTTTCTAGGAATAAAAATAATCAAATAGTAATAATTACTTTACAAAGGCTTTATTTCAAAAATCCTTGTGTTAATACAGAACATATTCTGTGTATCAAATTTTATCAAAATCCGTTCAGGCGTTTTTGCATTACCAGACGACCAAACCTGGTGCAGCCGAACCGCCGAACAGGAAGACAGTAGGCATGGCATAAATCACAAGTAGCAGGTGATAAAGAATATGATTCTGTTTTCATATGTCACATCTGTTACCGTCCATGACATAGCCTGTTACATGTTATAAAGAATATTTAAGTATATAAATAAAATGTAATATTAATTTATCGGGTCTATTCGCGCACAGATTGATAAATTAATATTACAATGAATTTAGTTCGCGAAAGCTTAAAAAGTACTATAAATAAAATGTATGCGACTGAAGGACTTTGTATCCATGGTCATGAACAAATTTAAAAAAAAAAAACTTTATCATTGATTAGCTTTTAAGAGTATTCAAAAATAAACCTTTAATCAAGTGACATAAAGTGTTAACTTCTTTAACATGTTATGTAGCAGGATAGAAAAATATTTTTTTGCTACGAAAGTATATATAATTTGCATCAGTGATAATTTGACACTTGCGTGCGATGCTCGCACATGATTTTGTGAAAAATACCGTCGATCAGCATCGATGACGTAGGTTACAAATCATTGCAAATCATATATCGCAAGTGAAATCATGCTATAAAAAATAATAATATCATCAAATGAGAATTCCTTTAAAGTAGCAATAATTTCCATGCCTAGAAGACAGCGCTATGAGCTAAAAAGAGAATGCGACGCTTAGTTGTACTGCTTTCTCTTTTTGACGTATAGCGATGTCGCCCTCTGTCCGATGGTTCACCAAGCCACACAAGGTTCGGTCGTCTAATATTATTATACAACGACACACAGTACACGACCACAGTTTTACCATAGGTATGGTAATACTGTGCCTTAACAAACACCATCCTCACAAAAAATTCACGTTTATAATATTAGTAGGATAGGATTGAAACCAGTGAAAGTTTCGATATCATACGGCTCTAATTTTTATTAATACAACTTGCAATATTTATGTGTATTTTTTGTGTTTCAGTTTTTTTTACCAAGTTCATATATTAAGTATAAACGAGGCTTGCGTACGTCCCTCAATCTCACGTGAATCGCGACAATACCCAATCGGACCTCGGTAAATCTGAACAGAACCGGTCTGAACCGGATCATATAACCCTTGATCAGCACTATCGTCCGACCGTATCGGTATCCGTTTATTTTGGTGCCCCAACCCTCCAATTCTGCTTATTTACAAAATGTAACCTAGATTTAGATATTTGATATTGGAACGTGAAATCACAAAAATGAATTTCTGTATAAATATAAAAACCGGCCAAGTGCGAGTCAAACTCGCACATGAAGGGTTCCGGAATGACGTTTCTCGGATGGGCCATTTAAAAAAAATATAATTTTTAGTATTTGTTGTTATAGCGGCAATAGAAACAGGGTCGGCAAAGCGCGAGTAATACTACTGTCTAAGTTTTTTTCACGCATTTTTTGAAGTTCTTGAATCACTAGTAAATAGTCACTGTTATAAATTAAAATTGTATTTTGAATAATAAGAAGGTTGTCGATAAATAAGTCATAATTTTAAACAGCTCACACCTAAGTAATTGTGAAACAAGCACAGTCAAACAATCTCACAAATGGACTGCGGACTGAGAATAAATAGCCCCTCAATGCGGACGGATAATTTTATTACTACGGTTGAATCACTAGATTCAGAGCATCTACGTTTTATATTTTAGTTAATTATTCTTTTATATGCCCTGAACTTCCTTCAGGTGCCAGCTGAATATCACCATTCGTAGACGGGGCGAAACATAATTTTTTTATTTCAGTTTTTATTTTGTCTATTCTGTATTTTATTTTTAATTTCACGTTGTTTTCAATCTTATACCACGTTTCTTGCTTTTTTATTTAATTTAATTTGTGCTGTTTATAAATATTACGTAGGAGAACAAAAACGACGGACATAGCTCGTAGAGTTACTAAGCTGAAGTGGCAATGGGCAGGCCACATGGCTGAGAAGAGCCGATATCCGATGGGGAAGAAGTTCCCAGAAGAAAACCAGTTGGATCGACGACCTGGTCGTCGCTGGGCGCCGCTGGATGCAAGCGGCCCAAAACCGTTCGAAGTGGAAATCAATGGGGGAGGTCTATGTTCAGCAGTGGACATCCATGGGCTGATATGATGATGATGGTGATACATCTTTCTATCCTTTCTTTTTTTTCTAATTACCCACTTATTATCCAGCTAAATAGCTATAGACACCTAATAGAAACCAGAAAACTGATATACCTACCATACAGTAGCGATGGGCGATTGTTACTAAAAACAATCGAGTTATTTGATTGTGCAATTTATTCGAATCATTCCAATAACAATCGACATCTTTCGATTGTTCATAATACGCTTCGTGCGGCACCGCGCGTGGCCTGTGCCGTGCGCTGGCTGTCCGTCCGCCGAATGAATGAATCTATTCGCCTCTGCGCTCATCCGTCGATTGTGCATACTATTGCAGCCTGCGTTGCGTGCGTCAATTTTCATTCGAAAGGTCGATTGTTTATTAATTAGAACGAATGAATCGACAATCGAATGTACAGTTGTACAAATTGTCGATTCTCTCAATTACTTTTTTTGGAACAATCGCCCATCGCTACCATACAGCATAAACATTTTTTTTTCTCTATCTAACAAATAACATAAGAAAAGGATGTAAGAAATTAAGTCCTGTCAAATTAGTCCAATGCTTGTTTTCAACGTACATTTTTCGCCATCTATCGCGGCTACGCCTAAATACCCTTAAAATAAGACGGCAAAGATTAATTTGATAGTTTTAAAATATACTCTATCCTTTTTCAATAATGTTCGTATGAAACAGAATCGGCACCAGTGAACTATAATTCAATGTATGTAGATACATATGCCTACCGGGCCTGGACTAAAGCGCATGCTCAAAATGATCCGGATAAATCCAAATTGAGAAAAGCATACAATTCTGCTTCTTGGTCCAGCAAAAAGCAATTTGCTAGAGCGAAGTTCCAGCACATCGGCAGGATTGGCGATCGGCTTGCAGGTTTCCCTTCTGGAAGTCGAGCATTCTGGTCGCTCGCCAAGGCTGTCGAAGGTAACTTCTGTCGGTCATCGCTTCCTCCGCTGCACACAACGGATGACTCTCTGGCCCACACTGCAAAAGAGAAAGCCGATTTACTGGCAGCCCTCTTTGCAGCTAACTCGACACTTGACGACGGGGGAGCCACACCGCCTAGCATCCTGCGTTGTGGCAGCTCAATGCCGGAAATCCGGTTTTCGCAAATCGCGGTCCGACGAGCTCTGTTCTCCCTTGACGTCCGAAAGTCGAGTGGGCCAGACGGTATCCCCGCCATTGTGCTTAGGACGTGTGCTCCAGAGTTGTCTCCAGTGTTGACGCGCCTATTCAGACTCTCCTATACCGCCGGACGTGTTCCTTCTTCGTGGAAGACTGCCCTTGTCCATCCGATTCCCAAAAAAGGGGACCGAACAGATCCGTCCAATTACAGGCCAATAGCGATAACCTCCCTTCTCTCTAAGGTGATGGAGCGGATCATCAATACTCAGCTCCTCAGGTATCTAGAGGAGCACCAGTTGATTAGCGACCGCCAGTACGGCTTTCGTCACGGTCGTTCCGCTGGTGATCTTCTTGTTTACCTGACGCACCGATGGGCTGAAGCCATAGAGAGTAAAGGCGAGGCATTGGCAGTTAGCCTCGATATCGCTAAGGCCTTTGATCGGGTCTGGCACAGGGCACTTCTATCGAAGCTGCCGTCGTACGGAATTCCCGAGGGTTTGTGCACTTGGGTGTCTGATTTTCTTGCTGATCGGAGCATCAAAGTCGCCGTTGACGGATGCTGCTCCGATATCAAGAATATCAATGCTGGCGTACCGCAAGGCTGTGTGCTATCACCCACACTGTTCATCCTGCATATCAATGATATGTTGAAAATTGCCAACATTCACTGCTATGCGGATGACAGCACTGGGGATGCCCAATATTCCGGCCGTGCTAACATCCCTCGGTCCACGGTGGAGGAAAGTCGAATACGACTTGTGTCTGAAGTCGAGACTTCGTTGGAGCGGGTCTCGGAATGGGGGAGACTTAATTTAGTCCATTTTAACCCCTCGAAGACACAAGTCTGCGCGTTCTCCGCGAAAAAAACCCCATTCGTAGTAGCACCAAAATTCGAAGACACTCCTCTCAACATCGCACAGAGTATCGGGATCCTTGGTGTCGATATTGCGAGTGATGTCCAGTTCCGAGGTCATTTGGAGAGCAAAGCCAAACTGGCTTCAAAAAAGTTGGGTGTGCTGAATAAGGCTAAGTGGTACTTCACGACACTCCAGCGGCTACAGCTTTATAAAGCCCAAGTAAGACCGCATATGGAGTACTGCTCGCACCTCTGGGCAGGCGCACCCGCTTATCAGCTTGATCCACTTGCCTCGGTGCAAAGGCGGGCCATTCGTATCGTTGACGATCCCATACTCACTGGCGGTTTAGAACCGCTCAGCCTTCGGAGAGATATAGGCTCGCTCTGTGTGTTCTACCGTCTGTATAATGGGGAGTGTTCGCAAGAACTTTTTGACCTGGTGCCATCATCACATTTCTACCATCGCACCGCTCGCCGGCGATGTGGAGTTCATCCTCACATCCTCGAGCCGCCTCGATCGTCCACACAACGTTTTAGTCGGACGTTCTTATTGCGGACCATTAGGATGTGGAATGAGCTCCCCGTTACGGTTTTCCCTCAGCGCTACGATATGGGGTTCTTCAAAAAAGGCGTAAAAAGAGCTCTACAAGGTCGGCAACACATTGGCAATCCCCCTGGTATTGCAAATGTCCATAGGCGGCGGTGACCACTTACCATCAGGTGGCCCGTCTGCCTGCTTGTCAACCTATTGACATAAAAAAAAAAAAAAAAAAAAAAAAAAAAATTTTATCTAGCTGTTTTATTTTCCTCATTAACAATGATTATAATAAGAAAGACTAAAACATTTCAGTGGCCATCTTTCAGAAAAGGGGGTAACATGAGTCCTTCCGTACCCAACAGGATGTTCCGGTCGGATGCGATAATTCCAGCCTCTTTGTGAAAACGTGCGGTAAACAGACCGACAAAACGATGGCTTAAACGTATGTGCATGATTATAAACGATGAAGATTTGGGAAGTGGTCTTGGACTTCAGCGGTACTTTAGAGGAGTGGCCATTTTTATCAGGATATTTGAGATTTTGGACATAGAAATAAATATACATTGAAAGAACGTCGCCATACTACACGAATATATAAAACAGGCCAACTTTTATACGCTCCCTCTGCGTTATTTTGCTTGTCATAGTGACGGTCATAATGATAGAAATTGTTGAAATATTTTAATTAAAATCGGGAGAAATTTAAATAAAAGATTTTGGATATGAAATTAGGTGACCATGGAATCATGTCGTTACTATAAACGACAATACGACATTAAATAAAACCACGTATAAATATGAACAAATTAATGCGATAATCATTAGAGAGTTTATTTACTATAGACAATAAACGAGTCAGGCTTCAACGCCTTATTTCTTCTTCTTATTTTTAAGTTTGGCAACCAAGCCCAAATTAGGGCTCATTTCTGCCAGTGTCGAGTATAATATAGTTTCCAGTCACAATAAATCACTTCACATTATATAGTCCTCAGTCAGTCACCGTCCATAAAAATCATGTTTTACTACAATGGTGGTCATTGTACTAAAACTCTTCACGGACTTTTTGAGACAACTTGAAAATTCACGATACACATAATTCATTTCATTTCACTTCACTGGTGCACATTGATGTTCTTTATTGGGTAAAATACCACCAAAAATACACAATAAAACTAAAAATACACAAATTTATGAAAATAAAAATGAAAATGCTACGTCACTCTGCAAGTTCCCGCCAAAAAGTCCCTTCTTCTTCTTATTTTTAATTTTGGCAACCAAGCCCAAATTAGGGCTCATTTCTGCCAGTGTCGAGTTATAATATAGTTTCCTGTCACAATAAATCACTTCACATTATAGTCCTCAGTCACTCACCGTCCATAAAAACTGTTTTACTACAATGGTGGTCATTGTACTAAAACTCTTCACGGACTTTTTGAGACAACTTGAAAATTCACGATACACATAATTCATTTCATTTCACTTCACTGGTGCACATTGATGTTCTTTATTGGGTAAAATACCACCAAAAATACACAATAAAACTAAAAATACACAAATTTATGAAAATAAAAACGCAACTTCACTCTGCAAGTTCCCGCGAAAAAGTAAACGCCTTATTTATTGAATTTTAAAATTGCAAATGGCCACAATCGGGGTATTGGCCAAAACCGGCGCTCCTGCTACATAGAATTAAAAAGTAAAAACTGCTCGTCCCGTAAAACTGTAACAATACCAGGAACCGGTCGCAAACGCGTTTTATCGACCATAAAACCATCTAAAATGTCTTCTTAACTGAATTTAAACATACAAAGGAGGAAAATAAATAATTGTATTACTTTTAAATCTCACGGAGCACCGAGTTGGCAACAAAACTAATTAAAAACGCAAGCCAAAACAAAAAAGTACAGCAAGCTTAAACAACCAAGATAAATTACTGAGTTTCCCTTTTTAAGAGACATATTTTTTCAACAACAACGTTTGCGTCGTAAAGTTGAGACTTTTTCATTTATATTCTGTTTATTGTAGTTTAATGTGTGACTGTGTCTAGACATCAGATATTCGGCTCGTACTAGGCGGACAGATCGCGTAAGAGATTTTAGTATAATAGGTATAGCATAGAAATAAATATACCTAGAAAGAACGTCGCCATACTACACTAATATACAAAACAGGCCAACTTTTATAGGCTGCTGCGCGTAACAGCTACGTCGAAAAGGCCAGGGAATTTAATATACCTCTGTTCATTTGCTTTGTGGACTTTTGAAAAGCATTTGACACAGTGATATGGGAACGGCTCTGGGAAATTCTTATGGAAAAGGGCGTACCCCAGCATCTTACGTTCCTCATTCGGCATTTATATGAAGATGGTGTAGCGGCGGTTCGTGTCGATGACTTCCTCTCAGATAACTTTAAAACGGAGGCTGGAGTTCGACAAGGGTGTATTTTGTGAGGGTGACTTGTTGTCCAGGGTCAGATTGAAGGCAAGCGATCTCGTCGCCGACGCACTCGTTGGACTGATCTTATCAAGACGATAACCCAATCTACCATGGTACAGTGTACTCGCAGTGCTACGAACTGCCAAAAATGGAGAAGCATTGCAAAAGCAGTAACCCTAGTTAAGGAGAACATTGGCGATGAAGACACTCCATGTACACCATCTTTTGCAACTAGGACCACTCTGACAAGAGTGCCGACTGAGAAGAGCTATAGCAAGTGACGCGAAAGATGCTGGACATGTTGGTTATGATTTGAATTCAATAAACTTATGGAACCAAAAAGTAGTATCAATTCTTTGAGTACCATTTATTATGAGCTGAAACTCTTTAAAGAGTGAATACCTGATGTAATCTGATAATCTTCACCCCATTAGGATAGATATACCCTTTCCTTTACACGTCGTAGGATTAGTAGCGGCTTTGGTCTGAAAAGAACCGAGTATTTACCTAAACATATAGACGAATTAACGAGCTAGACCTTACAAATACTAGCTTGCAAAATCCTTTTGCCAAAATACGTTTTGACCAAGAAAATAAAGCTGCATAATATTCTCACAAATTAGTAGAAGTAGGTGATAAATATAATTGTAATCCCAAGTCGCGTGCAACTAGCGTTTAGTTTCATACAATGCAAGTTTCGTGCAGACCACGAATTCGTGCATTACACTAGAGTCGTGTTCTGAGGCCATTACGACGGGAATACGAATGTAAACTGTAATATAAAATCGAGATCTAGTTAACACCTCTTAGAGATATGAACGTTGTAATATGGTCTTTATATTTATTTTATTATTAATGCAACGTGATTTTGATTGCTGTGTTGTGAAGAACCCCGAGAATTATTCGTGTTGATTTAGTCGGATAGGTTTTTTATGAAGTAATTTAGTGAATTTATGAACGAGTTAAAAGTTACATCGTAGCATAAAACTATGTTTTTTCTTATAAAAAGTTTCAAATACGCCCTTCTTTGTTATGCGTTTATTCGTATGCAAAATTTCAAGTATCAGCATATGGAAATAGCTTTCAGTCTGCTGAAGATAAACAGAAACTTCTAAAAGATACCAAACGGAATTCCATATGAATGCATAATTTTCTCATTCCCTCCGTATTTGGTCATTATAAAAACCGTTAATTTCACAGTTGGTCGCTTTTACTAAGCATTCTAGAGCTTTGGATGTGGCCGTGGTCCGAATTTTTGAAGGAAGGAATTTTGCTGAATGTGTACGAAATCAGTTTGTGTTTTGGAAAACTAAAGTACACACCTACCTTCGTAGTATGCTGGGTGGAGATTTCGAGATGGCATGTTTTCGAAACCTATGTTGGATTAGTCATGCTGAATAACTTTTACTATGGGACCAACACTGAACTCTCAAATTTTTATTTTTTACTTTTCATACATTATTATCGAGAAAAGTTGATATTACTATGTAAGAAAAGTAAAAAATAATTTTGAGAATTCACTTTTGGTCCGATGGTAAAAGTTGTTCAGCATGACTAACCCAACATAGGTTTCGAATATATGCCATCTCGAAATCTCCACCTGTTTATGGAAAATATGTTTTCCGTTTCCGTCTGAAAATCAGATCTAATTTTACAACGCGTGAATAATATTTAAATTAAAATAATATTAAGTAAAGGCTTGAAGCTAATCTGCCATATTTGCAAGATTTCCTGCCCCTTTTAAAGTGCTTTTGTCATTTTTATATAATGGCCAAATCAAGATAAAAATACAGTCAACTTTTAAGATGTCATTAACTATATCAACCAAATATGACGGATGTGATATAAATATGTTAACACGATAACTACATAATTATACATACCTACTTACTGTTTTTTTTATTTTGTTAGATCTACATCCAAATTTCATATAAATATTCCTATTATCCTATATCATACTACAAACTTGTGTAGGCAATAAAACTTTTCTATAGCATTGAAAACCCTGTAATACGGCTAAATAAAACATCATAGCCAAAGAATAAAGTCATATCTACCTATGTTACTTTGAAAGGTCGGATTTTAAATAGAAAAAAGTTGAGCTCGACATTTCACCGCCATTTTTTCCCGCAAACAGGCAAAAAGTTCTTTGCAGCCTCGTTTAATGAGGACCAACGTGAATGTATGAAGAGTAAATAGTATGGCCACATCAAGTTTGGTCTAAGGAAATTAAAATGATTTTCGATGATTACAGGTCGGTTAACGAAAGCTGGCACGTTCACAGTACTCATAAATTTGCAATCAGTCAAGTCTAATGGACGAATGCAAAAATAGACCACTCTATATTTATGAGCAGTAGCAAAAGCAAAACAATAACTGTCTCCTTCATACTCATAAGCTTGACTTTGCGCGAGAGAGACGGTGTAAATGTGTTGAAACGTGCCAGCTTTAGTTAACCGACCTGTACAATATGTTAAAATGCAAAATCTAACTGGCTAATAATTTATTTTAACTGCTTTGAAATTATAAGATATATAAGGAAAGCAAAATCAAAAAGTAATTTATTCAGTTTAGGCCCTCGTAAGTCAAAGTCAAAGCCATTTATTCAATTTAGGCCCTAGGAGGGCTCCTATGAAGGTCAAAGCCAGTTTGTAAGTCAGCCTTCAACGTAGAAGAACAGGCAAGAAACTCAGCAAGGTTACATTTTTAATTTTTTTAACAATCTTACTATATATTGGCTATTTTTTCCAAAACATTAGTAGGTATACATACTTTTTATTTTACAAGGCACTTATTTTATTATTATTTATTACTTTTTATTTTATTACTATTACTTATTTTTTAAGGCACTGATGAACAAAGGCAATGATTAAGTTGGCACAGACAGTTGACTTTACCACCGGTTCAGAAAAGCAAGGAAAAGGAACACCAAGTATAAGCTATAATAGATAAAGTGAAAGAAAAAGTAGACGTCGTATCATTTAAGTTGTAAACAATAGTATAGAGCGGAGAAAGCTACACCGGTAAGGGCTCATAAACACAGAAGAAGACTTTTTAATTTAGTTCTAGTGTTTCTCTTTAAATAGGCAAGTGAATTATTGAAATACAATCGATTTTAACGTAATAATAAGTAATAACAATTATAACTTTGTAAAAATATAAGATTGAGGCACAGATTACAGAATAAGGCAGATGGAGCGCGCGGAACACGGGAGTCATGCCAAAAAAGCAAATACAAATTGAAAACACGTACCTAGTATTCGCTTTTGAATGTGTATTTGCTTTGTTTAACAAACTTTATGTAACAAAAAACACTCCTTTATTAAGAAACTGTGGTTAAACAATGCAAATACAAACTGGAAAACAAATACCAGGTATCAGATTTTCAATTTGTATTTGCTTTTTTGGCTTCACTTTCGTGTTCCGCGCGCTCCATCTGAATCTGTGGATTGAGGTATATTTTTTGTCATAACTTTGACAAACAGACAGACGCGGTCCCCTGCTAGCAGGGTACAATCATCTTTGACCATTTGCAATGCCAGAGGAATCTCCAAAGTACTGATCTCATAAGGCGTCGATTCCACAGAGAGAGCTCTAGAGTTTCGAGTTCAGAGTTCTGAGTTCCGCGTTCACTGTAATCTAGGCGGCGCCTTTGACCACTGCACATTCTCTTGAACGCGAGTTCTGTCGGAGTTCCATTTTCTAAAGCTGGCAGTTGAGGTGACAAGTCTGAGCTATCACTGTCTAATTTACTGAGTGACACAAGGCAGAATTCAACAAGAACTCTGTGTGGAATCGGCGCCTAAAACGTCATAAATTTAAGAAATTAAAGGTTTCAGAAAATTAAAAGGAAGACTATTAAGTTACGCTAAGTCTATGGCTTATGTGCCGAGAAAATGGGCACTTTGTCCAAGCAAAGCCTTACCGGTCGCGGTTTTTACACTGCCATTACATAACTGACTAATTAGAAAGTAAGATTTATACAAACGAACGTGCTATTGTAATATTTTTAATGTTGTGGAATATTGTGGTTAATTATTTTGAGAGATAATAATAAAAAAAAAAGTTAGAATGGTAGGTATACCCAAACCCAAAAGGGATAACGATTAAGCCAGTATCATTGAAAAAGTAAACTAAGCATGCCAGTTTGAGTCTAGTCCTAAGCTGCGTAAGCTAGCGCTTATCCCAGTTGAAATTAAGTGTTTATTTGTGATTAGAAAAAAGTCCATTAAAAATACATTAGGGACATAAATGGTTTGAAACTCACGCGTAGCCTCAATATATTCGATTAACGAATAAATGAATACTGTGACAACCCTACCCGTTGTAATAAAATAGAGGAAAAATGATTTCATTAGAATGGCGGGTCCATTCACCAAACAGCTTTTAAACCAAGAATCGACAAACTCTGATATTGTGATACTAATTCCAACAAAATATAACAAATTATACAAAGCAATGCCCTTCAAGGGGCAGCTAAAAAGCAACTTTTGTTATTTGGCAACAAATTAGCGTATATTTGTCCAATTACAATACAAATATGTAACGGTGGCCCTGCTAGAAAAGGTCACACGTACTTGATTTTAGCATTGTACTAAGTATAAGAAGCTAGGTTACAAATTCATCTCGAATTTCAATCAAGTGAATGACAAGGAAATGTAAATGAGCGACACGGCTCGACACTGTACGACAACAAAAACAATAATATTTTTGCCTCGCCTAGTTTCTGAGGCGTGAAACTCGCGGGAAATCAACACCTCGTCGGTTACTATGGGTTGGATGCGGCGAGTTACTACATGGATGTTAGTTATTTGGATATGGTTGATTTCTTATCCGGTTGAGTTCTCAGCGCCTACCGTATAGTCCACGTAAGCGTGTAAAAGACATCTGAGATCTACATCTACCCAGATTCTTCGGGACCGTGGCGCCCACTGTATAGTTAACGTAAGGGTGTAAATGACATCTGAGATCTACATCTACCCAGATTCTACGGGAACGTGGCGCCCACCGTATAGTCCACGTAAGGGTGTAAAAGACATCTGAGATCTACATCTACCCAGATTCTTCGGGAACGTGGCGCCCACCGTATAGTCCACGTAAGGGTGTAAAAGACATCTGAGATCTACATCTACCCAGATTCTTCGGGAACGTGGCGCCCACCGTATAGTCCACGTAAGGGTGTAAAAGACATCTGAGATCTACATCTACCCAGATTCTTCGGGAACGTGGCGATGCATGACGTATAACTAAATACCTACGCATCATTATAATTATATTCAAGTTAGACTATACAGTAGGCATGGCATAAATCACAAGTAGCAGGTGATAAAGAATATGATTCTGTTTTCATATGTCACATCTGTTACCGTCCATGACATAACCTGTTACATGTTATAAAGAATATTTAAGAATATAAATAAAATGTATGCGACTGAAGGACTTTGTATCCATGGTCATGAACAAATTTAAAAAAAAAAAAACTTTATCATTGATTAGCTTTTAAGAGTATTCAAAAATAAACCTTAAATCAAGTGACATAAAGTGTTAACTTCTTTAACATGTTATGTAGCAGGATAGAAAAATATTTTTTTGCTACGAAAGTATATATAATTTGCATCAGTGATAATTTGACACTTGCGTGCGATACTCGATAACATGATTTTGTGAAAAATACCGTCGATCAGCATCGATGACGTAGGTTACAAATCATTGCAAATCATATATCGCAAGTGAAATCATGCTATAAAAAATAATAATATCATCAAATGAGAATTCCTTTAAAGTAGCAATAATTTCCATGCCTACTATACAGTACGTAGGAAGTCACCAACCGGCAGACAGGTACTAGTCTATACTAATATTATAAAGAGGAAATATTTGATAAATATATGATGATAGAATAAAATAAGGGTAGGGGTTGGGAGGGCAGGGTAAGGTAGGGTGGGGCAGGGCAGGGTAGGGCAGGGCAAGGTAGGGTAGGGTATCACCGCAGGGTAGGGTAACACCACGCGAACGAAGTCGCGCCGGGCAGCTAGTGGAATATAAAAAGTATTTTTTACCTACGCGTGAGTTATGGTTATCATAACTCACGCGTAGGATGACAAGATTAAGTTAGGTACCCCGTCGTCAATTTTCTCTTTGAGCCAAAAATTATCCCAGGAAAAGACAAAATAATGACGATGTGTGTATTTGTTTCATAAAGATATGAAAGCGCTCACTTCATTTATTACATCTTAGGCACCCCCGACGAGAAGTCTTTTCACGAATTACGTACGGATCCCGATACCTGCCACGTATTTAATGCTGATTGCTTCTCCCAAATAGGGATTAGGTACGTAATTTACCCGTTACCAGATTAAACCGGTATCAACTGGTGTTATAGAGTTTTTCGAACACCCGACTTCTAACGAGCCGAGTTCCGAATTAGATAGCTGTGTCTGTATGTTTTCTTAGGACGTTTATTAGATTTACCGAGTTTGGTAAGGGAAAATACTTCTTTTCTTAACGCTTTTCAAATGAAGCTAAAATATACATTCCAAACTGGAAAGACAAACTTGAAGAAATATATCATAACATATTTTTTTAAGATCATTGATCTTCTGTGGTTTCTCACCATACATTTAATGATCTATAGATATCTCCCAGTTCCTCTGCCAGATGCCAGTTCGACTGTTGGAAAGCATGGAGATTTTCCAGTACCTACATTGTCATCACTTGAATAAGGGTACCTATGCTGCTGATAGGCAAGGTTCCCAGCTGGCTGGCAGCGTTTCCCTTTATATGTTAAATCTAATGCGTTGACTGAAAAGGCTCCCTGCCAGCTGGTCTCTCGAGGCCTGTATATTCCTGCTTAAGGAATCCGCGAGCTTTAGACTCCACACAGTACACATAGTCTTGACCTCAAAAGGCATAAACCAAGTTTGATCCAACATTACTGATTGCGTATTTTTTGTTTTTCTGCAGTGATCGCAGCTTCACCTTCAACTTAGCGGCTGGTATGGATAGAGCAAGTGTATGAACACATACGTGGTTCCTCACACAATTTTGCTGAATATAGGCCTCATAACAGTATATTATTTACGGTATATGTGTCAGAGAATTATCTACGGGAGCGAGCTATTCTCAGAATCTTTCTACTTGACAGGGTCCGAAATGAGGATATTCACAGGAGAACGAAAACAACGGACATAGCTCGTAGAGTAAGTAAGCTGAAGTGGCAATGGGCAGGCCAGATCACTCGAAAAGGCGATAACCGATGGGGAGGAAAGGTTTTCGAGTGGCGACCACGTACTGGAAAGTGCCGAGCGGGACCTGGTCAGAGTCGCTAGGCGCCGCTGGTTGCAAGTGGCCCAAAAATTTTCAATGTGGAATACAATTTCAGCAGTGGACATCCTCAGGCTAGTATGATGATGATATGTGTCAGGATATCCGCGATAGTATTTATGTTATCTTACTTATTGGACCATCGTACTCGGCTAACACTTAGCTAATAAGACTTAGAACACATTTCCTTCAACAAACGTTATAAAAAGCTTTGGCTGCAAATACTCATATTTTATCCGTTCAAGTAAATAAAACGTCACTTTAATATAGCAGACAACGTTGCCAAGTTAATAAGGCCGGTGCGATTTATGCCGTCGTAATAGTGTTGCGGTTGCCGCCGATGTATGAATAAGTTAGGAGGTGAGTGACGGGGTATGCTATTTATTTCAAGAAAATAGTCTATTGTTTCGAACTGTGCGGGCTAAAAGGAGTTTTCTTCCGCGGACGCTCGAACTGTGGAATGAGCTCCCCGCCGTGGTTTTCCCAATGGAGTACAGCATGGGGTTCTTCAAAAAGGGTGTGTAGAGATTTCTGCAGGATCAGCAACGCGCGAGTGTGCAAGCGCCCATGGGCTGTGCTAACCGCTTACCATTAGGCGGGCCGTATTTTTTTTTTTTTTTTTTTTACTGTGTATAGGCCTGTGTTTGACCACAATCTCACTATGGTAAGTGATGATGTGGTCGAAGGTGGTAAGCACACAAAGCCTAGAAGGAACTGGCTCTCAAGTGCAGCTGACGGAACACACGGATAGGTGCTTGGCGACAGATTTTCAACTTGAGGGTGGTAGCCAGCCAGACGGGTACTACAAAGTACCCTACCACCGTGCTATGGTTTCCTCACGATGTTTTCCTTCACCGAAAGCTCAAGCTCATTGTAGGATTCGAACCCGGGACCTTCGTCTCGGTATCCGACGTCACTACCACTGAGCTATCATCGCCTTAAAAATGCTTGTTAGTACAATATACTAATAGCGTATCGGCCTTGGCTTTTTTGCGAAGACATCATACAATTTCTGTAACTTGTTCCCGGCTGATTTCGACAACACTTTGAAGCACCAAGACACGTTGTATGAAAATATGACATAGGTACATAAATTACAACCTCGCGGTCCAGATATTTCTATAGAAACTTTGGCTCGCGGTTAAAAAAATAACAATGACATAAATTGTTATAATAGGACGCTCGTCCCTCGCGAACACCAACGGTTTAGTAACCAAAAGAAAATGGCAGACTTCCCAGTTCCCCTACGAACACATAATACATTAAAGCTAGCAATAAATTATATATTTCACATCAAGGTACCTACAGGTCGGTTAACTAAAGCTGGCACGTTTCAACACATTTACACCGTCTCTCTCGCGCAAAGTCAAGCTTATGAGTATGAAGGAGACAGTTATTGTTTTGCTTTTGCTACTGCTCATAAATATAGAGTGGTCTATTTTTGCATTCGTCCATTAGACTTGACTGATTGCAAATTTATGAGTACTGTGAACGTGCCAGCTTTCGTTAACCGACCTTGTACCACGCTATTCACTCTCCATCAGAACCTTCTAATGCGCAGTCAGTTCTTCATGGGAATTTTAAAGCAATTTTTCCCTTCACGGTGCACCGAGTTTCCTTTATGTTTATGGTAATTTATTAAAAAGGTTTTTCTGTAAAGCGTGTGATGATAAAATGACGGGTAATTGAATTTATGGGCAGAGAAATAACATTATGCATATTACGTACCGGCAACATTTTGAAATAGCTTTTGTGTTTGTAAGTGGTCGACACTAGTCACCCAAAACTTGAAGAATAAAGTTATATAATATCTATACTTTAATAAGTCCATTTTATTTGAGGTAGTTAATAAGATCTCGAGATGAATATACAGAGAGGTATTGCGTTTAATCGCTCAAAGAGCAGCTCGACTGAGGAAGTACCTAACAGAATATCGCAGCTCAATAATTTTGTGAGGTGTTCCCGTCGCCAGAGCTCATTGGGGAGGGGCAAAGGGTCGGTAACGCGTGAGTGATGCCTCGGGTATTGCAAGCGTCCATATGGCTACCGTATTCGCTTATCATCAGGCGGGCCGTATGCTCGTTTACCGACTGATATGTGATGTAATAGGTATATGAAGCCTAGAAGGCAACCGACTCTCAAGAGCAGAAATACAGCAGATTTTCAACAGTGAGGATGGTAGCCAGCCGGGTACCACAAAGGACCCTACCACCATGCTATGGTTCTTCCTGATATCTTTCACCGAAAGCTCAAGCTCATCGTAGAATTTGAACCCATGATCTACGCTGAAGTAATAGACGTCACCACTTAGGCATGTATTATAGAGATCAAAATCAAGTATAAAGAATAATCGTGTTAGTTAATCAAAAATAAATCTAATATCATTGGTGCTGGCTCCAAATTCAAATGTTTTAACGTTTTACACTACACTCACAATTTCAGAATTAACAAATTCAACATACTAATAAAAGTATCAAGAATCCCATTGACAAAATATAATCGCTCAGAAATTATTTCAAACAGGCCACGGGAACGAAGCGGACTTCGATCTTTATGGGACATCCCTTAGGTACTCAACAACCAGGCAACGTGATCTCTTAAATTGTTCATCCCTATCCCTCTGGTGTATTTTTTCTTAAGTGTCGTAGGGGTGAGAAAGATCAAGTTGTGTTGGTCACGGTATATATAACAATTGGCCTGTCCCCTTATCTAAAAGAATCATTTTTCACGTCAGTGCAACCGTGGGGCGGAATTTGTCACAACTGCTTCAAGGCTTTTATGGGCCGAAGCGGTTACCTTTTCCTACTTGTGAGATAAAGATTTATGTATTTTGTAGTTTTGAGTTATGGTATTTTAAAAAGGGAATAGCTGTAGTTATATTGCTTTGTTGTAGCTAATAAAGAAAATTAGACTCTAATTTGGAAATGATTATAGATAGATAACTTTATTGTACAACAAAAAACAAAAACAAAAGTACTTAAAATTAATTACTGTACAATGGGCGGTCTTATCGCTAAGAAGCGATCTCTGCCAGACAACCTTTGGATGGAGAGGAATCAATATACTAAAAAAGACGGTGGTGTCATTTTATGAAAAAGAAATAAAAAAGTTATATCAATAAGTAAAATAAGTATAAATTATAATACTTCTTAAACCACTAAGGTAGCAAACAAGCATACGGCCCGCCCCCGCCTGATGGTAAGCCATACCCACGGAAAAGAGATATTTCTTTTCTCTGTGGCCATACCGTACCGTAGCCTATGGACGCTTGCAACACCAGGGTATTGATTGGTACATAACCTACGTAAGCTACTCTAGAGATTTCAAGATCACTGCATAACGTATGCTTAACTTGTGTGCGAGTAAGTGCAGAATATGGAGGCAGAAGAAAGAACACAGAAAGTACGAACGCAACGCAAGTGATAATTTTATTGTACACAAAATTATAAAATAAAAGAGCTATAAATCGACTCGCTCTCTCGCTCAATTGAGCGATATTGTACATTTGAGCCGCAACTAATTAAGCGTTTGAGCCAACAATCGCACGAGCGGTCTGCCTGTGCCGATAGCGGCGCGGCTTAACTCCTCAAGTGAGGCAGGCGGCGCTTTTCATTCCGTTTACATTGATATAGAATAATCTAGATCAAGAATGTATTCTTGTCTTGACCCAGAAAACATACCATATTTTTTTTTTCTGTGAGATGCCAATAAATAAGTCCTGAAGGAAGCGCTCTAAAAATCAGAGGTCATCCTCTCCTGTACTAGTAGAATACCAAAACTATGAAATGTTACAATTTTGACACCACTGAAAGCTCATTGGCACACAATTGTAATAGCAGACTTGGCCCCTTGATGGTTGAACATATAAGAGCAGTGGATTTGGTAATAGATTGAAACAAGTTTGATAAAAGAAATCAATATTAGGTATAGCTAGTATCTACTGCAGAAGTTTGCTTTACGACGGTTTTTTGTTGCCACACGTTTATCAATGGTGAATCTAGTATTTTCTATATCAATGTTCCCGCCTATAAGAACCGGAAACTATGTGTTTAAAACCGGACAATGTAGCCGGTAACTTGTTAAAATCGGATTATAGAAATAGTACAGCATATTGGCTTGGGATTTTTTAATAGTTTTCTACATGATGATTTTTTGGTTTCGTGGGAAAATTTGTAAAGAAATACTATGTTGGTAATGTCACACTACACAGCATTTACTATTTGGACCAACCAGGGCCGGCTTAAGCCATTCCGAGGCCCTTGAGCCACAAGAATTTGGGAACCCGTTGGGAAGTAAAAATTGAATAACAAAAAAAAAAGTAGGTTCAAAGTGTCTCCAAAAAGTTCGTGTGATTATTACACACGGTGCTGCTCGCTAGTTCTCTTTTCTTGTCTTGACACGTGTCTAGATATCGGCCTCTCGGGGCCCCCGTGAGAGTAGGGCCCTGAGCACTGACCCCGTGTGCCCTTATAGTAAAGACGAAACTAGAACCAACTCTGAAATAGTGAAAATATTTTCTAATTTTTCTTATTAGAATAAAACATTGCTCGATCAAAAGGTTTTTTTGCAATTTTCATGCATGATAAACTCAATATCCAACGATATCTATACGAAATATCCCCATTAAAAACACCTCAATTGGTAAAAAAAAGCCTTTACAGCACTTTACAGCGTTACAGCTCGGTTATTCGTAACTCGATACAAAACCCGGCGGATTAATCTCAGTTAACCATTTCAGCTGTGAAATTAAGATAGCATTGATTACTACATAAGTTGAATGGAAACTCGGAAACTGTCTGAATCAACAGATCAAACGAACATTATAATTATTCGTTTATTACAACTTTAACCCAATTATGAGACGGTTGCGATGTTTTTGGGTCTGTTATTTAGGCACCCCAATGTACAAATTGGATCATTATGGATATTAGGGCTACGTCATTATTTTGACGACAACTTTGCTTGACTTGATTTTATGGAGTCTTTATAAATTCTGAAAGTATTACCGATCGTATTTGTTTTATTTGATGTTCATAATCTATACAAATAGATAACATTTAAGACTGTTTGTACATTTGTTATAATCGGATGAATATATAGGGTGACTGGTAATTAGTAAACGATACTTAGACACATGATTGTACTCATGATAACAAACAACTTTCCCAAAGAAACATTTTTTTTAAATTTATTTAGCACATGAGCCCATAATATTTAGTACCTAAGAAGAATAATAATACACCATCAGCTTTTATTTAATTTAGTTATTTATCCCTATTTTTTGTTTTTGGGAAAGTTGTTTGTTATCATGTGTCTAAGTATCGTTTACTAATTACCAGTCACCTATATACGAATGCATACGTCACAAACAGAAAAACAGATAATCATTAATTTTTAAATACAGGTACAAAATTGTACCACTACAGAATTGTAAATAGAACCATTATATAAACCTCCGTACGTAAATAAGTAATCGCAGACATATGTATAAGCACATCGGCCAAATCCATTTGTGATGGATACCAAGAGATTACGAATCCGAATTTAATTTGGATTGGATTCTCTATAATAATCTCGTACTGCGACATACGTTCGATGTGGTTAAGAAGTTTTTTTTTTTTTTTACTGTTCATTGGCCTGTGTTTGACCACAATCTCACCATGGTAAGTATGAGGTGGAAAGCACACAAAGCCTAGAAGGAACTGGCTCTCTAGTGCAGCAGTCGGAAAACACCGACTTTTTTAACTTAAGGGTGGTAGACAGCCAGATGGGTACTACAAAGTACTCTACCACCGTGCTATGGTTTCCTCACGATGTTTTCCTTCACCGAAAGCTCAAGCTCAATGTAGGATTTGAACCTGGGACCTTCATCACTACCAAAGAGCTATCATCGCCTTAAAGTACAGGTCGGTTAACTAAAGCTGGCACGTTTCAACACATTTACACCGTCTCTCTCGCGCAAAGTCAAGCTTATGAGTATGAAGGAGACAGTTATTGTTTTGCTTTTGCTACTGCTCATAAATATAGAGTGGTCTATTTTTGCATTCGTCCATTAGACTTGACTGATTGCAAATTTATGAGTACTGTGAACGTGCCAGCTTTCGTTAACCGACCTGTAACAGCGAACGCACTTTATTTGGTATCTTTAGTAGGGGTCCAATTCTATAGGGGGGCCAATAGATTTGTGTTCCAATAAACAATCAGACGTGTCAAAATTGACAGATTTGACAGTTTTGGTAGTCTTGTAATTCCATCGAAATCTTTATATATAAAATTGTACTGTACCGTGTGTATGTCACTGAATTTTTTTGTATACGTTTGGGTGGCGCCCTGGATGGTTTAGATTCACAAATCAGCCCGACAGATGGCGCTGCAGTCGATTATATAGGTGTTTAGGCAGATGGCTGCCGGGATGATATGTAAATGTAAACCATCTAGGGCGCCACCCAAACGCATACAAATAAAATAACTTTTTAACAAAAATATAAACCGCCTTCAAAGTACACTAAAAAGTAAGAAATAACTCTTATCTGACACTGTTTTGAAGTGAGCGAAATCGCATGACGTGTTCTGTAGAAAATATTTCGCTGACTGCTGAATTTATATGGGACCATTTCGGAATAAACCCCTTTCGAACAAAAAAAGAATTTTGAAAATCCGTCTATATATGACGGAGTTATGCCCGAACATACATAAAAAAAAAAAAAAAAAAAAAAAAAATATAAACATCCGAATTGAAAACCTCCTCCTTTTTTGAAGTCGGTTAAAAAACATTCAAATCGGTCCAGCCGTTTAGGAGGAAAATCTCAATTAATAGGAATATCTTCTAAAAATCGTTAAAAAAAATATTTTAAATTAAAAGTTAGCCATCCACAAGAACTATGTGTATACTATTGAAAAGGTAAATTTTGATGTATGTAATCAGCATTAAAGGTTTACGGGGATCAAAGCTGGACCAATCATCAATAAAATATTTATTTGTAAGCGAAACATCAAATCAGGGGCACACCCTAACATATGGTGATTTCCCTTGAGTGAGGGGAGAGATAGAAAATTTGATTTCACTTTTTATGTCTCCCGGTTTTGATTTAGACAATAAACAAGTAAATTGTTCATGACACCATTGATGTATTTAGTGTGAATGTTTTATTGCAAAATTCATCTGTAGGATGGGTCTTATAAGGTATTTTTAGGGTTTCGTAGCCAAACGGCTATAACTACAGGTGTACGGAACCCTCGGTGCGCGAGTCTGACTCGCACTTGGCCGGTTTTTATTAGAATCTGTAGTGCCGCAGAAGGATGGCAGGCACAGCACATGGTAATTTATTTGTGATATCCTAACCATCCATATCCATACTATCCATAGTAATATCCATACTTCTTAATCATGACTTTATCCTAACTAATATTATTAATGCGAAAGTGTGTTTGTTTGTTTGTTACGCCTTCACGCCTCAAATACTCAACGGATCATCATGATATTTAGCATGCAGATAGCCTATGGTATGGAGTAGGACATAGGTTTTTTATCCCGGGAACGCGGGTGAAACCGCGGGGGATAATACGGTACTGAAAACACAAACTTTAAAGTTGAAAGGGGACAAGTTTAGTCTTTAATTGCAGTTGGAACAAAAGTTTAATGAACCCGCAATATAAAGGGGTTCGTACATCCGGTCGTGAGACAAATGCTCGCCTGTCGTTGGTTCGATGTAAGGAATGAGAGCCGTTAGATAAGGGAATAGCATGCCGGCACACTCGCCGAGTTCGTAGACTGTATAACTTTTAGAATTGACTGTTAGAATTGCTTAGAAGTACTTGAAACCGAAGATAGATTGTACACGATGGAAATGTTCAGTGCGACATTTTAATGATCGTGGTTGCCTTTGAAATCTATACAGCTTCGCTGCACTGGCTTGACCACAGAAATAGATATAACATGGCTGTGGGATAGACTGACAATGGCTGGACCAATTTGGCAATTTTATTTTCAGATGTGCGTAATATTCTGAAAATTTTCTTTAGGTACGAAATATTTAAAATGTTTCCAGAAAAATTGGAAAATACCAGACAATGTGTTTCAGATCGGCTACCTACATGGTAAATTAAACTTTTGGTTGGTTTCTGTGGAAAAAAAAAACATATTTAATTTAAAGAAAAATAAAACATTTTGGAATAAAAAGCTAAAAACACTAGTGAAATCAAAGTGTTGTGTGCTAAAATTCCCTAATATTAGGCCATGCTAAGAAGTCATATTTCACAATAGGGTGTCTCTCCTTGCCGCACTATATTTACAATCTCTTTTTGACACATGAATGTATATGGGCTGTCAAAAGTGACCTATTTTCCCAATAGGTCACTTTTAACGGCCCTATTTTATTTATTTATACCTTCTAAATGTTTCCAGTCTATGGCAGATTATTCTTAGAAATTACTTCATTTGAAGACATAGGGTGGAGGTTCGTAGGGTTTCATATAAATTCGTACAATTTGTTATTCTGATGACGTCATTAACCTTAAACGTGAGGGAGCGAAATATATAACGTGAGTAGATATATGATAACCGTTTTAATATTTTATTACATGTGTCGGTGTTCCGTCTAATTAGCATTATTATAAGCACGGAGGTATATCTTTTAATGCATACGTCCTTAAGGTTATTAAAATTCGAGTTTAGAATTTCTGTTTATCATCTCTTTATGCTAATAATTTCTTCATATATTTATTATATTCATGTAATTCAGTTTTAGTTGAATATAATTTTTATTTACAACAAATATGTACTAAATACAATCTATATAATGTATGGAAAATTTCCTCAAGTCTGCCGCTGCTTTCGTTTTTTTTTTAAATACCTCTAAGGTGGTAAACAAGCATACGGCTAGTTTCCCAGAAGGCTGGCAGCGTTTCCTCTTTGGATAGCCAAGCTGACGCGTTGGCGGAAAAAGCTCCCCGCCCGCTGGTCTCCGGAGGTCTCGATCAATTTTGATGACAAAGTGCGAGTAAAACGGCGAGCTTAGGACCCTCACGGTCCCATAGTCTGGACCGCAAAAGGCATAAAAATATAATAATGTATTATTATAATAGAAACAACTGAACCGAAGTTTATCTGGCGATTGAAAAGTCGGTCCTAAAACAAATATTATTTAATTAGTTTAAATTTATATTATTCATGGCAGTAGAAGTATTTATAATGTACATAAATAGGTACAATTCATGCCAACACAAATTATCGTGGGTATAAACCCAGTAAAAATTAATTTTAAAATGTATCCTGTGGCATATTATTTTTAAAACCAATGTTGGGTTTTTTATCTCAACGTCCGCAAGTAGTAAGTGGTTTTGCACTGATAAATAATAGTACCGACCATTCACTACATCTAAATGATTAGTGTATCCCTGGTTCCAATCAGTTGGGAAATTGGGCGAGAATCTTTGGGAAAGTTGTTTGTTATCTTGAGTACAATCATGTGTCAAAGTGTCGTTTACTAATTACCAGACACCCTATATATCGCAATTTTCAAGCTATATATATATATAACCCATACAAAAAGTTGCTCAGCCTGACGAACCCAACATCATGCTGAACCAAGTCAATATATAAATATAAGTGTTCAAAACATTGCGGGTTTTTCATAAACGCCAACAGCTATAAATTACATTTAGGACTTCGGTGAGACGATGCCAACTGAAATCTTCGCTTTCTTCTTATTTAATAATTTACTATTTGAACGAGGGACAAACTTAAAATGTAAGTATTTCGCACATAGCACAATTTTAAGGCACAAATATTACTTTAAACTCTTGAATCCCGTCTCTTTAAAAAACATAACTAGTACGAGAGCTAGTCTACTTTTAAGCTGTCTTAACATCCAACCTTCCGAAATTTTTCTTACTAAAATTACTTCAATTAAGGACAACACTGAAACTTATAAAAATCATAATCTTGTTTTATAAAAGTCCTCATCTTGAGAGACTCAGAGTTAACCTCAGTTTAGCCTTAACAGCTTTATTTAGTTGGGAGCCGTCATCGGCGACACCTCGCCCTCTAGCGGGAACCCATTGAATTAGAATATAAATTGAACTCTTTATATAAACATTTATAATTTGCATTTAAGGCGGTGCCATATGAAAATTTTTGATATTTGATATTACATTTGATTTAGTATATTATTTGGCTCACTTTGTAGGAAAGTAGGTGCATTTCGAATGGAATTCAAATATTAATTTTGTTAATCGTATAATCGGTAGGTGTAATTATCCTACGAACTACTCTATGATAAAATAGCTGTCCGCTATGATTTCACTCGCATTCCCGGGATAAAATCTGGCTATCTGCGCGCCTTTCATCGTGATCGATTGAGTAGTTAAGGTGTGAAAGCGAAACAAACACACTCACACTCACATTCGCATTTATAATATCATAGTAAGGTTGCGAAAGAGAGTTTGTTTGTTACCACTCCCGTACTTCCCCAATCCACAGTGGGCATGAGTGGTAGATTATTTACCCATTCACTTTTACCCTCATTTGTGAAAGGAGGCCTGTGCTCAGCAGTAGGACATTATAGGCTGATGATGATGATGTACTGATGAACTGCTTGTTTCAGGTGCCGCTGAATATAGCAAATGAGTATAATTTTATTCCAAAAGATTTTTTATATTACGCATTATTGTTCAATCCTATGTGATTTGTTTAATTTAAATAACTACAAAATTACATATAGAAAAAGACAACTTTATAATATAATACGATACGCAAATAAGATATGCCCCTTAACACACCACCGGTGGCAACACAAACGACGTTCAGCTAATACGTTATAAATATTCATAGTCATAAGTAGCTCCCGACCTATCGAACGTTTACGACATAACCAATGTAACTAGACCTCTCACCATCCTATTACCAACTCGATACTTTTCATACCGATTTTTTTAACGATTGAAAAGACTTTTTATAAAAATAACTGTGTCCCGTAATTTAACTGCATTAAATGGTTGTTTCCGAGATTAGCGTTCAAACATACAAACTCTTCAGCTTTATGATATAGATGAGGGGATAGGAGCAATCGGCAGAGTGAAAAATCTTGGCTGATGAAAAATATAACTAAACAAATCGAATAACTAGATTAAAATACTCATTTGACCTACATTATGTAATGCAATTGAGAAATATTGTTGTTAAAGAGTAAGAAATATCTCCTGGTAACAAGTTTTCTAACTGATCTGATCTATTTTATATTCATAAGAAAAAAGTCACATAATTGTACTCCAAAAAAAAAACGATACCGCAGTTAAAAGTATCGATTCTGCGGCTTCATATGGGATCGATGTAGGGACGAGAGAGCTCTTTATAAATTGGTCTCGTAACACATACCCAGGAAAGGGGATTCCGATACACATTATGCGATATTTCAATACTGTATTTATATTTCCTTTGGGAATGTCGTGGTAAATCCATGCGGGGTTATACTTTGATATTGTTTTTGAGAGATTTTATATTTATACTTTATACTTATTACGATTCTGAGTTAACGATGTACATCGATTTTGTGAGTATTGAGCGATAGCATATCTAACGTTTTTACATGCTAAAATATTTTGATGGGTGTGTTTGAATCATTTGTCGATATTTTTTTAAGTTATGAGTTTTATTAACAATATTTACAACATATATATGTACAAAATATTATATTTGTATAGAAATTTTCCTCGAGTCTGGCGCTGCTTAACCTTTTTGTTCATTATATTTTTACATAGTATATTATTTATTTATTTAGTTATAGTAGGTAACAATTCTACTCTTGATTCGCGACAGCAGTCTTCCGTAATACGAATATACAAAGAGACTATATAAATGACAAGATATATATATTATAGATATCGTCTTATGGCCGATTTCTATAATTTACGGACCGTTATCGTTTAAAATTAAGACTTTTATCTTTACTAATAATGAAGCAAAGACCTCAAAGCTTTGCCTAGTAGTCCCTCCCATATGGAAGTAGCTATCACAGGTAAAGTTAGCTTTCGAAATTATTTATATGCCCAGTTTGCCTACCATTGGTAAAAAAAACGATTCGATTTTGTATATAGGAACCAGGCATTATACAATCTATAAGGAAGTCAAACAAAAAGGTCTATATAATATTGTCATAAAAATACTTGACATAAATTGATAATTAGTACTATTATTATTCATATTTTATATTAATAATATAACTAATCAAGTGTTTATTTTAGCTAAACAATGCTCACCGTAAAGAAAATCCTCGCCATAACCTATCACATGAGCGATATACTACAATATCGCTTAGCCCTAAACGTTTCACTGCAGGGTAAAGGCCTCTTTCTTCCTTCCACGCACTTTGAGCCCTTTATGTCCTGCCCATTGTTATATCTAACTCATTATCTCATTTCCATGGATATAAAGAGCCATTTATATGACATGTAGCAGTTGTGAACAGTTCATACCCACTTCAAGAGAGGTAGGGCATATCGTTTTTTACTTTACAGAATACCGCAACCAAATAACTTGGTGTTGTGTTCCTGCGCGTGAGTAAGGTCTCCTGAGCTTGTCGGGGAGGGGGGAATGGTCGATAACGCGTGATTGGTGCCACTGGTGTTGCAAACTGAAAAACTAGGTTAAAGACTTTTCTAAAAGCTTTTAATACATTTTTGCCGAGGAGACATGTAACTTTTGTATGAAAAGCAGTATTTTTTTTGCGATTTCAAAGTTAGTCCTATAGTAAAAGTTGATCGTATACATGAGTACTTTACGTGGTTTCATTTAATGTCGCATTGTCGTATCCAATCCGTATATAATGTTATATTTATGTAAGCGGGTACCGTAGCGTCCTACGCAGTGCAATTCTGTTATTTAACCGCGTGAACGACGTCATTCGACGACGGTATCTTGTCTATGCATTCATAGTTATTATCAATAACTATCCATGGCAACGTCAGCTGGCTTACTATGACTTTTTAACCGACTTCAAAAAAAGGAGGAGGTTCTCAATTCGGTTGTAATTTTTTTTTTTTTTTTATGTTTGTTTCCTCATAACTCCTTCATTTATTAACCGATTTGGAAAATTCTTTTTTTGTCTGGAAGGGTACACTTCCCGTTTGGTCCCATTGTCATCAGATCAGGATTTGATTACTTCTTAGTGTACTTTGAAGTCGGTATAAGTTTTTTGTAAAACAGTCCAATTATGTATTTGCAACGTTACCTCCAGGGACCCAATTCTCACATCCTTCGAAATAACGTTCGAATCGAACTTACGGTTCGAGTCCTATTCGACTGTAAAATTTCGAGGGGCGGAGTAAATTTGAACGGCCCCAACCAATCGAAGCTCGAGTTGACTGGTTTTCCTTCTAAATATGCCGGCCTCTAAATTGCCGGAATAACGTAACGTGATTTAAACTCGATAAAAGTTCGAATTCGTACTTTTTTCGATCGAGCGATCAATTTCGATTGGGTGAGAATTGGCTCCCTGGTCTAGCCGCGTGAACGAATGACGTCATTCGTTACGCAGTTTCCTGAAAAACGTTTCAGAATACCAAAGGTGACGGGAGGTAGGATTGTTTTTACCGACATAGATATAACATTATATAAAAAAACTTTAACCTAGTTTTTCGGTTTCATTGACCATTACAATTTTTATCTGAAATATCGAGTGGCACACTACGAAAAAGAGAACTTTACTTCCTTTCATCACGATTTGATTATAAATAAGAGAACCAAACACGTTCTAGGGCTATAAAATAAAGGTTACATATAATCCTTTTAAAGAAATGAAATATCAATATTCAATTAATAATATGTCTAACCGCTGAACCTTAGTTTTATTAAACCTTTTTATGTACAATAACGTTTTATTAGTAACATTTTTGATATTGGAAAAAATATCAGTGTTATCTTTTGTAGCAGACTAATGAAAGATTCCAACAGTTTTATGAAATGAAAACAAGTGAAGAATTCTTGTTGTTACAGCTAATATCGTTTCAATATCGAATTTTATTTGCTACGTAAACACCGCGTCTCAGGGCAAGTCCACATGGAGGAGAAGTAATTTAAATATTGTAGATATGAAATTTTGCTGAAAGTTTTTTTTTTTAAAGTACAACTTCATGCGTAGTTTTTTGTTCTTCCTTTAATTTCAGATGATATTTTCGTACGTTAACTCTTTTCAGTATCTGTACGGTATTTAGAGGCGAAGCAATCGCATTTGTTCCGCACAGCTATATTTAAAATAAAATAACAATATTATTATTACAATTGCATTTGGCTATAACGGTTCACAAAATCGTACATAAAAAACGACCTAAATACCTATTTAGAAAGCTGTTCTGGATAAACAATGCACATACACGAGCCAAAATTCAACAAAAATTATCAATACCTAAACACAAAACATCAGGCTTTAGGGGCAGTTTTAGATTCGCTGCAGCAAAAATATGGAATGACTTACCACCACCAGTACGAAAGAACATGTGTCACAATGTTTTAAAACATAAAATCAAGCAGATTCTTATGTCCATACAGCTTGAAGCGGCGAAGTACATGTACCGACAGTAACACAGTTTTTGGCTGCCAATCATTCTCGCATTGCATTGTGTTGATATTTATTTCTTTTTATTTTAAGTTTAGTTTTTTTTTTTTTTATATTTTGCTTATTATTATTATTTTTTTTTTTATTTGTCATCATTTTTATTTTCCTCTTGTTTTTTATGGAAATATTATTGAAATGGGCACGGAGCATGGTATAATTTAGTTTTATATTTCATTTACTTTATTTATATATTGGGGCAAACTGAAAATCAACGCTGGGGTGGACAACAGTGCACCCTAGCATAAAGCTGAGTTTGCTACCATTTGTCAGACATGTTTTTTTTTTTTTGCATCTTTATGTTCTTGTAAGTAATGGGTTTGACAATAAAATTATTCTTATTCTTATTCTTATAATGGCGGTCATTCCAACAGGAGGTATGGACACCATTTGAAGATGGTTTTGTCGATTAATTTTATTACACGCCATTAAAATAGACGCTAGTCCGTGCGCAGACACTCTGTATATAATATATATTACACAAAGTAATCATAGGTATATAAACTTTATTAAAAAATAAATAAATACCCTGGGACATTCCTCACACACGGTCATCTGATCCCAAACTAAGCAGAGCTTGTACTATGGAAGCCAGACAACTGATATAAGTAATACATATAATACTGTTTGTTTGTAAATACATAATTACACCCAGAATCAGGACATACAATCATGTTCATGCACACAAATGATTATTAGAATATTAGAAGAATTATTATTATTATTATAAATGTATGTCCTGTGTGGGAATCGTAGCCACGACCTGCGGCGCGATAGGTGGAGTCGGTTTATAATAATAAATAAATAAATAAAATAAAATGCATTTATTATCAGACAACAGGGTCCATAGATTGTTAGTAAATAGTTAGTTTATGCATGCCCCATTTTTTAAACTATTAACTAGATAAACCTCGGTTATGATATTCCTCCTATAAGTCTGTAGAAAAACGGCTCTAATTTCAAAATAACAGCCATAGTCCCGTCTTCGTGGAAGACTGCCCATGTGCACCCAGTGCCCAAAAAGGGTGACAGATCAGACCCGACGAACTACAGGCCTATCGCCATCACCTCCCTTCTCTCCAAAGTCATGGAGCGAGTGATCAACACGCAGCTATTGAGATACCTGGAGGATCACGATTTGTTGAGCGACCGACAATATGGCTTTCGCCACAGTCGCTCAGCTGGTGACCTCCTTGTGTATCTCACGCACCGTTGGTCACTCGCCATCGAGAGTCAAGGTGAGGCATTGGCAGTAAGCCTAGATGTGGCGAAGGCGTTCGATCGGGTCTGGCACCGGGGTCTTCTAACGAAGTTACCAGCATACGGGCTTCCCGAGGGATTATGCAAATGGGTTGCCAGCTTTCTGTCCAGCAGATGCATAAGAGCCGTCGTTGACGGTAGCTGCTCCGACAGCATGGACATAAATGCCGGCGTCCCGCAAGGCTCTGTACTGTCCCCAACACTGTTCCTACTGCATATCAATGATATGCTGTCTATTGACGGCGTTCATTGTTATGCAGACGACAGTACAGGGGACGCTTATTACACGGGCCGTGCTAATATCCCTCGTTCCGAGGTGGAGGAAAGCCGCGAACGGCTGTTGTCTGAAATCGAGAGTACACTAACTAGTGTCTCCGATTGGGGCAGACTAAACCTAGTCCATTTCAACCCCACTAAGACTCAAGCCTGCGCGTTCACCGCTAAGAAAACCCCATTTGCTGTGGCTCCACAGTTCCAGAACACGTCCCTGAACATCAGCAAAAGCATCGGGATCCTTGGCGTCGACATTTCTAGCGACGTTTTGTTCCGAAGTCACTTAGAAGACAAGGTTAAGCTGGCGTCCAAAAAGCTCGGAGTGCTCAACAGAGCGAGGCAGTACTTCACATCGGGGCAAAGGCTGCAACTTTACAAGTCGCAAGTCCGGCCTCATATGGAGTACTGCTGTCATCTATGGGCGGGGGCACCTGGATACCAGCTTGATCCTTTAGACTCGGTTCAACGACGTGCCATCAGAATTGTCGACGATCCCGAGCTCACAAGCGGTTTAGAGCCCCTCAGTCTGAGGAGAGACTTTGCCTCCTTATGTGTGTTCTACCGCTTGTACAACGGACAGTGTTCTGAAGAATTGTTTAAGATGATGCCCACGGCTACTTTTTACCATCGCAACTCTCGCCATCGACGGGGAGTCCATCCTCACATATTGAAACCTGAATTGTTTCGTACTGTGCGGGCTCAAAGGAGCTTCCTTCCGCGGACGCTCAGACTGTGGAATGAGCTCCCCGCCGTGGTTTTCCCAATGGAGTACAGCATGGGGTTCTTCAAAAGGGGTGTGAAGAGATTTCTGCAGGGTCGGCAACGCGCGCGTGATACCCCTGGTGTTGCAAGCGTCCATAGGCTACGGTAACCGCTTACCATCAGGCGGGCCGTATGCTTGTTTGCCACCTAAGTGGTATAAAAAAAAAAAAAAAAAAAAAAAAAATACCGCTTATCGGGTTTATCTCGAAACGATATATTATTAGAATCGCAAACACCTCCCAGAATACAGGCAAAAACTTGATGTCGATATCCCGATACTGAGGCAGTCATCTCATCAAAGAGGGCGTATAAATGAGATCACTTCCCTCCGAAATTCCCTCCGTATTCCTTCCCTTCATGAAGGCATCAATTCGTTGGTGAAAATTGATGAAATAAAAAATGGTGCGGATATTTTTGGCATGTTGGCTTCTGACTTTTTACCAGTTCACGTAATGTAATATCAGACTTATTTTTATATAATGTAGGTATAATTTTTTACAATCATATCCACCACAATAACTTGGCTTTATGTTTTAAAATAATTGCTTTGTCGGTAATGTTTCTGTAAAATTGTATGTAAGCATGATTGTATGTAAGACTGCAATACCTCATAACATTCAAGTTATATTCCAAATTCTATAGATTAAAAAGCTTGTTTTTCTCTTTTCAGTTAATATTTGTTTTACGCAGTCGGGTTTTTTGGTTTCTTTTAATAATTTAATTTATTTCAGACATTTTAGTTTTATACATTTAGATTTGTATGTATTAGTAAGTAAATGAGCGGTACGGTAAAGTAACGCTAACAACAATTGCAACTCTGTGAGTTACGTACGGTAACCGCTCAGAGTCCTATACCTACTGTCCTTGCATTAAACATGGTTTTTTGCAGTTTACGTCAAAATGATAGCACAAAAGTATTACAATATATACATATATGGAATGCGCTGTTCACAAGCTTTCATTTGATACCCATATTGTTATAATAACGAAATTTTTGTTTTTAATACCCCCCCTCTTTTCTTATCCGTAGACACCATATAAAAAATAATATACCCTATGACACTCCCACAGTTCAGGCGAATCTAACGACACCTCATATGCTTAAATCCATCAAGCCGTTTAGGCTGCAGAGCGTGCCAAAGAAATAGACATACACACATAAATACATACATACATACATACACTCGAAAAACATAACCCTCCTTCCGGGTCAGTCGGGTTAAAATAATAAATAAGAGCCTTGTTTGTAACCTTAGTGGTATAAAACGTAGTTTAAAGCTTTACTAAGTATCTATATACATGTAAAACAATCACTTTAGCATTACATAGTATCACATTGACAAAGCCAATGCCGACGTATAGTTGCAAAAGGCTTCGTTGAAACTTGTTTTGACATATAATAGCTGAAAGTTTGGTAGTTAGCGCGCCTAGATGTTTGCTGTATGGTGTAAGTTATAAGTTTCGCACGATTTCAACATTTTGTGTGAACGAAAACACTGCTAGGAGTTATTTTTATACTACGATGGTAGTTTGCAATACCAGGGGTATCACTCGCGTGTTGTCGACCCTGCAAAAATAACTTAGCACACTGGAAGAACCCTCTCATTTCACAACAATATGAATACTTATCTGGACTTTTTGGCGGGAGCTTGCAGAGTGACGTTGCGTTTTCATTTTTATTTTCATAAATTCGTGTCCTTCAGTATGGCTTGCTAATTTGGGGAAACAGCACTGATGCTAACAAGGCCTTTATAGCCCAAAAAAAATGTGTTCGAGCTTTGTGTGGCGCAAAGTTCTGTGACTCATGTAAGCCATTATTTCCTTCTATGAATCTTTTAACCTTGCCATCGATGTATGTTCTAGAGGCTTGTATTTTTGTCAAGCAAAACAAGGATTTGTTTGTGACGGCTTCAGAATATTTTGTGAGAAATTCTAGAAATTGTAACAGATTGGTTCTGGATAGATTTCCTAGGACAACTCTGTTCCAAAAAAACTGTTATAGTATGTGCATAAGAATTTATAACAACCTACCAAGCCATATTAAAGATTTACCCATACACAAATTCAAGAAAGCATTGCGAGAGTGGCTGGTTGTTAGTGTATTTTATTCGATGGATGAATTCCTTAAAAAAAAGTGGTAATTTTAAATTAAGTTATTTGTTATTTAAATTATATTTATATGTGAAGGGACATAGATAAATACGATTATGTTAATTATTGTTTATTCTGTTGTTTATTATTGTTAGGTACTTTTTAATTTTTTTGTTTTTAATTGGATATTTTGATTATTATATTTAAATGTAATTATTTTTAATGTGATGTACTTTTGCACGCCCCCCGTGGCAGAATGTGTTATTTCGATGTTATATAATATTAAGGCTAACGTCTGTATACCATGTTCTTGCAAATAAAGAATCTGAATCTGAATCTGAATCTGTATTTTGGGTTTTATTGCATATTATCGGGGGTATTTTGTCCAATAAAGATCAATTTATGTGTATCGTGACTTTTCAAGCTGTCTCAAAAAGTCCGTGAAAAGTTTTAGTAAAATATGACATGGAAATTATAATATAACTCGACACTGGCAGAAATGTCCTAATTTGGATTTGGTGGCCAAACTTAACACTAAGAAGAATACTTACCAAATTAATTAGATTCATACGAAGTAGAATTGAAATCCTGTAGCTTAAATAACATAATTTTTTAGATACTTATTCTCCTAAAACTTGGGCTCAATATACATACGATCCCACCTGGGCCGTGGTCCGTAGATATAATGGGCACCCCACACTTACACACTGGCCTTGTTGTAATGACCAAAGTTTCCAGTGCTGCCAACTTAATATATACAAAATTACCTTAACAGCTTCCCCACAACGTGGTTTAATGGCATACTTGGATAAAAGCCTCCATCGATTCTGAATTAGCCTTAATAACAATTTATGGGGTTTTGTGTAGAAAATATTAAGGCTACCGGAATTACAAAATTTATTCATGTTTTTCTATCGTGCTATTTTAAAAGGCCTTTGCCAAATATTTTATATTTATCCCCTTATTGTATATCGCGTTTTAACTAAATCAGTGTAATAGTGTCCTCCGTCTCACTCTTTCGATCACCAAATGTCACGTGTCAGATAAAGACTTCAGAATTTTAGCTAATCAACGTTTATTCAACGTTATATTCGAAAAAAAAAGTAAAATATAACTTTTGTTGAAAAAAAAAACTGCTTCCGGTGGTGCCAGTTTGGTGGAAATGAAATGAAATATTTCATGTATTACATACATGAAATATCCTAACTAAGACGATCTTAACGAAGAATCACCAATAACCAACTGCGCCAAACGGCCCGTATTAATCATCATCTTTGAATATATTCCATTATCCATTCATTAATCAATAAGAGAAAAGCAAGACAAATATAAAAATGCTATTAAACTTGGTCTAAAATAGTATTTAAATACACAAATAGTTGTTGTGACAATGCGTGGATTATATAAATTACCGACCTCATAGTAATAAATATATCACAAAATCCGGAAACAAACGCAAATGATGAAAGGTAATTTCATACTCGATCAGTTAACCTTCCAGGACAAAAACCATAAGCCACAGAGCCTTACCTCAAAGTAATAGGCTCGTATCCACATCCAATTTGTCAAAGCCTATCTGTTTATTATGTACACAAATCGCAATATCGCGTACAAAATAAATATTATTTTAGTCAACATACATTTTCGTCGATCATTGTACCCCGTTCGGTAGATCTTGTGTCATATTTTCCTGTATGAAATGTTTATTATATTGAAAAGAAAAAAAAGAGGAAAATGATGATTTTCAGTAAAAGTCATTTATTCAATAGATACTTATTCGACCATCCCCATTTTTACACCGTACCACAAGACGCCGGGAAAATTTTCACCCGTACGTTATGTTGACATACCGAAATACGGACACAGCGTTTTGCATCCTCATTTATAATAATGCGGACAGCTAGGGTGTGGAACTTGCTTCCGGCGTCTATATTTCTGACTCTTACAATCTAGGGACTCTCAAGGCCAGATGGAATAGGTTTCTTCTGGGTACACGTGATCCATCTTAGGTCTTCGTCCTTTACGGGTGGGTCAATGACCAAACGCAAGCCGATTTAATAAAAAAAAGGCCAAAAGACCTAAATCAATAGTAATATATGCGATTTCTGAGAGCAGTTACCTACAACGCGGGGACAATACCAATATTACCAACAAATATGTTAAAATAGTTTATACATTTGCTGTACGATATTCAACCTTAAATGGATCCCAAATTTCGCGAGTGTACTAATATACTGGGTGTAACGGAAAGGCTTAAAAGGGTTGAATTACAGTAATCCACTTTTTTGGTAATAGGCGCACAGATCGCGGAAGAGAAATTTTAATATTAGAAGGGACGCAATATGATAATTATTCTCATTGACCGGTGACATGTTGGTTATGATTTTAATTCAATTCTCCGGCACCGATGATGATAGTACATTGAAGCAGAGTATCCAACTTGCACTAATTATTACTAGGCGCTCATATAAAGTGCTTTGCGTGGTGCGAGACAACGATGATGCCGAGTGACTGGATGAGAATGAATTAAATCTTCTAGCATTAAGTGGTTCTATGCTAACTGCTGAGGAACATGATGCTTGTCCACTCCTCACCATTGAAGACAGCCAAGTAAAACCATGGTAATTCTAAGTAATAAATTTTTTGTTAACTATCTTTACTTGTGTTTGAGGCCGGTTTAAAAATACACGTGATTTTGGTAGGGGGGGAGAGGTAACTTAAAATCTTACCATATATCACCAGGGGCGGGGGGGGGGAGTATCAAAAAGTGGTCTAAAAACCTCACTTGATTAATGGACGGCCCCTGATGTAGTCTTCACCCCTTTCATAGGTATATACCGTTTTCATTACACCCAGTATAAGCCAACATATCTTAAGGCAAGTACACACTCGGGCGACGAATGAGCAGGATTGGTACGTCTTGTGGTGTGTTGATATACGGCCTATCTTGGAGATTGTAGATCAGTCTTGTGGATACAGGCTTTATCGGATTATATTGTTGTAGATTGGGCTTGTCATTAGTAAGTCAATGGCAATTAGTCAACTTTATTATGGAATACTAGCTGTGCTCCACGGTTTCCCACATTCCCCGGATTTGCCTACATCGTAATAGTATTTTCGAGAGGTAGAGCATAGCGTTTATTCGCTCAAAGAGTAGCTCGACTGGGGAAGTGCCTCCACCTTACAGAATACTGCAGCCAAATAACTCTATGTTGTGTTCCTGCGCGTGAGTAAGGTTGCCAGAGCTCATTGGGGAGGGGTGACGGGTCGGTAACGTTTGCAAGCATCCATATGGCTATGTTAACCGCTTACCATCATATTCAAAGATCATGTAGCTTTCTACCAGATACGTTGTTGCAGAGATAAAAAAAACTTACAAACTTTTACCTCTTTATAATATTCTTTCTTGTAAAGATAGAGATTGAATATAATTGGAGTGATTATTCTTATGCTTCTTGAAGCGTTAATAAGATTATAGTGCACAAGATACCAATTTGCTTAAAACATCATCATCATCATCAACAACGCCATCATCAGTGTAATGTGTATTCAGTGTGTGTATGTTTTGACGGGCCAGCTGGCGCGGTTGGTTAAGACTCTGGTCAAGAATTCACCTATCGCGCCGCTGGTCGTGGGTTCGATTCCCACACAGGACATGCATTTGTGTGCATGAACATGTCTGTATGTCCTGAGTCTGGGTGTAATTATGTATATTAAGTATGTATTTACAAACAAAATGTAGTATATGTATTATATCAGTTATCTGGTTTCAATAGGACAAGCTCTGCTTAGTTTGGGATCAGATGACCGTGTGTGAGGAATGTCCCAGGATATTTATTTTATTTTATCAGTACATAGCTTTTGTATGAAAAATATGGCGGATTGACTGGTCTTAAAAATCAGCCCTAATTTTAACAAGTCTGGGCCAGTAGACAAGATGTTTATCGACAATCCCATACAATGCTTGATCGCTTACTAATGATGATGAATGTCGACATCCATCTTGTCTAGGGGGGCAGTGATAAAGATAAATTAGAATGTAAATATTATGTAATGAATCGAAGCTTGTTTTAAAAAGAGTAATTGCTGAGTTTATTGCCGGCACTTCTCACGAAATGCAACCTTCCGAACCCGTATTAGATTATCAGAGTCAGACTTTTCATAAGTGCCTGCGGAGGTCTATTTGTATAAATGATTTTGAATAAGAGTGTGATCGGAACCGCGGGCATAGGCTAGTAAAAAATTAATGAACCCAGAAATCCTATACTAAGAAATACGGAAGTAATATCAAATAAGTCTCATACAAATAAAATAACACAAAAAAGAATATACTAAAGCACGCCGTCTCTAAGGAATATAATGGCCTTTCAATAATTTGGTATTTAAACCCCTCGAGAGAAACTAAGTGGAAGTTAGATAAGTGCATTGGGAGTTCATAGAAAATGTCTGTTATGAGAATATGATGGCTAAACTTGTGTATACAGTATTCTGTATTTGGTATGTCTATAAATAAATTATAAAGATTGTGGGTGGTACCTACCTCATTTTCCGAAGATAGATTTTAGTATTAAAATAAGCTTTTGAAATGTTAGAACTTGGGGATCTTAATTTATAATGCTGCCCTCCTATTTCACCCACTTTCGATTTGGGAGCCTATGTCATTCCCCATTGAGTAGTTCTGAGAAAATCACATCGACCCATCGCATCGTTGCTGCGTGATTGAAGGAATAATTTACACACTTTCGCTTAGCTGGTCATAAATAACATAAAAACATTTACAAAGAACTTACAATTAAACATTTAAACCGTGTACAATCTCACCAATTTTTTATATTTTCACCCTTTATCTATATTTATTTAAAAAAAAATATTTTTGGTAATACTTTCATATGCATTTAGTACAGTGGCCGGCAAACAACTTGAGCCATGACCTTGAGTGCGCAGTAGACGATTTTAAGGTGTCGTTGGTGGAAAGAGAGGTGCGCGGGGGCATTCTGTCGGCACGCGTCCACGCTATTGGCCGAGCATGAGTGTACATGCGCGAACTTACCCCCACTACGTCGACTTTGCTCAAGTTGTTTGCCGGCCTCTGTAACAAGCTTTTATTTTGACATTATAATACAAACTTAATATACAATAATTAGGTACTAACCTAATCTAAGGCCATGCTAAGAAGAGGTCAGAGGTCATATTTGTCTCTCCTTGCCGTACTATGTTTGTCTCTTTTTAACACATGTATGTATATAGGCTGTCAAAAGTGACCTTTAAGAAGGCCCTATTATACCAAAGAAGTCGGGTACTTTTATCGACACTATTTCCGTTACACGTTACACGTTGTAGATTTCTGGTAATAATATAATGTGCTTGACGAGCCAGGTAGGTGGGGTGCTACAAAGTAGGTACCTTACTACCTACAAAGTAAGGTATTTTGTACACAATAAAAACAGATGTGAATATTATAACGTTACGGAAGAACCTCAAAAAGAACTTGCTCTCACTATTATAATACTCTTTAATTTTCTAAGCGGATAAAGCAAGATACCATCTTACCTAGCTAAGATGGTATCTTGTTTTATTTGACTTATTATTGTGTCATTTCTTTTTTTTAAAGTTTCTATTCTTTTTTGGTTTTATATATTTTTTTGTTTTGTGCTATTATAAAGTTAAAATGCGTATATGTATACAGAGCGCCTCTTTCGCCAACAAACTGTGTTGTGCAGTTTGGCGAAACTGTATAATTTATAATAGAATTTATAAAAAGTTCAAATAAATTAAAAAAAAAAAAAAAAAAAAAACACAGGAATCAGAATATTTTGAAGTACCCGCCTGCCTGTCTACCTGGCTCCGTCAAGCACCTACCTGGTGTTAGGCAGCTGCACTTGAAGGCCGGTTTCCTTCCAGGATCACTTACTATGTTGAGATTGTGGTCAAATACGTTACGTTCATTGGATAAAGAAAATAAATTTATTTTATTATTCACAAAAACTTTATTGATCACATTCAATTAAACAATGAGATTACAAATGAAAAACATTTCAATCAATGGTATATTAAGACACTTAATAGAACGGCAGACCGGCCAAAAGTTGTTCTTCAAAACCCAGTTGCTTTTGGAAACGCTCGATTTTAAAGTACCCGTTGTCACCCCATATTGTATCCCAGCTGTTAGCAACCAGCCAGTACGATATGCCATCCTCTTCACCAAAGCCTATGATTCTTACACTGTGTCTTCCCTTCATCTTTCCATACTTATGTATATACACACCACTTTTGTAGTCTATAAAATCTTCATAGACATCGAAAGATGCTTGAATTGGTCCATTTGAGATAATATCACTTCTGATGTCGTAATCATTAGGGTCCATGGTATAAATAGAGTCCCCATAATGTTTGTCGCCATCGTAATCTATACTCTCATTTTTACATTTACGGTCGCATTTTACTCTCATATCGCGTAAGGCCATTGCGTCATATGGAAGGCAGTCAAGGGTGACGAAGCCTTCTTGGACCCAGAATTCGAATGCGTCTAAGACACGTCCTCCACCGCAAACATTTTGTTCCAAACAGACGTAATCGGTTTCCGAAAGAGCTGCTTCTACTCCTGTATGGATGCAAGTTCTATCTGACAGGACAGTAGCTGTTCCAAATGCCCAGCATGAACCACATGTGCCTTGGTTGTAAATTGTGCTAATGCTATGACAATAGGGCCAGACGTCTCTGGAATCAAACTCTTCGGGAAGACTATGGTGCGCGGTTCGGTCATGGGTGATCCTCTTTACGTGAGTAATATTTTCTTCTTTGACGCCAAACTGCATTCCTTCAAGGTGGTCGTGGTGTCTGATCTTCCATGTGAAGTTCTGACTGTTGAAGTACTCCACGAATTCTGCCTTTGGTAATGACAGGTATTTCTCATGGACTTCTGCATTTCTTGTGGCGGAGGCCAGAGCAGCCAGGGCTAGGAGTACCGTCTCTTGCAACATTTCTGATGCTGAATGTGCCCAGCTATTGTGTCCTATGCTTTTATACAGCTTGTGGCTATCGCTTTGATCATTAAATGATACGATACCGCGTCGTGATAAAAATCTGTGTTAATTTTTGGTTCAAAATATTGCAGTTCCCCAGTTATCAATGTGGGGTTATACCTGCAATTAATTATACGGAATCCGTTGTTTAATCGATAATATTGCTATTTTTATACAAAAATAAATGTACTAATCAATACTAATTAGTGGTTTTCCTCGTTAGTTAAAACACACTCGCTATCTTAAAAAGTTATAATTTTAGACTTCATTGTTCTACCGGGTTTTAATCCAGATTACCAAATTGTATTTATCGCAATGTGATAATAAAATAAACTGTATAATAAAATACGTTTTTTCGGGGAAATCCATTTTTTTCCCAATTATTTGATTGATACGTAAGGAAGCGCTCGTGGTGTAGCATGATTAGCCGTTCTTAATCGATCGGCAAAGTTAAGCTACGTCTGTCGTGGTCGGTACCTGGATGGGTGACCGCCTAGTGGTATTTCAAATCGAGCGTTTCCGTGATTCGGAAGGCACGTAAAGCCGTTGGTCCCGGTTATCACTTAATTGTCATAGTCGTTAAGCTAGTTGGATGCCTCCTAGGCGGCTTGAAAAATTCCAACAGTAGGCTGACCACTAGCCTACCTCCACCAATCCGCAGGCTGATGATGATGATGATGATGACGTAAGGAAAACTTAAATACATGAATTAAGCTCGACTAAGTAAAAATCAACATTTCACACGTCAGTAAATCGTGCTTAACTTAAATAAACACATTTATAAAGCCATGCTATTGCGGAAAGAAATCTAAGCTTGCCTTTGTTTTATAAATGGAACGCCGGAAAAAACATAACACATTCGTATTCGTATTCATGCAAAAGGCGCAAGGCTTAAGCGTTTGAACGGTAACCTTTTCATGTGACGTACCGCTACGATGTAGACCTGTAGGTGTACGCTACAGCTACGGCTACGAACCAGTGCTCTACGAGACTCTACGGGAATCAGACGCGTTTTCCGTACGCCTTTTCCCGCACGAAACCGCGACTCGTTGCGATGTATAAGTGAAACTTGTTTCTAAAAATATCACGTTTAGAAAATTGTGAATGTGTTGTGAAGTAATAAAACATTATTTAAATGTAATTTCAGTGTTTATATATAATTTTGTAAAGGTCTGCAACCGAATGATTGGAATTCTCTATAGCTAGATTTATTAGTATTGAAAAAACATACCGTGGGAATTCTTTAGTAATATTTTCTGTGGGATATGAATAACGGTTAGCTTGTGATTTATTTGGTATATAGAATAAATAAGGCCTATTATTTCGTGGTATAATTTGAAGCCAAATATCAGTTCTGTAAGACAAAGGAAAAGCGGCTAATTGGCTACATAAACGATGTTTTCATTAACACGAATTCTCTCTTGATAGATTTTCATCCAGGTATTCATAATTTTCGATTCTATTAAAATATATTAGAAACTATAAATTGAAGTATTAATTTTGTAGAACGATAACTTATTTCAAAGAACTTCGTTATTCAATGGAAAATTATTTCAATTAAGAGCAAAACCTTTATGAACCAGGAATTATGAGATACCATAAACAAACTAATTTAAAAATAAGGTTATGTCCGAGTACGACTCGCGTCCTAAGAGGGTTCCGTACTTGTATTTAGTTAACCAATATAAATCATACACTGGATATTATTTGTGATTATTGTATTACTTGTATTATGCCATAAAAAATCCTTCCATGTCAGTGAGTAGAAATGAAAAAATGGGCTTTGAAAGGCCGTTTACTTTTTATTTCGAGATGGTGCTGCTTGTGGGGGCTGTTCTGCTTAAGTTTGCTATTTATTTACTTATTAAATATTTATTCAGTCTACTTTGTAATTTTGCCGCCGCGCCGGGGCACGCAATTGTTTTCAGTGCGATTAGAATGTAAATATTATGTAATTAATCTAAGCTTGTTTTGAAAAGAGTAATTGTTTTGAGAAGAGTAATGGAATGGGCATCAATGTCAATGGTGAATATCTCACACACCTCCGCTTTGCTGACGACATAGTTATAATGGCAGAATCGCTGCAAGACCTGCAGGAAATGCTGTCCGGTCTTAATGCTGCCTCGAGACGCGTTGGGCTAGGGATGAACTTTGGACAAGACTAAGGTCATGTTCAACGAGCACATCGTCCCTGTGCCCGTTTCCGTCGAAGGTGTAGCCATTGAAGTTGTCCAGGAGTACGTCTACCTAGGACAAGTTACAGCTGGGTAGAGACAACTTTGAGAGTGAAATCACCAGAAGAGTGCAGCTTGGCTGGGCAGCATTTGGAAAGCTGCGTCACATCTTCGAGTCACCCTTGCCACAATGCCTGAAGACCAAGGTATTCAATCAGTGCGTCCTGCCGGTCATGACATACGGAGCCGAGACGTGGAACCTGACAGTGAAACTAGCCCACCGACTACACGTCACACAGCGAGCTATGGAAAGGGGTATGCTCGGAATCTCGTTAAGGGACAAAGTCCGGAACGAGATTATCCGACAAAAAACCAAAGTCTCTGACGTAGTGCAGAGGTGTAGCAGACTGAAGTGGCAGTGGGCTGGTCACATCTGTCGCAGAACCGATGATCGGTGGAGTAGACGGGTTCTCGAGTGGAGACCACGACTCGGCAAGCGTAGTGTAGGACGCCCTCCGGCCAGATGGACCGACGACCTGAAAAAAGTGGTTGGTGGTGACTGGATGGCGAAAACGGGAGATCGGGCCATGTGGCGAACCCTGGGGGAGGCTTACGTCCAGCAGTGGACTGCAATAGGCTGAAATGATGATGATGATGATGATGAATTGCTGAGTTTATTGCCGGCTCTTCTCAGCAAATGCACCTTTCCGAACTGGTATTACAGTCAGACTTTTCATAAGTGCCTGCGAAGGTCTATTTGAATGCGATTTTGAATTTTGAATTTTTTGAATTTTGAAGATGGCATATTTTTTTTTTTTATAAAATTACTATTTCTCTCCCGCGGCTTCACCTGCGTTCCATAAAAAGTAGCGTATGTACTTCTCTATACCATAGGCTATCTATTTCATGATGCTCGGTTAAAGTTTGGATGGATTGATGTATGTTTGTTACTCAATCACGCTTCAAAAACTGTACGGATTTGGATGAAATTTGGCACACTGAAAAAAAAGTTCTACAAAACTAGTTATGTATGTTGAAATTTTGTCATCGGTAAACTAACTTTAGTTACATTTAATCTTATCTCTTAGATTTGATCAAATAATTTAGTAATTAACCAAAACTAGTTTTGTTACTGGTGATTTTTAGTTCGCAAGTGCTGTTTAGGTTATTGGTTGTAAAATTTTGTGTTACGGTAATTTTTTTTTTTCAGTGTTGATAATATATATTCTGGATGAACTGCTTTTATCTCGGGAAAGTCATATATCCCTCGGGTGCGCGGGTGAAACCGCGGGGTGCAACTAGTCCTTTATAATGAATTGATAAGTAGATGATTAAATTATAAAACGTGTAATCAACTTTATCAATACTGTTTCATTAAAATAAATGTAATTACCGTAGTAATAATACGCCTAAACGTATTGTATTGAAATACCGTAAGTTTACATTTGAGCCAATAATCGGATTATCTATAGGTATGTAAACCCCTAATCCCGTATTATTTTATTTTGGCAACACAAATGCCGATAGTTTTCAATATCGGATATCATAATGCTTATAAAATATCCATAGCAATAATGCAAACTGTAGAAAACCGTAAAATTTTGTAATATTTAATCCTAACTTAATGTTATAAATGCGAAAGTGAGTTTGTTTGTTTGTTACGCAATCACGCCTCAACTACTGAACGGATCGTCATGAAATTTGGCATGCCGATAGCCTGTGGTATGGAGCAGGACATAGGCTTTTTATCCCGGAAACGTGGGTGAAACCGCGGGGGACAGCTAGTCCTAACTAATATTATAAATGCGAAAGTGAGTTTGTTTGTTTGTTTGTTACGCCTTCACGTCTCAACTACTAAACGGATCATCATGAAATTTGGCATCCAAATAGCCTATGGTGTGGAGAAGGATATAGACATTTTATACCGGGAACGCGGGTGAAACCGCGGGGGAAAGCTAGTATATTATAAATAAAAATAATAACAAATAGTAATATGTAGTGTAAATAGGTATTGTGATTAACACATAAAAGCTAATGTATCCTAGATAGTACAAATTAATACAGTATAAATGTAATGAATATAAATTAGAATAATTTATTTATTGCGCGGACCATTGTCCAAATTGTGAAAATTTAAAAGCATAAAATTTGTATAAAATAATCTAAAAAGAGTACGGACCACGTGTCTGTAGTAGGTAGTTTATACCAATAAAAAAAATATTCACTATTTTATCATTTTTAGGATTCCGTACCCAAAGCGTGCCCAACGGGACCCTGTTAGTATGGCTCCGCTGTCCGTCCGTCCGTCCATCTGTGTATCTCATGAACCGTAATAGGTAGACACCTGAAATATTCATAAAATAATGTATTTCTATTGCCGCTATAACAACAAATAATAAAGTTGAGTTAGTTCATATTGTACGGGATCCTCCATGTGCAAGTCTGACTCGCACTTGGCCGGTTTTTTAAATGTAATAGAATTGCAAGCTAAAATCCAGGTATTAGAAAATATTGGTATATTTACAGGTGAAACTGTAGAACAATACCTAGCTTGTGAATAAAAAAAAGATATCAACGAGTAAATTATTTATCTTACTAATATAAAAAAACTGATGAGTTTTTTGTTTGATTGTTTGTTTGTTTAGATGCGCTAATCAAAGGAACTACGATTTCCGGAGAACCGGATTCGAAATTTCGAATTAATTAATAATGGAATATTAATATTTCTTTTTAACCGACTTCAAAAAGAGGAGGAGGTTCTCATTTCGGTTGTTTTTTTTTTTTTTTTTTTTTTTTTTTTAATATTGTTACCTCATAGCTCCGTCATTTATTAACGGATTTGGAAAATTATTTTTTTGCCTGGAAGGGTACACTTTCCGTTTGGTCCCATTGTCATCAGATCAGGATTTGATTACGTCTTAGTGTACTTTGAAGTCGGTTTAAGTTTTTTGTAAAACAGTCCAATTATCTATGAACAAACTCCTGTAAGGTGTCATATTGACGTTGTTAAACCGGGGAAATGTCTTGGCTATAACTTTTGTATGATAATGATGAAATTGCTTTATTACCATGTCATACAAACGTTTTTACAACTGCATTTTATAAACCATTTGCATTTAATCTAAAATGGTATAAGTGACACTCGTACAACGTTACGTTTTAAAACTTTCTTATTTACAATCAATCAGCCATAAAGGTTAAGATGTTATTTTGTTAGTTGGAACACGTGTGCCAGTGCACAAGGATGAGAGTCGAGAGTAAGATGTAAGGGAGCCGAGAGTGTACTGATCAATATCATTACACTCTCGGCTCCCTTGCGGCTCACGCTTAAGATCGCCTCGTGTGTAATGACCAACTATGCACACATGTATAATAATGTACTATTAAATTTATTTCTTTCTTTCTATAAAGACTGACATCATTAACTTGTATAATGGTAACATAATATTACACCGCGCGAGTGTTATAAAAATAAATGAAACGCCAAGAAACAAATGCAGGCAGCGCAAAATTAATGAACCGTTAAATGAATGCGCGTTTACCGGTGTTATGTGAAAAATGTACTGTTTCGAGTGACATTTTGTGAATAGTTTGTGAGTACGGGATGAGGATCGAAAGGACTTGCTTCTGGTCGATGCTGCAGGCTTTGGCTTTGTTACCCACGATGGCTTTGAAAGGTAAGAAATGATTGATTTACTTTGGAGAAAACGGTGTAACTTAGACAATTGCATTGCAATTGCAGAGCCATGCTGAACAACTTTTACTACGGGACCACCACAGAATTCTGTTTTTTTTTTACTTTTCATACATTATGATCGAGCCAGGTTGAAATTTACTATGGAATGTAAAAATTTTTTTTTTGAGAATTCGCTATTGGTCCCATAGTAAAAGTTGTTCAGCATGATTAACCCAACATAGGTTTCGAAAATATGCCATCTCGAAATCTACACCGAGTATAACTTAACAACACGTGAACCTAGTACTAGTTGTCTAAGTATCACCGTTTTCTCTACCAACATTTTAATAAATAAAAATATCCTGGGACATTCCTCACACACGGTCATCTGATCCCAAACTAAGCAGAGCTTGTACTATGGAAACCAGATAACTGATAAAATACATATGTTTGTAAAAACATACTTAATATACATAATTACACCCAGACTCAGGACATGCAGACATGTTCATGCACAGAAATGCATGTCCTGTGTGGGATGGGAATCGAACTCACGACCTGCGGCGATAGGTGAAATCTTAAGCAGGGTCCGAAGGTCGTTATGAATAAATTAATAAAAAAAATGGATGATATTATTATGAAGGTACATACAACTAACATTATTAATGCAAACGTGTATTTATTGGTGATCTTCTTTTACGCAGCAACGAATCGACGTGATTATTTGCATAGAAATAAGTTATGGTGCTCGTGGTGTAGTATGATTAGCCTTCTTAATACCATGGCTCGCATGACATCAATTGTTATAATAGGACGGACGCGCATCCCCCGCGAGAACCAACGGGTCGATCGGCAAAGTTAGCTATAGGTTTTTGTAAAAGGCATTTTATTTTGAAATTTTGAGTTTCATATGCATTTTCTATATCTCTCAAGATTTGTCACTACCCTTTCATTGATAGATTTGGTGACAATATTGAATGATAAGCTGCAATCGCATTGTTTGTGCTCTTTTCCGTTGAGGAATTTCATAATTTCTTCAATGGTCGGATCATAATAAATTTTATATAGGACCAACGTGGAATAGACAAATCGGACGGCTGAACACATAATATAAATATCATGGAGATACGTTATTGATTTTTGCTTTTGCTTCAGATTTCCCGAGGCGATAAAGCATCCTGCCTCGATCTAGGGGTTATTTTACATACTAAAAATATATACATCCTTTTTTTAATAAGTTAAAAATATCCATTGAAAATTCCAAATTACCCTTTTTAGGGTTCCGTAGCCAAATGGCAAAAAACGGAACCCTTATAGATTCGTCATGTCTGTCTGTCTGTCTGTCTGTCTGTCTGTCTGTCTGTCCGTGTATGTCACAGCCATTTATTTCCGAAACTATAAGAACTATAATGTTGAAACTTGGTAAGTAGATGTATTCTGTGAACCGCATTAAGATTTTTACACAAAAATAGAAAAAAAACAATAAATTTTGGGGGTTCCCCATACTTAGAACTGAAACTCAAATTTTTTTTTTTCATCAAACCCATAAGTGTGGGGTGTCTATGGATAGGTCTTCAAAAATGATATTGAGGTTTCTAATATCATTTTTTTCTAAACTGAATAGTTTGCGCGAGAGACACTTCCAAAGTGGTAAAATGTGTGTCCCCCCCCCTGTAACTTCTAAAATAAGAAAATGATAAATCTATAAAAAATATATGATGTACATTACGGTGCAAACTTCCTCTGAAAATTGGTTTGAACGAGATCTAGTAAGTAGTTTTTTTTTAATAGGTCATAAATTGAAATTAATATCAAATACTCAGGTCTATACTACCATTAACTTATATACCTACAGGTTTGTACGGAACCCTCGGTGCGCGAGTCTGACTCGCACTTGGCCGGTTTTTCTATTAATTTAGGATTAATCTAAAATAAACTTTAAGACAGGTTACTTAAGAATGTATTACAACTAAATTGGTTTGAAAGGTCTAGAAGTCTTATAAAATTTTATAAATAACATTTAATTTCATAAAACAAATTACCCTTTGAGATTAAGGGTTCATTTAAATTCAATGTTATAGCGCGCAAAAATTTTATTTGAAAATATTATTCTTCCAACACAATTAGAATTAATTAAAATGGCGCTGAGCTAATAATGAACTAATAATATTATTACGGCAAATAAATATTTGAGGGCACAGAATATTATTAAATTTTAAAGAGAGGTAGAGCGTAGCGTTTATTCGCTCAAAGAGCAGCTCGACCGGGGAAGTACCTCCACGAGAGAAGATTGACAAGCCCAAAAATTTAGCCATATAGCACATATGGCTAAATTTTTGGGCTTGTCAATCTTCTTGTCATGTCAAAAAAAAGTGCGATCGGCCATCAATCTACTAAAGACTCTATACCACAGCACTATGTTTCAACAGTACTAAATGAGAATACAATACAAAGAATATAGTGTAATATTTTCGTAAAACGGTGCCGCCCACTGACACGGTTGCATATTATGGAATCTGTTGAGCATGGCGTTTCTAGAAGTGGGGCGAGTTTTCATTTCAATGCTCTGTGTTTTAATATTAGTGTAAAGAATCTCCAGGGCTGGATTTACCTATAGTGCAGGGTGTGCAGTGTGCAGCACACGCGGGCGCAGGGTCTCTGGGGGCACCGTGTGCCGCGAGAGATATCTACCCTAGTAGAGAAAAGATTTGATTCAAAAACTAATGGACCGATATTAAAAATTCACTTTCACTAGTGGAATCATAATTAATATAATAATAATAATAATATCCTGGGACATTCCTCACATACGGTCATCTGATCCCAAACTAAGCAAAGCTTGTACTATGGAAACCAAATAACTGATATAATACATATATACTACTTTTTGTTTGTAAATACATACTGAATATACATATATTACACGCAGACTCAGGACATATAGACATGTCCATGCACACAAATGCATGTCCTGTGTGGGAATCGAATCCACGACCTGCGGCGCTATAGGTTAAGACTCCACGTCCTAACCAACTGCGCCAACGGGCCCGTCGAATTATCACTTATCATTGAGTGATATAGGATACTCATATATTTTTTTTAAATTGGGATCCCTGCTATATATCCAAAAGTCCGTGGTTAAAACCGTGGTTAAACTGCAGAACAAAAATATAATCATTTATATTTGCACACGAATATTCGATCACTTGTGAGAATATAACTGTTAGTATTCCATTTTGTTCACGGGCCTACTTGAGGGCGCCAGGGTATTGCTTGCACCCACTTTAATAGGCTAGAGCCGGCCCTGACAATCTATATATATATATGGATCCTTATTTCCCTTGGTCACGCCATAAATTGAGAACGACTTTACCGACTTCATCCATCGTTTTTTTTAAAGCTTTCTAATACTCTGGAGAAGGTTATTACGGAAAAGAAAATTAAGAAAGATACTTAGAAAATTTAAGAAAACTAAACGGTAGGGTAGGTAGGGTAGGGTAGTGTTGGGTAGGGTATCCCACAGGTACGCGGGTGAAATCACGGGGCGCAACTATTTTGGACCTTCAGTACATATATACAAAGGTCAAAAATACAAACAATATCAAATAATTAGACATGTAAAACCGCTGGAAAAGTTAGTGCAAAGTGAAACTTAACTTATTCATTAGCTTTAAGCTTTTGGCAGGACAGTTAAAATTCATATTTTATTAACTTAGCTTAACTTAACTTAACTTGCTTTTAACTAAGTTAGTAAAGCCAAATTACTTTGGATAATTCACGTTTCTCGTGATGGAGATTCTAAAGTGAAATATATTATATTTATTTATTCTCAATTACAGTTTCGATTAAGCTTAGTGTTCAATTATGCGAAATTGAGAACAATTTGAAATAAATTAATTAATGGAATTATAAACCAAAATACCTCAATGGTTTTTCAAGCTGAATAAATTGCGAAGTTTTCGTTTTAAAATAAAAAGTTTCTTTATTATGTATAGATAAAACGCATTTTTTTATAATGGAAAAGATTTTTAAAATTTAATTTAATATGTGAAAGATTTTTAATATATTCAGAATTAACGCCTTGAATAAAATTATTAAAAAATATTATTAACTAGTTGACCCCCGTGGTTTCACTTGCGTACGTTTATTTTTTGCGCGGAATCTTAATTATTTTCCTAAAATAAAAGTAGCCTTAGTTAGTCCTTAAAATTCCGGTCAAAATCAGTACAGCTGTTTTGGTAATTAGCCGGAATAAGAAGACAGATAGATAAAACCGGTCAAGTGCGAGTCGAGCTCACACACGGAGCGTTTCGAGTACTAATAATAATATTATGTAACACAAATTTGCTGAGATATGAATATTAGACGTAATAAAAAAAATACGCCATAAAATACGTTTGTTTTAATCCTTTAATTTTTAATTTTAATAATTTGTTGAAATAGCGGCAATATAGAAATTCACATTCTGTGAACATTAAACTGTCAAAGTTTTTTTTTTCTGTTAATATATTTTGTAACTTATTTTTATTCAAAAGCCATTTTAATTTCCTGAGGATCTAAATATGTGTTAATATGTGTGTGTATAAAAAATATAACTTTTTCAAAAACGAATGCCAATAGTGAAAACAGGCGTTTCTTCGGCGTCTGTTTTCTGAATCAAAACGAATTTGTTGTCTCTTCAGGGTATCCCATCACCAAAGGAAGTCAAAGAGCCAATCTAAAGTCTTCTAGATCTTCGACGAGATTCTAGACAGTAAACCTTTACACCGGCAACAGAGTGCTACAAACGTTAAATAAATCCATCCTATTACCAAAAAACTCACTAAACCTTATCGATTGTGTCCCAAAAACTTTCTCATCCATACATTTCCCGACTAGCAGCTAAATTTCGGTAGTTACAAACGCCCAACCGTCAGGTGAAGTTAGTCGTGTAAATATTCCTCTAGAATAAATGGTGTGGTGGGGCGGTACGAAATCGAATGGCACTTTTAGGGTAGTTACACAGTAGTGGTAATAAAACCTTTGCAGTGAATTTATTTGAAAACAATGTTGTTTAGACAGTTGAGTTGATTTATCAGGCCAAGTTGACGTGCCTCAAGTGCAGCTGCTTGCTGGAATATACCAACGGTGCTTACCGACCGAATCAATATGATGGCGGTAGGTAGCCAGGCAGGTAACAGGCTTTTCTTTCTTGTTTACTGAACTTGTAACTACACCGGTCTTATACAATTATCCACACTTTAGGTAAGACTATTTGACTAAGAAATACTGTTTTAAGAGAGGTAGAGCATAGCATGTTTTCGCTCAATGAGCAGCTCCACTGAGAAAGTAGCTCCACCTTACAGAATACCTACCGCAACCAAATAACTTTATGTTATGTTCCTGCGCGTGACTAAGGTCGGTTTCATCCACGCCCTTTCGGTCGGTTTTTCACCCCTTGGGTTCTATTCCCAAGGGGTGAAAAACCGAAATTCCAAAAATCCTTTCTTATAGGCTATAAAAGGAACCAATGTATACCAACTTTTGAATTGATCGAAAATCCCTCCTTAAAACATAATTAGGCGTTTTTGTTGATTTTCTAGAAACCCAAAAATACGTGTTTCTTTATTTAATATGCAAAATATTAATACCGAGTTTTAAGTTAATCAGACCGCGCGTTAGGTTTCTTCCATACAGACTTTAACATCCCCTAAACTCCCCATTAGGGGTAACTTTGAAAAACTAATAATGACTATCTTTACTATTAGGTTAGTAATCGTGCTAAGTTTTCAGTTTATAAACCCAATTTTTCATATATAAACGAAATCCCCCCTTTTCACCCCTTAAAGGTTGAATTTCCAAAAACCCCTTCTTATTGGATGCCTACGCTATAAAAGGAACCTGTGAGCAAAATTTCAAGTTTGTGGCCCCAGTGGATTAGGGTCTGCGTTGTTGAATCAGTCAGTCAGTCAATCAGGCCAAGTAAGAATATATTTATAGATTGCTTGTACTCTAAACACTGATAGACAACGAAAATCTTACACCAGTGGTACCGCACATGCAATTTTGCACAAGTTCCCATATAACCTAAATGATCACCAAGGAACGATTTCTCATAATTCAACCCCTAAGGATGTGAAATAGGTGGAAAGATGCGATAAAAGATTCGAATATAGTTACAATCAAAGATGAGCATTTATTTTGTTACGTCTTTCATTTATTCATTTTAGTTGCAATAGTAACACCATAATGTCACTATTGCACCCGCACGGCTCTGTAAACCACAAAACGATAATGCGTTCACGGCCTTAACAATAACCCGGGCGTTCTTGTGTGAATAGCCAGCATTAGCATTCGGTGACAGGTGCGACCCGCCGCCGCCTTTCATGTGATATTTTTTGACGTTTCAACCACAGAGAAAGTGGTTTCAACCACCGCCGCCATTTTCCAGTCATGTTTTTTACTACCGTTTTAGGGCTTTTGTTTTTATTGTTCTCGATTATCAGCGTTTTTGTATGTTTGAGCTGTGCCGTAAATATCACTATGCGTGTATGTAGATACATTTGATTACAGACAGATTTTGATTGTGTGTGCGAGGGAAATTGTTTAGAGGACGCTTTCCGCGTCGTGACACCGATAAACAGCTTTATGGAAATGGTATTTTTGTAAAGGTGCGTTTACACGTCAGTGTCCGGTCAGTTTTTTTGTGGAGGTTGTAGTAAATTATCTCTACACTTAAGAGGTGGGATGGCTGCAAGAAATTTGAATAATAGTTTTTTTAACATAACTATTGCTGTCGTGCTGTGCCCGAGCTATCCCGCTCGAGGGCGATAGAGAGAACTACTGCTTGGACCGATTACACCTATTTTCTTCTCCAAAACTAGATCGATTAATCATAACCCTCCTTTTTGCTTCGCCGTAGTCGGGTAAAAATTATAAATCAATTAAGAAGGGCTTTGGCTAGGTCTGGCGGTTTTCCTTTGTTTTTTTATATTCGTCAAATTTGTTCGTCTGATAAGGGCGTTAAAAATGGTAAATTTTTGTGATTTTAGAAGGCTCCTACTTCTTATAATAATTAATGAATGGAGAAAAACACAACCGAGGACATACAATGGTACCTACAGATTGCATGGTTAAATAAACGCCACCAGCTTTTCCACTTAAGTCACGGTAGGTTATTTCCATTATACCAAGACTCATGGGTAACATATCGGTATTGGCACCGATAGTAATAATCGGAATGTTACCCTAATTTCAAATTACGGATGAGAAAAGTAATAAATTAAAATATTATTACTAATGACTAATATTTGACGAAAACGTCACTTTGTGAACAGGCTTCGAAAACTCAATTAACAAGCTAGATGAGAATCTTATTTCATACTATTCTTTGAATCTTGGAATCATTTACATTGCACTTTTACTACTCAAAAGTCGGTATGAACTACTAGGAAGTGTACCATTACATAGTTGCATATTCCAACACTAACATAGAAATTCCCATGAGCCGTTATAGCCATGAGCTGCTTCTGTCTGGTTGTTGAATAACATCAACAACCAGACAGAAGCAGATCCTGTTGACACAATTTGTTTTACGTCTTGTGGACTCAACTGAAGTAACAAAATAAGTGCATCAATGTTGAAATGTGTGACTGATTTGAAACTTTCTAACAAAGAACATACCTAAGAAAAATATGTAAGAAATATTAGATTATAATGTGCCACTAGAGGCTATAACGAGTTGAATTCAAAGACATGCGAAAGCATCCATACTGACTCCATTGGTGTCAGGACCAACCTAACCTACTTATCATAGAAGTGCCACCCTGCTGTGGGCTGATTTGAGCTGTTGTTGATAATGATTTAAAGCCCTCGTGGTGTAGCTCGTGGTGTGATTAGCCGTTCTTAATCGATCGGCAAAGTTAAACTACCACTGTCGTGGTCGGTACCTGAATGGGTGATCGCCTAGTGGTATTTCAAATCGAGCGATTCCGTGCTTCGGAAGGCGCGTAGGTAAAGCCGTTGGTCCAGGTTATCACTTAATTGTGATAGTCGTTAAGCTAGTCGGTTGCCTCCTAGGCGGCTTGAAAACTCCAACGGTAGGTTGACCACTAGCCTACCTCCACCAATCCGCAGTGGGCATGTGTAGTGGAGTATTGCTCAGTCCCTTTCACCCTCAATTGTGAAAGGAGGCCCGTAATCAGCAGTGGGAAAATATAGGCTGATGATGTTGATGATATGGATTCAAATATACCTACTTAAGTAGGCTACCTACCTATTAAAATTGTCGATATAATAAGGAATCTTCTACAAACTCTTAAACTTCAAGGCTTTGCTATAACAAAGGAATTTGATGAAGGAAACCCAACACAATAATTTTATAGCGCTACTAAGTAGCGAATTAAAACTTTGTTGCTAAGTAGATAAAGTTTGCTATTGATTTAACGGCTGGTATATCGTTAATTATAGAAATATAATTGATTAATGGTCTTATGGCATTTCTTCGTTTTCTGAATATTTAAGACGCTGTACCCGCGTAGCGTTTACTCGCTCAAAGAGCTCAGTGAGCATGACTGGCGAATCTACCTTACAGAATACCGCAGCCAAATAACTTTACGTTGTGTTCCTGCGCGTGAGTAAGGTCGCCAGAGCTCATTGGCCAGGGGGGGCGAAGGGTCGGTAATGCATTGAGTGATGCCGCGTGTATTGCAAGCGTCCATAGGGCACGGTAATCGCATACCATCAGGCTGGCCGTAGACTTATTTACCGACTTCGTCGTATAAAAAAAAACATTGTGTCTATATTTTATATTTCTTGTGTCATTTAAAGGAATAGCTACATTCCTTTATTTATTACAATTACGTGAGATTACTATTACCTATGCGAGTAATCTTAAAAACAATGGATTTTATTGAAAAACTGTGCATGAATTTAAACTTTATTTAAGTTACAATACAATGTTAGCTGGATCGATACAAATACTATTGGAATTATTATAATAAAATTAATTAATTATTTTAAGAAAAAGAATAGAATAAGAAGAATTTTCTTAGGATTTGGCTGATAACCACTACAGCCACCACTTAAAAAAAATCTAGATCTTAATACTTACAAAATGTTTTTTGTATCTGAATCAACTTCGATGCTCGTAGAATAACTAGGTGTTTAGAATTTTATTTTACACACAATCTTGCATATTAATATAAGCATAATTCGAAGAATATACTATAAAAACATTTTTCTATTTTTACTGTGCTGTTTTATAAGTTTGGGTACTCAATATGTAAACTTCTGCCATCATCATATCAAGCGAAAAGATAAATATATTGCAAAAGAATCCGTCGCCGAAAAATTTGACATAAATACTATGTTAATGACGTCATTATTCATTATCTAAATAAAATAAACAAGTTCATTTATATTACGAACTAAAACAACAAATAAAAAAACTTTAATAAAGTGGTCCTATTTCAAAATATCTTACGGAAGCGTACCAAAAAAAAAAGCATTACCAGAAATGGCAATGGCAAATCTTACCGCAAAGTTTATTTAAAATTAAAAGCTCGGAGCCGTTAGTACGGTACCAAAGCTGGAGCTGATCTATGTAAATGAGACTCAAGGCTGTCAAAACATCGGTCGCCATTGCTCCTGCTAGATTCATTAGAACGTATCTCATTATAATTCTGTGCCAACTTTAAATGAATCAAAGCGAAACACAACGAAGTCGCTACATTATTTAAACTGAAGATTTTTGTGTTTTCATGACGTGGAGTTGAGTAAAATATAAAACAAATAAATATTATCTGTAATAATATAGGTATATTCTTCACACACGGATATTTCTGTGGGCTACAGTAGGCTGCAGGTGAGGAGGGAAGTCGCACTGGTTAAATATGTGTGGAAGGTATTGCGTGGGTGGGTGCATCATCTGGAAGTGCTCGCGGAACAGGCTATGCGTACCAGATGAGTACATATTTACGCGTCGCCGTCCTGCGTTACTCCTTGTGCCATTTGCTAGGACTAAATTGCTTCAGTATGCCCCACTTTCACGTGCATGAATGGTGGTGCTTGGTGTATGAATGTTATTTCCCGGGATATTGATATTTTTTATTGTGGCCAGTTTTTGCTATAGCATCGAATTAGTATTATACTGTAATGGTGTTATAGTTTTCAATAAATAAATAAATTTCTTCTTCACCAAAGGAGAGTTAGTTCTGTGGAAATCAGATAAATAAATCATCATCATCATCATCGGCCTATAATGTCCCCCTGCTGAGCACAGGCCTCTTTTCATAAATCAGGGTGAAAGGGAATGGGCAGATACTCCACCACGCGTGCTCACTGCGGATCGGTGGAGGTAGGAGGTTAACGACTATCACAATTCAGTGATAACCGGGACGGAAAGGGCTTTGCATGCCTTCCGAAGCACGCAAATGCTCGATTTGAAATACCACAAGGTACTGACCACGACGATGGTAACTTAACTTGCCATCAATTAAAAACGGCTTATCATGCTACACCACGAGCGCTTCATAGATAATTACACTCAGAAATATATGTGGGAATCAAAACCACTACCTGTGGCGTGACAGGTTTGTTATCCAACCACGCCAACCGGCCCTTAGAGTTGCCAGTTGAGCATGAACTTAAATGAAAAAAAAGATCTAGGATATGCGAGAACTCGGTTTTGTCCTAGGGTTTCACTCTGGCTAACTAACAGACAATTTGAATACTAATGTTGAGATTATAAAGTTTGCGTTTCTTTGTTACAGATTCTCAAATGACGACGAAAAAGTTTTCCGAGGAGCCAGAATTTGAACGTCCAATAGGAAACCACACATTTTTTCTTGGAAGAGAAGCTATACTTGGCTGTGCTGTCACTAATCTTGGGAAACATAAAGTAAGTACTATTTACAACTTTACGATGGAGTCAAGGTGGATTATCAGCATAGATACGTAGTAGAAAAACCAAGAAGATTAGTTTTAAGCCTATCTTTTTTATTAAAACTATAACTAATTTTGACTTTGACAAATAGTTCTTTCGAATTTGCCCTATAGGGCCTACCAATAGGTACATACATTACATACTAACTTTACTTTAGAAAATATTCTACGAAAATATTGTAGATTACTATGAATAAAAAGTAATTTGAAAGCGTTTAAGACCATCGAGTATATTATGATCAATAATAACTACTGAATAAAATATACCTACTAATAATTATTGTATCACAACAAGCGAAGTCAAAATCCTAGTACATAATAAAATAAAGTTACAAAATGAAAATGTTAAGACAGTAGAGTACCATAGTCGCTTGAAATACGGTCCCTCGAGCTTCTAAACGATAGTGTTGTAAAGAATACTAATGAAATAACTAAAGCCACTTGCTTCAACTATAACTTTAACACTTAACTTGATATATGAGACTTACTTCGTGAAATGACCTAACCGTATAATATTATCATCAAATTCTAGCTCTCTAGGTTCAGCTTGAGCGTCTGAACAATTAATAAAAATCATATTTAAATAATGATCAAAATTTATATTTGAAATTTAGGCTACCAAACCATTGAAAGATAAAATTATAAGAATTCTGGCACGTTAATTTATTAGGGATACGCGGGATAGCCTTAGTGACGGGCCAGCTGGCGCGGTTGGTTCAGACTCACATGCATTTGTGTCCCAGGATATTTAAAGTAGAATGTTATAATAGCTTAGTCAAATCTTCGAACAGAAATATATTATGAGGGAATAATTATGGTATGACAGATTGAAGATCCTAATGGAAGAAGCATACATATTGGTAATAGGGCAGGAAGACGATGATGATCTTTGAACAGAAAGTATGAAACGCCTCAAAGGTGGTACAATCAATCCCCTGGTACAGCTAGTTGTTCAAGGGTGACGGGTTTTCAATTAACATCAGATAATGTCTGTTTTTCAGCCTTTTAAAACTAATCGAAAAAAGTAACATTCCCTGCTCAGTTTGTTTCTTCTATAATTTCACAAACTATGCAATTTGTTTTTTGAAAATCCAAGCTTGACAAACCATTTTAATACGCCGATATATCGCTCCCAAAGATATTTTTTCTATGTCCTTTTACAATTAAAATTTAGAAAGCTTTGGACTAAAAAAAAATCTAAATTCTAAATCATTTACTTATTCAAATAGACACTTATGGAAAGACTGACTCTAATACTCTAATACCGGTTCGGAAGGTTGCATTTTCAGAGAAGAGCCGGCAATAAACTCAGCAATTACTCTTTTCAAAACAAGCTTAGATTCATTACATAATATATTTACATTCTAATCGCACTGAAAACAATTGCGTGCCCCGGCGCGGCGGCGAAATTACAAAGTAGACTGAATAAATATTTAATAAGTAAATAAATAGCAAACTTAAGCAGACCAGCCCCCACAAGCAGCACCTGTTCACAAGTATGACGCGTGTGGCAGCCATCGCCCATCAAAATTGAATTGAACTCCAAAACACTCCGCTGCTTCAGCTACAGTAATTATGACGTAAACTAGCTCCAAACTTACGACATGCACAAAACATAAACACTGAAGTTCAGACCAGACATTCCTAATAACCTGGGAACAAACACTTGCGCCCTAGATTATGCCACAATCTATTACGTTGTTGATACATACTCCAAGCTTTGTTTCTAGTGGGGAATTTATTGCTACATTTGTTTTGGGCTGTCTTAGATGATGATGTAATGATTGTGAGTAATTGTTGTAGTTCTGAAGGATGTTTCTGTACAAATGTGTATCGTTTATTTTTGGGAGAATTTCTCTAATACGTTATATTTGCGGCGAGCAATTCGAAAGATTCTTGGAAAGCAACTATTCATAAAGTATTTTTCTATTCATATCTCCGTATTTATAAAAAAGTTATAAAAACCTTGATTTTACAAAACTCTGACGTCTCCAAAGGCCAACTTCTGAACCGTAACATCAGCTTTGACCTTCATAAGTGCCCTACTATGGCTTAAATTGAATAAATAGCTTTTACTTTGCTTTCTGACATGTGTGCGGTTGCATGAGATGGATACTTCTATTTAAAATACTCAATAGAAATGCTTTCACGTATACGAGCATTAATTACTTTATCATAAACCAAGAATAAACTTTTTGACTAGATTAAAGTACCTAATGTTTGTAAGTAGTGAAAAATTCTGCGAAATATGTATAAAATTAATATTATAAATAGGTAATCAAGAACACAAGTATCTTTACTTACGCACAAAGACATTAATCACTGATGACGAATTAGATTTTATTGCAAACAATGAGAGAAATCTCGACAAAGGACATAACCGTGAAAAAACCGACGAAGAAAAAAGGAATGAGGAGAAAGAAAAAACAAAAGGTAATCGCGCTACAACAGAATACACTAGTAGAACTGGCTGAGTCAGCCCTCATTCCGTGTTCTTGTATGTCGGTATTAAAATTCACGACATGCCCCGTGAAGCAGAAAAGGTGCAGCTTGATTTTTGTGCATTGTTATGCGGTAGGCATTGAGCCAAAGGCGTGTGGTGTTTCTACAACCACTACAAACCTTCTAAATGAACGTTAATCGGCGTAAATTTTTGTGTGGCTCTAATTTTCACGCAGACAATAGCAAGATATTTTGCTCTGCGTTCGTATTTGTGAAAAGGTTCTCTTGTTTTTGGTGGGTTGTTCATATTGTTACGTAAAGGCGGCTTTAACGTAGAACGTGCTCTAGAATTTACACAATGGTTGCTCGGTAGATAAGTTAGGTGAACACGAAATATTTTTGTTCCAACTAAAATCTTCATTCCGTGCTGTTTTTGGGTTTGAACTTCATAGTTACATAAGGCAATTCGATTATGTTTCCACGTTGTGTGTTTTACGTCATATTTACATTTCCCGGAATATTTTATGAGAAACTTTTTTTCCACAGAAAGTATTAGCTGTTGGAGGTGTTTTATTTCATATATACCTACATATTTATATTTCCCAGAATGTTAAATAGGATGTTACCTTATGAGAGATCAAAATCAAAATGCTAATTTCTATGTCTTTGACGGGCCAGTTGGCGCAGTTGGTTAAGACGTGGAGTCTTACTTAACCTATAACGCCGCAGGCCGTGGGTTCGATTCTCACATAGGACATGCATTTGTGTGCATGAACATGTCTGTATGTCCTGAGTCTTGGTGTAATTATTTATATTAAGTATGTATTTACAAATAAAAAGAAGTAAATTTATTATATCAGTTATCTGGTTTCCAAATAAAATGTAATAATAGTGAACATAACAGTATGTTAGAAATAGGATAGGCTTATTGTTGACCACATGTGTCCAAATGTACTTTTATGCACAAAGCTCAGAAGGCTTTCAGCCGCATTGAGTCAGAATTTCTGATGAATGAAAAAAATGCCATGCTGAGTTCCTTGCCGCAGTCTTTTGTTTCGAACCGGTGGTAAATTCAACTGTATGTACTAACTTAACGTTCATAAGTGCCTTACCAGGCCCTAAACTGGATTGACTTTTTGATGAATTGATTTTGAATCAATTTTAACTATTTCTTCAATGTGTTAAACATTCTAACCTCGGTTTTTTTTGTAGGTAGGATGGCTGCGAGCAGAAGATCAAACAGTTCTAACAATGCACGAGCGAGCAGTCCTTAGTTCTCGGTACTCCGTATACCTGGATGCTCCACAGACATGGCAGCTCAAGATCAGGCCACTCCGGGCCGAAGACCGAGGGTGTTACATGTGCCAGATCAATACGCAGCCAACTATGAAGATGCAGACTGGCTGCATTGATGTTTATGGTGAGTAATCTGTTGTTTTGAAAAATTAAGGAATATGTGACAAGTAAGTTGGCTCACACCTTGCCATTGCCATTCGGCGTGGCAATGTCTTCTTCCATACCTCCTTGGGGTAGCGATTCGTAGTTAATTTTGTAATACTAGTTTTGTTTTGATTTCTTTGGATTTGGTTATTAATAATAAATAACTCTATATTTTTAATGAAATTAAAATTAAAACAACGATTATTTTACGTAAATAATCAGTGACGGGCCAGTTGGCGCAGTTGGTTAAGACTCTGGTAAAGATTCCACCTATTGCGCCGCAGGACTTGGATTCGATTCCCGCACGGGACATGCATTTGTGTGCATGAACATGTCTGTATGTCCTGAGTCTGGGTGTAATTATGTATGTATTTACAAACAAAAAGTAGTATATGTATTATATCAGTTATATCTGGTTTCCATAGTACCAGCTCTCCTTAGTTTGGGATCAGATAACCATGTGTGAGGAATGTCCCAGGATATTTATTTATTTATAGATATTTTCATAAGATTGGGTTTTCTGATTACTCCAAAAGTATTTTAACTTCAATAATTTTAAACCTCTGGAAAAAAATTGTGTTCAGTAAAATAACTATCATCAATCTTTTAAATAACATTCATAATTGTATGTTTCAATACGTATTATATATTTAAATGGTTGCTAGCTCCGTGATAGTAAATTTCCGATGTCGTGCCGCACCCTCTTCACCCATTTGACTTTCTGGGGCATGTAAGTCCAGACTGATCGATCGGTTGTAAGGTAAGGTCCTGTATGTGGCCACTCCGATTTCCGCTTCTATTATAATATTAATGCGTCTATTTACAGTATACCTACGCCAATTATGTATTTATTTGACATCGTGACATAGAAAATTTTGATTGCTTCATTGGCTTGGTTTGATTTGGACTATTCCTTAGCGTAACTCAAATTAGATAGTAGTGTTTGGATTTTAACTTTCTATCTGTTCTAAAAGGGTTCTGTTTACCAAATTCAGACCCCGACATTAATTGGTTCAGGTGAAGTAATTTTAAAATTATAATAAATTCTTAAGTTAGCGGTGAAAATAGTTGGTAAGAGAATGGACATTTTATTTCGTCATGTTTATTGCTTACCTAAAGGGATAAACAAAATGTAAATATAATCTTACACTACGTTTAGTATAACTTGCAAATAGTTAGTTCGCCCGGATACGGGATTGATTTTGTGCAGGATGTATTCTTTAATTCCCTACCTATGTTTACATTTCATTACTGAAGGAAATCCTCGAGTGGCATCCATGGCATCGAAAGCCCCCAAACACCTAAAACTTATTCCTGCACCTTCACTTTTAAGTTTTGTTCGCTTCTTGGCTTTGTTTGCTTACCATCTTCGGGTACTTCGTCAGTTACCATGGTAACATTGTAGTGATATAAGTAGGTATAATCCTAACTTATTGATTACTAGCGACACGCCCCGGCTTTGCACGGGTGCAATGTAATGTGGTGTGGAGCGCCCGTCTCGGCCCGCCCGTTCACGGTATCGCGAATACTGTTTCTTGATAATGATTTTCTGTAAAGAGCAAACTTGGTTTACATTAAATGCCCGTGGTAACTAACTTATTTAATTAAAAAAGGATTAATATTTTATGGGTCAAAATAACTCCGAAAGTACAATCCACAAACAACATTAATCTCAATCGCATAAAAATGGTTATTGTGGGTTATCCATAGGATATACACCATCATATACCATACACAGACATATACCATCCTGGACTTTTTTGTAGATATTTTTAAGATACATAATTCCGTCATACATCCTTTTGATATATCTCGTAAAGTTTAGCCAGCGTAAGCAAAGAAAGCGCAAAAAAATCTATTTGCTTACGAAACATTGAGTTTTTTTATATGTTTTTTATATAAAACATCTAACTGATAGTGAAAACCGCATCAAAATCCGTTGCGTGGTTTAGAAGGAGTTAGCGGATAAACAGACAGATAGACAGACGCGTAAAGCGACTTCATTTTATTACTAAGTAGTGATACTATCACCATTGCATAAAATGTTTGTATCGGTAAATCAAATTTACGCCAAGATTGTCGTTTGTTAAATCCACTTAAAGATTCGTCGTGTGGTCATTTAATACTCTGGTGACTCGAGTCAAGAAGCCACACCTATCACTTAGACGGAGTGACCTATATCCACAATTTAGTCTTATCTATTCTTAGACGGATTAAGGCAAGTCGTGCGGAAAAGTGAAATTGAATGCCCGGTAAACTATTAATCGTTGTATCGGATAACCGTTGACACGTTTTTGGTTTCAATTTAGATAATTGGTTATCAATAAAAAAAAAATATAAATAAAATAATTATGATTATTGGAAATCTTTTATGCTCAACTTACTCACTAGTGTAGTAAAATATTTGAGTTCCATCTTTACTTTTCTTTGCCAAGGAAAGTAAGTAAATTATAAAGACTTTATTTTTCCATAACTCTATTTGAACCTAACTTAACCTTTATATACGTTTGTAGTAGATAAATTTAGAATAGTAGCTTCCACACCGCCCCCCTTACTCATAAAGCGCTATTTAACTAATATGGTCACGTAAATAATGTCACATTATTTGACAATGACTATAGATTGACTTTATTTACGTGTCGTGACATTTAAACAGTATATTAGGTAAATAACGTTTTATGAGTAAGGGGGCCCATTTTTAACCACATTGAGGACAATTAGATTCAAAGGTCCTGACCGCCCCCTCAGCTTTTATGATTGCGTATTATACTTAATCCTAAACCCTAATATTATAAATGCGAAAGTGAGTTTGTTTGTTTCTTTGTTACGCCTTCACGCCTCAACTACTCAACGGATCATCATGAAATTTGGCATGCAGGTAGCCTATGGTATGGAAAAGGACATAGACTTTTTATCCCGGGAGCACGGGTGAAACCGCGGGGGACATCTAGTTTTTGTCCCGGGGTTCTAAAAATATTTTAAATGGCTCAAGTTATTCCTTAGGCACCAAGGATCAATTATAACGTCATTCTAAGGTCTCTAAAAATCTTTATTTTTGTACAAATCTCGCCATGACTCTTTCATACAGATAAAATAATAGATTTGTCCATAAATTAAAACCATAATAAAGTACGTATTTTTTAATTTTAAAACAAACGCAAGGTGTAAAGTTCATTTATTGAAATATTTCTTTAACTTCGGCCAACCTGCTACGCTAATTTATGACGAAAACTCCAGGTCCGTTTGCCCCTCGAAGAGTTTAGCAATTTTGTAGCCCAGCCCAACTATATTTGCATGCCCGACCGGGATTTCTTTTTCAATTTCGAACTTGTTCCCTACTTTATTGAAACTGGGTGTCACTTGGGTCGACAAGTCGGAACCGGCCGGAAGTTCCTAGCGTTTTCTAATGCAAACATTTATCTACGCAAAGATATCTTGTACAACCTTTTCGGAGTTCAAGGTTTTGATGGTATCATTTTGTTTGGACGGGTTTTCGTTGGAGAAATGGGGTTATGTTTGAGGTTAACGGTGTATTGACGGATCTTTTTGAAAGTTTTTGGATCGTGATCTTCCTTAAAATAAACATAATAGTTATGATGAACTGCTATAGCTTAAGAGTTCTGGTTACAAAATACTGGACTATGAATCTCTATGAGACTCAGCGATGGATGTAGTAGATTTTATTATTACCTAATCTCTTCATGATATTGATGATATACTTTAAGGTGATAAGCCTTACGGGTTATTTTACTGCGCAACGCAGCTGAACGCAAAGATGAAAGCATCAATATGAAATGGCTTATTCCAGTACCAAAGTGACAATAACCTCTCCACTACCCATAATCTCTAAGTAATGTACCATATAAACTAGATACCAGATGCATGCGACATAACATCAAGTAAGACATCAAGTGCTCACAAAAACTTCAACTCAACACATATTGCGTTTTAAAATGAAATTCTTAAGTAAAACGCAGACATCCCGTCGCCAGTTTCAAAGGGAAGGGAAAAATAAAAATTCAACATTAAACATTTCCTTGGAACTTGGGAATAAATAAAGTTTGTACAAAACTCTATCCGGTGCAGCCTCAAGTGGGGGACACAAGTTTGATATAAACATAATGGTGTGAAAGTTTGCGATTTGTACGTCTACGTTTGCGATTGGATAGAAATCATGTGTTAGATTTGTTAGTGTTTTGTTGGGAATATTTTTGATAGAAATTCTGTAGCGGTAAACAACTTTGAAGCTTATCTTTTGTTTTGATAGAGGCACCTTTGAATCCTTTGGTAGAAAATATTCCAGAAATAGATGGCAATACAGCTCAATTATTTTGTATAATAAAAGTGAGTTGATGAGACAAGAGGCAATTCGTAAACATTGTTAAACTGAAAGTAGATAATGAAAACAAAATGTAACCAGAAGGTAGAACATACTTGTGAAACCTTTCAACTGAAGACTTTAATATATTGGACTTAGCATTAGTTTTTCTAAACCTGAGCAATGTATGTAAGTATAACTACCGCAAACAATTACATTTATTAAAAAAATACAATACAGCAAACTGTTACAAACATCCAAATTTGCTAAAGGACAACTTTTAATTTGACCTAAAACTTCGAGTTTATTTTGCCCAAAAGTCGCTCAAACTGCGTCAAACAAACAATAAAGTACACAGAAAAAGTAATCGAAAATTCATTAAATATTTACACAAAGAAAATTACGCTTCCTCATTACATCGATGCGTTTACACAAAGGGACGCCTGGGGCTGAAATCCGTAATGAAGACGATGTTTTCATTACTCGAGTTTATAATTTATTTTTCGGAACTGTACAAACAGTATTTATAACAAATATACAATCAAAAGAAAATAATGTATTTATAATGCAATATTGAATTTATCAGGAATCAGTTTGCATACAGCATTGTAACATAGGAACGTTAGTTAATAAGAAATTGAATTGAATAAAGATTTCATTTCTAAAACTTATTAAATAATACTTTAATGATATAAGATAATTATTTGAAAGTCATGGAACCATTAAATTGAGACCTATTAAGATTCTTAATAAAGACATAAATATCTTGTACGGAAGAGATACATCTTTATTCAATCAATTAATCTTAGTAAAACTTAAAAGTACACTTTTTCAATCGGTGCACTCTTTACAGCCGTCTTTAATATCCGTTCTTCAGTTCCTTTGTTCACAATATTAGGTTTACATAGCTGAAGTGAACTCTAGCCACCTGAAACAGTTCTATTCTTTCACATCACTAAATAATACTTGGCAACCGCGAAAATATAGAAAGTTTAGCAATTTACTTTTATTCGCGCCAGTCTTTTGCATGACTTTAGAGGAAACGTCGCGATTTCTTTTACCAATTTCGAACTTGTTCCATATCGGGACACAATGGGAGTTCACAACTGTTAAAGCCTTTTTATGTCGTTTAAATTCTTAGGTTTATTATTGACGTAAGTTTCGTAAAATATTGTAAAGAGTTCCGTTGTTATAAAATTAGGTGAATCGTAAAAATATAGTGCCTTTATTTGACCAGATACCATAATACGCTACCATGATATGTTAGTCATTTTTTGGTAGGTATTTGAGGCACTGTGTTTTCTTTTTCGAAACATCTTCTAGTGATACATGAATACGAATATTCAGACATGACTGGAGGGATGCGGGACTTAAGTGATCCTTATTTTTTCTTAAATATTAAAAACAGTCACATTTTTTACATAAAAACAAGGTATCCAAGATATTAGAATTAAATTCAGTCAAACTTCGCTAAACAAAATTGGTTTTCGGTACGTGGAATAGAGTATTTTTTTAAATAAATTTCAATTTGAGTGTCACTCATGATCAAAGTGTCAATAAAGGCTTAATTCCATCCGCCAAGGCAGAGGCTGCCAAAGTTTTTACGTTTTGGCTCCCCGTTGAGTATTCCAACAATTTATTTCCTACAATTCTTGCCTATTTATAATCAAACTTGGAATTTATTACTAGAATAATCATAGATTATATTTTGTCCTAGATAATATTAATATAATCTTAAAAAGGTGCAGATTTAACGAAGAACAAGCTATTATGCCGCATTACGTAATTTTCTGAGCTCTCTTATCAAATTTTCGTTCATAATATACCAGGAGCCGGGAACATTCAGTTTGGGAAACTCAGCCCCACAGAGCTAAATCCAACATGATTGATTGACGCGTATTTGCACTCAGAAAGAGGCATCTAAAAACATATAAATAAAACCACGATCCATGGATCATTGATCAAGCGTTGATAGATCCCTGACGGATTGTGATTGGCGGTTACGAAGGTGTTTGTTGGAATATATTGGAGTGTTAAACGGGGAAAAGGTCGGGTTTGAAACGTAATTTAGGAATAGTCATATTTCTTCTTCGACTGTTTTTAACCGACTTCAAAAAAAAGGAGAAGGTTCTCAATTCGGCTGTATTTTTTTTTTTTTTTTTTTAATTTTTGTTACCTCAACTCCGTCATTTATTAACCGATTTGGAAAATTATTTTTTTGTCTGGAAGGGTACACTTCCCGTTTGATCACATTGTCATCAGATCAGGATTTGATTACTTTTTAGTGTAATTTGAAGTCGGTTTAAGTTTTTTGTGAAACAGTCCAATTACGTTATAATGAAATAGAATTTACGCCTTCTTTTACGAGAAATATATTTTCATTATATATTTTAATAAACCTTATAAATAAGAATTAGGAGAAGTCAACCGCTACAACAACAAAGATGGACGAAATAAGAATACAGAACGAATTTCAAGTCCCAACGCTGAATGCAAATGTGTCCGCCCAGCGTTCAACGAGAATGGTGTAGCAAAAAGTTTCATGTTATTCCGACCGAGGGACTATAAATCACAACAATATTGTGAAAATTCACCTTTTTTCCTCCAGCTAGTAGGTAGGTGTTTTGTAGCAAAAAGTTTTTGCGTTTAAAATTGGCAGCCCCTTTGCGGCGACCCGTGCTATTCCAACGTTTACTTCATTTTTCTTATTTAACTTTTTGTTTTGCTTTTACGTTGACGAAGTTATAATTTTTATTTCTGGATATCTCTTTGATGTCATCATCAGCCTATAATGTCCCACTGCTGAGCACAGGTATCCTTTCAAAAATGAGGGTGAAAAGGACTGGGCGATACTCCAACACGCGTGCCCACTGCGGATTGGTGGAGGTAGGCTAGTGGTCAACCTACTGTTGGAATTATTCGAGCCGCCTAGAAGGCCTCCAACTAGCTTAACGACTATCACAATTAAGTGATAACCGGGACCAACGGCTTTACGTGCCTTCCGAAGCACGGAAACGCTCGATTTGAAATACCAGTAGGCGGTCACCCATCCAGGTACCGACCACGACAGACGTAGCCTAACTTTGCCGATCGATTAAGAACGGCTAATCATGCTACACCACGAGCGCTCTTTGATGTAAAGCTAAATTATCGATGCCTTTAAAAAATCACCGTGACGTATCAATAAAGACGGTACTGCTCTCTAACATAAAGTGGGTGTTGAGTGTAATCGGTCCAAACTTCAAATGTTCATATTTTTTTTATGTATATTGAATGTTCAATAATATTAAAAAAAGCTTTTCTTTTTCACTGACATTATTATCCTTAAAACAAAACTTAAGAAACTACTAAGAAAATAGGCTTAAAATATTATGGGACGCAGAAATGAATGCGATAATCCCGAAAAAAACGGAAAAAGGGTTTATGATAGGATACTTTAAGACTACTAACTAGAATTTAAAATCGTTAATTGAGGTAGAATAAAGCATTATTTCGTTCAAAGAGCAGCTCGACTAGTGACAGTCAATAAATGAATGTTGCGTTCCTGCGCGTGAGTAAGGTCATCAGAGCTCATTAGGCTCAATAATATTCCTTAAAATTTACATTTAAATTAATTTTAGGATAATTAGTCTTTCGAACAGAAACTCTATAAAGTGAAACGAGACGTGCCTTACTAAAAACACATTTACTCTAGAAACTTAGCGACTTTCTTTTATTTTTGCCTACAAATTCAATGTAAATTCTAGAATATCTTTGTCCACAGTACCACCAGACATCATCAGTGATGATACGTCAGGAGACGTATCAGTCCAAGAGTTGGAGAACGCCACGTTGACCTGCAAGGCAACAGGTCATCCGCCACCAAGAATAACTTGGAGGAGAGAAGACCATGAACCTATACTTCTTAAGAAACCACTTTCCAGAGAATTTGACAAAGGTATGAATTCAAACTTATTGTACACTAGCTGTCACGCGCGGTTTCACACGCGTTCCCGTGATTAAAGATAGCCTATGCTACTCTGGGATGATATAGCTTCCTATTAGTGAAAGAATTTTTCGAATCCGACTGGTAGTTCCAGAGATTAGCCCGTCTAAACAAACAAACAAAAAAACGCTTCCGCTTTATTATATTAGTACCTATAGATTGAGTTTGTACTACTTCGGCTCTAAAGATTTTAGGTAGTACCAAGAGCCAATGAGGTAGTTTATTTAGATATATTATATGAAAATTCTCGGGATAAAAAATATACAACACTTGGGCATAATTATCTCGCTATTCGTGAAAGATTTTTCAAAATCGAGTCAGTAGTTCCCGCGATTTCTTCCCACATCCAAACAAACAAACTTTACTTCTTTATAATACTAGTATATATGTTTAGGTATGTTAAAAAGAAAAACATATTATTTTTACAACAATTTTGATAGAAATATATCGACAATGTACCATAGTCATAAGTATAAGAACACAACCTTTTATTAATACTGCTCATAATAATGCAGTTAGTCTAACTTTTAAAATAAAAATTGCAGCTCTGAAATGATAACTATCAATAAAATTGTTTTTGCAAATATCAAAACAAATATCCTCAATGGAGCTACGCATAAACCATAATAAATTCCATGTTTTATAAGAGCCACTGCGCTCGTTTCCCTAAAATTAAGGGTAGGGTGAAGATAAGGGTTCAACAAAGTCCTAAGAGTGTTTTATTGGGAGTGCTTTCATATTTTACAAGTATTATACTTATTATGAATATGATAATCATCATACCTACCTACTCATGCTTAAATTATAGCACGGAGGAGTAATAGGACGGAGTGTCTTATACGAAGTGGAGCACCCCCGTCTCGTAAATACAAGCCTCACACATGTATACCATAGTAAGCCAAATAGTTGTAATTTTGCATTGAGACGTCGACAGTGACAATAAGGCTCAGTATCACTTGTGCCTGCTTGGGCCAGTACTGATTTTACTCACACATATGTAGGAAACGTGCTTCACTTTCTTATAAGGCGGTGCTCCGTCCTGATTTTTTTATACTTCCATGTTCGTATACGACTATTTTTCTACTAGAATCATGGACATTATTCTATTAAAGTATTCGTTTATTTAAATCTACATAAGTACACTGCAATATCACCTGGCTGGTCAACGAAGCGGGTAATAGAAACCGACGTAAGAACCACGTACGTACATACGTCCTCTAAGCTCCCTCCGGCTACCAATTTGTGCACACACCTGTGACCCTGTACTTCGTTGTAGGACGTATGTACTCGTACATACATTTGGGGAGTATGGAACTTCATGTACCTACCAGTAGAACTACACGGAAAGTAGGCATGGGATAAAAAAAGGAGGAGGTTCTCAATTCGGTTGTATTTTTGTAAACCGACATCAAAAAAAGGAGGAGGTTCTCAACTCGGTTGTATTTTTTTTTGTTGTGTTTGTTACCTCATAACTCCGTCATTTATTAACCGATTTGGAAATTTTTTTTTTTTGTCTGGAACGGTACACTTCCCGCTTGGTCCCATTGTCATCAGATCTGGATTTGATTACTTCTTAGTGTACTTTGAAGTCGGTTTAAGTTTTTTGTAAAACAGTCCAATTATTTGCACTCTTATATCAATTTACTTTGATAATTCATCAATCTTTCAGTGACATATTGTAAAAAATGTTTCTAAAATAATTCTTATCGATATCCTTCAAGTCAATTTATTATATTCCAAATGTCAAAATGTTACATAGAAATTATTAAATCGGTACTTGTATGCGTGGGAAGCTAAATTATGGATATGTCGCCTATTTTAACGATGAAGTGGCAATCGTCGTCGTGACATTCAATTGTCGTTCACTTTGAAAGGTCAAATAATATAATTTATAAATTAAAGCAACGTACTAAGAATGTACATAAAAAAATGTGTGGTACTTTTCAAGCTTACGTGGACTTAATTTACCCTATATGGTAACTGGTAATTAGTAAACGATACTTAGACACTGGATTGTACTCATGATAACAAACAACTTTTGAAAAGTTTTTTTTTTTTTAAATTTACTTATCACTTGAGCCCGTAATATTTAGTACCTAACAAGAATAAGAAAACACCGTCAGCTTTTATTTAATTTAGTTATTTATCCCTATTTGTTTCTTTGGAAAAGTTGTTTGTTATCATGAGTACACACATGTGTCTAAGTATCGTTTACTAATTACAGTCACCCTATATAGTAATATATCGGGTCTATTCGCGCAAAAAATGCTATAAAAATATTATTATGACTAACCTCTATGTTTTGATCAAATGCATTGCTCGTGGTGTAGCATAATTAGCCGTTCTTAATCGATCGGCAAAGTTAAGCTACGTCTGTCTTGGTCGGTACCTGGATGGGTGACCGCCTAGTGGTATTTCAAATCGAGCGTTTCCGTGCTTCGGAAGGCACGTAAAGCCGTTGGTCCCGGTTATCACTTAATTGTGATAGTCGTTAAGCTAGTTGGATGCCTCCTAGGCGGCTTGAAAAATTCCAACAGTAGGTTGGCCACTAGCCTACCTCCACCGATCCGCAGTGGGCACGCGTGGTGAAGTATCTGCCCATTCCCTTTCACCCTGATTTGTGAAAGGAGGCCTGTGCTCAGCAGTGGGACATTATAGGCTGATGATGATGATGATGATTGATCGTGGTAACGAATGGACTGACGTAATTGTGCTAAATAATATTTTGATGGTACAGTTAGTACTCATAAATAACCAAACTATTTTACTTACTAATTTCGAAAACTAACCCTTCACTCATAAAACTATATTTAACAAATAAACTGATTAAGTGGTCGTTAAATAACGTCTAACCCCCTTACTCATAAAGCGCTATTTAACTAATATACTGAAAAAAGTCACGTAAATAATGTCACATTATTTGACAATGACAGTAGAGTGACGTTATTTAAATGAACCTTTAAACAGTATATTAGTTAAATAATGTTTAATGAGAAAGGGGGCAATTGTTAGTCAATGACAGCAAGGTGACGTTATTAATTTGACAATTTAATCAGTAGGACAAGTTAAATAGCGTTTATGAGTTAGGCGGTAAATATTTTGTACTCAAATAAAAAAAGCCACCAAAATAAAATCTGTATTAGCGATAAAAAAGTAGGTATACAGTCTAAAAGCCCCCTTATCGCTGTAATGGATCACTGATTCGTTCTTTCAACGTCCCATTGACTTTAAAAGGACAAATTCAATATTTACCGAATCCCAGACTATTTGCTTTTGAAATGTAATGGTTTAATTACATTACTTTATAAACCAGTGGATTTCTTTCATGATACAACCATTTTACTGACATCCAATTAAGCCAAGTAACCCAATGCGTTCCATTTAACAATAAACCATTGTTATATGATATATTTTGTAAATCAAATTCAATAGAAATGGGCACTATAATGACATCATAGAGCTCACGTTAAACTGGTTAGTCATTGAATAGAAAATATATTTTGATCGGAATTATTTTCCCAATTATATTGATGGCTGATCACGAGTTTTTAAACGTATCTCTCAGATCATTCAATTGATATCTATTTATTACTAACTGTTATTATTTACTTAGTGTAACGTTTATGGATATATTATTAAATGCTAGTTTATATAAAATAGAGTTAATTCATTTCATTAATACATACAAAAAAGCTAAAAGGAGTTTTCTTCCGCGGACGCTCAAATTGTGGAATGAACTCCCCGCCGTGGTATTCCCAATGGAGTACAGCATGGGTTCTTCAAAAAGGGCGTGAAGAGATTTCTGCAGGATCGGCAACGCGCGAGTGATACCCCTGGTGTTGCAAGCGTCCATAGGATACGGTAACTGCTTACCATCAGGCAGGCCGTATGCTCGTTTGCCACCTTAGTGGTATACAAAAAAAACATTGTACATTTTATTCTGAATTGATTAAGTTTCGTAGATAGAATATGAAAGTTTCAGATGAAGAAACAAAATGTTAATAAAGACTGAATTTTATATTAAAATCCTTTACATTCATATAAAAATAGTACAGGAAAGTTTAAAAATAAACATCTTAACGCAGTGGAAAGCTACGTGGGCAGTTCGCTGCCGCTGTGGCGCGTGGACCGGCGGCAGATGGGAGCGTTCCTCTGCATCGCCTCCAACGACGTGCCGCCCGCCGTCAGCAAGCGGATAACATTACTTGTAAACTGTAAGTGGCTGCAAGAAATTTGAAAAATATGATTTAATATGGTTTTGCTGTCGCGCTGTGCCCGAGCTATCCCGCCCGAGAGCGATAGAGACAACAGCTTGGACCGATTATACCTATTTAAATTAGACGAAATCGCTATTTCGTAATCCCCGGTTTTCTCCTCGAAAATTGGATCAATTAAAAAAAAACAAGAATCATTTGGCTTTGGCTATGTCTATCGGTTTTCCTTTGCTTTTTCTATATTCGTCTTTGTTCGCTGGACGTTTGATAAGGTCGTTAAAAATGGTAAGATTTAGTGATTTTAGAAGGCTCCTAATTTTTATAATAATTAATTTATGGAGAAAAACACAACCGAGGGACATACAGTGGTACCTACGGATTGCATGGTAGAATAATCATTGCTTTAGTGTCATTATCCTGAAAGGAAACTGAGGATTACGTTAGTATGGAACAAACGCCACCAGCATTTCCTCTTAAACATATACATTAATCTCGAATGAAGAGAACAATTTTAAGGTTTCAGTGCTATTGGTGATATTAAATGTTTTGTTGCTCTACTCGAAGTTATTATTTTAAAATCCAAGATTGCACAGCATGATACTAAGCAAGTAGTAAAGTATTAGGTTTATTTCCATAGTTATTTAATACCTTTCTAGTTCCCAAGATAACAAGTTAATTTATTATTACTGACAGCTATGATCAGGGGGGCTAAAAAGGATGCTAAAGCAATATCGCTAACGGAGTTCATATTTTAGATTCTCGGCAGATCCTACGTGATTTCAATATTAAAAAGTAAAAAAGTCACTTATTATATACAATTCAATTCATTAAAAGATTCGGAATTGATTCAAAATCAAAAAGTCATTCATTCAGTTTAGGGCCTGGTAAGGCACTAATTGCATAATGGTGCGTCCATGCTACGCGAATCGAGCACGAGCCGAGCCACGAACGAACCTACAACGAGCACGATGCGAATCCCTTTGTACGTGAAAAAACTGACAATCGCGCTCGTTCGAGGCTCGCAAGCCTACGCAAATCGTGCTCGCAGTGTGCGCGTTCGTGGCTCGGCTCGTGCTCGGTTCGCCAAACATGGACGCACCATAAGATCTGCTGTGAATTTGAAAAAATGAACTCCATCAGCAATATTGCTTTAGCTTCCTTTTTAGGGGGCCAGATGACTTTCATTTGGAAGTTCCTCTATCTTCGAGAACTTTCTCGAAGTTTCATAAAAATAACAATGTTTACTGTATGATAGAATGCAATAAGGAACATTGTACGGTCACGTAAGATGGGCTTGTACATAAAGATGAATTGTTTTATCCTGGATGGCTTCCAGATCGTGACGGCGGCCCGGGATGGGCGGATTATATTATTCAAAGTGTATCCGTTTGTTACTGTTGGCAATTGAAACAAACAAGCCGGATCAGTTTTTGTTTACAAGTCTTATCTTTATTGAAGTGAAGATACGTACGGTGGTATACGATATTCGATATTAAGGTTAAACATTAGTATCGAGGCGGGTTTTTTTTCCTTCGTAGAACAATATGGATACAGTGATTAGCGACAGTAGATGTTCATTTGGTACATTGTGCTACGAATGTTTTAAGCGACTTAAAAAAAAAGGAGGTTTTCAATTCGCTCGTTTTTTTTTTGTTTGTTACCTCATAACTCCGTCATTTATTAACCGATTTGGAAAATTCTTTTTTTATTATATAGATAGGGATAATTACATAATCACTTCACTTCACAATCTTAGACCTTAATTATAATAAGTTACACAACCGGGTAAAACAACGATCGCACTGAGCTGTGGTATAGCTCGAGAGCTTGTGATAAAACTAAGTCCTACAAATAGAAATACCCACACTTCTATATACTGCTATGGTCAGTGTTGCCACATCACTCAATCCTTCTACCATAATAATATGATCCAACCAATATTAATAAATATCTAACATTCGGCCTTTCCTGACTTCAAGTTTGTCCTCAAACTTCTTACTTTTTACTAATTAGTGTACTTTGAAGTCAGTTTAAGTTTTTTGTAAAACAGTTCAATTATTTTTTATAATATGAGTCATATTTGAACGTTTCTCACGGTTTCTCTAAAACCGTAAAAGTGATAATTTTGGAAAATGTACAAAAATAGTTAATCTTAAACAAAAGTCTCAACTCTACAATATGCTAAATGAACTACTACGGTCGCTATTCACTGAAATATCTATCCATATTGTTATACGAAAAAAAACGAATTTCCCGCCTCGGTACTGATGTTTAACCTTAAGGCATTATATTGCCTATTATTGTACCCCTGGGTATTATGGCTTCGTGTTTAGCTACTTCATAAATTAAAATGATAAAATAACCACTTTACTTTCCCTATATTTAGATCCACTAGAAATAATATACTACATTATTTAGAGTTATTAATAAAATCATCATCTGCCTGCCCTGTTCCCAATCAATTGGGGTCGGCGCAATATGTACGCTTCTTCCATTCGTCTCTTCTATCCGTCATACTAGTATCCACTCCTTTCTTACCCATATCATCTTTCACACAAACCATCCATCTCTTTTTCGGTCTTCCTCTTCCCGTATATCCATCCACTTTCATATTCATAACTTAATTAGTAGTTATTAATAAAATCCTCGTCGTTATTGGAGCAAATAATAAGATGTAACGTAGAGAAATTTCTTAGCATAAAAATATAATATTGAATGTTTTCTACAGTTGCACCAACAGTCAAAGTGCCAAACCAGTTACTCGGAGCTCCACTTGGTACAGACGTCAAGCTGAAATGCTACGTTGAAGCGTACCCTAACACCATAAACTACTGGATCAAGAATCGAGGGGAGATGCTGCTTGATGGGTATGTCACCTCTATCGTTAATTCTATTCACTATAAACTGATTAACGTCCTCAGTTTCTTCGGGAATATCAGTGCTTCTTCGAGGAATTGACGGGCCAGTTGGCGCAGTTGGTTAAGACGTGGAGTCTTAACCAACTGCGCTGCAGGTCGTGGGTTCGATTCCCACACAGGACATGCATTTGTGTGCATGAACATGTCTGTATGTCCTGAGTCTGGGTGTAGTTATGTATATTAAGTATTTATTTACAAACAAAAAGTAGTATATCAGTTATCTGGTTTCCATAGTACAAGCTCTGCTTAGTTTGGGATCAGATGACCGTGTGTGAGGAATGTCCCAGGATATTTATTTATTTAATTTGATCGTCTTGACCATACATACTGTTTTGTAAGCAAATTATTGATCATAACACTCTTATTGTTCTCTTTTTGAACCATTCTACAAATTAATCAATTCAAATTCATTTATTTAGTGTCTGTAAAATTTACATAGTCATTAATAAGTTGGTTTCACATTATTCGTAAATAAATTAACCTGCAAACGAAGCTAGTTCTCACATTTAAAATTGTAATTTTTAACTAAATTTCACTTAATTTTATTGTGTTCATAAAAGCTTTATAGAATTATTATATTTATAATTCAGTTAACGGAAATAGAACCAGGATCTTTCCGGAATGTTTTCTGTTGTGAGAATATTGTATAGAAGCCTAAAACGGTTTTGGTCCAAATAAATTATTTGACTTGTTATTTCCTTGTAACTTGTAACTCTGATTTTATTATTATTAAAATCTTCCACCAGTTTAACATTCTGTAATCATCAGGTCATCCATCTAGACTTTGTTTTCGATATCTTTACACATACAGATTTGATTATTTCTAGAATTTGTTGCTAATTCATTGAAGTCTTATCTTAGCGTATCGCAACTATCGATTCAATATGGTTGGATATTGACTTTAATGATTACACCATTGGAGGGTCAGTGTGTTTGGCCGTATTCAGACTTATGATTGTTAAACTATTAGTTTCATGGAGTATTAACCCAAAATCAACAAAGCTGGCGTTGAATAGCGTTCATAACATAATGACTCGTAATAATAGATTCTCAACCAAGCTTCCCCATATCAATATAAATTTCGTGTTCTGTGTTGTTTTGTTTTACAAAATATTTAATTCACTGGAGTTTATTTATTTACTTTTCGTTTTCAACCGGTAATTATCTTTCTATTACATATTACACCGATACGTTTTTAGATAGAGTTATACATGATAGATTAGATTTTTCGTCGGAATAACAAAATAAAAGTAACTCTTCTACATTTAAGACATCGCTTTCCTGTTTTTAATTTATCTTTTTATAAAAGATCGAAGTTCTTATTTTAAGAATAAAATTTTAGTAAAAAAAAACTGACATTAAAATTGAGAACATAATAAACCTTCTTATGATTCATAAGATTTACAAATCAATCCTCTCCAACAGGCCTAAATATTCAATAAGAGAAGAAAAGACGACCTACAAAGTGTCAATGTGGCTGACTATCAGACATTTCTCAAAAAATGACATCGGCACCTACAACTGCGTCAGCACCAACTCTTTAGGCAAGAGTGAAGGCACATTGAGACTGTATGGTAAGTGGTCCACTATTCATTACAGGCTTGTATTTTATTTAATTTGTTATTTCCTCTTCATATTCTTTTAATATATCTTCCTTACCCTCTACAACGATATATTACAAAAGACTATTATAATAATTTTGAGAATATAAGAAACAGCTATATTTCAAACATCATTAATTAGTTTTTATTCTTAAATTATCAGAAGGAAGTCAGAATTCCTTTTATAAAAAAATATTACACAGACAAAGCCGCAGCAAAAAAAAAATCGTGTAATGTATGTAAAATAGAAGTTCCAAACTAAAATACAACTTTAATTTTACACTGCTTTATTTACTTCAATTAATAACACACACAAAAGAAATAATAATAAACAATATTCTAAACTAAACCTAATATTTAAAAAATAAAACTATACTACTTTAATTAGTTTAAAAATTGCGAGCGCTTCTGGAAAAGTAACGGCGACGTTCTTTCTAGGTATATTTATTTCTATGTTTTTACCATTGTTACATGACCGAAAACGGCACGGCCTATCTCTCCAAAATTTTAATATATGTGGTGAAATGTGGCTTCATTTCTACTGTGCTAGAAAAGAAAAAAGTATTGCAAAAGTCCTCTCAATTCTAGTGAAATGACAATTATTCGATAAATTGAAAAGTATTTCGGGAATGATCTCCTCGAAGTACTTAACATTAACTGGAATAAACCTTTATCTGTGTTAAAGTCAAGCCGGTATTCAGTGAGCCTTTTTATTTTCAGAAATAAAACTCAACTCTAATTCGGAGGAGTCTGGCAATCAAGTTAGTGTCGCTGGAGGTAAGGCTTAATTTTTAAACGTTACTGAATTTTATTTTCTTTAAAATGCGACCAACTTTATGTGTCTAATCATAATAGAGAATTTAAATGTTACTCTGCTATATCAGCTATTAGTTATTCTGTGGTATCAGTAAGATGTTTATATTTTTTAGGTAAAATAAGTTTTTTTGGTACCACCTTCGAAAGTGGCAAGCACACAAAGCCTAAAAGGAAACTGGAGATGTTCGTCGTTTTTTTTTTATACGACTAAGTCGGTAAAAAAGCCTACGGCCCGCCTGATGGTAAGCGGTTACCGCAGCTATATGGACGCTTGCAACACACGAAGCATCGCTCCCGCGTTACCGACCTTTCCCCCCTCCCCAATGAGCTCTAGCGACCTTACTCACGCACAGATACACATCATACAGTTATTTTTTTCTGCGCTATTCTGTAAGGTGGTACTTCCCCAGTCGAGCTGATCTTCTTCTTCTCTACTTCTCTAAAAGCTTAAGCTTAACAATAATTACATGAAAGTGAACATTTTAGTTACCTAGATTTACTGCAAAAAGCCCGGTAAGAACTCTTTTTAGACTAACGAGGTTTTTAAAACAAGCAAAAAGAAGTAACAGGTAGGTTCAAGAAGTAACGTAGTATTAAAATTTTCTAATATCTGATTACACTAACTAAATGATAAAATAGGTCACCTGTACCACAGAGTAAAGAAACCGTTTCTTTACTTTGTGCATACCTTGAAATTCTTGATCAGTTTTTACAGAATAATTAATAAAACAAAAGTAATATAAAATTTACGGTATTTTGATGACATCCTTATTTCTTCTCAGGACTCACGGAAGCAGCCAAAGGTTTATCCGCAGACTTACACAAACTGGAAGAGGCATTGTTTACCGCTTTGTTATGTTGTTTAACATATATATACATGTTTACGTAGTCATTGTTTATGTATATAAGTATCGTTGAAATTATGTGTTGAGTGTAAATCGGGTAAAAATATTGTAAATAGGTCGTATGTTTTTTTTATCCGTTTTCTTTCCTTATGATGTTCTCTTAATTTGTTTCAATATTTGTAATTTTGTGATGACTTACACGAAACAAAATATTTTATGCTTTAAATGAAAACGTAATTCAATTACAGTGTTTCAATTTTGTAAATATTATAAATAAGATGTAAACGTTTGATGTAAAGACGCGTAAGAAACAACGATAATAATGGTATTTTGAGATTAGCTCGTGTAACCGAAAATTCGCTTAGAACTCAGCCAAAATTGAAAGTATTGTTTACATTTTGTGAACTGTAAATCCAACGCTCGATTATAAGACTGTTTACAACAAATAAAAATAATTATAAAATAAATTGTATACCTTTTATTGTCTCTAAATACCTACATTATATTTTCATATTACAAAAATTATAATTCCTTTACAATTTTCAAAAAAAGTTGCAACTCTATTATGTTTAGTATTATTTTGGAGTTTGCTTTTATTTTAAATTAAGAAAACGTTATTACATAATTAAAAAAAAATGTTATTCGGATTTTAAATGTTGAAATTAGAACGTTCATTTAAAATTTAATAGCATTTCACAGAGCACGTGTAAAATAGCGTTCTTTCGCATTCATTTTGTACGCGGCTATTTTTTGGGGTTCTAATTGTTTGCCTTGTTTTGTGTTAGACCTCCAGAAAAGAAGCAACATATCAATGTAGGAATTCACGTTTCAAATCGTACACTGGATCTATAAATTACGAACTACTCTTGCAAAAAAAAAATATAATTAAAAATTACCTGACAGTATTTCTTTATTATCCTTGAAAAACTAGAAATGGCTCTACCAAGCACACTTTCTCCACATCAAAACTACGAGTATTTATTTAAGGTAAGTTTTTTACGCTAATTCCTATAACCTAGTTGGTATTTCTCATGACCAAAGCCAATTTAAAGCTACCACAAAAAAGAAAGCAAGCGATGCGACGTCATTAAAATGAATAGTATCCGAAAGCGTCGCGTCGAGACGAAACTCTGTATTTGTAGCACGAAATATTCAAATGCTTTACAGTTTACAGACGTGATCACATTAAAGGACGTAGAGTGTGAAATGAATGAGTGAAATGAATGAGTCTTTATGGTTTCTTTAAATTTGTCTTCTGCTGTTTTTTATAATCTCTTTTGAAATTCTATTTTTGTTTTTATTAAAAGTGAATTTAATTACAGAATACTTTTCACCCAGAATCCCCTGTTTTATCATCTTAGTTTAAAAAAAAACCTTAGTTATCTGTATAACAGGTGGAGATTTCGAGATGGCATATATTCGAAACCTATGTTGGGTTAGTCATTCTGAACAACTTTTACTATGGGACCAATTACGAATACTCATTTTTTTTTTACTTTTCTTTCAAAATGTCAACCTTGCTCGATCATAATGTATGAAAAGTTAATTTTTTTTTTGAGAATTAGTGTTGGTCCCTTAGTGAAAGTTCTTCAGCATGACTAATCCAACATAGGTTTCGAAAATATGCCATCTCGAAATCTCCACCCAGTATATCCTTATGTAGACAGATTTGTACAATTTGTTAATTTTTTTTTGGATAAAGGGTAATTGCAAAGTAGACTAGCTGTCTTTAAATTAGCATCATTTAAGATACGAAAATACCCTAAATTCTATTTATGATAATTTTCTAAATATATTTATCAATATAATTGGAACCATAATACATTGAAATTGATACCAATTATTTATGAATAGGAGCTTTCAATAAGCCACTTAATATAACATTTCAAATAGATTTAGCTTTAAAATTTTTAGGCGACTTATTTTTCAAGTGTGCTTTTAATTAAATTCATGGAATATATTATTTTTATTATAATAAAAACATTTATTTCTCTTCACAAATATGTAGATACAAAAAAAGTGCTTACGCATTATGCGAACCTGATTTGTGAGAGACTGGTGCTTGTTGTAGGTTTAAAAAAACCTGTAGTACAAGTCACCACTCACCAGTAAAGATTTATTCAGTAAAGATAAAAATATTTGACACACTGCTATATTCATCGATAGGTAACACTATATTGTAACACCGACAGTAGAATTTCACAGATCATGTTATCGAAGAGCGTTGAAAAGACTTATAATACCCAACTTTGATTATCTACAATTAGGTACTACAGTCTTTTCAGTTTAAGTGTATTCCGAACCGGTGGTAGGTTCAACTGTGTGTTACCTACTTAAAGTTCATATGTGCCTTACCAGGGGTAAAACTGGATAAATGACTTTTTGATTTTGATTACATCATCATCAGCCTATAATGTCCCACTGCTGAGCACAGGCCTCCTTTCACAAATTAGGGTGAAAGGGAATGGGCAGGTACCATGCGTGCTCACTGCGGATCGGTGGAGGAAGGCTAGTGGTCAACCTACTGTTGGAGTTTTCAAGTCACTTAGGAGGCCTCCAACTAGCTTAACGACTATCACAATTAAGTGATAACCGGGACCTTTACGTGCCTTCTGTAGCAAGGAAATTCTCAATTTAAAATACCACCAGTAACAACCACAACGGTGGATCATGCTACACCACGAGCGTTCTCTGTCACCTTTAATTTCTCAAACATTCATATTATATTTCATATTGTTTTACATTAGATAGGGGTATGTTTCACTAAGATCCCATGGTAAGTGGTCTAGAATTAGAACATAAAGTTAACTAATTGTATACGCCTCTGAAACAATATTCTAAAGTGGCAATACTCAATGCTTATAAATCTATGAGCCATTACTGTAGTTCAACAAATCTTGCTTCGGTTTCCTGTGACCGTAAAAATATCATTTGCTATCGAATAATTTCCCCGTATTTTCTACGGGGAGCGGGGCGAGCCTCGGGGCGGTGGTAAAGAAAAAGGAAGGAAGAGCAATTTATTTGATAAAATATTCAGTTGGTGCATTTTTGTTTCGGCTCCTCCCGTTGCAGAAAACTATGCAGCTGCGACCCTGGTATTCTTGTTACTGGCTGCAGATTCAATACCCTTTATTGTTATATTCTGAATTGCAGAGTGGTTGCTCGTCGTTAGGAATTTGAATACTCGTATAAGCGAAGCCGCGACGATCTGTCGATAGTAAGTTTGTGGGAGTTTAAGGTTTTTTTTTACATTTGGATAGTTTTATCGCATCCTTTACTTTGTTTTGTTAAATCTATTGTTTTCTGCACTAATATTATAAAGAGGTAAAGTTTGTAAGTATGGATGTATGTGGATCCGAACCTGAAAATTCATCCACTATAGGAAACTACATTGTCCTGCTTCTAATATGCTATAAGCTTCTTTTCGCCCTTTTTTTTAAGACGATGATAGCTCAGTGGTAGTGACGTCGGATACCGAGACGAAGGTCCCGGGTTCGAATCCTACAATGAGCTTGAGCTTTCGGTGAAGGTAAACATCGTGAGGAAACCATAGCATGGTGGTAGGGTACTTTGTAGTACCCGTCTGGCTGGCTACCACCCTCAAGTTGAAAATCTGTCGCCAAGCACCTATCGGTGTGTTCCGTCAGCTGCACTTGAGAGCCAGTTCCTTCTAGGCTTTGTGTGCTTACCACCTTCGACCACATCATCACTTACCATAGTGAGATTGTGGTCAAAAACAGGCCTATACACAGAAAAAAAAAAAAAAAAAAAAAGGTATTAAGTTATAAATAAAGTAGGTAGGCATATTGTGTATTGCTTCCGACATAACATTGAATGGTACAGCCTTAACGTAAATCAGTCGGCAGTCATGGACTCACATCGATTTACTGTGGGATGGTCCCGGGAGTCCAGAATGAAATATTACTGACATTACTATCGTATTACTAATGCGTACGTTGATCTGTCAATGTTTACCCCGAAAAAGTTTTTTAGAGTGCTTTTTGTAGTATTTTTATGTTACCTCTTAAACTACTGCAAGGGTGATTCTTGAACTTGAACGCTCTCCGTACTGAAAAAACTAAATTTACAACCATATCTTCTAGTAGTGCTTAGTCGAATTATTACATCGAAGCTGATAGACACAATATTTGAGTGTCAAGATCTCATCAGCTCTATAAATACGCTAGGACATTCTTGGTTGGACTATATTTCCAATTTAAGGTATCGTGTCTTTTTGACTACTTATTTCAAAATGATGGCAAGATAAGTGACATTGAGCTCTTATTACCTACTAGGTATAGAGAAGACGCCAAACAACACAACTATGTTCCGTTCAAGTGAGGCCATCCGGCCACACTCACGATGTCACAAAATCACGATGTTTGCGAGAAAAATACTTCTAATAGCGTTCTGATAGCGCTACATGTTTCGACTGTCTGCTTAGACGACTAATTATTGTTTCAGGGCTAAATAGAACTTTTGTACACCCTAAAAAAATGGGACATAACCTTTGCTTATGATAGCTTCTCTATAGGTTGTAATAATAGCTCAATGATAAATGATCACAAATTTTATTTTACAAAACCGTTCCATTTCAAATCAACGGACCCAGTGGTTCTTAGAATATGAATATGGCGGTCCCCATCGAATTAGGGTCCCATTGTCAAAACTTATTCGTATGTGTATAATTTGCGTCGTAGGACGTTCAACCCTGTATAATTCTATTAACAAAATAATAATAGGTATGTAGGTTCAATATTGCGTATGTACTCAACTAACGATACATACCTACATTCCATAACATACATTAGTCCTACCCATAGAGATAGAATATTATAGAGTGATAGCGTTAACAACGTTACAGTAGTACCCGACTGATAAGGCGCGTCGTCAATCTTCGTTCGCACAGAAAAGAAAGTAGTCATGGCCCGAAGATTAACGAAATAATACTTTAAACTTACAATCAACCTTAGATCACTATTATAAGGTTCATAATACACTGCAGCTGTTAGTTCCGTCTCACTTGCAACTCACGCCCCTCCACTTTATTTGCATACAAAATTAAAAAGATTAAAAAAAAATGCTGTAAAATTAACCAATAAACATTTTCACAAATCCTGCTGTAATAATAAGTCATATCTTTCCAATGATAATCATATCATACTATACTATAATATACAGGATAATTTTTTTTCCAGTACAGGATGTTTTTTTGGTCGACATAGAGCGACCCTGGGGCGGTAATACAAAAATCATTGAACAAAAATACATTTTCCTAAAATGGCTTTAATTCCATTAAAATACTGTAAATTAAAATAAATTAAATACTGTAAATACATTGAGAAATACCTTATTTAATTTGAACTAAAATTACCGCAACGTTTGGTCACTGGGCACGTGCACAGACTAGAGCTAGGCCAACTCGGCGCAAGCCACCGTCTCGCTCGCACTCCCGTTCAGTATTAACACTATATTTTAACTTATTACATGATTTTCCAATTAATATTATTTTTATTATTATTAAAAAATAAAGTTTTTTTTTTATTTATTTTTTGCACCAGTGTCTTGTATTATTAACCCTGTGTCGCTCGTCGCGGACAAAAACTACGACGTGTATATTATAATAACATTATAATTCAAATTGCATTTGTTTGCTACATCATGACGCCCCATCTTATGTAGCAATGTTGCATGGCATGGAGAAAATATAGACACGTTTTTACCGGGAATGCGAGTGAAACCGCAGCACAAACACTCGTCTTATATAAATATCGATATCATAACAAAACTAACAGCACCAAAATCTCCCAGCAACATAACGATTGAAAAAAAAAACAGTACCATAAATCACAATGTTGCGACATCATTCAATATCGCCGCCCGTTTGTTCCCGGCACGGATTTCTGGTGATCCCCGTCTACGTTAATTGTGCTGGAGTTTGGGACATGTTTACCCCATGCCGTGTCAAAGCGTGTCGGGGCGTGATGACTTCATCAATCTCTGTATTTCGTTGACAGCGTTGCCGTATATTCGACGTGAAATATCAGTGTTGGTGGATAAAAAAATACCCTTTAAAGTGCTGTTATTGTTTGCTTCAATTGACTACTTTCCTCTATCTTTTGTTATTGTTATATTCAGTTGAATGTCCACTGTTCAACTTATTCTGTCAGAAACATTTATTTACAACAAATATGTATACAATACAATCTATATATAGAAAATTTCCTCAAGCCTGCCGCTGCTTCCGATTAACGGCAAGGTTCTCAGAAGGCTGGCAGCATTTCCTCTTTGGATGGCCAAGCTGACGCGTTGGTCTCGATCAATTTTGATGACAAGGTGCGAGCAAAACGGCGACCTTCTTACCCCCACGGTCCCAAGATCTTGGGTCGAGATCTTGGATATTTGGGTCCAATCGATGCATATTTTTTGAATATTGAATTTTCCGCATTGGCCGAAAATTAAATAAATAATATTTAATCACTTATTTTACTTAAATATCTAATTAATGGTGTTAATATATATGGCATTTAAACGGCTACCGCGGTAGCCGTTAACAATCTACATATACAAATATGATACGGATTTTTGTTTGATTGTTTACTAACACTGTAACACCCTAATCTCTGGAACTACCAGTAGTTTTAGATAAAATATTAAACTAATGGAAAGCTACATTATTTCCAAGCCATTAGTAAAAGAAGTTTCAGGATGAGCGCAGTAGTTCCGGAGATTACCCCCTACATTGAAACATACAGTTTACCTCTTTATAATAATTTATTATAGTGTGAGATGATGTGATTTATGTATGTGAGATTGTGTTTACTAATAATAATTATTATCATTATAATCGTCATCAAAATTGATCGAGACCTCCGGCTACCGGCGGGTGGGGAGCTTTATCCGCCAACGCGTCAGCTTGGCTATCCAAAGAGGAAACGCTACCAGCCTTCTGGGAACCTTGCCGGTAATCGGAAGCAGCGGCAGGCTTGAGGACATATTCTATATATACCTAGATTGTATTTTTTACATATTTGTTGTATTAAATTCAGAATATTATTATCATTACATTTTTTTTGCCTACATGTCTGCCTTTGCATGGTAAAGTTTCATCAAATAAATCCATCGATTTCGTAAACCTCCTCTCACAACGCTCTCCTAAATATTTATTTCCCTTCACAATATTTCTCGCATACTGTAAAATATTGACACATACCTTGAATAAAGCCTCATTTAGAATTCAAAGGCTGCACTTGCCCGTAATTTTGAACGACATGTTTAGATTCGTGCAGTATTTATCGGTTTTTCAATGAAGCGTGTTTATGGTATATAGTTCAACCGCTTCAAGTTGATGTGATGTTTGATGATATGGCATATTGGTTTTGTGGTCTTGTTTTGGTATGAAGTGACGTGGAAGTGACCTTTAATTTTATTTGTAAGTAAATCCTTACAGTATACTTTATCTGGTATTATAACATAACTTTTTATTTTTAATTGGTCTTCATAACTGTGTAAAAATAAGACTTTTATAGGTACTATAAAGTTTACCAAAAACATTAGAATAAAAAACAAAGAAAAACAAAGATCATATAAGTGAGCGTAAACAGTGTATTATTATTGTTTAAATAATATTTTAGTATACTAGATAATGAAAAATATGACAACATTATACTTATACATATAATAATAAGATAAAATCACAGACATAAATCTAAATAGATAACGCAAGTCCCTCCATCTGTATGAAAACCAACGGTGTCACTTTTTTTGTACCTACCATAATGTCACAAGATTGATTTAGTTAGGTTGGCATTCGATTTTTGACGTGAAAATGAAGCGATCCTATTTGTCAGCACATCTCTGGTGGACATGCAGTTTTCTGCGAGTTCCTTGTCCGCGCAAAAGAGTTTCAAAAGAAGATCATTGTTCTCCCTTTTGGAACAGATTTTGATAAGCGAAGTGCATACACTCGCGTCATCTATTTAGATGTATATCTGTGGGTAAAATTTATTAATATAAATAAAGAGATTTTGGGTAAGTAATAAAGGGCACAAGTTGGCAAAAAGGGCTTACGATTATAATGATGTACATTAAAAAGTTACAACAAATATGTACAAAATACAATCTATATATAGAACTTTTTTCCGAGTCTGCCCCTGTTAACGATTAACAGCAAGGTTCCCAGCAGATTGGAAAAAGCTCTCTGTCCATAGGTCTCCGGAGGCCTCAATCAATTTTGATGACAAAGTGCCCACCCCCACGGTCCCATATGGTGTCGACTGCAAAAGGCATAAAAAGGTAATGTGGGTAAAATTAATTAATATAAATAAAGAGATTTTGGGTAAGTAATAAAGGGCAAGAGTTGGCAAAAAGGGCTTAAGATTATAATGATGTCAATAAAATAGTTAAATATGAAAAAAATACAATCTTGTTCTATATATAATAGAACATTTTCCCGAGTCTGCCCCTGTTACCGATTAACAGCAAGGTTCCAGCAGATTAGCGGGAAAAGATCTCTGTCCATAGATCTCCGGAGGCCTCAATCAATTTTGATGACAAAGTGCGTGCAAATCGGCGAGCTTCAGACCCCCACGGTTCCATATGGTCTAAACCGCAAAAGGCATAAAAAGGTAATTTGGTCCAATCTATGCGTATTTTTTTAAATTTCCGTACCATCTAACTTAATTGAATAACAATTGAGGAGACAGATAAACATAAAAAGCTCGGAATAAAAATAAAGGGTTCATAACAAGCACTATAATCAAACTATTAACCCTAGGTAAGGAGCTAGTAATAAATGCACTAAGTTATCTCACAATGGAACTATGAAGCGCTTTTAAATGTTATTTAAGCGATTTTACCTAGATTTATTCGCGAGTTAAGATGAGAATGCTCTTTGTCATGAATCTTAGTTTCCGGGAAGACAGTGGATTCCGCAAGGGGTTACAATGTAAATTTTATGTATAAACTCTAGGTATTACTAGGTCTAGGTTATACATTGCTATTATTGTAATGCGGGTGAAACCGCGCGGGACAGCTAGTAGTAATATTATAATAATTGCGAAATTGAGATTGTGTATTTGTTTGTTACCTCTTTACGTTGAACGGCAGGTACAATAGTACCCAACTGATATGGCGCGTCGTGAATATTCGTTCGCACAGAAAAGAAATTATGGCTCGAAAATTTACCAAAGAATGCTTAAAACTTACAATCAACCTTAGGTCACTACTATAAGGTTCATAATAATCATCTGTTAGTTCCGTCTCACTCGCAAGTCACGCCCCTCCGCACACATGGCTGCAGCTGCCGGCCAATAGCAATTCCCGCGCTTTAAAAATGTGTCTTCTGCGCAGTTACATCGGTAAGCCATATTAGTTGGGTACTACCAGTACTACTGTACTACTAATAACGATGGTATTTGACACACAGGTAGCCTATGTCATGAAAAAGCAGATGTGCAACTTTATACGCCGGTGAATGTCGCAAAATGTAAATAAAATTCAACAAACGTTGAAAATACTTGAAGGCGCTAAAACCACACAAGGAATTGGATAACCTATATATACCTACTATGGAACACACTATTTCCTCTAAGAGCAAGCTAGAGAGAAGTTATTATTTAAGTCGACGCTTGCCGCTGACGGCTTAGTCGTGCTACAAGTTATAAGAGTCGAACAATTGGTTTGACTAAATAAATTTAATAGTTAAAACTTCAAAAAACGGCCAAGTGCGAGTCGGAATCGCACACGGAGGTTTCCGTACAATATTATCCAACTCAACTTTGCTATGAAAAAAAAGCGCCAAAAAAGATGTTTTTGTATTGGCGGCAATAGAAATACCTTAATATTCTCGGAAAATTTCAGCTGTCCAGCTATTACCGTTCATGAGATACAGCCCACTGACAGACAGACGGACAGATGGACGGACGGACAGCGGAGTCTTAGTAATAAGGTCCCGTTTGGCACCCTTCGAGTACGGAACCCTAAAAAAGGAAGGGCAGCAATAGTCAGTTTTAAGTGCCTTGTGCAAGTTTTTTACCCTATTCGATTGCGTTAACGTTAACTACTATGGGTAGTGTTCTTAAAGCCGTGGCATTTAATAAAAACAGGGTGTTGGTTTATCTGGTTATGGTGTTTTGTCTCAGTATTATAATATTACTAGCTGTCCCCCGCCGTTTCACTCGCGTTCCCGGGATAAAAAGTAGCCAATGTCCTTTTCCATACCATAGGCTATCATGCCAAATTTCATGATGATTCGTTGAGTAGTTGAGGCGTGAAGGCGTTACAAACAAACAAATAAACAAACTCACTTTCACATTTATAATATTAAGTTAGGATATTGCAATTTTCTCTCATAACTTGCGCCACTATATGAAACTAGACGACAAATCCCTTCAAAAAGCTACAGTATGATAAAATGCACTTTCAGTGCAATATGGCGCTCGAAATTATGAAATGTAAAACTAATCTTCGGCATTTTCACTCCTATTGCATCATTTTTTAAAACGCCATTTATTTGGAACTACCTACCGCCCCTGGGTTTTGGCCGTGGGGCGGAAGGTAGAAATTTTCAAGAGAATATTTTCCAGTGTAAAAATATTCTATATGTCGTAATAATAATGTGTCCGCCAAATTTCATCCAAAACAGCCCAGCCCTTTATGCGTGATCGTGTCGTAAACATCCAATCCATTTACCTACCTGCTATTATGAGCACTTTTTGTATGAATTTGGAAAATACCTTGTTACGATGTTTTAGTATTAAAACATCGTAACAAGGTATTAGTAGGTATTTTGTTCCTAAAATTATAAGTAAGTTATAGGGCTGTATCAGTTCTTTGGTATTATAAATGTGAAAGTGAGTTTGTTTGTTTGTTACGCCTTCACGCCTCAACTACTCAACGGATCGTCATGAAATTTGGCATGCAGATAAACTATGGTATGAAGAAGGACATAGGCTACTTTTTATCCCGGGAACGCGCCTGAAACCGCGGGAGACAGCTAGTAATATAAAATAACTTTATATATTTATTAACGATCCCTGAAACCAAATAAGAGTGCATAATAATAATACATTGCTCACCACCATGCAGCAAAAACTTACCAGTAACAAGCCACGTTAATATGACGACCTCCGAAGCGAACCTGGTGGATAATGGCTTTATCTTTTCTGCTCATAAAATATTAATTAGATGCCGTGTTCGTTTGGAAAGCAGGTGGGAATTTGTCTGCTGGTGGAAAGCATAGTTGTATTATATAATATAATATAACTAAAAGATCTTTAGGGATGTCACCGACGATGATTTTTTCTTTGATTAAGGTTACATCCAGATTGAGCGTCGAAGCTGGACACGTGTAGAACAAAATAGCCCCTAACTGTTAGGGGCTAAATCAAACAAAAATAAATAAAATTGTAAAATTATTTTTAATATTTAAATTTCTCCCGATTTTAATTGGAATATTTCAACAACTGCTTTCATTATGAACGTCACTATGACCCAGAGGGAGCAGCGTAAAACGTAGCTGTTACGCGCAGCAGCCTATAAAAGTTGGCCTGTTTTATGTATTCGTGTAGTATGGCGACGTTCTTTCTAGGTATATTTATTTCTATGGATTTTTTATACATTCACTAGCGGGTTTCGGTTACGCGAGCCTGCATCGATTATGTATCGTCCAAGCTGCGAATAATAAAAGTTTCAGATTAGAGATCCTTTTTACTTTTTAATAAAAGTAAACCTACTTCAGTGGCGGTTTTTTTTTTTATGAACACTCTTCATCGGGGGGCACGGCAGTGCCCCCGCCGAGTCGAGCGCGAAGCAAACAAAAAATCAAACTGTCATTGCAAAAATCCAGCGTAGTGGGACACATCTTCTAATTTAATCTAGCTTATAGCGTCCCACTGCTGGGCGAATGCCTCCCCTTCTGCTTAACTGTTGCTACTGTACAAGAATCAGAACCGGAAAAAAAGAAAAGAAAGATTGGTAATAATAAAAAATCTACTCGTAAAAAGAAAATAAATGTCTTTGTCAAATAAGAAAATCTAATAAAATAAATCAATATTCCACAATAGCCCACGTTTCTACAAAAAGAAGTGAAATCCCACCAAAAACATTCTGTAAAAAACTAGCCAAGTCTCGATGGAGCTGCTTGTTTATTTCTAAAAAGTTATGAAATCTAGACAAAGTCGTGCCAAGTCTAAGGTTCCTTACTGCGATTTCTTTATTATTGTTGTCCATTGAAGGGTACACAAGGGTACAAAACCAGGTGCTCCATGACACCATTGCACCAATCTGTCACCGGAATCGCTACCCATTGACGATGGAAAATTGCCACTTGGAAAATTGCCACTTGGAAAATTGCCACTTGGAAAACGTTGATTCAATAACCAGTCAATTGTTGGCTTGATAAAGCTGCGTATTTCAATAATACTTATGTATAGGCGAGCCTGTAACAAACAGTATAAAAAAGAATGTTCAACGGCCAAGTCACACAACAATAACTATAATAATAAAGAAATCGCAGTAAGGAACCTTAGACTTGGCACGACATTGTCTAGATTTCATTACTTTTTAGAAATAAACAAGCAGCTCCATCGAGACTTGGCTAGTTTTTTACAGAATGTTTTTGGTGGGATTCTAGTTTCAGCATCTAATTACGCGCTTATACTAAAAATAAACTAATAAAACCGGCCTAGTGCGAGTCAGACCCGCACACGGAGGGTTCCGTACAATATTAAACAACTCAACCTTGCTATATAATAAAAACTAAAAAAAGACGTTGCTTGTATGGGCGCCCCCATAAATTTTTAATTTTATTCTTTGTTGTTACAGCGGCCATAGAAATACATATTGTTAGCATTAACATTATATTATTTGAATATTATTTAATTTCATACCATTGAATATTGATTAATTATAATTAATTGTCAGCATTATTTATTTAGAAAGCGTAAAACGGTTTATTTTGATATTGTGTATTTGAATATCGAGGAATGGCAACACCAGAAAAAGTATAATGGTAATAATGGCGGCCATTGGAGAAAGTGTTTTAATTCATTTTGTGGTAATTACCAAGTTTACCAACGGTGTAAATACAGATTTAGCTTGTTTAAGCCAACTTCTTTTCAGTAAATAAGGGATGGTTAATATAATTCTCTGAAAATTTCAGCTGTCTACCTATTACCGTTCATGAGATACAGCTCACTGACAGACAGACGTACGGACGGTCGGACGGATGGTTGGACGGACGGACAGCGGAGTCTTAGTAGCTAATAGGGTCCCGTCTGGGTACGGAAACCTAAAAATGACTGCAATAATCAGTTACACACAACCTTAAAGCACCACTACACAACTCTTAAGCGAATAAGTGGTAATTATTATAGCAAATGATAGCATCTTTAACAAAACATGATCGATGGCTCAACTTATAGCAGCCATGCACGTGAAGGTAACGAGTAAGACAAATAAATAAACATGCAACTAGAAACTACATTAGTGCTAGTTCGGGAGCTGGGATTTAGATTTTGCATTTTATACATTATTCCCCCCGCGGTTACACGCGATCCCCCTTAAAATATAATTGTGTACCCGTGAATGGACCTTAGTAGGCATATCTATTTCTCTAAGGATTGACTTTAAAGTGTATGTGTGGTAATAAAATGGTAGTATTTGTCTTTTAACAATTTGCTGGCAAGTTTTTCAGAATGATGTTCAGAAATACGCATTTAAAATTATTAAAAAATATTTATTTTAAAAATAAGTAAATTGTCAAGATAGATGTAATTAATGATCTCAAACTAAAATAATTACTTTTAGCAACAGCTTCGCTATTAAGGCTTTACAAGAGAGATTGGACGTAAAAAATAAGGTCCTAAAATGGTGATTAATTAATTTTACTTGGGAAGACGTAGAAGATTCTAGTTAGAATTAAAGTCTCTAATTAATGTGGATATTCTGGATAAAAGCTGGTTATTAAAAATACTGGAAACTAAGATAGTTACCCCACGAATAGTGATGGCTAAGTGCAAAGCCAAGACGAGACAGAGCTAGACTTAGTCGACACGAGACCGACCTAGACTTATTCAAGTCTTATCAGAATTGTTGGTCTATGATCTCAATCTTGCAGCTGTCAGAACATACTGGTATTATTATTTATAGTTTAAGAATGGTAGCCAGGCTCGCTGGTACCACTAAGAACCCACCGTGCTATGTTGTTTGTGCCTTGTTGTCTTGAAAGTCTGAATAATCTTGTTCTCGCTTAAGTCTCGCGGGGTCAGTCCCAGTCTAACATTTACTGCAGGCAGACCAAGACCGAGAACATCACTATTATTGGCATCATGCCTACAATTGAGATGTTTCCTGGGTAAAAAAAAAATAATTCTAATTAGTCCGTCAGTTAGATTATCAAAAAATATTGCACACGTATTTTTTGCTTTACGAAATCATTAACAATTGACGAAGATAAAGCGCGACTATGTTCGGGAGTGGGGGCTCGTGACGTCACTTGTTACTAAAAAGTGTACCACACCGTGACGTCACGCGGAACTTCAACAAACCATATCCTCGTATTTTTTTGTTTAATTGACGAAAGAAAAAATACGTGTCTAATATTTTTTGATAATGTATATGACGGGAGTAAATAGATTTTTTCAGGAAACTAGCCCATTATATTTTTGGGGAAAAATTTATTTAGTTTGCTTTTATCCATATCAGGACTGATAAAATAATTACAGTGTGTAAATAATGGGTTCTTTTTAAATAGCCGAATGTTTATTTTTTACCATACAAAATCAAACAAGTAACCCAAAGAAGCGTTCAATTTGGTTGAAATATATTCCGTAAATTTCCTACCAATGCCCTCTCATTGGTCAAGTCAAAAACACACGATGCAGTGATTCAGTGTTCAGTATTACTACTCTCAAGGATATTTACCTCGATGTAATACGACGATTGCATTCAACAATTTTATATAAACTAAACCCATAAACCCATAAACTAGTTAAAAATAACATTGTTAAATATTACGCTAACATACTCCCGGACTACATAACTGCACTACCTTCGCATGCAACATGTTTTAGCTTTAGCTTAAAATGGAACAAAACAAACAGCACTATCTCATTACATTACCGGCTAATGGAAAAGCCTTATTGCCTGGAACCTGAATCAGACTTCAGAAAATGCACCTGTAATTGAACACGGTTGTTTAAAATGCATTCACTTGTTGTTTCTCTCACTTTTCTTAGTACGTGTGAGAGAGAAGGAAGAGGCAATCGCTTGTAAAGGCTCAGTCTGCAAAATAATCGCATTTACTAGCATTGGGTATGTTATAATTCCAGAAACTTTTGTGCACAAACGCAGCGACTGTATTTTATTATATGAATAGAACTCTCGTTGCAAAAGAAAATGGCCTTCGTTTTATTTATCTATCGCTTTTTATCGGCTGAAACAGTGTTCATAAACAAAAATATGAACTCAATAAAGCGTTGTTGGAAGCTAAAAGAGTTTATAGACGCATTAAGCAAAGCTGAAAAACATTTCTTTTATTTCAATTCAACATTCACAAACTCGTTTTGTTGAAGTGTAGCTACAATCTTTCACGTTTTATTCAAAAGAGTCTCAATAGGGGTTCGTTTATTCATCCGAATTGACTAACAAAATAAACGAAGTGGTATGTATACATTTTTCATTTTTAATTAAAGCGTATTTGCGTGCTTTAGTGTACAACGTGACTTTGAATGTATTGGGAGTCGTGTATCGATATAGCGTAGTAAGAACGCACTATCTTTTATTACAAGACTAGCTGTCCCTATATCCTCCATACCATAGGCTATCTGCATGCCAAATTTCATGATGATTCGTTGAGTAGTTGAGGCGTAAAGGCGTAACAAACAAACTCACTTTCGAATTTATAATATTAGTTAGGAAGTTAGGATTTTATTATTTTCACCTATACAATACTATCAAATCATAATAACAATACAATATTATTTTGAGATGGAGCTGATCTGATGATGGAACCGTAATGATGGTGGCCATGGGAACTCTATAATAAAACAAGGCAACCCCATCGAGTTTGGATTCATTTGATTCGTCTCGATGACTCGGTTGTAGTTGGTCGACTATTATACAAACAATTTTGTTTTTTTAAGTTTTATTTATATTCTTATATCTCTATTAGCAAACAACGTTATGGTAGTTTGTCTAACGAAATCTAGTCTAGGCCATATAGGTTAAGTACAGAATTATCGAAAAACTGAAAAGCAAAAAATAAAAAACCTTTTAAATATATAGAATTTTGAATATAACTTAAATTTTATAAGGTTTTCCAGTCGTGCGTGATCATGCATAAAAAAAATATACGTGTCGACTTGTAAACCTCCTCCGTTTTTTCGTCAGTTAAAAAAGCAGTGAAGCACGTAACGATTATTTCCATAACCACATAATTATCAATATAGTTAAATATGAATATCGATATTATTTTGTGAAACTAGATGATGCTATGTGCAGTATATTTAGGTAGAGCCATCAGCACCTGTTGACTTATCCGCGTAAGGGTGTAAGGCCCTCAGATGCCGCCTCTTCATCTGTTCAGCTCATACCGAGACGCGTCACACAAATAAACCGTAAATGATAATAATATTATCAATTGCATAACAAATTACATATGTTTAAACGAAGCTTTTCATAATTATGCTAATTTATGAAAGTTCCGATAATTGTGATTTTAATTAATTTTGAATACATAATTTCGGAATTTACAGGTGATAATTTGCGAAATATGGAAAACTACTATAATCTATTTATTATTAAACTAGCTGCCTCGCGCGGTTTCACCCGCGTTCCCGTGATAAAAATTAAAGTAAAGTAAAGCCTATAATACTCGGGCATAATGTAGCTTCCTATTAGTGAAAGAATTTCTAGAATCCGACTGGTAGATCCAGAGATTAGCCCGTTTAAACAAACAAAAAACTCTTCCTCTTTATTATATTAGTAAGTATAGATTAGGGACAAACTACAAAGTAAAAAACCGGCCGGTCAGAACACGTGCAACGAGGAGCGATGATGCTCGCACAGCTCAAGAAGCAGGAAATCTAGACTTGAAATTTTGCATATACAGGTTCCTTATATAAATATTTTAAAATATACTTATTATCCATATTAATGGCAGTTTTTGCCTATAAAATTGTCTACATTTCAGCTTGATATTTATTTAAACTTACATAGGTAGTTACTTTTATATAATAGAAACTTGTACGCCTATGCATCTAATAAGGAAGGGATTTACAGAATTTAATTCCTAATGGGGTAATACCACGGCTTACGAGAATGCGTTACTGACTGTAAATATTGGCCAAACTACGTAAACGGCTGATCTGATTCAGATGGGACTTTCATGAAACTATGTCCAAGAAAATACTGAACTATTCTGTAAAAGTCCCATCGTAAGAGGAGTAGCCATTTCCGAGATAATCCCAATATAAACAGGTGTCAGAAATACATTCTCTCGGCGATCGCAGGTACTGGTATATGAAGGTAGAACATACATAGACTACAAGGGCACTGATTCTTGAGTGCAGTTGATAGAACACACCGATTTACATTTAAAAAATGCATACTAAATAGCAAATCTGTTGGAGTCAGCAAATTCTCTGAAATAGAACTTGACATGTTAAAAACCAAGTTGCAGGATAAAATTAAGCATTCAGCGAGAAAGGTGAAAATAAACTAAATAAGTGCAACTAGGTCAGTTTGAATACACTGCAAATGAACTACGTATTTGCGAATGTAACATCGGCACAGCATGTGCAATTGCTTACACTAAAAATGGAGAGAAAAAATACATTAAAAGTCATTCCTTTGAGACTACGGTGTGATTCTGTAGTAATTTTGCATCTAGGGCGAATATACTAATCAATGTACGTAATTTTACTGATATTATTCGCGATTTCGTAGTAAAAGTGCCATACAAATTTATGATTTTCATATTATTCTGTACTATACATGTTGATTTAAATCTTTAAAGTCACACAGTGGAAACTTGGCATAGATTTTTTGCGTTTCTTTCATATTATGTGATTTGGATGCAATGGGGACGTTTAAAATATGCATGCACATATATCCGAATATAAGATGTCCTTCGACGAATAAATATATTAAGAGCATTTGATCACAAAGGATTCTTCTAAGTGACCTGGAACGTAATTAAATACTTCTTTTAATAATCGCTTCATCTCTATACTCGTTTATGCTTCAAAGTTTTGTTATGGTGCGTCCAGGTGCGTCCATGCTTAGCGAACCGAGCACGAGCCGAGCCTCGAACGAGCACACTGCGAGCACGATTCGCGAGGCGTGGACGGGCTCGCGAGCCTCGAACGTGCGCGATTGACAGTTTTTTCACGTACAAAGGGATTCGTATCGTGCTCGTTGGAGGATCGTTCGTGGCTCGGCTCTTGCTCAGTTCGCCAAGCATGGACGCACCATTAGAAAATGGATGATATTTTTAGGATGTTTTTTAATTAAATAGGCTTGCTTTTGACCACTAGGCTACATAAGTACATATGCCCATAAGGCTACAATAACAGCTCAAAAATAATAAAATAATCTTTTATTGACAAAAATAAGTCTATTTTTAGTTAACATAGCAACACTTTAAATTCTTCTAATAACATAAATTTACTTCATAATATCGTTAGTCTTATAAGTTTAAAATTAAGAAGATTCTTAATAATGTATAAAGGAATCGTGAGTACACTCCACCATATTTATTGACCACTCGCGCAGGAGACATTATTACTTCGCTGTTTGTGTGGTTCACTATGTAGTTTTATAACCCGGTATGTGACATTATGCATATTGCTATAAGCATGGCTATAAAACTTGCTCCAGCAAATGCATCGCTGGAGCAAAAATGCAGGAAAAATTATATTGAAACTTATAAAATGGAGGATGTGCGTGGGCGTTATTTTTGTTATTGTGAACTTAAATATAGTAAGAGATGAAAATGATTATGTTACGATAAATACCAAAGGAATAATGAAACTAAAAATAAACGAATTAAAATAAGTTAATTATTACTTCAAACCGGACCATTATAGAAATAAGACAAGCTCCTTTGTCTTATTATAATATTTGTTCTTCGTATTAAAACCAGGTATCTACATCAAAAAACTTTTAATAATATTACCGGTAAGCGAACAGTTCAGACAAACACTGCCTGAATACAGGGGGGCTAAAAAGGAAGCTAAAGCAATATTGCTACGCAATTAATTTTTTCGAATTCTCGGCAGATCCTATGTGGTTCCAATATTTTTTGGTAAAATAGTTACTCATATACAATTCAATTCATTAAAAGATTTGGAATTGATGAATTGCATAAGATCTGCTTTAAATTCGAAAAAATGAATTGCGTTAGCTATATTGCTTAGCTTCCTTTTTAGGGGGCCAGATCTTAGGAGCAATAGTTTTGTAAACCTACAAAATACACCGAAGTTATTTAAGTAGCATACCACATTAGTAATTTACGTTACCCAGTTTTGAAAGTGCACAGCACATATACAGACACGGGTCCGGTCCCACCGGATATTGCGAGCTTGTCCACTGCCGGGATGTAAGCCACTCGTTCTGTGCTCGTACGTGTATGAGTACTAGTAGATCGCATTCCGATTGCTGTTCTGGATTCGTGTGAATATTTAGACTTAGAAATCTGGCTTTAAATTAAAAAGAGTATGTTGATACGTTATGGTTATAGCGCCAGTTACACTATAACCTCTGTTTGACCCAATTTGACTGCCATAGCGCCCTCAGAAGTTTTTCTTCAAAACTTTGGTCCGTATCAATAATTTAGAATGAAAGAAAGAAAGTGAGTTTATTAAAAAAAAACACGCACATATTAAAATAAAATATAACAGAAAATAGCAATGTAGGTACTGAATCTATTAACATAAGTTTTTTTAGTAACAAGTAGAAGAATTACTTGTTTATTTAGTACCTATAGGTACACAATTTGTTTTTCGATTTTGAGCATTCACCCCACAATTTCACTCGCTCTTTACAACAAACTGGTTTTTCCCAGGACTTAACCTATGATATCAAATCCTCGATTACTTGACAGTGTAACTATAAAAACATCCGTATTTCTAATAGTCAGGGTTCAGAATGCACCAAAATCTTCTTTCAATACACGACAAAAACAAAAGCGGTCTAGAAAGAAAAATAATTTAAAGAAAGTTTAAAGTACCATTAACATATTTTTCTGGTGTAACCCCTTCATGGAAAGTTTCAACGCAATCCGTCTCTGAACCCTCGGAAAACTTTAAAGCCACGTTGAGCTGGAATGCACAAAACAGCCCATGTATTTCAAAATTTCGGTAGAGTTTAGTGAAACTGTTTTCTTTAACTCATAAAGATGCCTGTAGTAAGCAACATTATAGGCACCTTGATTATATAGGAGCTGAGCCCTATTTCTGTATGATTATCAGTCCTAATGGTGCGTCCATGCTTGGCGAACCGAGCACGAGCGGAGCCTCGAACGAGCACACTGCGAGCACGATTCGCGTAGCGTGGACGGGCTCGCGAGCCTCGAACGAGCGCAATTGACAGTTTTTTCACGTACAAAGGGATTCGCATCGTGCTCGTTGACGGCTCGTTGTAGGCTCGTTCGTGGCTCGGCTCGTGCTCGGTTCGCCAAGCATGGACGCACCATAATACAATTAGCAATAAGTTACAATAACATTTAGTTTATTAAAACTATATAATCTTGTAGAGATCACCTGCATTACGAAGTTCACACGCAGATGAATAGATGGCGCCACAACAACCTGCATCGCACTGTCGAAGTTTATTAGGCAATCCAACATGTACATTGTAGAGTTGGACCGCGGTCCCCAGTCACGATGACCCAGTCTGCCGGAAGATATTCCCTTTTAAATGTACGTACCTTGCACCTCCATAAGATCAACAGTAGCTTAAGAGGAAATGCTGGTGGCGTTTGTTCCATATAAACGTAATCCTCAGTTTCCTCTCTAGGTAATGACACTATAGCAATGCACTGTATGTCTCTCGGTTGTGTTTTTCTACATACATTAATTATAATAAGAATTAGGAGCCTTCTAAAATCACAAAAACTTACCATTTTTAACGCCCTTATCAGACGTCCAGCTGACAAATTTGACGAATATAAAACAAAAAAGGAAAACCAACAGACATAGCCAAAGCCCTTCTTATTATGAATCTGTTTTTTTAACCGACTTCAAAAATGAGGAGGTTATCAATTCGAATGTTTGTTTTTTTTTATGTATGTTCGGGCATATCTCCGTCATATAATTATGTATAGACGGATTTTCAAAATTCTTTTTTTGTTCGAAAGTGGTTTAAAACCGGGGGAAGGATATTACGAAATAGCGATATCGTCTAATTTAAATAGGTATAATCGGTCCAATCTTTAGTTGTCTCTATCGCTCTCGGACAGGATAGCTCGGGCACAGCACGACAGCAATAGATGTTACTAAATAACCTATTTTTCAAATTTCTTGCAGCCTTCCTTTCCTCTTAATACTCTTTTTACGAAGTTATTACCCAAATATAACTTTATTACACCTAATAAAACGAAACTAAGGTAGTCTAAACGCGAAAGACTTTGTAAAAGCTCACAAGTCTGCTTGTAAGATTTATGTGGCGTAGTGAAACAAAGTCAGTTGCCGTGACGGACAACCGAAACGTAACGAGTTCTATCCGAACGTACCCGAAGTACAACGAAGAGTCTTTAAAAGTTACTCCAGTAGTTACGTAAGTTCTTATGTTAGGAATAAGAGCAAATGTACTAGAAAGCAAATGGGCTTGGGTGCTCATTGTAGCTAATGGCGAGCAAATCCTGAATGAGGTTTTGGATGGAATTGACGATGATAATTAATGTGGAATACTTCAAAGACATTACAAGACGCGTGAAGTATTCTTAATAAAATTTTAACTTCTACAATGAATTTTTTGTACTTCGCAATAGAATTCAAATTTAAATAAAAAACTTTATACGCTTACCAGTACATCCCGAAAAGCTACCTCGGTAGAGATATCAGTAAGATACATGCCGGGTGAACATTACAATTTAAAGTCCCAATGTGACCGCAACTGCAAGGTAAGCATTGTCGTTATACCGGGAATATTTTTCATTTTTTATTTGTTATTACTCTGGCTAAAAAGAAAACTGTCCCCAAGCACAACGGTATGTTCCAGCAAATATAGTTGAATGCTTTCCTTGCAGGGTTCGTTTGTTCAGCACATTATTGCTTATAATGATGTGATTCTAATATATAGTAAGGGGCACGAGTGGTGAGCAAAGATTGACACCTGCGCAGTAGTTAATTTTTGGTATGTTTGGCGGAATTAAGCAGGGAGGAGCGCCGAGCTGCACACGATTGGTTCGTCAGTCGATGCTCGTCGTCTATTGGATTCTTGTGTGTCATTTGGCTACTGTGATTTGGCCAAAAGTGTAGATGCGCGAGCACCACTACTGCCTATCAGTGCTCAACATTCGTGCCTCATACTGTAACCATAGTTAAAATTTGATAAATTAAGACAGATATATCCAAAACACGCATGAACACAATAAAATTCCACTGCACATTGTTCTAATATGCACAAAAGACATTCTGATTTCGAAAATATTTCTTCAAGGAACCTAACAAAGGCTTCTTACAAATGATTATAATGATAAAATTCCACATCGCTATCGCAGCTCGTGAAGGGAGATATCAAAGAAACTTAACGTCAGCAAAACGATGTTAAACATTTGTAAAAATAGCTTCGCCAAAGATGATGACGTGCTTCATGGAATTGCAGAAATTTCTTACTATTGGTTAACATTTATTTTTGTGTCAATCCGGAACAGTTATAAGCCATATTTGACAAAAAGTGTCCCTTCTTGCACTATGTCTGTCTCTTTTTGGCATATTATATAGATTCATAGGGGCTGTTAAAAGTTATCTATTAAGATTTATTTTTTTCTTTCGAAACTCTCTTATTTAACATTTCAATATAATTATAAATTGTCTTTATGCTTGTTGTCATTTCAACAGAAGATTGAGGTCCGTATTTTAGATAGTATTTTTTATTACTTCTTCTTTAGCAATAAGCATACGGCTCGCCTGATGGTAAGCGGTTACTGTACCTTTTAGATGCTGCATAAGCTTGTTCATATAGATCTGGGATCACTCCTTCAATTGAACTCAATTTTTTCAGTCGTCTCTGTCTAAGTTATCGTTCAAATTTAAATAGTGAAAAAACAGTAAAATTAAAAGTGACACGATAAAATGAGAACCACCAGTAACCCCCATGTCTAAACGCGAGTATGAATCAACCTGGCCCCGCGTACATACATCAGCTAGAGTTCCACTTAATCCACTTCTCCGCTAAGTACATGTGTGAGCTATGACGTCATTCGTCACAGCGCACTGTCTCGTGTGATACTGCGTGTGACGATCCGTGCTTTCGTGTAATTTGCCAAGAACGTCATATTTCACGAGCCGTTGAGTATTTAGCTGGATTTTTGGAGAGCCTTTTAGTGGTTCTTTATCTAGAAACATTTCCAAGGATTTGTTTTGTAATGTAATGCAATTCAGGTATTGTAACCATGCCAAATTACAGCTTTCTAGTGCCTATAAAGAGTCTGTGAGCTAAGCGTGGCTAAGCCATGGACATATAGACACATGGCGAAACTATAAGGGTTCCTTGTTGACTACGGAAGCATGAAAATAACATGAACCTAAAACATCTTGTCAGTAACTTGCGAAAACAGAACCCCTTATGACAACATGAGGAATCCATGGCAAACAGAAACTATCGACGATGGTCCCTTGAGAAAGCCCTTCAGAATCTCAAAGCCTTTTCAATGAATTTGCGATGTTTGCTTGTTAAATGAAAATCAACATAGACTATGATTATTGGATCTTTTGATTTCAGTTCGGTTATTCCAATATTTGCTAGTGTATTCTAAAAGTATTTGCATTATTAAAAATGCTGTGCAGTTTAATTTAAATAGTGACTACTAGTAATTTGATTGATTTCATTCAAATTTTAAAACAAACATAATCAAATCGAAGATTGGAGACTCGTGTGACGGTAGACATTTGTGAGAAAAATATCTTTATAAATAAATCATATTTTTTTCAATAATGTTGGCGTTGGCCACGCGTTGGCGTAGGTCGTGGATTCGAATCCCACCCAGAACATACATTTAGATGCATGAACATATCTGCATGTCCTGAGGCTGGGTGTAATAAAAACAAAAAAGACGACCTATATTAGTGATATGATTTTCATAGTACAAGCTCAGTTTAGTTTGGGATCAGTTAGCCGGGTATGAAGTGTCCCAGGGTATTTCAATTTCCAATAATAAAAATACTTTTGGTATGTCTTATACCTAAATTAGGGCATTCCCAATTACACTTTTGACAGCCCATATAAATCCATGTGTCAAAAAGAGACATACATATTGCGGCAAGGAGAGACACCCTCTTGTCAAATATGACTACTCAGCATGGCCATATTTTAAAAAGATTTTTTTTAGTGCATTAATTTTGTTAAAAGCTCTTAATAGCTCTTAGACACATGATTGTACTCATGATAACAAACAACATTCCCAAAAAAACAAATAGGGATGTATTCTTATTCTTGTTAGGTAGGCACTAAATATTATGGGCTCATGTCCTAAGTAAATTAAAAAAAGAAAAAACTTTTTTTTTTTATACAACTAATTCGGTAAACAAGCATACGGCCCGCCTGATGGGAAGCGGTTACCGTAGCCATATGGACGCTTGCAACACAAGAAGCATTGCTCACGCGTTACCGACCCTTCCCCCCTCTCCTATGAGCTCTGGCGACCTTACTCACGCGCAGGAACACAACTTTACACATCATAAAGTTATTTGGCTGTGGTATTCTGTAAGGTGGAGGTACTTCCAAGTCGAGCTGCTCTTTGAGCGAATAAACGCTATGCTCTACCTCTCTCTTTTCTTTTTTGGGAAAGAAATTTCATTGGGAAAGTTGTTTGTTATCATGAGTACAATCATGTGACTGTACTCATGATATGAATCGTATCGTTTACTAATTACCAGTCACCCTATTAATGCGTTAAAAATATGCTAAACTGACATAAAACTGGGCACATCATAACATCGCTTATAACTAGCTGAAATATTGCAATTTTGTCACGATTTCGCCCAATAAACAATGTTAACGTACATGAAGTCACGATTATTATGCAAATGTATTCAAATATAAAGCCAGAAAGCTAATGTATTTCTATTTTGCTGGAAAATGCATTTCACGCGTTAAGCGGAAGATAAATTTGTCATCATTATAAAGTAGGCTTAGTTGTATATTAGATTTGACCAGGAATTAGATACTACATTATTTTTATAACACGGTTTATTTCTGAATATAATCTTAGTAAGTAATATTTTGTTTTTTTTTATACAGCTATACGGTAAACAAGCATACGGCTCGCCTGATGATAAGCGGTTACCGTATTAAGCGCGTGAGCAGCAGGCGAACGCAATAAGTGAGCCGAGAGTGTAATAATCAATGCATACGCATGTCATACGACGTTTTTAAACACACTTGCGAGGAAAAAAACAGACTTTCATTTTTTAGTACATTTTGTGATAATAATCAAATCAACACAATGAGAACGTAAACAAATATGGCGCGCAAGTTTTTATTTTTGACAGCGGTGAGCTGTATAAAGTTCACCCGTTTAAATTAAGAATGCTTGGGCACATCACTTGCTGTAAGGTACTCGTTAGAGCTTATTTACATAACACAAGCCCTAAAAGTAATATTAATGATACATGGTAAAACTTCTGCACACACGCGGGAAACCATCTTGTTTCGATCTGTCAAAACTCTTTATAGTCCTTTAGTGACGTGACACGCTGATGCGAGAGTCGAGCTAGTGCTGTGACCAACTCGACTTAACAGTACCTACAAACTTATCATAATCAGGATTATATCTATCATAAAACTGTGCGCTAATGTAAAGTAAAAAGCACGAGTGCGAGCTGCACTAAGATACTAAAAACGGTGCAATAAATGACAATTTATGAGCGAGTGTTGAAAAATAATTTATAAGCAGTACTTTATCGATTTTTTGCTAGAACAAGCTGGAATATCTTTTATACCGAAACAGGTGATAAGTTTCCGTGATATAAATAAAAATATAATGAAATGGCATTTTAAAAAGCGAGAACGGATATATTAAATTATAAAACTTTTCGACTATCCCTTAACACAAACTAGTACCCCGAACTTTTAAACATAAACACATAATCATAAATTCCATTTGAACATTGATCAACGACAAACATAATGTTCGTTATCACTATGAAACTTTATTAGCAAGACGTGATATCTGGCAACACTACAACTAATGGTTGTTGATAAATTGTTGCTGAGAAATTAACGATTCCAAACATTAATTATTTCCTTTGATATACTGATGTTTGTTCTAATGTATGCGGCGATGGATTTATGTTTATTTCATGTACTGTTTATTTATAATATCGGATTGTACGTTTCGATACGCTCCAATTAACGTATCGTATTCAAAGCTAGGAATAAATCATGCGTGAATAGCCAGCGTCACTCATTTCATAATACCACTGAATTTATGATAATAATAATGATAAAATTTCATTATTTTCTATGGAATACGTGTCTTTTACTGGCTTCAAACAGGAGAGGAGTATAAGGGTCAATTCCCACCGAGACGCGACGCGACGTAGCGCGATAGCAATCCATACTATATAGTTCTAATCCTATCCTAACTAATATTATAAATGCGAAAGTGAGTTTGTTTGTTTGTTACGCCTTCACGCCTCAACTACTCAACGGATTATCATGTAATTTGGCATGCAGATAGCCTATGGTATGGAGAAGACAAATGCTACTTTTTATCCCGGGAACGCGGGTGAAACCGCGGGGACAGCTAGTAATATTATAAATGCGAAAGTAGTAACTCTGTTTGTTTGTTACCTTTTCACGTCTAAACGGCTGATCTAATCGTAATTAAATTTGGCAAAGACGTAGATTCTAGCCTGGGGAAGGACATAGGCTATCTTCTGTCTCAAAAATAATCTTGAAGGGAGTGAACTAGGGGTTGAAAGTTAGTATCCGCAATCCGTAATTCCTCATATTAGGGATCTTTATGTACTAGACAAAAGGTATTTCAATGACAGAATACGTGACAAGTGACTTGCGACGCCCCGCGAGGCGTACTCGACCTCTCACTGGACGTGTACCTTTTTGTTTACTAAATAAAGTTCTATATTATATCGCTATCTTAAAAAGTGAGCGCTGCGTCGCGTCACGTCGCGCCTCGGTGTGAACTGACCCTTAGAGTTATTTCATACTTTTTAGTGTACGTTGAAGGCGTTTAATTTGTTTGTCAAAGTTACCTAATAATGATTAAAGTTATGTCGCTAATGCAATCTTAAAAAATAGATACTTCAGAAACGAAAAAATACAAAGGTATCGAGAAGTATCGAGGTGGAACAAATTTAGATTTTACATTAATCGAATCAATTACATAGAGGAAAAAGCTGATGGTCTGATTTTCGATAAGTTGTTCTGAAATAAGCTGCTATAACAGTGTTGACAATAATTGCAATGTTAATTGTTATTACCATTATATGTACTATATAATCTTTATATATAAATAGCCTATACCCTACCCTACCCTATCCTTTCCTACCCTAGTTTCCTACCTCCTAAACGGCTGGACCGATTTGAATGAATTTTTTGGTATGCGTTTGGGTGGCGGGCGCCCTGGATGGTTTATATAGGGTAGGGTAGGCTAGGTGTTGTAGCATCACATCCCTACACCACCGGTACATCACTAGGTCGGCCATGACACTACCGGAACTTAACTTCACATTCATACTAAGTCTTTCATCTATATGGTTCGCGCGTGAGTAAAAAAAAATCTTTTTAAGTGTTTTTGCTAATTAGACCAGCGAATAAGACATCCAATCTTACAGCGTGAACACTAGGGTAGGAAAGGATAGGGTAGGGTAGGGTATAGGTTAGGTTAGGACACCACGCGAACGAAGTCGTGCAGGACAGCTAGATTATAATAAAATTAATTTTTTAGTGTAAAAAATAAATCTCGTTTTTTTTTATTTGTAAGCAATTTGGAAGTAAATCTTTTTACTTTCTCCCATTCCAAAGAAATAATCGTAAATAACTATTAGAATTTGAAGCGCAAAAATTTTTAGATGATGTTGAAGTCCCGGCAAATAAAAATTATCTAATATCGGTGAATTTATGACCCAGTGCAGCTCATGTGTAAGTTTATGAGCTGAATCCATAAACTTATATGAGCGAAGCTATATGAGTGGAGCTAGTTTGGCAATATGTGGTAGTGAATAAAACCTAGTGCTCGTCGTATATCCGCCCTTCTGTGCTACTTTGAGGTACGTAATAAGACCTGTAAGGTCCAGGTATTGAGAATTTCGAATTGCTCTTCTTCTTCTTATTTTTAAGTTTGGCAACCAAGCCCATATTAGGGCTCATTTCTGCCAGTTTCGAGTTATACTATAGTTTCCAGTAACATTAAATCACTTTCACATTATAGTCCTCAGTCAACCACCGTTCCATAAAAATCATGTTTTACTACAATGGTGGTCGTTGTACTAAAACTCTTCACGGACTGTTTGAGACAACTTGAAAAGTCACGATACACATAATTAATTTCATTTCACTTCACTGGTGCACATGGATGATCTTTATTGTGTAAAATACCACCAAAATACACAATAAAACTCAAAATACACAAATTTATGAAAAAAAAATGAAAACTCAACGACAATCTGCAAATTCCCGCCAAAAAGTCTCCTTCTTCTTCTTAGTTTTATGTTTGGCAACCACATCCAAATTAGGACTTATTTCTGCCAGTGTCGAGTTATATTATAGGTTACAGTAAATCTCTTTCACATTAGTCCTGACTCCTGTCAGTCAATCCATGAAAGTGTTGTTTTACTACAATGCCCGACTTGCACTTAAGCATTCCTCTTCTTTAAAATCTATGAAATATTTAAAATTACTGCAGACATGACACTAGGTGCACACTTTAGCACTTCTTACAATAATTCAGTCAGTTTTAACCTTCAAGCGGGCGCGCGGTCATTTGTAACGGGAGCGGGCGCGCGTAACCGAAAAGACCTATGGCAAGAATAAGAGAAATAAAGCACTTATTATTAAATATTTTGTTATTTATTTGTATTCAGATATATTATCATTGTCTTTAAAGTCTGATTTGTCAAAAAAAGTAATTAAAACTATGAAAAAGAAACAATTATTAAATTAATATCATAACTCAAATATTCTTTGAATCAAAACGAAAATTAGGAACACAAAACCTTTTTAAATATCTCAGACTAGTTTATATACCTAGTCTAATAATAAAAATTACAAGAATAAAAAAATTACAAAATAAGAAAAAAAAAGTTTCCGAGCCGTGGTCGCTGAGCTCTGATTCACTGTCTTCTCTTAGTAATTCTTCGAGTATTGCACTTTGTGGTAACCGTGGACGACTCATTTTATATAAAAATCCAAGCTTAATTAGATAATATTGAATTATGGTCGAAGAACTACTACGAGCGTGAACGAGGGTATGTCGCGTTGAGCGTCGCGCGTAACCTTTTCGACGACAGGCGCGTGTAGTCTTTTCGACGACTGCACCGGGTCTAAAACAATTGCGATCTGTGGTGTGCGGGGAGCACCCCGAGCGACGGTTTATTCTTTATTTTACTCCCAATGACATAGCGACAGGCTACTAGAAATGAGAAACAAATGTGATGGGTAATAATAATAATATGAACGAAAATGTACTAAGCGCGGTCGATTCGACTACGCGCGCCCGCTTGAAGGTTAAGAGAGGTAGAACTTACCGTTATTACGTTCAAAGAGCAGCTCGACTGGGAAAGTACCTCTACTTTACAATACCGCAGCCAAATGACTTTATGTTGTGTTCATGCGCGAGTGTGGTTGCCAGAGCTCATCGGGGCGGGGGGAACCTACACGAGTAGGTACATAAAGTTTTTTTTAATCTTTTACCTACACGAGTATACACACCCCCGTTTTAACACTTTATTTTAAATCCTCTCCATCCAAAGGTTGGCTGGTAGAGATCACTTTTAGAGATAAGGCCGCCCATTGTAACACTTTCTTTTTTAAGATCTTGTATTTTTTTTTTCATGTGGTGTAACAATAAAGTGTTATCTATCTATATAAAGTTTTTTTAGAAGGACCTGCTATACTTCTAGTAATAAATGCGAGTTTTGTTGTTTGTTTGACGCTTCAAACGCCCAAAACATATATCGTGATGAAATGTAGCATGCAGGCACAGAGGCAGCAGGTAGATCTGATCTACCTGCGTATATGTTACCGATTTTATTTGGTTGTATATATTATGTGTTGTGATAACATCGCCTCCTGTCCCTTGCTCCCTCACCAAGTTGGCGTGAATTGTTAGTGCAGAAATGGTGGCTAACTGAGAGCAATAAGTCTGCAGACCGCTACCGTGACGTTCCTTTAAAGATACGCCACTTGATTCTCTAATGTATGGATTGTTTTGGCACAGAACTGCCGTCCTTTTTAGGGTTACTTCGGAAAGTTCTGGGAACTATTCCCGGTCTGGGTGACGTCAGGGGAATAAGTGTTTGATGTTATGGTAGTTCAAGAGGGGGAAGAAACTTTACAAGGCTGAGATTTGTGAGTTATCTTTATGAAAAAGTATTAGGCGTCGTTCTAATTGGCGACGATCGTACTGTTATAACGGAGAACTAAAAAGTCTTTTTAAAAAAGATTAATTTATTTAACTGAAATATTATAAAGTCTTTGGAATTAAATTGGACAGCTGGTTTCTATATGACGGACAAAATCGGACTGAGGAGCGGTGGCTGAGGTGCCAACCGTGAGAATAGAGAAATGCTTATCATGCAATTTAGAAAGACATGGGAGCGTGGTGTATGCAGTTTAGGATACATATAGATACTATAACAGCTCCCCCGGGAAAACTAAACTTCGGGGAAGAAGTTGCGAAGTTTATGTTAAAGCTGGTCTTAAACGCGGGAGAGGAATTGAAATATTATCATCCTGAACATCTGAGTGATGATCAGTTTCGGGACAATTAATAGAGTTATTAACGCGAGGAGGAAACCAATTGCCAAATTTATTACAAAAGTATTTTCTTATGACTAAAATCAAAGTTAACAACATGAATATAAGTAATATATATATAATGCTACTATAATAAGTACCATATTGGATAATATGTGGTTCATTAATTACATGATCAAATTCGGTTATCAATTGTTTATTTATGTCTGAATTTGTTTTCAAGGATTCTAAGTTAATATTAGAAAAGATTTTAGGATACTTATTAACTATATTTTCAAATTTATATTGATTACAGCACGAGTCATTGAGAATATTAAATGTGGGCTGTATTCTATCAATTTCGAGTTTGCTGCTTGACTTAGGATAAAATGTAATATCATCACAATATGCAATACATTGTTTAGATAAGTTAAGAACACCTGTACCTAATATGTCCACTTCATACAGTTTCGAGTTAGAACAATCAATAGATAATTTCGTTGGATCAGATTGTACATAAATCCATTTGTTATAATAGATGTTTTGCCAAATATTCACTTTGCCATACATAAATCTATATTGGCATGTTTCGGGAAGTTTACTCACCTTTTTAGTTAATAATTCTACTTCACAGCTAGTACTTCCACTAACCGATTGGATATTTATAGGTTCACAGATATAAAAATTATTATAAACTAATTTACAGCTGTTAAGATTATCTAAATAAAAGTATGATGTCTTATCATTTGTTATACCCATGTAGTTATTAGTAGGTATAATAGTCACATATGACATAGGTTTCTTATCACTATGAGACACTGGAAGAGGAATGTTATGGTAAACATAATACACTATGGGACTAACTAAAGGAATCTTTAAAACAAATACGATCTTATTATCTACGTAATAAGAAACAATATCAGATGAACTAATAAGAACATTTATATTATTTAATTCTAAAGGTATAGGAAATTCCCTTGAACTTGGAAGGTTATGGTGATTTTTAATCAACTCATCATACAATTGTTTCGGGGCAATAACCGATGGATGTAAAATGTTATTTTTACTGAACATAATAGCATTTAAAATATCTTCTAACTTAAAGGAAAGGCTTAACAAAGATCCTTCTAATACATTAAGGATAAAATTAAATCTAGTTTTTATCGTAACAATATCAGATATATTTTTTATATCATATGATAATCTATCCATGGCATCATTCAGAATAGCTTCATTAATTTGGATTTTATGAAAGCTTTGGTTGACCGTTTGGATTACTGAATTTGTTATTAAAATGTTTTGTTTCATTAAAGTGGCTATTTTCGACTGGTCATTTTGTAACAAATTAATGGCGTTATTATAAGAATGTGCATCATCTTCGTTCAATGTCCCAAAGAGATGTTTGGATATGGTTCCAATGATACCGAACCAGGCGTCGCGCTTGGTATGTTTAGAAATTAAGTGAGATAACGCATTAAAGTCAATGATAAGATCTTCGAACCGAGTCGAGAGCGGTTGTAGCATATTTTCGCAATATACATGGTCAACAACATTACTTTGTTTGCATGAAAATCTACATGTTCCTATGAAACTATTTAAGTTATCAATATGTGGTTTAAAATAAGATATATCAATAGGCATAACAACACTTAAGTGTCCGTTCGTGATTTTCACCTCACCGGCAGGATCAAAATATATTCCAGGACTTTCGGGTATCGTTTTAATAAACTCTTGGTTAGTTTTCGCGTTTTCACAAATACACCTATAAAGATAAAGTACGTAAGTATGTAAATATTTATATTAATAGAACTCTTGTAAATAGAGTTATCTAATGTATTAACTAGTAGTTTGTATATAATTGATAATTAGGATTAATAAAGTATTAAGTATTTACTAATTAGGAATAAGGGCTAACCTTAGATTATTTTATCTTATTCAATAAGAATAGTTTAAAATATTAATCGATTGGATCTGACCTATTCTATGAAATGGTTACAATCTATATTAAGTGGGTATGTATGATACCGATAATATTATGAATTAATTATAATTATTCTAAGGATGAGACATGCGCTGGTTTCAACTCATCGTAATGATGTTTTACATGTCTCCGATTAATAAGTAAGGATAGGGTATTGTAACCGTGAATTTTCACAATTTTGTATGGACCTTTCCATATTGGCGAGAGTGCTTTTCTGAGTCTTAAATGATTTTTGACGTAAGCATATTCACCTATTTTATACGATATAGGTCTTGAGTGTTGATCATAGTATTGTTTAGATTTTTCTTTTGATCTATTAATGTTTTCAAGGGCTTTTTCTCTTGATTGTTTTAAACGATGATGAAGCATCTTAATGTATTCTGGGTAAGTGAGATCAGAGCGCAATTCATAGATGGAATCTGGGATGTACGGTTTATGGCCAAATAAAAGTTCATAAGGTGTAAAATTTGTAGTGCTATGTATATTACTGTTGTATGCTAACATAGCAGTATAAACATACTTGTGCCAATCTGTTTGGTTGTCATTAACAAATGACTTAAGGTATTCTTTAAGAGTCGAATGGCTCCTTTCTAGGGCGCCCTGCGTTTGTGGATGATAAGGTGATGACCAGATCTGCTTAATTTTGAGAAATTCGCATGTTTTCTTAAATAATTCGGCTGTAAAATTTGTACCTTGGTCTGTCAATATTTTCTTTGGAATACCGAAAATAGAAATAAAGTGCACAAGACATTCACACGATTCTTCTGCAGATGCATTAGAGATCGGGTAGGCTGTAGAGAATTTTGTAAGGTCGTCTTGTATGGTCAGTATGTATTTTAATTTAAGAACACCGGCTTCGGGAAGAGGACCTACTAAATCAAGGCTGATACGATCAAAGGGTTGTGTAGACGTAGTGGTGATTTGCATAGGTGCTCTATTGATTTTTCTAAATGCCTTATTAGTTTGGCATTGAGTACATGATTTCACATAATTTTCTATATCTGTTTTCATGTTCTTCCAATAATATTTTTCTTTTACACGTTTATACATCCTAGTTGATCCTAAATGACCAGCTATGGGAATGTCGTGGTTTTCTTTTAGTATATTTTTTATTTCGCTGGGAACTGGGTACATGATAATATCGTGGTATATATCAATAGCTATATCGGTATTATGGAATAAGTATACCAGCATATTATATATTTTGGCAAACATGGGTTTATCAAAAGGGCTCTTAAAGTCAGATATTGATATATTCGGAATTGAATTTTCATGATTTAATATAAGTAATTCGTTTCTGAGGTTTTTCAAGGATTTAAAAATATCTTCATTTGAGAACTGGTCAAAATGATATACTTTATAAAAAAGGAAATAGTAAGTGGTATCATTTTGTTTTAGGATTTTGTATGAATGCAATGTCCGTTCTTCATCTAAAAATGGTTTAGGGTCTTCGCAGTTACTGAGAATTTCCTCAACATAGGGATTCGAATCATCCAAGTCTATTGAGGTCGGGATAATAATGTGTTTGTTACGGCTTTTAGTTAACGATTCATTATGTTCTATTAGAATCGTGTTATAATTGTTGTTAGGATTATTAATTTTCTTTATATATTCAGGATAGGTCTCTTCAGGAATGTCAAGAGAAAGGGGATCAATAGAGATAGGTAAAGGATTTCCATAATTTGATTGTTCTGAAATGCTTTCATCTAACGTGATTTGTTCAGGTTGCATTTCAGGAATTTGTGTTTCAATTTCAGGTAATGGAGTTCTTACCATTGGAGTATCTTCAGGAACATTGGATAAAGGATAGACAGGATTTAAAGGATAGCGAGATAAGGCATCAGCTGCGGTATTCATTTTTCCTTTTTGGTAAACAATCTCGTACTCGTATTCTTCCAATTTTAACCTCCAGCGTTGTAGTTTACTACTGGGGTCTGTATGGTTGAATAGCCATTTCAATGGACGATGATCAGTTACAATAAGGAATTTACGACCGTAAAGATATGGTCTGAAAGTTTTACAGCCAAACAATACTGCTAACAATTCCTTCTCAGTAGTACTGTAATTTGATTCGCTTTTGTTTAATGTACGTGAGGCAAAGGCAATTGGCTTATCTTTGCCTAGCTCGCCTTGGGATAGGATTGCGGCTATAGCATGATTAGACGCATCGCATGTCAAAATAAACGACTTCGTGAAGTCGGGATAGATAAGGACAGGTGCTGATGTAAGTTTATGTTTAAGTTCATCGAAAGCTACTTGTTGAGAGTTTTGCCAATTGAATAAAGTGTCCTTTTTAAGGAGAGAAGTTAAAGGTTTGGCAATTTTAGAAAAATCGGGTATGAAACGCCGATAGTATGACACTAGTCCGAGAAACGATTTAATATCTTTAGGACATGTGGGAGTTGGAAATTGGGAAACAGATTTGACCTTGTTAGGGTCAGGTTTGACACCTTCGTCGGTGATAACATGACCGAGATAAGCAACTTCCTTGTGTAGAAATTCACACTTGTCTGGTTGTAATTTTAGGTTAAATTGACGCAATCTGTCGAAAACGGAAGTTAAATTTTGGATATGTTTTTCAAGGTCATGGGAGTAGATAACGATATCATCGAGATATACATAGCATTTAAGGCCTTGAAGGCCAGATAAGGCTGTATTCATCAGACGCTGAAATGTGGAAGGCGCATTTTTTAAACCAAAGGGCATACGGGTGAATTCATAGTGACCTTGTGGTACACTGAAGGCAGTTTTGGGTGCGTCGTTTTCGTTCATTAATATTTGGTGAAAACCAGAAGATAAGTCTAGCGTTGAGAAATACTTGCTGTTTCCAAGTTGGTCTAGAATTTCAGAAATCTGAGGGATTGGATATACGTCTCCTATAGTGATGTCGTTGAGTTTGCGGTAGTCGATTACAACGCGCCATTTACGTTGACCGGATGCGTCTAATTTTTTAGGGACTACCCAAATCGGAGACGACCATGGAGAGATTGAAGGTTTTATTATACCTTGGTCTAACATTTTATGAATCTGGTTGTCCACTTCTGTTTTGTGGCATTCTGGGAATCTGTAGGATTTTGTGTGAATTGGAGCGGATGAGGATGTTTTAATCTCATGTTCAAGAGCTGTGGTATGAGATAATTTTTCATTAGGAAGATGGAAAATGTCGGAGTAATCTGCACATACTTGATGCAGGGATTCGACCTCTTCTTGGTTTAAGTGATCTATACGTAATAATTTTAATACATTTTGAGTGCGTTCATATGCACTTGAAAACTCAGATTGATTTTCATTATTTGAAAAACTACACACATTGAAGGTTTTAACATCGTCGGTAATAGGTATAAGTTTTAATTTTAAATTTGAGTTCACGGTAATAGGATTTTCAGATACATTAACAACGGAAATATTTATTCTTTTATTTTTTTTTATTTTTACTAGGCAATTAGCGATTAGTAGACCTTCGATTGGATTTTGATCGAGAATTAATCCTTCCGTAATATCTGAATTAATTACGGAACATTCGATGACTGTCTCTGATCTAGCGGGTATGTAATAAATAGGTTCATTAAATTTCAGTTCAAATTCAATATCTTTTAGTTTAAGTTTATTTTCAGTATAGTTTATGTGACAGTCCATTGAATTAAACATATCTGTTCCCATAATGCCGTCATAAGGTATATCTAATTGCTCAATTATGTGAAATTTATATGTTAATGAATTATTATTATTTTTTATAAAATCAATAGAAATTATTCCGGATGTTTGAATACCTTCTGAATTTGAGTCAATGCCTTTTATTTTAATTGTTTCATTAATAATATTTTTTGGCATTGCATTAATTACAGATTTTTTTATAAGGCTGACGCAAGCACCAGTATCAACAAGGAATCGCAACGGTTTGGAGGAAACAGAAGATTTAACCGTAACGTAAGGTAAGTATTTTCGACTAACATTACTGGTAATTTCATAAATTTTATTTTCTTTACATATTTTATTTTTTTCAGGAATAATAGTATCAACGGAAATCGGCTCTGAAGATCTGACAGTATCCGCATAGGATTTCCCACGAAGGGAGGATTCATTAATGAAATGAGATTTAAGTTCATTATCACGACTATGATTTAGGGACTGGTTACCCGGTCTGTTAGTTCGTGACGAACGAGGACTAGAATTTTCATGGCTATGATTTTGGGACTGACTACCCTGATTGTTAGCGCATGAAGAAAAATATTCAGGAACATTGCGACTTAAAGTTTGGGGCTGGTTACCCTGTCTATTGCGCGAATAAAATATACGAGTTGAAATAACGGTGTCGGTTTTATAATTAGGCTGGCTCGCACGACACCAAGCTGAGCCTAATTGTCGTTTTTTATTGGATTTTCATACTCATTAACACCGTTGGTACCGGCTTCATATTCGACGTCTATGTGATTAACATTCTGATTATTATTTTGAAATCCGGATTCGTATCGCTTATTGTTAAATTCCCGGCGTCGACAATTCTCTAAAACATGCCCAGGTTTCTTGCAATATCGGCATACGATTGGATATATCTTAGGTCTAGTACCCTGTTGACTGCTGAAATTAGGCTTAAATTCGTAAGATTTGTTATTGTCAAATTTTCTCTGCGGGATCGATGGTTTGAATGGAGTATAATTTTTTTTATTCAGAAAGTGAAATATTTTTTCTTCTGATATTGCCATATTAATGGCCTCATTAAGGTTTTTCGGGGATCGAACCCGAACGCTATTAGACAATTGGGGATGAAGTCCCAAAAGGAATGTATGAAGGGCAAGTTCCTCCATTGCGGCGACCTTGCCTACGAGTTCTGATTTTTTATTATTCGTAATATTGATGTCTGTGAGTAATTTTGATAAACATGTCTCGATTCTTAACGAGTACTGGTTAACTGACTCATTTAACTGTTTGCATTGTTGAAGATCCATTAACAAGTGGGAGTAGCATTTTGATTCACCAAATTGTGTAATTAAAAAACTTTCTAATTGTTGCCAGTCACTAAATTCTTTTATAGAGCAGGCGGATTCAGCTCTGCCTTGTAATTGGCTGATAATAAACTTGAATAAAATATGTTGTTGATCAGGACTCGCCAAGTTATATGCGTTTGAGCAATTTGTAATAAAAGGAGTAAGTAATTCTCTCGACCCGTCAAAGGGTTTTATAAATTTGAATAAAACATTTAAGTTAACATCTGGTGTAATTACTGGATTTGGAACAATTGACCGTTCACCTTTTTGAGACATCGTGGAAAATAATTTAAAAAATAAAAAGATTACTTATTATATGCGACTTAAACAATCGTTAATAATAAACACTTCTTAGAAAACAATAGAGCGCAGCGCGTAGGCGTTGGAACTTGGAAGTGATAAGGCGCTCTATTCTAAAAATAGATCGTAGGGACTTGGTTTCAAAACACGCACAGAAGTTAAAAGTAATATTAATTTCACTCACAGGATATACAGGATACCACCATATACGACAGGATTCCACTGGGACATGACGACGAAGTTTTGCAGACAGGATATCAGCTAGGCCACCGTGACCTCGGAGTATAGCTTCGACGTGGATAATATTTTCTTTATTTCAGGATTACAGGTACATGAAGGATGAGCCCGATTCGTAGCTGCCAGGTAGACACAGGAACACGCAGGATAATAAGTAAGTATTCAGGATTTTTCAGGTAAGTCTTTCAGCAATATAGTTCATCACTTCACTTTCAACTATTAATGTTCACTGGATATTCACTTTATTTCAAGCACTGATTCAAAACCGGGGACCTTTTTCTGATCCCTTTCCGCTGCCACCAATGTTATAACGGAGAACTAAAAAGTCTTTTTAAAAAAGATTAATTTATTTAACTGAAATATTATAAAGTCTTTGGAATTAAATTGGACAGCTGGTTTCTATATGACGGACAAAATCGGACTGAGGAGCGGTGGCTGAGGTGCCAACCGTGAGAATAGAGAAATGCTTATCATGCAATTTAGAAAGACATGGGAGCGTGGTGTATGCAGTTTAGGATACATATAGATACTATAACAGTACGATCAAACGATGCGATTTCGCCGCACGATCGCGCTGATGTTCCTGTGCTCGCGTGATGACTTGCGAGCTTCAATTAGGGCACTCTAAAGCGTTTTGTGTATTTAATCTCGTCGTGCGACGAAATCGCATCGTTTGCTGGTACGATCATCGCTAAATTAGGACGATGCCAAAGTCTTGCCTTAAAAATATTTATTATATTCATTCCACTGTAAAAAAAATGTTAATGTAATTAATTAATTCATGTTATTCTGGGAACCTTGCCGTTCATCGGAAGCAGCGGCAGGCTTGAGGAAATTTTCTATATATAGATTGTATTTTGGACATATTTGTTGTAAATTAATGTTATTTATTCACGTTATTTATTAATTATTTATACTTTGTAAAATTTTGTACACTGACTAATTTGTTCTTTTTCGTCTGTATCTATGCTTAAGTATGTATTTTATTGTTTATTATTTGGATAAAAGCTAAACAACTAACGTTACCGAGTTTCTTGCCGGACTCTTCTAAGTTGAAGGCCAAGTTCCGAACCGGTGGTAACTTCAGTAAACGTGACCTACATAAATGCCCTTCTGGGGCCTAAATTGAATAAATGGCTTTGTCTTTGACGACGCTTCATGCTTTGTTTGATGCAGATTTTAATCAAGTACCTACTTATTTATATCTTATTTATGTAAGTACATGTAATGTTGTATACTTTTGGGCATAAAGTTTAGCTTTTCTCACCAATAAAGGTTTTTTTTGTTTATAAGTCAACTATTTTACTATAATCTGAGGTCTTTTAATAATCGTCCAGCGTATAGGTACTTTAACTCTCGAAACCTATTCATAACGTTACGTAACGTAAAACATTGGAATACATCATATTGAATTTCGAAGAAAATTGCTGCTATTCTCGGAATATAGCATAACATGAGAACACAATTCAGGAACCTATGAGTTTACGACACACTACACCTTGAGCAAAATAGTGTTTCATTTTATAACAGACTGAAATGTCGTTTGTTGGGTGATAGGTATTTTTAGATATATGGTAATGAAGCGCTCGTGGTGTAGCATGATTAGCCGTTCTTAATCGATCGGCAAAGTTAGGTACCTGGATGGGTGACCGCCTAGTGGTATTTCAAATCGAGCGTTTCCATGCTTCGGAAGGCACGTAAAGCCGTTGGTCCCGGTTATAACTTAATTGTGATAGTCCTTAAGCTAGTTGGATGCCTCATAGGCGGCTTGAAAAATTCCAAAAGTAGGTTGACCACTAGCCCATCTCCACCAATCCGCAGTGGGCACGCGTGGTGGAGTATCTGCCCAGTCCCTTTCACCCTCATTTGTGAAAGGAGGCCTGTGCTCAGCAGTGGGACATTATAGGCTAATGATGATGATGGTAAATGATCTTGTCATAAAAAAAAATACTTAAACGCACTTGATTTGAAAAACATAAGTGGTTTGTAGTATAAGTAATAGAGACCCAAGTAGAGACCCCAAAATAGCTGCTTTTAATTTATGTCTGTGTGTCTGTATATATGTCTGTTTGTTCAAGCATCATTCAAAAACTAACAACCGATACGCAGATAGCCTTCGAGAAACAGGCTACTTTTTATCCCGGGAATGCGGGTGAATCCGCGTGGGATAGCCAGTAAACAATAATGAATGGAATGAAGTCTTTTAAAAATAAGTGTCAGTTCACACCGAGACGAGACGGGACGCGAGACGTGACGATGCTTGAAGAGGCCAATTGTTTCACAAAGACGCGTCGCGCGCGGCGTCGCGAAACGCATTGCGACGCCTCTAGTCAGACTAGTCACAGCGCGACGCCACGAGACGTAATCTAATTAGTATTCTCTCATTGAAATTTTGACCTTTTTACGGCCCTATTACTAAGACTCCGCATTCCATCCGTTCGTCCGTCCGTCTGTCCGTCTGTCTGTCTGTCAGTGAGCTGTATCTCATGAACGGTAATATGTAGACAACTGAAATTTTCAGAGAATATGTATTTCTATTGCCGCTATAACAAAACATAATAAAAAACGACGACTTTTTTGTTTTTTTTTTCTCCCCTCCGTGTGCCTGTCCTTGGCCAAATAAAGTTCTATTTGTAAGGCTACATTAATAACTGCTTGGTGTGAACTGACCCTTAGTAAATATCAGCTGCAAACACAATTTAAAGTTAAATGCAGACTTTTCATAAAATGTATCTGAACACCAGCTTTCATCACCGTTTTGTTTGAAGCAGGTAAACTTATACCAAACGGGCATTAATAAAATATCTTTCCAGAATATGTTTTGACTGTGCCCAATGAAAATAAAGCTCGAGTGCAACAGCTTGAGCTCATAAAACGTAGTAAACATCATCCCGGGCACCGATCCAACTTTGACCCGACTACTTGTTTGCAAGATTGCCTGTCCTAGCCAACATATTAATTTCTATTGGATGTCGTTATTATTATGACGTTAATAAACACTGAGGTTAACAAACTGAGTGTTTGTTGACGTTTTGGAAAGCTAAATGAAAATGAACAGAAACTTCAAACAAAGTTAACAGAAGTAAGAGTTAAAGTTTGGACGTCAACACGGTTCAACTCATTGGCTCGCGGTTAAAAATATAACAATGACATCAATTTTTATACTAAGGTCAAGAAAAAATGAAAGACGGAACGGTCTGTGTTCTTAAGTAACGCAAGTAATAGGAAGCCGGCGTTCTTGTAAATACATGTTCTCACACACACATATACCCCATAGGAAGCCGATCGGTTGTCATTCCGTATTGAGACGTTGACAGTGACAATAAAACTCAGTACCATTTGTGCCTGCTTGGGCCAGTACTGATTTTACTCACGCATACGTAGGAAATTTTTTGCTTCACTTTCTTATAAGGTGACACTCCGTCTTGATTTTATATATGTCTATGTTGTTATAATAGGACGCGCGTCCCTCGCGAGAAGAGACGGGTTTAGAAAGACGAATCAACTTAAAGGGATTAGCACTGTAATATTCTTTAACATCGTGGGTTTAAACATGCACTTTTCGTACTTTGTGGTAAGGTACTCAGCGTGGTAAGTAATGAGTGGCTGGAGGTTAGCAAGAGTATGAGAGTCTAGTGATACCAATAAATACCTACTAAAAATGCACCAGAAGTGTATTTTGTAAAAAGATATGCGCTATTCTTTGACCACTAAATTTGTGGCTATGGAAATCCCGGATAATTTGCATAGATGGATAGATAGATAACACTTTATTTTACGCCACATCTTACTAATATTATAAACGCGAATGTTTGTATGTATGGAATATGGATGTGTTTTACTCTTTCACGCAAAAACTACTGAACGGATTTGGATGAAATTTGGCACATAGATAGAATATATTCTGTATTAACACATAGGATACTTTTTATCCCGGGAAAACATACGATCCCTCGGGAATGTGGGTGAAACCGCGCGGGACAGCTAATGAAATAATAGAACTGTTTAAAAAAAAAACGACTTCCAAGTACACTAAGAAGTAATCAGATCCTGATCTGATAACAATGGAACCAAACGGAACGAAGTGTACCCTTCCAAAGAAAAAAAGAATTTTCCAAATCGGTTCATAAGGAGTTATGAGGTAACAAACATACTCTACCAGGCAACCTTAATGTCTAAGTACATAAATGATAATAAAATTATAATTAAATTATATATTAAACTATCTACATTATAATAAAACAATAATTGATTAATATAATATAAAAATAAAGTCAGATAAACAAAATAAATAATACAAATGATCTCCTCTCTCCTACATGTTGTTATTTTTGCTGTGTCCACAACCACAGGGTCCACAATGTTATTTAGATATAATTTACAACCTAAGGTTTAATATTAATATTGATATTGTGGAATTCAAATAAAGAATATGAATATGAATACGATAAAATTCCTCCGTTATTTGGCTAGATGACTAGATCTGTATGTTATTATACAAATAACGGAGAGTATAAAAAAATCCATCGAAAGGTTTACACGTAACACGGTTAATAAGTTGTTCTGAGCCCACGCCCTTTCTTCAACAAACGCCTGGTAATTATGAATGCCAATCTACTTTACAATTAGCTAAAAGTAATAATGCCTTTGTACTTCCCTTCCTTAGGGTTTTACGATACAATTTAATTTAATTTCTGTAACTTTGCTACGCCATTATTTGATTTTTGGAGGTTAATTTACTGGTCTATTAAATTATACAATGTAAACAATATTAAATCCTATTGTTTGTATTGATACATGCAATTCTGACTTCTGAGTTCTGAGTTTAGTAATATTACAACAAATTATGTACAGCTTACCCTTTGGAAATGTTAAGAACTCCTTGAATAGATGATTTATAAATAGAATATTGATATTTTGACATGTGAAAAAAAAGAGTGATGGAGATTAGAGCAAATAAAATGACTAATGATAAAACCTGAAAATTTTGTATTTATTGTTGGTGGACGCGATCAATCGCCCACATACAAGCTGATGAGTTGGCGGAAAAAGCCGCCCGTTAGTTTCCGGAGGCATCGACAAAGTTTTTTTTTAATTATTAGCCTTGTATACAGAGTCCTATTACGGCGAAGGACCACCGGCCTATGGATGATGCAGTTACTTACGAGAAAATTCCTGACTCCAATGATTTTATTAGTAAAACTTATAATATCATTGCCTGGCTCCCGTTCTGAGGTAGGTAAAGGATCAGGATGGAGAATAGAGGTACCTTACCTAGGTAAAGCGGGTATCAATCCAATCATTCAAAAATCTAGCAATTTTTCATATGCCTTTTTCTTCAGCGACATAACTGTATCGTTGAATTTTCGCCATGAAGGCTTCACGCCGAACTCTTCGAGAAAGTAAAGTGCGGGAGTGGAATGGATAAGGGAAGAACGCGAGCCCGGCGAAAGCTATTTACAAAATTACATATTGCAGCGCATGAATTGTATCCATATTTTTTTTCTTTTTATACTACTTAGATAGCAAACAAGCATACGGTCCGCCTGATGGTAAGCGGTTACCGCAGCCTATGGACGCTTACAACACCAGGGGTGTTACTCGCGCGTTGCCGACCCTGCAGAAAACTCTTCAAAGCCTTTTTGAAGAACCCCATGCTGTACTCCATTGGGAAAACCATGGGAGCTCATTCCACAATTCTGGTTTCAATGTGAGGATGGACTCTCCGTCAATGGCGAGAGTTGCGATGGTAGAAGGTAGCCGTAGGCATCGTATCCATATAATATTTATAGTGTTCTATTGTGTATTAAATAAATTTAAATTTATTTTATTTATTTCAATTAATTTTTAAAAATAAATTTGTCATGCATGCCAAATAATTTGTACTATAACAAAGTTTGGAAGGATGCCACCTCAAAGTATTATTGCAAAGCCTTATACACATACTTACCTTACTCATACACACCAATATCAAAATTCTAAAACAAAATACCTTTTTACCGAGAATCTTTATACTTGTTACAAAGTATGTAACAAGTCAAAATGAAAAACATATCTCATTAATAATCACTAAAAAGCTATTTACAAGTAACCTAAATAGAAATAAACACATAACAATAAATTCAAATGCTTATACACTTTTTAAATCTATACCTCACACGGTACGGCGCAAAAAGTATTACAATATTCTGGTAATTTAGATGATTCATGAACCATTACCACGCGTTATTGGAGTTCTCTGAATAAAAAACGTGACAAGTATGAATTGCACATACAATTGTTGGTTCCGTACATGAGATAATTCACGATATATAAGACGTTTTTTTTCTTCAATTTAATGAATATTCTTATAATGTTGTGAAAATAAATGGTCATACATTTTCATAAACCCATACTAATTTTCAGCAATTGCAAATTAAAATGGTTCTCATTTGTACAAAAACATTGTTTTACAAGTTTTCACATGAGGCCCAAGTCTGCTATTTCAATTGTGTTACAATGATCTTTCAGTGATCTTATCTACTCGATAAATATTTTTTTATTATTTTTTGTTAAAAATTAGACTTTTTTTCTGCTTTTTTTATTCAACTCTCAACGAAAAATAAAACAATGTTTATTTGTGTCACCTTTATATAATTTTAAGTGATATTATGTAGCTTACTATTACTGAAAGAATTTACCGAAACCGACTGGTAGCTCTAGAGATTAGCGCGTTTAAAAACACCCTTCCAATTTATTATATTAGTATAGATTGGAATGTATTACGATATTTTGCAATTTGTTTCTCATAGTTTGTTGGTGAGTGTTATTGCTCAAAGGGAACCCTAAAAGTCCTAAGGAGGGACTGTGTGCCTCAGGGGCAGAGGACAAAGGTGATATAAAGTTGTTGCCTCATACCCTATAACAATCGCTGGGGGAATTACATTTTTTCTCATATCTCTTATTTAGCGATAAAAGAGTTAAAAAGGTGAATAGGATTTTTAACATTCATGATAATAATAGTATATCATCATAAAATCTTGCTTTAATATCTATTTTAAATTGTACGTAACAACTACTGTGTTTAAAAAATACATCTTTATATTTTATCAACAGATTAATTGTAGATAAATCTAGATAGGCCTAATTTTATTGTTCGATGGCCTTACATTCGTAGGACCTAAAACCATACATAAGACAATTAAATTACTCACAGTCACTTAACTCGATATGTAATTAATATGATATGACTAGGATCTTTGCAATCTTATAATATTGACAAATGATTTATAAGAACTTTGTTTTACATGTAAAGCCCATCACAGACTATAGTCTGTGATGGGCTTTACATGTAAAACAAAGTTGTAAAACAAATGCTATGATTTATATTAATATATATTATAATATATATTAATATAAATCATAGCAAGGCATATTACGATATATTATCAATACTAATCTTTGAGTGACCGCACACGCAGCTATAATTCTGTTACTTCACCAACTTGTTTTAATTTGTATTATAGCTTGGTATATTAATATGTATTATAGCTACGTCTGTGATGGGCTTAACCGGACGATTCAATATTTTCCTGGAGCACGAGTAGATATTTTATTTTATGCCCCATTTTTTTTTCAAATTGTATCAAAATTCGTCGGTCGGCAATGTGAAATGAATATGTCCACTACAAAATGTAATTACCATTGCCATGCAAATAGAAATTTAATAGGATGTATCTACAAAACGGGTTATAAATGTACAAGCTATGAATATACAAGTGGGGCAAGTCAGACGCCAATCTAAGCAGGCTGTCTTCAATCATTGCGGGATTCCGGTGCGACATCCCATTTCCGATGTCGTCACTAGTGGCGACCAAGATCGGATATTCACTAAAATGTATGACCGCACTGTGTTAAATACCATTTTGTAGAATATAATGTTCCTGGCTGGTTCGCTGGTCGGTGAAACAAAGCATGGAATCTGAAAAATCGAAATCTGCAGGGCTATTTTAAAACGCTCGGATTCGGTATCGGAAAAGGATTCAAAAACTACCGAGGCGATGTTCCGCAATTACTTTTTTTATTTCCGAATTCGAATATTTTTGATGTTTCTTTACGGAAATATCAATTCGATTCATCGAAAAGTTTTCGGATATTAAAATAGCAATTGATGAAATTCGCCTCGGTTTTTTTTTATCCGTTTCCGATATCTAATCCGACGTTTTAAAATAGCCCAGCTGAATGCCAAAGAAGTCATAAGCCAAGGAATATCGAGTCCGCTGAAATGCACTAGCTTTGCGTAGTTGACTTGTTCACAGAGTGTGGTTTACTCCCCGTGCACGACAAAGTTGCATATCAATTGGCTTTACAACAGTACCAAACGGAGGAATTTTATAGTTTCAGGATACCAGACACGGATAGGCAAACTAGACGAGTACCTAAGCTTTTTATAGAAAAATACATTCCATCAAATTACTATGGCACAAGAACTTTGCAGTACTTAACACCAAAGATATTTAATAGTTTTCCACAAGAATATTTCAAAAAAGATTGTTCAAAATTTGTATTAAAAAATAAAATAAAATCTCATTTTCTCAAAGCAGTTTAAAATTAAAATTCTCTTTTGAATTTGTAGAATAGGAATAATATATTAGGGTGTAGTAGTAAAATACCTATTTAAAATGTATGTATTACCAAAATTTGATTAATTGTATAAGTGAATGTGAGAGCTCATCTGCCAACAAACAGTTATGCAGTTTGGCAGAGTAAATATGTAAAAAAAAAAAAAAGTATAATTAATAAACGTTTACATAAATCCTATGATTTAATTTTAGTAGTTGTTTGGGGAAGCTCTAGCAGAGCAATGGCCATGTAAATGAGCTATTGATAGTGATTGGTAGGTACATCTTAAGAAATAAAATCATTATTGGTAGTGCAGTGGCAATGCTGCCTTCTTGGCACGGTTCCGTTTGGCAGCAACATGGCCATTTTTTTATGTTTTAAGTTTAATTTTAGCTAATAAGTATTGTTTAATTTATTATAAGTAATTGATAAATATATTTTGTTAAAAGGAATGACCATCAATTCTAATGAAGTGTCTGTTTTTAATCAAATAACAGTTTTTTACGAAATGCAAATGAAAGTATATCCGATACTCATTCCAAAAAAAAAACATTTTTTTAAATGTTTTGTTTGTTTGTTGGTTCCGACTAATCGCCAAGATGGCTAGGCCAATTTTGACGGGACATTTACTGGCAGATAGCTGTTGTAATGAGTAACTTAAGCTACTTTTAATATAGAATCAAATATAGGGCTCCGCGCAAAAAAAAAACAGTAAGCGCCTGATGCTGCGAGGATCAGCTAGTTAAATAATAATACGAACACTACTTCGGCAGAATTAATGTTAGACACTTACTAATAACATTTATATCCGCAGGTTTACGTATTCGCAGTAATGTATATCGCATTGTCACAACCCTAGTCATGTATGAGTGTTGTAGGCGTTATAGAAGTTGGGGCATACTATAAAGTAATATTTTACCGAATGATATATTTATTGGAGTTTGTTACCAAGTTTATATTATTGTCATTGTTTTATGGGAATATAGTATTATACTTCTATGACAGGCTTTGGTACTCTGCTAGTCTTGAACTTATTGAGTACCAAACGTAAGGATCAGAGCATATCAGCTGATACAGTGTTTAATTGTTCATAAGAGAAAACTAGAATGGTTTTTAAGTGTATCTATCCTTTGAACTTTTCAAAGGAGAAGGTTAATAACAAATGATATTCCAGAAAAAATAAAAAATAAACTATTATAGTTTACATCAATACATCAGAAAACTCAACCATTTTGTGAAAGTCCCATCCATCGCAATAAGATTATCCGTTTTGAGAATAGCAGTGTGTTAGATAAGCATTTTTTCGGCGGCCGCACTTTATCTTATTTATTTTATAAATTTCGAAAGGCATGGTAGGTATGCCTTACCTTTGGTTGGTGATTGTGCCTTACCAATCTTCCGATTATTAAGTTACTTATGGATGTCAACTTTTTGAATGATGTATAGGATGAGATTGAAATGCTCGACGACTTTTATTATGGGACCATTTCTGAAATCGCATAATATAATAAAAAAACAAAAGATTAGACCTGGGGGCCTACCACAAGCTCTTAAAACAAGGTTAAAATAACCTTATTTGTCTTTTGTCCCTCTTTGACATCCGGCGTCAAAACAAGACAAAACACAAATAAGGTTATTTTAACCTTGTTTTAAGAGCTTGTGGTAGGCCCCCTGTGCTATCAAAATGTAATAGAAAATTAAAATACCTTCACGATCAAAAGTAACAGTTGTTTGTCATAAATAACCCAACGTTTTGAAAAGAACACATCTGGAATGTTCTTTGTATACAAATATTTTGTTTACCTCATATTTTATATTAAACGTTTTCCAACTGCATAGCATTTTACTTAGAAACGAAACAGTTTTACTTAGAATCAGCACAACCCCACTCAATTTTTATTTCAAACAAATAAAGATTTTTCTTGAATAGCATTTCGAATGTCTCAATATTTTCCTAAAAAAATTGACGGTATCAGAAAAAGTATCGTCAAAGGTATATATAATAGGTTCCATAATATGTTCCCCTTGGATATCGTAAATGTTTGACGGCAAAATCATTGTTCCGGAAAGAAAACCTCAAACTCAAGGGCTATTTGTTGAGATTACTGTCATTGTGGAGTTAATGATAATAATAAATAAATAATAGCTATTATTTTCTATGATTTTGGCTTCACTGATATGCAGTTTTTTTGTGCCAAACCGGACCCTACTGCTAAGACTCCGATGTCCGTCCATCCGCCCGTCCGTCTATCAGTGGGCTGTACCAGTTAGACAGGTGAAATTTTTAGAGAGTAGGACGTATTTCTATTGCCGCTTTCACAATAAATTGAAAAAATAAATAAACGGGCGCCCATACAAGAAACGTCTTTTTTGCGTTGCGTTTTTATTTTCATAGTGTTAGGGTCGCGAGGACGTTAAATATATATGAAATAAAATAGCAGACTGTATAAAATAGGGTGGTTTAATGCCAGCCAAATTAACAAAAAGAATCTTCTGTCGCCGATGGGTAAAATAAAGCGAGTGGTCTGATGGCGGGTCGCGACTGCGGGTGATGGTGGAGGTTGCGCGGCGTAAGACTGCCGCCCTTCGCGTCTCCTCCGTATATGTTAAGTGGGTTCTTAACCCATAACAAAGTTGAGTTAGTTAATATTGTGCGGAACCCTCCGTGTGCGAGTCCGACTCGCACTTGGCCGGTTTTTTTTATTCATAAGTCTGATAACCAAGCACCTAAGATGATCGATAATACTCGTAATTGTGTTGCCAACTTTTACAAATCTTGGAAGTCAAAGTCAAAGCCATTTATTCAATTTAGGAACTAGAAGGGCACCTATGAAGGTTAAAGCTACTGAAGCTACCGCCAGTTCGTAAGTCGCCCTTCAACTGTGAAGAACAGGCAAGAAACGTAGAACCGAAGAAGGTAGATTTTCTAATCTTGATTTTTTCTTAAAGTAGTGCCAAACTTAGACATGGATTGGCTTTCTAGATGGTTAGAGATAGCCTTGCAAATAGTACTACAGCGTCAGTACTATTATGTGTTATATGGTACAGGTATATACAGTATATAGTCGCTTAATTATAAGAACCCTGATTTTGCACTTTGATTGTCTAGTACCGATCGCACGTCCCATTTTAATTTTTAAAGCAATGGTCCCTTTTTTACTTTCCGATTGGAATACCATTAGATATACAAACAAACATAATGTATTTCACAGTATTATGTATGTATGTAAACATGTCAGCCATCTGTGCTCTTATAAATATTCACAAGTTGATTTTTATTCGTTAGCGTGTTTATTTTGAATTAACAATTTGCTTATATTCACTTTTCTGATGCGTGTTTACAGATTCACGGCATTTTTGTTATCCTCATGAATTTTATAAATTATCTTCATTAACAGCTGTTAACTTGTATGTCCCCACTATTGAGTTTACAATAAACTAATAAAAATGAAAAAAAAAAGCCTTGCCGAGTTTCTTGCCGGAGTCATCTCAGTTTAAGTGTGTTTCCGGTGGTAAATTCAACTGTATGTACCAACTTAACGTTCATAAGTGTAGGGCACTAAAGGGCCTAAACTGAATAAATCACTTTTTGATTTGATTATATTAATTTGGGGCATACTTTAAAAAGCCAACATCAATCAATATCAACCTCTTTTCAAGAAAGGTGTCAGGAGAGGTTCATCAATGCGCGATTGATACCCCTGGTGTTGCAAGCGTCAAGAGGCCATGTTTACCGCTTACCATCAGGAGGGCCGTAAGCTGGTTTGCTTAAATTTAATTACAAGCTTTTATTTAGTAGAGTCAGTAAGCTGAAGTGGCAATGGGCGGGCCACATCGCTCGAAGCACCAATCACCGCTGGGGAAGAAAGGTTCTAAAGTGGCGACCACGTACTGGAAAGCTCCGAGTGGGACGACACCCACCAAGTAGACCGATGACCTGGTCATAGTCGCTGTGCGCCGCTGGATGCAAGCGACACAAAACCGTTCGAAGTGGAAGTCAATGGGAGAGGCCTATGTTCAGCAGTGGACATCCATAGGCTGATATGATGATGATCATGAGGATTTAGTTTCCTGAAAACCTGACCCGTTGTCTGTGTCTGTAAATAAATCTTGCAAGTTAAATTTGGCCCATTTCCCGGTTTCCAATAGAGCTGAAATAATACATGGTGCTGATGTGATGGAGCCATGAGAACTTTATGATAAAAAAACGCAACCCCCTGGAATTTAAGTTTACTGCGGTCTGATGATTAAGTTACACTATTAGATATATAAAAAAGCTTGTTTTTTTTTCTGTTTGATTCTTGTTTTTGACTTTGTTCAGGGCTGGAGTCTCCTCAGTGTATTATGAACTGATATAGAGTCAAATGTGCGTGCTTTATCATTAAGAATTCCTGAACTGAATAAATGAGTTTGACTCGAGGTGGTTTTTCCAATGGAGTACAGCATGGGGTTCTTCAAAAGGGGTGTGAAGAGATTTCTGCAGGGTCGGCAACGCGCGCGTGATACCCCTGGTGTTGCAAGCGTCCATAGGCTACGGTAACCGCTTACCATCAGGCGGGCCGTATGCTTGTTTACCACTCAAGTGGTATAAAAAAAAAAAAACTAGGATTTTTCAAAGGTCAAAATCTACCGGATTCATCTCCCCTTATTATGTTTTATTCGCTGACATATAAAATCCCACACGAGCCTTCGGCGCAAAGCTCTAAAATATAATTCAAAATTTTCTCAGAAGAAATCGTGACGTGAAATGAAACTTGTATTTGATAACAATAAGTAGTTATTCATATAGCTCTAACTGTATATAAGTCGAGCATAAGTCCCGTATAATGAAATAAGTTTCACTCCACGGCCCACTAGGTATCTCTGCCTCTGCGGAGGAAGATTTTTAATACTTTAATATCCTGTCGCGCTCAAAGTTTTCACCTACCTAATCTTTATTTACTTTGTACGTAGTTTATGTTATCCTTTTTGTTTTAAATGGTGGAAAATGATGTTGTCCGCTTTCTTATCTTTTTATCATCCTTTGGAAACTGTCATCAGGATTCTGTTGGCATTGTTCAAAATCAGGCATGTATACGAGGTGTTTTAAACTATATTGATAAAAAGAAGGAGGTTCTCAATTCAGTTGTTTTTTTTTATTTTTGTTACCTCATAAGTACTCGTAACTCTGTCATTTATTAACCGATTTAGAAAATTATTTTTTTGTTTGGGAGGGTACACTTCCCGTTTGGTCCCATTGTCAGGGCAGGATTTGATAACTTTTCTGGTGTACTTTGAAGTCGGTTTAAATTTTTTGTGAAACAAGTTTTCAATTAGGTATTTTTTATATCACTTTTTGTTTTGATGTAGTGGGAAAGGTTAGATGGTCTAATCTTAAAATTTTGGACCCGTGTAGAAGCTGGGTATAGAAATGTTAGCAAAAACATGATAATCTTATACCCACGAATATTTTAATTATTAATTACTAAAAAGCTAGGAAATATATAAATGTATATACAAAAATACTTTCATTGTTTAAGCAAAATTTTACACCGAAATAATATGCAAATTCCAGCGCTCCATCGGACGATATCCGGGTATATCTCTGCTATGCAAGCCCATAAATTACAAATTTTATACCCGGTAAAACTGGCCAGTATCACCCCCTCTCTCAGGGGTAGCGCGCCCCTTTTTGAAAAGGTATAAAAGTTTTATGCGCAGTAAAATGCAGACACCTATGCTTAGATTCTACTCGAGTTTATTTTATTTTGATGCTACTTTTTTTAAACGTAAATAAAAAGGACTATTTTCAGAGTACTGCAGTAAAGTTGTTATGGTATTAATAAATGTTGTTATGGCGTCGATTATATGCTTTGTTATCTTTATTCTTGGCAATATGAGTTACGGCTAACTTTGAATCTTTTTATAGATTTAAAGCAATTCAATGATTTAAAGGTAGTTTATAGGGGATTTGACGAGATAATCATAGAAAACAGAACCGCCATTTTCATTGCCTGATGATTTATCATCATTGTGCGATATCAAATGGATGGACAGACAGCAGAGTGTCATACATCCAGTTCCTTTATTTTATAACTTTGACGCACGGAATCTTAAAAAAAGCCATCCCTTGTTTTTTTGGCCACCTAATGGTAAGTGGTCACCGCCGCCTAGTGACATTTACAATACCAGGAGGATTGTCAATGTGTTGCCGTTGAAGAACTCGTTTTACGCCTTTTTTGAAGAACCACATATACGGCAGAGGGAAAACCGTAATGGGGAGCTCATTCCACATCCTAATGGTCCACAGTAGGAACGTCCGACGGAAACGTTGTGTGGACTACCGAGGCGGCTTGAGCGTGTGAGGATAAACCACATCACCGGCGAGCAGATTTGTTAAGAACACTCCCCATTATACAGATGGTAAAACACACAGAGCGAGCCTACTTATATCTCGTCTAATGCCGTATTTTTCTTAAATAATAACATTCAAGAAAATAAAAGCTGAAGTCATTGAAGGCGGTGGTAGTTTCCTTACGAAGTATAGTCTGAGATAGTCTGGGAGTAAGAGATATAAGCGGCCCAACAGTTCAACGGTGACACCTCTAGGCTAAATATAATTTTGATGAGTGTGGGTTATCAGCTCATTGGACGATCGATAACTAATGAAGGTTAAATAAATAAATCAAAATCCTGGGACATTCCTCACACATGGAAAGCAGGTAACAGATATACTACATATTATACATAATTACACCCAGACTCTGAGATGCATACAAGTGCATGTCGGAGTCTGGGTGACAGTCTGGGTGTCAGAGGTGCTCTGACTTCTGGATGGGAATCGAACCCACGTCCTGCGGCGTGATAGGTGGAATCTTAACTAACCGCGCCAAATGGCTCGTCCAGGCCGAAGGATATTGGATATGAAACGGAAAAAGAGGCTTTTTAGTAGACTATAACAGCCAAATTATGATAAAAACGCCATTTAACACAGAGAGAGTTCTACGTTCAGAGTTCTGCGTTTCACGTTCGCTGTAATCTAAGCAACGCTTTTAAAAGTAAAAAAAGTGTATGACCTGTCATGCACAATAGAGAATGCGGAACGCAGAATTCTAGAACTCTCTCTGTGGGATCGGCGCGGCGGCGCCTTAAAATATGCATATTATTATCGCTAATCACCTAAAACCTAAAAGAACCTGAATTTAGGTCCCAAGTAAAAATAGTCTCCTGCCATCAAAGTTTATCTTGAATGATTTTTGTTGTGAAAACATTATTTTCTCTCGACAATTCGGGGTTATGGGTAAATAAAGGTTGTTGAAACTGTTATTTGCCCTTACTGACCTATTGGTATAAAAAACTGTAGGCGAGAGGATATTCTCTTTATTTACTCACCATTTGTATGGTATTCATATCATACCCTCACTTGTAAACTTAGGAATATCTACAATATGTTTATGTGTGAAATATAAAAATCATTCTACATAATTTCAAAATCAAACAACAAAATATTGTAATTATCGCCAATTGTCCGACGAATCACAACTTTCAACAAGTTAAATTGTTTTTTAAAAGACTTTCCTTTATAAAAGAAATACAAAGTACTGATCTGTTTCCACACTTTATACAAAGTTTAACGCGTTTCTCGTAATCGCCGCTTAAACTACCTACTTTAAAAGCGAGTTCCAGAGATCTACCAAATTGAAAAATAACTGAGCGGATTCGCGATAAATTTTAACTGAAAACTTCGCTTGTAATCGCTTAAACGGAATTTGGGCCATTTACAGTGCTGTTATTAAACTTGCAGACATAAATAAGTAAGTCCACTCGTCTTATGGGCTCAAGACAAGATTGAGAATGTTCTTTGGAAGGAGTGAAGCCGGAAAATATCTTTGTTCAATTACCGAGTTAAGAAGTTCTAGTAATTTGCAAAGCGACGATTCTTACTACTGATTATGCCAAGTTAAATTAAAATGATGGTATTTTTATAAAAGGTTCGGCAAAAGTAGATTATAGAATCACCGAATGCGTAGAGCATTGTTGAGGTCTAAGCAAGAATCTTCATCATCATCATATCAGCCTATGGATGTCGACTGCTGAACATAGGCATCCCCCATTTTCTTCCACTTCGAACGATTCTGGGCCGCTTGCATCCAGCGGCGCCCAAAGACTCTGACCAGGTCGTCGTTCCACCTGGTGAGGGTGTCCCACTCAGCGCTTTCCAGTACGCGGTCGCCACTCGAGAACCTATAAGCAAGAATCTTATATATTATTATAATGACTTATTTTATATATTTGCAACACTAACATTACGCTTACATGGGTTAATAAAGTAACATAAAATGTGTATTATATCTCGCAAACATAACAATTATAAGTGTTGACAGCAATAAAAATCGTAAATATATCTAATCAAATTAAAACATTAACTAGCTTACTATAATTGGCAATGAGAATCGTAAATATATCTAATGGTGCGTCCATGCTTGACGAAGCGAGTACGAGCCGAGCCACGAACGAGCACACTGCGAGCACGATTCGCGTAGCGTTGACGGGCTCGCGAGCCTCGAACAAGCGCTTGACAGTTTTTTCACGTACAAAGGATTCACATCGTGCTCGTTGTAGTTTCGTTCGTGGCTCGGCTCCTGCTCGATTCGCGTAGCATGGACGCACAATAAAATATTAGCTACCTAGCTTATATTACTAACTAACATAAAATAAATCCAAATGTCTAAACTAAACTTATATTGTCATCAAAAAAGGTTACAACTAATAGTATTACGTTGCCAGCCTACAGGTTTCAAAGTCAATTAAAATCTAGAAAAGTTGCAAAACATTTTAGTATATCTAAGTCAAAGACACACCACTTTGTATCAATTTGAAATTCAAAGATAAATGTCAAATTCCATTATACTTCTACTATAACGTCGCAGCACAAATACAATATAACAGTCTGACTTCAATATAACGGCACACACAACACACAAAGGCATAACCGACGAATACCAATATTTCAAGACAGCATACGTTTCAACGACAAAATCTAACGGCGATATTTTCTCACGTCCCTCTTGACAATTTATCTCACATATTTTATTTTCGTGCATAAACTTTGGGATTTCGCTATAATATTTCACGTCCTACGGATGCAGGTGTGCTTCTGTGGAATCTGACCGTGAAGAATGGTGGGACAATGAAATGTTTGGCGTCTTGTTTTTTTGATTTTTTGAGTTGTTCCCTTTTATACAGGTGGTTGTTTTTGTGGTTATATAACAACAGTTTAGTGTCGTAAAATTTGAGAAAAAGAAATGTGTTTTTATGTGAAACCATGATCTTCAAAGATTTGATCTAAGGATGATCTATCGTCTCATGTTGTCAAACTGAATACTGAAAAACTAAAGCTATAATTCTAATTACGTATTCAGATTATAAAGAAGACATGACATTCCTAACTCCCTTTTTGTTCTAACCCAATTCCCGTGGATCTTCTCTTTTTCCGGTTTACTAATTATCCTGTTTTATTCCGGGATATGTTTTTCGGGACCAAGTTTAACCTACGTGTACCTACCTATCTTTGTTTTCACTTCCTGATAAGAAGAAGAAAATAACCATATGAGAACAAAGGTTCACAAGGGACCAGTTTTTCCGGGATAAAAATAAGCGTGTTCTGAACATTTATAATAAATAAATGGATATGTGATATGACCTCAAAATTGATCGAATGATAATACAATACGGAGCAGATAACATATTGGTGGCACATCGACACGCGTGATATATTTGGGCACCGAACAACACATGCACGTAGAAATTCAAATGAGCGGGCTCCGTCAAAAATAACATCCATTTTTTCTGATATTTTTTTGTTCTACTTTCGAAGATATGGAAGAAGTAGATACTGCCTTCTCTCTGATACTTTTATCTGCGTTTCTAATGGGTCTAAAGATTTAAAGTATGTACTATGTTTTATTGGGGGATAATTTATGATAAGTAATCTATGTCCCACTTTTTGAGTTTTAGGGTTCAGAACGCGTGATTGATCTCCATGTTGCAATCGTTTATTAGTTAGAGAGCCAAATGCTTGTTTGGCGCTTGAAGCGCTCGTGGTGTAGCATGATAAACCGTTCTAATCGATCGGCAAGTTAATATACCACCGTCGTGGTCGGTACCTGGATGGGTGACCGCCTAGTGGTATTTCAAATCGAGCGTTTCCGTTCTTCGGAGGGCACGTAAAGCCGTTGGTCCCGGTTATCGCAAGTCGTTAAGCCAGTTGGAGGCCTTCTAGGCGGCTTGAAAACTCCAACGGTAGGTTGACTAAGCCTACCTCTACCGATCCGCAGCGGGCACGCGTGGTGGAAGTATCTGCCCATTCCCTTTCACCCTGATTTATGAAAGGAGGCCTGTGCTCAGCAGTGGGACATTATAGGCTGATGATGATGACGATGATGCTTGTTTTGGAGATACAACTAGGTCGTGAGTGCACGCAAACTTTAGCAGTATAATATTACTCGCATTTTTTGTATACTCTTCGTACTCATGAATAGGTCTCCTAACTTCAACATCTAGGTCAGGATATAGGTTATACCGCAAAAAATTATGAAGGAGATTATTTTAATGGCAGCAACTGTTCGGTTGGCAATCTTTACATTGAAAGTTCACTATTATAGTCCAGATAAATAAAGTTAACGTAAGATTTCACGTTGTATTTAAGAACCAAGAGTGTTTTGAGCTTAGTCTGGTTTTAATATTCATTCGTACAACCTTGAGTAACAAAAAACAATATATATTTGCGATGAACAAAACGTTGGGAAAATTATACGAGGAATAAGTTAAAAGAGAAGATTCCAGGTATAGTGACTCTGGTGTTACATGAGATTTGGTCATCGAAATAGTATTTCCCTAGAATAAGGGTGACAGCTGTAAAAACGGCCAAAGAAATAAGACCACGGTGTCGCTATTTCAGTTGGTCCACGTTTGAACGTAGAACATTCATTCATGAGTGACATAATTTTGTTTTGTTGAGTTTCCAAGCGGCCACTTTCACGATGTTGTCTTGTACGTAACCCTTAATCTAGACAGAAGATAATATATCGATAGTTGGTAGAAACCATCGTAATTCAATTCCAATTTCAAATTAATAGATAAATACCACCTGGCTGCTTAATTAAATACTGTTAAAAGAAAAAAATATACATATAATTTAATAAAGTTATTCATAAAAGAGTTTCTACTGTCATTCTAACACAAATAAAAAAATGCTTCATAAATCAGGTTTCAGAAAAAATATTTCATAAGTTTACAGCCACAAAAGGTAGGTACAATATAGGCCCCACAATTTAGCCTAAAAACAAAGGCAAAAAAAAGAAACAAAAGCAAAAGTCACCCATAATAAGGCCCGTTTATTCCCCGTTAAGGGTCAAGCCACACCTGGAGTAAATTGAATTCTATGAATAAATTTCCCTCGTGCAACATTTGGAAACAAGTTGTAAACTTACAGAGGTTTCGATTGATATAATCAATTTATTAAGCCTACTAATATTATAAATCCGAAAGTTTGTGAGTATAGATGGATGTTTGTTAATGAAATTTGGCGCACTGATAGAATATGTTCTGGATTAATACATAGTGTACTTTTTATTCCAAGAAAGCAATATCTCCCCCGGGTACGCGTGTGAAACCGCGGGGCGCAACTAGTACATGATAATTTTAGGTAACAAAACGAATATTTCTTTTATACCGCAAAGTTGGTAAATAAAACTTACGGCCTATCTGAGGGTAAGCGGTTACCATTGCCTATAGACGCTTGCTATCATTATTATTAATATCATCCAAGAGTTGCCGACCCTGCGAAAATCTCTTCACATCCAGCGGCGTTGATTTGCCTTATAGTTATTTCGTCAAGATGTAAAACTATACTGTCATAGCGTATATGTTTACTTAATCAAGCCAGTATGACAGACCGGATTAAGATTAAACATTGCTAGGTCCTATCCCGGAATAAAACGTACTTTTTATGGCGAAAAACATAAGATCCCTAGGGAGCGCGCGTAGAGCAGCGGGTGAAATTATGAAATACAATTTGAATTTTACGTATAACAAGACCCATCTTGCTTGGCCTTTTAACTTTTTATGTAATAAATAAATCAACTAATCAATGAACACCTTTTCCTTTCCACCTTTTCTTGCTGTTTTAATTTCCTTACCCAAAGGCAACTTCAGGAGTTTTGATCCGCACAAGCTTATTAATTCTGTTGTTTTTAATCTGGAAGAGGTCGCTTCTTAGAGCCCGCCGATAAGACCGGCCATTGTACAATCATCATCATCAGCCTATTATGTCCCACAGCTGAGCACAGACCTCCTTTTACAACATAGGGTGAAAGGGAATGGGCAGATACTCCACCACTGGTGCCCACTGAAAGAAAGAAAGAAAAAATGTTTAATTCTTCACAACACACAACATTACATTAATTACATACAATATGAAATATGAGACAGAACAGGCAATGAAAAATAACAGTAATGTAATGTTGCGTGATGCCATGAATGGTCCCACCCGACTCAGCGTATGCTTAGGTCAGTTGACAAAACCCTCGCGCTGGTTTTCAGTCGAGGCCCACGTTCATGACATCACGAACATACAGTGAGATACAAAAAATAATGTTACGAGCTGGGGTTCAGGATAAATAATGGTACACGAATTTACCAAAACACTGGTCACACTTTTATTAAAACTCTAATTAAAACACTCAGAAATTAAATAGTTCACTAGCACTTAACTGTATTTCACTTCGATGTTTACTCACTGTTATACAAAACCAAACTCAAACTCCTCTGTGCATTGTCCCGTATTTATACTTCATAAACGGCATCTGGAACATTCCACAATTTACCCGCGTATTCTACATGCCTACAGTGCTATCGGGAATATTCCAGAAGCCGGTAGCTATTCGGCGATAGATGGCGTTGCTTGATAGATGTTTACTCCTATACAATAACAGCGTTACTGATAGTACCGCTATTCAATAACAGATGGCGTTACTGGTAGCAATTTATTCCTGATGTCGCGATGTCGTAACACTACCCCCTCCTTAGACATGCTCGTCCCGAGCAATGTGAATTCCATGATATAACGCCATCGAGATCATTGGGGCTCTTCGAACACCAGCCAGCACCCGCCCCGCGGTCCTGGCGTTTACTCGTGTTCCTGTTGCTGTTGCTGAGCAGTGTCACTAGTCACCGCTGCTCTTCCTTCCCAGGGTCGATTTTCTTCTTTTCTGTAATTTCTCCACTTCGGGAAACTCCTCCGCAGGTGTCCCTTTTCTTCACAGTTGTAGCAACGGGGCGAGGCCACAACTTCTCGGGGTTGAATTTCTTCTTTTCTGTACTTTCTCCACTTCGGGCAACTCATCCGAAGGTGGCCCTTTTCTCCAAAGTTGTAGCAACGGGGTGAGGCCACAACATCTCGGGGTCGATTTTCTACTTTTCTATAGTTTCTCCACTTCGGGCAACTCATCCGAAGGTGGCCCTTTTCTCCACAGTTGTAGCAACGGGGCGAGGCCACAACTTCCCTGATGCGGTGAGGTCGGTCATCGCGTCGCACAGCCTCCACTTCTAAGGCATAGGCTAAAGCGTCTTTCAGCGACTCGTGGTGCCCTAATCTCACGGCAGCTCTGATTTCCAAGTCGCGTATACCATCCATGAACGCTTGCACTAGATTACCGTTGATCATCACTGGTGCAGACTGGTATGCTTTACGGACCAGCTTTTCTACCTCTAGAGCCCACTGTTGTATAGTTTCGGCGCTCCGTTGCACACGGTCCTTGAGTTGGGCACGGAATACGTGTTCCAGATGTGCGTCCCCGTATCTAGATTCTACAGCTTCCAACAGTTGCTCATACGTCACGTCCTTCCCGAGGGCCTCCAGTATAGTGAGGGCCTGGTCGCGAAGACCCAAAGTGAGCGCTGTCATCGCCTGTGCACTAGTCCAACCATTCGCCTTCATGACAGCTTCGAACTGGATTCTATAGGCTGACCATGACGAGGTGCCATCAAATGGCGGTACCTTGAAACCACGTGAAGAAGCCACAGGTAAAGAAGTAGCAGTTCCAACCTTGAGTCCAACGAGGGCCTTCTTCACGTCTTCTATCTGTACTTCGGCCTTGGACATACGATTTTCGGATTCCGAGATACGGGACTCATGATGCTGAAGCTGTTCCTTCACCACCTTGAGATCCTTGCCAAGAGTTACTTGTAAATTTTCTAATAAAACCATCTGTTCCTCTTGGCGGCGGGCCTGCTCCTCCTTATCCCGCTGTAGCTGTTCCTCCAGTCGGCGAGCCTGCTCCTCCTGACGGTGAGCCTGCTCCTCCTGACAGTGAGCCTGCTCCTCCTGACGGCGAGCCTGCTCCTCCTGACGGCGAGCCTGCTCCTCCTTATCCCGCTGTAGCTGTTCCTCCAGTCGGCGAGCCTGCTCCTCTTGTCGGCGAGCCTGCTCCTGTAGCATTACCATCAAAGCGCCAAGATCTGGGGTTGCAGGTACTGCTCTGACTTCAGGTGGGTCGGCAACTGGCAAAGAGCCAGTTGGCTGCTGGCCACCCGAAGTCTGCGACGGAGAACCTCCAAACCTCCTTTCATCCATCTCCTGCTGCCGCTGGCCCCTTGTACGGACACCCTCAGTGACTTCCTTTGGCATAACCGGCATTATTTATCCTACTACTTCTGACACCAATTGTTACGAGCTGGGGTTCAGGATAAATAATGGTACACGAATTTACCAAAACACTGGTCACACTTTTATTAAAACTCTAATTAAAACACTCAGAAATTAAATAGTTCACTAGCACTTAACTCAGTCAAAGTCAAAGTCAAAGCCATTTATTCAATTTAGGCCCTAGAAGGGCACCTATGAAGGTCAAAGCTACTGAAGTTACCGCCAGTTCGTAAGTCGGCCTTCAACTGAGAAGAACAGGCAAGAAACTCAGCAAGGTTACATTTTTTAAATTTTTTTTTTTTTTTTTTTTACAATCTGACTATATGATTAAAAGCGTACTGTAGGTAGGTATAAATAAAACTTCTTGTAAGGTGTAGATCCAATCCAATATATTAAAAATGTGAGCTTGATAACTTGAATATCTCCAGGAGAATAATTATAGCGCGATCTAATCTACGAGTGATGCCATCTATTATCAAAACAGGCTATTTTGACGTAAACATAACTGCCCACCAAGGACCGACAGTCCTTAAACTTACCATTAATTAGAAAAACATGTGAACAAAAATAATTATTCCACTAGAACCAGACAAGTATAACAAAAATTATATTAACATAATACAAGGTAATAGGTAACACAAGGTAATTGGTAACACAAGGTAATAGGTAACACAAGGTAATAAGTAACACAAGGTAATAAGTAACACAAGGTAATAAGTAACACAAGGTAATAAGTAACACAGGGTAATAGGTAACACAAGATAATAAAACAAAAAAAACATGATGTATAAAACAGACAAAATCCTTAGACCTTAAATCCTTAGAACGTGAAATACACATATTGTTAGATAAGTTAAGGTGTCAAGCACTAACATGTTTCTCCCCTTACTATCTTACCCTTTACAATAATATTTCAAATGAACAACTATTGTAGAGACTCAAAATAAAGAAACATTAGATTCCTAGTACAACTTGATACTTGGTACTACTTGGTAGGGTCAGGCCCTAGCATACTCTTATACTTATATAATCAACCCGACTAAACAAAATGACCCCGGTTGCTAAAACTCTTTCTAATGGTAACTCTCTTATCATTGGTAAATTTTGAGCCTACTCTATTTGCGCACACCGAATCCGCCCCCCCCCCACTCGGAGTATTCCGAGTTGATATACGAATTGAATCCATCAAGTAATTTTAGATTTATGTTTATTTTTGCTATAGCTATGCCTATTCCGTGATTGCCCTTTTGTGTCAGCCACTTTTTCCGCATATAGTGGATAGACCATGTGACTTGATGTAGGTGCGGCTTTATTACTACCGGTTAATACCCAACCAAAAATTGTATCCTGAGCGACTAGTGAACCTGAGGGGCATTTCTTGAACCCATTTTTAAGTAAATGACCGTAAATATCAGATCCAAGCAAAATATCAATTTTGTTAGAAACATTAAATTCTGGATCTGCAAGCTTAATTTCATTCAAAATTGGCCATGACTCCACAAGTACTTCTTTTGGTGGCAAAAAACTTGTCAGTTTTTCTAAAACATAAGCTTCTACCTTGATCGCATATTCAGAATTATGAGATGAATGAAGTGTAATGTCTACCATTGATTTTGCAACCAAGCTTAGTTCACCTCCCAAGCCCGATAGATTCTCCCTGATTGCTTTCTTTCTTAACTTTAGTAACTGAACTGTTGATTCAGTCACAAAGGAAAGATGAGAAGCTGGGTCGATTAGCGCACGCAACTGTTCTGTCAATCCAGCTTCCGATCTAGCGCATACCAAAGCTGTAGGTAGAAAAGAATTGTGACTTACCCTTCCTAAAACAAAACTACTCTTTACTGGTAAGTCTTCTCCCTGAGATTCACATGAATCTTGTGACATATGTGCCACTTCTGTATTAGCAGATGGTAGGTCGGTAGGCTCTGTTTCTTTATGTACAGCGGGCTGGCTAATGATACTCGAGTGTAACAATGAGTGATGGCGCCTTTTACAAATATGGCAAGATGCTATGGTGCGACAGTAAATGACTGAATGATTATTTGCAAGGCAGTTGAAACATAACCTATTCTGCTGTACAAAGTGACGCCTAGCAGTGTTATCTAACTTTAAAAACTCTTTACATGTACTAATTCGGTGGTCGTGAGAGCAATAAGAACATACAATTTGTGATACATGTAAAACCTGACCAACATGCGCAGACTTAGTATTGTTATTGGTGGGATAATTATACGAATTATGTTTACAACGCATTGATGCCCTTGAATCTAAAAATTCCAATGAGTGAAACCGAGTCTCCAGAAACTCTTTGAAGTGACTAAAATTGGGCAAATTGTTCGAATGACTGATTAACTTGCTTACCTTTGCTTCCCATAGTTTTCGAGACTCATTGTCCAATTTCATGCTCACAATGTAAATAACAATCACATCCCATGTTTTAATATCAATCCCCATATTACTAAGACTCTGTAACATACAAGTGGTACTATCTAATAACTGCTTAATGGCACTGGCAGACTCAGTTGGAATAGCTTTTAGACTAAAGAACTGCTTCAATATGCAATTGGCTAAATATTGTTTATTGTCATATCGTTGTTCCAACAAAGTCCAACATTGCTGATAGTTATCATTAGTTATTGGTATGTGTAGTAACAATCGCTCGGCCTCTCCGGTAAGATGTCCTTTCAAATAGTGAAGCTTCTGAACGTTGTCAATTGAGGCGTTCTTGTGTACAAGCGAAATGAACAAATCCCTAAAACTGATCCACTCGGTATAGTGACCGGAAAACACAGGTATCGTTATCTTTGGTAGCTTGACGAAAGACTTGTGACTATCCGCTGAATCTTTGTGTTTCCTATCAACCGGGATTACTTGTACCTTGTCTAACATCTCCTGCAATTCCGCTTTAAACAATAAATAAAACTCCTCAGTATCACTGAATTGATCTTCTGCCAAATATTCGCTATGTTCGGTTCCTTTTCCTTTAACAATTTCATAATGATTTTTTGTATATTCCTCCCATTTTGTGTCTATAATTTGTATTCTTATTTGTATGAATTGCTTTGTTATTCTGTCTTTCGGAGTCTTTTTGAAGTTGACTTTAGCTTTCTGCAACTGTTGCATAATGTCATTCTGAACTTTGATTAATTCCATTTTTTTTTTAAAACAAATGCAAATTAGCCACAAAGTTTCTATATCGGGTATAGGTTCCCCGTTGGTAACTTTTGTTTGAAACTATTCTCAAGTAAGTCCCTATAGAACACTTTGAAAAGTACTCACAGTATATAGTACGGTTGACATTCAATCAATACCACAAATTCCGTCAACTTATCCGGTTGGTAGCTCCCTCGCCGATGCTCGTAACCGCTCCCTGCGGTACGATGGTGCTGCTCCGATTCCCGTGATGTGCTGTCACAGCACAGAGCCCCGTTTCCAGGAGCCAGAGATCTTCACCGACGAGACCTCCGTCAGTAGAGATTTGCCAACTTGCAAATCTTTGTTCGGCTAATTGCCATAAATCCGGCTCGAAGGACCATGATTAAAAGCGTACTGTAGGTAGGTATAAATAAAACTTCTTGTAAGGTGTAGATCCAATCCAATATATTAAAAATGTGAGCTTGATAACTTGAATATCTCCAGGAGAATAATTATAGCGCGATCTAATCTACGAGTGATGCTATCTATTATCAAAACAGGCTATTTTGACGTAAACACTATATATTGGCTATTTTTTCCAAAACATTTTGGTTTTGTAGGTATACATAGGTACATACTTTTTATTTTACAAAATAAAATACACAATCATCAAAACGAATAAACATAAAAAAAAACAAAAATAAACCAACATACAAAATAAATAAAAAATAATAACCTGCACTGGTTCATAATAAAATCATGTAGGTAATCTACTGGATTTTGTACAATGTGCACTTGTGCAGAGTGAAGCTATTTCCAGACATCTTTATCTTCTATATAATGGGCTACCTTGTAATAAGCTCGTGCTTTCAAGACTTTTTTTACGTGAGATTTGAACTTAAAATCAGTCATTTTGGTTACCGAAGGTGGGATTTTGTTATAAAAACGTACACTATTTCCAAGAAATGACTTTTGAACTTTCGCTAATCTAAAATACGGAACAACTTATTTGTCTTTTTGTCTAGTATTGATATTGTGAACTTCACTGTTTGTTTTAAACGTGTCTAAGCTTTTACGTACCAACATTATATTTTCATAAATGTAAAGTGAAGGTAAAGTCATGACATTTATTTCCTTAAACAATTCCTTCAATGATTCACGAGGTCCCATACTATAAATTGCACGAATGGCCCTTTTTTGTAATATAAAAATAGTCTCAATATCTGCTGCAGCTCCCCATAATAATATGCCATACGATAAAAGGCTATGAAAGTATGCAAAATAAACTAATTTGGCCGTCTCGACATTCGTCAATTGTTTGATTTTTCTAACAGCAAATGCAGCAGAACTTAATTTACCAGATAAAGATTCAACCTGAGGACCCCATTGTAATTTATTATCTAATGTTATACCTAAGAATACAGTTTTGTTCACTAGTTCCAAACTGCTACCATCTATTAATATCTGACTGTCTACATGCGCTACATTTGGGAGAGAGAATCTTAAACATTTAGTTTTCTTCGAGTTTAGTAAAAGATTGTTAACAGTGAACCATTTGGAAACTATTGACATGGTGTCATTTACTTTATTGAGTTCTTTGTCTTTTCTATCTACTTTGAAAATGAACGAAGTATCGTCAGCAAACAAGACTATATCTGAGAGACCATTTACAACTGATGGTAAATCATTAATATATACTAGAAACAGAAAAGGCCCTAGTATTGAACCCTGGGGTACCCCCATTTTGACTAAAGAGCCCTTGGATGTTGTACCACTAATTCCTACCCTTTGTTGACGATTACTAAGATAAGATAAAACAAGATCATGAGCAGTTCCACGAATACCATAAAATCCAAGCTTAAGGAGCAGAGTACGGTGGTCAACGCAGTCAAAGGCCTTAGATAGATCACAGAAAATGCCAATTGCATCTTGTGAATTCTCCCAGGCTTCATAGATGTGCTTTAATAATTTTGCTGCTGCATCTGATGTAGATCTCCCCTTCGTGAAACCAAACTGATGACTATGCAGTATCTCATATTTATTAAAGTGACCTAACATTTGATTAAGCAACAGTTTTTCAAATATTTTACTAAGTGCTGGAAGTACGGAAATTGGTCTATAATCAGAAGGATTATCCTTACAACCAGACTTAAAAATTGGCACTATTTTACTATACTTCATTAAATCAGGAAAAGAACCCTGATCAATGCATTCATTAAATATATCTGACAAGATAGGTGCAATCACTGTTATAATTGATTTTAAAATAGTTACTGACAGTCCCCATAGGTCTTCAGTATTTTTCAAATTGAGTGCATTAAATGATTTTGTGACATCACTAGCAGTAACATAACTAAAATTAAAGTTTGGAAATGATTCATTAACATGTTGCTTAAGTAATGTTTCAGCCACGTCGGGACACGAATTAAGACTATCGGTAGTTTTCTCTGGTATACTCTTGAAAAAGTATTCAAAAGCAGTGGCAACTTCTAGCTTGTCTGACAAAATTTTATTATTAATTTTTAACGTGTGCTGTTCGTTTTTATTTTTAATTTTACCTGATTCCGTATTTATAACGTTCCAGACTGCCTTGATTTTATTAGATGCTTTATCTATTTTGTTACTTAAGTATATTGATTTAGCTCGATTACATACTATTTTAAATAATTTTGAAAACTTTCTAACATAGTTATGGAAATCCTCGTCACGAGTGTATGATCTTAAGTTATATAGTTCGTACAGCTTATCCCTACTTTTCCGAATTCCTTTTGTGGCCCAATCACAAAATTCCAGCTTACTGTTTACCTTAATTTTTTTGATGGGACAGGATTTATTAAAGTCATTGCAGATACTAGATAATAAACCATTATACAAGACATTGGGGTCATTACTACTATATATCTTACTGTTTAGTTTCAATTCCAAACTATTTTTAAAGTTATCTAATCTTGCCTTTGTCATAGGTCTAATTTCTTTAATTACCTTAGAAACTTTCAATTTGTAGGGCAATTTTACAATCTGAGCCATATGATCAGACCGAACACCACTTATAATTGCTTTACCTAATATACTACTATTACTAATTATATTATCTATGCAAGACGAAGAAGTGGCCGTAGACCGTGTTGGCTCATTAAACAAGAAATCTAAGTTAAATGATTTAAACAAAGCTACAAAAATATTTTTATCAGTTGAGTTGGTAAGAAAGTCAATATTAAAATCACCGCATAAAACTAGTGACTTATTCGATTTAAATAATTTGCGAAGAATATCTTCCATAGTAGAACAAAACAATGAAAAGTTTGATGCTGGTGGCCTATACACACAAGCAATTATATAGCATTCTAACTCTGCACAAGACACCTCACAAACGCGCTCAACCGAGAGGCTACAAATATCCCTACGTTCCTTAAATTTAATATTATTATTCAAAAGAATAATTGAGCCGCCCCCTACCGCGGACAATCTATGAAAAGCACTGGCAACAACAAAATTTTTAATATTAAAAAGCATGGTTTCTGGTTTAAGCCATGTTTCTGTAAAACATAAAATATCTAGTTTGACTTTATCTAACAATAAATCAATATCAAGAATCTTGCCAAAGAAGCGATTAATATTTTGATGTATTAATGTAATCGAATTGTGCTTCTCTGTTGTCGAATTTAAATGTTTAAATTACTATTAACACTGACGTTAATCCTCGTATTACTAATTAATACTGAATCATTCCTATTATATGCTACAAGAGTAGCAATCAAATTCTTACATTTTTTAGGAATAATTAAAGTATCCCGGGTCAATTGTATATTACTAACAAACTTGTTAGAATCAAAAAAAGTAAAAACGTCACTATGACGAAATGTCACATTGTACATTAAATTATTCAAGGTCCCTATATAGTTATTATCTTTTTCCGAATATTGAGAACAGTATAGAAAAGCACATAAAATAATTTTCTTTACTCCTAAATTTAATAATGAATTGTAACTATGAATTAAAACTTTCCTACTAATATCTAGTGCTTGGCCAATTAATATTACAATTATAGTTTGACTATCAAACTTACACTGCAGAATTTTATTTATAATTTGAATATAAGAAGCTCCTGGCATACAATAGTTTGTTATAACACCGTGATCAACATGTTTATTTAAGATTGAGCCAAAGTCAGTCCCTATTTTATCTGAAAACACCACTGTCTTTACAAGTTGTGCAGAAACGCAATTAGATCGGGCACTGCCACTCAGTTCACCACCCCGGCCCCGAGTTGATACTTGCAGCGTTCCAACAGAAGACAAATGGTTACAATCACATATGTGATTGTTGGTTAGTGACACAAATCTATCCTCATTGTACTTACATAGGTCAACTAGATGGGTCGCTGCAAGTATATGCTCATTGATTTCTTTTTGAGCATTTTCATATCTAGAAAGAAAGAATGTATTTCAAATTGTCAACTGTAAATTGTAATTGGCAAATGTCAACTGTATTTCACTTCGATGTTTACTCACTGTTATACAAAACCAAACTCAAACTCCTCTGTGCATTGTCCCGTATTTATACTTCATAAACGGCATCTGGAACATTCCACAATTTACCCGCGTATTCTACATGCCTACAGTGCTATCGGGAATATTCCAGAAGCCGGTAGCTATTCGGCGATAGATGGCGTTGCTTGATAGATGTTTACTCCTATACAATAACAGCGTTACTGATAGTACCGCTATTCAATAACAGATGGCGTTACTGGTAGCAATTTATTCCTGATGTCGCGATGTCGTAACAATAATAATAGCTTAGCCAACAGCTTAAAGTGCCTTCCGATTGCAAAAAATATTTGCACATTTTTATATTCTGTTTACTAAAAGTTTATTAAACAGCATTTCATATCTTTTTTTTTTGTAACTTGTAACTTGGACCACTTCACGAGCCGGTCCTCTGGTAACATTTCATCGGAAACAAGAACTTATTGCCTCCCGGCCCGTAAATAACTTAATATTATTAGATTACAAATCAAATGTGAATTTTGTTACAGTTTCGATCGCATTCCGCGGGGGTTTTGGGTTGTTTCAATTGCTGAAATTATGCTGTTTTGTTGTTAAAACGAATCGGTTATATGTGATGGTATGATTAATAAAAATGTGTTTTTTGAAATTGAATATCATTAAGTATTAATATTGGAGAAAGGATCCAATTACTAAATTAAATTGAAATATCAGTAAGTTATAATTTGTTGCAATATTTATTTCTATGTGAAATAAATGTTTAATATTGAGAATTCCACTCAGGTTCATTGTTGTGAACGATAAAAGCTCCACCAAGTCACAATAAAATTATACAGCATTGAGAATTTAGTAAGTAGTACCAGGAAATATTATTATGATGTAAATAGGGTAATACCCAACGATATTTAAAATGCTCGCCCAAAATACAGAGTTATAGACCGGACGGCTGATAAAGTCGTAAAAATCCCCAAATCCGGTCAAATATCCTTTATTTGACAACCCTGAACAGTTGTATGTTATGAACTTGAACGATGAGTGGTTAAATCGTTCAAGGTTATGAAGTAACACAGTGTGAAGTGTGAAGTACATAAATATTTTTTTCTTAATTCTATCTTGACCATGGATACAAAGTCCTTCAGTCGCATACATTTTATTTATAATATCACTTTCATATAATCCGCACATAAACTTTCACATAGTCCGCATTATTAGTCACCGTCCAGTCATGATTTAGTAAAATGGTGATCCTAATAACATTTTTTACATATTGATTGATCTTTATTGGATAAAATAACACCGATAATATGTAATAAAAGTCAAAATACACGAATTTTTGAAAAAAAAAAAAAAGTTACGTCACTCTGCAGGTTCCGCCCATAAAGTCAGGTAGGTACATAGAAGGTACATAGTGTTGCTATGAAATAAAACATAAAAAAATATCACTGGCAATCAAATACATGTTAATAAAAAATGTTTTGATGTGAATTTTCGGGATCACGACCAAAATTAATTTGAAAAACGAAATCGGCAAGCTTGCGTCAGCCAATAAGGTGCGTTGAATCGTAATTACGTTTCGCTTCTGTTCTATTGGTCCACGCCACCTGATGATGGAAGGATAAGTAAAAAAGTACTTATCCTTCCATCAGCTTACATCGCTATTGTATACCTTGTTTTTTTACCACTACAGTGAAGCCAGAGCCTAATTCTCAGTCGCAATAAGTCAACTTAAAGACGAAGGTTACAAAAACACCTTAATCTCTTCCGCACAAAAACAAATGCTCGTAAAACAACCACCGCTGTATAAACGAATGGTCACATTATACAAATGCTATAATACGGAGCTGTTCTGTGCAGATGCCTTAGAAGTTCTCATACAGTTTATATTCTGTGGCAAGTATGCTTAAGTTTCTTGCTGAAAATGCTGAGAGAGAAAGCTCCCGTAGGGTTGGGATGTGAGTGAATATTTTACTAAAGTAATGGCTATTATTTGAACCATTACACAGTATTATCCTAGTACTTACTAACTAGGTACTGCCTAGTAAAATATGTATGCGCTAAATGTTTTAATATATTATAGATGAGTTTATATTATAATCAGTATTTATATACTCTGAGTTATAATCTAGTCATTTATTTTGTAATCACCAATACAGATAGGTGTTTACAGAAAATTTCAAACTCTTATCACAATTTATGGTACCGCAGCGGGCAGGTTTTTTTTCTGATTCCAAATTTTAATGATATTCTAATTGTTTTATTTTTTAAGTCGACGAAAAAGAATTCATCATCATCATCATCAGCCTATAATATCCCACTGCTGAGAACAGGCCTCCTTTCACAAATGAGGGTGAAAGGGACTGGGCGATACTCCACCACGCGAGCCCACTGCGGATTGGTGGAGGTGGGCTAGTGGCCAACCTACTGTTGGAGTTTTCAAGTCACTTAGGAGGCCTCCAACTAGCTTAACGACTATCACAATTAAGTGATAACCGGGACCAACGACTTTACGTGCCTTCCGAAGCACGGAAACGCTCGATTTGAAATACCACTAGGCGGTCACCCATCCAGGTACCGACCACGACGGACGTAGCTTAACTTTGCCGATCGATTAAGAACGGCCAATCATGCTACGCCACGAGCGCTTCGCGAGAAAAAGAATTATTTACTACCAACTAGGATTTTAACCAAACAAAATGTCAACTCACAACCCTAAGAGCTAACCGAGTTATTTCACTGTTCACTTAAACGCCTTTTTTGCGATATTGGTACGTAAATACTGGCGCACAGTGTTGCTAATTGCCTATTAAGAATGCGAGACTCTCTTAATATGCAAAAAAATATGAACTTTTAAACTGTGGAGTAAATTGAAATACTTAATAATGAAGCTTGGTGAGTATGCTGTGTTGTAGACATTTAAGGCTAAGCGACCTCCGTCAAAATTGGCTAAAAGATGGACTTGTGATGGGTAGTTCGATGGTACCCACTTTTAACCCTTTAGGGACAATTTTATTAGAACCGAAGATAGTTAATTGATCATGCCGTGGCGAAAGTCCTACAGAACTAACTATACTGCAACATGAAGTGCCGCTGCCGAAGAGACGCCATCAGAGGAAACTCAAAGACACAAAACAATAGTTTTTTTACGCCGGTGATCCTTGCGGAATTTGAAACCATCTATAGAAAGCTTGTACACAATACGTGCGATGGAGCCAGCATCCCACAGCACAGACGATCCAAGAGCCGACCTCGCAAACCACTACACTACACCTTGATCAGGACGAAGTTGGGGTGACTCTCAAACAACTTCGTAAAGACAAAGCTCCTGTGAATGACGGTATAACTGCAGAGCTCCTGAAGGTAACTGCAACTATTGAAGGAACTCACAGATTTTCAATTCCGTCATACAACTTGGCACGGCAACATAAGTGTGGAGTGGGAGTGTGGTAGCTCTGTTCTTCAAGATTCGAATCCTACAATAAACTTGAGCTATCGGTAAGCTAAAACTTTGCGTGGAAACCATAGCACGGTGGTAAGGGTACTTTGAAATACTTACTCGCCTGCTTGGCTTCCACCATCCCTTGATGAATAACAGTACCAACTTATCAACTAAATGTTTAGTGTGTTCTTGACTTAGCCAATCAGAGCGCAAGTGTCCTTAGCTCATTAGAGAGCATTATCGGTGATGGGCAATTGGCGGAATAGATTTCAAACATAATAAACATTTTTTTTTTTTTATATTTAATATATTTTTATTTACAACAAATTTGTACAAAATACAATCTAGGTATATATAGAAAATTTTCTCAAGTCTGCCACTGCTTCCGATTAACGGCAAGGTTCCTAGAAGGCTGGCAGCGTTTCCTCTTTGGATAGCCAAGCTGACGCGTTGGCAGAAAAAGCTCCCCGCCCGCTGGTCTCCAGATGTCTCGATCAATTTTGATGACAAGTTGCGAGTAAAACGGCGAGCTTCGGACACCCACGGTCCCAAGGTCTCGACCGCAAAGGCATAAAAATATAATTGGGTCCAATCGATGCATATTTTTTGAATTATTTGCTTATTTTATTAATTATTCGATGACTTCATCATGTCGCCGAGCGTCTAGCAGTGTGTTCGCCGAGATGGACTTGAGGACCTGTTATTTTTTAAGCTTTGCGTCCTACCAGCTTACTTACTCACTTACCGTCAGCTGGACCACCAGACCGCTTGTCTTCATGCCAGCCTGCAGACAACATAATAAACCGACTAACTAAAGCAGTCAGCCCTTCAGTATTGCAACTAATTGCCGAGCATACTGGACGAATGAATCTGCACATTATTCAAATGCATTTCAGTCGCGTTTTCACCTCTGAACTAAATGAACTTTAAACTGGCATGTTAATTGAAGAGCGAAACTCTACAGATCGTGGATTACTCTTTACCGGACTCTTTACATAAGACTTTCAGTAACTACGTTTAATTGATGTTATTTCTCATAACTTTTTTTGAAGGTTCTAGTAAAAAGTAATAGGTAAGTATATGTAGAATTTCAAATATGAGGCCGTAGTACAAGTTCTTCTTAATTTGGTATCGGATGGCTATGTGAGAAAAATGTACTAGAACATAATTATCATCACCATTCCATAAATGATCAGATATCATCATCATCAGCCTATAATGTCTCACTGCTGCGAACAGGCCTCCTTTCACAAATCAGGGTTAAAGGGAATGGGCAGATACTCCACCACGCGTGCCCACTGCGGATCTGTGGAGGAAGGCTAGTGTTCAACCTACTATTGGAGTTTTCAAGCCGCCTAGAAGGCCTCCATCTAGGTTAACGACTATCACAATTAAGTGCCTTCCGAAGCACGGAAACGTTCGATTTGAAATACCACTAGGCGGTCACCCATCCAGGTACCGACCACGATGGTGGTAGCTTAACTTGCCGATCGATTAAAAACGGCTTATCATGCTACACCACGAGCGCTTCTCTGGGCTACGTTAGAGCGCTGATCAGATATGAGGAGCTCAAACCTAATTTTAATCCTCTTGAAAATTTTATACTTGACTACTAATTTTGCAGAACTAAATGATTCGTCAATTCTTACAACTTCGTCAAAAATACTTGAGAAATAAATACAGAAGTCAATCTAACTATTCAGACAGACCAAGCGTCTGTTATATCAAGAACTGACACACCTATGATCATCCCCTCGAGAATAAGTCCGGAGATAGTGGCAAATAGCATACATGACATTTAGAACTTGTGTTACCATCCAGACTAAACTAAAACTTAAAATTATGACGCATAGCTCTTAAAATACTCTAACTGCCATAAAATTTTCTTATACATTAACGTATCGTTTTTTATTACAGTAGATAAAACTTGAGCGTTTCACAAGTTTTAATAGTTCCTTTCAAACTTCACAACCAAAATAACAGAGGAGTCATAATTTTCATAAATAAGCATTCGTGGCGGAGTTTCGCGTGGCTTTCGGCGTATTATTCAAATATAAGCAGATTTCAGTGCTTGAATGCAGGCGGACAGTGGGATTCTCTGAACTTGATTATCTCAACATACCTTCATATTCTTTGCGTCCAAAATTCGCAAACTTGCACTTGAAAACAATGAGGAGAAATATTACTTCCACAATTTTATTCGTGTTGTACGTGTCACAAAAAAAATACCCCTTTCATAATGATGCATGGTGCATCCATGCTTGGCGAACCGAGCGCAAGCCAAGCCACGAACGAGCACACTGCGAGCACGATTCTCGTAGCGTGGACGGGCTTGCGAGCCTCGAACGAGCGCGATTGTCAGTTTTTTCACGTACAAAGGGATTCGCATCGTGCTCGTTGTAAGTTCGTACGTAGCATGGACGCACCATCATATTTGCAGGATCAGCAACGCGTGAGTGATACTACTGGTGTTGCGTCTATCTATACTGCAGTGGTTGTCAATGTGGTCCAGGGGCCCCAAGGGTCCATGGGAGACTGGTCGGGGTCTACGTTAGATCTAATCTAAACATGTTTTGACGACTTTGGGGAATATAGTAGAAATGTGGCAGCAGTGGGTCCACCTAAACCAGAAAATTTTGTAGTTGTCTACGAAAAAAAAAGTTTGGGATCCTCGCATAGGCTACGGTCATCGCTTGCCATCAGGAGGCCGTATGTCTATTTATTTATAAGGACAGCCAACAAAACGTACACCAAAAAAAATACAATGGTCACAAACAATACTTAAAGCTAAGTGCTGTTTTAATTATAGTCCATGGTAAAAGACAAAGACATGTAAATATTAAAAACTTAAGGTTTGTTAACACTTGATTGAATAAAGTTATAGATATTAAAAAAATATATATATAAAGCAAAAAAAGACTTAAAAACTAACATAGCTACCTACAGACATGATCACCGGCTAAGGTTTGATTTGAGGAGAAGGCCCAAAAGAAGCGAAAACTGCATGTTTAAATGTATGTGCTTTGTTTGAGAAGATGTCAATGTTATGGTTATTCCGATACATGGTGTTATACTGGCTTTGAAGACGATTTAAAGTAGCATGTTGACCCAGGTTAGTTTTAGAACATTTTACCAGGAATGGAGAATATTTACCAGGACGAGGTAGCTTGAAGGGGACGCTCAGGTTGATTGATTCTACTATATGCATGTCAAAATATGTGTATAAATTTCGTATTATTATTTATTCTTATTATAATATAGTATACTAATCTTTGTTATCTACTACTATAGATTATTAATTAAATGAATACATTAAAAGTTTACGTTATTTTCATTAATGTTTAGCATTCGATTTTGCTACTCGAGGATGAACCTACGTTAGTTCAACCGGCATTAAAACTACATGATTGGTGAATCTTGGCGTTGTAAATAGCCAAATGACCGGTGTACTTGCGTACGGGAAATACTTTAGCACAGGCCTAAAAATATGGCTGCCTTGTAATAATGAAATTTATGATGAAGTGACTAGAAAACGGGTAACACCACTGTGCAGTTATAAAAATCGCCCACTCACCTCTTACATCGAACCTTGAAGCCTCTCTTATCAGGGTAAAGTCATAATCCAGTTTTTGAAGACCACAAGGAATACGAGTGGATGCCGGCCGGCAATCTTCATCCGAATATATCTTCGGAATTCACAAGCAGAAGGGTAAGATTTCTTGGTGCACCAGTCTCACGTTAGTATTTAATGTTTTTTCACTATTAATTTAACAAAAACACATCCTTCTCAAATATCTTATGAGAAGGAAAAATAAAGTAATTTTATAATTATGTTCACTTCATCGTAGTTAAACAGGTAATGTCAATGGACCGGACGGAAGGGTCCACAGAAAACAAAAAGGTGATTGAGAACAACAGTTCAATACAGTCATTCACGAATCTCAATAATCGGTAATTATCAGGGCGTGTAACGCCATCTCTGAGCACATCATGTGCAACTTATGGAACAAATTCACTGAATGGGCGCTGCACTATTTACTGGTTTTCTTAATGAATTTAAATTTATTTGTATAAAGCTGTGGCGCTTCACCAATGATTCTTTAGCTAAATAGTTTGTCATTTTTAGTATTATTATGCAAACGGTCGACGACCTTTCAATTGTTAGATTGATTAATGTCTGTATTAAGACTTGTTTAGAAGGGGGCATACTTCTGAAGTACCCAATGAAGGAGTTATGATGGATCTTATAAGTTTTGAATGTGATTAGGCAGTTGTCAGACTTTGGCAAGCGGTCGATTCTCTTTCACTTAAGCGAAGTAACTTTGTTACTGTTTATAACGAATTAATATACGTGGGCTGTGAAGGGCGCACGTTAAGCGAAAATAACTGCCATGAGTATCTTAATAAGTATTCAAGAGCCAATCTTTTGGAAAATCAACCCTAGTGAACTACCACTTAAAGTTTCAAATAATTAATGGAATTTATTAAATTTTCTTCTTCTATATTCAGCAGAGCCGAACCGGCATCTTATCAAAATAATTGCAGCAAATCATAAATTATGTATGCTTCATATCGCATTTTCTCTCGTTTATACCGTAATAGTACAGTAGGTAAACAAAGTGAAACAGTGTGCATTGTTATTTGTACCTGTTCTTCTAGAGAGGCAGGCTGTTTTTCAACGTTACCCTACAACCGGAGTGTGGAATATATTTCTGTGTTTATTTTATTTACACTAGTTATTTTCTAGAGATGGTACGGAATTTGAATAAGAGATGTTGATGTAGACGGGAGCTGTTGTAATAAATTACGCTACAATGATATTTTAAGTTTAGCGTTGCAGAAATTAGGTCTTCTGTAAAATACTTCTGTCACTATTGACGGTAGACAATGGAATACGGCTAATCTTGTCACAGTCCTCAGTAATTTTGAGAAACACAGGAGTCTGATCTTCAGGTTATGTACATTGTATTCAAAGAAATGGATATCGATATACCTAGAAAGAGACTAAATAAAACAGGCCAAGTTTTTTACGCTGGTGTTCATAACAGATACGTTTTACCCTCTGTCTTCGTTCTTCTACTTGTCATAGTGACTTTCATAATTATAGTAGTTGCTAAAATACTCCAATTAAAATTGGGAGAAATTTAAATGTTAAACATTATTTTGCTTTGTTTATGTGAAAGAAAGAAAGAAATTTATTTATTTGTGGCAAAATAAAAAACTTTTTTTTTTTTTTAACAATAGTTAATTAAAAATAGTATAAAATAATTATTTAAACAGTAAAACTGTCACAAAACGGTCCCTCAGAAAAATTCTGGTTACTAATAAACTAGCGCTGGTCTTCCGTTGGAACCAGGAGGCGACGTCACAATCAAAGAGTATATTGTGATTATAAACAATACGATTCGATTATTTATTTTTATTTTATGTTACTTTTTTCGACGCGTGAACAGCTTCGGCGCTCAATCTGGATATATCATTAGTCAAAATTAATATTCTGGGAGTTTGAGGCTCCCAGGCAGAGTAGCTGGAGGTGATTCAAAGAAGAAGAAGACCAGGAAAGACGTGCTTTATTTAGCATTGACAGCATTGAAGTTAAAAAGACAATGTGTGTGTAAAAAAATAGTAAAAAAAGAACAATAATTTAAATATAAATTTTATCAAAAACAGGTCAGTGCTTTGAGTCAGCAGTATATAAAAACATAGATTTTAACAAATATCACACAAAAAAGCCGCAAAATAAAGCTTTTTAATCTCGTCTTTAGGTGGTAGTGAGTGTCAGCCTGATCTTTATCTATAATACCAGGTATATCACCGATACAATCCTTGTATCGTCATCAGCAAATCAATGACGACGCAGCACAACTACGTCGACACAATAAAGGATTAGCAACAGGGTGATCGTTACTGCTGAGTCGGTAATGGACAACAGATAATTGGATCCGATAAGTGGACCCAGCATCAATGGAATAGTATCTATGGTAATGTAACGGTAGTTGGCCTATTAAAGTCTTACCTAAGGGTGATTAAGATTTTTTAATGATAGTATATTATATTGTTTGCATTATAAAGAGAAAGAGTTATCTATTGTCAACTAATTCTATAACACAAAATTGAATTATTTCTATCGAAGGTTTTTCTAGTTATAAAAATTAATATCTCCAATAAATGGAAAACATAATGAACTAAATTTTACTTTTACTATTTGTAACTAAATTAAAATGTTGTAATTTTAATATATGCCTATAAGCAAGCAGTATATTTTTAACCACCTTCATCTAAGATTGCCGTATCTTCGATGCAAAGTGTGTGTTTTTATCTGAACTGAGTTGTACTTTCCTTTCAGGCTCAATAAGTCTATAGGTGTTTTATTAAATTTGAAGATATTGATGTCAGACCATTCATACATAATTCTAGTCAAAAATTTCTTCAGAATATACTTTATCGAGTTGAGTTTGAAAGTCAAAATAATACAACATCTAATGGTGCGTCCATGCTTGGCGAACCGAGCACGAGCCGAGCCACGAACGAACCTACAACGAGCAAGATGCGAATCCCTTTGTTCGTGAAAAAAACTGACATTCGCGTTCGTTCGAAGCTCGCAAGCCCGTCCACGCTAAGCGAATCGTGCTCGCATTGTGCTCGTTCGCGGCTCGGTTCGTGCTCGGTTCGCCAAGCACGATTTGCGTAGCTTGGACGGGCTTGCGAGCCTTGAACGAGCATTCGTAGCGTGCTCGACTGCGCTCCGCCCGATTGTCAGTTTTTTCACGAAGACAGGGATTCGTATCACGCTTGTTGTAGGCTCGTTGAAGGCTCGTCAAGTACGTCCACGCTTGAAATCGCGAGCAACGAACGAATCCTGTTCGTTCGAGGCTCTTCGCGTAGCATGGACGCACCATAACAAGTAATTGACGATATTAGTAACGAAGATTTATTATTACAAGGAAATCAGTAACAAATTAAAATTTATTTTAGCTTCAGACACCAACAAATACGAAATTCTAATGTTAGTAATTATTTCTATAATTTGGCAAGTTGTGCCAGTCACAAGGAATCGCGAAACGTCAGGAAGATTAATGCTCCACCGACTAATTAGAAAAGTTTTCCAACAGCCATTTAATGACCCTACCCAAACTAGAAACAGGAATAGCTGAGTGCGACACTGTGCAACACTGAAATGTTAAGAATCGGTAATCTTTTGCAATCTTATGCTTTGGGAATGTAAATGAAATATTTAGTATTTCTAATTTTCTCACTTTAAGGCCTTTGCTTGCGGTGGCGTCGTGTGACGGGTCGCTCACTTCCCTCCAATATGGCGAGGAGGGCGATGGCTGCCACACGCGTCATACTTGTGAACAGGTGCTGCTTGTGGGGGCTGTTCTGCTTATGTTTGCTATTTATTTACTTATTATTAAATATTTATTCAGTCTACTTTGTAATTTTGCCGCCGCACCTGGTCACGCAATTGTTGTCAGTGCGATTAGAATGTAAATATTATGTAATGAATCTAAGATTGTTTTGAAAAGAGTAATTGCTGAGTTTATTGCCGGCTCTTCTCAGCATATGCAAACTTCCGAACCGGTATTAGAGTCAGACTTTTCATAAGTGCCTGCGAAGGTCTATTTGAATAAATGATTTTGAAATTTGAATTGTCGCGAAATATGGCCAGTAATCAAATTATACCTGCTTAATATTATAATATAGAAGATAAAAATTCAATATAAATAAAACAAAGACAAAGGTCTTCAATCAGTGCGTGTTACCAGTGATGACATACGGGACAGAGACGTTGTCTTTTACTGCTGGCCGCATAAATAAGCTCAGAGTCACTCAGCGAGCTATGGAACGAGCTATGCTCGGAATTTCTCCACGTGACAAGGTCCGAAATGAGGACATTCGTAGGAGAACGAAAACTACCGATATAACTCGTAGAGTTAGTAAGCTGAAGTGGCAATGGGTAGGCCACATCGCTCGAAGAACTGAAATCCGATGGGGAAGGAAGGTTCTCGAGTGGCGACCACGTACTGGAAAGCACCGAGCGGGACGACCTCCCACCAGGTGGACTGACGATCTGGTCCAGATCGCTGGGCACCGCTGGATGCAAGCGGCCCAAAACCGTTCGAAGTGGAAGTTAATGGGGGAGGACTATGTTCAGCAGTGGACATCCCTAGGCGGATATGATCATGATGATGGGTATTTTCATTAAGTATATACGCAAGAGTTCAGTCTGAGCAAAAACATAATGGAATGAAAATTCTAAGCTCTAAAAAAGCTAAGTACCTCTAATAATAATGAATTTTCGTTTTCATTCGCTCATGGTGTATCTAATTAAGATAAAAATTCAATAAATAATATTACTAACGTATGACCTAGGGCTGATACTAACGATTTTTGAAAATATTCTATACTTTATGAGTTATTTAGATCATAAGCGCTTAGTTCATTTTCCGCTAAACACGCTATCTCCGTCTCATGCCACGCGATATTAGACATAAGTTTGTTTCATCTGACATTGCGCTATTTTTCTGGCTTTATACGCCCTCTTAGCCAGCTGGCCCGTCAGCATAATCAGCAGATACTCAGAAGTTGTATAAATGTTCTCGCCTTTTCTTGTCTTTCAATTCAATTTCAGTGGTAATACCACAGAGTTTTTAACAATAACCCCGTCTCACAGTAGAACAACCAACAATTTATAACAAGCACCTGCGGGTCTATTTCCTAAAATTGGTGCGTACGTTTTGAAGAAGATTATCGATAATCATCCGGTGGTTTCATTACCACCAAAATGCTATTTTGTAAAAAGTACACACTTAATGGTGGTCGTGAGTGAATGATAATAGAGTTTCGTTTATTCAACTTAGCCACGCGTTGATACATTTTTAAAGTTACTTTAAATGCAATTATTAATTTATATTAAATTAGGTTTCCAATTGTTGTCAAGTTAAAACATATTTACCGTTTGTTATTTGCTTCCTAGAGCGTTCTTTGTGAATCATAAAAATAAAGGAATAAAATGAAAAAACCGAACGCGCAAAGCAGTGTTTCTAGAACGTTATAAAAGTCCGATGATATTTTTTAGTAGCTACTTTATCTTATTGGATTACACATTGTTTTCATAACAGATATGTATTATTTCAATTATTTAAGTGTAAAAGTATGCATTAGATCTAAATTGGCATAAGTAGCTCAATTAAAAGTAAAAGAAATTATATCTAGAAAATGTTTTGGCTGAAAATTAGTAAGATGAGTCTGGCAACACTCGTACCTAACCTAAAACGTCGTATAATAACAAAACAAACGATAAAAGTTAAAGTTTGTGATCAAAATACAAGAAAGTAGACCACAAAAATATAATCACTCCTTTAAACTAGCTACTTTAAAGTACCTATACCTTCTTGCTGGACTAAAATCTTTCAGAGTATACAAGAGTATATTACACCATAAGGGCCCTAAGCACCTCGCCCCAGTATATACTGTAGTCTTTGCCTCGCCCTAAGGCTACATTATCTCTGTCCACCTAAAGTTGGACACGTGACGATGTGTCCAATGATTATATCGTATTAAAATTCTAAAATGCCGGCGAATAAAATTTGTCGTCTCTGGGCCACAAGCTCGGCAGATCCACAAGCTACGGCCGCCTTCATATCCCAGCTTAACGCTGTTGGGATTGGTGACATCAAAACCCCGGATAAGTGAAGATGTAAGTAATTCATAAGGTTATTTAAGTACCTATCTTGTCATTTGTTTTCTGAATGTATGTTTACTCTTATGATTTTCATTATGCTCTGCCCTATACTTAGCGCACTAACTTATTATTGTATTTATAGGGCATGTCTTGTAAAGCTACCTACAAAAAGTGACAATGTTATGTATCTTGATTTTTGGAATAGTGTATATAATTATATTCACATTTTATAGGACTAGGATGATATTTCTTGTAATTAAATATTATCTGTCATATACTCAATATTAATGAGGAGGAAGGCTTTGGTTAAAAGCAAAGAATTTAAAACGTCCAGAAGGATAGACGCCTCTATGGCAACATGAAATAAACAAGCCAGAATTGACAGTATTTGACAGCCGTGTGCAGTACGAACTGAGAGCGATTTGCTCAGGGAGCCCCTTAAGCGGAGTGAAATTAAATGTCATGCTTTAGTAAGGCGGATTATCCATCTGGGTAGAGGCACGATGCCCTATGAAAATCTTTGGTTAAAAGGTATATAATACTGCTTTCAGGTTACAACTGAGGACAATACAGCCACTTCCAAAGAAGCTGCCACCTTCGCCCATTGCAGTGGGCCCACTGCCAGAGCACTGCAGATTGAGGAGCGCAGGGTGGCTGCAGAGAAGAGACTTTCAGATGCAGTGAAGAGTTTGGCAACAGCCATGGCCACCATGTCTGCCATAGTCCAAAATCGATTCAAATCATTGTTCGTCATTTTGGAGTGCCTTCTTAGTGCTTAATCATAATAAATGAATTTGAATGCCTACATAGGGAACTGATAATGGTATTTGTTATTATCTCTATATAATTATATTGCACCAATTAATAAAAAATAATACAATTCTTATTTAAAATAGATTTTTAATCAAATAAGTTATATCAGGCATATTAATAAACTGTACCACTATTTCGGAAGGTTGTTTTTGCTGAGAAGATTATCGGAAAGAAACTACCAAATATTATTTTATAATTTTTCATGTGTAACAAATAGTTTTAATTTAATAAATGATTGTTTATATTGTGCTTTTTATTTACTGTAAAAGGTGTGACTCAAATTACTACTTGATAAATTCCAGGTATACAATATCATATACATTTTTAACAAGGTTCAAGAGGTGACAAACAAACTTCCTTTCACATTTATAATGTTAAGTAAATGCAGAAATTACTAATAATCAATCTAGTGTATATACTATAGCTACTAGGTATTGAATATTCTGTGACAATAGTAAATAACCTACCTTAAATAGGTTAAATAATAAAGACGACTTATTTACTACAAATCACAATTCTAATACTATAAAGTGTACATACAATAACAAATAAATGAATCTCTTAAATTACTGATACAAATTATGACAGTAAACATGTATATAAAATGGCAATCTACTAAAATTGTTACAGATTATGTGAAAATATTAATATATGAATAATTAAACCTATTCTATCATTAATTTAATACAATAAATATATATGAACAATTCTTATTCTACTAAATGAATATTATTTCTATACATAACCCTATTCTATATAAAACTAAGGTATCTATCAAAACATATTCCATATAAAACTAAATTAATACAATGCCTATACATAATCCTATTCTATATAAAAATTATAGATATACAGAAAACTAAATCTTATTCACAAACTAATTCAATACAATAACTACTACTTAAAGCTATTCAGTATAAAACTAATATATCATCTTATACATAGGTACACCTATTCTCTATACAACTAATTAAAATAGTACTTATACATAAAACTGCATTTCTTGATGCAACATGTGTTCTTTCACAGGGCTGCAGTTCCAAATGTGTGTCATGCCTCGCAAGTAAAATTCGTAAATCTGGATCACAAATCTGCAAAAAAAATAGCCAAATTTTATAAGCATATTAAATAAAATAACACAATGTTTTAGAATAACAAACCACCATGACATTTAGGGAGTGGTTATACTTCCAGTTGAAGTATACTACCTTATTGTCCTTCAGGTGAATGATAGCATATGTACCATCAATGCACCCTAAAACCCCAGGAAATGCAAATTTCTCTATGAATCTAAAACAACATTATTACCTAACCTTTTGGTTTGAGTTTGTGAATTACATTCATAATGTTCTTATTTTGTTGAAAGTGTAAACCTTATCAGAATAAACTGAAAGTTATAAAAATAACCTTACTTACCTCTTTGAAATTTTATCTCAATCTGAGTGAGTTCTTAGAAAAAATATTTTGTACATATTTTCTCAAGATGTGAGGCGATTTAGCAAATTTGTGACTGCCATCAGACAATCCGTCGGTCTGTGATAGGTTAAGAGAGCTGTTTTCCCTATATTGCCTTGATAACTGCCGCTCCGCTCACATAGAATGCTGCCAGTATCTGTAAGACAAGTGCTTGTTAGAAACTTTTAAGTTAGGTAGTTAAGTATATCACCCAGCTCATTTAATAGAAGTAGGCATGTGATTTGTACATCATTGAGAAGGTGGCTTATATATTAAAAAGCCTTGATTCTAAATTCTATGTTTGTTTTAATGTGTTGTAAGGTTCCTGATTTCTGGAGGCACAGCAGTAACTCTTTTTGTGGATGCCATAAGCGTGATCAAGTTCTTGCAAAGCATTGTGATATTGGCCTTATAAGTGGCAATATCTAGTGAAATAACTTTGAGTAGGTACTGTTGCTAGAGCTTTAAAAGGGTAAGTAGGTAATAATAGTTTCGGAACAAGGTTATACCTATAGGTTTTATACGTTTCAAAGGATGAAATTATCAGAGAACGGAGTCTCCGGTAGCAGCATGGGCCTGCTTAAGTCCCTCTGCATCCTACACTCTATCCTTCCTCTTGACTTTAAGCGTTTATCCTCCGCAAATCCCAGCAAATACGCTCTCGCCATTTCACGCTCAGTACACATGAAATATACAAAAAAATACGAAAACCAAGAAACAGCACTTAATATTTACGCAAACACTATGAGAATATAACAATAAAATGCAAAAACTATACAAAATATAATAAATTTAGCTGAAGAAGGGAGCACATTAGTCCCCGGCTTCATTTGACATTAGCGAAACTTAATCGTTTTCGTTTTTTTTTTTTTCTTTTCTTACGTGATACCAAAAAATGATAATCATGTGTCAAAAACATAGGGTTTTCATTCATTCAGTGGTCTTTAGTGGTAATCGTTTGACTGGTGGTCGTGTGACAGTTACGTGATACCACGATGATCACCAAAACTTAATCAGACTTCAAAATGACATTAGTACGATTACCACCAAACTTAGGAAATAGACCCGCTGGAGAGTTGAACACACGATCACCAGACTTGTCCAAATGGCCATCATTACGCGCTGTAAGGTGCCAGATGAAATATAGAGGACCACTGTTACAATACCCGTTGATAAATTACATCTCAGATTACAAATGTCTGTTGACGCTTGAGCATTATTTAGCCCTTTTGTTAAAGAATGGAATGTATAAGAATATTTTAGGAAAACATGGCACTTTTTGTACCTTTGTATAAGGTAAAATTATTTAGCGAAACTTTCAAATCAAATCAAAAATATTTATTTAGAGAATATAGGTACATACAATGGTGTTAAATATTCTAAATTAGGACCAATATATCCACAACAAAATGGCATAAAAAAACAAAAGAAAGATTACGAAAACAAATAAACACAATAAAAACAATTATTACATTAAATAAGTACAACAAAAAATAAAATATCGACAGAAAAAGACAAAATGCAAGACATGAGACATCCTGCTAATCAAATCAGATATAAATGGTAGAAGGTACCTAATATTAAATATCATTTAAAAAAAAACTATTGGTCTTTTCAATTAGAAAATTGTGGAGTATTGTTTCGAACTCGTTATTAATAAGTTGACAAATTGTATCTCGCTTTGTTATGTATGGTAATGTTCTGATGTCTTTACGATTAAGAAGTTATTTTTATTAACAATCATCTCACATACACACTTCAAAAGTGAAACACAGTCGCCGCTATAGCAAAGAGCGAGCACAAAAGACAATCATTTGGAACACGTCAATATATATGGCACCTCATCTAATATGTACAACAAATATCATCATCATCAGCCTATAATGTCCCACTGCTGAGCACAGGCCTCCTTTCACAATTGAGGGTGAAAGGGAATAGGCGATACTCCACCACGCGTGCCCACTGCGGAGTGGTGGAGGTAGGCTAGTGGTCAACCTACTGTTGGAATTTTTCAAGCCGCCTAGGAGGCATCCAACTAGCTTAAGGACTATCACAATTAAGTTATAACCGGGACCAACGGCTTTACGTGCCTTCCGAAGCACGGAAACGCTCGATTTGGAATACCACTAGGCGGTCACCCATCCAGGTACCGACCACGACAGACGTAGCTTAACTTTGCCGATCGATTAAGAACGGCTAATCATGCTACACCACGAGCGCTTCAACAAATATACAAAACAAAATCTATGGATATAGAAAATATCGTCGAAGCTGCCGCGAAAGGCATAACATAAACAGTTCAGAACAAAGTTATGAAAAATACAACATCATAGATTGAAAAAACCTGAAGTTTCTTATGGTTTCACAATCATTTACAAACTTCCCTAGCCTCGAAACGTTTAAGAATCCAACCAAAGTCAGTTAAAGTTTTATATTATGCAATGATTACGTCATTATACTTTCAGAACTTCTAAAGAATCCAAAGTATTTTCCTTATAATTGCATAAAAGACAATGTATTGAATCAAGGTCAACTTATCTTTACAACAAAATACTCGGCTGAAGGCTTTTTGTTCTCTAAAGGGCAGATGTAATAAACCTACTTTTAGGGGGTTTAAGGGGTCCGTAGTATAAAGGTAAATTTCACGGATAAATAATGCTGCAGTTGTCAAAATTAATATTGTTGATACAACACTTAAGTGAGTGCTTACACGAAACATTATTTGTGACCAGTTTCCCGGGAAATATTTTATTTATACTACTGGATAAACTAGCATATTACCTGAATAATGGTAAGCGGTTACGTAAAATCCTATGGACGATTGCAACACCAGTAGGTTTCATTCGTGAGACGCGAATTGACGCGATTATAGAAAAATCTCTTCACACCCCTTGCTGTATTGTAAATATTTAAAACTAAAACTTATTCTCATATACATATTCAGCGAAGTGCTGCTAGAATTGTCGACGATCCCGAGCTCACAAGCGGTTTAGAGCCCCTCGGTCTGAGGAGATACATTGCCTCCTTATGTATGTTCTACCGCTTGTACAACGGACAGTGTTCTGAAGAATTATTTAAGATGATGCCTACGGCTACCTTCTACCATCACAACTGTCGCCATCGACGGGGAGTCCATCCTCACATATTGAAACCAGAATTGTTTCAAACTGTGCGGTCTCAAATGAGATTCCGCGGGCGCTCAGATTGTGGAATGAGCTCCCCGCCGTGATTTTCCCAATGGAGTATAGCATGGGGTTCTTCAAAAAGGGTTTGAAGAGATTTCTGCAGGGTCAGCAACGCGCGAGTAACGCCTGGTGTTGCAAGCGTCCATAGGCTGCGGTAACCGCTTACCATCAGGCTGGCCGTATGCTTAATTGCTACCCAAGTAGTATAAAAAAAAAACATTGATTTTGGCTAAATAACTATCAAAGCCTACAAATTGAATGCATGCACCAAAAGCATATCAAAATTAATTCAGGCAATTACAAAGATTCTGAACAAATGGATTGTCTCCCCAATTAATAAGGCTTAAAATCGAAGCCTTCATATACCTACTGGTACTATAAAGTTAATAATAAAGCATAATTAAAGCCTTTAATGATGAATCACTGGCAAAATCGGCTTTATGACGAAATTTTAAATTTTAAACCGGATCATCTCTGTGGACGGATTACACACTGCACATCCGATGGAAACTGTTTCATGTATCGGATTTTCTCGTGTATTTATATGAGTAGAAGTTTTATTGGTGGTTTTGCTCGTGTACCTAGCTAGGGAGTTTCCACACAAATATTATGATATACCTAATCCTTTTTGTAAATTCTTTTCTTTAAAATTTCGCATAATTCTATCCTAACTTAGTATTATCAAAAGCGAAAATAAGTTTGTTTGTTTATTATACATAAAGGTTGTAAGAACTCAATTCTTTATAATCTACTAGCTGTCCCCCGCGGTTTCACCCGTGTTCCCGGGATAAAAGTAGCCTATATCCTTCTCCATACCGTAGCCTACCTGCATGCCAAATTTCATGATGATCCGTTGAGTAGTTGAGGCGTGAAGGCGTAACAAACAAACAAACTCACTTTCGCATTTATAATATTAAGTTAGGACAGTTAGGATTAGTATAAGACTTAAGCTTGCCATCAGGTGGGCAGTATTAGGTGTTTTTCACCTTAGTGATTTGATGATGATGATGATGATTAGCTCTGCTCTCAGCCAGTACAACGACCGACCCATGTCCTATACTTACAACCCGTGCTTACAACCATTCAAGCATCAACCACCATGTAAATAACTTACTTTATAATGACTGGTACCTGAATAGTAGTATCGGAGTAACCACGGATAAACCAAGGAGTGCGTGGTATATAGGAGTGACACGCTCTGGGATGGGACAGAACGGCCAGCCAACCGCAGCCAGCTGACCACAATCGACCGATTGTTCAGTCTATAGCCAATATTGGTGCGAAGACTGGTATCAAGAGGATAATTGATTATTATTGAAACCGTATAAAAACTCTTTAATTTTCATTGTATATTGCTTTGACAATTAATACATTCAGTAAAATCCAAGTTGACAAAGCAAACAGTAGTTCGCAAACATGTATATCCCCACTTGGTGAATTATCAATCGATTGACCACCAATTAAACGGCAGACGGCAGCTCTTCACTGCGGTGCTTTGTGGTAGGATTATGGTCAGAGCGAATGCGGTCGCCGCGGTTCTATGAAGGTCCCGTACACAATCGAATGAATCAATTTAAATCGATTGGTAATTCGAGTTTTTAAGTAGTTTGGTGTGATTTTATTGAAATCAAATCGAATGAGATTGTTTTGTGTGGAATGATTGTCACTTAGTGAGATGAAAATTGTGGTCGACTGAAAATAAACAGAGATCGTTCTATTGAAACCAAATATTTGTAAATCCTAACTAATATTACACATTCGAAAGTGAGTGTGCTTGTTACGCCTTCACGCATCAACTACTCAACAGATCATCATGAAATTTGGCATGCAGATAGCCTAGGAAGAACATAGGAGAAGGACATAGGGTACTTTTAATGTCGAAAACGCGGGTGAACCCGCGGGGGAAAGCTAGTATTTATCTATTTAAAAAAGCTGTTCCTCACTGTATCACATAATCCGTACACAAAAAGGGATAGAAGATTATATACGGAAGACTGATTGTACTAAAATAACTAAGCACTTTGTATTCGTGCTATTTTGTAATGTATTCATATTTAATTACATAAATTTACATACATTTCGTAGGAATAAAGTATAATTCTATCCTATTCATAATAATGCATCATGATTTGTACCTAACAGGAATTAAACGGGCAGCTGGTTAATAATTATAACTATCTTTTCCAATAAATTTAACAAATATTAGTAGTCACAATAAGTAAGACAACCCTTAATTTCAATATTCAAAGTTAATACCATTTTTAAACCTTTTTTTACAGCAAAAAACAGCGTAATAAGATTTTAGATTGTAAAACCTTTCGAATATTTTGTTCACCTCTATTTTACCTTTTGTCTGTCTAGAAACAGAACACGAGTATAGTCTGGCTGGCATACGAAAGTAGAACCTGAAAAAACGCGGCAAATTTAAAAAAACTAGATGTGGTATCACCAAGTATAGTAGGAATAAATTATTTTGATACTTTACAAAAAAATATATAAATATTAAGTTTGATTTTCCTAAGTAATATTTGCATGTAAATGAGTTATTTTATTAACAACAAATATGTACAAAATACAATCTATATTTACAAAATATAATCTATATATAGAAAATTTCCTCAAGCCTGCCGCTGCTTCCGATTAACGGCAAGGTTCCCAGAAGGCTGGCAGCGTTTCCTCTTTGGATAGCCAAGCTGACGCGTTGGCGGAAAAAGCTCCCCGCCCGCTGGTCTCCAGAGGTCTCGATCTATTTTGAAGACAAGGTGCGAGCAAAACGGCGAGCTTCTGACCCCCATGGTCCCAAGGTCTCGACCGCAAAAGGCATAAAAATATAATTGGGTCCAATCGATGCATATTTTTTGAATTTTGAATTTTCCGCACTGGCCGCCGCTGCCCCTGCAGCTTTACAAGTCGCCGGTAAGTGGGATGGCGCAAGTGTATCGACACATGTGGCATCCCACACCAGCGACTTGCCGACACTCCAAGGGATCAAAGACATACCATACCATGTAAATGAGTTAAAATTTTATATAAACTCGTTATATTCTATTTTTATATAGAATGCTTTATAATATAAAATTTAAATAAATAAATAAATATCCTGGGATATTCCTCACAAACGGTTATCTAATCCCAAACTAAGAGTACTATATATATTCAAATTAAAAAAATGAGTTTTTTTTTTCTAGTTTATATTTTTTTTACCTTCGTAGAACAATATGGATAGATGTTTCAGTGCTTAGCGACCGTAGAAGTTCATTCAGCATATTGTAGAACATTAAGGTGATCGAAAGAATGAGAAGGTGGACACTATAACACTGATTTAGCTATAAAGCCATATGAATAAAGGGTTAGTATCAAAACTGGTTATGGTAAACTAGTTTACACTTTTTATGCCGGGTGACGAAAGTGTCATTAATAGAATGTTGCCATGTAAAGAGTTTCAATTACAGCCAGGCTCAACTTTCGTTTGCCAGACTCTACCTACGCTTGAGCTTTCAAAAAATCTATCGGTAACTTTTTTTGTTATTCCAGCGCTAATTTCGCCTTAAAAGCTTTTGTAAATCAATAAAAGCTTCGAAGTGTATATTGTGTTTTTGTGCTTTTAAAAAATAAAGGATTTTTGGCGAAGCTCTTATAAATATTGGTAAAAAATTGAAAAATAGACTCCGGAACATAAACTGTAGATGTGACAATCACGTCGATCTGTTGTTGCGTTATGACGTGAAAGAAAGCAAACCAACAAAGACTCTTAGCATTAATAGTAGTAGGTATGTAGTAGGGATCGTGGACGTAAAAAAAAACAGGAAGGAGTGTCGCCTTATACGAAGTGAAGCACCCCAAGTAAGCAGTCTCGTAAATTCAAGCCTCACACACACATGTACGTACACCATAGTAAGCCGATTGGTTGTCATTTCGTATTGAGACGTCAACAGTGACAATAAGGCTCAGTATCACTTGTGCCTGCTTGGCCCAGTACTGATTTTACTCACGCATACGTAGGAAATTTTCGGCTTCACTTTCTTATAAGGTGACATTCCGTCCTGATTTTTTTATACGTCCATGGTAGGGATGTAGGGAATTCTAGGGTAGACTATTAAAAATGGTAACTCTCATTCCAAATATAGCACAAAGGAATAGTTTTTTTTTTTATCCAATGTTACTTTTGTCCATTACTATGCCATAAATATAGTCTAATGGTGCGTCCATGCTACGCGAATCGAGCACGAGCCGAGCCACGAACGAACCTACAACGAGTACGATGCCAATCCCATTGTTCGTGAAAAAACTGACGATCGCGCTCGTTCGAGGCTCGCAAGCCCGTCCACGCTACCCGAATCGTGCTCGCAGTGTGCTCGTTCGTGGCTCGGCTCGTGGTCGGTTTGCCAAGCATGGACGCACCATTAGATAGTTTACGTTTACTTTGAAAAACCTATCCCTATTGAGCTATTTATACGTAGTAATACCTAATAGCTCTTATCCCACGCAATTTCGTAATAAAGTTATTCTTAAATATTATTTTATAGTATAGGAAGTTACATCGTGTTTTTGTCAATAAAGCAGTAGTCAATATCGTGGGCGATGATCGTGGGTGAAAATATAAAATATGTAGATATTACAAGTAATAATTTCCGTGCACATAATCGCGTGTATTTGAATTACGAAAAACTACGAAATAATAATCTTGGTACTTTCAGCCATGGAGTCTGCAAATCGTTTTCGAATCCAGCAAAGGGAAAAACATCTCGCCAGCTTACTAACAACAAGTTTCAAGTGCACACGTACCTTACCATTACTATGCACACAATTCTCGACACAAACTTTTCGGGATAATTTTAGATAGAGTTTTATTATTTGCAAGTTTGATTATTTGTTGTTATATGACGAAAATAGATATCCAAATCCGTTCAGAAGTTTTTCCGTGAAAGAGTAACAAAATCTTCACAAATCACATCCTCACATCCATACAAACTTAAATATGCTGGTATAAAAGATACGAATCTAAAGTCGAAAATATTAAGAAGATAAAATGAAAATATAACCCTGATTTAAACTAAAAACTGGTAGTAACTCTCAGTTTCTTTCAATGTCCCTCCAGAAAGAAATTTCCTCTGTGACTTGCGTCCACCGCACACCTGGCGTTTTCGCCCGAGCTGGCATGTGAGGACAGTGACCCCTTTACCTGATATTGCGAAATGAGATTTAAACTTTTCACTTTATAATGTATTTTTGTGAATTTAGTTTAGAATTGCCCTTGCATTTTTGACGTAATTTTTTATTATACCTTGGGTCTTGTTCTGATGAACAGTGGGGCGATTACGTAACTTTATTGCATTAAGTTTGAATCATTGTCGAATTGAAACCGCTTCTGGTAACTGAAAATAAAAACAGTGCTTTATTGAAAATGGAATCATTTCCGATTTTGTAATATTTCTACCGATTCAGAGGTTGTTTCAATCTGAATCTGATTGCAACAAAGTTACTGAAATCTTATGAAAGCTCACACACTTGCCCGCGTCGAATCGTCCGAATCTGGAAGAACCCCAGAAATCCTAGACGAATTTGGATGACGTCATCAGATTCGGCGCGGATTATGCGCTCGACTCGACCGATGCGCTCGCATCGTATCGCATTCTATCAGTTGCGTAGCAACACGCGAGTTGTTTATAAATATTGTGCGACGGGCGTAAAGGAAATAGAAATGATTTCTTCGGCGCGGTCGATTCTTTCGGTGCGGTCGATTCTTTCGTTGCGGATATGTGTGCGAGCCCTTCTTGACTTCGATTAGTTCGCCGCTTTCGGCTCTGACAAGTTTGCGTCCACCTTAATACTCTACTATCGGTAGTACAGAAGGTTGCATTTGCTGAGAAAAGCCGGCAATAAACTCAGCAATTTCTCTTTTCAAAACAAGCTTAGATTCACTACATAATATTTACATTCTAATCGCACTGACAGTACTTGACAAATCACGCGACTATTATTCGATCTCTATTGGTCCATGCTACGCGAATCGAGCACGAGCCGAGCCACGAACGAACCTACAACGAGCACGATGCGAATCCCTTTGTTCGTGAAAAAACTGACAATGGCGCTCGTTCGTGGCTCGGCTCGTGCTCGGTTCGCCGAGCATGGACGCACCATATGACTATTTTATCAATTCTATCTTTAAATCCCTACCTGAAGCATCTTCTATCTAAGTAAACTTGCAACGGGAAGTTAATCTTTTGATTAAGACACAATAGCTAGTTCGTGCATAGAACTACAAAGTACGTCCAAACTTTGATCTAAGACTATTATAGCGTATATATAAACTATTGTTGGTAGTCGGCACGAATAGATGCGCTGTGTCTGAAAAAGCAATTTAAACTGTTCTCGAGTTTGCTGCGATTAAAATATAAGCTGAAAGCGGTCGGAGTTTTCAATGTGAATGAAGAGTTCGTTTCTGGAGTTTTGAATCAGTGCAATTTCTTGTTTTTTTTTCAAAATTAGCTTATGGCCAGCGTGCTTTGCAAGGGTTATTTAACAGAATCCTCGCACCGATCGCGCAGGCTGCGTGCTGTCTCGAGTTTCGTGTTAGAATTTTCCAATAAAAAACTGACAAATAGAGCGGCAATCACTTATTTTTAAATGATGCTACATAAGTGACATGGATTTTTGTTATAATTGTGGAATAGATAATGATTTATCGGCTTTGTTTGGTTACCATCTAAGACCACGTGATCACTTACCATAGAGTTGTGGCCAGTACCTATTAAATTCCAAAAATAACATTACTCGGATGGATGGATATGAAACTAAAGATCTCGGTGAAAGCCTAAGACTTGGACCCCACATTCGAGGCTGGAATACAGTGTGACACAAAGAAAGTGAACTCATGCTGAGTTTGCTTTATAAATCTTTCCCAACTCAAGGGAATAAATAACTAGCGTGCAGTGTTTGATTTAGTTTACAATGATTGCTGTAACTGTTTAACAACGGTTTTTTATTTAGGAAGCTGTATAATTTTATCTATTATTTCCGGGTTTCTTGGTGCGGAGATTGATTACTGCCATGCCACAGTATCTCGGTTCGATTCCCATCTAGGAGTGGGAATTAAATATGGATGCATATCTTCGTTAGAAGAGAGGTAATGAATATTCTAGGTGTTATTGTTATTTTACTTTTTCTTTAATGTATACTCGCATTCTCGGTATGAAAAGTCTCGGTATGAAAATTCTCGGTAGCAATAGCAGTCGCGGATAATGTAGCTTTCTATTCGTGAGAGATTTTTCTGAATCGGACAGTATTTTCAGAGATTAACCTCTTACATACAAACTTACAAACTTTAACTATTAGTGTAGAGAACTGAAGTTGCGATTTCACCTGTCTGCTTCGTTATATTTATATAGCATTGTAGTTATTTGTAGTGAGTGATTTTTCAACTTGCTACTTATATCCAGTACTAGCTTTTTGCCCGCGGCTTCGCTCGCGTATACTATAAGATTTGTTCGCGTAATAAACGCTAAGATATTAATTTCGTGAAGATTCCTAATTGTTCTTGTGAACTCTGTGGCCAATGCGATGATGGGAGCGCGGCGCGGCGACAGCTGGTGGAGGACCACGTGCTCCCATCCATCAATCATCAATCAGCCAGGACTTTGCTTTTTAAATGAGTAATTTTAATCTTTTATATAAAGCCGGCCAAGCTCAAGACTTAGTCTCACTCGCGCACCGAGGGCTCTGACCTTCTTTGGACGTATATTTATTGGATTGGGCCATCACTGCTGTTTAAAACCGGACCGCATAATTAAGTTTGTTTGTGATGGAATTTGGATGATATTGAAAAAACTGTGCTAGTTAGAAACATTGTTTTATTTTTCCTATACATTTTCCAGATTTTTCGCATTGCGAACCTCGGAGATTGGCATTATTCATCAACAGTCAAAAAGTCTTAAAAAATAATAGAAACATGTTTTAAAATGTACAAATAAAGCCCTTTACCATGATACCACACTTAAATTTGTAGCCCTGCTTTGAAATTTCAGGGCCCACTCTGTTCACCTTTACAACCGTAAAAGTAAAGAAATATATATTTGCAATAAGGTTGGGTAAGCAATATTTAAAACTATTCCAAATTTTAAATCAACAGCATTACTGGTTGTTGAAATATACCTACCGCTGTAACAGTCGAACAGACAGACTAACTGGCACCATAAGGTTTCCATTATAAGCTTTTTAGTTCGGAACCCAAATAAAAACGTAATACCAGTCACTAATAACGATATCCCAAGCACATACTATTAGTGGCAAAGTAGATGCCTCATAGAGTAGGTATAGGCTACACGTCAAGAAAGGATTTCCCGAAACGTAACCACTTGAAAGAGAAATTGAACTCTGGCTGCAAGCAGGTTCTCTCGTTATTAATTTGGAGCAGCCCGAGCAGGGATGTTCCTCCCCCTAACATCGCAGTTGTGTTCCTGCGGTGAGTAAGGTCGCCAGAGCTGGGTGTAGGGGACCAGTATGTAGTAGGCACCAAATTATACCTACCGCTGCCGGCACAGCGACTCCTCTCAACCTTCAAACACTTTTTCAAGAAGGGTGTAGAGAGAGATTCGGTAAAGCGTGAGTGATACCCCTGGTGTTGCAAGCGTCAATAGGCAACGTTAACTGCTTGCCATCAGACGTACAGCAAGTTTTTTATTTGTCCTATCTTCGTCGTAAGTGTAACTATTTATATGCCCTATATATGCCTATGGCTACCAGTATGGTACTTTTGTCGATCAGGCTGGCCACCACATACTATGGTGCGTAAAAAGCACAGGCAGGATTCCGCTCCACTCAGACTTTAATGACATCATTCATAGGGCCAGAGCTCTCGTGTCAGCTATTCGTGTATCGAGTGACTTGAAGCGTAACGATGATAAGAGGTCCATCTGACATTAATGTCCTGGAGCTCATTGTATTTTTCGCGATATATCGAGGCGTCTGATTGACGGTTCCTATAGCCAATGGGCTGACGAATACTCCAGCTAGAAGATAAGCATCACCATACAAAATGGCATCGCCCGCCGCCTGCAAAGTTTGGGCACACTACCAACTGGCAGCAAATTAGATCAGCTATATTCTCTTCAGTCGTTTTTGAGAAATCGATGAACATACATGAAAAAAGAACATACGCGTCCAACTTAGAGTTTCCTCCTTCTTTTTTGAGTCGGTTAAAAATAGGATGCCTTTTATCACGGGAGAGTTCCAGCGAGGGTGGTACAGTGGGAACAGTTATTCGACCCAGAGCTATGCCATAATATGTAGGCAAAGAACTTTAAATGAGAATACATCGTGAAGTTTTGCAGGTTCGATTCTTACTTAGGTAAGCCTTTTTCGTAAGTTCGTCGTTGCAGCTGTCCTTATTTGAGGCTTTTTTTTGTAGTGAACAAAACTAAATATCAAACGGGAGAGCGCTGATGGCTCTCATCAACCAAATTTTTTTTATCAAAATCTTTGATCCTGTCATAAAATTGTGAGAACGAAACCATAGTGCGATTCAGGAAAAAGACAACGCCATCTAGTAATTCTCTCCCTCTGTGTCTGTGCCGTGAGACGGCCTGTAAATAAATAAATTGAGATATCTTTTTTTCCCGTGAGCCGATTTTGATGAAACAAAGCCTAGTTGAAGCGCCAAGCAACGCTCAATCACCCTGTGGAAACCCCATGCGAATCCATTCAGTGGATTCGAAGTTTATCCTGTTCAAACAGACAAACAGACAGACAGAAAGACAGACAGACATTTTTTTTTTAAATGGTATTTATGTATTGTGTTAGTCATTCTACATCACCCCCAATCAGTTTTTGGTAAATATATTCAATGTACAGACACGACTTTTCTACAGTTTTATTATATGTATAGATATAGATTACTAAGATATTCATTACTAGCTGTCTACCGCGGTTTCACCCGCGTTCCCGTGGTAAAAAGTAGCCTATGTCACCCGGGGATAGTGTAGCTTCCCAACAGTGAAAGAATTTTTCAAATCTGTTCTGTAGTTTTGGAGCCTATTCAATGGAGCAAACAAACAAACAATCAAATCTTTCCTCTTTATAATATCAGTATAGATTAATAACATACACATAGGACAATTTTCATCAACATTTTTTTTTTCAGTATATCTTCACAAAGTATTTTTGATAAAATTTTGACGGACGAAAATTTATTTTAGAGGCACGTATTTATCGACCACCACCTAGTTCATTCTCACAAAAAGTGTCAAAGTTTACGTGACCGCAAAAACAGAATTTTAGATGGTTACCGTTTTATAAGGGTATTTATTTTATTACAAATATGAATTTAATAAGAGTTTCTCAAAGTTGTGAACCGTAATTATAGTGGTGGCAATTGGCCCGATAATTTCCCTGCAGACACGTCCGAATAACATTGTTCGAGTTTACGTACACAGCTCACGACTTTGATGGTTGTTTATAGGTAACTATTGAAGCTATTGTGTGATTAGAACACTACTTATTAAAGTGCTACTTTGTTGGAATACTTTTACTCGTTGTTTTAATGTTTTGATTAATTGGCAATTTGGGTATTTATTAGTCACGTTTTTATTTATTAAGTTATTTTAATAAGACCTTCTTGCGTCATCAAGAGTTAAGTACCTGCAAACCTGGAAGTAACGAACTCTGAATACTTTCATCAAAACTTTAACATACCTAATATTCGAAGATTACTTTTATTATACAAAATATCGCAAATTTTTAAACTTCGAAATAACGTCTTGGAAACGGAATATGCCCCGCGCTCTCTTGCGGTAGAGTGCGGTCAAAAATAATATAATCGTTTAGAATCTTTGGACTTTGACCTTCCATGCGATTACCGCAACAGCACTTCTCCGTGCACAGCCGCGTATTTTGGCGGAGCGTCTGCCTCTCTGCGCGGATTCTTTTATATTTTTGAATACATTTTAGTGCGATTTAAATATATAACAATAAAAATTAATACACAGTGCAGTGTACAATGATTAAATGCGACTATCTAAGAGCAAAGCTATAAATTCGACTGCACTTCTCCTAACGATTGGAGTTATCGAGCTCCCTGACTAAACGAGCAAAATTATTGCTAACTTTGAGTTCATCTTGTTCCAAATATTGAATGCACTTTGGTATGTTAATGAAGCGGATTTGATAAGTTGGTTTTGTGTAGTTTAACAACAACGTCTCTTCGATTCAAAGATGCCAGATGATGCTAATTTGTTAGTTTTGTTCATTACATTTGCTGTATTTTATGTTTTACTACATGGCCTTTAAGATGTTATACTTTTTAAAATGTATATTGGGTTTTCCCATGCTTATCAAAGAGAGATTTTAAGTAAGGTAGAGCACAGCGATTATCCGCTCAAAGAGCAGCTCGACTGGGAAAGTACCTCCACCTTACAGAATACCGCAACCAAATAACTTTATGTTATGTTCCTGCGCGTGAGTAAGGTCGCCAGGCGGCCAGGGCCAGTAGACAAGATGGTTGTTGACAATCGTTATCATTTATTATTAGTTAGTTATCGACATTTGAAATCGAAATATCAGGTGATTTTTAACAATCTCTTATGTCAATCCCATAAAAAGGTTGATCGTTTACTAACGATAACGATTGTCCACAACCATCTTGTCTAGGGGGGCTGAGCTCATTAGCGAAGGGATAAGGTCGATAACGCATAAGTGATGCCTCGTGTGTTGTAAGCGTCCATATGAATATGGCAACCGCTTACCACCAGAAGTGATGTTTGCTTTTCTACCGAATTAATTTAATTAAGAAAAAAAAACAACTGAAGAAAATCGATAAAATAATATAAATAACTTTATGTTGTGTAAAGTTGTGTTCCTGCGCGTGAGTAAGAGCCAGAGCTCATTGGGGAGGGGGGAAAGGTTGGTAACGCGTGAGCGATGCTTCGTGAGTTGCAAGCGGCCATATGGCTACGGTAACCGCTTACCATCAGGTGGGCCGTATGCTTGTTTTCCGACTTAGTCGTATAAGAATTTTCAATATTAAAATTTGATAAAAATCATGAAATCAATTTATTTTGAAATGTGACCTTCTTATAACCTACATTTTACTACGAATATAGTTCCGTCACTATATTAGTATTCTACTAAATCTGTGGACTTGCGAACTGCAAGTCATATCATTCTTTGTATATCGGTCTCACTCTCTTCCGTTTCAACTACATATGAGTGAACACGCGTTCTTGATAATAAATTTAATTATAATAGTAATTAGCGTTAGAAAGTGCCAAATTGTATGTACATAGTGTGCTACATGTACTAGCAATAAATCGGTGTTATAAGAGTATCATCATCATCATCATCAGCCTATAATGTCCCACTGGTGAGCACAGGCCTCCTTTCACAAATCAGTGTGAAAGGGAATGTGCAGATACTCCACCACGCGTGCCCACTGCGGATCGGTGGAGGTACTGTTGGAGTTTTTTAAGCCGCCTAGAACGCCTCCAACTAGCTTAACGACTATCACAAGTGATAACCGGGACCAACGGCTTTACGTGCCTTCCGAAGCACGGAAACGATTTGAAATACCTACCACTAGGCGGTCACCCATACAGGTACCGACCACAACAGAGGTAGCTTAACTTTGCCGATCGATTATAACGGCTAATCATGCTACACCAGAGCACTTCAATAAGAGTATAATGGTACCAAATTCATCAACAATAAACTTGGTAATAACTGATGACCAACGAGCTATTTAGAATTAAAATACGGGCAACTTTTTTTTATTTATTTTTTATACGACTAAGTCGGTAAACAAGCATACGGCCCGCATGATGGTAAGCGGTTACCGTAGCCATATGGATGCTTGCAACACAAGAAGCATCGCTCACACGTTACCGACCTTTCTCCCCTCCCCAATGAGCTCTGGCAACCGTACTCACGCGCAGGAACACAACTTTACACAACATAAAGTTATTTTGCTGCGGTATTTTGTAAGGTGGAGGTACTTCCCCAGTCGAGCTGCTCTTTGAGCGAATAAACGCTATGCTCTACCTCTCTTAATGTACTAATTTAACATTTTCATATATGTCCTAATGTACCTAAGTATTATGACATGCATGTAGATTATACCACGTCTTTATGCTTTTTATCAGTGTGATTATTGTTTGTATATAAATACATTTCACAATCTTGATTGTTGTTAACATGTTTAGGTTCGTTCACGCTTGTACAATTGCAATACTAACTTTTACACTATTTTACAAATTGATCTCATACAATTTTTAACTGTATGCCTAACGTAATAAGGTTGGTATTAAAGTCAAGAGTTTAAATCCAACGTCACATTCAATATTGCTCTGTGTTTTTATCAAATGGGTCATTTTCTTTTCCTTACCCGACCGTAACTTTTTATTGTTTGCTTTTTTATCTGTTACACTGTAAAAGGGGACATTTTGTGTCATTTTCTTTTAAACAAATATTATTTCTAGTATTGTGAATGTTACATCGTCTCATTTGAATACCGATTCCAGTATGAATTCATAATTATTTCTCAACTGGTGGGAATAAAATGAGTTTTTCATTCGATTTTCTTATTTGTTTCTCAAGACTCGTCACTCTTAACTCTCACACCATGAAAAGTAAAAAATAGACAGAAAAATCAAACTATTAAATAAAATTCTTAGGATGATGAAAATATATAAAAATGTCAAGTAAACACGGGATTCAAAGATCACATCATAATATAGGTATTGGATAAAAAAAACATAGACAGAGTAAATAATTCAATCGATAGCAGATAAACCACTATTGATAGAAGATAATAATACCTATAATCTTAAAAATACCTTTGTCGTCAATTCGGGTAAATATCCGATAATAGTATTATTTTGTACGTAAGTTAACCATTGATACCCAAAAGTGGCAAAACAACAATTCAATGGATGGAAAGGTAGGGCTGCCACAAAACTTGACCGAGACTTTTGAAAAAGAATCACAAAAGTTTGCTTAACTTATTTTCGCTGATTTTAGATAATTCTGCAATCAAAGTCAAAGCCATTTATTCAATTTAGGCCCCAGAAGGGCACTTATGAAGGTCACATTTACTGAAGTTACCACCGGTTCGGAAATCAGCCTTCAACTGAGAAGAATCCGGCAAGAATGTCAGCAAGGTTACATTTTTTAAATATTTTTTGGACAATCAGACTATGTTTGGCTTTTTTTCCAAATAATTAACAATAAAATAGAAAGCTTATACCTAAGCATAGATACAGACGAAAAAAGAACAATAAAATAAATAAAAAATAATAAACTAAAAAAACACAATTATTGACCTACTGGCTTTCGTATGCAAGAAAGAAAGAGCAAGGAGCACTTGTGCAGAGTGCATCTACCTACCTCCAATCTACTAATATTAGAAATAAGAAAGTAAGTATTATTTTATAACTGTTGATCTCAGCGGCATAACCAATAATGATGAAATTTGGTTCACAGGTAGCTTAGGCTACTTTTATCCAGGAAATACGGGTGGACCGTGGAAGACAGCTTTGTATATGAGTTTTACTTGTTTAATAAGATTGTATAGTGAACTGTATTATACAGTTGCAAGGGTGAAACAACTATACAGTCTTTACAGTTGTTTCACTCTTTCAGCTTCAAGTCTTCTCTCTTTTTTTGTCTGTATTTATGCGTATGTATATGTTTTTTAGGAAAAAAAGCCAAACATAGTCACATTGTTCAAAAAATATTTAAAAAAAATTACCTTGTTGAGTTTTTTGCCTGATTCTTCTCAGTTAAAGGCCAACTTCCGAACCAGTGGTAGCTTCAGTAAATTAATTAATTCATTTTCATTTGACGGGCCAGCTATGCTATTCTGTAAAAGGTAAATCATCTAGAAAGTCATCTCGCAACTCACCTCGCAACTGAATTGGCGGGTGAATTACGTTTCAGAATACCAAATCCTATTGAAAAACGTCAAAATACTCATATGTCGTAGTTCTTCTCACTTCCGTCATCACTCGGTGGCGCTAGCGTCGAACTCACTCAGTTTAAGAATATGAAATTCTAATCTCATCGCGGATTCAGAAGTGATTTTGCAAATGAACGTTACAGAATAGCACTGCAGTTGGCGCAGTTGGTTAAGTCGTGGAGTAAGAGTAAGACCTATAGCGCCGCAGGTCGTGGGTTCGATTCCCACACAGGACATGCATCTGTGTGCAAACATGTCTGTATGTCCTGAGTCTGGGTGTAATTATGTATATTAAGTATGTATTTACAAACAAAAAGTAGTATAATGTATTATATCAGTTATCTGGTTTCCATAGTACAAGCTCTGCTTAGTTTGGGATCAGATGACCGTGTGTGAGGAATGTCCCAGGATATTTATTTATTTATTATTGCCCACGTTACTTCGTTATCATTGTAGCGAACTATGAAAACATTGTCTTCTCGGCTATATCTCAATCTATTGACAACCCTATTACGTACCAACCTTTTCGGGATACTTTCCGTTGGGGTGAACAAGTCGTTTTATTTCATTCGCCAGCACTACTTACAAGTTTTTTTACAAGTTCCGACCGTTTTCACGAGTTTCCAAGTTTGCCAACAGTGAGATTCACTGCGGAATTCGGTTAGGCTGATGGTTACATCGCATTGTAACATTTTTTTTTTTTTTTTAATATTTTTCTCACATCAGATTTTTTTCTAAAATAAAAAAAAAATCTATCATATCAGCAGGCTATCAGATTTAAGATATTAGTTTAAGATGGCTACATTATCTCAAAAAGCTGATTGACTGGGGAAGTACCTTACAAAATACCGCAGTCAAATAACTTTATGTTGTGTTCCTGCGCGTGAGAAAGGTCGCCAGGGCTCATAATGGCTCATAGGGCAGGGTCGTTAGCGTGAGTGATCCCTCGTGTGTTGCAAGCGTCCATATATGGATATGGTAACCGTTTACCATCAGGCGGGCCGTATGCTTGTTTACTTCGTCTTATAATTTAAAAAACTTTGAAGCAGTAAATTTTATTTTAATTATCTATATTCATAATGATAGTCTCAATTTCTATGTTTACAACTAATTACATCTATAGGATTAAGAAAATTTCCTCGAGTCTGCCACTTCTTCTTCTTCTTAGTCGTGCACTCTTGGCAGAGTGGTCGTGGTCATGGATTGTCCCTTTCGCGCATGACCGCTGCATTAGCAATGTTCCTCCATTTTTGCCTATTTGTGGCGTTTCGGGAACATTCGGTTATGGTACATTGCGTGGCAGATTTTATGAGGTCAAGCCACCTGGTTGGAGACCGACCACGTGAACGTTTGCCTTCAACTCGACCTTGGATGACCAACCTCTCCATAGAATTATGTTTACGCGTGACGTGTCCGAAAAATTTTAGGATTCGTATCTGAACAATCGACGAAAGTCTTTGTTTAATCCGGAGTTCTTTTAATATGGAGACGTTGGTACGATGCGCAGTCGCAGTCTGCCACTACTACCGATTAACTATTCTGCACTGTTCTCAGGCTGGCAGCGTTTCCTCTTTAGATATCCATGCTGATTCGATGGCGGAAAAAAACCCCGCCCGCTGCTTTACTAACAATAATCCTTACTAATATTATAAACGTGAAAGTTTGTTACTCTTTCACGCAAAAACTACTGAACGGATTTGGATGCAATTTGGCACACAGATAGAATATGTTCTAGATTAACACATAGGATACTTTTTATCCCGGGAAAACATACGATCCCTCGGGAATGCGGTTGAAACCGCGTGAGACAGCTAATTGAATTATTAAATAAAGAAAGGTTTGTGTATTACAACTCGGTGTAACAGACATCCATCTTTAAAGATAAGCTGGAGTCTGTCGCGTCACACCCTCCTTTATGTGCCCCATCAGTTATTCGTTATGCCCATTCTACCCTTCGCAGACTTTAATATAGTTTCCTAACTATTTGATAACTTCAAATGAAACATACTTGTACTTTGTAAATACTTTTTAGTTGTATCTAAAAAGTTTTTGTTCGTAGTTTGATACTTCTTTTGACACATATAAAGCCTACTAACAATATTTATTATTTGTTGGATCACATGAGTACCCATAGGCTTAGGATTTGAGAGAGGTAGAGCATAGCGTTTATTCGCTCAAAGAGCAGCTCGACTGGGGAAGTACCTCCACCTTACAGAATACCGCAGCCAAATAACTTTATGTTGTGTAAAGTTGTGTTCCTGCGCGTGAGTAAGGTCGCCAGAGCTCATAAGGGTGGGAGGGGGGGAAAGGTCGGTAACGCGTGAGCGATGCTTTATGTGCAAGCATTTATATGGCTACGGTAACCGCTTACCATCAGGTGGGCCGTATGCTTGTTTACCGACTAAGTTGTATAAAAAAAAAAAAAAAAAAAAAAAAAAGGATTTCGCTAACTAGACCTACTTAGCATGGAAACCATAGATGGAAACGAAATATGGCAATCCGTATGACACTTTGCGAAAGAGAAAGAGACGTTTTAGTCGTGAGCCAATGTTGTTTTCGAAGATCAACCCATATCAACCCGGGTACTTATGTATGATTTCGTATGTTGTAATTTTTCCCATACAAATCCCTAACATACATTTTCGTCTCGTCTTATACCTGGCTATGTCTGTCTTGTACATACAATTTCTTTGTAACCTATAATATGAAATATCTGCTTTTCTTTTTGTCTAACCAAACAAGTACTTAAGCAAAACATAATTCTATGGTGAGGTTCCTCACACACTCACACTAGATGCAAGCAACAGTTCATCAACAGCTATAGTCTTATTTTGACCAGTTAGACGGAGAAAGAAAATGGCGCTACTAAGCACGGTTCCAGTCTTTAACATTTGACTTCCTTATGCATGGCTGCTCTGCTTTAATACTTATCGCTAATGACGTAAAGCTCAAAATAGCATAAGAAGACTGCATTTCGTATTTTCTATTACAAGAAATACATTAGAAATATGTATGTGAACAAAACCTCCACATCTCATTTCATTCTTTAAAATGAAATACACAAAATGTATTTTACAGCGAGTTACAATATGAAATTCATTGAAATTGAAAATATAAATTGGTTTTGGATTTCAAATGCAGACGCATTGAGTGAATACTTTGCAATAATAAATTACCTGTCAATATAAAGATTTTACGTACGAACGTCATTGGCACAGAGACGCGCGGTGTAATAGTTGTAAAATCAGTTTATTTAATCGACTTCAAAATACGATTTTCAACATTCTACCCGTAGAATCTACGGTCTAAAACTTTTTTTTTATATAATTTCTTATGAGACATTTCCCCACACACACATACATACAACGGAATTAAAAACTGGCACAAGAAAATTAAAAAAATTGAGAGTTTAAAACAAGAATTCACTACAACTCAAAATGCCACAAATTCGACTTGTTCGACTAAAGAATACAGTCAGTAAATAGGAAATTCACTATAATGGTACTGACATAGCTCGTAGCTGCTGACATCGGTATGTCAGCAGCTACGAGCTATGTCGTAGCGGTCTACGACGCCGCCCGCCGACCCGCGCCGTTTCGTAGCGCATTCATACTGTCTTGAAAGCAGGCTACGAACGTCTTCACTAGTGTAGTTTATGCAAGAACAGTTTGAGTCATCATGCCACTTGAGACAGGCACATAATACTATTACCATTTTACTTGTACCCACGGCTACACATCAAGCTATACATTTCCAGTATAAGCTGATCTCGCATTGTATTGGACTTCCATACTGTAGCCGTGCGTACGCACTAAGCTGAAACTTGAAGGATTCTATATTCTATTCTTGGAGGACAATAATAATATGAAAGAATTATTCGATCGCGATTCCACCTTTTACCCCTTCGCGTAGCCTTCGTAATGTTGTTTGAGCAGTATCAATCAAGTTCTTCTTTTATTACATTATATAGATTTATCGTGCTGATTCCTTCTCAAATAATCTCCTTTTTTAACCGACTTCAAAAAAAGGAGGAGTTTCTCTATTCGGTTGTATTTTTTTATTTATTTTTTAAGTTTCATCTCATAACTCCGCCATTTATTAACCGATTTGGACAATTCTGTTTAGTTTTGGAAGTGTACACTTCCCGTTTGGTCCCATTGTCATCAGATCAGGATTTGATTACTTCTTAGTGTACTTTGAAGTTGGTTTAAGTTTTTTTGTAAAACAATTCAATTATTTTGAAGTCGATTAAGAATAATTCTCATCTCAGTGAAAAACCTTGTTAAAACTTTCTATATATGCCATTGTAACCTCACAAAAATCTGTAGTCTAATTATTAAATAAATTTGCGAAAAGCTAACAACCTCAAAATTCTTCACGTACCTACCCTCTTTTATGTCTGAAAATATTATAATGCCGCACGACTGTATATGCTGGGCTGCATAATCTAATTTCCATCGTGCGACTTTTTTTACACAACTACATCGCAAAAGCTTTTGCAACAATGGCATTGCAGTGCTTGTCTGTTGTTCTCCCGGAAGATTGCACTCACTGAAACGCTTAAAAAAGCCAACGCGATAAAGCGCTTTTACGCTCCACATACGTATTTTTTGTACAATTTAAAAAGCGCTTACAATGTTTAAAATATATACTTGAGTGAGATTTTAATTTGAATAAGCGGTTTTTTTTTTAGAAAAATTTATTAGAACCCTCAAATTCAAATTCAAAAGCATTTATTCAATTTAGGCCCTGATAAGGCACTTATGAACGTTAAATGACTCTATACTGGTTCCAAATACAACTTGAACTCAAAGTATTTTTTTTTTAAATGTATACTTATAAGTATTACAATTTACAAAATATATATAACAATAGCCTACGAAGCAAACAATTCATTCAAATGCATTCTTGTCATCTACAAAATCAAATACTTTATAGTACCCTTTCTTGCATAACTTCTGTTTTACTATCTTTTTGTATCTATGTATAGGAAGCTCTTGGATTTCTTTGGGTACTTTATTATAGAAACGTATACATTGCCCCTTGAAAGATTTAAGGACCTTGATGAGCCGAACATAAATAAGCCCTGATAAGAAACTTACGAACCTGATGATTGACTTTACCGGTGGTTCTTAATATACCTACTTAAACTGAGAAGACTCAGGAGTCTTCTCAGTTTAAGTAGGTATAGTAGGTGTAATAGAACAAGTCTTAGTATGGACTTTTAGAAATATATGTTTGCAACACTGTACGGGGTTCTCATGCTCTTTATCGCTGGCTGCTCGAGTCCACTATACGTGTCGTAAAATAACTTATTAATAGTAATAGTTAGAAATACATGTAATTATAATACGTGTCTACAATAAATTATTCCCTCAAGTGCCACAAAGTGTTTAATTCAAAACCACAATCTTCTACAACTCCTGGAGAAGGCAAGAAACTTAAACATGGCGAAGGTCATAGGTTTGTACCCTAATAAAATCGAGGTTGGGCACTTGGTGTTGAAAATCCATAGCATGGTGATGCATCAGACTACAGAATTGATGTTCTACTAATATAATCCATCATATACAGTTGAGAGTATATTGATATTTATATAGCAACTATTTGTTATCAATATACCTATCTGGTGGCACGGTAGTGCCAAGACAGCCAAGCGAATCGCAAGGGCACTACCTACCTTTTCTCGAAGCGCTTCGTCGTTATTTTAAAACCTCATAACTTGGGTTTGGATTATACCAGATAAATAAAATTCTCGGCATATGATGTCAATAGTGAACTTATTAAATATTTACCCCCTTATTACAAAACATGGTTTAAAGTAAAGCCAGGTTTTACTGTCATTTGGTCACTTTCTAACGTCATATAATAAAAAGGGACGAGGCTATTTTAAAACCTGGTTTTCCTTTAAACCATATTTTGTAATAAGGGGGTAAATATTTAATAAGTTCACTATTAATAAGTTCACTATAAGAGCTAAGTAATTTAAACTTTATGCACCTTGCATAAAGTTTAAATTACTTAGCTCTTATACTTCAGATTTTATTGATATCTAAAAAAACCCCGATTTCGTCACTGACTCACTGATGATCATCAAAACTCTTAGGGTACTTCCTGAAGTCCTAAAAAGCTGAAATTTGGTATGTAAGCTTGTATTAGTACAAAAACATGTGGCTTGGCTGTTTCGTCACATGGGAGTATGGTGAAAAATTTATTCACTGTTCATTACTTTTTTGTTATAAAATAGTTCTTGTAGTAGTGAAACGGCCAAGCCACATATTTTGACTACGGTTTGTATTTTGTGAAGTTAGGGCTTGTAGAGTAAGGGCATATAGAGTTATAAGCTTGGCTCTACATGAGATCTGATAACTTTTTGACAGTGCGACCCATATGTCTTGACAACATTTTACATGGAAATGTTTTTGGTGGGATTTATATAGGTAGAAGCACAGATTACAGAACGAGGCAGATGGAGCGCGCGGAACACGGGAGTGAGGCCAAAAAAGCAAATACAAATTGAAAAACACGTACCTGGTATTCGCTTTTGAATGTGTATTTGCTTTGTTTAACAAACTTTATGTAACAAAAAACACTTCTTTATTAATAAACTGTGGTTAAACAATGCAAATACAAACTGGAAAACTAATACCAGGTATCAGATTTTCAATTTCTATTTGCTTTTTTGGCTTCACTTTCGTGTTCGCGCGCTCCATCTGAATTATTCTGTAATCTGTGGGTAGAAGCATTTATTTAATACTCTTCTTATTGTCCACGTCAACGTTAAATTATTATTTCTAAAAGGCATAAAATAAACTGTTATAAATAGAATTTGTAACAATAAATAGCATCGACGTTATATTATTAGCTCAGAAATACTTCTCCTTCAAATAATATCCTGCAATACTATTAACAAGAATAAGGTGTGGGTAGTCCTTAAAAAGAAGTTCTTTCAGTCTATTAATCTCAAACTTTTAGGATTCCGTAACTTTATATATTTATTCAAAAGAAAATTAATTAATCGTTATTAAGTTATGATTTAAGAAAAGATTTTAAAATGTATTGCTCTGTAGACACTCATTTAGGACTATAACAATAATATCGTATAAGATCCTCATTATAGTACTTTTTCAGCGCTACATTTAAAAAAGCGGTAGACTCAAATAATCTAAAATTATAGTTTAAAAAAACATGAATTTAAATACTAGTATTAAAAGGCGCGGGATAATTTAATAGCGGTTCTGGCTCAAGTACGAAGCAAAAGAGAGATAAAAAAACAAAAGAATATCATAAAGAAAAAAATTGAATTATAAAATCGTACCAATAAAAACAATTAAATTAAACAGCCAGTACTATTGAGAACTTGCGTGAACGGCGCGACTAGTACCAAACGTGACCAAATTATTGTATTGTAAGTCGGTTTTTGATAAGTGTGTGAAAAGTTTCAGTTTAAGGTAGCACACATATAAGCACACTTATCCGGGCCGAACGCGTCGAACGCATCGAACGAAACGAATTTTAGAATTCTGTATATGAAATCTTCTTATGAAAGCGTCCGAATCTGGATAAGATTTCATCATATTCGTTTCATTCGATGCATTCGGCTCGGATAAGTGTGCGTTCACCTCAAATCTGACGTTTTGAATACTATGAAAACTACGTTTGAAGATTTCATTACATACAAAAATACTTACATAATAGGTGAAGCCGATAAAAACTTGTAAAAGAGGAGTCAAAAGAGCTCTTTAAGCAAAATCAAGTATTATATTCAAAATAACGAAAGGGCCATTGCCGGACCTCTTACCTACCTAAAATTGCCTACCTAATTGTCAACCTGTTAACGTTAAAAAAAACGCAAGTCAATTCAGTATAAATAAAAACACCTAAATAAACATGGCAAAACTAACAAACCATCAAAGTTGACCACAAAAACCAAAAGAGATATTTACAAATTCGGGAAACGTTGAATATTCACATATTCCCGTAAGCCGGTAACACTGCTAACTCCCGTATACGGAAAACCAGCGACACAATTTTAAAAAAACTTTACGATTTAACTTTTTCGTTATTTCAGTTCCAAACAGGATTTAACGATTGGTTTTGTTGTAAAAGTTTCACATACGAAAACAGCTTTAACAATACGATTTTTACGTAATTAGAAGTTTTTATTTATTGTTTTTTTTTTTATTATATGGGCTTGCGTTTGGCCACTGACCCGCCCATAAGGGGCGATGACGAAGCCTAAGATGAAACACGCTTACCCAGGAGAAACCTATTCACTCTGGCCTTGAAAGTTCCTAGATTGTAGGCGTCAGGAAACAGACGCCGGAAGCAAGTTCCACTCCCTTGCTGTCCGCATTATAAATGAGGATGCAAAACGCTGTGTCCGTATTTTCGGTATGTCAACAACGTACAGGTGAAAATTTTCCCGGCGTCTTGTGGTTCGGTGTAAAAATGGGGATGGTGGAATTAGGTTGAACAATTCCTAATCAATTAATAAATAATAGTGCGAAAACCGCGTAACTGTCTTCCACATTCACCTTCAAGTTTTATAAAGCTTGCGTTGACGTCATTATACGGCAACTATACTAGAGAACCAGTTTCCACTGAGATAATCTAGTTTTCAACACTGAAAAATACTTACCATATTTTAGTTTAAGAGAAGCCTATTTTCTACGTAAAATTAAAAAGAAAAAACCGTTCTTTTTTTTATACCACTATGGTGGCATACAAGCGTCTGATGGTAAGAAGTTACCGTAGAATATGGACGCTTGCAACACCAGGGGCTCTACTGCGTAATTTAGGTGGTAATCGTAACGAACACCATTAATTATTTCATCCAATGACGCGCACGCGGTATGACGCGACGTTGACCATTCGTGGGCAATTCATTAATGGTGTTCGTTACGATTACCACCAAAGATACGCGGTAGAGCCCCAGGGGTATCACTCGCGCGTTGCCGACCATAAAACTACATACATTATTATAATTACCTACCTCAAAATAGTACGGTCGTCCTCAGATATTTTATTGGTCATCATCGTCAAATAAACTCGATAACAAGGATAATGTACCCTCAAATTTATTTAAAAACAAATTAAAGAAATGGCTTGTTCAACAATGCTTCTATTCCATAGATGAATATTTGAATAATTTGTAAATTGTAATTTTTCACATAAATATGTAATGAATAGCTATTATCTTATTGACATACCAAATGTAATTTTAATAATTAGCAATTATCTGAAATGTTGGAATGATTATGTGTTTATTTTTATTTTTATGATATGATTGGAGGTTTTATTTTCTAAATTTTATTGTACCGTGTTAGTTGTTATATAAATTTTGCATGCCAGTTTCTGGTGAAAAGTGAGAACGATGTATATAGACTTAAGATCCTATGTTATACCACATTTCCTGCAGAAATAAATTATTCTTATTCTTATTCTAACAAGGTTCAATATCTCTAAAATATCTTCTCCCTAACACCATGTAATGTAACCCACTTGTTTATTCATAACAGGAGGTCTCCATTCAAGTCGGTATTCTTCACAAGTCACTGAATGTTTATATAATTAAATTTATTACGCGACTATAACTGCCTGTTTGTATTATTTACAGCTTTTCATTTCCGATTTGCTTTAGATTTTGGCAACCACTGTCGTGTTATAAATTTCTTTTTTGGCCGCTTTTATTAATTTTGCTGTTGCGGCTGGCGTGCTGGGAGCGTAAATTTTTAATCGCCCGAAATTTTATTGTTTCATGAGACGGAGAATGTAATGTAGTTTATCAGGCTTGCTTGTGTTTGTGACTTTGTCCGCGTTTAATTATGTTTGTACGTGATGTACGAACAAAGGAAGTTTTGACTTAGTATATTTAGTTCTGCTGCTTTCATTTAAACGTAGGTGGCATACTTGTAATTGATACAGCTTGGAACTAGAAAAAATAACTTTATATTTGCGTCATTATTCAGAATTGAATAACGTTGGTTACTTGAGATCTAATGGTGCGTCCATGCTTGGCGAACCGAGCACGAGCCGAGCCTCGAACGAGCACACTGCGAGCACGATTCGCGTAGCGTGGACCGGCTTGCGAGCCTCGAACGAGCGCGATTGTCAGTTTTTTCACGAACAAAGGGATTGGCATCGTTCTACCATTACAGTGTAAGCACATGGGTTGTAGCATGTAAAGCAAAATACTCACGCCCTTTGTCACAAATTTTGACACTCGCGTTGCGAAGTTTCGGAAACAATAATGAGCAGGAGTGTACTAGTGAAGTATAAAAAGGTAGCTGAGGAGTTTCCTTTACACTGTAAAGGTATTAGTACATCAAAGTGGATCTATCAAGATTCTTTGAAACGCTTTATAATAGACAATCAGTGTTAGTTATTCTCTGGAGCGTAAAACGACATCACGGAAGTAAAGTTGAGTACTTAAGTTCGTTCGCTTCAACAATTTCTTCATTCATGAAACGAAATAAAGCTACGTATAAATATGCAGCTCTACTGGGAATTAGATACCTCCACCTTACAGAATACCGCTGCCTAATCACTAAATTGGGGGAGGGGGGAACGGTCGGAACCGCTTACCATATACTTACATTAGCACGGTCATTGTAAACTAAAATCTGATGCCTTCCTAGTCAATCCACGTCTCACCACCTTCTGCATCGTAGGGTGCCTAACACATACCTACTTCTAATGGTGCGTCCATGCTTGGCGAACCGAGCACGAGCCGAGCCTCGAACGAGCACACTGCGAGCACGATTCGCGTAGCGTGGACGAAGCCTCGAACGAGCGTGATTGTCAGTTTTTTCACGTACAAAGGGATTCGCATCGTGCTCGTTGTAGGTTCTTTTGTGTCTCGGCTCGTGCTCAATTCGCGTAGCATGGACCCACATGACATAATCAACCCACGAATGGTTACTGCTGAACATAGTGTTCCTCATGGATCTATAAATGATCTTGCATTCAGTGGCCCCAAGCAACTCTGATCACGTCGCCGGTATAATTTATCGAACCTCAAATAGAATTGTTAATTATAAGCAAAATCGGATTCCACATCAATATTAGAGGTATATCCTAGAGGTATGTTATTTGCTTTATCCTTATTAAGTTTAAACATTTACCTTCCTGGTAATGAAGACGTTAAAGACTAATGTGACAGTATTAAATTTGTTCTATCCTTTTCCAATAATATTTGTAAGAAAGAGATGTGATGTGACTAACATTAGTTTAGTGCGATGTACAACAGAATTGGCACCATTAGGTATAGAACTTTATATAATACACAAAAAGGTACACATTTCAATGAGATAATTAGAGTACGCCCCGCAGTGTCGCGCTGCACCTCGAGGCATCATGATGCATTTCGCGGCACCGCGATGCGAAGCGCGACCAGACAGTGCAAAACAATAAATTGGCCTCTTTAAGTATGGTCCCGTCCCGACGCGTAGTGTCCCCTGTCCCGTCGCGTCGCGTCTCGGTATGAACTGTCCCCTTCCTTTGAAATTTCGGCCTTAATAACACATATTCAAAGACTCTCTTTGTAACCTGTTTGGCGTCGTCACGACCTATTACTGACGTTAAAACACTCTGGGGGCTTTCAGCGGAATTAAATGACGACGACCGATAAACGCTTTTAAGCTGACATGCAATTTAGTTTGTTTCACATTACGGGAAAAAATGATGATAGTCTTTTGTATATATAATGTGGTTATTTTTGGAAAGTCAATGGACTTTTATTAAACTGTAGTAAATATTAATCGACGGGGAGTGTACACATAGGAACCAAAACGAGCTCGCACTGTGCGGTTCCAAAGGAGCTTCCTAATGTGAACGCACAGGGAACTGTGGTTGGGGACTTTAGTCATTTGGTTTATTCATACACATACATACACACTAAGCCCTTCCATTGAGCCAAATTAGAAGGGAATTCTTGACACTGTTAAAATTACAGAATTCTCAAAGAGGGTTACTTAATTTTATCTAATTTTATTATTTCTATTTCTAATAATTATGATATTTAAAAATGCCGCATTTTATGTAATTAATTTATTGATAAAAAAAAAGTAGTTACCTACTTATAATTTTCCTAATTAACTTATTTTTAATTTATAAAAACTTCCCCCTGGTTGGAAATCATATTTTGCAAACAATACAGGTTGCCCGCGATACAGGATTATTCTAGTTCGGGGACCATTGCTTAATTATCTGTGTAAATTTTTACTTCTTAAAATAAATTATTTGATTCAAGAAGGATTTGATTTTTTTTTACAGGGTCCTCAATGCGCGATACATTTCCCTAATGTACCTTACAACTTAGCATAAGGCGCATGTTTATTTGGTACGCTTTCAGTATACAATAAAATTCTATTGATAAATAGTAAGAAAGTATAAAAAACCAAGCAACAATTCTACTGACTACTTATATTCACATAAAACATTTATAAAACGTTTGATTCCCAACAATCAAATTCAATCCATAATTCCTTACAAAATACTTAATCGAAGTTGTAAAAAGAGCAATATACGTAAATATCCTTGTCGAGCAAAAATCTACTTTGAACCTTTATAATACTGCACAGGATATAACTTCTCATAGTCACGCAAAGTAGGGGTAGAGTCTGTCGATAAACGACTTTTTGCCAACATAACAAAGGTGGTAGAAAGTGATAACGATCCGGGGATGGCTTTAGATGGGAAAGGTCCAAAAGGCATTGTTCCCGTTCCCGTGAAATCCCCTGTTAAGTTGGAGGAAGGCGTGATGTATCTCCTGCTTTAATGTCGGATTTTATAAGTTTAAGAGAGAGTACCTGAGAGTATCAAATTGGAATAAAAAAAAACACCGCTTTTTACCTGTTTCTTAACTGGTTGCTACTTAAATATAGATATAATATCTTGTTTCTACTATGGAAAATATACACTGATGTTTCATTTCAATGTTTGTGATGTGTGTGTGCCACTAACTTATCATGAAATATTTCTGAAACCGCGTAAGATGGCGTCTTGAAGTGAGAAGCAACATTCAAATGTATTTAATAACGCATTTAAAAACATCAAATTTATACAAAAAAAAGTCATTTAATGTGTTAAAGAAGGAAAAATAAATCTAGCGCTATTTGGTAAAAATACAGTGGGTTTACGAAATTTAAATAACTTTTTTTTAATAATTCAATAATACTATTTTATAATTATATATAATAATTATTGTGTCATAAGCACACTTTTTTTTCTCTAAATAGGTAGCTCTATTTTGTATCATCCTTCTATAACATAATTATTAAATTACTTTTTTTGTTTCAATTTCGTACTTCTTTAAATGCGAATTCTTTGAATGCTGATTTTCACTTGAAGAAGCTATTTGCGTGGCTTCGTTTTTTTTTTATAATGTTAGTGGCTTTTTTATAGGTATTGCTCGTCAGTAAAGTTTAATGTTATTATGTAACATACTATATGTATACAATGTATAGTATAGTACACGCCGAGCTGACCCAAGGCAGGGTAAGGTTAAAATACGAGATGTTTTTTTGGTAGGCGATGAGCGACACAGGGGCGGTAGTAAAAATATAAATTTTCCAAAAATGACCTTAATTCCAATACATTGAAAATACCTAATTCACTTTGAACTAAAATTACCGCAACGTATGGTCACAAAGCACGTGCATAGACTAGAGCTAGGCGCAAGCCACCGTTCGCCCCCTCACCCCTTGAATCCCTCGCACTCCCGTTGAGTATTACGTCTATACTTTTCCAATTAATTATTATTTTTATAATTATTAAAAAGTATAGTATTTTTATATATATTTTTGTATTATCGACCCTGAGTCGCTCCTTGCTGACCAAAACAACGAACTGGATATAAAAAAAACAGCTAGTAAATCAATTGACACTCTCAAATTAATCTTATATTATTTTCTCCTCAAAAATCCAAGCTTAAAATATAAAATGCTTGTATAAAAAGCATAAGTGGTCATAATACCATATAATACGAAAGAGCGCTGTTTGCAGGATATTGCAGTTCGCTTGCTCGCCAGTCTCGGGTAAATCGTCTCACAGAGAAATATGGGTAAATTGCCTTCAGCTACGATGTGAATTTTACCGCTTTAGTTTACTACAGCTTACGTAACCATGGACATACTTGAGAAATTGTTTTTCTTTGCGATTTTAAAAGAATTGTTTATAATAACAGGTGGAGACTTCGAGATCAAATGCAACCTTCCGAACCGGTATTAGAGTATTAGAGTCAGACTTTTCATAAGTGCCTGCGAAGGTCTATTTGAATAAATGATTTTGAATTTTGAATTTTGAATTTTAGATAGCATATTCGAAACCTACGTTGGATTAGTCATACTGAATAACTTTTACTATGGGATCAATAGTGAATTCTCAATAAAAATATTTTTCTTTTCATAGTAAATGTCAAACCTTGCTCGATCATAATGTATGAAAAGAAAAAAAAATCTGCAATAGTCTTTTGCATTATCTTAGACTAGTTTCCATCCTGTGGTTTCGCCCGCGTCTCGAGGGACCTATTGCCAAAAATATCCTATATGTTATTCCAGATTATGATCTATCTATGTGCCAAGATTCGTCCAAATCTGTTCAGTCGTTAATGCGTTAAAGACTAAACATCGATACATCCACGCTCTGACACTTTTGCGTTTATTAGTATGATACATCTTAAAACAACCAAAATAACAACAAAAATTCCTTCAATAAACTGAAGTGAAAGTAAAACACAAAAAACGAAGCGTATCAACCAATTTAACAAAAAGGCGAATAAATAACTCGGCATAATCATATTTCATTTAGCGAAGCCCGCTTACAGGCAGAAGTCTACGATATTACCTACCTTCCAACTTTACCACGGTAATACGTGTGCCGACTGATTTTACGCGTTGTTATTTATTAAAGGACTTAGTTTATGCCTTCGCCGGTTACAGACAGTGATTCAAGTTGCATTATTATGAATTGGTAACGCACGAAACCTCTTCCCCTTATTACAAAGAACGTATATCCTTCACTTTCTATTATCTAAACCTGGGTTTTACAAGTCTCGACTTAAACCTTTTTTGTAATAAGGGTTTTAAGTCTAAAGTGAGACGCAGTTTTATTAAGAGGAAACGCTGGTGGCGTTTGTTGCATACAAACGTAATCCTCAGTTTCCTCTCTATATAATGACACTAGAGCAATGATTATTCTACCATGTAATCTGTAGGTACCTCTGTATGTCCCTCTGTTGTGTTTTTCTTCATAAATTAATTATTATCGACATAGCTAAATCCCTTTTTATTTTGATTCTTGTTTTTTTTTTTTAAATCGATCCTGTTTTTGAGGAGAAAACCGAGGATTACGAAATAGCGATTTCGTCTAATTTAAATAGATCCAAGCTGTAGTTGTCTCTATCGCCCTCGGGCGGGAGAGCTCGGGCACAGCGTGACAGCAATAGATATGTTAAAAACCTATTTTCCAAATTTCTTGCAGCCATCCTTTCCTCTTAATAAAAATCCCAAGTTTCAATCTCAATCGTGCGCGCAATATATGTCCTCAAGTATTTTATACTAGCTGTCCCCCGCGGTTCCTACCGCGTTCCTGGGATAAAAAGTAGCCTATGTCCTTCTCCATACCATTGGCTATATGCATGCCAAATTTCATCGCGATCGGTTCAACGGTTTAGGCGTGAAAGCTTAATTATTAAAGCTTATTGTATTCTATTGTATCTTATACATATACACTTCGGTTACAGTTTTACAATAGTGTGATTGTGGTGTGGAGATTATTGAAAATGTTATAAGGTATTGTAATAACAGGGTTATCACAATTATGAAACATTTATTGATAGAACAATCTACGGTTTAAAAGCTTAACTTGTGAAACGATGTAATGAAAAGTTAAGCTTAAGCTTTGTGTGTGTGACGTCACTTAACTTTGTGCTTATTTGACGTGGCTGCAATGTTAGCTTTTAATTACGTCAGGTATTTATTTTAAATAATTGTTTTTGTTTAATTTTAATTTATATTTTTGCGAACTGCTGGTGTTTGAAACCGCCTGATGGCATTTAAGAACATTGTTTATTGCGAGTTCATTGTTAAACCTTAGTTTATTAGTAAATGACTATTAAATGGATAAGATAAGAATAAGGGGAAGCTTGAAAATAGCGCCAGTGACTGAAAAGTTAAGAAGGAACCGTTTATCATGGCATGGACATGTTATGAGGAGAAATGAATGCTACGTCACTAAAAAAGTTATGAAAGAGGATGGATATACAGGAAGAGGAAGACCTAAAATGAGATGGATGGATTGTGTGAAAGATGACATAGGTAAGAAAAGAGTGGATGCTGGTATGACGGATAGAAGAGATGAATGGAAGAAGCGTACATATTGCGCCGACCACAAATGATTGAGAACAGGGCAGGCAGATTATGAGTTTTTTAGTAAATAATCAGATTATTGACGACGCAGACCATCCCATGTGTACATAAGTCTGGCAGACTTAATGGTAATGCAAAATATACTATTTTTTGTTTTTCCATATTTTTGTACCTCAATGTAAGTCTTTTAATTACCTGTTTTATTCACAAAATCAAAATCAAAAAGTCATTTATTCAGTTTAGGCCCTGGTAAGGCACTTATGAACGTTAAAGCGGTTCATACGGTTGAATTTACCACCGGTTGCGAATACACTTAATCTGAGAGTTCTTTGGCATCAGTCCCTTATCCTCTACATAGATCAAATGATGATGATCTACTCTGTTCCGGGATCTGTGTTTCCGGACACCTACAACCTAGATGTATTCAAGGCCAGAGTGAATAGGCTTTTTCTGGGTAAGCGTGCTACATCCTCGGCCTCGTCTTAACTCCTCATGGGGTCAGTCGAAGATCAAACGCAAGCCCATTTAACATAAAAAATGGATCTTTCAAAATAATAAATAACAATAAAAATCTGCCACAATGAGTTCCGTTAAGACGTTATGGGAGCCTCTTTTAATTTAAATTCAATTTTAGTATATAGGTATCTGTTGTTATAGTCGCAACACATTCTGTGAATATTTAAATTTTCTAATTATTACGGTTCATGAGATATAGCTCACTGACAGACAGACGGACGGACGGGCGGACAGCGGAGGCTTAGTAATAGGGTTCCGTTGGGACCCTTTGGGTACAGAACCCCAAAAAATACTAAAGTGCTATAAATTGAAACTTTGTTTGGCAAATTGTATAAAATTTTAAGCTGTTTCCACGTAATAAAGGAAAATACAGCATTGTTATAATACTATCTCATCCCACATATGAACTGTAAAAATAACTCAATATTTTAAAAAGATTTTACACTAAATTGAACAACATTCCACGAACAAACATTTTATTTTTATCTCTATAACATTAGAGCCAAACTATTTTTAAACTACCCCCACGTTTATCTCACATGAAGTCTGGGTCCGAAGACAGGATATTGCACTATATGTTGTATAAACAGGCAATTTGGCAGGCGACGAGTTTCTACATGCGCTGAAATTATCTATATTCCAGTCTAAATGATAAATGGATATTTGTCTATGGTACTTTAATATTGGGAGAAGCTAATAGTGTTATTTTTGATAGTCTTCGGAATACACTGAATAGTGTCTAAAGTGTTTATTTAGACTTTTTTAATTATATTATAATGACTAATTTTGTTGTATTTGCTATGTAATTTTTATAACGAGTATAAAGTGAAGTTATTAAACTTAAAAAAAAAGTATTTTAGGGTTAAGAGGAAATGCTGCTTGCGTTTGTTCCATACAAGCGTAATACTCAGTTTCCTCTCTGGATAATGACACTAGAGACTAGAGCAATGATTATTTATATATAGATTATTTTACCATGCAATCTGTAGGTACCACTGTATGTCCCTCGGTTGTGTTTTTCTCCATAAATAAATTATTATAAGCATTAGGAGCCTTCTAAAATCACAAAAAACTTACCATTTTTAACGCCCTTTTTAGACATCCATCGACCAAATTTCTTGCAGTCATCCTTTCCTCTTAATGGTGCCACTCCGACCGTCCATCTGTCCGTCTGTGTATCTGCCATACGTTGCTTAATCAACTGTTTTTATTTTCATTTTAAAAATGCCCAAAATGCGGGACTGAAATTTCAAAGTAGGGCTACAATTTTAAATGGGTTATCATACAAATGTGCTTAATTTTTACATTCAAAAATAGCTTTATTTTATTATCTATTAAAAAAAACCCTTAAAACCGAAGTTTACAAATCGAAAAATCTGAAATAATTGATAAACAGTGAAGTAATTATTACAGGAAAAATTGAGACGAGTTTTAAATAGCCCAGATTTTTTTCTAAATCATCCTTTCATAAACACATTTAGTTATGCGGTCCGGATTTTTCCATCTGTTATGACCCAATTTAAAAGCAAGAAATACACGCTCACCGAAGGTCGGAACGGAACACTCGGTGAGCGAGTCAGACTCAGACATGCCTTTGGCCGGTTTTTATTTAGTTATTTTGGGATCAAATGGCCGTGTATGAAGAACAAAGTTTAACAAAAATGTTAATCTTTTTGAAGCATTCTAACATAAAATAGCTTTAAATCTTTAACAAAAAAGCGAATAAATGTACTAAAACAGCGTAAAATCAACAATCCGCTTAGCTTACCAGCTAACAAAGAATAAACAGGACTTATGAAAAATCTACTTTTTATACCGCGTATTTCTTTAAAAAAAGTAAAATAAATGTTGAACGAAAACCTCCATAAATTACTTGTGTAACTGAGTGAAATGTTGGATTCCCTTTTTCACAAGTTCCGGATGCTATCGCTGGGGTAAGATAATTCAGTCCAGATTTGTATTCACAAAAATATATTAGGAAAAATATTTTTTAATCAACATGAAAAATCAATTTCCGGTTAAATACGTGTCTGGAGTTTGACTCTATAGCAGAACATTTTTTAATACTTTCAGAGGTTAGTGACCTCACTAGACTTTGTTTTTATATGAGGATGTTTATTTATAACTCAATCTTATACTTATAAAGGCCATAAAAGTCTTATAAGGTATCTATAAGTGTATTTGTAAGACTTACAAGTCAGGCACACATTATAGGTAAATAAGCAAGAAACGCTCGTGGTATAGCATGATAAGCCGTTCTCGAGCGTTTCCGTGCGTCGGAAGGCACGTAAAGCCGTTGGTCCCGGTTATCACTTTATTGTGATAGTCGATAAGCTAGTTGGCCTTGTAGGCGGCTTGAAAACTCCAACAGTAGGTTGACCACTAGCCTACCTCCACCGATCCGCAGTAGGCACGCGTGGTAGAGTATCTGCCCATTCCCTTTCACCCTGATTTGTGAAAGGAGGCCTGTGCTCAGCAGTGGGACATTATAGGCTGATGATGATGATGAAGCAAAAACCAAAAAATGATCGACTGATAACGACTCTTTCTTGGTAAAATGGCACCCTAACGGATGTTTACTTCTATATTCACCCAACCAAAATATTTTTAAAGAAGTAGAGCGAGAGCAGCTCGACTGGGAAATTACCCCTCCACCTTACGGAATACCGCAGCCAAATAACTTTATGTTGTGTTACCTGCGCATGAGTGAGGTCGCCAGTATTCATAAAGGAGGGGGTCAGAGTAACGCGTGGTTGATGCCCCGTGTATTGCAAGCGTACATATGGCTACGGTAACCGCTTACCATCAGACGGACCGTAAGCTTGTTTATCAAGTTCGTCGTATAAAAAGTACCTTTTCTATAAAGTTAAACTAAAATCAAATAAATAACAAACATAATCAAATAGTTTTATTTATTGTGAGTTTGTAAAGTACTTACCTTACCCAATACTTACAGAACGAACGCTACAACGATTCTAAGAAAATATGAAGAATATTGTTCAAAGAAATAAAGGGACGGGTCAAAGTAACTTAGTCGGGGCAAAGTTTATTTTTATCTGGGCCCCACTGAACCCTCAGAAAACAAATTTCATGAATAAATTTTTCCTTTGTAAACAAATCGAGCGGGCAAAATTAAATTAGGACCCCCTTGCGACGGGAATGCAATAAAAAAGCTAAATTTGGGCTAACGTGTTTACACGTTGCTATTGTGAAATATTTTTGCTCGTCTATGAATTAATTTGAATAGACAACTAGAACACTGCTGGGGCATGATTCAGATCGCCAAGACCAAGTGAGGAATGGACAGAGATTGCATGATATTGATAGTGTTCAAGTATTTACTATTGTGTCGTGGCAGTTGTAGAGGCATGTTTATTATTAAAACTAGCTGTCCCCCGCGGTTTCACCCGCGTTCCCGGGAAAAAAAGTAGCCTATGTCCTTTTCCATACCATAGGCTATCTGCATGCCAAATATCATGATGATCCGTTGAGTAGTTGAGGCGTGAAGGCGTAACAAACAAACAAACAAATAAACAAACAAACTCACTTTCGCATTTATAATATTAGTTAGGATTACTGGCCGAGCGGGCGAAGCGTCTCCGATTCAGCTTGGACAAAAATGCTTTCATATGTCCAGATGTCCAACTGTCCTCCTCAACCGATTCTCGTGGCATTATGTAACTTCCACTTCGATACGGTTTTGGCCCGCTTGCATCCAGCGGTACCCAGCGACTCTGACCAGGTCGTTGGTTCACCTGGTGGGAGGGCGTCCCGCTCGGCGCTTTCCAGTACGTGGTCGCCACTCGAGAACCTTCTTCCCCATCGGTTATCGGCTCTTCGAGCGATGTGGCCTGCCCATTACCACTTCAGCTTACTAACTCTACGAGCTATGACCGTCGTGTTCGTTATCTTACGAATGTCCTCATTTCGGACCCTGTCATGTAGAGAAATTCCGAGCATAGCTCGTTCCATAGCTCGCTAAGTGACTCTGAGCTTATTTATGCGGCCAGCAGCATTTACATTCTTAGGTACTAACAAATATTAAAAAAAAAAACATGAAATCACAAGATAAAATATTATTCATCAAGCGCACTTTAGTAAACAGGGTGCTCCTCTGAGCTCATTGTAATTTCGACTTATATTACTTATTTCGGCGAAACTTTCTTACCACCAACAAGGCTTTACAAGGCAATAAAGTGACTGGATGGGGCACTTAAGAATTATCTTTGTAGATAAAGAACTTAGTGGCATGTTACGTCCAGTTTTACTACCTCCAGGGAGTTAAGGGCATTGTTACTGTCAACAGTGTACAGGATGGATATTTACAGTTGTGTTTAATGAAAAACCAGCACTGAAAAAAACGTGACTTCCGCTTTTGTACAGTAAACGAAATGTATTTCTAAGTGTTAAGTGTAAATAAAGATGTTTTAGTAATTATAAATAACTGAAATTCTCAGTTAAGTTAATACTTAATTCATTTTTTTTTTTTCTTTTTTTTTTGTGACATGAAAGTGCGGGCCCAAAATTTGGCTTTAGCACCCTTACCCGGACAAGTCGGCCAGCTAGCTCTCAAACGGTGTGGTGCCACTCTGTCCATCTGTTACGGAGCGGCGGCAGTATATTTCAGCAACCACTAATGCTATTGATTTGAAATTTTTAAATGTTTTAAATATTGGTTGCCCTTATTCAAATGTTTTTTTTTAATATTTTTATTTTCTTTGCAAATGGGGCCGGTATGGGGACAGTACAGTAGGGTAAGTTCAAATGGGTTATCGTATGAAAGGGCGTCATTTGTTCATTCAGTTAACATCACAGAAAAACAGGAAAAATAGAAATGTTTCGAAATTATCAAAAATCCTATTCACTTCCGGCTACCATCGGATTTTTTGTTTGTTGTTTTTTTTTTATGTCAATAGGTTGACATGTAGGCAGACGGGCCACCTGATGGTAAGTGGTCACCGCCGCCTATGGACATTTGCAATACCAGGGGGATTGCCAATGTGTTGCCGACCTTGTAGAGCTCTTTTTACGCCTTTTTTGAAGAACGTGAGTTTTTCGAAGAGTGTGAAACATACCTGTACAGAATAACTTCTATTTCAACATACACCTTTCCATTCACCATCTTTTTCTCCCATAGATTTATTCCCATATAAGTACAACTTGTTGTACAAAATGTACATTTGGCCGTCGACTGATTTCAAGAATCGAAAGATGTAGCACTCTTACCCAGAAAATCCCTGTTCTCTCGGGTCTTAAGACATCTAGTGAATAATACCTGGACGTTTATATTAAATTAATCTTTAAAGTCACAATTATTCAATGAGAAAGGAAGTCAAGTTTTGTGATGTGCAAAACGGAAGCAATTTCAGCGTAAACCTAAAATTTAATTATTATTTTTCCACAGATTAATTAAATTCCTACCCTTTCATATAACAATAAAATTAATAGACATAATAGGCTAGGTCAGTTCTGTTAAGCCTCCTTTATTGAATTTCATTATACGGTTGCAATTTACGAAAGGGTTGAGGGCGTAACTCAAACATTTCACTGTTCCCAGTTTAGGGAAGTCAATATTAAAACAAGACCCCTAACGGAACTTAACTGGACTCGAGAAAAGCAAACATTTACGAAACCCTTTTTCTTTTTTCATAATTGTATGGTTTACTTTTAAATAACTCAATTTAATCAGAAAATGTAAGCTTACGAACCTGTATTACAGTCAGACTATTTAATATTGTACCTACGCCTTCTATCTATTTGTTTCATTTTTAACCGACTTCAAAAAAGGAGGAGGTTCTCAATTCGACTGTATGTTTTTTTTTTTTTTTTTTTTTTATGTTTGTTACCTCATAACTCCGTCATTTATTAACCGATTTGGAAAATTCTTTTTTTGTCTGGAAGGATACACTTCCCGTTTGGTCCCATTGTCATCAGATCAGGATTTGATTACTTCTTAGTGTACTTTGAAGTCGGTTTAAGTTTTTTGTAAAACAGTCCAATTATTTTATACAAATTTGAATTTTGAACTGCGCATTCAGTCTGATCGACAAAATTGTATCGATACTTTTGCCGACAACAAATGACAAGGAACTCATATAGTTTTTTTTTATGACAGTAAAGGTCAATTCAACCCGAGACGCGACGCGACGTGACGATACAATTTTTTCGCAGACATTAGGTTTATTTTCGGTTAACATGATCTATTATTGATACTTGATCTGCCTTCAAATTCATCCTGGGGAACGATAAATAAATAAACATCATTTCATCTATAATTTTAATAGGAGATCTTTTTACATTAACAAAAAGTGATAGTCAGTTATTTTACATGAATAAACAGTTAACATTACTTATAAACAAATGTTTATTGACTTTAAATACATACATGAGCATTTATATTTATATTGGATAAAACAATCTATGTTTTTTATGCAATCTGACCTTTATCAGACACAACACAGACGACCAGTTCCAGTGATGAGCAATACCTAACTTGCCAAATATGAAAGATATTATATCGATTATAATATTAGTAAGGAGTTTTACCGGTTATTATTTGCCAATACTGCAGAAAGCCGTAATGAATCGGACACGTCTGTCGAAGAACGGACGGTCGATGGAGCAGATGATTATTGGAGTGAAGACTGCATCTAGGCAAGTGTAGTCTGAGATGCCCCCCAAACCGATGGGCTGACAACCTTAAAGGTGTCAGGACTGGGCTAGATGGGTGGCAAGGACCTGGAAGGAGTGCCACGCTCTGGGAGAGTCTCTCCAGCAATAGCCTAAAAAGGGTGATCATTTCCAACTGACTGAAACAGTCGTTTGCGTTATAAAATTGCTGTTAGATACTTTAGCTAATAAAGGATATCTCTACGTAAAATAATTGACAACTTCAATAACTCGATTTCTACATTTCTAATTATAGGCAATGCTAACATTTTAATACAATTTTGTACATGAATTATATTTACAGTCCACATATTAATTAATAACAATAAGTTTAATATAGTATAATAACAATAAGTAAAAATATGTAGATTACTGTCATTTTTAAAGTAGTGGCGGTATTGTACGTTGCTTTTTGTTTCACTGCCCCTTCAGTAAGACCTGAGAAATAAATTTTATATAAATAATCTGCGGTGGATGTGATAATGTACGTAAGCCTTCTCTTCCTCGGGGAGAAGAAGACCAGCATAGACCATTCTGGACAGAGAACCCGACCCCATCTTCAGCGGAGATAGCAAACCATGGTTTTATAGCCTGTATAACCTGGCCGCTAAGATTTAAAAAAAACGTGGCTCATAATCTCAAAAAAAGATGGTCGATTTAAAAAAAATATTAAATATAATGCATTTTATTTAACCACTAGCTGTCCCTGGTTTCACCCGCGTTCCTCCATAATGATCAGGGATAATGTAAATTCACTATTGAGCAATAGAACCATAATTGCATGATGTATCATTGGTAATAATACATAATTTATCCTTATACGAACATAATAAGTGACAGTAAGAGCATAGACAGAGTAAAGAAACAGTAATACTCGGTCTTGTATCATGTTTTTATAATTTATAAAATTATTCAATAATAAAATTATAATATTTCGATACGAATAAAAACATTATCGTGGACTAAAACAACCAGCCACGTTGATGTGTTTCCATTTCCCTAGTACATAATATATTAATGCTATTATTTTTATTCATGGTGATAAAACCCCATGGGGATACAATCTTATTTACTTACCGCCTACACTAACTTCGGCAGCTGACTGGGAGCTTGGATACAGCTTTATTTCTGCAAAAAAAGCAGTAGATTATTTACTTATTACAAGGAAAATTAGCTACTCATTTAAAACCAAAGTTTATAATTTCTTTTCTTTTGGTAAACATACCAAGCTGTAAAGGGAGCTAGATTTAAAGTACAGCTAAAAAAGCAGTAGGCGCTTGACGATGGTAAAGCCTTTGGTCCCGAATATCACAGTCGTTAAGTTAGTTGGAGGCATCCTAGGCGGCTTGAAAACTCCAACAGTAGGTTGACCACTAGCCTACCTCCACCGATCGCAGTGGGCACGCGTGGTGGAGTATTTGCCCATCCCTTTCACTCTTGTGAAAGAAGGTCCGTGCTCAACAGTGGACATGGGACTGGTGATGATGATGAGTTGTAACGTTGAGTATTCAGGAGTTCACAAACATTATATGCGCATTTATAATATTGGTAAAGATAACTGAGTCTGATCAAGTCCTAAAATTATTGGATTTTGAATTCCCCCATAAATTGAGTTTACGTTTCAAATATTGCGCAATTCAGTGTCAAAAGCTTGGAAGCTTTTATTTTAATGTCTACAATCTAAATTATGATAAGAAAATAATTTATTTAATTAGTTAAGTTTTGATGAGTTTGCCATTTTAGTCATAATATTTTGTGACAATAGCTGGCAAGTTGAAACGGTGCCGTTTGTCGTGGTCTGGACGAATTATGAGGAGGAATGGAAGCTACGTGACTAAAAGAGTTATGAATATCAAATTGGAACGGGAAGAGGAAGACCGAAAAAGAGAGGGATGATTTGTTTGAAAGATGGTAATAAGAATGGAGGGTATGCTGGTATGACAGATGGAAGAGCTGAATGGAAGAAACGTACATATTGCGCCGACCACAAATGTTTTTTTTTTTTTTTTTTTTTTTTTTACTGTGTATAGGCCTGTGTTTGACCACAATCTCTCTATGGTAAGTGATGATGTGGTCGAAGGTGGTAAGCACACAAAGCCTAGAAGGAACTGGCTCTCAAGTGCAGCTGTCGGAACACACCGATAGGTGCTTGGCGACAGATTTTCAACTTGAGGGTGGTAGCCAGCCAGACGGGTACTACAAAGTACCCTACCACCGTGCTATGGTTTCCTCACGATGTTTTCCTTCACCGAAAGCTCTAGCTCATTGTAGGATTCGAACCCGGGGCCTTCGTCTCGGTATCCGACGTCACTACCACTGAGCTATCATCGCCTTAAAACCAATTGGATTGGGACCAAGGACAGGCTAATGATGATTGATATAAATAGGGACTAAGATATTATAGAGACTTAGTTGGCCAACAAGCATACGGTGTTGGTACCACCTGGTGGTAAGCGTTAACCGTAGCCATATGGATACTCGTGATGACAACGGTGTTGCATCACAAGGGATGCTTGCAACACCCAGGATATCTACAAATTACCCTTCTCCTCTCTCCAATGACGCTCCGGTTTTCTGTAAGATGGAGGTACTTTCCCCAGTCAAGCTGCTCTTTGACCAAAAAATTTGATTCTCTACCTCTCTTAATGGTGGCATTTTTTTTTTAATAATACACACAATAAGGCACGCAATTGTTTTCAGTGCGATTAGAATGTACATATTATGTAATGAATCTAAGCTTGTTTTGAAAAGAGTCATTGCTGAGTTTATTGCCGGCTCTTCTCAGCAAATGCAACCTTCCGAACCGGTATTAGAGTATTAGAGTCAGACTTTTCATAAGTGCCTGCGAAGGTCTATTTGAATAAATGATTTTGAATATTGAATAATAAAGTAGTAAATGAGCCTGCCTAATGGTAAGCGGTTACTGTAGCCTATAGACGCTTGCAACACCTGCAAAATCATTTCAATCTCATTCTAAAAGGGTTTGAAAGGTGTATAATCACTTACCATAAAGTCTGAGTGTTCCTTCACTTTTGCCCAAAGAGTTGGTGCTGACGCAGTTGTAGGTGCCGATGTCATGCTTCAAGAACATTCTGATGGTCAGCTTCATCACCACTTTGTATGTTGACCGCTCTTCACTTATTAAATATTTTGGCCTGGGAACAAATAAAAAAAAAAAAACAGTTTTTCCATAAATTTCACCAACGTCCTTTAAATGTGTTTTTTTTAATGAAGTTTCATTCGTTCGTTAATTTAATTCGAAATTAAATGTATAAATAATAATAATATTTTGGAAAAAATTTCACACATGTCCATCTGATGTCAAACTCAAGTTTAACTCAACTAAGCAGAGCGTTTACGATGGAAACCAATATTTTGTCCTGGGCGGGAATCAAACCCACGATTTTTAATATAACAATCAGCATATAATTATATTATCCACGCCAACTGGCCTGCCTATTAAATCAACCCTGAGAACCTTGGTAAATCATTCGTAGCTTGGTAAATTTAACTTTATTTTCGAAGACTTTTGAGGCAAATATTTATAATAATATCATAGTTCTTATTCGAAAAGTTTTTTTTTTATACCACTGAGGTGGCAAACAAGCATACGGCCCGCCTGATGGTAAGCAGTTACCGTAGCCTGTGGACGCTTGCAACACCAGGGGTATCACTCGCGCGTTGTCGACCCTGAAGAAACCTCTTCACTCCCTTTTTGAAGAACCCCATGCTAGAATATAGAGGAAGAGATAGAACGAAGAGGTTGAGCAATAGACAGACGGTGCAATAAATGTCACTTTACGAGCGAGTGTGTTGAAAAACTATTATAATTAGTTTTAATAATTACAAACTAAAAAAAGTACGTTATATACTTCATAAATTTTTTTTCGGCGCATTATTATTATAGAAACTAGAACTTAGGTCTGAAGAATAGATTATGTAGGTACTATGTTTCTTTGACCACACTCTCACCATGGTCAGTGATGATGTGGCCGAAGGTGGTAACCACACAAAGCCTGGAAGAAACTGGTCAAGTGCAGCTGTCGGAACACATCTGATAGGTTCTTGGAGACAGATTTTCTACTTGAAGATGGTAGTCACAGATTACAGAATAAATAATTAGAAGCAAATACAAATTTTCAATTTGTCTATGGATAGGTCTTCAAAAATGATATTGAGGTTTCTAATATAATTTTTAGGGTTCCGTAGCCAAATGGCAAAAAACGGAACCCTTATAGATTCGTCATGTCTGTCTGTCTGTCTGTCTGTCTGTCTGTCCGTGTATGTCACAGCCATTTATTTCCGAAACTATAAGAACTATAATGTTGAAACTTGGTAAGTAGATGTATTCTGTGAACCGCATTAAGATTTTTACACAAAAATAGAAAAAAAACAATAAATTTTGGGGGTTCCCCATACTTAGAACTGAAACTAAAATTTTTTTTTTTCATCAAACCCATAAGTGTGGGGTGTCTATGGATAGGTCTTCAAAAATGATATTGAGGTTTCTAATATCATTTTTTCTAAACTGAATAGTTTGCGCGAGAGACACTTCCAAAGTGGTAAAATGTGTGTCCCCCCCCCTGTAACTTCTAAAATAAGAGAATGATAAATCTATAAAAAATATATGATGTACATTACGGTGCAAACTTCCACTGAAAATTGGTTTGAACGAGATCTAGTAAGTAGTTTTTTTTTAATAGGTCATAAATTGAAATTAATATCAAATACTCAGGTCTATACTACCATTTACTTATATACAGGTCGGTTAACTAAAGCTGGCACGTTTCAACACATTTACACCGTCTCTCTCGCGCAAAGTCAAGCTTATGAGTATGAAGGAGACAGTTATTGTTTTGCTTTTGCTACTGCTCATAAATATAGAGTGGTCTATTTTTGCATTCGTCCATTAGACTTGACTGATTGCAAATTTATGAGTACTGTGAACGTGCCAGCTTTCGTTAACCGACCTGTACCTACAGGTTTGTACGGAACCCTCGGTGCGCGAGTCTGACTCGCACTTGGCCGGTTTTTATTTTCTTTTTAATAAAAAAAAGTTTCATGTTCTACCACTCGTCTTTTAGGCTTATTTTCTAAACTGAATAGTTTGCGCGAGAGACACTTCCAAAGTGGTAAAATGTGTGCCCCCCCCTGTAACTTCTAAAATAAGAGAATGATAAATCTATAAAAAATATATGATGTACATTACGGTGGAAACATCCACCGAAAATTGGTTTGAACGAGATCTAGTAATTAGTTTTTTTTTAATACGTCATAAATTGAAATTAATATCAAATACTCAGGTCTATACTACCATTTACTTATATACCTACAGGTGTGTACGGAACCCTCGGTGCGCGAGTCTGACTCGCACTTGGCCGGTTTTTTTTCTATTTTTGTGTGAAAATCTTAATGCGGTTCACAGAATACATCTACTTACCAAGTTTCAATAGTATAGTTCTTATAGTTTCGGAAAAAAGTGGCTGTGACATACGGACGGACAGACAGACAGACAGGCAGACATGACGAATCTATAAGGGTTCCGTTTTTTGCCACTTGGCTACGGAACCCTAAAAACTAAACCACTTCTCAATACCTTACTGATATGCAGTCGTTTTCATAACAGTTCTCATTATTACCAGTCAGTTTCGATGGATCAGGACAATTAGGTCAAGCGGGAATCAATCGGAACCGAGTGCTTTATCGCGACCCTTATTCACAATTGTATGACTCGTTCAAATGTATAAGCTTTATTCATGAATAATTGTATGGTTTACCTAATTATTTCTGTGGTCTTTAGTTAGTCCACGGTCATACTGTGTAATTAGTGAGTGTATAACTTAAAATCCACTTATTATCTAATTGAATATTCTTGTTTGTCTAGAACTTTAGACGACTTTTACAGGGTCACCAGGTGAGAGGCGGCTAATGGGTGAGGCAGTCAGCAAGGGAACAAGTAGCTCAAAGTCACCTCGAGAGTGGTTCGAATTTCGGTTTGGGCGATTGCTGCAGTGCTTATCGAGAAATTACGAGCGATGGGCTATCCCGATAGGTGGAAAAAAGGTAGTCTACGGCTTAAGGGGTCGGTGTCTGTGAGTATAGTGTGCGTAGTAGTAGAGGAAGAAAGGGATCTGTTACATATGGGTCAGGACAACCGTGATGGTACGAGAATGGTGTCGGTGGGAATCTACAAGTACAATATATTAATGCAGCATGTTAGTAGGACATTTTAAATCTTACGAAACGTCGAGAAAGTGATTTTTTACATGTTATTAAGTTCTTTTTACTAATTTCAAAACAATTACATGTTTTTGATAGAACGTCGATCAAAGTTTAAGCCACCTTTTGAGTCCACATTGAAAAAAAAATGAATTTGGTACCTACCTGGGCCTAGAACATATGCTAATAAGTACATTTATTTTTTCAGTCACATGGTAAGTCTTACCCATCAAGCAGCATTTCCCCTCGATTCTTGAGCCAATAGTTGATGGTATTCGGGTAGGCCTCGACGGTACATTCTAGAACGACATCCGTACCCAGCGGTGCTCCGAGGAGTTGGTTTGGCACAATCACCGTTGGTGGAACTGCGAAAGATAGTATTAGAATTAATTAGGAACTAGACTTAACTAGAGAGACTCCTAAGTCGAGTCTTTTCAGTATTGCTGACATTCTATTGGTTTATATTTCAAAAAGGTGATGGACTATCCTGTACCTATCATTTTTGGGCGTTGGCCCTCAAGTATCATAAGTAAATGCCATATATTTCTTGCACCTTTGACATCGACATCGGTAGATAACTGGAGGGACCGGTTACAATAGACAGTATTCTGAAGAATTGTGTGACCTGATGCCCACGGCTACCTTCTACCACCGCAACTCTCGCCATCGATGAGGAGTCCATTCTCACACATCGGAACTAAAATGGTCTCTTACTGTGCGGTTTAAAAGGAGCTTGCTATCGCGAACGCTCAGGCTGTGGACAGCTCCCCGCCGTGGTTTTACCAAGAGGGTACAGCTTGGGTTTCTTCAAAAACAGTGTGATGTTTTTACAGGGTTGTTAAAAGTGATACCCCTGGTGTTGCAAGCGTCCATAGGCCGCTAACTTTCAGGCGGGTCGCACGCTTGTTTGATACCTTAGTAGTTATACATTGTAAAGTTATGTTTCTTTGGTCACAAAAGTAAGAAAAGCATTCTTACTAAGATGAACATTGTGTTCTTCCAAGAATAGTTTATTACAAGTAGTTTAAGCTCTTCATCGTTTCCAATGAAAATATAGGAAAATTTACAAACAATAAATAGAGTTGGCAAAGTGTTAAGTTCTTTAGTTTATTAGTTTTAAATTAAAACTTCTTTAGTTAATAGACTCTTGTCTGCATTGTTAGCATCCTGCGATGTTTTATCTGCATCGAGGAAAAATCCCTTTAGAGTAGTAATACTGAACAATCAAATTCCGAAACTAGTCAGTGATTTGTCACTGATTGTGAACAGTTAGGACCAATCAATGCATTGTGTGTTTTTGACTTAACCAATGAGAGCGCATTGTCGTCGGTGGGAAATTGGCGGAATTTATTTCAACCAAAATGAATGTCATTGCGTTTCTTTGGGTTAATTGTTCGATGTGTATCTGCTTATAGTTGCTTTTTTCATTCAATCATCAAAAATATGTCTTACATTTTAATATGCTAACCGCCTTATTCATAATGAAGATATCAAACGTTGATTAACTAAAATTCCGAAGTCTTTATCTGACGCGTGACATTTGGTGATCGAAAGAGTAAGACGGGGCACACTATTACACTGATTTAGTTAAAATGCGATTATGAATAAGGGGGTAAGTGTTTTTTATGGTTGCATCCCATAAATATTGCAAACTCATATACAAATTGAGTATAAATCAATTCTCTAAAAAAAATAACATCTGCGCTACGTCACATATACAGTTTTATTGAATACGAGAGCAGAAATTTTAGTATTAAAGAATCATGGAGAGATCCGAAATTGTTTTGTTTTTTTCTACATTGATTTGTAGAAAAAAACAAAACAATTTAGAGAGTTTTGAATTACTTTCAATGTTGAGATTACATTACCAGCAAAATATTAATATACTTGAAATATTTTTTAAACCCCGCAAAATTTAACAACAACATAATGGTTTTGGACGCGATTCGCCGGTATGGCATACAATGTCGCATTTTTATACAGGGGATCTAAAAGTATTTTAAATGCCTCAAGTTATTCCTTAGGCACCAAGGATCAATAATAACGACATTACAACGTCTCTAAAAATCTTTATTTTTTTGTACAAATCTCGCCATGATTCTTGAAATATGTTACTAGGTATAAAACTGCGCTAAACTGGGATAGAAAACAAAACATTTATATTCTTTATAAACCGTAGTTATACGGATTAAAAAACAGCAAAGTATAACAAAGTGGAAAAAACGAAAAAAAGAATGTTTTAAGATACACGACGGCATGTTACGCAAATTGAGTTTGTTAGGTTATATTTTTATCATAAAAATTAAATTGAAAGCTACTTTCTTTTAATTTTTTAGAGTATCAATTTGTATGGGGCGTTTTTGGTGCTCTCTGACATTGACTATGATTTCTGACTTTTGTAATGCTTTAATTGAAATTAGTCCCAAATATATATTGATTTGATCCCTCCAAAACACACATGATCGATTGACATCATACAAAAGTAATCATCTAGCCTATTATATAACTGGGTTGATAAAATGATCACGATAGCGTCATAATTGAATCTCCTTGGAAACTAAGATAAGCCCAGGCCATACCGCCAGCTAAGCTAACTTAGCATACTTAGACGTGGTCTTATCATTCTTCGGGTTATACCGCCAACTGTAAAGCTAAGTTGAGCTTACTAAGCTATATGTACTATGTGGGGTAACTAACTTGACTTTGCCAGCTAAACTAGTGAAATTCAGATAAATAAATAACCTGGGACCACAGATTACAGAATAAGGCAGATGGAGCGCGCGGAACACGGGAGTGAGGCCAAAAAAGCAAATATAAATTGAAAAACACGTACCTGGTATTCGCTTTTGTATGTGTATTTGCTTTGTTTAACAAACTTTATGTTACAAAAAACACTTCTTTATTAATAAACTGTGGTTAAACAATGCAAATACAAACTGGAAAATGAATACCAGGTATCAAACTTTCAATTTGTATTTGCTTTTTTGGCTTCACTTTCGTGTTCCGCGCACTCCATCTGAATTATTCTGTAATCTGTGCCTGGGACATTCTGCACATACAGTTCACTGATCCTAAACTAAACACAGCTTGTTCTATGGTAAACTGCATAATATACAACTTTTTTTTACTTTAAATAAATACTTTATATAGATAATTATGCCCAGGCTCAGGACATACATACGTGGTTAAGCACACAAATGTGTCCGGGGAATCGTACCAGACCAGCAGCGTGATATCTATATATATATTTGCCGGCTCTTCTTAGCAAAAGCAACCTTCCGAACCGTGCATTAGAGTATTAGAGTTTGACTATTCATAAGTGCCTGTGAAGGCCTATTTGAATTAATAAATTATTTCATTTCATTTAATTTCATTTCATATAAAATTCAAAGTTCTGACTGACTGACTGACTGATATATCAACGCACAGCCTAAACCGCTGGTCCTAGAGACATGAAATTTAGGGGGTATATTCTTTGTAAGAGTAGGTATCCCCTATGACAGGGTTTTAAGAAATTCCAGACGGGTAAAATAGCGGATGAAAGTGTGTATGAAAGTCCGTCAGTTTCGAAGTTAGGATTTTCAAATTTTGTGTTTAGGCTTTAGATTGAAAATTAATTTCTCACGTGTCTCAGCGTTTTTAATAATTCCACCCTCGTTGCGGGATGAAGTTGTTTTCTTTTATTGTTGTTGAAAATGTCATTTAGGCCACGCGGGCGAAGCCGCGAGCAGGTGCTAGTTAGGTATATTATTTACTAAAATCTTTTCGGGCTCTGCTGCGGCTTACTCACTTCGCTGGCTCGACTCGCAGGGTTTCCAAAAGAAACCAATAGCCTATTGGTTTTTGCGAATTTGATATGCAGTTTGTAGTTTTGGTGCGAAAACTATATTCAATTCTGGTTTCAATTATTTATTTATTCAATTGAATGGTGAGACTAAATACCTAAAGTGCAATTTTACGCATCAACACTCAACATAAGCGTTCACTTCGCCCTTAGGGAGTTATCAACCTGTCTAGACTTGTGGCTATTTCTAAATATTTTTATTTAAAGATTTGAAAAAGCTAATTGTTCAGTATTCTTCGTGGCAAATCCCAGGTTCATTTTAACTTTATGAAATATAATAATTAATCGGTGGCAGAAATGTTTAGGAAAAATACAGTTATTGTTTAGAAATATGTTTTAACAGGATATCTATTTATGTCTATCTAAAAATATATGTATGTAACTCAAAACTAGTTTTTATTTTTCCCATAGAAAGCCCAAACATTCATTCATCTGGCTATGTTCTTCTTGTACATACAAATTCTTTTTTTTTATTTAAATGTTGTTCCGGGAAGATTTTTTTCATATTATGAATGTATTTATCTTATACAAAATGTGCTCAGCTTTGGCGCAAGATGAGATGGTAACCTATGAGATTGTGGATTCCACTGGTGATAAACAAACTTACGTCGCCAAATTTTTCAAACAACGAATATTGTTTTACTTTTAAAAAGTGCCGTCAAGATTTCACTTTGAAAAGTAATAGGAAAAACATCAATGTTTCACCATAAACTTCCTTTGAAACTTTATGAAAACTAATCGGAACTTTTGAAAAAAACATCAATGTTTCACCATAAACTTCCTTTGAAACTTTATGAAAACTAATCGGAACTTTTGAAAAAAACACAATATCATTGAAGTTAATTTATGAAATCAATAAATGACGTCACCTTAATATTATTTGTTAAAAAATGTGACCATTCAATCAGGTAATTTTCTGAGTAAGGAGACTAATTTCGTGACACATTTTCAAAGTGCATTTTATTTTAGACGGATTAAAATGTAACTTTAATATTAATTGTACTCACTGACACTGAACGACACATGACTTCTTCGACGAAATCTTGAATTGCAATGCTCAGACAATGCATGATTCCAAATAAAATTGGCCAGTCGGCTGAATGGGATTTGGTTCGCGGTTAGTGCACGAAAGTCAATGTTCTGATAAAGTGGGATTGATCCCACCGCCGGGATTTGGGATTGGGGATCTAAAGGGCCGATGAGCCGTGAAATTCAGTCGATTCTCTTCGTAGAATCTCGGAGATTCAATGCGTTGATTCGATGCATACAGATTGATCGTATTATGAAAGGGTATTGAATGTAAATGAAATATTTTAGGTATTTCTTAGATCTCTTTCCAGAAACGATAGTTGGATTAAATTTTGTCAAGTGCAGGTTTTCACGCAAACTTATTCCCAGGATTAAATTAATTTGAAATATTTGAAAGTTTTTTTTTTCCTAAGAATCTATTGTGATCAAGTTCTCTTATTTTAAATGTTGAACTTATATAAGAGTCTAAGGATAATGATATACTTTCTACATAAAAAAATATTGTGTAAAAAGTAATAGTAAACTATCTTAAATTCTGTAAATCAATCATTCATAAAAATACAAATATTTCTAAAACGATGATACTTTTACTGGAATTATTTAACTTTTTTTTATAGGGCAGAATCTCAGCTTTCGATGGTTATCATTTGAAAAATTAATTAAAATTAAATTAAAGGTCGGTAACCGAAAGCTGGCACCTTCACAGTATAATTATCTGATGAGCATAATGTAAGTAACAAACTTCGAGGAGACACAGCACCTATACCGAAGCGTCTTTAAAATTAATATCCATACAACATTTATCTCAACTGGAGTGCGACTTTGACTATAAAAAACTTCGCTTAAGTGTTTTCGTTTTATATCAAAAGCCATACCTAGTCGTAAACAAAAAGTACTTTCCATTAAACTAACTCATGTATGGAGTAATAAATATCCCACCAAAAACATTTTTATCATGTAAAATGTTGCCAAGACATATGGCTCGCACTGTCAAAAAGTTATCAGATCTCATGTAGAGCGCAAGCTTATAACTCTACAAGCCCTACATTCACAAAATCTACACCTTAGTCAAAATATGTGGCTTGGCCGTTTCATTGTATTTTTTTTCTCCATAAAAATCAAAATTATGTAAACCTAACAATAATTGTCTTCCGGCAAAACCGCCTGGCTAAAGCAAGTTGCAAATATACTAGTATGATGAGTAAATCAGCTTATGGGATCTGGCAGGCAATGACTGGGAAGAGTCAATTATACGCAAGGACGGCTTACAAGAGGGGGATCGATTCTGCTTTATCATGAGTGCGGATTTGGTGCAAGTATGGAGCGGGCAGTCCAGATGACAAGGTATTTTAAGCACCTGTAAAAAATGCTACAGCTTTCGGTGTATCATGGTATTTGGCTAGCGCCTACCGGTGTATTATTTTCTGCTCTCTTGTAAGCTTGTTTGATTACCACCTTCAGCCACACCGTCCCTTACCATGATGGTCAAACACAACAACAGCTATGTTGGCATACAAGCATAAATTCCGCCTGGTGGAAAGCGGTTTCCGTAGCTCTATGGATGATTGCAACACACGAGGTATTACTCGCGCGTTAGCCTCCCCGATGAGCCGTGGCGACCCTACTCATGCGCAGGAACACAACATTCAGTTATTTATCTGGGTAATTAGGAAAGGTGGAGTAACTTCCCCAGTCGAGCTGCTCTTTGAGCGAATAAACGCTACGCTCTACCTCTCTTATACTTTCAACATTATCCTGATCATGTCATTGTTCGTGTTCCTTAGAAAGCACGTTTTCAGATTTTAGCTTCCTCTAACGATTAAGATAGGTAGAGCATAGCATTTATTCGCTCAAAGAGCAGCTCGACTAGGGAAGTACCTCCAACTCACAGAATACCGCAACCAAATAACTGAATACTACCTCTCTTATTCGTGGAAAAAAACAAGCAAAGCGTATACTGTGCAAATGACTGTATGAATCTTATATATAAAATTCTCGTGTCACAATGTTAGTTACCTTACTCCTCCGAAACGGCTTTACTGATTTTTACCAAATTTTATATGCATATTCAGTAGGTCTGAGAATCGGCTACTATCTATTTTTCATACCTCTAAGTGATAAGGGTAGGCACCACGCGAACGAAGTCGCGCCCGGTCAGCTAGTCTATACATAAATATACCCGAGAAGAAAACTTTGGGTACTTTCCTGGGTAAAAAATATATAATTCTAAGTAGTCCGTCAGTTAGATTATCAAAAAATATTCGACACGTATTAAGCTATTGCATAGCTTCTATCGCGGGCCTTGAGCGTGGAGACCGAATCCAGAAATTCCGTAACGAAAATAACCTAACACCCCCCACTCCGACTGGCACAGCGGCACAGTAAAGACAGAAACAGCGGTGATACTTTTTAGTTTTGCCATCTATCGATGAATAGCAGAACTTTTAATGACTTTTTGAAATATCACGCTTGTCTCTTTAGTTCAGCAACCCGCCTCTAGGTGGCATTGATGCAATAGCTTTACCGCGGCAGTCTCCGAGTGCCACACGTAGGTATTTTTATTTCAACAATCAATCACATTTCATTAAAAAAAAAATAGAAATGTGACGTCACGCGGAACTTTAACGGGCTATATCTAAATCATTTTTTGTTTGATTGTCGAAAAAAATAATACGTGTCCAATATTTTTTGATAATGTATCTGACGGACTAAATATATTTTTTAGGAAAGTATAGCCAATTGCGCGCACGACCCCTTTTTAGATCACAGTTATAGTCGTTTTATCCTGAGACATTATTGTATTCATCATCATCATCAGCCTATAATTTCCCACTGCTGAGCACAGGCCTCCTTTCACAAATGAGGGTGAAAGGGAATGAGCAGATACTCCACCACGCATGCCCACTGCGGATTGGTGGAGGTAGGCTAGTGGTCAACCTACTGTTGGAATTTTTCAAGCCGCCTAGGAGGCATCCAACTAGCTTAACGACTATCACAATTAAGTGATTACCGGGACCAACGGCTTTACGTGCCTTCCGAAGCACGGATTATTGTATTTGCGAATGTATATTGCAAAAAGTTTTTAGTGTTTAAATTAGTTCCAGCAAACCAGCATGCGGCTCTGATGGTTTTACATTCTAATTTAATAAGTAGGTATAACACGCCATTCAAGATTTATATATTTATGTAAACATGTGCTCATAACGTATTCTCTTGAAGTAGATAACTTAAGCCATAGACTTAGGCACACGAATGTACGCAGGGGGAATAATCGTCTAATTGTATTGGAGAGAAAGGTGAGGTTGGTACATGTTAATTTGAACCTTATTTACTACCAATACGGCAATAATAATTAACGTTTACTAATGGCTGGAGATTGCATAAGCTTCGATAACCTTATCTTTTAGTTTGTGAAATAATTGAATATTGGCGTGACATTCTAAGTAGGTACACGTTTGTAGTTCTGAGTAATGTATGAAATTATCTCCCGAGGTCGTTTTTCGTTGTATTTTTGAAGCAGATTATGGAGAGCTGAATTCAAAGTATGCTATTATTATTATAAGTTATGTTTTTAGGTTACAGATTATATTACTTATTGTTATTAAATTAATTCAATTCAATGTTCTTCATTTATTTATTTTGATATAAATGCATCGATATATTATGTCTGTCTAATTGTAACTTGTCAATAGTGATAACAAATTGTGTGTTTAGTATTTCCCTTTAGTTATTTTTTATTTGCTCACTTTAAGGCCTTTGCTTGCGGCGGCGTCGTGTGACGGGTCTTTTTTTGTTTGGAAGGGTACACTTCCCCATTGGTCTAATTGTCATCAGATCAGGTATTGATTACTTCTTAGTGTACTTTGAAGTCGGTATAAGTTTTTTGTAAAACAGTCCAATTATTGTACTCACAGTTAACATTGAGTATAATTCGCTTGCTGACGGCGGGCGGCACGTCGTTGGAGGCGATGCAGAGGAACGCTCCCATCTGCCGCCGGTCGACGCGCCACAGCGGCAGCGAACTGCCCACGTAGCTTTCCACTGTGTAAAGAACTTAAATTTTAGTCGTATATCCTAATCCTAACTAATATTATAAATGCGAAAGTGAGTTTGTTTGTTTGTTACGCCATCACGCCTAACTACTCATCGGATCATCATGCAATTTGGCATGTCGATAGCCTACGGTATGCAGAGGGAGATAGGCTACTTTTTATCCTGAGAACGCGGGTGAAACCGCGGGAGACAGCTAGTAATATTATAAATGCGAAAGTGAGTTTGTTTTCTTGTTACGCCTTCACGCTCCAACTAGGTACTCAACGGATCATCATGAAATTTGGCATGTCGATAGCCTATGGTATGGAGAAGGACATAGGCTACTTTTAATCCCGGGAACTCGGGTGAAACCGCGAGGGACAGCTAGTTTATTATAAAAGCGAAAGTATGTGATAAGGGATGTATGGACTTCTTCACACATCTGTTGAACAGATTTTGATAAAATTTGGCACTTAGATAGAATATATTTTGGATTAGTATACAGGTTGTTGTTTTGCATTCACGCCATATTTATAGAACCAATAGTAAATGATTTATTTAGTAATTATAAAATAGGTAATTAATTCTGGGCGTGATAAGTAAACGATTATTGATGATCTGTGTTTAACGTCAAATCAGAATAAGACTTCATAACTGCACAGAATAGGTCTGCAATCCGGGGGGAGGGGGGAAAAACCAGGCCGCTGCGCAGCGGTCACCAACCTATATCTTCAAAATCTTTATAAAACATCGTCAAACATGGAGGGCTTTTTATTTTTACAAAACTTTAAAAATAATATGTAATTTTAAGAGCATGATTTTATAATTGAATAGTGTTCTATGGAAGGTAAATATCAACCTCCTTAAATATGGCACAAATGCAACACCCGGTATAGGATACTTTTTATCCCAGTTCCTCGGGAATGCGGGTGAAAAGTATAGGGCAGAAATTTGTAGTCGATAAATACATAACCATCACCTAATATACATGAGTTGGTTAACAAGTGTTGTATAACCCAGGTTTAAAGATAACCCCGACTCTTTTCATTATATGACGTTAGAAAGTGACGGACATATTTAAAACCTGAGTTTGAAGTCTTTTTTATGATCATAATTAAAATCAATATTTACATAAAGTTGCTAGCTATAGATGAAACAGAAATTCAACACCGGAACTTAATAATTATTAAGTTTGTCTATCAAATTTTAATAAGCATTTGATTTCTGACAAATGACGTTTCTGACAATTGACGTCTAAACGTCAAAATCTCTTAAGAATTCAATGTTCCAAACCATTGAAATATGAGCTTTTTGCTTTCATATTACATTTTATCTAGGGCAGCCTTTGAATAGCCATTAGAAAGCATTCCAGTGGGCGCCGTAATTTTCAAGGGATTTATTTCAATAGGTACCTAATCAGATTAGGATTTACCTATGTCAGCCCAGCCATAAACCGCTCATTGTATGCCAAAATTTTGCTTCAATTCATTTCTAAAATCATAAACCGGAATAAGGACCAGCGCACACGGCTTTACTATTTAATATAGTCACGCAAACTCAATTATTTAACTAAGACGAAGTTACGTTACAATTCAAAAGCCTGAATGTAAAGGACTAGACTTCAGCTTACTGTTATATTTAGAATTTGGGTTAAAATTCGGATCTACATGCCCATAGATTAAACATTAGTACGTGTGACGGGTCGCTCACTTCCCTCCAATATGGCGAAGAGGGCGATGGCTGCCACACGCGTCATACTTGTGAACAGGTGCTGCTTGTGGGAGCTGGTCTGCTTAAGTTTGCTATTTATTTAGTTATTAAATATTTATTCAGTCTACTTTGTAATTTTGCCGCCGCGCCGGGGCACATATTATGTAATGAATGTAAGCTTGTTTTGAAAAGAGTAATTGCTGAGTTTATTGCCGGCTCTTCTCAGCAAATGCAACCTTCCGAACCGGTATTAGAGTATTAGAGTCAGACTTTTCATAAGTGCCTGCGAAGGTCTATTTGAATAAATGATTTTAAATTTTGTACCTTTATAAAAGTCGCGACCTCCAAGCTTCTTTAGCATCATGGGCTCATGGTCCTCTTTCCTCCAAGTGATCTTTGGTGGAGGATGTCCAGTTGCTTTACATGACAACGTGACGTTATCCAGTTCTTGCGCTGATACGTCTGCTGAAGTCTCTTCGTTTATTATATCTGGAGGTACTAGAACAATAAGAAGATACGTGAAAGGTATAATTTGATTTGTGGAAAGATGAAGAATAGCTGCAAGTCTATTGTGAATTTAAAATTGAAACTGATTTTCTAATTATAATAACGGCACCATGACTGCTATCTCTCTCTCTGCATACATTTCCAATATAAGCTGACCTCTCATTTTACGGAAATCCTATACAATGCGAGATCAGCTTATACTGGAAATGTATAGCTTGATGTGTAGCCGTGTGTACATGCTGAAAAGAGATAGCACCAAATTATAAAAAAAAGCCTTGCTGAGTTTCTTGCCGGAGTCTTCTCAGTTTAAGTGTATTTCGAACCGGTGGTAAATTCAACTGTATGCAACGTTCATAAGTGCCTTACCAGGGCCTAAACTGAATAAAAGACTTTTTGATTTTGATTTTGGTTAATCTATAAAAACGTAGCTTTAACTTTGAAACCAAGAGAATCACACAGTCGACTACACAAATATTGAAGTAGAATAAGAACAATTGATAATGGATGTTTATTTTAAAGTATCCTCATACTCTGGAAATGTCAGTTTAATTCCGAATTATCTCTTTCTCTTCCTTGCGACTCAATTCAACCCAGGATACTATCCCAGAACATCAAATACAAATGTTACTGATATAAAACTCATCAATAAAACCGGTGCATAATGTAATGCAGCCCATTTGATACAGCATCGGCATTGGGTACCATATTCTACACATTTTAGCGGTTGGCTGACTCAGTAAGTAACGATATTTACGAGTCTTCGAGTGTATCGTCTGAATCGTTCGCGCGAATCACTTTCCTATTTACATAAACCGAGTGTAGTGTTGAGGATTCGACACGAGTACCTAGTGAATTTTATTGGCTTTTAACTTAGCCTTCTATGTCCCGTATTTGAGTATAAAGTAGAAACAATTGAATGTTGAGCTTTGGAGTCTATTCTGCATACACAATTGTTTTTATCATCAACTTTATTGTTTTTACGAAAGTCTCTACTATGTAGAAGAGATTTTAGATTTATTTTGTTTTGTCGCAGTGGTTTAGAGCTTTGATTGTAAGGTATCCATAGAGAATAAGGTGTCCTTCATCCGGAAATATCATAGGCATGATAATGATGATCATGTTTTATACAATTTCAGTTGTTAGAATAAAAAATACAGTTACCAGATTTTCAATTAAGATACTTTACAATTTCAAATTGTTCCAAATCCCGCGTGACTCCATTTGAATATTACATATTAAATCCCCTTTCCCCCTTGGAAAGTTACAATCTTTACCCACCTTGGAGACATACTCGGAATCCAATATTGAAATCCATACTTCAAAACTTCAGAATTGAAAAAAAAGAATAACCTCCCGAACTAATTTGAGCGGCGAACGATAAAAGTTGGCACCCACCTCCAATGGCGCAGAGAAATAACGGTAACTTCTCTAAAGGTGATTTATTTTTCTGAAGAAAATACTTTTCCACCGTTCATTCGAGACGTTTCATTGATATTGAGTTTTGTTCTAAGTTCGACGTAAGTACTTTGAAATGTTTTGAAGCTTCAGATCGGTCCCCTATCCTTAATAAGCTTAAGACTTCCCCTCTTTTATTTTTAGATATTATACATTTCAGGAATACTTCATTTTTGGGGGACCTCTTAAAGTATTTTCAATGGAATTATTATTTGGAAGTTCTTAATTTGGTTTGCTACTTTCTAATTTACTTAAGTTCTTAATAGCTACCACCTTTTCAATATTGCGTTCAGGTGGCAAATTCCCCTTTTAATTTAGGCGACTAAGGGCTATATAATAAATACTTAAACGTTTTAATTAAAATGTGGAGTGTTTTTCATATTGACAAATGGCCCATTAAATTAATTTCATTGGACCGAAGGCCCACGAGATTATTGGAACATAGTTTCTTATTTCCTGGAACTTTTCCCTGGATTATATTGATTACACAATATTTAATGGCGTCTTTTCAATGTTCGACGAGAGAATTTTATCAAAAAAGTATTGTACACACGGCTACAGATCAAGCTATAAATTTCCAGTATAAGCTGATCTCGCAATGTATAGTATTTCGGTACAATGGGAGGTCAGCTTATACTAGAAATGTATAGCTTGATCTGTTGCCGTGTGTACATGACAAGTATAACTGAGTACAAGTAAAATACTTGTAATCAGTTTGATTTGTAGCTACCAACTTAAATACTAGTAAAATACTATTAATAATATTTGGTTACTCTTTTGTTTCGCTACGATATACTGAGTTATTTGAAGTTCACAAGCAGTATTTTAAAAACTGGAAATTCTCAAACTATTTGCAGAAGAGGAACTCTAAAATTAAAAAAAATATCCACCTTGCTCACATGAATAGCATGAAACCTTTTTAACTTTAAACTGAACCCATAAAGAAATGCTAGTAAACTATAATATGTAGATTTCGTTTTATATGATAATTCATGGAAGAATTCATAGAAAATTCTTACCGTACACATCAATACATCCAATCTGCCATTTCATACTTGGCTGCGTGTTAATCTGGCACATGTAACAACCTCGGTCTTCAGCTTTGAGTGGCCTGATCCTCAGCTGCCAAGTGCTCGGCGAGTCCAAGTTTACTGAGTACCTTGGCCCGAGGACCACACGCTCGTGAAGTGATAATACTGTCTGATCTTCTGCACGAAGCCATCCCACCTGTTGACAAAAATGTAGTTTGAAAGAATATTCCGAAGTAAGCTATTAAATGCATAGAAATTGGCGCAAGCACGAAAACACAAAAGAGATACTTATTTTCAGCATAGATTTATCGTCTTTAATTATTATCTTATTGCCCTGAATTTGGTATCATTATAAAGTTAAAAAAAAAACAATAGTAATTAGGGATATAAAAAAATGCATATTTTCAGCTAATGGAGATTAATTATCATTTTTTTTTCATAAAACGGTATTATTGTGAAAAACAAACGATGTCTGAAAAAAAGCAGCATTTCAGATTTCATATCTGTATTTAGACTATTTAGTACGTAAAAATCGAGCTAGATTAGAAAATCCGGATAGCAACCATACTTTTAATTGAATTCGCTGGCACACTCAAGGACCATTGCATGCATAACAACCAGGACGATGCTGATACAACAATGTAAGAACTAGGAAGTAAAAAATAGCATCAAGTATAGGTATACCCACCAACTATGAAGTGTCTATTGAATTCATATTTTTAGGGTTCCGTCGCCAAATGGCAAAAAACGAAACCCCTATGGATTCGTCATGTCTGTCTGTCTGTCCGTCCGTATGTCACAGCCACTTTTTTCCGAAGCTATAAGAACTATACTGTTGAAACTTGGTAAGTAGATGTATTCTGTGAACCGCATTAAGATTTTCACACAAAAACAATAAATTTTGGGGGTTCTCCATACTAAGAACTGAAACTAATTTTTATTTTAATAAAACCCATACGTGTCGGTGTCTATGGATAGGTCTTCAAAAATGATTTTGAGGTTTCTAGTATATTTTTTTCTAAACTGAATAATGTTACGACATCGCGACATCAGGAATAAATTGCTACCAGTAACGCCATCTGTTATTGAATAGCGGTACTATCAGTAACGCCATCTGTTATTGTATAGGAGTAAACATCTATCAAGCAACGCCATCTATCGCCGAATAGCTACCTGCTTCTGGAATATTCCCGATAACACAGTAGGCATGTAGAATACTCGCGTAAATTGTGGAATGTTCCAGATGCCGTTTATGAAGTATAAGTACGAGACAATGTACAGGGGAGTTTGAGTTTGATTTAGTGAATCAGTGAGTAAACATCGAAGTGAAATACAGTTAAGTGCTAGTGAACTATTTAATTTCTGAGTGTTGTAATAAAAGTGTGACCAGTGTTTTGGTAAATTCGTGTACCATTATTTATCCTGAACCCCAGCTCGTAACAATTGGTGTCAGAAGTAGTAGGATAAATAATGCCGGTTATGCCGAAGGAAGTCACTGAGGGTGTCCGTACAAGGGGCCAGCGGCAGCAGGAGATGGATGAAAAGAGGTTTGGAGGTTCTCCGTCGCAGACTTCGGGTGGCCAGCAGCCAACTGCCTCTTTGCCAGTTGCCGACCCACCTGATGTAAGAGTAGTACCTGCAACCCCAGATCTTGGCGCTTTGATGGTAATGCTACAGGAGCAGGCTCGCCGACAAGAGGAGCAGGCTCGCCGACAAGAGGAGCAGGCTCACCGACAAGAGGAGCAGGCTCGCCGACTGGAGGAACAGCTACAGCGGGATAAGGAGGAGCAGGCTCGCCGACTAGAGGAGCAGGCTCGCCGACAAGAGAAGCAGGCTCGCCGACAAGAGGAGCAGGCTCGCCGACTGCAGGAACAGCTACAGCGGGTTAAGGATTTTGAGTTTGATTTAGTGAATCAGTGAGTAAACATCGAAGTGAAATACAGTTAAGTGCTAGTGAACTATTTAATTTCTGAGTGTTGTAATAAAAGTGTGACCAGTGTTTTGGTAAATTCGTGTACCATTATTTATCCTGAACCCCAGCTCGTAACAATAATTTGCGCGAGAGACACTTCCAAAGTGGTAAAATGTGTGTGCCCCCCCCTGTAACTTCTAAAATAATAGAATGATAAAACTAAAAAAAAAATATGATGTACATTACCATGCAAACTTCCACCGGAAATTGGTTTGAACGAGATCTAGTAAGTAGTTTTTTAATACGTCATATATTGAAATTCATATCAAATACTCAGGTCTATACTACCATTTACTTATATACCTACAGGTTTGTACGGAACCCTCGGTGCGCGAGTCTGACTCGCACTTGGCTGGCCTTTTTTTAAGTTATTTTAATAATTAAATAATATTTGTAATTTTTTTCATATAGATTTCAATACACGTTTTTTATTTTGCTCCTAGTTATATTTAGGGCAGTGCAATAGATAAAATAAGGTTGAAGAAAATATCAAACTGAAGGGTTTTGCGGAATCACCAGTGATTCATCACATCAGGTGGTGGTGAATAAAACTATGCACAGTCATAATTTTTTTTATTTTGCGAAATTTAATACATTTTCCATCGACTGCATGTAAAAGATGTCCAAATGTAATAAAAATAAAACATTCACCATAATTTTTTAAGATTTTTCCGTGCATGTAACAAAACACAGTCAGCATATTTTGTTAATCAAAATAATAGACACACCAACGATTATCGGCGTCACATTATCGTTTATAAATAGAGGTAATATTTACTTTATTTCATGAAGTATTTTTAAAAAACTTATAAGAAGATACCTGAGTATGTATCACATCACTCTTACTAAGTCTCGAACCTTTTATGAGTCTCAAGTATATGAGTTCTACAATAGGTACTTTTACTACACTAAACGCTAATCTCGCTTTATTTTATCTAAGATAAGGCTTACAAATAAAAATAAAAACGTTTTGCTATTTCAAAATTGCAACAGTACAAAATTTACATCTCATCGTGGCAAGAGCGTCTCCTACTATTTAATTTACTCCACAGACTGCAGTGAGGCCACAAGCTCTTTGAATTTTAAACAGAGGGGATTAACATGGCCCGAACATACGTTGCTAGTTGAAATGTTACACAAAGTCACTGGGACATGTATACAAAATAAAACAAAACTCTTTCAAATGCTTAAAGATTACAAACTTTATTTAAATAAGTTTTTGTAAAAAAAATATTTTTTTAATAAAAACTTTTTTGTTGACTGTACTTGCATTGTCATCTAATATACTAATGTATACCAAATATCAAGTCAATTCGACCACACTGGAAGTGGGTGAAATTCGACTTGCAAGATTCCACCCGAATAAGCAGGTTACAAACATTGCAAGTTAAATAAAAGCTTATATAATAAAAAGTTATTGTTAAAATTTTCATTTTTACTACAAGCTTTTTTTGGTGTCTGTACTTTTTGTTGACTGTACTTGCAGAATACCTCATAACTCCGTCATTTATTAACCGATTTGGAAAATTCTTTTTTTGTCTGGAAGGGTACACTTCCCGTTTGGTCCCATTGTCATCAAATCAGGATTTGAATACATTTTAGTGTACTTTGAAGTCGGTTTAAGTTTTTTGTAAAACAGTCCAATTATTATTTTCATAGAAATATAAAATGCCTCATGTTCTTGTAACCAACCATAATAATTTCAGCGAATATAAGAGCACGGAGCAACAAAACAAATGGTACAATAATAACAGTAACAACCGACAAATGGTTGCTCTTTCATAATGAAAGGCTCAAGCATTAGGTAGCGAACTGAGGTACCGACGATAATGATGTTATTCCGAGATTAATATCCACTAAACACAAAGGAGAGTTAATGGTCGAGATTATTGTGCGGATCTGTTTACTCTTGCTCGTAATCTTTTGTTCTTCCATCCACTACAATTATTAGAAATGTGGAAGTTTGTGAGATTTTTGTTACCCTATTACGCCTTAAGCTTGAAGCGCTCGTGGTGTAGCATGATTAGCCGTTCTTAATCGATCGGCGAAGTTAAGCTACGTCTGTCGTGGTCGGTACCTGGATGGGTGACCGCCTAGTGGTATTTCAAATCGAGCGTTTCCGTGCTTCGGAAGGCACGTAAAGCCGTTGGTCCCGGTTATCACTTAATTGTGATAGTCGTTAAGCTAGTTGGATGCCTCCTAGGCGGCTTGAAAAATTCCAACAGTAGGTTGACCACTAACCTACCTCCACCAATCCGCAGTGGGCATGCGTGGTGGAGTATCTGCCCATTCCCTTTCACCCTCATTTGTGAAAGGAGGCCTGTGCTCAGCAGTGGGACATTATAGGCTGATGATGATGATGATGATTACGCCCTAATAGTTGAACGAATCAGTTGACTCGCAGTTCTTTTTGTTTTTTCATTAAGGGGGCGCGCGGGCCATATTACCATTAATCAGCGGATGGCTAAATCATGGTTTCTAGAAATATCATATTCTAGGATAAGACGATGATAGCGCAGTAGTAGTGACGTCAGATACCGAGACGAAGGTCCCAGGTTCGAATCCTACAATGAGCTTGAGCTTTCGGCGAAGGAAAATATCGTGAGGAAACCATAGCATAGTGGTTGGGTACATTATTGTACCCATCTGGCTGGCTACCACAATCTGTCGCCAAGCACCTATCGATTTGTTCCGACAGCTGCACTTGAGAGCCAGTTCCTTCTAGGCTTTGTGTGCTTACCACCATCGGCCACATCATCACTTACCACGGTGAGATTATGGTCAAACACAAGCCTATACACAGTAAAAAAAAATACGTACCATATTTATAATCCACACAAACATACAAATATTTGCACTAATGTATAGAATTATTGTTTTTCTAATGGTGCTTCCATGCTACGCGAATCGATCACGGGCTGAGCACACGTGGAGCATGGATTTGCGTAGTGTTGACAGACTCGTGAGCCTCGAAGCCCTCGAACGAGTGTTCGACTCGCGCTCCGCCGATTGACAGTTTTTTGACGAATACAAGGATTCGCATCACGCGTGTTGTAGGGTCGTTGTACAGTCGAGGTCAAAGATATATTTACATTTGGAGTTACAAAAATATGTATCCATTTAAATACCTAACCTTATGTATATCATTATAAGGCTAGGTATTTAAATGGATACATATTTTTGTAACTTCAAATGTAAACATATCTTTGACCTCGACTGTGTACATCCACACTCGACGAATAGAGCCTCGGCTCGTGCTCCGTTCGCGTAGCGTGTACGCACCATTAGAAACACCAATATGTTTGAAATTATCTGTATTTTTTACAAATGATGTATGTAGAGGGTTACTTAAAGTTTTGCAGATTTTTTTACTGTGCGTAAAATATTAATTATTTAAACTGATTTTATCATCTGAATTATGTGATAAACTATAATTTATGTGATTATCATTTCTTTGCTTTCTCAAAGTATATTTCATAAAATAAAGATAATAAGAGCAACAAATTATTTAAATAAACAAATAATTAATAGTATTTCACGAAGTAGCATTTATGCGTAAAATTTCTACTTTGTTGAAAATTAATGGTTACTTCAAATTAATTTTTGTCGAGAGACCTTTATCTGCTTCAAATATAATTCGGAGTCATAATTAATCTTCGTTTTAGCAATATAACAGCGGCTAGACAATGGAAGAAAATAGATAATTCTTTGGTATTTTTAAGAGCTAACACTATTCTAAGCTGCCTAGAAAATGTGGTTATCTTTTTTTTTTTTATTAATTTTATTTCCAAAAAAACCTTACATGTTTTCTTAATTTTAATAGTCGCCAACCTACTATTGCAGTTTGTAGGCGTGCACTCTTTCACAGTTTTGTTGGTTTTGTAGGTATATATACCATTATTTACATTATTACTTAACAATCGCATTCACTATACATATATTCTAGGTACTAGTCCAGTAACTTATGAAAGAAACATAATAGGAAACATAATTTTGTTGGTTTAAAATAAAGAATGACATACACTTTTGTATAAACGCGACCATAATTATCCAGCATTATAGATGAATACGAGCAATCAGTTTCAGTTTGAATCGACGTCTTAATCAGTAGAAATATGTGAAAATGTTGAAAATGGTTCCATTTGCAATGAAGCACTACAATTTACCAGCACGCAAAAAATCATAAAACCGCTGTATTGAACTTGTTTCAACTCGGAAATGATTGAAACTGATTGCAATGAAGCTACGTAATAGCCCCGCAGAACGACGAGACGATCCTCCTGTATGGGGAAATGCGCTTTCAGTAAGTCATGTCAAGCGTATTTCTATACAAATTAGACGAATACAATTGTTGTTTCTAATGTAGTTCTTCAATAAAGACTCATTCAAATAGTTTTCCGTGAATTTTGAAAACCCCTTTTTTAGTTGGTGCCTACCTCGCCATTGTATACACGAAACACGAAACTCTGGAATACGGCATAATTATTTTTTAAGAATAAATATGGTGTTGTGTTGTGATCTGAAATACAATACTGATATACGATGAACTAAATGTTACATGCGAAGAAATAGGCATTTCATTTAATTTCATATCATTTCATTTCATTACACGTAATACAATAATACATTTTTTGCTACCTATTTATTTATTTTTTTAATACGAGTAATTCGGCAAACAAGCATACGGCCCACCTGATGGTAAGCGGTTACCGTAGCCATATGGACGCTTGCAACACACGAAGCATCGCTCACGCGTTACCGACCTTTCCCCCCTCCCCTATGAGCTCTGGCGACCTTACTGACGCGCAGGAACACAACTTTACACAACATAAAGTTATTTGGCTACGGTATTCTGTAAAGTGGAGGTACTTCCCCAGTTGAGCTGCTCTTTGAGCGAACAAACGCTACGCTCTACCTCTCATGTCATCATTTTGTAATGCACTTGTAATATTACACACAAAATCCCTCAGTTTGAACCATGGTTTCTATTTCACAGCAATATTACCACATACGTCATCATTCTTAAGTGAGTTGGGCACATGGTTACATTTAAGAGCCCCCTCTACCTCCTCGTACGTAAAGCACTTTATCTCGCGAATATACGTCATCATGGTTATAGGTTAAATTAATGGGGCCTGTCAAAATACCTTCTGAAAAGGATATGCGATGATAAAGGAATATAAGAGCGATAGAATTACTCATTTGAGTCGGCGACAAAAATGATGGTTATATGTCAGTATTAGGAGGTATGTTTGTTGTTAAGATATTGTTAGTAACATGATTTGTTGTAAGTTACAGATGTTATAACAACTAAGGACAGTTAAAATGTGAAATTTATAAAAAAAAACTGCTTGTGAATGACTCATGGTCTATAAGGACTTACCGGCAAAGTCATCATCATCAGCCTATAATGTCCCACAGCTGAGCACAGGCCTCCTTTCACAAATCGGGGTGAAAGGGAATGGGCAAGTAAGTACTCCACCACGCGTGCCCACTGCGGATCGGTGGAGGTATTGCTAGTGGTCCACCTACTGTTGGAGTTTTCATGCCGCCTATAAGGCCTCCAACTAGCTTAACGACTATCAAAATTAAGTGATAGCCCGGATCAACGGCTTTACGTGCCTGCCGAAGCACGGAAACGCTTGATATGAAATACCACTAGGCGGTCACCTATCCAGGTACCGACCACAATGGTGATAGCTTAACTTGCCGATCGATTAAGAACGGCTTATCATGCTACACGACGAGCGCTTCAACCGGCAAAGTAATGTCTACAATTTGGTTCCTGTCTTGAAGTCGGTAAACAAGCATATGGCCCGCCTGATGGTAAGCGGTAACCGAAGCCATATGGACGCTTGCAACACACGAATCACTCACGTGTTACCGATCCTTCCCCCTCCCTAATAAGAGCTGGCGACTTTACTCACAAGCAGGAACACAACAACTGCGGTATTCTGTAAGGTGGAGGTACTTGGAATATAGCGATAGTGATCACAGCACACAGCTTCAATGAAAACGTAATGTGCTTTTATAGACTCTTCTCTATCTATAAGAATTTGCATAGACTAATCCCTCTCGTGAAATAATCATGTAACTAATTTCGTCCTTTTTACCCGACTGACCCGGAAGGAGGGTTATGTTTTTCGAGTGTATGTATGTATGTATGTATGTATGTATGTCTATTTCTTTGGCACGCTCTGCAGCCTAAACGGTTTGATGGATTTAAGCATATAGGGTATCGTTAAATTCGTCTGAACTGTGGGAGTGTCATAGGGTATATTATTTTTATATGGCGTCTACGGATAAGAAAAGAGGGGGGGTATTAAAAACAAAAATTTCGTTATTATAACAATATGGGTATCAAATGAAAGCTTGTGAACAGCCCATTCCAAATATGTATATATTGTAATACTTTTGTGCTACCATTTTGACGTAAACTGCAAAAAACCATGTTGAATGCAAGGACAGTAGGTATAGATACTATGAGCGGTTACGGTACGTAACTCACAGAGTTGCGATGGTTGTTAGCGTTACTTTACCGTACCGCTTATTTACTTACTAATACTTACAACTCATTCTATATAAAACTAAAAAGTCTGAAATTAATTATATTATTAAAAGAAACAAAAAACCCGACTGCGTAAAACAAAAATTAACTGAAAAGAGAAAAACAAGCTCTTTAATCTATAGAATTTGGAATATAACTTGAATGTTATAAGTTGTTGCAGTCGGGGATAAACAAATATTACAAAAAAACACATACTTAGGTTATTGGTTTGTCCCCGACTGCAAGACCTTATAACATTCAAGTTATATTCCAAATTCTATAGATTAAAGAGCTTGTTTTTCTCTTTTCAGTTAATTTTTGTTTTACGCAGTCGGGTTTTTTGTTTCTTTTAATAATATAATTATTTTTTCAAATCATTATAAATTCTTTGTTAAAAATTTCATTTTTAATACAAGCTTTTTTTCAAGGACTGTACTTTTTGTCTTCCAATATACTAATGTATACCAAATATCAGGTCAATCCGACCACTGGAAGTTGACGACGACTTGAAAGATTCCACCCGAACAAACAAACATACATACATTAAGTTAAATAAAAGCTGTAATATTAAGCGTGTGCTCAAGTCAATTTTTAAGGAAAAAACGGACCCGTTGATGTCACATAAGATTATATAATTGGACTGTTTTACAAAAAACTTAAACCGACTTCAAAGTACACTAAGAAGTAACCAAATCCTGATCTGATGAAACCAAACGGGAAGTGTACCCTTCCAGACAAAAAAAGAATTTTCCAAATCGGTTGATAAATGCCAGAAATATGAGGTAACAAACATAAAAAAAAAAATAAAAAAAAATACAGCCGAATTGAGAACCTCCTCTTTTTTTTGAAGTCAGTTAAAAATATAAACATTTTATAATATTTTCGCATCTCCAGTACGCTAATAACGATGCAAAAGATTGAAGTATACCTATTATTGATATTTTATATCAGTTTATAGTAGTTTGTGGATAATAGTGTACCTAACATTTATGAAAATAATAATTATCATCAAAATTAACAATAGATTATTTTATAACAGGTGGAGATTTCGAGATGGCATATTTTCGAAACCTATATTGGGTTAGTCATGCTGAACAAATTTTACTATGTAACCGATAGTAAATTCTCAATTATTTTTTTTCTCTTTCCATAGTACCTAAATGTCAACCTTGCTCGATCATAATGTATGAAAAGTAAACATTTTTTTTTGAGAATTCAGTGTTGGTCCCATAGTAAATTTGTTCAGCATGACTAATCCAACATAGGTTTCGAAAATATGCCATCTCGAAATCTCCACCCTGTATTATACCTACCATATTACCCCCACTCCATAAAAAACAAATGTATACAGTTACCTCAACAATGCTATTTCGAAACCACCATTAAAATATATAACACCAAAAATCCGGAAACTCCACAATCGAAGCGAATATCTGACCGAACAAATGACGTACGTATCACGAAATAAAACGTTCGCATTGGCGTTATCTCGTATCGCACATTCGCGTTCGTTCTTTTATATCTTGCACATTTTATTGCCGCATTGGACAGCTTATGGAAGCTTCCTCAGTTAAGTTACAAAATGATTAAAAATAAAGTTTTTTTAATTAGTATTCGAAACGGGTAAAATAAAAATAAAACTCAGTTTTTTTGTTTATTGTTTAAATGTGCTAATCTATGAAGCTACCAGTCATACTCGAAAAATTCTTTAAGAAGAAGCTAAATAGATACCCGAGTTTTGTAGGCTATTTATTTTATTATATGGCTTTTTATTCCGGTAACGCAGGTGAAACCGCGGGGGACAGCTAGTCCATACTAATAAATTAAAGCTAAAGAGGTTTTTTATTTGTTTGCTTAACGTTCGTTTTTGTTAGTTTTTTACAAACGAACAACATTATATATATGAATAAATCAATAGCATTAAGGAACCTCATATTGAATACATGACCAACAAACAACTCATCTATATGGATAAAAAAATATAAAAAAAAACATAATCTATATATCTATATATATAAAAATCAATGCCACTTTTCGTTGTAATTTTATAACTCAAGAACGGGCTCACCTATCCAAACCAAATGTTTAGGCTTTGTTTGGACTATGTAGTAGATGGTTTATGTGAAGTTTGCACAAAATTGGTCGAGCGGTTCTTCATTTATCACATTTTTTGTAACAAATGAATTCAATAAATGGCTGATCATTTTGTTAATGGGGATTATGCTGTCAGGGTAGGGTAGGGTAGGGTAGCACCATAGGGTAGGGTAGCGCGCGAACGAAGTCGCGCCGGGCAGCTAGTATTTTATAACAAATAAATAAGACCATGTACAGTCGATTACAATAAGGTATAACCATTTAATATTAAACAATCTAGTATCCTTTCGGATGCAATAGTAACTATTAATATAAGCTTAACAGTATACATTTTGGAAATATGGCTGTCTACATAAATTAATAAAGTGTTAATAATTATGTACATAATATTTCCACTGATATGTATACTTTAGAGCAAACTAATTTCATATATTCAATATTGAATAACCCTGTACATACATACTTTAAATTTTAAAAAACACGACATTTCTACTTAACGTAAGTAAGAAGGTAGCATCTGCAATAGCTGTCATAAGCTATGGCGGGACTGAAATATAGCTACCCCGAATATCGCCTGCTTTTGTTGAACCTTCGCGTCTGGAGGTAGGTTTTCAACAAATTCTGACAGCTATCATTAATTTAATGCATTATGAGTACGGCCCAAGGAATATTGAATGGGAGATTTCTAATCTGACTTGTTCCTGGCTGGGGTGATAACAAAAGAATGATTTGAGACAGGAAAATTGTTTGTGATAAAATCATTTCTTTTTGTAGGTGAAATAAAATTTATGGTTTGACAGTTTTAAATAAATCATCCTTATATCGTATGCTGACCAGTGTGCTTTTTTATCTGTTAACACTGACTTAGAAAAATCGCACTGCCGGTACCGGTAGATACAATTAAGTTTTCCCGAAATTCATTGCCTAAGGGTCAGCTCACACCGAGACGTGAAGCGATTGGATGCGGCGTGCACTTTTTAAAATAACAATAGAATATATGTAGAATTTTATTTAGTAAACAAAAAGGAACAAATTTCAGGGAGAGAATTCGGATAAGCCTCGCGGGGCGCGCATCACTTGTCACGAATTTTCTCACTGAAATTTGCACCTTTTTGTGTAGTAAATAAAGTTCTATATTCTATTGCTATCTAGGCTTTTCGCGTCGCGTCGCGTCTCGGTGTGAACTGACTTAGGGTCAGTTCACACAGTTTTTATAGAGAGTCGATACATGTAACCTTCACCACTTTCAGATAGATATACCCTTTAAAGGTGATTAAAAACCAAAGATTTTTTATGTACTAGATAAACACGCAAACAGATCAAAACGCGACAAAAATAAGTGTTGGAGATTTGTATTGGAAAATACCAAATACTAGGTAGGTAGTTGTTATTTTTCCAATTTTCAGTATTTTTATTTTTATTTATTTATTATTTATTATTATAATTGGGTACTTTCGTGGGTAAAAAATATATAATTCTAATTAGTCCTTCAGATAGATTATCAAAAAATATTGGACACGTATTTTCTTTTTCGTCAATCAATCAAAAAATTATGAAGATATAGCCCGTTAAAGTTCCGCGTGACGTCACATTTCATAAAAAAATTATAGAAATAAATAGCCAATTGTTCAAGGAACAAATCACAATGTGTATAACATACATGTTTTATTTGCACGTTCGTAATTATTTTAATTAAAATGTGACCAGTACTCGGGACGCTATGGGCTCTTACTCGAATTTTTTTTTGGCTCACATCAAAAATGTGTATGCGTTTCTTTCTCTGTCAAAAAATAAGGGTTATGTTATCTCTTTTCCAGGCTTCGTGGGTCTTCTTAGAGTAGCGAAAATATACTAAGTAGAGCAGAGATGCACAATTTCCTTAACATAATAATATAAAAACTTATTATAACATAAATTGATAAACACAGACATACTTAAGTTTGCTATTTATTTACTTATTAAATATTTATTCAGTCTACTTTGAAATTTTTCCGCCGCGCCGGGGCACGCAATTGTTTTCAGTGCGATCAGAATGTAAATATTATGTAATGAATCTAAGCTTGTTTTGAAAAGAGTAATTGCTGAGTTTATTGCCGGCTCTTCTCAGCAAATGCAACCTTCCGAACCGGTATTAGAGTATTAGAGTCAGACTTTTCATAAGTGCCTGCGAAGGTGTATTTGAATAAATGATTTTGAATTTTGAAATACATGCGAAATTAATGACTTCCCTTCACACATCCTTGACAATTATGCTCCTAATTATATCAGCTTTTAATGAAGCAAGCCCTATACAAACGTATAAAATGAACCCAAAAATGAAGGACCGGCCATAACATCCCGAGTGTTTATATGAGATGATAATCATATTTCCGCATATTAAAGGTTATATGTCGTCATAAAGATATATTAAATGACGTGAAAGTGGCAAGATATTTTATTAGATAATATTTGTATCATCAAATGGTTTTATGGAGTGTTTAGTGAGCGATAAAGTAGGATTAATTAGGAAAAATATTGTAATATTACCCAGGCTAGACTTGGTTTTAGTGCCCATATATCTGGATATACCGTCTCATATTTTAAGATATTTTTTCTTCATATATCGCTGGGTAGAAACCATAAAAACTCCGCTGAGTTCGAATCTAGCGTTTTATGACTAACATGAAATTAGTAAAATAATGAAAAAATATTATGTTTTACTCATCAAATTTGATATGGTAATTTATTAAAGTAACCTGCCTGCCTGTGAAATGCCAAAAGAGAATTAAAAGAAGAGAAGAGTATAGAAAGACGTAGTATGTCCCCTCAAATAGTTCAATGAGTCATTTGTATTATATTACAATACAAAAATCTGTCTACCCGTTCCTTTGTAAATTTTTTTAAGTAAATTACTATCATAGTAAAAGTTAGTTTTTAAAAGCTAAATTGATTCGGTGAACTTCGTACCACCATTTTTATTTTGGTTTTTCACATTTTTTGTTAGACCGAACAAACCAAAAACAAAGCAATCAAGCTATTATTGAATTTACGCGAGACTAACAAACATCAATTGATTTTTATTAAACGTGTAACGGTAAGTGTATATCCATTACAGAAATCCACTATATTGGTACTAGGCGCACATGGAATCATGGCGATCATGGAAGAGAAATTTGTATACAAGTGACACAAAATGATTATGTCCCTCATTGAGCGGTGACAAGTTGGTACAGTATGAGGCACGAATGGTGAGCATAGATAGGCAGTAGTGGGGGCAAGCTCGAGTATACTTTTGGCCAAATCACTGTAGCCAAATGACACGCAAGAATCCAATAGACGACGAGCATTGACTGACGAACTAATCGTGTGCAGCTCGGCGCTCCCCCTTCTTCATTCCGCCAAACAGACTAAAAATTTACTACTGCGCAGGTGTCATCTGTGCTCACCACTCGTGCCCCTTACTATAACTAATGCGTTCCTATACCATTCATCCCATTGCGACTAAACTTTGGTAAGGTTTTATGCGCAGGCCGGGGAAGGTTAAAAGAAGCGTTGTAGAATAACAAGAAAATATTGTTTTGAAAGTAGCGATTTTCAAAGATAAGCACGTCTAGAATTAGCTTAGCAAATGCATAAGAAGAACCATAAATTATTTTAATATTCAATAATAGGATTAAGATTAAAAATAGCAGACAAAGATCCTTTGAAAATAATTGGACTGTTTTACAAAAAACTTAAACCGACTTCAAAGTACACTAAGAAGTAATCAAATGCTGATCTGATGACAATGGGACCAAACGGGAAGTGTACCCTTCTAGACAAAAAAAGAATTTTCCAAATCGGTTAATAAATGACGGAGTTATGAGGTAACAAATATAAAAAAAATACAACCGAGTTGAGAACCTCCTCCTTTTTTTTAAGTCGGTTAAAAAAGCAGATCTTTAAAAAGTTTAGCTTTTTTATATTCCAAGTTAGCAATCAAGCATACGACTGCCCTGATGGTATGTTACCCTTTTTTTTGTGGAAAGTTCAAAGTATTTATTTTAATTTTAAGGATTAAAACAACACATGAAATATTGCCATATGTTTTAGAATTATTAAACGTATCAAAGATAGCTATGTCAACTTTTAAACATTCTCAGTAAACATTACCCAAAGAGCAAAAAACTACATCTATTTTGCAAACGACGTCACTGAACCAGAAATCAACATCAACGCCCTTAATTCGCGAGCCATCAACTGACAAATCTTGCGCCTTCTACACGGTTTGCTCTGAACACCATTTCGCTCGAACACTGAAAGCTCTCGCAATTTTCAGGAATTACATAACATTACCACGGTAAGATTACCGTACCGTGCCCATAGTAACTTCTGCCTCACAATAAAACTGGACGTGACCGTTGCCTCAAATGCGTTCGTTTGCTCGCACCAAATCAATTTGAAGCCAGTGCGTGATTCAAATTCTTCATTCGCCATTTACGTTTGTTAGCGTTTTGTTTTTGTTTGGTTTGGGAGTTTTATAATTTTAGGTAGTTCAAAATACTAATTATTATTATGAAAAATACCTTCGCAAGCTAATGGAAAGGCTGACTCTAATTACCGGTTCGTAAGGTTGCATTTGCCGAGAAAAGTCGACAATAAACTCAGCAATGACTCTATAGAAAAAAAGTTTAGATTAATTACATAAAATGTACATTCTAGACTCACAAACAACAATTTCGTGCCCCGGCGGTTTAACTACAAAATATAATAAATCAATGTTTAATAAATAAATAATAGCAGATCGGCTTTTAATAATAACAGTATTATAATACCTATAATATTCGAGAAAGGTACAGTCGAGGACATAAATATGTATACACTTGGTAAAATTCAACAATGGTTTCCTCTTAAACTACTGATTGAAATTATGAGATATTATAAAGGCAGAATCTTCTAACATATACTATTATGATTTGTGTAATAGTTTAACACTTAAATGTTAAACATATATTCAATCTTCAATTTGATTCTAACCACCAATAAAGTGAATATATATACAAGTTTGTTGCCATTAGATAGATAGATAACATTATTATTAAACCATACTTTATTATGATTTCGCATACAAATTCGAAGCGCTCGTGGTGTTGTGAAAGGAGGCCTGTGCTCAGCAGTGGGACATTATAGGCTGATGATGATGGTGATACAAATTGTTCTATCATTATCATAACAAACTTTATTAATACTTGCTTCGCATGACAGTCTTGTTTGAACTTTGTAATCCATTTTTCAAGCACCTTGTTGGCTTGATCTTAAAAATTAAAATTGAAATCTTATAAAAATATTTACATAAGATAAAGTGGTGATAATTAGAACTGTGCATAAATAATTGAAAACTTTTTTACAAAAAACTTAAACCGACTTCAAAGTAAACTAAAAGGTAATTAAATCCTGACCTGATGACAATAGGACGAAACGGGAAGTATACCCTTCCAAACAAAAAAAGAATTTTCCAAATCGGTTAACAAATGACGGAGTTATGAGGTAACAAACATAAAAAAAACATACAACGAATTGAGAACCTCCTCTTTCGGTTTTCGGTTAAAAAGGGATCTTATAGCTAATGCTGAACTTGCGCTAAGAACGTACTATTTGCTATTTTTTGACTGCAACATGAATAGAGCCTTTACACAATAAAACCTAGTCAATTGACTTTATTATATCGATATGGAAAGCTTATAAAAAGTCGAAACTGCGATACATAATAAGATTTTTCATCCGATGAATTAAAGGCCGTTAAAACAAAAAAGAGGCCATCTGATATCACTTTGAATATTTTTATCAATGGGGGTTGAGTTGAAAGCGAATTTCAGAATTGCAGCTGGCCTTATCAGTCCCCGTTACTGTCATTGGCGATGGTAACTTCACTCGAAATATTTGATTTTATTCGAAATTCCTGATAATTTGAAATTGATTTTCGAAATTCACATACATTGGTCACATCACCGACACGTCACTGATCAGTCATGAAATGTTACGCCAATAACATAGTTTTATGGTTTGTAAAACTTAATTTTTTAATACTACTAAGTTGGCAAACAAGATTTAGGCCCACTTGGTGGTAAGCGGTTACCGCATTCATATGGACGATTGCAGCACGCGAGGCTTCCCAAGAATTACTCACCTTTCCCCTGTTCCGATGAGCTCTGGAAACCTTACTCACGTGCAGGAACAGAACATTAAGGTAATTTTTCTGTGGTATTCTCCAAGTTAATTCCCCAATCCAGCTGCTCTTTGACCGAAAAAACGCTCGGTATTGTTTACCCCTATTGTTCATAGAATATAGTTATTGTAAACTACCTGTCCCCCGCGCTTTCACCCGCGTTCTCGGGATAAATTAGCGTATGTCCTTCTCCATACCATAGGCTATCTGCATGCCAAATTTCATGATGATCCGTTGAGTAGTTGAGGCGTGAAGGCGTAACAAACAAACAATTAGGATAATGCGCGTCTACCTTTATTATACGTGTTGTGAAAAAGTACAATTTATGAAGATTTAATAAACATAGATACATGTTCATATCGTTAAAATGCAAAAGGCACTTAAAAGCAATGACGCCCCAAATTAATTCCACTTTCCGCTAAATTGAGAACATTTTGAGTGCTCGTGAAAAGGGCTTAATTAATTTGCCACATAAGTACCTAATAGATGACTTTAGTAAGTATGCATAAAAAGACCTGTAAATTTTATTAATTAGGCATTCTATTTTGGTAGTCGATCCTCGGCGTGAATGGCAAGTACTGTGGCTGTACAGTTTGTGTGCATATTTTTTAAAGTTTCTTTAATTTTATCTTCAGGAGAGGTAGATCAAAGTTTTTTCACTCAAGGATCAGCTCGACTGGGGAAGTACCTCCAACTTACAGAATCATGATATCAGCCTATAGATGTCCACTGCTGAACATAAGCCTCCCCCACTGACTTACACTTCGAACGGTTTTGGTCCGCTTGCATCCAGCGGCGCCCAGCGAGTCTGACCAGGTCGTCGGTCCACCTGGAGGGAGGTCGTACCGCTCGGCGCTTTCCAGAATACCGAAGCCAAATAACTGAATGTTGTGTTTCTGCTCGTAAGATCGCCAGAGATCATTGGAGAAGGGAAAGGGTCGATATGGGTTCCAACTTAGGTGAATAAAAAAAATCCCGGTCAAGTGCGATTCGGACTCGCACACGGAGGGTTCCATACAATATTAACTAACTCAACATTGATATGAAAAAAACACTGATGTTGATATTTTTGATATTTAAACACAATTCACACTAGTTTATAAACACAATTAATACATTTACAGCACTTTTACAGTGCATTTACTGTTTATTTCATCAAAATTAATTACGACGCAAATTTCAACACTGTTACTTTAACTGAGGGTAGAGACCAAAAAAAGTATTCTAATCTTTTCCGATAAGTTTTTTTTATTATTTAATTATTTACTCTACATCTAAGACCATTTCAGATTAGTTGCCTTGTGTGAATACACAACGTGAGACGGGCCAGTTGGCGCAGACGGGCCAGTTGGCGCAGACGGGCCAGTTGGCGCAGTTGGTTAAGAGTCTGGTAAAGATTCCACCTATTGCGCCGCAGGTCGTGGGTTCGATTCCCGCACAGGACATGCATTTGTGTGCATGAACATGTCTGTATGTCCTGAGTCTGGGTGTAATTATGTATATTAAGTATGTATTTACAAACAAAATAGTAGTATATGTATTATATCAGTTATCTGGTTTCCATATTACAAGCTATGCTTAGTTTGGGATCAGATGACCGTGTGTGAGGAATGTCCCCAGGATATTTATTATTTATTTATTTAATATGTAATGTAACTAATATTATAAAGTTGAAGAGTCTGTGTGATTTTGAAGGCGCAAATCACAGCAAAAAGCGTGATGGAAAGTCCGTTTCTTGAGGATATTAACGCGGGTCATAGTTATATATGAAACTTGTTAGAAATTTGGTTTTGACCGTTCTACCAAATGTTTTCGTGACAATGCACACACGAATTTATTTTAATTGTCTTAACTTGTATTGTTTCTTCTTGTATTGAATAAATGTACCAAATTATGAAAATAATAATAATATGAACTAATTTAAATTGTCCATATTAGTGAAGCGCTCGTGGTGTAGCATGATTAGCCGTTCTTAATCGATCGGCAAAGTTAAGCTACGTCTGTCTTGGTCGGTACCTGGATGGGTGACCGCCTAGTGGTATTTCAAATCGAGCGTTTCCGTGCTTCGGAAGGCACGTAAAGCCGTTGGTCCCGGTTATCACTTAATTGTGATAGTCGTTAAGCTAGTTGGATGCCTCCTAGGCGGCTTGAAAAATTCCAACAGTAGGTTGACCACTAGCCTACCTCCACCGATCCGCAGTGGGCACGCGTGGTGGAGTATCTGCCCATTCCCTTTCACCCTCATTTGTGAAAGGAGGCCTGTGCTCAGCAGTGGGACATTATAGGCTGATGATGATGATGATGATGATATTAGTAAAATATATAATTAAAACATACATGCAAAATAATAAATTTTACTGGCGAATCAATTACCTTTCATTTCGAAATAATATTTGAGACTAAAAATAATTTTCCATTGAAATCCGAACATGATAATATTTTAATGAAAGCTCATTCAAATCGTGATTTTCAAAGATCTGACTAATTAGAGCTTGTAAAACGTGTCTATAATTTATCATTAAATTGCTAAAAGGAGGATTTTATAATATAACTAGCTGCCCGGCGCGACATCGTTCGCGTGGTGCCCTACCCTACCCTTCCCTACCCGATATGATGATGATTATGATTCTAAATATAGGTAAGTGCTGGGGTCTAGAGGCGCGCAGTTTAGTTACGGAGCTGTCCAGACGCCTATTTGATGCTACAGGGGACCAAAGAGCCGGCGCTTACCTCGGGCAACGCATTAGCCTTGCAATTCAACGAGATAACGTCGCCAGCTGGAACAGGTTGGGAACCCTGCCTGCAGGCGGCGATTTAAACGCACTTTTTTATTTATAATTATTTCCAAGTATTTATTGCATATATTGTATATATTTTAAAAGAGGTAGAGCCTTGGTAGAGCATAGCGTAGTAGCGGAAGTACCTCCACCTTACAGAATACCGCAGTCAAATAACTTTATGTTGTGTAAAGTTGTGTTCCTGCGCGTGAGTAAGGTCGCCAGAGCTCATAGGAGAGAGGGGAAAGGTCGGCAGCGCGTGAGCGATGCTTCTTGTGTTGCAAACGTCCATATGGCTACGGTAACCGCTTACCATCAGGCGGACCGTATGCTTGTTTACCGAAATAGTTGTATAAAAAAAAATGTTTATATTTTTAATTTAGTTTAAAAAATATAATATGTTTTAGGGTTTGGTGTTTGTAAAATTTGGGCATACTTAATAATTTTAATAAACGTTTATTATTTATATGTGAAAAAAAGGTAAGTGCAGTAAAAATTGAAGAATACATAATTTCATATGAAAAAACTCCCTAATAAAAACCGTATTCAATCTCAATTCAAATAGTCTCCCACAGGAATTCCTAAACAAATTCGCTCGGCTAATTCCGAATGTGGCCGAAAATACACGAATCATAGTTAACGATGTCACACATTATGTAGTAAGTGCAATGTCCAATTAAGATTAACGCGCGCCCTTTAATTAGGAAACTTGTGCTTTCCTTTTCGTAAATAAATATAAATGGGTAGGTTTTCCTCTGATTACATGAGTTTTTTTTTCTAGTGCCCTGTGGTTAAGTATTCAGTAGCTACCTTTTTCTCATGATTAGAAGTTTATGTTTTTCGTTTCAAATAGGAAAACAGTTTTTTTTTTTTTATTAAATGGGCTTGCGTATGGACACTGACTCGCCAATAAGGGGCGATAACGAAGCCTATGATGAAACACGCTTACCCAGAAGAAACCTATGCACTCTGGCTTTGAAAATTCCTAGATTGTACGCGTCAGGAAACACAGACGCCGGAAGCAAGTTCCACTGCTGTCCGCATTATAAATGAGGATGCAAAACGCTGTGTCCGTATTTTCGGTATGTCAACAACGTACGGGTTTGTAGTTTCTTCTTGTTTCTCTTATTTTTAATTCAAGCTGTCTTTGATTAAACTATGGCCATGCTGAGAAGTCATATTTGACAAGAGGGTGTGTCTCCTTGCCGCACTATGTTTGTCTCTTATTGACACTCGGATGTATATGGGCTGTCAAATGTGATCTAAATATTAAATTGGCCCTACACACGAACACGAATAAACCAAAAATATATACTAATAATATTATGATAAAGCGGAAGAGTTCGTTTTGTTTGTTTGTTTAAACGGGCTAATCATTGGAAATATAATAAGGAAAAGTTTTTTTGTTTGTTTGTTTAACCGGGCTGATCACTGGAACTACCAGTCGGATTAGAAAAATTCTTTCACTTACAGGAAGCTACATTATCCCCGAGTATTATAGGCTACTTTATCACGTATCATTAATTTGTATCACGGGAACGCGGGTGAAACCGCGCGAGACAGGTATAGTACTATCACAAAATAACATTTATTTCTAATATTATTTTACAAATATTGGAGGTATTGCTTTTTACGAACCATAAACTCTTTTTTTCTACTGATTCCTGTTCTATGCAATGACTGTCATCATTCTTCATAAGTATTGCGAAGAATTAGTTCACTCACACTTGCACGTTTCTCTCTATAAGTTGTACGTAGTATTTATCTACTCTGAGCTATAAGTGACTTACTCATTTCGTCTGAGCCCTAACAACTTTTAACATAGTAAAAACGTCAGAAAAAAATAATTAAAGCCAGATTAGGGACTAGAAAAAGCACTAAAGCTAAGCATAAATCTTCAAATCCACACCAAAAGAAAAATCCTTTTCATTTAGTATTCACCTTGAACTATTTTATTTGGATATTTTGCTACGACTGAGTTGAAAAGTATAAAAATATATCGCCTTTTCTATGTCAGAAGGGAATGCTTTTTTTTTATCATGAACAGACCTCCATGATAAGCAATGAATGGGTACTACAAAGTACCCTTCAACTAACCGTGCTAACGGTGCTAACCGTGTTTTCCTTAACCGAAAGCTCAAGCCCAGTGTAAGATTCGAACCCGGGACCTTCGTCACACACACAGCATTTGATTAGCAATGGAAACGATTCTCCTTATGGTAAGTTGCCACTGTCATCACCGATGTAAGACCAGAAATTGCAACTTGCAATACCCGAATAATCCATGTTACTTGCAGACAGTTTTTACTTCCTTAGATAAATAAATATCCTGGGACATTCCTCACACACGGTCATCTGATCCCAAACTAAGCAGAGCTTGTACTATGGAAACCAGATAACTGATATAATACTACTAGTTTTTGTTTGTAAATACATACTTAATATACATAATTACACGCAGACTCAGGACATACAGACATGTTCATGCACACAAATGCATGTCCTGTGTGGGAATCGAACCCGACCTGCGGCGCGGTAGGTGGAATCTAACCAACCGCGCCAGCTGGCCCGTCAAAATGGAAAAGATAACATCTTCAGGTATAACATTTTTGTAGTTATCATAGTATTTGTTATTCCCATGGCATAACTGCTATACCATCACCACTTTAATGTTCCTCCCATGAGCAATACCGATATTACGTTCCACATATTACACTTGCGCTAAAATTGTGCAACTGCTCGTATCGTAAATCGTAAGTTGCGCACTCAAAGCCCACTTTTATAGTTTTACCGGCAAGTATCGTATAGTACAGGTAAGTGTTACGTCAAAGCTAATGGGTGCAGTAATTCGCGTAACTGGGCAATAAACAATGTGTAATTACAGGGCTAGGGCGAATTAATGCCGCATCCGTTGTAACGGGCCAATTAATGTTTTAGCTGCTTCTTGTATAAGGTGGCTATTTGGTTACCTCAAATTAATTTGGGAAAAATGCTCTTTTTATTATGTACTTGTTGCGCCCCGCGGGTTCACCCGCGTACCCGAGGAGAACCTACCCTACCCTACTCTACCCTACCCTGCTCTAGCCTACCCTACTCTAGCCTACCCTACTCTAGCCTACCCTACTCTAGCCTACCCTACCCTACTCTACCCTTATCCTGATTTATAAAAAAAAAACAATTTTATAAACTACCTCCTACCATTAACCTATCATAGGTTTTGAAGAGATGATGTCTGAGAATACCTATCCTATATAAACTTACCTTATGTTTACCCAAGTTAATGATGGAGCAGCCCAGAACTGCCTCTCTGCCGATGTGGAAGGTGTGGTTTCCTATTGGACGCTCAAATTGAGGCACGTCGACCATCTTACGGTTTGTCACGTAGTTATCTGGAACAAAGGAAATAGTGTTTTACTGGAAATTGTATCATAAAACTAGCGTAATAGTTTATAATTTAAAATGAAATAGAATACTGGTCGCTACTGAATGGAAAAATACAAATAGAAAATATAATGGGTCTAAATTACTATTTGTATATCGTCTGCGCAATTATTTTCTATTTTTAAATGATAGGTGATATTTATACATTTTACAGCCCAGACATTTTACAGTATATCTTTTTGACCTAGTTGTCGAAAAACTTCGCGGGGAGACCAAACTAGATGTAATTGTCACACGGCTTAAATAAATCCATAGACACTTCGTTCACATAAAGCCATTATAGGGGTATATAGAAAATACAAAGATACGCGTCCGTACTGGTCATTTCACGACCCCTTGCGGGGGCGGGGAATCATTTGCGGGGCCGGATGGCCCCTTTCTTGAGGTCTGTAATTCGCCATGTGAAAACATACGGGGCCTTTGGTGTGGTACTTTTGTAGTGCCGAATGTGGGTGTTGCTGTGTTGGCAGCTATCCGTCTTCATGCCGTCTGTGCCGCTTATCAAGCCTGCCGGGGGTAAAGGGCCCGGCTAGCGTCCAGCGGCTGGGCGGCTTAGAAGTGTGGGAAGATGTGGATTCAGGACTGCGGGCCGCTATTAGTTCCCGCGCGTACGCCTTGCCCTCCGGCGGCCGACTATGCAGCGGTGCCAAATTCTGCACATGCGGAAAGATATGCGTAAAGAAACATAACTCTCTTTATTTATTTATTTATTAATTAGGGCAACCAACAAGACACACACTATACTATTACAAAAAAAACACGATATAAACTCTAAGTGTTGCCTCAATTACAGGCTACCACAGCATGCAATTAATTGAATTATTATGAATAAAGTATTACAGAAAAAAAAACAATAACAAGAATCCATTGTATAGAGAAATTAAAAATATAACAAGATCATGAATAAGTTAAATATAATCAATACATATGAAATATATATTTATGAAAGAAAGAAAGAATAAATATTAATTTATTATTTGCTGTCTCACATACCGTTAAAAATTTGAAAGTAATACCTATACGGGCTAACGACCATACACTTGCGCGGTCAGCATTTACTTATGTTACGTAGTACTATTAAATATTCTGTGCTTATGTAGCGACAATTTATATTACTTTACAATCAGTTCACATTAAACATCAATACAAGTGTACTCATATTATTTCAAGTCATTATCATAGTATCCAGTTTAACTTCCTCTATTTTTTCTATCTTAATTCTTCAATCAATTTACTTTGCCGGTACATTTGTGGTCCTTCGAGCCGGATGTAAAATTAATGGTACCGCCGGAAATAGACGAATTGAGAATCTTTTCCTTGTTTTTTTTACGACGGCTTAAAAGAATATAATATTTCCACAAAAATGCCAATTCAGCAAAGCTTCCATGACTGTGACCTAACTTAAATTACATTTACAACTATAATTTTACACCCTTCACATAAAATTCAGCTTCACCGAGAGACCAACCACTCATCCAACACTAACAACCAAAAATACCTAGCAATTGTAAGTTGAGCCGGCTGAGCTGGCCCGACAAAGTTTTAACAATCACATCCCCGTACCTGACGTGGAACTTTGTCACTTACACTCGCAATACGTAGTTGGATGGAAATATGCATTTGGAATTCATTGACGTTGATAATATAATAACCTGTCAATTGATGGATGATATTTATTAGAATTTTGAATAAATTTCAGCTCGAGCCTTCAGTGAATGAAAGTGTCGTGAGGGAACCATAGTACAGTGGCAGGGTACTTTGTAGTACCCACTTGGCAGGCTACCACCCTCCAGATGAATTTCTGTTGCCAAGAGAGCCAATTTCTTTCAAGGTATTGTATCCGACGGCAACACGGCAACTGTAACCACTTGTCTTAACTTCAGTTGGATCATTATTACATTGTTCTGATATGAATGTTCTGAAATTCATATGAAAACAAATAAAAAAAATCCGGCCAAGTGCGAGTCAGACACGCGCACCGAGGGTTCCGTACAAACCTGTAGGTATATAAGTAAATGGTAGTATAGACCTGAGTATTTGATATGGATTTCAATTTATGACGTATTAAAAAAAAACTACTTACTAGATCTCGTTCAAACCAATTTTCGTTGGTAGTTTGCATCGTAATGTACATCATATATTTTTTATAGATTTATCATTCTCTTATTTTAGAAGTTACAGGGGGGGGACACACATTTTACCACTTTGGAAGTGTCTCTCGCGCAAACTATTCAGTTTAGAAAAAAATGATATTAGAAACCTCAATATCATTTTTGAAGACCTATCCATAGGCACAAAAATTTTTAGTTTCAGTTCTAAGTATGGGGACCCCCTAAAATTTATTGTTTTTTTTTTCAATTTTTGTGTGAAAATCTTAATGCGGTTCACAGAATACATCTACTTACCAAGTTTCAACATTATAGTTCTTATAGTTTCGGAAATAAATGGCTGTGACATACGGACGGACAGACAGACATGACGAATCTATAAGGGTTCCGTTTTTTGCCATTTGGCTACGGAACCCTAAAAAGGCAACAACTTAAGCGGTCCGATCCCACAGCGAGCGGTCTAGAGTTCTGCGTTCCGCATTCACTGTATATGCAGCTCTTTTGATCATTGAACACATGGACCGCGGTGGTCAAGGAGAACGCACGTAGAACTCTGACCGCAGAACTCTAGACAGCACGCTGTCGGGTCGGCGGATATCAAAAACTTTGTCTGCACACATTCCTGAAAAACGTTATTATTTATTTCAAGTGTTAGCTCTTTCCTATGAAATTTTAGTATAATAATTATTATTAACGTGAGTCTAAAACGAGATCAAATAATAAAATATCTAAATGAAACCCAAATCAATGTTCGCGGGTTCGCATATGGCAGCGAATGAAAATCAGTGCTGTAGCCCTGTACTGGGCTTGCAGTCTACAACTGAGTCGCTGTCCATTTTTGATGTCACACAACACAATTTATTATTACTTTTATTTTATTTTTTAATGTTTTTTGTGTGCTATGTCATATGTAACAGTGTTTTTTTTTTTTTTTTTTTTATACCACTAAGGTGGCAAACAAGCATACGGCCCGCCTGATGGTAAGCAGTTACCGTAGCCTATGGACGCTTGCAACACCAGGGGTATCACTCGCGCGCTGCCGACCCTGAAGAAATCTCTTCACGCCTTTTTTGAAGAACCCCATGCTGTACTCCATTGGGAAAACCACGGCGGGGAGCTCATTCCACAACCTGAGCGTCCGCGGAAGAAAGCTAAGTGTATGTAATTGTGTTGTGTTACTATCAAAATAAATGTTTTTTCTTTCTTTCTTTCTTTCTTTCATATATTGCCAAGCAAGATGTATAAAGCCAAGTGTCAAAGTTGTTGCTGTAAGTAAATTAGGGCAACTCCTCGCTGCGTGTCTAGCAATCCACCCGTAGACAGCTTAAGGTAAACACACACACGCGACCTGAAAAACGCACTTTTATTTATGCCCGTAAATTCAAACTCAAAAATCGTATATTTTGTTTCGACCCTGTTCGGGTACTTATAAAAGGCTGCCAGCGGTAAAATAAATCAATGTTTAATTTGATTAGTAATACATTTTTGATGGCATCATTTCCTGGCATAAAATTCGTAGGAAAAATGTAAGCATGAGATTAAAGAATAACTTAGTCCGTCAATTAACTCCGCTTTTCAAGCAAATGGTATCGGCCATCAAAAGAAGTTGTATGGGAATCGTTGCGTCTACATTGTGGGAAGCCGGTTTTTCATACTAAACAGAAAACACCAATCAAATCCTTTATATTTCTGTATAGATACATTCAAGAAGTATTACATCATACAACCAACATTTTCAAACAATCCTTTTAAATACTGACATAGATTTTATATTCTTTAATTATTCCAATTAAAATAATAAATAAATAAATAAATATCCTGGGACATTCCTCACACACGGTCATCTGATCCCAAACTAAGCAGAGCTTGTACTATGGAAACCAGATAACTGATATAATACATATACTACTTTTTGTTTATAAATACATACTTAATATACTTAATTACACCCAGACTCAGGACATACAGACATGTTCATGCACACAAATGCATGTCCTGTGCGGGAATCGAACCCACGACCTGCGGCGCAATAGGTGGAATCTTTACCAGACTCTTAACCAACTGCGCCAACTGGCCCGTCCAAATAATAATAGTTTATGTAAAATTCATGCGTTTATAATCGTCACTACAAAACGCCACATATAATCCCCTAGTACGGCCAAACCATCGATCAATAGACGTAAATAGGAAGCAAAGAGGTTGCATTCCTGCCCCTTTAAATATTCATCGCGTTCAACGTACCAGCTGTATGTTGGTTCACTTACATTAAACTTGTATGATTATGGGTTTCCTTTATTTATTAAAATGAATTCTACATTTGATATACGTTATCGATGATGGGCTCTGACCTTTATTAAAACTGGCACTTATCCGTACTTAGGTATGGATAGGTGTTTGTTGTTTGATCATACTGAAGTGATCATTTACCATCACTACTACCTCAAAAGGTAAATCGAAATGGTGAAGGTCGTGGTTGGGAATCTTACAGTGAGTTTGAGGTTTCAGGGAAACAATGAGGTAACCTTGGTATGATGGTATGGACATTGCAATAGACAGTTAAGAGACATATCCTTATTAACTTCTCGGAACCACGATAAGATTATGGTGAAAACACAGTAGACATTAAATATATTATAAGGTCCCACTGCTGAGCACGGGTCTCCATTCACAAATGAGGGTGAAAGGGAATAGGCAGATACTCTACCACGCATGGCCACTGCAGATTGGTGGAGGTAGGCTAGTCAACCTACTGTTGAAGTTTTCAAGCTGCCCAGGAGGCCTCCAACTAGCTTAAAGACTATCAGTAAGTGATAGCCAGGACCAACAGCTTTGCATGCCTTCCGAAGCACAAAGACCCTGATGTTTAGTATCATAATATGATAGTAAAAACGTTTTCATTTTTAATTCTTCACCGTATGTTGTATCAAAATAAATCTCACGGAATTCATACACAAATTACCAATGTGAATTCCGAATAAAAACGCCAAGCTTATTTCACGTTTCAGCGACGATAATTCTTTTCTTTTAAAAGTATTGCAAGAACAAATTGTAGAGATCTCGGTTGCAAGCGACTACAGTCGTTTAATTGCACGTCTCGCTGGTCTATCTATCAACGAAATGATTGGTTTTAGTAGTGCTACTGAATTTACTTAGGTTTTTTTACTACCAATGTCTGGGACCATCTTCGAATAGTTTAGGTCGATTCGTTATAGAAACTATTGTCATGAATAAGATCTTTCGTTCTTCTCTTTTAGGATAGACGAACTGTCAAATACATTTATGTAGTAAGAAATTAAGCTCGGTGACCTCTGGAACATTCGTCCTCGTATTTTTCAGAGTCAAATATAAGGTGATAATAATAGACAATAGACAATAGACATAGCTTTATTTGACATCACAAAAATAGAATAAAAAATACAAAGTATGCAAAAAACAAACAAAAACAAAAGCTTAAAATAAAAATAAAAAATAATAACAAAAAATAATAATAATAATAACACACAAAGCTTTTATAATACAATAAAAGAAAAAAGAAAAAGCATAGATATTTGTGGTGTGATGCCAAAAAGGACTCCAACTCAGCATATTGCTGTGGCACATAGGTACCATCAGCACTGATTTTCAGTGGAGCCCGAAAAGTTGAGTTAATAATAATAAGGTGAAGTATTGTATGCGTTACTGCTTAGAATTTTTAGGTTATATTTTCACAGGCCACAAAGTTCAGCGCGGTGCGGTCTGTCGTATGCGCTGCACCTAATTGTAACTTGATCCATAAAGGTTTTTAACAATCAGTCAAATAAAAAATCTGATAACAAAATTGCAGTTTACACATTTTTTTTTTTTTTTTTTTTTATACCACTTAGGTGGCAAACAAGCATACGGCCCGCCTGATGGTAAGCGGTTACCGCAGCCTATGGACGCTTGCAACACCAGGGGTATCACGCGCGCGTTGCCGACCCTGCAGAAATCTCTTCACACCCCTTTTGAAGAACCCCATGCTGTACTCCATTGGGAAAACCACGGCGGGGAGCTCATTCCACAGTCTGAGCGTCCGCGGAAGGAAGCTCCTTTGAGCCCGCACAGTACGAAACAATTCAGGTTTCAATATGTGAGGATGGACTCCCCGTCGATGGCGAGAGTTGCGATGGTAGAAAGTAGCCGTGGGCATCATCTTAAACAATTCTTCAGAACACCGTCCGTTGTACAAGCGGTAGAACACACATAAGGAGGCAAAGTCTCTCCTCAGACTGAGGGGCTCTAAACCGCTAAAACAACACACATCCAATAAAGCACTAGTTTTTTTGTTTTTTCTACTATGTTGGCAAACAAGCATACGGCCCTACTGATGGTAAGCAATTACCGTAGCCTACGGACGCTTGCAAGACTAGGGGAATCACTCCCGCGTTGCGGAAACTGAAGAAATCTCTTCACACCCTTTTTGAAGTACCCCATGCTGTACTCCATTGAGAAAACCACGGGGGACAAAATTCCTTTTAGCCCGCACAGTTCGAAACAATTCATTTTTCAATGTGTGAAGATGGACTCCCCTTCGATTCTTTAGAACACTCTCCGTTGTATAAGCGGATATGTATATTCTGATAAGCCAAATTAACGATTGAGAGCTTTTCTTAATTCTAGCAAAATAAAAAATTACAATAACAATATTTCAACATTAATAAATTTCACAACTATAAAGTAGTATTTAAACAGAGGGTTTGTTTATTCAAAAACAACACAAAACACGGGACCACAGTTGCTTAAAGCGTTTTAACAACCAATAAACAAATTAAATATTAATCATATTAAAAGTTTCCGATGTAACATCGGTTTTCATGAGATTGTGATGTTCGCTACCCATTTTAACATGATCTTCCTTGCCCCCTACGTCTTTATCATATCAAGTGCAGGCGGTGGTTTTGATTGGAATTTGAGAGGTCTTCGAAGGCTGGTTGCGAAGCCGCCCCGAGGGCAAACAATTAGCGAAAGTTAAACATAGATTCGGCCCAAACTCGCAACTATGGGCAATTCCTCATTTACACTGTGATGGGCTATAATCTATGGCCACTATTACCTATATCTATGTGTAAGCAGCCAGTATGTTTGTTTTGCACAAGATCAATTTTATAGGTTACTAGTAGCAGTTGGGAGTGCTGAATAATGTTCATAGTTTCTTAGTGAGGTGGGCTGCGATTATTCCATACAAATGTATTACCCTGTTTTCTTCCTGAATAACTTCCTTTTTTTCAGTAACTAATTATTAAAGAAATTATGGCCCTCTAAAAATTACAATAAATACCCGCTCTTTTTTCGCCGTGATTAAAAGGACTAGACAAATTCGAAAAGATTTTAATATAAATGAAAGTAATAGGGACCTAGATAACCCCTTACTTAAATTTTTTATGTAAACAATAATTGAATCGGCTCAGTTTTCGAGAAGAAAAATGGGGAAAACGAAACGTCGATTTCGTCAATTTTTTTGTGAATAAATCGGTCTGAGCTGGAGATGTCCCTGTCGCACATAGCGGCATAGCGCGACGGCAATAGTTTCTTCAAATATCTATTTTTCAAATTCCTCGCAGCTAGGAACCCCTTTTAAAGCAATCGATGCTTCCGATTCAGATGGAGCGCGCGGAACACGAAAGTGAAGCCAAAAAAGCAAATACAAATTGAAAATCTGATACCTGGTATTCGTTTTCCAGTTTGTATTTGCTTTGTTTAACCACAGTTTATTAATAAAGAAGTGTTTTTTGTTACATAAAGTTTGTTAAACAAAGCAATTACACATTCAAAAGCGAATACCAGGTACGTGTTTTTCAATTTGTATTTGCTTTTTTGGCCTCACTCCCGTGTTCCGCGCGCTCCACCTGTCTTATTCTGTAATCTGTGGTTCCGACTATAAATTATTTAGATAGATAAATAGCCGTTAGGAGTCGTTTGAGACTGGTAAAAAAGGATGATAAGTTAAAATACTTAAAGTACATCAAAAAGAGGACTTAGATTAAAGGACGTTTTACAAAACCGATCATCTTGGGCAGTAAAACTTTGTATGGCAGACTTTTCGTATAAAATTTAATCATATTGATGAGAACTTTCAAGTACCTGCAAGTTTAGATAAAAATTACCGTCAATACATAAAATAAATCCCGCCAAGTGCGAGTACTCCGGTAAGTAAGGTTCCGTATACATTTCTTCTATGGGGGCCGTCTTAATTTTTATTATTTATTTATTTTATTTGGCTCTGCAACAATGAGTAACACTAATACAAAAACAACAAAACAATTCAATACTAAATCTAAGTGACACATAACTAATAGATGAGCACAGCGTGCACTACTATAGATGCGCTGGTTTTTTTAAATATATTATTTGATGTTATACCAGCAATAAAAATAAACATAATGTGAATATTTGAACTGTCTACCTATTACGGTTCATAAAATACAGCCCACTGACAGACAGATTTAAATTTGACGGGCTCGTTGGCGCAGTTGGTTAAGAGTCTGGTTGAGATTCCACCTATTGCGCCGCAGGTCGTGGGTTCGATTCCCGCACAGGACATGCATTTGTGTGCATGAACTTGTCTGTATGTCCTGAGTCTGGGTGTAATTATGTATATTAAGTATGTATTTACAAACAAAAAGTAGTATATGTAGTATATCAGTTATCTGGTTTCCATAGTACAAGCTCTGCTTAGTTTTGGACCAGATGACCGTGTGTGAGGAATGTCCCAGGATATTTATTATTATTTAGATGGACGGACAGACGGACGGACAGCAGAGGCTTAGTAACGTTTGGGAGTGAAACCCTAAAAAGTAAATCCATTAAAAACTCAAGAACACTGATAGAAACTTAGCCCATAACGAAAGTTACTAACAAATTGGTTCAAATTTAACCCCGGAAGAGTTCAAAAGTTCCGAAACAGTGATTTACCAACGAGTAGTCACAAGACTACGTTATAATTTGCAGCAGTATTAAAATGACTAATGTAATTGAGTCCGAGCTTCGTTTTAAATCGCAACATCGTAAGTCACGCTATGTTAGGTTTGTGCGGTTCCATAGCTAAGGATCTTCCGTCTTGTTTAGGATTATTTTCAAATTTTATCATTATAATGTCTCGGAAATCTTGTTTGTCAAACTCCCTTTAATTTTATTTTATTTTTTATACAACTAAGGTGGCTAACAAGCATACGGCCTGCCTGATGGTATGCAGTTACCGTAGCCTATGGACGCTAGCAACTAGGGGTATCACTCGCGCGTTGCCGACCCTGAAGAAATCTCTTCAGACCCTTTTTGAAGAACCCCATGCTGTACTTCATTGGGAAAACCACGGCTTTAACTAAACTTTTAATTTAAATGAGAAAATAAAAAGTTTAACAACATTCTTTCACGCTCATATTTTATGACATTTCAACCTATAAATCTAGCAAAGTATAAAAAACATTACTAAAAACGGTTTACTCTTTTTATTCTGTTTTCATTCAAATTCCAGTGTCATTATGGTAAAATACACGTACAAATTAATAAAACACAGGTAAATATTCCGGTTTCAACTTCAGGTTATAAAATACCAAACTATAATTGACATTATTATGGAGGTAATTCACAAAAAGCCAGCCAGGATATGAGATTAAATTTATAATAAAATTGTATTGGCATGTCCATTATTAATTACTGATAATTTTGGTGTTGATTTCATTAACTCGGTTGGACTACTAAATGCACATTATAAACACTGTGTTTTAACAAAAAAAAATACATTAATTATTTCAAAATTGGACACGCCCTTTTGTAAATATTAATTTATAGATCTATCTATAAGTACAGAATCTCTCAATATTCTGCGAACAAACTTATTTTTGCAGTTGGATTGTATAGGAGAACATGTATTGGCAGTACAATGTATACGGAATCACGCGAGATCAAATATAAATTGAAATTCACATAAGAAACCATTTAAACTTAAATAAGAATAGAGTGTATTTAACGTGACGTCTTAAAAAATGCGAACACTCAAATCCGTGACAGCCGCCACCTGTCACCGCGACCGACTCACCACCTGTATTTAAACCTTTTCCGTGGAAATAATTGCTACAACCCAAATCAACGTTTTCGTTTCCAGTTTGCTGAATTAGAATTTAAGACCCGATAGAACTGCGTTGTATGCCTTACTTGTGCGAGTCGTTTCGTGATTAATAGCCCTTGAAACTTTATTAGTAATTTGCTTATCCGTTTTTCCGTACAGTGGAGTGTCCTTCGTTTATATTACTTTGATATACTTTTAGTTTAGGTCTATCATCAATTTAAGTGCGTACAAATTGTTTACGTCAAAATAGCCTGTTTTGATAAGAGATGGCATCACTCGTAGATTAGATCGCGCTATAATTATTCTCCTGGAGATAAATAAGTTATCAAGCTCACATTTTGAATATATTGGAATTGGATCTACACCTTACAAGAAGTTTTATTTATACCTACCTACAGTACGCTTTTAAACATGGTCCTTCGATCGAGCCGGATTTATGGCAATTAGCCGACCAACGATTTGCAAGTTGGCAAATCTTTCCTGACGGAAGTCTCGTCGGTGAGGTGAAGATCTCTGGCTCCTGGAAACGGGGCACTGTGCTGTGACAGCACATCACGGGAGTCGGAGCAGCACCATCGTACCGCAGGGAGCGGTTACGAACATCGGTGAGGGAGGGAGCTACCAACCGCATTTCGGATAAGTGGACGGAATTTGTGGTATTTATTGAATGTCAACCGTATTATATACTGTGAGTACTTTTCAAAGTGTTCTATAAGGACTTAGAATAATTTCAAGAAAAAGTTACCAACGGGGAACCTATACCCGATATAGAAACTTTGTGGCTATTTTGCATTTGTTTTTAAAAATGGAATTAATCAAAGTTCAGAATGACATTATGCAACAGTTGCAGAAAGCTAAAGTCAACTTCAAAAAGACTCCGAAAGACAGAATAACAAAGCAATTCATACAAATTAGATTACAAATTATAGACACAAAATGGGAGGAATATACAAAAAATCATTATGAAATAGTTAAAAGAAATGGAAACGAACATAGCGAATATTTGGCAGAAGATCAATTCAGTGATACTGAGGAGTTTTATTCACTATTTAAAGCGGAATTGCAGGAGATGTTAGAAAAGGTACAAGTAATCCCGGTTGATAGGAAACACGAAGATTCAGCGGATAGTCACAAGTCTTTCGTCAAGCTACCAAAGATAACGATACCTGTGTTTTCCGGTCACTATATCGAGTGGATCAGTTTTAGGGATTTGTTCATTTCGCTTGTACATACGAACGACTCAATTGACAACGTTCAGAAGCTTCACTATTTGAAAGGACATCTTACCGGAGAGGCCGAGCGATTGTTACTACACATACCAATAACTAATGATAACTATCAGCAATGTTGGACTTTGTTGGAACAACGATATGACAATAAACAATATTTAGCCAATTGCATATTGAAGCAGTTCTTTAGTCTAAAAGCTATTCCAACGGAGTCTGCCAGTGCCATTAAGCAGTTATTAGATAGTACCACTTGTATGTTACAGAGTCTTAGTAATATGGGGATTGATATTAAGTCATGGGATGTGATTGTTATTTACATTGTGAGCATGAAATTGGACAATGAGTCTCGAAAACTATGGGAAGCAAAGGTAAGCAAGTTAGTTAGTCTTTCGAACAATTTTCCCAATTTTAGTCACTTCAAAGAGTTTCTGGAGACTCGGTTTCACTCATTGGAATTTTTAGATTCAAGGGCATCAATGCGTTGTAAAAATAATTCGTATAATTATCCCACCAATAACAATACTAAGTCTGCGCATGTTGGTCAGGTATTACATGTATCACAAATTATATGTTCTTATTGCTCTCACGACCACCGAATTAGTACATGTAAAGAGTTTTTAAAGTTAGATAACACTGTTAGGCGTCACTTTGTACAGCAGAATAGGTTATGTTTCAACTGCCTTGCAAATAATCATTCAGTAATTTACTGTCGCACCATAGCATCTTGCCATATTTGTAAAAGGCGCCATCACTCATTGTTACACTCGAGTATCATTAGTCAGCCCGCTGTACATAAAGAATCAGAGCCTACCGACCTACCATCTGCTAATACAGAAGTGGCACATACGTCACAAGATTCATGTGAATCTCAGAGGGAGGACTTACCAGTAAAGAGTAGTTTTGTTTTAGGAAGGGTAAGTCACAATTCTTTACTACCTACAGCTTTGGTATGCGCTAGATCGGAAGTAGGATTGACACAACAGTTACGTGCGCTCATCGACCCAGCTTCTCATCTTTCCTTTGTGACTGAATCAACAGTTCAGTTACTAAAGTTAAGAAAGAAAGCAATCAGGGAGAATCTATCAGGCTTGGGAGGGGAACTAAGCTTGGTTGCAAAATCAAAGGTAGATATTACACTTCATTCATCTCATAATTCTGAATATGCGATCAAAGTAGAAGCTTATGTTTTAGAAAAACTGACAGGTTTATTGCCACCAAGAGAAGTACTTGTGGAGTCATGGCCAATTTTGAATGAAATTAAGCTTGCAGATCCAGAATTTAATGTTTCTAACAAAATTGATATTTTGCTTGGATCTGGGGGCCTACCACAAGCTCTTAAAACAAGGTTAAAATAACCTTATTTTGCGTTTTCGTACCATGACATCCTTAAAAATAAGCTTATTATAGGCATAAAACAATATTGTTTTGTTAGCAGGTTTGATGACGTCACCTCTAATCGTTCATTCAAATCGTACCATGATGTGTCTTTTGACAACTAGCATTATGGTTTTTATGTCAATTGCATATATCAATCAAAATATAACATTATATACGCGACGAATTATCCAATTTTTTTTTATTTTTTTTTATTATTATAGTGATATAAAGTCAGTAGATCGTATTTATTTAACTTATCGAATTAATTGTGTATCTCTAGCCTTCTAGCTTTTGCCATCTAGCATTTCAAGATGGCAAATGAATATGAACTATTTGTGTTTTTGGAAGCAAATACCAAAGAAGCCAATAATAGATACACGAAAGCGACGTGGTATGCATCTATGCTACGTGAGGAATCAACACTTTCGCATGCAATGGACCAAAATGCCATTTGCTATCGAAACCATACGACCGTGGGTTTGAAGCTCACCGAGTGGCTCGCATATTGTCACCAAAATAATCGAGGCCTCGGGCGGGGAGCTTTTTCGCGCATTAGCTTGGCTAGCCTGTTGGGAACCTTGCCGATAATCTACGGCAGCCTAGAGGAAAATTTATATACGAGTGCTAGATTGTATTTCATTTATTTGTTGTAAATATTTAATATCGTATAGATTAAGCTTTACTGTGATTGTACTGTATTCATAAACGTTTATATACCTAAATACACATAATGTTTCATTGTATGACCTGCAACTACAGTAGCATTCCTGACAAAAGGTAATAAATAAAAATATGTGTTGATTCCTGTGGTAAATTCTTTATTTATATAATTTAAAGACAATAGGTACCTGCCTAGACTATAGGTATTAAGACTGAAGTGCCATACATAAATATAAACCCACCTAGGTATATATTTATGTATGAACTTTGTCTCAGTTTTTGTAATGACCAAGAAGTGCTCCATTGCTTTGCTAGTTGAGGATTAGGTACCTATTTCTCTCCAGCACATTTCTTAGAGTAGTTACTTTGAATTCCGGCGAATTCTTCACTGCAAAATGAATAAAATAATACTTGAATTACTTCTGTTTGTAACCATGCCATATTAAATTTCATTCACTGAATATCACTATTGAACGGCGGCCCCTTGCCTTGTTTTCATATTGACCTAAGTAATATTAATTCAAGTAATATAAAAGTCGATATACATAAAATAAATATTTGTATTATTTCAAAATATGTAGTGCAACAGGGCACATTGAGTTTCAAAATTCGTGCGTCACAATTGACAAGTATTTTTTTTGTCCCGTTCCATCCTATAGGGCCATCATCTTCTCTCACAAAATAACCTTATTGCCAGACTGTTTTGTTTTCACCTTATAATAATATTACTTTGATTCGTACCATGAGCTCAATCGTTCAACATTGATATAACATTGCTAAGTGCCGAGAAAGAATGAATGTTTTGTAAGAATTTGTCTATGGCTTGATACAACCTGATAAAAGATAAAAAGAAATAACGATATATTAACTGTATAGTGCCATTTCTTTCACACGTTGGACCGAAATGATTTGAGGTTCTTCATCTTTTAGCAAAGTATTAAATTAAACTAATTGTAAAGTATAAGTAACTAAAAGAATAAAATATTTTCGAGTAATTTCTATAAAATGCATACAAATATTTTAAAATGTTATTATGAAGAGTAAGGAAATTAATTGAAAAAATATATAGACTGCCGACTCTAGATTATCAAATGAAATGAATCGGAACAAAATATTTACCTGTCATTCTTGTCATACTCAAATGTCTTATAAAGATATCTAAGATATTTAGTTATTATTTTATTAATACACTTGTTTATGTAATTTAATAACAAACAAAGTGCAATCAATATGGAAACATCTTAATAGTATATTCGACAGTAATATTCAGTGCATGAAATTTAAGATGTCATGGTTATAAACATTTGTAAGTTGCACAAATGTTGCAATTCATTTTGTAGAGTTGTAGCCGAAGAGTTCGCCAGAGATCCAGTCAGCAGGTAGAAATGGTTAAATACAAACAGACCAAAAATACCGCCTTCAATCGATATCTACAAGCGAAGGAGTACTCTCAAAAAAGTGTACGTAGATATGGAGAGGCTGGTCTAAAGTGAAGTCTAAGAACCTATAAACGCTGAAATAAAGTTTGAATCTGTATCTGCAAGATTGTTTAATGCCATACTTATATTGTGTATAATTATCTTACTCTCATTAAACTTATGTGAATAAAGAATGTAGGTACATAATACTTTCGTGTTTTTATTCATTGTGTTATTGACGGGAATCCTACTGTAGTTGCAGGTCTTGGAATTAAACATATTATGTGTATGTAGGTTTATAAATATTTGCCGCTGTTGTCGATCATCGACAAGGTTCCAGGTTCAAGCTCGTTATTGGCAGTGTTTCCTCTTTGGATAGCCAAGCTAATGCGTTGTCACAAAAAGCTCCCCACCAACCGGTTTGCCGAGGTTTTGATGATAATGTGTGAGCAAATCAGCGAGCTTCAGACCCCCACGGTTCTATCCACAGCCACAAAGGCTACAGAAAGTTAGGTCCAATGGATGTGTATTTTAGAATTTCCCGCACGGTTACATCTGCTCTGCAACAGTATAGCAGATTGTTGTGAGTTGAGTTTTCAATAGAAATATATAATACTTAATTAATATTTTACTAAATTAGATGGTTAAAATGATTATCTTTATAGATTATTATAAGTCTGTCGTCTGTCCGTCTGTTGACAATAATATATTCCATCCAGGCTAATGTAGGTTACGACCAATTTTAGAAAATTTGCCAGAGAATCTAGGTAGTTTGGATTCCAGGAACACAGGGACTACTCTGTGTACTAACACTGCAGGAAAGTTAACTTTATGGATTAATCTGGGGTTATTCGATGTACGTTGGTTATAATGAAAACAGGATATTAATAGTGGGTGGTACCTAAATGAAAAGTCACTAAATATATAAACACGCTATTTAAAGCTCCGCTTTATCTAAATAAATCTTAAGGCTAAGGGTCGAGGGATCGATATTACTAACGTAGATGCATAGTTGTGTAGTGAACGACAAGTGCAATTAAAAACTTTATAAACAATCGGTTATATTATTTTGCGATGATACCTAATCTCGCAATCCCGATATATTCATTCTATAAGTAAATAAATTCGATATAATTACTTTATATGACACTATAATAGATTTTTATAACATAAATTTGGAAAACAATGTTATTTTCAGCTTGTAAATACAACGTATATAAGATTGCTAAATTTGACATTAAAACAATAATGTTAATTGTCAAAAGCTTATAAAAAATAGCTCATGGTACGAATTGAATGAACCATTGTGGTAAATAAACAAGGTTGTTTTCATGCATAAAATAAGCTTGTTTTAGGGACATCATGGTACGAAAAGAAGAATAAGGTTGTTTGAAAGAGCGAGAGAGTATGGATGAGTGACAGAGATGAGAATTGTTAAGAGAGAGAAAGTTGCTTAGGCCCATAGCGTTATTTCTTTTCATTTTTAATGAGCCCATAGACAAATTCTCAAAAATCATTCGTTCTTAGCAGGAATATAACAATCATATAACAATAGTGTTTGGTAGAGGTCATGGTACGAATATAAATAAGGTTATTATATGCTGGAAACAAAACAGTATTGCAATAAGGTTGTTTTGTAAAAGATGGGGGTAGGCCCCCTGATATTTACGGTCATTTATTTATTTATTTATTTATTTATTAAACTTTGGTACACAATACAGTTTATAGCTATATATGCAACACAATAATGATAAAAAGATTAAACAAAACAGAGACTGAACTATAAACCTATGTTATGCGTACACATCATGACCAAATATTATCAATATAATTAAGAGGGTTAGTAAATACAAACAAACCCAACACTGTGTTAGTAATTAAATATTAGTTACGAAACAAAACACTTTTGATAGATCTTTGAAAGAGAGACAACTTAGAATTAAAAATATCGATGCTAGTGGACTTGTGGGTAGGAAGAAGATCATTATACTGCCGACACATTCTAACTACGGGGTTATAGTAAGAAGTATTGTTATGGAAAGTTTCAAGGACGAAAGTTTTGGGATTACGTGATCTGTGCCGGGTATTCACTTAAAAATGGGTTCAAGAAATGCCCCTCAGGTTCACTAGTCGCTCAGGATACAGTTTTTGGTTGGGTATTAACCGGTAGTAATAAAGCCGCACCTACATCAAGTCACACGGTTTATCCACTATACGCGGAAAAAGTGGCTGACAAAAAAGGGCAATCACGGAATAGGTATAGTTATAGCAAAAATAAACATAAATCTAAAATTACTTGATGGGTTCAATTCGTATATCAACTCGGAATACTCCGAGTGGGGGGGGCGGATTCGGTGTGCGCAAATAGAGTAGGCTCAAAATTTATGATGATAAGAGAGTTACCATTAGAAAGAGTTTATGCAACCGGGGTCATTTTGTTTAGTGGGGTTGATTTTACAAGCCTACTTAATATAAGATATAAGAGTATGCTAGGGCCTAACCCTACCAAGTAGTACCAATTTGTACTAGGAATCTAATGTTTCCTTATTTTGTATCTCTACAATAGTTGTTCATTTGAAATATTATTCTAAAGGGTAATATAGTAAGGGAAGAAACATCCTAATTATCCTACAAAGTTACGAGAGTTGGATTTATATAACGCGCGGTATTAAAAAATTGTATTGACACCTTAACTAACAATATGTGTATTGTATGGTCTAATGATTTTACGGTCTGTTTTATACATCATGTTTTTTTTTTATTACCTTCTGTTACTTATTAGCCTGTGTTACTTATTACCTTGTGTTACCTATTACCTTGTGTTACTATTGCTTTGTTTTACCTATTACCTTGTGTTACCTATTAGCTTGTTGTAAATATTACCTTGTATTATGTTAATGTAAATTTTGTTATACTTGTCTGGTTCTAGTGGAATAATTATTTTTGTTCACATGCTTTTCTAATTAATGGTAATATTAAGGACTGTTGTCCTTGGTGGGCAGTTATGTTTACGTCAAAATAGCCTGTTTTGATAAGAGATGGCATCACTCGTAGATTAGATCGCGCTATAATTATTCTCCTGGAGATAAATAAGTTATCAAGCTCACATTTTGAATATATTGGGATTGCTACGGTCGCAGTCAAGTACACAAGCTTTATCGTGAGTCACGCAACCTATGCATACCGGACGCCCGCACTCGCTAGCTAGCTTGAAGTGCCGGTCGGTCAATGCGCGCGAGTAAAGTGAACACGTGTGAGTGTAGTGCACAGTGATTTATCTGCACGGATCCAACCTAATTACGCGATTTCGGTACGTTTTACGCTTCAAACGTGGCCGAGCCGCACCCGCGCGCCCTGAGCGCGGAGGGGAACATCTCATCTGGATGGCCTGACTATATAGTCATAGGATCGCAGTGCTGACCGCCCCAGTATGAGCAGCCCCCCAAGGGGCTCCGCTCACCGCGCCTTGGGGCACAAGCTGCCGCCCAGCGCCCCACAGCGTCCGAAACCGGACCCACGGGTGGGAACGGATACGAGCGCGCGTCCGGGACCGGCGCCAGATCCCACAACAACGAAGGGATCCCAGAAGTCTACTCCACGACCAGCCCAGCGAGAGCGCGAGCCACGCCCACGTGAGCAGTCCGCCACGGGAAATGATTCCCGTAGAGCGTCGATCGCCACGGCGAGTGCCACAGCCGCGCACCCGCCTACCCCGGCCGCAGAGCAGCCAATGCCGCCGCCCTCAACTCCAGCACCACGAATCACACCGGGATCATCCCGCACAGCTTCAGTGGTGCCCCGCGCCGCAAGCAAACCCAGGATATCGCCAGCAAATGCAAGTTCTTATACTACTACTACCGTGCTGAGTCCTGGGGCTTCGATCACATACGTGCCTGCCACTAGGCAGACCACGCCACCCTTCTTGACACCCAGTGCTAAATCGCCCGCATCCACACTGAGCCGCGGGGGATCGCCTATCGGACTTCGAGCCATAGCTCCTACGCCCTTATTCCGCGCTTCGCCGCCCCTCGCCCCTGGCGTTGCGGTGCAGGCTATCGAGACGCCGCCACCATGCGCGCTCGCCGCCCCGCCGCCGCGTCAGAGTGCCGCCCCTCGGAGCGCCGCACCGCCGGGAGCCGTCCCGGCCGCGCCACCGAGTGCCGCGCCGCCGCGTGTCGCCTCCGTCGCCTCCACCGCGCCGTCGAGTGCCACACCGCCGCGTCCCGCGCCGCACCCCGCCGTGCCTCTGACTGTTGCGCCGCCCCAGGCGCACCGCTCTCGCGCCTCCTCGCGCGCATCGTCTTGCGCCTCGTCTCGCGCGTCGTCGCGCGCATCCCAAAGAGGGTCGGCCGCGGACCACTTCGACTTAGAATACGTGAGTCCGGCCACCTCTCGTTCACCGTCGCCGACAGCTGACGATGATCAAGTTAGGCAATGGAGAACCAACCTAGAGATAGCAACCAGCCTCAAACATCAAGGCAAGATAGGAGAGAAGCTCCTCAAATGTATCCAACAACACCTCCAAGAAGAGGGACGCGCACTAAAAGGGAAGAAAAGTCACCTCAGAGCCCTCGACAAGATAGGACCCGTAGTTATGCCCCCCCTCACTGATGCCCCTACTATTGCGCCTGCAATATATAGGCAAAAAAAACCTAGGAGCCCGTACGAGGCGGAAGAAGACATGGCTAAGCGCCATTGTGCCCCACCCACGAGCCCACAACGAGAACTTCCCGTGCCTACGCCCCAGCCCCAAAGAGAGGTCAGGCGAACACGCATCCCCATGGACACGCAGCCGCCCCCGCCCACACCGGCAGGGGTCTCCTTTGCAGAGGCGGCCAAAAGCCCACGCCCTGAAGTGAGACTGGGACCCCCCTCCCCCTTGGAGTACGAGGCGGTAGCTTCAACGAGCACTGCAGCCCCCAGCGCACAGGCCGTGGAAAACGCCCGAACCACCAAAAATAAGGAGGATAGAGCACAGAAATCTAAATACCCACCCCTTATAGTAGAACAGCTACCAAACTGGCCACGCCACTTTCGAGAGCTCAAAACAATATTGGGGAGGGCCCCAAATGCGCGCCCCTTTGGACAGGGAGTGAGATTTTCGCCACAAGAAGACCACGAATATCGCGCTATTCAGCGTTACTTAACAGAACTGGAAAAAACAGACAAGATCTCGTGGTTTTCCTACTCACTGCCGGCGGAACGAAGCCTTAAAATATCAATCCGAGGCTTACCGGTGGAAACGGACCCGCAGGAAATAATGGAGGAGTTTCGCCTGCTCGGCTATGAGCCTGAGTATGTGCGCCCGATCCGAGCCCGCAGAGGGCGGCCGGGCTGTCTATACCTGGCCATCCTAAAGCGCACCCAAGACATCACCCCCGGCATTTACGACATAGACGAGATGCTGAACATGGCGGGGGTGAAACTAGAAGCCTGGAGGGGGAAGAAAGGACCCAGCCAGTGCCATAGGTGCCAGCAATTCCGCCACAGCAGCCACAACTGCCATAGAAGGCAGGCATGTGTGCGCTGTGGCGATGCCCACTTCGCTAAAGAATGCCCGCGCCCGGTAGAAGAGCCGGCCACATGTGCAAACTGTGGCGGCCCCCACCCGGCCAACAATATATCCTGCCCAGTGTTCCGGAGAGAGGCTCGGAACAAGAGGGCAGGGACGGTCGCCATCACTGGGGGAGACCGGCGATTGGAGACGACCAGACCCGCCCCCACTGATATCCAGGGGGAGAGTAATAGCACCTCCCTTATGGCAGCCGCCAACAACCCGGCCGCAAGGGGACATACCAATACCAACACAAAGAAGAAAAGGCGGAGGGGGAAAAGGACCAGGAAGTCAGGCACCGAGCACGAGACGGCTGCAGAGACTCTCGAGGACCGCGCCCCCCCCAAAGCTCAACCGAAAACCAGAAAGGCCAGAACAGCCACTGCTCCCACACAAGCTTTAGCCTCAGCACCAGCGCTGGCTCCGAGAGGGGGGGAAAGCAGGGCAACCAGGCCCGTATTCACTGAGGAAAGGATGGCTGTTGTGGAAACAGCCATCAAGGTCCTGCAGAGAGTCCTAGATGCACTACGTGCGGGAGAAGACACCGTAGCAGTGGTCCTGAGAGGCATGTCCGATATAATCAATATCAATGGATAATAAGGCCCTCAGGATCGTGCATTGGAATGCCTACGGCCTCAAAAAGAAGGCCGTCTTATTTAGACACCTGTTGCAAGAGCAAAATATTGACGTGGCGCTGATAAGCGAGACGTTCCTGGGACCAGCAGACAAGCTCAAGTTCCCGGGTTTCCTCGCTTATCGCCAGGACGAACAAGGACAAGACCGCCGAATCAGAGGACTGGTAGTCCTGGTAAGAAGAAGAATCGTCCACCAGCCAATCCCACAGCAAGCCTTGAGTTCCATGTACGCGTTAGGCATAGAACTCAACATCGCCGGTAGAGATATAAGAATATTCGCCGCATATAGACCTCCACAGAGCAGATTCGAGGTGGCAGAGTTACGCTCGCTACTGGAGTCCTCACTGCCTACCATAATTGCCGGCGATCTTAATTGCAAGAACGCGGCATGGAACTCACTACAAAACAACAGCGCTGGAAGAAAACTACTGGACGATTCGGAGTCCTATGGGTACTCAGTCAGCGGTCCGGAAATCCCGACTCATTACCCTTCCCAGCAGTCGCACAGAGCGGACGTACTAGACATTATAGTACACAAAGGACTCCACTACCAGCCCTACCAAGAAGTCCTAACCGATTCTTTCGGCTCAGATCACCAACCGGTACTAGTCGTCCTGGCGGAGCCACCTGTAAGAGTGGCACCGCCCGCGCCACGTCACCGGATTGACTGGATCACCTTCACCGAAGAAATGGACAAATCCACCCCGACTCGGCCTGTATCATCGACCTCTGACGTTGATGCACTCGCAGGGGAGCTCACCGCCAGCATGCAGAATGCCCTTGAGCTGGCCAGGACGCCAAGTCCTAGGGGACAGATACCAAAACTCCCCCAAAGAATCCTGGACATGATACTAGCCAAGCGGCGCATGCGCAGGCGGTGGCAAGAGACAAGATGTCCAACCCTCAGACGTAGACTCAACGCCATGACGGCAAAAGTCAAGGCCGAGTTAGACTCCCACAACGCTGACAGTTGGGAGACGGTGGTAGAGGAGGCGGGGGACGACTGGGCGGCATTACACAGATTGTGCCGCCAGCTCTCCAACACTCCCCCCCCCATACGTCCACTGCTTCACAGCGACGGGACGCCCAGATACCGTGCAGCAGACCGCGCGGAAATATTCGCAGACCATCTCGAACGCCAATTCCAGCTGAATCCGACTGCTGACCCGGACCACACCGCAGCAGTCGAGAAACACCTTGAGACTTACCTAGCATCGCCGGTAGCCACCGAGGAAGAGCCCATCGTCTTTTCCCCGGGTCAGGTGCAGCATGCTATAAAGAAAATGAAGCCAAGAAAGGCCCCGGGCGCAGATGGAATCACCAGTATGGCGCTTCGTCACCTGCCACACAGATCTACGGCAGCGTTGACACGCCTATACAATGGTATTCTGCGCTCGGGTAGATTCCCACTCATATGGAAAACCGGCACCGTTATCATGCTGCCCAAACCGGGGAAAAATATATTGAAGCCTGGAAGCTACCGGCCAATAACCCTGCTGTCCACCATGTCCAAGGTGTTCGAAACACTCCTGCTGCGGCACTTACTGCCACACATAACACCACGTCAGGAGCAGTTTGGATTCCGCGCTGGACATAGCACCACCTTGCAGCTATCGAGGGTACTGCACGCCATGACGGCAGCTACCAACAAAAGGGAAACTACCATCGCAGTATTCCTCGATATGGAAAAGGCGTTCGATAGAGTATGGCATGCAGGTCTGCTGTACAAACTCTCGACGACTGAGACTCCCCGTCGCTTAGTGAAGGTGATCGCATCCTTCCTGGAAGACAGAAGATTCAGGGTGGGGGTAGAAGACTCCACATCCACGGAACGCCCAATAGCGGCTGGCGTGCCCCAGGGCAGCTGCCTCTCGCCTTGCCTGTACTCCCGGTACACGGACGATATCCCCCTGAGAGAGGGATCCCAGCTGGCACTCTTTGCGGACGATGCGGCGTACTATGCCACGTCGGTTAGCAGGACCCACGCCGCATCCAAAATACAGATTACCCTAAATGCATTGCCAGACTGGCTCTCCAGGTGGAGACTATCTGTCAACGTCGGGAAGACGCAGGCCATCATGGTAGGCGGCGCCCGGAAATACCCCCCACCCCTACGACTCCAGGAAGAAGCTATCTTATGGTCCCCAAGTGCCAAGTACTTAGGAGTGACCATAGATAGAGGACTGACAATGACGCCCCACGTCAGGAACATCATTGGGCAGACCAGGACCGCCCGTGCACTACTGCGTCCAGTCCTAGCCTCCCCGCGCATCCCTCTAAAGGTGAAGCTCGGGGTGTTCAAGACTTACATAAGAAGCAGACTTACCTACGCTGCCCCCGCCTGGTACGCACTCACAAGTGAGTCTACCAAGGGGCAGCTTCGTGCGCAACAATCTCTCACACTGCGCACGATAACGAACGCCCCGAGGTATGTAAGAAACGCCACCATCCAGAGGGACCTACGGGTCGAGAGCCTGGACGCTTTCATCGCCCGCCTTGCGAAGAGGATGTTCGCGCGCGCGGATGAGTCATCCCTGGAACACATCCGGGGACTGGCCCCGTGGCGCGCATTACCCACAAACCGCAAGGCCTTCCCGCGAGACCTGGTCGCCGAGGAAGATATTGAAGCCGAGGACGTGGGGCCTCCTTAACATAAGCGCCGCCCGTTTTACCACCGGTGACCGCTCCTGCTGGGCCTCCACTGGTGTCGCCAGTGGTCTCACCTGGTAGGGCGGACCGCACGGGCGGCGACTTTCACAGAAAACCACGGATAAGACAACCCACTAAAAGAAACCCAAGGACCCGCCCGTTTTAACGGGCGGCGATAGAGACTCCAGGAAAGGGGTCCGCCCTGGACCTGGCTCCCCATGCCCCGTGAGGGGCAATGAGATGACCACTATAGTTGAATATATTGGAATTGGATCTACACCTTACAAGAAGTTTTATTTATACCTACCTACAGTACGCTTTTAATCACAAATCTTCTTTGATATCTAAAACGCTTTGATTCTCAGAAGTGTTTTCTTCTTCTTGGGTCGTAACTCGTAACTGTTCATTACTGGATAATGTATTTCGTCTTCAATCTATTTAATTAATTTATTTTATTCATCGTTGTGACTTGTGTATACCTATTTAACAAGTACTAGTATTTTTATATACTTAACTCGTTTTCCGCCCACGGCTTTTCCGCGTAGACTCTAAGAAGTAGATTCAGATTTTGATAATACTGTAGACGTTTTTATATTTTGATTCAATATCTTGTGATAAGGTTTTTAGTGATAAGGCCGCCCATTGTAACACTTTATTATTTTTATGTTTTGTATGTTAATTGTTTCTTTTTGTTTTTTGGTGTAACAATAAAGTATTATCTATCTATCTATCTATCTTGTGTCAGTGTAACTTCAAACTCAGTTGCATCATCTTCTGCGCCTAAATTATATACTAGCTTTCACTGCAGCTTCACTCTCGTTCCTAGGATATATTTCCAAATCGCAGACATCAATATATATGTATAGTCTTACTATCACAAATATTATCGCCAGTCTCCATCTGAACTGTAGACCGTAGCTGAATAAACATTTAGATAATTGAACTTGGATGAATAGCACGAATTCCGGGTCCGATCACTTGTTGAAGTGCTGACTTGAGAACATTAAGGCTAATCTGTACTAATAAACCTAAGGCAGATAGATCGACATATTCTCTAGGTAAATGGTTGGGTTTAAGAATCGGAATGAAATAATTTGATCAAAATCTAAAAGTAATTTATTCAATTTAGGCCCTGGTAAGGCACTTATGAACGTTACACACAGTTGAATTTACCACCGGTTCGAAATACACTTAAACTGAGAAGACTCCGGCAAGAAACTCAGCAAGGCTTTTTTTTTCTTCTTTTTTATATATTACTGACTATTATTTGTGAGGTCTTAAGTATTGTATATTAAACAAAATGCTTTTTTATACTACTAATAAACAGTTACTGTAGGCTACAGACATTCCAGACGTGTCACTCGTCAGTTACCGACTCTGCAACAACAGTGTAAACATTTTTGAAGTTGGTAGAGCCTAGACAGCACATTGAGTCAAGACTAGACTAATGTTAACTAAAACACCACTAGGTACAAAGGTAACTCACCAGGTACTAACACTAACACCTGGCTTTGACTTTCTCGAGTTGTCCTTGACTAAAATTTCATTCCCCTTATTGATTGGGGGATTGTGTCCACTGTCAATAACACTGTGATTTCATTGTCCATCAATGAATTGATTGTCAGTTTTCAGAATTCCAATTTAGAAAATAACGTTCATTATCTGAATGCCGAACCATCAAAGCGGTTTACTTACAAATGTGAATCTAAAGAATCCCTTTTTAAGCATAAAAATCCCTTTGAATCAATCAACTTTCAACTTAAAATTCATCGTAACGCAAACGGAATTACAATGGCAAATGCGGACGTAAACTTTCCATATCCATAACAATAGAGTGGTTCTCTCGTATAAAGCGATTTTTCAATTACACACGTTCAATTCGCGAAGGTATATTTGAATGCTTGTCACGTTTCATTGAGTGCCTCTTTCGTTTCTCATTTCCTTCACTCATAGACTGAAAGGGTATCTGTACTTAGTCACGGACGAGTGAGCGATCGGATTAAACAATTAGGTTTGGTTTATTTAGTCGTAATTGGTGTTCGATTGTTTGTGAAAAGTGCTCGATCATTGTGCGAATTAGGGATTTAGTAGATTCTTAGGGGTGATTTGAATGGTTCTTATAATTTTTGGCCAATTTTTTTTATTTATTCTTAGTTTGGAATCGCTCCGTGCCCTAAGGGTGCCCAATGGGACCCTATTGCTAAGCATCCGCTGTCCGTCCGTCCCTCCGTCCATCCGTCTGTCTGTCAATGGGCTGTATCTTATGAACCGTAATAAGTAGACAGCTGAAATTTTCAGATAAAGGAGGCCCCCTTTAATTTAATTTTATTTTTATTATTTTTTGTTATAGCGGCAATAGAAATACATATTCTGAGAAAATTTCAGCTGTTGAAAAGTTGAGTCTGTAAATATTGTACGGAACCCTCTGTGTGCGAGTCTGACTCGCACTTGACCGGTTTTTATTTATACATGAAAGTTTTTGTTAGTTACCTTTTCACATCTAAACTTCGGAATAAACATCTCCATAATGTGATCGAGTAAGATCGAACTTTGTATGGAACTCTTGGATAACTGGAAACTTTTCGTTGCAGTGTTGTAATAACTAATAGAATTTTGTTAAATATAAAAATACGATCTGATTTCGCGCTCATTAATATTTTTTTTTGTATAAAAATATACTCACATTTTTGTGGGAAAAATGTTTTTTCACAAGATCAGAAAAGTAGCCTATTTTTCAGAAATCCCCGTGACATGATTGATGGAAAATCTGAATTAGATATCTATATCAGATCACAGAATAAATGAGTGGGACGAGAAAATAAATGGATAGGTATTTTAGCGCGAATCATTGAGAGATATGGGAGAGCTGTGGGAATATTAATCATTTGCTCTTATGATGAATCTGAGAAAACAGGTAGATCTCACTTAGGGCGAAATTACATGATATTATTTTGGTCGGTGGATTTTCATCAGAGATTTTGTTACATAAAATTAAAGAAATCTGTATCACGTTGTTTTATTATTTGTGCTCTTTATTATTGTTATTTAAAAAGTAGTATATGTAGTATATCTGCTTAGTTTGGGATAGATAGCTTAGAGTTATGAACATTTCTCCGTTTTTTTTTTTTTTTTTTAGGAAAAAGTAACTTTAACCGTCCAAATCGTCCATGCTACGCGAATCGAGCACGAGCCGAGCCACGAACGAACCTACTACGAGCCTACAACGAGCCCGATGCGAATCCCTTTGTACACACGGCTACAGGTCAAGCTATACATTTCCAGTATAAGCTGATCTCGCATTGTATAGGATTTCGGTACAATGGGAGGTCAGCTTATACTAGAAATGTATAGCTTGATCTGTTGCCGTGTGTACGTAAAAAAAACTGACAATCGCGCTCGTCCACGCTACGCGAATTGTGCTCGCAGTGTGCTCGTTCGTGGTTCGGCTCGTACTCGGTTCGCCAAGCATGGACGCACCATAAAAAGCTTCAACTCAACAAACGAACGAAAGAACACATTTGTTTTTGCTGAATACTGCCTTTCTTTGTCTAGAATAGAACAAAATAATATTAAATCAAGAAAATAATATTTCCGCTAAATATTTCTCGTGAACTAAACTTCACCGCTTTATTTCTCATAGAGCATGAAAAACTTTTCAACGTCTTCAAAATGGCCGGCACTCAACTAAAAGTTTAAAGATAAGCAAGTCTTTACAAAATGAAGTCTGAATATTCCTCGAAAAATGGAATGGTGGTAATATTACCGCAGAGACAAGATTTATTGGCTAAATAAAGAAAATCATCGTTTTGTAGTCGGCCCTCGTTTTCTAGAGCTTATAGTACTGTTTCATTTCCTTGTAGCCGGCAAATAAAGGATGCGATATGTACCAAACAAACATTGATTAAGAGAGATTGGAAGAGCCATAATATTGCGAAAATTATTTAATAAACGTTTGTAACTTCAACAAACCATATCCTCTTATTTTTTTGTTTAATTGACAAAAGAAAAAATACGTGTCTAATATTTTTTGATATTGTATATGACGGACTAAATAGTTTTTTAATTTATATTATAATAAGTTAGTCCAATGCAATTGGTACCCCATATAACATTTAATTGTTCCCATAAAAATATTACATGGCATGCAATGAATTTAATGTTGTTTACGATAAAAATTACAGTTAATAAGTACCTAATAGTATTTTATGTTCTACAAATTTAACTAAAACTTAGAAACCTGGCCCTATAGGTTTCGAATTTGGATTCAAAAATATTGTTCAAAAGACAATTTATTAAAACGTGTGTGAATATAATGAATTCCTATTTCCCTCGTTCAGTTGGTCACGCCATAACATGAGAACGACTTTACCGATTTCGTCCATCTTTTTTTTTCTTACGGTAAAAATAGAAAGTTGCGTAGAAAATTTAAGAAAATGTGTGCATCTAGTGTTTCCAACGTCCACGCGACGATTCCTGCCCATTCACTGGATATTATTGTCTTCTCCAATGTATGTGTGTACAGCAATTTATGTGTTAATCACGGTTTATTGCCCTTTGTCTTAACCGAGTTCAACTTGTGGGTGTTATATTAGAAATAAGTGGAACATGATCTAATTTACTTACATACATTTTATGGGAAGTGGGGTCGTGTTTTATTTTACGCCGCTTTACGGAAACCTCGATAAACAAATTATAAATAAACAAACAAGCTTTGGCACAAAATCCTTTCTTTGTTGAGGAAGGGTTGTGCCTTCGTAATAAGGTTGTTCGTTATTAATTTATAAGCTGTAAGTGTTTACCAGTGTTTACCTTTGACAATCTTTATTGACAAAGCCTACTACAAGGTGGCTCATTACGTGGAAGACAAGAATATATGGTTGTAGTAGCTTCTCTCTGCACTTGCACCCCCCCTGGCTTAGTGACAATTGTATGAATAAGCATAATAATTATAAGGTATATTGTATAAGTATTTGGAAAAAGCTTGGAAATATTTGGAAGCGCTCGTGGTGTAGCATGATTAGCCGTTCTTAATCGATCGGCAAAGTTAAGCTACGTCTGTCTTGGTCGGTACCTGGATGGGTGACCGCCTAGTGGTATTTCAAATCGAGCGTTTCCGTGCTTCGGAAGGCACGTAAAGCCGTTGGTCCCGGTTATCACTTAATTGTGATAGTCGTTAAGCTAGTTGGATGCCTCCTAGGCGACTTGAAAAATTCCAACAGTAGGTTGGCCACTAGCCTACCTCCACCGATCCGCAGTGGGCACGCGTGGTGGAGTATCTGCCCATTCCCTTTCACCCTGATTTGTGAAAGGAGGCCTGTGCTCAGCAGTGGGACATTATAGGCTGATGAATCACCACGAGCGCTTCAGACGACAAACGACAGACGGACGAACGGATGGATGGACAGTGGGTGCTTTGTAATAAGGTCCTGTTGGCACCCATTGCGTACGGAAACCTAAAAAAATGGTTTTTCAACAGGTTTTTTATTTTCAACAATGGATAAGTGAGCTATGATAATTGATTGTAAACGAAAAGGTTACACAACGAAAGGTCGTCACAGTTCATTGTAGGATTCGAACCCGGGCCTTATCGTCTACGCATCTGACGTCACTACCGATGCTACCATCGCCACAAAGCTTTAAAGAGCATAGCGTTATTTCATACAAAGAGCAGCTCGACTGGCGAAGTACTTCCACCTTTCAAAAGACCATAGCTAACTGAAAGTTCTGTACGAGAGTAAGGTCGCAGGATCTCATTGGGGAGGGGAAAGGGTCTGTAACGCGTGAGTGATGTATTGTGTGTTGCAAGCTTCCACAGGACTTCTGTAACCGTTTAACACCTGGCATTGTGCTTGTTTACCGACATAGTTGTATAAAAAAGCTGTGGGTAGAATTAGCATATAATATACCGTCACTAAAAGAGCTATGAATACGAAAGTGGATGGATATACGGGAAGAGGAAGACCGAAAAAGAGATGCATGGATTGTGTAAAAGATGATGTGGGTAAGAAAGGAGTGGATGCTGGTATGACGGATAGAAGAGATGAATGGAAGAAGCGAAGATATTGCGCCGACCCCAAATGATTGGGAACAGGGCAGCCAGATGATGAGATGATAATATTTGTCCTCATTGTTCTTCCTGTGATCGAGACTTCAACAGTTTATTCCCTACCTGTTCAATAAAGAAAGAAAATAATTTTTGATATTGAAACAATTGAATTGGAATCCTGAACCTGTGACCATGAGGTTTATTATCGATGAACATAATCTATTCTGGAGACTCTTTGATTCTAGATCTATTCTTTGATACGGCCTCAAATGGCCTTCATTATTCATTATACTGAAGTTTAATAAGTTTATCACAAAGTCTATTTTAAACTTCGCAGATTATAATCAAGCAAAGACCAGTAATTCGTTTTATTTTTCTCAGAGCTCTCGAACAGAATTTATTCAGTCAATTTCGTTTTGTTTAAAAACTTCACCATCAATCATTACTTTGTGATTAGTTTTCTTTTACGTTTGCGAGGAAAACAATTTCCACGACTTATTTCTGTGGTTTCACTTAACTGATTAGTTTGGTTCCGTAGCCAAATGCCAAAATAAAAACCTAAGAATTTCGTACCTACTGTATATCAAAACTCTATTATTCGGAGGCATTTTGTACTGGCATCTTTGAGTCCGCTGTAATGATAATATTTCGCCGGACAGAATATTCCTACCTATCAGAACTTATGCAGAGCAGATAAACAAACACACTTATTAGTTGGTATTATTACTCTATGAACATGTTATTAAAATTCAGGTACAGTTTCTAAAAAAGTTTAAAAATATTCGCATTACAAAATATCAATTGACCTAAGTTGTGACGCGAGCAAGTCACCGTAATGATAAAATTAAACTTTTAATTAATAAATATGTGTTTATTACATTCCCTAACAAAATTTTATGTATTGCCCCAATGTATGTGACTACCTAATCTGCTCAATATAGCAGCATTTTGCACTACTGTTTTCAGCCCCGCCATGTAATTTTTGTACATAGGAAATTGACCCCTATAAGTACTGGGTGTAACTGAAAGTGTATATCCATTACAGTAGTTCTTTGGTACTAGGCTCACAGATCTCGGAAGAGAAAATTTTATATTAATTACTAGCAGACCCCCGCGGTTTCACCCGCGTACGGTTTGAATTTTCTCCTTCGAAAACCAATGCACGCCACTGATTATTAGACACAAGTGACACAACAAATCAAACACAGATATTTTTACAATTAAAATTAAAAACCTATATTATACCTACACTTAAAAATCGAACTCAAAGAATTTTATTTAATTATAATAACAACAAATGAGAATGAAATTAAATTAACTATAATCAAAATATTCTAATGAAATAGGGAAAATTAACTTTTTTTTTTCATTGGCGTCTCTCGGGGTGTGTATTTTGCCAATTTCCAGTTATATTATATAAGTTCTAGTCACAATAAATCACTTTCACATAGTCCTCATGCAGTCAGTCACCGTCCAAAACTCAAAATACACAAAAACGCAACGTCACTCTGCAAGTTCCCGCCAAAAAGTCCGAGAAAATTAACTTCCAAACAAATTTCGAATCCTAATCCGATTTAAATATTCTTTAATATTTAACATTCCAATTTTAAAGAGCATTTCAGTTTCCAGAACAAAAGGCAGATAGAGCGCGCGAAACACGGGAGTGAGGCCAAAAAAATCAATTAGGTACAAATTGAAAAACATATTACTGGTATTCGCTTTTGAATTTGTATTTGCTATGTTTAAAAACTGCTGTGTGCTAATTTATTAAAAAGAAAGTGTTTTCGTTAAATAAAGATTTTTATACAAAGCAAATACAAATTCAAAAGCGAAAACCAGTACGTGGATTACGTAACTTTATTGCAATGAAATTCCGATTGAAATAACCTCTGAATCGGTAGAAATATTAAAAAATCGGAAATGGTTCCATTTCTAATGAAACACTGTTTGTATTTGCGGTTATCAGAACGTAAAAAACATATCAGGAAACCGCTTTATTGACCCGATTTCAATTCGAAAATGATTGAAATGTAGTTACGTAATCGCCCCCCTGGTATGTGTTTTTCAATTTGTATTTGCTTTTTTAGCCTCACTCCCGTGTTCCGTTCGCTCCATCTGCCTTATTCTGTAATCTGTGAAAATCGGATTGAGATTTCAAACATGTGTCAAAATAAAAAATGTTATTTAATTCAAAAGTAGTAAGGAGTATTGATATCAACTTCGATGCAAATCACCCCTAAAATAACTTTCTACCCCTTTTTGACCCGGTTAGGCGATGACTTTCAATAAAATACGAAACACGTCTTCCATCAATTCTGTTAAGGAATGTTTATGCAAAATTTGAAGTAGATCGGACCAAGGTATCACCACGTATCACGTTGTCCCATACAAACTTTGCACCCGTTTTTCACCCCCTTAGGGGTAGAATTTCGGAAAATCCTTTCTTATCTGATGCCTACGTCATACAAAGAACACACCCTCCAAGTTTCAGGTCTCTACGATCAGCGGTTTAGGCTGTGCGTTGATTGTCAGTCAGTCATTCAGGACAAAGCATTTTATATATATAGACTAGCTAGGTACATTAATGATAATGACCCTCATTGACCGATGACATGTCATGTTGGTTATAATTTAAATTTTGGACGCAAAAATTTGGTATGACTTTTTGAGTAATTTATTTTGAGCTGTAACTTTTTATGGAGTCTGTACCCGATGTAGTCTTCAACCCCTTTCAGATGTATGTTCCCTTTTCGTTACACCCAGTATATTATGAAATTTTGACAGTCACCTACATTAAACTATACGTTATAGTTACATGGGTTCGCAAATGGTCAGATAACCTAAGTGGTGTTAGCAGTAACGATAATAGGTCGCTACTTATGGGGGTTAATGGAAATTCCAAACCTAACATACCCTACTTGGCTTCTTATTCTTAGAGCATTCGATAAGGTTTCGATTGTTATCATGATTGTGTACCTATATGGGGTTTATCATTGATTAAATTCATTAGGAGCTCATAAATGTACAGTCAGCGTTCAAAGTAGCTGATCATTTTTAACCGACTTCAAAAAAGGAGGAGGTTCTCAATTCGGATTTTTATATATTTATTAATTTTTTAAGTATGTTCGGGCATAACTCCGTCATATGTAGACGGATTTTCAAAATTCTTTTTTAGTTCGAAAGGGGTTTATTCCGAAATGGTCCCATATAAATTTCATATAGATCTGATGATGAGTTTCGACGACAGACAACGGAACTCTTAAAAAATGACAGCAAATCAAACGCAATTGCTGCTATCGCTTAAATATGCATTGTTTACGCAGGCCTTTACACGCGAAACTATTTAAGTATATATGAGACTAAAAATTCAAAAATAAATTAACTTTTTAACAAAAAAAGAACCGCCTTCAAAGTACACTAAAAAGTAAGAAATAACTTTTATCTGACACTGTTTTGAAGTCAGCGAAATATTTTCTATAGAACACGTCATGCGATTTCGCTCACTTCAAAACAGTGTCAGATAAGAGTTATTTCTTACTTTTTAGTGTACTTTGAAGGCGGTTTATTTTTTTGTTAAAAAGTTAATTTATTAAGAATCATGTCATATTACGCTTTTCACAGTTTTCATACACTGTCAAGTTAATGTTAAATGGATTATTATGTAAGGGGTGTGTGATCATCTACTTTTGACGCCAACTGTACTTACACAAATCAAGTCATGACCAAGTCTGAATACTAGCACGTCACGATATCAATACAATCGTGTACTTATTATGATAACAGATTTTGGTTATTAAAATTCTAGTAATTGAAATTCATGGTCGTTGTAATTAAATTAATAAAAAAGAACAATAACATCTATAATTAGCACATTAAAGTATATTTTACTTCCTTCAAAAATAGCCTCAATGCGTGTGATAGTAGATGTTTATAAGTATTTAGCTTTTCAAAAAAAAAACGACAAACAATAGTTTGACCTTTGATTAAGGATACATCCAGATTGAGTGTCGAAGTTGTGCACGCGTCGATAAAAATAGCCCCTAACTTTTAGGGGTTAAATCACATAAAAATAAATAAAATTGCAAAATAATGTTTAATATTTCAATTTCTCCCGATTGTAATTGGAATATTTCAACAACTGCTATCATTATGTACGTCACTATGACAAATAGAATGACGCAGTGGGAGCGTAAAAACGTAGCTCTTACGCGCCTATAAAAGTTGCCCTGTTTTATATATTCGTGTAGTATGGCGACGTTCTTTCTAGGCATATTTATTTCTATGAGTTTGACAATCACTCCGTTAAATAGCATATTTCTCGCGTGACGACGCAATTCGAATGATACCATAATCACCACCTAGAATTGTTTCATTTAACTTCCCCAGGTAACTACATACAGGCTAAATGGCCTGCGACCCAAATAACGACAGCCAATTTTGGTCACATTTGCTAAATTAATTGCGTGCTCGGAATTAAGTCTTGTTTTTATCTACATTTATATTGATATGGGATTTGATTCATTTACGTAGGTGATTTTGGTAGTACCTAATTGGAGAATTTACGTCATACGTACATTTTTTGCGTGCAAAAGAGGCAAATATAATTCAAAAGCAAATAACAACCGAATAACATTCACATAAACCGTTCTTATGTTGACTATTTATATTACATCTAAGTCGGCAAACCAGCATGCAACCCGCCAGGTGGTAAGCGGTTACCGTAGCCATATGGACGCTTACAACACGGGGCTTCTTCCTTCTCCCCAATGATCCCCGGCGACCTTACTCACGCGCAGGAACACAACATAAAGTTATTTCGCTGCGGAATTCTGTAAGGCACAAACACCTGCGGCAAAGAATCATGGCGAGATCCATACATTGATTTGTACAAAAAAATAAAACATTTTAGAGGGTTTTGAATCACTTCGAATGTTGAGATTACATTACCAGCAACATATTAATATACATGAAATATTTTATAAACCCCGCAAAACATAACAACAACATAACGGTTTTGGTCACGAATAGTCGCGATTCGCCGGAATGCCAAAGAAATTCGCATTTTTATCCCGGGGTTCAAAAAATATTTTAAATGGCTCAAGTTATTCCTTAGGCACTAAGGATCAATTATAACTTCATTCTAACGTCTCTAAATATCTTAATTTTTTTGTACAAATCTCGCCATGATTCTTTAAGAAGATGGCGTCTCCATATCTTTTCCAAAAGTTGACCAACGTTAAATTCGTGGTCGTTAACATATTTGTCAAAGGTTCAACAAAAAAAATGACGTAATTACGTACCTATGTAATGAGCATCAAAGCATGACATGCCAAAATTATAGTGATAAAGGTAGTTAATTAATTCAAAAGGATTTTTCTGAGCTATGTTGATTGTTTTAAAGATAGTTAAAGAACAATGTTTTAGTAAATATAAGATATTACTTTATCTACTAACTTATCAGTATTTTCAAGGATTTATATGGTTGAAAATTGGGGTCTGACAGACCCCACGCGAGCAGTTGTGAGAGTTTTTTAGCGCGAGTAACTAAGGGTTAACATTTCCCATAAACTGAACATCGAAACATTTACAAAAGGCAGAATTTTATATTCATGAGTAATAAATAATTCATGAAGTATAAAATGTTATTTAAATTCGTTTTAAAGCGGTTCAGGTCATTTATCAAATGTCACGGACCATGGGTAGATTGTAACGCTGTGTGTAATACCAGCAAAAAATCAGGTATCTAACTAGCTTTTAAAATTTGTCACTGTTTAAAGTAAAATTACCATTATATCTTAGGTAATATAGGTGAAAAATAACATAAATGTCATAGGATAAAGAAGCTTAAAATAGTGTGGCACAAAGCAAAATAGTTGTACTTCTCATTTGAAGCTTGGATAAGAAATCCTCTGAGCTTTGTGATAAAGAAAAATTGTGGTTCCAATTTCGATGCCTGTTTTTTTTTTTTATAAAAACCAATCCAATCCTTTCTGTGACAGAAAAAAATGTGATAAACTATGGCATTATGATAGACACTTTTTCATACTGGCCCGGCCGCGGATGGGTCATCGTAACGTAAAATACCATTAATGAATTTCATCCAATGTCGCGGTACGACAAAGACCATTAGTCGGCCATCATCTGATATTTAGTCTTATCTTGTCAATAGTCACAGTGACAACAAATTGTGTATTTAGTGTTTCCCTTTAGTTATTTTTTATTTCTAAGGCAGACTTACGTAAGTCATGCTCACTTTAAGGCCTTTGCTTGCGGCGGCGTCGTGTGACGGGTCGCTCACTTCCGTCCAATATGGCGAGGAGGGCGATGGCTGCCACACGCGTCATACTTGTGAACAGGTGCTGCTTGTGGAGGCTGGTCTGCTTAAGTTTGCTATTTATTGACTTATTAAATATTTATTCAGTCTTCTTTGTAATTTTGCCGCCGCGACGGGGCACTCAATTGTTTTCAGTGCGATTAGAATGTAAATATTATGTAATGAATCTAAGCTTGTTTTGAAAAGAGTAATTGCTGAGTTTATTGCCGGCTCTTCTCAGCAAATGCAACCTTCCGAACCGGTATTAGAGTATTAGAGTCAAACTTTTCATAAGTGCCTGCGAAGGTCTATTTTAATAAATGATTTTGAATTTTTAATTTTTAATTTTGAATCTGATGTGATTTTCATGTTGGCTAAAGTTACATGGTAGCCCCACATATGCTAGAAATATATTTGCAGTCGCTTGCTATCAAGTGTCTGACAAAAAACAAGACAGACGTAGATACAGATACCAAATTCATGATAATGATGTTGAATTCTACAATCTACATTCCTCTCCTCAAAACTCACATAATTATAGAAGCAAACCCAACAAAGCTTGTATAAGCAGTACTTCAAGTGTTAGTTTAAAGTTTCGAATTTACTAGCGGAATTGTCCACCCATTTCCGCCCAACGTCCTTAAGGTCCTCGTCCCAGTAATTACCGGTCACAAGAAAATTATTCGCTAAGGGCCACCCTTCCTTGTCCAAGTTCTGTAATTACCCCTGTGTTGGCCAATGTTGGTGCAATTGTTTACTCAGCATTTCCTTTTAGGTACTCACACTTTTACACGAATCAAGGCGTGAAAGTGTAAAAAAACAACTCACATTCGCATGTATAATATTAGTTAGGATCAGTTTATTATTTATATATGATTAGAATGTAAATATTATGTAATGAATCTAAGCTTGTTTTGAAAAGAGTAATTGCTGAGTTTATTGCCGGCTCTTCTCAGCAAATGCAACCTTCCGAACCGTTATTAGACTATTAGAGTCAGACTTTTCATAAGTGCCTGCGAAGGTCTATTTGAATAAATGATTTTGAATTTGAGTATTTTTTTTAACAACCATAACAATCAATAAAACCTTAAATCTAAATAAGATGAAAAAAATTACAGATGAGATAGAAATATAAAGAATATTTACATAAGAAAAAAGAAAAAGAGAAAACAAATTTAAAAAATTGGATCAGTGTTAATAGTTTGGGGATGTGTAATACATGTTAAAGGTCGTATGGATTTTGATAATACTTTTGAATACATATTATATTATGTCTTAATATCTATAATTATTATTACGGATAGCTTTAGCTTAATTTAGTTGCACCCTCCTCAGAGGGACTGAGGAGGGTGAAACTAAATTGCTGAGTTTCTTGCCGGATTCTTCTCAGTTGAAGGCCGAGTTCCGAACCGAAGGTAACTTCAGTAAATGTAACCTTCATAAGTGCCCTTCTGGGGCCTAAATTTAATAAATGGCTTTGACTTTGGCTTTGTAAGTCAATACTATTCTGTGGAAGAGTGAAAGCTAGCATAATATATGAAAGGTTTCCTTTTCAATGAGACTAGAAAATATTAAATATCGTCAACTTATTGATCCTCTTATACTTTTACAGCTAATAAGATTATATCACTTATGTACACGTGACACTATTAAATCACTGTACCTTTTCATTTACGTCACTTAATTTGGCCCACTCCTCTATGTCAGATTTCTGACTGGCGTTCTCCCTGATGGTAAGTAGGTATTTTCGCCTATGACCATTACCAACATTAGGGAGGTTACCAATGTGTTACCGATTCCTAAGAAATATAGAGCCTAGAAAGCAACTTTTTTTTTATACTACTTAGGCAGCATACGGCCCGCCTGATGGTAAGCAGTTACCGTAGCCCTTTGAGCCGTAGCCTATGGACGCTTGCAACACCAGGGGCGTCACTCGCGCGTTGCCGACCCTAAAAAACTCCTCTCTTTCTCTCTCTCTCTCTCTCTATCTCTCTTGTTCTCTAGTGTCTGAGAGGCCTCCCTCCCAGAGAAGCCTCAACAGATTGCATATTCAAATTCAAAATCATTTATTCAAATAGACTTTTGCAGGCACTTATGAAATATCTGACTCTAATACTGGTTCGTAGGTTGCATTTGCTGGGAAGAGCCGGCAATAAGCTCATAATATTCAACCGTGTCAGTGGGCGGCACCGTTTTACCAACAGATGCCATAATTGTATTGTCTCATCATTTAGTAATGTTGACACTATTGCTGTGCTATAGAGTCGAAATTAGACTGACGGCGCACGCACTCAGTTACAATTCAAGGGAAACGAATCCTTGTTCTGTGGTCTGAACTCACCGATGCTAGGCGACAGATTTTCATCTTGACTGATTTGGGTGGTGGCCAGCCAAGCGAATAAGTACTTTAGTGCTACGGTGCAAAAACCCTATTTGTAAAGGACAAATACTATAATGTAGTGTAATGTTGTTGAAATTCCGGATAGTATCTACATTATTATTGTATTAGCATTTTATGTTGGTCTTAAGAAATTTTCAGCTATCAGAGGTATTTTTATAAGTACTTCGCTGATGTTGCGTAGATACTGCATTAGAAAAGAAACTGACATATCGACGCAAAGCTCAAACCGCACGTAATTTTTTTTAACCGACTTCAAAAAAAGGAGGAGGTTCTCAATTCGGTTGTTTTTTTTTTTATGTTTGTTACCTCTTAACTCCGTCATTTATTAACCGATTTGGAAAATTCTTTTTTTGTTTGGAAGGGTACACTTCCCGTTTGGTCCCATTGTCATCAGATCAGGATTTTAATACTTCTTAGTGTACTTTGAAGTCGGTTTAAGTTTTTTGTAAAACAGTCCAATTATTGTACTAAGGTTTCTAATTTAACATTGGCATAATATAGCTCATCTATTATTTTTCAAAATTCGTATGAAAAGAAAAAAATTACTAGACCAGTGACGCAACTGTATATTTCCTTTAACAAAATAAGTTTAATTAGTAAACCACATCACACCTACTGCGTTAACATACGTCACGTAAGTATCTTGTCCCAGGGAAATAATTATCCAACTTAAACAATAATAGGACCGACTGGCCCCGGGTAATTTCGACTGGGATTGCTTTACTAGTGCTAATATTCTCGGACGATATCACAGGGTTGAATTGGAGTTTAAGCTAATTTGGGCTCAAATTAAACTGTTGTAATGTTCATTTTAGTTTTTTTTTCTGTTGAAGAGGATCTTCACAAGTTGGTCGCACTATGGCTTCAGCGGGGCGATTACGTAACTAAATTTCAATCATTTTTGAATTGAAATCGGTTCAATATAGCGGTTTCCTGATAACTTTTTTACGTTCTGATAACTGCAAATACAAACAGTGGTTCATTACAAATGGAACCATTTCCGATTTTGTAATATTTCTACCGATTCAGAGGTTATTTCAATCTGAATTTCATTGCAATAAAGTTACGTAATCCACGTACAGTTCTATTAGTACAAAAAACATGATGCTTGGATAATTAAATTAGGAATTAAATATAAATGTATATACTTTAGCTAGACTAAGAAATGAAGGTGACCGAACATTTAGCGATTTAATTTATACAGACTGTGAGTAGTGGGCAAAAACGGCAAACTAATATCTTGTCTTCTTTCTGTATCTCAGAAAATAAAATATCTAAATTTTTGTGAGCCTGAATTATTTAATAAAAATAAAATGAAAACGCTTGAGAATAATCTAAATGTTTTCTCCTTCGTTAATTCTGGAAGGGATTTATCCCCAATACAAAGTAAACGCAGTTAAATCAGGTATTATACGATATAATATAAAATAATTTGATACACATGTCATGCGGTAGAAAATAAGACAGACATCTTTACTTTTAACATTTTGAATAAAGTACCACTCGGTTGCCAGTAGTTTAACTTGCATATATAACCTTTTACACGCCCCCTCAATTAACTACTGAAGCCCCAAACCATTAATAAAATTATTATGTTTACCCACAGGTAATGCTTTCGTTAAAACGTCAGCCAGCATCAAATCTGTCGGCACATGCTTTAACTCTATGACATTATCCCTGAGTACGTCCCTGATAAAATGAAACTTTATGTCTATATGTTTACTACGAGCATGATAAACGGGATCTTTAGCAAGATAGATCGCCCCCTGATTGTCAGCATAGACAGTTGTTTTAGATAACTGTAAACAACCTATCTCCTTTAACAAACTACTTAGGTAGAGAGCTTCTTTCATTGCCTCACTAGTACTAATATATTCAGCTTCAGTAGAAGACGTAGCTACTGTTCGCTGCTTCTGAGATCTCCATGTAATAGCTGCTCCTCCTAAAATAAAAACATAACCAGAATACGATCGTCTATCTAATAGACAATTCCCCCAATCCGCATCTGAATAGCCTATCAACGAATGACCACCCTTTTTAAAAGTCAAACGATAGTCAATTGTTTTCTTTAAATATCGAAGAACCCTTTTTGCCGATATCCAATGAATGTGAGTAGGACAAGTCACAAATTGAGCCAATTTTGAAATTGTATTGCTTATGTCAGGTCTCGTACCTACGCTCAAATACATTAACGTACCTATCAATTCACGATATGGCCATCGTTCTTGATTTATATCATCTAGGCTTTCTTCCTTTGGTTTTGCAAACTTCAACCCAACTTCGAATGGAGTGGATACAGTCTTGCACTCTTCCATACCATACTTCTTTATTGCATCTTTAATATACTTCTGCTGTGATAGACTTATAACTCCGTCCTTTTTCTCAATTTCGATACCTAAACAGTATTTAGCCGGTCCAAAATCTTTAAGCTCAAATTCTTCAGCTAAATCCTTCTTAAATATCTCTATCCACTTGATATCCTGGGACGCCACTAATATATCATCAATATATATAATAACAATCAGAATAGTTCCATCTCCCCTTCGCTGAAAATATAAACATGGTTCGTTTATAGTAGGCAATAAATTCATACTTCGTAATTTCTCATCCAATCTCAAATACCACTGCCGCCCTGCCTGTTTTAAACCATAAAGAGATCGCTTCAAAAGACAAGCATCTCCTCCAGCATTGATATCTAATATCATTTGCCTAGCACGCTTCGCAACTATTGATTGTTTATCTTCTCTTTGAATAAGCATATTAAGACTATCTTTCAGTACCTTTGGTACCTGCATATAAACTTCTTCATCAAGTCGGCCATTTAAGTATGCTGTATTGATATCCAGCTGATGAATTTGTAGATTCAGCTCTACAGCAAGTGCCATCAACAATCTAACTGTTTCTAGTCTTGCTACTGGGGCATACGTTCGGTGATAATCAATCCCATACCGTTGACTAAAACCTTTTGCAACTAAACGAGCCTTTTTCTTGAATGTTTTATCAACATTAAACTTGGTCGTTAGTACATATCGACAGCCTACAATGTCTCTATTTTTAGGTCTTTTCACAATATCCCAAGTATCATTCTTAACTAAACTTCTTACTTCAGAAAAGATTGCCTCTCGCCATTCCTTGTGTTCATCGCTTGATAGCGCTTCTTCGAGGGATATTTCAGCAATTGCAGAAAAATATTCTTCATTTTCTTTAGAATGGTTTCCTTCTTCAACCATATTATACACCTTTCTAGGACGCCCACGATTCCCTTTGACAAGCTTGGGTCTTCCAGGAGCTCGTTTCAACGTCACTTGTTGATCTTCTCGTTCTTGAGTTTGCTCGACATCATTTGGGTTTATATTAAAACCTAAACCTTCCCCTCTACTAGAACGCTCGCCAGTACCCGAATGCTCTCCTCCTCCCGAGTGTTCGCCTTCATCAGTATGGTCGACATCGTCTGTAGGTTGTCGCAGAATAATTTCATTATCCATCTCAAACTCGACTTCTTGAACATTTGGTCCTTCCTTTGATTGTGTATTTTCGACTCTTGGTTGAAAAATATTTTCTGGCTCTATTCGAATGTTCTTCTGATCCCTTGATACATTTTCTTCTTTTTGGAATTTAACATCTCGTGCTTCTATTACTCTATGTTCATTAGGTATCCATATACGATATCCTTTGGTTGATCTAGGGTATCCTACGAATATTCCTTCTTTGGCACGTGCATCAAACTTACCCTTTCCTGGTGTCTTATCTAATACATATGACTTAGTTCCAAAGCTAACCATATTATTAAGGTCTACAATATTTCTAGTCCATTTCTCGAACGGAATATCACCTTTTAAGCTGCTAGTTGGACATCGGTTGCGCACATAGCATGCGGTCACAACAGCGTCCGCCCAAAAGCCTAAAGACAGACCAGAGGATAATAACATGCATCTTGCCATTTCCTGCAAAGTTCTATTCATACGTTCACTAACGCCATTCATTTGAGGTGTATGAGGGATAGTCAGTCTTCTTTGAATACCTTCACTCTGTAGGAATTTATCGAATTCATAGTTACAATATTCGCCACCGTTGTCACTCTGAAGAAATTTAATTTTCTTCCCAGTAAACTTTTCTGCGAAATTTTTATACGCCTTAAATGCACTGAACACTGCACTTTTCTTCCCTAATAAATAAACTTCACACCATCGAGAACTGTCGTCAATGAAAGTAACAAAATATTTCGCACCACCCATTGATGCTGTTTTCATCGGACCTACCACATCTGAATGTACAATTCTTAATATTTCATTACACGGACCGTTCGACCTTGAAAATGGTAATGAACTCATTTTGCCCTTAGAACATATATCGCAATTATCTAAAACACGTAAATCTATCTCTTTTATGTTATGACCACAATGGTTTAGTAATTTTGAGAGATCTCTACCATTTAAATGTCCCATACGTTCATGCCACGTACGGATATCAACTGAATTGTAAGCTATATTAACCTGTTCATTCAAGTCCCTAACATGATAAAGATTCCCAATACGTTCAGCTGTCATCACGGTTTTACCTACCTCATCATTTATATAGGCTTTATCTTTAGAAAAAGTTACTTCATACCCATTATTAGTAATTTTGGCCACAGATAACAAATTACTACGAAGATCTGGTACATACAAAGTATTTCCAAAAGTTATTCGCCTTTTGCCTGATGCTGACAACCTTACATCACCCTTGCCCTTCACATCAGTCGACAGATTTGACGCTAGATTCAACTTATCCTGAAAAGCACAGAAATTATTAGTAAATTTATCTCTATCATTACATAAATGTGATGTAGAGCCACTATCGAGGATCCAGTTATTTTTCATAGATTCACAAATATTACCTCTGGAAGGGATTTATCCCCAATACAAAGTAAACGCAGTTAAATCAGGTATTATACGATATAATATAAAATAATTTGATACACATGTCATGCGGTAGAAAATAAGACAGACATCTTTACTTTTTACATTTTGAATAAAGTACCACTCGGTTGCCAGTAGTTTAACTTGCATATATAACCTTTTACATTAATCTCTTTGAAGTTAAGATTTTTAAATGGTGAACGTTTAATAAATAGATTTGAGCATCTACGAGTAAATACTGATTTTTATTCCAGTCCCGAAGACAAATATAAACACAGTATTCGCATTTATAATAATATTATTATAGATGGGAAACCTTCTGTGTATATTTGTGTAGATGTTTATTATCCAATCACGCCATAAACGCTATCCGTATTTAGATAAGACTAGATCAATGTGTTAATCGTGTATAGTAAAATATGTGTCCCAAATTTCATCCAAATCCATTTAGTAGTTTTTGCGTGACACGCGTATGCATTGATCATTATAGCATCATAATCATCATCATCATCGTCAGCCTATAATGTCGCACTGCTGAGTACAGGCCTCCTTTCACAAATCAGGGTGAAAGGGAATGGGCAGATACTCCACCACGCGTGCCCGCTGCGGATCGGGGAGGTAGGCTAGTGGTCAACCTACTGTTGGAGTTTTCAAGCCACCTAGAAGGCCTCCAACTAGCTTAACGACTATCACAATTAAGTTATAACCGGGACCAACGGCTTTACGTGCCATCCGAAGCACGGAAACGCTCGATTTGAAATACCACTAGCCGGTCAACCATCCAGGTACCGACCACGACGGTGGTAGCATAACTTGCCGATTGATTAAGAATGGCTTATCTTGCTACACCACGAGAGCTTCATAAATGTATTACTTAAATTGAATACTGTTGTAGGACACATTGTTATACCAAGAAAACACGAGAGCAATACATGATTAAAAGATGTCATATAAGCTTTTTTTACTGCAATGTAATTGTATCTTTACTGAAGCGAAGTTTTGATTCAATTTGCCGGTTTTATTCACATGATAGAAATAGTTTAAGCTATGCCAGCGAAACGTTTTTACGGATTAAGCCAGTTTGCGCCATTTTTCATAACAATACAACAAATTTTATTTAGTAACAGGATGTAAGCTTCTGAATGTTATTTCATATGGGATATGAAAGTGGCATTTCAATTACCGTATTTTGATATATTATTGACGAGGTAGAGTCTCGGCTTTTCCTGGTTAGGATAATTGCATGGTGTAAAGGAAAATAATGTATTTAGTATGTTATGTACTTACGTACCCACAAGATCACATTCCTTCGCAAGGTAGATGTCTAGTTTATAATTTTATTTATACCATTTTATTTTATTTCATTGTTTTGTTTTTTGATATTTTTTGTTATTTAAGTTGCACAAGCTGAGAGAGGACGGTGGCTGAATCACAGATAACTCTAGTTTGGGAGCCAGAGGCTTCACATCATTTACTGTTCTAACTTATATCAGTATCAATAAATTATTCTTCTTAGTGTCGGCTGAAATAACTTCACAAAAATCTCCAATATTTTTACTAAATATTGAAAGACAATAATGGTTAATATTGTGGGTCACATTGAGGGTTTTCGGCAACGCGCGTCCATAGGCTACGGTAACTGCTTACCATCGGGCGGGCCGTATGCTTGTTTGCAAACTTAGTTGTATATAAAAAAAAAAAAAAATGTCATTTTCGTTCCATGTATGAAAAAATGGTGAGAGAGTTGTAATTGGACTTCGGCATTTTGCAAACCTGCGAGAGTTTGTACACTGACGACATTATTTATTACCAAATTATACAATATGCCGACGTCAAACACATACACCCTTGGTAAGAAAATTTCTGAATTGTAGTAAAATCCGCATCAAAATATATTGCTAGCTAGTTAACCGATACGTAGATACTTGGTATAATTTATTAATATTATATATAATATAGTTAACATTTTGGAGGCGCCCAGTTTTCTCATTATAAATCTCATTCGTTACTCAAACTGAAAACTAATATAAATTATTCACAGTTAACAAAAATGTTCTCATATCTCCAAGGAACAACGAGTAGGGGGAAGCAAGAGGTCAGCGGAGGAAATGAGAGTCTTCATAAGAGGATTATATACGGTAATAAGGTTGGTTCCCGACACACTTGGCCAGGTCAAGTAGGGATTACACACGGAGTTTTGTCTCTACTATGTGTTATGGAGTTCGCTTTCAATGTTGCGGGTATGAAATACTTTGTTTCAATGCGTTGATTAAGATACATAGCTTTGTTGAATATTCACAGTTAAACTACAGAGGCCGGCAAACAACTTGAGAACAAAGTCGACGTAGTGGGGGTAAGTTCGCGCATGTACACTCATGCTCGGCCAATAGCGTGGACGCGTGCCGACAGAATGCCCCCGCGCACCTCTCTTTCCACCAACGACACCTTAAAATCGTCTACTGCGCACTCAAGGTCATGGCTCAAGTTGTTTGCCGGCCACTGTACAGAAGACAAGATTTGTATAATAGTACATTGTGATACATGTGTGCAAAGTTGGTCATTGCAGACGAGGTGGTATGAAGCGATAAGGCAGCCGAGAGTGTAATGATCACTGCACACGCATGTCATACGACGTTTTTCAAAACGCGAGGAAAAAATCAGACTTGTATTTTTTGAAGTTGTTTTTTTTATCATCAATGAGAACGTTAACAAATACAGAAATTTACATTACAATATAAAAAAAAGCACTAGTGCGTAATAACTTTACGAGCAAGTGTGTTTAAAAATAAATTGTTTGGAATATCCAACGGTAAAGTCGGAGAGGATCATGGCGAGATTTGTACAAAAAAATAAAGATTTTTAGAGACATTACAATGAAGTTATAATTGATCCTTGGTGCCTAAGGAACAACTTGAGCCATTTAAAATATTTTTAAAACCCCGGGATAAAAATGTGAATTTCTATGGCATGCCGGCGAATCGCGACTATTCGCGAGCAAAACCGTTATGTTGTTGTTCTGTTTCGCGGGGTTTATAAAATATTTCATGTATATTAACTTGTTGCTGGTAATATAATCTCAACATTGGAAGTGATTCAAAACCCTCTAATATGTTTTTTTTTGTACAAATCAATGTATGGATCTCGCCATGATTCTTTCACCCGGGCATCGCGGCTCCAGCCACGAGCAACTAGTGTATAATAATAACATTAGTATAACCTACCGGTAATGGGCTAGATGTCTAAAAAATTATTTTTAGTTCGTCTTTTACATTGTAAAAAAATATTAGACACTTATTTTTTCTTTTATCAATTAAACAAAAACATACAAAGATAGTGTGATGATGTTCCGCGTAACGTCACGTGAGAGTAGATATTTTTTTCACTGTAATGTGACGTCACGAGCCCCCACTTTGACTCGCTCTATCTTTGTAATTTTTTTATGATTTGGTGAAGCAAAAAATACGTGTCGAATATTTGTTGATAACCTTACTGACGGATACTTACTTTTTATTTTTTTCTAGGAATCCTTTTTCACCTATGTTTTTTGAGATGGAACTTATGTTTTCTAACGATAACATTTCTATATCATTGCAGAGCTTAATCAATCTAATTTCCATTATAAATATTTTGAGAGAGGTAGAGCATAGCGTTTATTCGCTCAAAGAGCAGCTCGACTGGGGAAGTACCTCCACCTTACAGAATACCGCAGCCAAAAAACTTTATGTTGTGTAAAGTTGTGTTTGTTTTAAGTACCATCCGAGGACGTGCGTATGAATACACAAGGCACGACCGAGGACCTTTTCAAAGCGAGGACCTTTTCGAGGGTCCTCGGTTTGACCTGACCAAAGATTCGTAATCTGCAAGCGATTTTGAGCCTTTCTATATACTTAATATGAAAAAGTGGTCCGAACCTCGGTTTGATCAAGAAAATCCATAATCTTACACAGGCAGTGTGTATCCCACCAGATGGCGCCACTTCGTCTCTCACACACCCTCATTACACATAATTTCATGTTGATTGTATTATCCGAGGACATATGTGTTACCTTTCACACAAAAGACCTCGGTTGGCTAGTTTTTCGGAACAATGTGTATGTAGGACCTCGGTTTGCTAGATTTTCCGAACAGTGTGTATGTAGGACCTCGGTTTGCTAGATTTTCCGAACAGTGTGTATTGTCCTCGTTTTGACTGTTTTCATCTTGTGTAAAGACGAGTGTTGTACTATCATTTCCTAGGCGTTCATCAGTTGGATTAAATCTTTAAAAACATCTTTAGTAGCTACTAAGTGCACGAGGATTATGATGCTTCTTCTGCAATATGTGCTAAATACCTAATATACGACATTATGTTTAGGAAGAATCTATATCTAAAGTAGAAATGCCGTCTAAGTGAAATGTCAGTAGTAAGATTTGAAGCAAACCAAAGGTACAAAGAAATAAATAACGTGGACGTACATAAAACTTTATCGAAGGTGTATTTTTTTTTTTTTTATGATGAATATGTATTTAATACATTCAAATATATTACGTGTAAGTTGTTTATTTAATAAATGATACATATTGAATTATTGCTTGTTTCTTACTTTTTACCTGGCTACCATTCGAAAGTGGAAAATCTGTCTCCGGCTTTGTGTGCTTATCACCTTCGACATCATTCGACCCTTACCATGGTGAGATTAGGTCAAACATAAGAACTATTTAAACCTAATATGTATGCCAAACCGATGCTATCAACTGTTGTAAACTTTCCTCATGAAGAGAAAACCCTGTCTGCAGCATTACCATAAACAGGTCATTATAATAGTTTATCTCTCTAAACCTAATGTGTATGCCAAGGTTGAAGACGATACTATCAACCGTTGAGGACTTGCCTCATGCAGGCACGACCCTGGCTGCAGTATCACCAAAAACTGGTGATTGACTAGTTTAACTCTCTAAACCTTACGCATATGCCAAATTTGAAGACGATGCTATGAACCGTTGAGGACTTGCCTCATGAAGACACGAACCTAGGCGCAGCATCACCAAAAACTGGTAATATACTAGTTTCACTCTCTAAGCCTTACGCGTATGCCAAATTTGAAGACGATGCTATCAACTGTTGAGGACTTGCCTCATGAAGACACGACCCTGGCTGCAGCATCACCAAAAACTGGTAATTTACTTGTTTAACTCTCTAAACCTTAGGGGTATGCCAAATTTTAGGACGATGCTATCAACCGTTTAGGACTTTCCTCATGAAGACACGACCCTGGCTGCAGCATCACCAAAAACTGGTAATATACTTGTTTAACTCTCTCAACCTTACGCGTATGCCAAATTTTAGGACGATGCTATCAACCGTTTAGGACTTTCCTCATGAAGACACGACCCTGGCTGCAGCATCACCAAAAACTGGTAATATACTAGTTTAACTCTCTAAACCTTACGGTTATGCCAAGTTTGAAGACGATGCTATTAACCGTTGAGGACTTGTCTCATGAAGACACGACCCTGGCTGCAGCATCACCACAAACTGGTAATTTACTAGTTTAACTCTCTAAACCTTAGGGGTATGCCAAATTTGAAGACGATGCTATCAACCGTTGAGGACTTGCCTCATGAAGACATGACCCTGGCTGCAGCATCATCAAAAACTGGTAATACACTTGTTTAATTCTCTAAACCTTACGAGTATGCAAAATTTGAAATCGATGCCATCAACCGTTGAGGACTTACCTCATGAAGACACGACCCTGGCTGCAGAATCACAAAAATCTGGTAATTTTCTAGTGTAACTGTCTAAACCTTACGCGTATGCCAAATTTGAAAACGATGCTGTCAACCGTTGAGGACTTGCCTCATGAAGACACGACCCTGGCTGCAGCATCACCAAAAACTGGAAATATACTTGTCTAACTCTCTAAACCTTATGCGTATGCCAAATTTGAAAACGATGCTATCAACCGTTGAGGACTTGCCTCATGAAGACACGACCCTGGCTGCAGCATCACAAAAAACTGGTAAATTTCTAGTTTAACTAGCTAAACCTTACGCGTATGCCAAATTTGAAGACGATGCTATCAACCGTTGAGGACTTGCCTCATGAAGACACGACCCTGGCTGCAGCATCACCAAAAACTGGTAATATACTTGTTTAACTCTCTCAACCTTACGCGTATGCCAAATTTTAGGACGATGCTATCAACCGTTTAGGACTTTCCTCATGAAGACACGACCCTGGCTGCAGCATCACCAAAAACTGGTAATATACTTGTTTAACTCTCTCAACCTTACGCGTATGCCAAATTTTAGGACGATGCTATCAACCGTTTAGGACTTTCCTCATGAAGACACGACCCTGGCTGCAGCATCACCAAAAACTGGTAATATACTAGTTTAACTCTCTAAACCTTACGGTTATGCCAAGTTTGAAGACGATGCTATTAACCGTTGAGGACTTGTCTCATGAAGACACGACCCTGGCTGCAGCATCACCACAAACTGGCCATTATAATAGTTTAATATCTAAACCTAAGGCGTATGCCAATTTTAAAGACGATACTGTCAACTGTTGAGGACTTGACTCATGAAGTGCTATGAGGACCCTGGCTGGAGCATCACATCACCACAAATGGTTAATATTTTAGTTAAACTTTGTAACGTAACTAAAGTAAAAACTCATTGGGGAGGGTCGGTAACGCGTGAGTGATGCCTCGTATGTTGCAAGCGTCCATATGGCTACGGGAACCGCTTACCATCAGGCGGGCCGTATATGCTTGTTACTAAATAAAGCTGTTGCTTTCGACACTCTGACAAAAATCTTTTGAAAAGCGCCAACAAACTTAAAGTCACTGACATGTCCTCGCTTGGTAGCTCAGATTAGAAAATGTGTGTACGAAATAAAGATAACATTAATAAATTATCTTAAACGCAAATTGATTAGGTAGATTTTCCAAGTCCTCGCTTTGATCAAGTTCTGCGCGGGAAACTGCCCTCGGTTTGGTAATGTAAAGTCAAACACAGCGTCCGCACTTTGTACAAGATATAAGTAATAATGTGTAAAAAAGGTCCTCGGAAGTATATGGCAGGGCTTACGTAAGAGGTCCTCGGTTGGCTCACACAAAGCCCTCGTATGTGCATCGCTGGTCACGTTTAGGTGTGTATTTTAGGTCCTCGGTATGATAGCCACAATTCATACGACAAAAAACTGAGATAGCGCTATACCAATAAGGTCATCACTCTAGATTTTTTTTCCTGTCTCTTTCTATCTCATTCATAAAACCCTGTGAGGTCATTAAACCTGTTTTTCGGAGGGTCCTCGGTTTGTACAAGAAAAGATAAGGTCCTCGTAAGGGTGTCTGTACAAACAGGGGTGTGTTCCTGCGTGTGAGGAAGGTCGCCAGAGCTCATTGGGGAGGGGGGAAAGGTCGGTAACGCGTGAGCGATGCTTCTTGTGTTGCAAGCGTCCATATGGCTACGGTAACCGCTTACCATCAGGTGGGCCGTATGCTTGTTTGCCGACTAAGTAGTATAAAAAAAAAAAAGCTTATCTAACACATTGACATTATAGTAAGTAGGTATTTAGTAGGATTCTATGGTATTGTAATAAAAAATCTTTTAAATTACAATCCAAGTTATAGGGCGCATTACAAGCCATTTTAGCTATATTCACTTTAAAGTCTAATTTATTCCGGAAAAGTTGTAAAAATGTCTAGTCATACATTTCAAAACGTGCATCTAAAAATATATCACAAAATAAATTAACGCAGACACAATTCCATTAAGGCCAGTGCACACCGCATTACCGGTACGGAACGTCATTACATATCGGTACCGTATACAGGATGTATACAGGATGTTTTAAACAGCAATAATACCGGATGTTTTGACACATTGTTACAATGTTTTTAAACAACAGTCGATACATTTTTAGAGTAATGATTTTATCGATATCGCCATTTTTTCTGCCATGTAACTGATAATGAAAATTAGTACTACGATGAATTAAAAACAAATAATATTCTATCCCCCTTATTCATAAACGCTTTATAGCTAAATCAGTGTTATAGTGTCCTCCGTCTCACTCTTTCAATCACCATATGTACAGTCGAGGACATAAATATGTATACACTTAGTAAAATTCAACAACGGTTTCCTCTTAAACTGCTGATTGAAATTATGAGATATTATAAAGGCAGAATCTTCTAACATATACTATTATAATTTGTGTAATAGTTTAACACTTAAATGTTAAACATGCGAGAAAATTGCTTTTGAATTTCAAAAAGAGTATACATATTTATGTCCTCGACTGTACGACTTCTGAATTTTTACATAAAACGTTTCATAATTTCATTATGAAACGCCCGACATAAACGGAACAACTCATTAATAAGGTAGTAGGTTATATGTATAAGTAATACTTTCCCCAGATCACAACACACCATCAAGGATATTTAGGCAATCATCCTGTATCCAGACATTCCGGTCCCAGAGGCCGGGTAACGAGTTGACCGCCAGCCAAGCCGCGGCACTTCGGTACCGGTACGACGCCGAAGCGACTTGGGAATGCATGCCATGAAATAAGGTACAGAAATTTGAAATTTCTATTTGTACCAATCGAATGGAAAATGTGAATTATTTGAGTTCCGACTGAAAATCTGTAATTGAGGTACCTGAGTCAGTGTATACTGGCAGCAAACTATTAAGAGCTAACTTAAGAGTAGTTGCTTTATATTTTGTAAAAGGTTATTATGTTGTCTAATTTTCCATGTATAAGGCAGCCTGTACGCTGAAAAAAAATATCATAAAACATTATTTTTGTCTTCAACGCGGGTAAAGCACTGAACAGATTTTTCCAAATTCCTCCCTATAAGGGCTAAAATAGAGGGTAAATAGGCGGTAACAATGCGAGCAGAAAGCTAGTCAGAGATTTAATAAATACAATGGAGACTGATATTAGATAAATAGATTAACACCCTAAATCACACGACTTGCAACTCACACGTTACAAATTTACAATGTGCCGGCAGAATATCAGTGTTGTGGGAAGCTCCCACAACTTTATAATGAGTCGGGGCATTATTTCTACTACGCCACGAACAGTTTTTTTTTCTGTGCTGTAGTTTTATTACTTATTTCTTTATTTTATTATTGTGTCCCTTTTTATGTACCTATTTGTATTTTGTGCATTGTGTTTTGGTAGAAATAAAATAATTTTCTTTCTTTCTTTCTTTCAAATTAATATAAATTTTGAGTGAAATGCTATTATTATTTACTGTTTATATCGTAGTAATTATGTGCGAATGTAATTTATATTTCAGTTATCATTTAAAAAAACTATTACGTTTTAATCAATATAAATATACGTAAAATAAAATATTAAAATAAACCCGAAATTTCAACAGTCGGATATTGTTCACGTGCGAACAGTATAACAATTGCCGTTGGAATAAATAAATTAATGCTATACAAGTTTCACAGATAAAACAATCGCTGCAAATTATTTTACATACTACGAGTATGTGTAAAATAAAAAAAACCGGCCAAGTGCGAGTCAGACTCGCGCACCGAGGGTTTCCCTCCAAACCTGTAGGTATATAAGTACATGGTAGTATAGACCTGAGTATTTGATATTAATTTCAATTTATGACCTATTAAAAAAAAACTACTTACTAGATCTCGTTCAAACCAATTTTCAGTGGAAGTTTGCACCGTAATGTACATCATATATTTTTTATAGATTTATCATTCTCTTATTTTAGAAGTTACAGGGGGGGGGACACACATTTTACCACTTTGGAAGTGTCTCTCGCGCAAACTATTCAGTTTAGAAAAAAATGATATTAGAAACCTCAATATCATTTTTGAAGACCTATCCATAGACACCCCACACTTATGGGTTTGATGAAAAAAATATATTTGAGTTTCAGTTCTAAGTATGGGGAACCCCCAAAATTTATTGTTTTTTTTCTATTTTTGTGTAAAAATCTTAATGCGGTTCACAGAATACATCTACTTACCAAGTTTCAACATTATAGTTCTTATAGTTTCGGAAATAAATGGCTGTGACATACACGGACAGACAGACAGACAGACAGACAGACAGACAGACATGACGAATCTATAAGGGTTCCGTTTTTTGCCATTTGGCTACGGAACCCTAAAAAGTTGAATGATACACGCGCGTGTATCAAATCTGAGCTGCATTGTAGGAAAAGTTTATCGATGACGATTCAACTTCTGGTATTTGGGGTATTTTATACTTTTTATACAAAGAAAGGAATTAAAAGCTATCATTATTCATGATAGGATTTAAAAAAAAATTATGACTTAAAATGAATCCATATTATCCCTCAAGAGTAAATAAAAAAAAAGTTAGGAATGCTATATTAAATATCATCAAGCCGAATAATTATTGATACTTGTTATCTCTTGTTATAATTGTTGTGGAATAATAAATAAATTATGCAGGATTTATATAATATTTTATGGTTACAGAATGTTTCTGGTAATCTTGAAAGACATTAAAAACATTCTAAAATAGTTTTATTTCAACAAATCTCGCCATTATCCTATAAACATTAATAAATGCAACATGAGAAACTTAAATTCCAAATAACACAAAAAAAAATGTTTGTACTAACCATTAATTGAACATCAAACAAACATTTAATTCTTATCAAAAAAACTATATAATGCACTATTCTAAAACCGGTACCACGAAACCGAATTCAGAAAGTGTTTGCGACAATTTTGAACAGCGAGAGAAAATTTGTCGTAATGTGAAAAGCTTCGTGGTACAGGGGTCGGATATTACGCCGGGAACCTGAGAGGTCTCTTCCCTTGAGATGTGATGACACTCAAGCTAATGGTCGGTACCCGTTCACACGGTATTTTCGCTATGATGATAGTGTTCGTATGGCTATCGTGGAAATTAGCCGTTTAAGTCCACGTGTAAACGGTCTTTTATTATGAACAGTTACACTTCAAACGATTATTGCTGCACCGATATTGCAACTTTAATTTAGATTGGTTAGAGTTTTAATTAATGTAAACTTCTTTACAATGCAAAGTTTGTACATTTTGTACATGCTAGATTTTCAGAGTGCCAGTTGCCTACTAGGATTTGTAAAGGTGAACTGTAGAAGATTCGAACCTATGACCCGGTTTGCGGCTACGGGCGGCGTTAATGTGTATCATCGCTTTTAATATGTTTCGTCAAATAGATTATTTAACTTAAGTTTGAAAAATCTTTTAAAATTAAGCATAAACAAACTTATTTATGGTGCGTCCATGCGTGGCGAACCGAGCACGAGCCGAGCCACGAACGAGCACACTGCGAGCACGATTCGCATAGCGTGGACGGGCTTGCGAGCCTCGAACGAGCGCGATTTTTTCATGAACAAAGGGATTCGCATCGTGCTCGTCGTAGGTTCGTTCGTGGCTCGGCTCGTGCTCGTTTCGCGTAGCATGGACGCACCATAATATTTAAACGTTTAGCAGCATGTTCTCGCTACAAATACTAATTAATTTCAATTTTAAGTATAATATTACCTACTCACATTACGATATCTGTATATTGCTAACAACAATAAAATATATCAGTCCGGAAAATTCAAAATTCAAAAAATATGCATCGATTGGACCCAATTACATTTTTATGCCTTTTGCGGTCGAGACCTTGGGACCATGGGGGTCAGAAGCTCGCCGTTTTGCTCGCACCTTGTCTTCAAAATTGATCGAGATCTCCGGAGTCCAGCGGGCGGACAGATTTTTCCGCCAACGCGTCAGCTTGGCTATACAAAGAGGAAACGCTGCCAGCCTTCTGGGAACCTTGCCGTTAATCGGAAGCAGCGGCAGGCTTGAGGAAATTTTCTATATATAGATTATATTTTGTAAATATAGATTGTATTTTGTACATATTTGTTGTTAATAAATATATAATACGAAGTATATTGTATTCTCATTTCTGTTTCAAACCGTAAATGTAGAGAAATATAAAATCGTCCTTGTAACTTTCAGTTTACCAATATAATCTGGAAATATAATCCGGTTAAATGCCTAGGCATGTCCTTTGTCTAGTCATTAGAAAAGCAGATGACTCGATGAAATGTTTATACTATCTGGTGACGTTCTAGCTACTTCTAGTGTTTAATGCAATACCAAATTCATTGTACCTACGTCAAAAAGCTATATCGAGTTCCCTTCTAAGTCTTTGTACAAACTATCACATATACCAAAGAGAGTTTGTAGTCAAAAAGTGCCTGCATAATTATATAAAAAGCCGGTCAAGTGCAAGTATCAATCAAAAAGAGTCGTAGTACATTTTTTAACAAACAACATTTGGCTCGCTATGATGGCAAGTAGTGCTTCTAACACCATGGCATGGCATGGCGGTATGGAAAGAAAGGAGGATGAAAAAAAAACTATACTAAAATTATACCTACCTACCTTACCTTACCTTACCTACCTTATATATATATTTAGGGTCGGCAACGCGCGCGTGATACCCCTGGTGTTGCAAGCGTCCATAGGCTACGGTAACCGTTTACCATCAGGCGGGCCGTATGCTTGTTTGCCACATAAGTGGTATAAAAATAATAATATATTTATCTACTTAGTTTTCTTTTATCTATTAATATTATATTATTTATTCTTCTATGATTATATATTTGATATTTATATATTATTTTATGATTTACTTTATGGCATTTGTATGTTGCGCCTACAGAGATTTTTCATTATTTTCTATTCGACACGTCGGTCGTGTTATTTTCTTGAATACAGATACAAATCTGTGTCTACATATTCATACCAAAAATGCCATATATAATTCGTCAAGATTCATATTCTCCTGTCGTTTCTTTGTCATGAAATATTTAGGCATTCATAAAAACATTTGTCATTTCCAGGTAACGCACATCCTCGCAAACTGTCCCCAATCTTCTAGCAAGGCTGGCTCCTCAATTATTCACTATAAAATTAGGAGTAATTGGCGTAGTCCAAGGGATGCCTCAGGCAATCTAGATAAAAGCCTTACTACAAACAACTCGGTTGAATATTACTCATGAACGTTTCGGGATGAGGTTTTCCCAATATGATAGCTAGTGATGAGATGGTCTGAGATGTCTATTATTTGTGACATGGGTAGAATAAAATGGTGCGTCCATGCTTGGCGAACCGAACACGAGCCGAGCCACGAACGAGCATTCGTAGCGTGCTCGACTGCGCTCCGCCCGATTGTCAGTTTTTTCACGAACACAGGGATTCGCATCGCGCTCGTTGTAGGCTCGTTGAAGGCTCGTCAAGTACGTCCACGCTTGAAATCGCGAGCAACGAACGAATCCTGTTCGTTCGAGGCTCGGCTCGTGCTCGTTTCGCGTAGCATGGACGCACCAAAAGGTAATGTATAAGCGTTGTTTAATCTATACCTCCATAGAATCATAATATTAGCATCGCCAGCGAGTTTCGCTTTTCAAAGTCCCATGGGCTTTGTAATGGATTCGAGAGGGAACTACGGTGTTTGTGACATGAAACTTCGCAGAAATTATTTTGCATTTTCATTTTCTGTAGGTATTTTATTTTAATAGGTTTTTTTTTTATTCCACTTAGGTGGCAAACAAGCATACGGCCCGCCTGATGGTAAGCGGTTACCGTAGCCTATGGACGCTTGCAACACCAGAGGTATCACGTGCGCGTTGCCGACCCTGCAGAAATCTCTTCACACCCCTTTTGAAGAACCCCATGCTGTACTCCATTGGGAAAACCACGGCGTAGGTATATCATATTCCATGCTTCGGAAGGCACGACAAGCCGTTGCTCCAGGTGTTGTCAATTTTTTTTTCTTTGAGAGCCGTGATCTGTCAACCTATTTATTCGTTTAAAATTAAGAATGCTTGGTCTACACACATATCACTTACAGTGAGATACAAACTTATCATAATCGGGATTATACCTATTATAAAAATGTGCGGTAATGTAAAGTAAAAAGCACAAGTGCCTAATAAGCTGCATTAAGATACTAAAAACGGTGCAATAAATGTCACATTACGAGCGAGTGTGTTGAAAATATTTTTATTTATCAACACAAAACCTACTTTCATTCCAATAACATAAAATGATAACCGTATCGCCATCTGTGAACGACAAATTACCCATTATATCTGTCATCGCGTACATATACTTATGTATTACGTGTTTTTCCCCTCACCTTCTGTTTTCTCGAAGCATACCCGGGATCAAGCAGTGATTGATGTTCACTTGATGTGTCGCTACGGGTAATGCCGTTTGCAAGATGGATCTGTCCCCTTTGGTAAGGAACGTACATCTCTATCTACATAAATAACGGATTGATGGGCGGTATAATTCATCCCATTTGATGAATAGGATTTTAAATATCCACCTATTCAATTTGCTTTTTGACGGCTTGAATGATGAGTATTTAATTTGTTCGGTTTCTTCGAACTGAGTAAGCTGGAATTTACCGATACTTACCTAATTTGTTTTTTAATTAATTCTTTAGTAAGTAATACGTATAAAAGACTCTTGCCTAGCAGAAATAAGTGCTTATAAACCATTCACTTGAGAAAAACTTGACTGCAACGATATTTAATTTAGCAGTATAAATAGGTATTTAGAATTGTTGTAGAGTTCATTTCCCCGTTTCTTAACCAAATGTTACAAAAGGATTATAGTCGATTATTAGAAAGAAAGAAAGAAAGAAACTCATTTATTTGACGAACACACAAAATTTAAATTAAAAATAAACCAGTAGGTCTGTGCCGTCAAATAGGACACAGCTCAGCATAGTGCTACTGACTACAGTCAGCAGCGCTGATTTTCAGGTGACGCCCTTAGTGATGTCACGGTCAATAAAATAAATATATATTAGTATGTGCCTGTTAAAATTAATACTTAAAAGTAAATATTATTCAGAAGAGAAAAAGGTTACAAATAATTATAAAACTGGTACGTCACATCCGCTGTCATTCAGTAAGTGTATACTTTTGATACTTTCAAACTTTATCAGTAAGAATGAAATCATGTAATAAACACTAATATTCAACAATACAGGAAATTAAAACCTTATTGTGTGTGTGCTTCGATAGCTTAAAAAGTTTGAATCCTTGAAAAAAAGTATGGCTAGAAATCCTAAGGAAAACTCACCGGTTTTATCCAGGAACCCAGCGTGTCCGGGACGGGAATTTGTCACAATCACGCACTATGACTTGTAGTGTGGAATAGCACAGTTTTTGGAGTTGATTTGTTAGTTTTAAAACAGTTTTATAATTATTTATTGCGGAGCACGTACGCGCGATACCTCCGTTTTGGCGACAGTAACGCCACGGGTTGATGCGGCGGTGCGCGCAAACTTCCATTTTAGCGGGCTCCCGGTGATGAGGCGGGAGTTTTCAAATTCTAGCCATAGAAAACCCAACATTTCCCCCCACCGAAATCCGCAAGGATTTCCCAGTTACGATACCATGACAAAGTTGAATTAGTTAAAACTAAAGGTATGTATATTATAGGTAATGAAATATAATAAAATGTTACAAGTGGACTGTATAATAATGAATATAATAAGTAAAGTTATACATAAAGTAGATACGGATTTACATATAACTATTGGTTTGGTATGAAACTATTTTTAACTATTCAGAGTCCTGATCCAACGGCAGAGGACTCACTTTTGAAACAGGACGAGTAAATTCATTTCCGTTTGAGGTTTTTAAACCGATTACACGGACCACGCCATCCGGACCACAATGTAATTTTGTAATTCTTGCTAAACCCCACTTGAGTGGTGGAGCATCAGTATTGATTAATACCAGATCACCGATATTGAGACTACGACAATTGGTTAACCACTTTTGACGTTGTTGTAAAGTATGCAAGTAATCTTGTCTCCAAAGTTTCCAAAATTGCTGGGACATTTGTTGCACGGACTGCCAACGGTTCAGTCTAGAACTGGGCAACTCAGTTAAGTTGTACTCGGGTACCGATAAGAGTTCCCTACCTACGAGGAAATGAGAGGGAGTTAGAACCTCGAACTCGTTTGGATCACTGGATAGAGCGCACAGTGGCCTTGAATTAAGCACTGCTTCGACGCGAGCAAAGAGCGTCCCGAGTTCCTCAAACGTTAGAGCTCGTGTACCAATGGTGCGTTTCAAGTGCAATTTGGCAGACTTAACGACGGCTTCGTAAAGACCACCGAAGTTACTACCTGTCGGTGGGTTATGTCTCCATATTACACCGCGAGATACAAAGCCATTCGATATGTTGTTTGAATCAGAATTGAAGAATTTAGTCAACTCGATCAGGTGTTTACCGGCTGAGACAAAATTGGTGCCATTATCAGATACGATAGAATGGCAAAGACCCCTTCTTGCCGTGAAACGGTCAAAACATGCGAGAAAGCACTCTGTACTCAAAGAAGACAAGACTTCTAAGTGTACCGCTCGTGTGGCACAACACACAAAAACGCACAAATAAGACTTGGATACGTGAGCGTTTCTACGAGTTGACTCCTTGGTAGGAAAAGGTCCGCCTATGTCAACACCTACAGTATGAAAGACATGAATATCTTGAGTGCGATATGTAGGAAGTTCACCCATTATAGGTTGTCTACTCGTAGGAGATACCCTAAAGCACGAGATACATTTCATGGTACGTGATCGAATGGCACCACGTGCTGAAATGATCCAATATTTTTGCGTTATTAGGCTTTGAAGAGTTCGTGGACCTACGTGTAAATGGACTTTATGATAATGATCTATAAGTATATTGGTGAAATTACACTTTTTAGGAAGTAGCAGAGGATGCTTCTTTTCATACGTCAAGTTCGACTGGGAAAGACGACCCCCCACCCTGAGGAAATAGTTGGAATCTATGAAGGGGTTGAGCTTTCGCAAGGAGTGACTGCAGCTACCGTCTTTCGATAACGACACTATATCACTGGAAAAATGATGTTTCTGAACTGATTTTACTAGAATATTATGCGCCTTTCTAAGGTCAGATACCGTGAGAGATCTTCGTTCATGAGCAGCTAATCTGCAATGACGGATGAACTGATAGCATCGAGCTACGACGTTGAGCAGTTTATTATAGCTAGAATATCGCTCTGTTAATTCGTAAAGTAACTCGGACTTGTCAGTCTCAGTTGACACAAGAACTGTCTTAGGAGGACACTTGAGTTCAGGAGGATTGCAGTCTCGGAATTCGTCCATGGTCTTAATCGGCCACTGTGAATGGTCAAGGTCAAGCCAACCTGGTCCGTTGAACCATTCTGGAGTCGCTAGCAATACCGATGGTAAGGCACCACGAGAGCAAATGTCAGCTGGATTTGACACACCGCTAACATGATACCAGCATTGACTAGGTATGCTGTCATGAATTTTGGACACCCTAGTGGACACAAATGTTTTGAGTGTGTAGCTAGGAGTATTGAGCCACGCCAGAACGACGGAAGAATCCGTAAACAACAATGTATCATTGATTTCGAGACGATTACGTAATATGGAATGGACGTATTTGATAAGCTTTGCTAGTAAATGTGCAGCCATGAGTTCTAGACGTGGGATGGTGACAGTCTTTAAGGGCGCGACCTTAGATTTTGCCATGACTAGACTAACTTTAGTCTCACCATCCGCGTTTTTAGTACGTATATACACGACCGCAGCATAGCCAAGAGTTGAGGCGTCACAAAAACCTAGAACTTGACAGTAGGTATGGCGCTCAACTTTTACATGGCGATCATGTTTTATTTGTGACAATAATGGGAGTTCTTTGACATATGCCTGCCACTGCAACTCAAGAGCTGATGGTAGACTTTGGTCCCAGTCTAGTTGACGAGCCCAAAGTTCCTGCATAAAACATTTGGCATAGAATATGCACGGAGCCACAAAACCTAGTGGATCGAACTGTCGACCTATTTGAGATAAGACTGTTCTCTTGGAAACGACAGGGTTAGACGGAGTGGTGGAAAAAGAAAATGCATCACAGGCTGGCGACCACTGAAGTCCAAGCACTTTGATGGACAAATTCTTTTCATCGTCAAATGCAACAGGCATTTCGCGATGAGTCTCGTCCAGATGTTCCAGCACCTGTGGGCAGTTACTCGACCACTTACGGAGTACGAAGCCCCCCGTCTTCAACAAATTCATAAGCTCTTTCTGAAGCTCTACTGCCTCTTCTACAGTCGCCACAGACCATATCAAATCGTCCATGAAAAAAGCAGTTTTCAGAATTTGAGCGGCTTTTGGAAATTTGTCCGCTTCGTCGTCCGCTAAGGTATGCAACACTTTTATAGCCAAATACGGGCAACTAGCTACTCCGTATGTTAGCGTATTCAAAGCAAATACTTGAATCGGTTGATCTAATGAGTAACGCCATAATATATGTTGATACGGTCGTTGACCCTGGTCAACAAGTATCTGCCGGTACATTTTGCAAATGTCCGCAGAGAGGCAAATTTCGTGAAGACGAAAATTAATTAAAAGTTCATTGATATCAGCTTGAAGCTTGGGCCCCGGTAACACCATTGAATTGAGAGACATATTATTTGATGTCTTGCCAGAAGCATCAAATACCACACGATGAGACGTCGTGGTACTTGTTGGTTTGATGATGCAGAAATGCGGGATGATGTACTTTGAATCCACGTTCTGGACATCACCAAGACAAGTCATATGCCCGAGGTCCTCATATTCGCGCATGAACTTATGATATTGAATTTTGAGTTCAGGCTCTCTTTCTAATTTAGTTTCTAAGTTGAGCAGTCGGCGAGTTGCCATTTGACTCGAGTCACCGAGCTCAACCGATGATCTAACAGGATATTTGACCACATATCTGCCCGTTGAGTCACGTCTGTGCTGTTTGGAAAACAAGAACTCCGCGAGTTCATCGTCTGGGTTGCGCGGTACCTCAGAGGGCATGTTTTCAATTTCCCAAAACGAGTTCATCACTTGATCGAGGTTCATGGTGAATGCACAGAACGTACCATCTAGACTAGTACTAGTAGTGGTTGTGGCAGCACCGTGAGATGGGTGAGGAAGTTCAGTCTGACCCAATATGACATACCCAAATACTGAACTCATCGCAACAGGTAGCCCGTGTTCACGCGGCAGTATCTTTTCACCATCATAGATGTAGGGAAACAGATCACCTGCTAGCAATATGTCAATAGGCGCGGGTTTATAGTAGGTCGGATCAGCTAACATCAAATGTTGGAACTCACCTATCACTTTATCTGAAAGATTCACTGTAGGTAGATTTCCCGCAATGGTGGAGACAATGACTGCATCGGTAGATAAGATGGGTCCGGCTGAGTGTCGCGGCTTAACATTACAGGTGGTTAAACCAAACTCCTTTACTGGACTACCCCCTAAACCAATTGGTTCAAAATTGCATTTACGTCGCGACAAGCCTAGTCGATTTGCACAGTCTCGAGTTATATAACTCGTCATAGCCCCGCTATCAATTAAAGCACGTACGGTGTGGTAGTGACCCCAACAATCTGCGACATGTATAACCGCGGTACCGAGCAAGACTGTGGAACTGGCTGAGCACGTTAATGTTACTACACTAGAACTCGAGTTCGCAACAGAATCTATGTGTAGTGTGTGATGATGCTTGCTTTTGCAGACCGTACAACGTACCTTCGATGGACAGTCGTCGACAGAATGATCACGTAAACAATTTTCGCACAACTTCAATTGTTTAATCCTATCAAGACGCTGCGCCGGAGTCAGGTCGATGTAGTCGGTGCATCGATAAATAGAATGCATCTTTTTGCAATACAAACACTCCATGGACTTCGTTGATTTTACAGGTTGGTTTGCATCGAGAACAGCTGACGACAAAGTCGGTCGCTGCAAATTATTTGATTTTGATGAAAATGGTTGACTGGCCTTATTTTGTCCCCGAGTGTACGGTACACTTCTTGTAGTAGTGGAATTTGTAGTACACTCAGACATCTCGAGCACGCGTACGTGTTTTTCAATGAAAGTAATCAAATCGTCGTAGGTAGGAAACTCATTTTGCCCTAACTCCTTTTCTAATTCACGCCTAGTCGCGGGGTCAAGGTTACGCAAAGCGACATAAAACAACAAGAAACCAGATAAATCTTTGATGTTTAAAATCTGCAGGGCTTTAATGTTTTCTTGATATGTCTGTAAGAATTCATTAAGTCCCGAGACAGACTCATTAACTAAAGGTTTGAATTTAAATATTTTATCGAGGTAGGTAGTTGCTAATGCGCGTTTATTTTCATACCGTTTCACTAACGCACCCCATACGATTGGATAGTTATCAGAAGTCACAGGCATGGACTTCACAATAGTTAACGCGGACCCGCTTACCGCCGAGAGTAAATAGTAGAACTTCTCAATATTAGCTATTTGATTACTGTTGTGGATTAAACTAGAAAATGTATCACGAAAGGTGGGCCAGTTTTCGAGTTTACTATCAAAAGGAAAAAGTTCCAATTTAGGTAATCTAGGCTTTACACAGCTGCCCTCCCCTTTCATTGTTACATTAGGCCGGTCCAAGTTCAAACTACTTGAAACACCGCGAATAAAATAGTACAAAGAATCAAAACTTTCGAGTTCTTTATATGACGGCACATATTCGGAATTATACTTCTTTTTTAATAGTGTAATGGCAGTAATACTTTTTTCGAACTTTTCCCGCCATTCGGGCAGGTCATGAATACGGGCATTAAATTCAATTAATAATTCGGGTTTATCACATACATTTTTAGAAACTTCATACAAGGCCTGTAATCTCAAAAAACACATTTCTTTTGTGGTAATATGTGGTTGAACCAACTTCTCGTATTCCTCATCGGATTTGATATCATGCTTGGGTGGCATTTTGCAACAAGAAAATTATCACACAACAGAAAAGAAATATGGCGGACGGGCGGCACCGGTCAATTTTACGTAAATAATTTGCAAAAATGACTACTTGAAATAATGTTTGCGGAAATGAAATACACGTTGGATTAGGAGTATAGACACAAAAAAATACGAACTGAATAGGTTTCAGAGCTCTAACTAGTTTAGTTTACTAGATATAAGCAAATTAGTGCACAAAGTTTTATGATACCTACGCCGACAATGAATGTAATTTTACACAGTAAAAATGGGAATTTGTACCAATAAATACGTAAATTAATAGATAATTAGTTGTATTGATTTCGTAACTGGTTAAATCCTGGCTCGATTGACCAAAATGTGTGCTTCGATAGCTTAAAAAGTTTGAATCCTTGAAAAAAAGTATGGCTAGAAATCCTAAGGAAAACTCACCGGTTTTATCCAGGAACCCAGCGTGTCCGGGACGGGAATTTGTCACAATCACGCACTATGACTTGTAGTGTGGAATAGCACAGTTTTTGGAGTTGATTTGTTAGTTTTAAAACAGTTTTATAATTATTTATTGCGGAGCACGTACGCGCGATACCTCCGTTTTGGCGACAGTAACGCCACGGGTTGATGCGGCGGTGCGCGCAAACTTCCATTTTAGCGGGCTCCCGGTGATGAGGCGGGAGTTTTCAAATTCTAGCCATAGAAAACCCAACATTGTGGTTTAATATAGAATACGGAGACCCGTTGTTGTGACAATATTGTTGTTGTCCCAAATATTATTAATGGAAACCGAATTATATTGTTAAATTCTAGGCAAATAATTTTGAGTGATCGAATAATATAAATAGGATTTTGGTTAGTAGTAGGAATTATTTAGTCATTCAAGCTATCTTAATATTGCGTAAAATACCAAGAAATTTTAATACAAAACGAAAAGTACATTAAAAAACGCAAAGTAGAAGGTAGCCGTGGGCATCAAGTCGAACAATTCCTTAGAACACTAATGTTACCAGGCTAAAAGCCTATATCCCTCTCCATGCAACATACCTGCGTGCCAAATTGCGTAATTGGTTGCTATGAGCCATTGCGAGGTAGCAAACTCAAAATTAAAACAAAAAATCTTTTTGTTTGATACTCTGTAGAGCATTTTTAAAGCTTTTTTATTTCTGAAGCGCTCGTGGTGTAACATGATTAGCCGTTCGGCAAAGTTAAGCTACCTCTGTCTTGGTCGGTACCTGGATGGGTGACCGCCTAGTGTTATTTCAAATCGAGCGTTTCCGTGCTTCGGAAGGCAAGTAAAGCCGTTGGTCCCGGTTATCACTTAATTGTCGTTAAGCTAGTTGGAGGCCTTCTAGGCGGCTTGTAAAATTCCAACAGTAGGTTGACCACTAGCCTACCTCCACCAATGTTGGCATGCGTGGTGGAGTATTGCCCAGTCCCTTTCACCCTGCTTTTTGAAAGGCGGCCTGTGCTCAGCAGTGGGACTTTATAAGCTGACGATGATGATCATGATGAAAAATGATATTTGCCATACAGCGAGGGCAAAATATTAGTAACATTTAATTCGATCAAACCGTATATTTACTGAACCTTTTTCTTTTTTCGTGTCCTCGCTACCTCACAACCAATTTGAGTAATGGACTTGCAACTATTTGAACTGCAATTTCTTGGTTCGATAAAGCAATTTCACTGATTCACTTTAGGATAAGGAATTCGGGTGATTGATTGGAATTTCGTTTCTTACAAAAGGTAAGAGGGAATCAATTGAGAGTTTATACGTAAAGTTGAAAAGTTGAAAATATGAAAAAAAGTTTCTTGAAAATTTTTTATGAGGAAGCTTAATAACACTAACATTATGAGTCATTAGGACTTACAAGCTCTGTTTAAAACTGTAGAAATGATCCGACTGTAACTGTACACAGTTGCCACACGTGTAGTAAAAACGTGCAAACCTCATAGTGTTTTGAGAGCAAACAATCATATCGCACGTGTATCCTCTAAAACAATTTTTCCAGACTTGAATGACCGCCAACACGCTCCAGTCAAAACCGTGAAATCAAAAACTGGGCGTTCCAATCTTCAGCATTATGTCAACGATTGCTCAAGTCGCAGTTCAGCAGGGCATGCTCGAGCTACCATCTTGCCGTCCACACGCAGAGCTTGCAAGATGGAACGTGAAGCGTGGCTATAACAGGAGTTTTACCACAAGTATATTTGAAAACAATTGAAATATTATTATTGCATCACATAATCTCATCTCATCATCATATCAGCCCATGGATGTCCACTGCTGAACTTAGGTCGCCCCCATTGATTTCCACTTTGAATAATCTCATCTAATAGAAAGTAAACACAATTATCTTGCGGCAAACTAATATTTTAATATGCAAAACAGTATCTCACCTCTACAATTTCCCCGCGTCACGGTTCAAAGTGTAAATAACAGAATAAGACAGATCTATTGTATAATAGCGGGGCACTTTCATCGGTTTTAACTAAACAACCGTATAATCCAATCCTGGAGCAATATTTGCCGGTACAATAGTCGCGGATTAATGCTGGTAGATGTTTGAGTCATAAGCGTTGGCGTTGTGCGGTGTTTTTTTATTGTTTATTTAGTTGGGCTTTTCCAAGTAGTTGGATTTTTAACAGATATTCAAAAAAAAACTTTCTTAGCTAACATATATATACTACATCTGTTTTGATTGGTACGATATTGGTGAATGCCAAAAACTGTTGCACGCACCAATATCTCACCGTTATTGGAGCCTTTTTCTAATCACCAAGGCAGTGGGTGGATGCGGCAAGTGGAGGACCGGACGATTGGCAAATACTTAGATCAATCGTATTAAAAAACAAATGAAAATCACGCAAACATGACCTAGTTTCAGAGAGCTTTATTTTCAAATATCTCATTTTTTTAAATATATTTTTATTAATAGTGCCCAGTTCCTTATATACAGGGTGGGAATTTTAGACGGGTCAGTAAGGGCAGCTACTTTAAGGGTTGAAGCCACGCGAATATGGCTTTAAGTGACTGTCCTTTAATTTTTGATTTATTGCAATCGGCATTTACAGATTTTCGAAAAAAGGTACAATCAGCGAGAAAATGGCGATTTTGAAAAATGTTTTTATTAGCTAATCAATACAATCTCCGACAAGGATCAAAATGCTCTATGGGGCCAAATTAGGTTAGGGTACTAGCATGTCACAAATGGAAAAAAACTTTTCCGATACATTTTGTTAGGAAATTAATCTAGCATACTGTAGTGACATAGAAGAAAGTAAACAAAATAAAGGATCAACACTACATTTAAATGTTTTTTTTTAAAGACTGACCTAAATTAAAAAAAAGAAACTATAGAATGTGCTATAGAAAAATAATGCGATGTAGTAGGTACCTAGGTTTAATTTTTTTCCATTTTGTCCAATAAAAAGATAGCTCTTCTCCGTCATGATTTTGTAGCAGCTTATAAAGTACTAGGACAACGTGTTTGTCGGGCAGTTTGCATTACTGTGTTACAATAAATTTTCCTACAAAATGGATGCGAAAAGTTTTATTTCTTTTCGCATACCCTAACCTAACTTGTTGTCATAGAGCTTTTTGATCCTTCTTGGAGACAGGCCAATAAAAAAATACGTGTGGCACTCGGAGACTGCCGCGGTAAAGCATTTGAGAATCTAAATTGAGAATTTAAAGTATACGTGTGTGTGTGTGTATATATTATATATATTCTTTTATTAAATAAACTAGCTGCCCGGCGCGACTTCGTTCGCGTGGTGCTACCCTACCCTGTGTTACTACCCTACCCTGTGGTGCTACCCTACCGTGTGGTGCTACCCTACCCTACCCTACCCTAAATAAGAAAAAAAAATCTAAATTTCATAAGAATCGGTCAAGCCGTTTTTTACAAACACTGAGCCACACGCAAAGAGATTACTCCCGTACGGCCCGTATCCCAGTGACGTGATTTGCTTCAAGTTCTGCTAATACTTATATTTTTAAACTCGTGATATCTTTTGAATGGAATGTCAGAATTGAATAATTCAAAATGTTATATAAAGGTATTGAAGCAGTCTTGAATATGAAGTAATTTATTTTGATAATGATTAATACCAAAATACAAATAAAGAGCCTTTTCTAGCGGCGGCAATTCAATTAAATTTTTAATCATAATAAAAGCTACTCATAGATAATAATTTCAATTGGAATCTTCATATAGAAAATGTATGCAATAGATTAAGATCAATGCTCGGCAAATTTTACCATCTTAAATATGTACTTAGTAGGAACATCATGTATATACTGTACTATGCAATGGTTGACTCAACGCTGAGCTACGGACTAGGAAGCTATGGATTGACTTTCAATACTCATTTAGATAAAATAAAAAGTCTGCAGATAAGATTCTTAAAATATTTAGTTGATAAAAAAGTTAAAAAGTCATTAAATAAAAACTACAATAAATTATTTGGATTATGTAAAATATTAAAAAGTGTACATGAAAAAGTTAAATCTTCAATATTATTAGAACAATATAACATAGAGGATAACAAGAAGGAAAAAGAATATAGCTTTCAAGCCCGTGGGTCAAATAGACCAAGGTATGTAATACCCAGAGTATGCAATTATTATGGTAGCCGAACGAGACGTTGGATAACTCCAACACTGTTTAATCAATTGCCACATGATTTGTTTGATGGTGTTAAATGTAGGATTCAAATTAAACGTAGAATTAAAATGTTTTTGTTGCAACAATATTATCGGGATTATTATAAATTTAGGTACCAATGTTATGTTATTTTTTAGCTTAAACGAACGAGGGCTGTTCTGGCGACAAATCGTTCTGCGATTTGACAGAACATTATTTTTTGTAAACTATGTAATTAAGTCTGAGTAAACAAATTAAAAAAAAAAAAAAACACTTATTGTGGCATAACTATAATAGTTAGACATATGGTTATCCGACACTTTTTGTAAATAATAATGTGTTCTACAAAGTCGTAGTACATTATTTTATTCTATCATCAATAGTTTTCGCAGCGCACGCGATTAATGAATATTTTAGGTAATTTTTTTACACCTTGGGTTACATTATTGGAGTTTTTGTAAGGATCCCTAATTTTTTTGAAAATATTATATAGCCTATGTCAACCGGGGATAGTATAGCTTCCCAACAGTGAAAGAATTTTTCAAATCGGTTCTGTACTTTCGGAGCCTATTCAATGCAAACAGTATCACCGCTGTGCCGGTCGGAGTGGGGGGTGTTAGCTTATTTCGTTACGGAATTTCTGGATTCAGTCTCCATGCTCAAGGCCCTCGATAGAAGCTATGCAATAGCTTAAAAAAAAATTTAAAAATCACCGTTTTCTCGCTGACTGTACCTTTTTTCACAAATCTGTAAATGCCGATAGAAATAAATCTAAAATAAAGGACAGTCACTTAAGAACATATTCGCGTGGCTTCAACCCTCAAGGTAGCTGCCCTTACTGACCCGTCTAAAATTTCCACCCTGTAGAGGCCTAAACAATTGACAAGGGTCCAGCAGTGGACCATGATGACTATGACGTTTATATACCAAATTATGCAACATTTTTTAAACTTACTACTTTCCATTTTTTTAAGCCGCTTTCCTCTTTACACTTCAACAAATTATCTACATTCTCTTAATCAAGTGGTTATTGTTAACGCATTAATTGAGTTCTGTTTTGGAGGTGTACCTTATATGATAAACTCGTCTTTACCGGCGGCGTCACATGACTATTTTTGCATTGTCTTTAAACAAACCTTTAGTCGCAGCGCACACACTGCCTAAAAATCATCTAGGTAGCTGTGAAAACTGCATCTGTACCCCAAGTGTAAAGAATTGACGTTTGTAAACGCTAATTGCGTTTACGACACTTCTCTATAGGAATTGGCACAGCGCCTCTAGCGGAATACTCATGGTTCAAATTCAAATTCAAATTCAAAATCATTTATTCAAATAGACCTTCGCAGGCACTTATGAAAAGTCTGACTCTAATACTCTAATACCGGTTCGGAAGGTTGCATTTGCTGAGAAGAGCCGGCAATAAACTCAGCAATTACTCTTTTCAAAACAGGCTTAGATTAATTACATAATATTTACATTCTAATTGCACTGAAAACAATTGCGTGCCCCGGCGCGGCGGCAAAATTACAAAGTAGACTGAAAAAATATTTAATAAGTAAATAAATAGCAAACTTAAGTAGACCAGCCCCCACAAGCAGCACCTGTTCACAAGTATGACGCGTGTGGCAGCCATCGCCCTCCTCGCCATATTGGAGGGAAGTGAGCGACCCGTCACACGACTAATTAATCGTACTAAATGGTACTAATTTCTCCCATCACTAACGTCAATTCTTTACACTCGGGGTACTGTAGAGTGATTTTCGAGTTACAAGCACTTTGATAGATAGAAAGAAGTTACGTTTGATAATAATGTCAGTTCATTCATACAAATAAATAAAATTGTTTGTTATGTCAAAATAACAGCTTTTTACTAAACTCATGAAAGTATATACGGTAAAAAAAAACAATATTACAATTTTTTGTGGTCTGGTTGTTTGTTTCGGCTAATCTCCGAAATGGCTGGACTGATTTTGACAGGTTTTTCACTGGCAGATAGTTTTTGTTATAAGGGCTTTGCTTCGGTTGCTTTTATTTTAGAAAAATAATTAGAGTACCTAACAAAAAAAACCGTACGCTGATGAAACCGCGGGGGTCAGCTTGTCTACTTAATTAAACTTTAGTACCTTCTAATTGTCTTTGGTAGAAACCAATCAAAAACGAATCGTTTTGCTTAACAATGGTAGGTTTTTTATTTCCAAACTGGGCATATAGATCATTTCGCAAGCTAATTTAACCTGTGATAGCTACGTCCATATGGGAGGGTATGCTATGCAAAACTTTGAGGTCTTTGCTTCATTATTGGTAAAGATATAAATGTCTTAATTTTAACCGATAACGGTCCGTAAATTATAGGAATTGGCCATAATTCAATAGCATCGTGCACCATGAATTGAGTAGACAACGCACATTTGCTCAACGGCAGAGGAGTTGTAATTATATCCAAACCAGCGCGAGGGTTAGTTTTTCATACTAACCTAAGCATATTGCTGAGTCGAGAGTGTCGAGACCTTTTCCTGGCATCACGCAACATTGCATTTTTGTGTAGTTTTTAATTGGTTTTTAATTTTATTTTTATTCTTGTTTTTTTTGTAATTTCTACAGTCTTTAATGTAATGTTGTGTGTTGTCCTGAATAAATCTTTTTTTCATTGACAGCACTTGAAATATAACACAAAATAACAACAAATGTAAAAATAAGATTAAAAAACTAGGTACACAACAATGCTGCATTAAAATGGAAGGTAGATCTACATTAACAAAAAAAATCCTAACTATAATATTATAAATGCGAAAGTGAGTTTGTTTGTTTGTTTGTTTGTTTGTTACGCCTTCACGCCTCAACTATTCAACGGATCATCATGAAATTTGGCATGCATATAGCCTATGGTATGGAAAAGGACATAGGATACTTTTTATCCCAGTAATGTGTTCCTGTGGGATGATTTTTAATGTTAATTTATTTGAATGACTATTACTATACATACCTAAATGTATATATCCTACTGCGAAAGTTTGGATGGATTTATGTTTGTTACTCAATCACGGCAGAACGGCTGAACGGCTCTGCATGAAATAGATTACAGTCTGGAGTAGCACATAGTTGCTTTTTATCCCGGAATAATGTACCGTTCCCGTGGAATAGGGTTGTTTTTGATTTTCACAGAGCAAGCGATCGGCATGATTTTTTGCATAGTGGTAGGTAGTGAAGGGGTCAGATAATGACATAAGCAAATTTTTACACAGGAAAAATGTACGGTTCTTACGTGATAGCGTAACAATTGTATCCCGCAGGAACCGTGTATTTAAAAGGAGTTTCGTTAAAGTTCGTGAAATAGAGTCGTAGCACATTTTCCTCAAAAAAGCTTGACCAATTTACACAGTACCAAAAAATGGTCTCTGAATATTTTATATTTAAAATAAAAACATAATTAATAAAATTGGAAAAACCCAAGAAGTTATAATTAAAACGAAATATAATGAAAAAACTTAAAAATAAAATTTTGCATAGCCGTACAGAAAAGTAGATACTACTTAGATAATGTTTTCCTTACTCCTCCTAACTCCATACTTCTAACTCCTTACACCTTACTCCTTACACATAACTCCTTACACCTCACTCCTTACTCCTTACACCTCACACTTTACACCTTACACCTTAAACCTTAAACCTTACACCTTACACCTGACACCTTACTCCTTACTCCTTACTCCTTACTCCATACTTTTTACTCCTTACACTTTACTCCTTACACCTTACACTTTACTCTGTCCGAAGTCAAATAATAAGAAGTAAGATAGTAAGAAGTTAGTCCTTATACCTTTCACTTTACTCCTTACACTTTACACCTTACACTTTACACTTTACACCTAACTCCTTACTCCTTACACTTTGCACCTTGCACCTTACACCTTACTCATTCCGAAATCAGATAGTAAGAAGTGAGATAGAAAGAAGTTACTCCTTACACTTTACACCTTACTCATTCCAAAGTCAGATAGTAAGAAGTGAGATAGTAAGAAGCTGTTGCCGTAGCTTCCTCCAGTATAGCCGCTACACTACTGAACGGCAGGCGGACTGCGCCTTAAGTTTTAAAACTGCCATTACATCTTGCACACGAAGAGTCACCCATTTGCAATTTCAGCAAGAATTTCTCTCAGGGTATGATGGTACCACAATGTACACTTTTAGAGTGGGATGAAAGTACGATGTTCCATAACAAAGCTGTAGAGGCGTTAAACCGAAGCCTTCAGGACTTACGAGAGATTAGAATCTTTTCTTTTATTAAATGGGTTTGCGTTTGGCCACTTACGCGCCCATAAGGGACGATGACGAAGCCTAAGATGGAACACGCTTACCCAGAAGAAACCTATTCGCTCTGGCCTTGAATGTTCCTAGATTGTAAGAGTCAGGAAACACAGACGCCGGAAGAAAGCCGGATTTTATTTGCGATTGACGTTTGGACACGGATGCTAAAGATTGTATTTTACTTAAAAGGTATTCTGTAATTTTATGTGTAGCAAAAGGAGAAAGTTTATCATACATGATATAAAGAAACAACTTTAAAATTAAATTTTGCATAGCGGTACAGAACAGTCGATAGGGTACGTTTCACCCAGAAAAAAAGTTATGTTTTCCTTACTCCTCCTTACTCCATACTTCTAACTCCTTACACCTTACTACTTACACTTAACTCCTTACTCCTCAAACCTTACTACTTACACTTAACTCTTTACTCCTTACACCTAACTCCTTACACCTAACTGTTTACTCCTTTCTCCTTACTCATTATTCCTTACTCCATACTTCTTACTCTTTACACTTTGCTCCTTACACCTTACACCTAAAACCTTACACCTTACACCTTACACTTTACACCTTACTCATTTCGAAGTCAGATAGTAAGAAGTTACTCCTTACAACTTACTTCTTTCTTCTTATTCTTAATCCTTACACGTTACACCTTACACCTGCACATTACTCCTTACTTCTTACTCCATACTCCTTACACTTTAATCTTTACTCCTTACTCCTAACACCTTACACCTTACACCTTACACCTTAAACCTTACACCTTACACCTTACACCTTACACCTTACACCTTACACCTTACATCTTACACCTTATACCTTACACCTTACACCTTACACCTTACACCTTACACCTTACACCTTACACCTTACACCTTACACCTTACACCTTACACCTTACACCTTACACCTTACACCTTACACCTTACACCTTACACCTTACACCTTACACCTTACACCTTACACCTTACACCTTACACCTGACACCTTAGACCTTACTCATTCCGAAGTTAGAGAGTAAGATAGTAAGAAGTTCCTTCTTACACCTTACTTCTTATTCCTTACACTTTACTCCTTACACTTTACACCTTACGCCTTACACCTTGCACCTTACACCTTACTCATTCCGAAGTCAGATAGTAAGAAGTAAGATAGTAAGAAGTTACTCCTTACTCCTTACACTTTACACCTTACTCATTCCGAAGTCAGATAGTAAGAAGCTGTTGCCGTAGCTTCCTCCGGTATAGCCGCTACACTACTGAACGGCAGGCGGACTGCACATTAAGTTTTAAAACTGCCATTAAATCTTGCACACGAAGAGTTACCCATTTGCAATTTCAGCAAGAATTGCTCTCAGGGTATGATGGTACGACAATGTACACTTTTAGAGTGGGATGAAAGTACGATGTCCCATAGCAAAGCTGTAGAGGCGTTAAACCGAAGCCTTACGAGACATTAGAATCTTTTTTTTTATTAAATGGCTTTGCGTTTGGCCACTGACCCGCCCAAAAGGGACGATGACGAAGCCTAAGATGGAATGTAGCATATTCGCGTTTTGATTGATAAAATCTATAAAAACGCGGGCGAAGCCGCGGGTAAAAGCTAGTAATAAAATAAATCTAATATTAACCTGTTTCTAATAAGCAGAGACTTCAACGGTAAATAAATATAGTCTAAATATTTTGAAATCTACAACGATTATTTTTAAAAGTACAATGGGCAGTTTCGTACCAATTGTATTTCATTTGTTTTTATGGGCTTAAGTCTGTATCTAGCTAGTGCAGGAAAACGTATAGTGGTTTCATTTATTCAACAAAATATCAAATAAGAACAATTATTAAATCTTTTGTGGTCAAAAGGATTAAAGCCATTCGTAAATCACCGACCCTGCTCACAAAATTTATGGAGAATCGGATGAGTAATTTGACCTGTAGTGGAGAACAGCCGGTTATCTGGATATACATACGAAAGCATTTTTGTCCAAGCTGAAACGGAGACTCTTCGCTTGCTCGGTATTAAAGTGATTTTTAAAACATATAGAAGATTAAGAAATTGCTATCTTGACCTATTTTTAATCGTTCCCTAATCAGGGCCGGCAATAGCCTATATAGCGCCGGGTCAGGCCTCTGTCACTTGCCTATATCTACAGAGGCCGGCAAACAACTTGAGCCAAAGTCGACGTAGTGGGGGTAAGTTCGCGCATGTACACTCATGCTCGGCCAATAGCGTGGACGCGTGCCGACAGAATGCCCCCGCGCACCTCTCTTTCCACCAACGACACCTTAAAATCGTCTACTGCGCACTCAAGGTCATGGCTCAAGTTGTTTGCCGGCCACTGTACCGCGATAAGCATCTACAGCTCGCTTCGAGCTGGGCTCGACTAAACTGTCGCGGCCACGCGCTTCCGAGCACACTGTACGCAATTGTGTCAGAGCCAAAATCAGAATGCGTGATTATTTGTTTTCTTGTGCGATGTTAACCTAGGAAATATATTTATTTATCAATTATCACTGCACTTTGTTATAATGGAGAACCGTAACACTAATAATTTGAGTTTAACGGCTGTCGCAATAAACAGATTTTATTTAAGTTGTTGGTTTTTAAATTACTGCAAGATTCTGAAGTGTAAGACAGTAAGTACATATATTTTGTTAATTTTACACGGTGTTTTTATCAGTATCCTAATTAATTAGGTGTAGTTGATATAGGTAGGTAACCCTGACGGTCGTAAGGTCATTTCGGTAAATTATAAATACAAAGGAATAAAATGGAATACTAACAGTTATATAATCACCAGAGTGATCGGAAATTCTGCAGTTTCAAGCAAGGTCTTTTGGAAATTTCGCAGGGTTCCCAATTAAAAAAAAACAACTTTCGCTCAAACAAATGCATATGTAATGAAATTTGATGCAAACGGAGCGAGCGGGGCCACAGGCGGGGCGCATGCGCGATGTTCGTCATTTCGCATTCACTACGAACCGTCACAACCAACTTCATACGCATGCAAGGCTTCATTATCTCAAATATCTCACACTGTTGTGCTATATAAACCAACAATAGTTATATCTCATTATGGATAGTTTTTCATAGGTTAGAAAGAGATACACTCGCTGGCAACGAAGCCCGGTTGCAAGCCCACGCGTGCGAGCGAGACGCCTTGACTGACCGTGCGAGGTGGTGCGAGGCGGGTCGTACACAGATATAGATATACCTTACCTACCTAGTTTTAAACCGAATGGTGTGTATATAAGGCGCCTCGGGGGTTGATGACATCGAAAAGCAATAATAGCGAAGAGCGCGAACTTTTAAATAGTTCGGAAGTTTATATTCTTGTTCGAGAATTATTTTAGTAGGGCAAGCCCGGCTTTTGGGCTTGTATGGACGTACCGCCACTGCCCGAGGCGCCTTATATATAAGGTGGTGTAAACCGAATGGTGTGTATACACACCATTCGGTTTAAAACTACGACTGATACACTACTGACGGATTTATCTACATTCACTGTTAAAAACTACAGTAACATATCTCTCGGCATGCCCTATTCTGAAACCCTAGGCACGCCACTGCATCGAGAGTCAAGGTGAGGCATTGGCAGTGAGCCTAGATGTAGCGAAGGCGTTCGATCGGGTATGGCACAACAGGGGTCTTCTAAGGAAGTTACCATCATACGGGCTTCTCGAGGGATTATGCAAATGGGTTGCCAGCTTTCTGTCCAGCAGAAGCATAAGAGCCGTCGTCGACGGTAGCTACTCTAATAGCATGGACATGAATGCCGGCAAGGCTCTGTGCTGTCCCCAACACTGTTCCTTCTGCATAGCAATGAATGCCGTCAATAGACAGCATATCATTCATTGCTATGCGGACGACAGTACAGGGGACGCTCATTATACGGGCCGTGCAAATCGTTCCGAGGTGGAGGAAAGCCGCGAACGGCTGGTGTCTGAAATCGAGAGTACACTAGCTTGTCTCCGATTGGGTTCGACTAAACCTAGTCCATTTCAACCCCACCAAGACTCAAGCCTGCGCGTTCACCGCTAAGAAAATCCCATGGTCTGTGGCTCCACAATTCCAGAACACTTCCTTGAACATCGGTCAAAGCATTGGGATTCTTGGCGTCGACATTTCTAGCGACGTTTTGTTCCGAAGTCACTTGGAAGACAAGATTAAGCTGGCATCCAAAAAGCTTGGAGTGCTCAACAGAGCGAGGCAGTACTTCACATCGGGGCAAAGGCTGCATCTTTATAAGTCGCAAGTCCGGCCTCATATGGACTATTGTTGCCCTGGATACCAGCTTGGGCCTTTAGACTCGGTTCAGCGGTTTGCCGCTAGAATTGTCGACGATCCCGAGCTCACGAACGGTTACGAGCCTCTCAGTTTGAGGAGAGACTTTGCTTTATGTGTGTTCTACCGCTTGTACAACGGAGAGTGTTCCAAGGAATTGTTCGACTTGACGACTGTTAGATAGTGGTTTCTTAGGTGGCTGTTTCAAGTCTTTCCAGAGCTTGTAGTACTGCGACCAGACTAGATGTATGTAGTTGTTTCTTAATAAATAGATGTTTCCATTAATTTTCCACGGAAATTATTTGTTTCCCAGAAATAGATCTTTATAAGCGACACTATGAGATGGAGTAATAATACAGTTTTATTTTTTATTAAAATCGGCCTTGGGGCTCCTTTCAGCATTTGTCGCTATGCCCTATACTTTAGGATTTAGCCAACCAGGCAAAAAATGGTAAAATGTTAAAGGATATAATTAGGTAAGCATTATTTAAACTTTTTAACTTTCACGCCTTTTAAATTAAATACTTCAAACAATAAAAAAATGTTTATACCATAGAATTGGAAATGTTAGGAAAAAATAAAAAGTGCCCATCGTCCTTTAAAATACTGTTCTATAAAAAGTGACATCTGTTGTCATTTACTGACAAAACTAACATTGCTGTAGTGACATACGTGGCAAGACTAGCAAATAGTACTTTTGACTCACCACCGGCGCTGTACTTGCGCGAGTTACGGTGGTAACTTTTGAAGTATGGGCGCTAACCCTCTGTTGTACGTAGTATTTATCTACTCTGAGTCTATATATATAAAATGCTTTGTCCTGAATGACTGAGAATCAACGCACAGCCTAAACCGCTGATTGTAGAGACCTGAAACTTGAAGGGTGTGTGCTTTGTATGACGTAGGCATCCGATAAGAAAGGATTTTCCGAAATTCTACCCCTAAGGGGGTGAAAAACGGGGGCAAAGTTTGTATGGGACAACGGGATTCCTTGGTCCGATCTACTTCAAATTTTGCATAAACATTCCTTAACATAATTGATGGCAGACATGTTTCGTATTTTATTGAAAATCATCGCCTAACAGGGTTAAAAAGGGGTAGAAAGTTATTTTAGGGGTGATTTGCATCGAAGTTGATTTCAATACTCCATAGTACTTTTGATTTAAATATTCTTTGATATTTGACATTCCAATTTTAAAGAGCATTGCACCGTAGATGGAGAATTACAGGTAGACAGGCCAAGATACGCATATGTCAAAACGTGTATGTGTGAGCAAGACTAAGCGTATTTCTTTGTCCCTATCTAGCGTACAGGTTGTTATTGTTTGACCACAGTGTCGTTGTGGCCAAAAAAGTTTGGGTATTATGATTTTTTTTTATGAGAGCAGTGAAACTGTAAATTGTATGTTATTTGTGACTTTGTATCAGCGTTGCCAGACGACCCGATTTTAAGCCCAAGATTGAATGTTCCGCGCGTGACAGGTTCCCGCTTTTCGAGGATTACTCGACGGTGAAATCATTGTTGGACAGAGAAATCGAAAATTATAAAGACACCACTGCACAGAAATGACACCTGCTTTCCCCTGTCGCGTCTTAAATTGGCTGTAAAAATATTTAGTATTCCGCCCAAAAAAATTCAAACCGTTCGCGGGTGAAACCGCGGGGGTCTGCTAGTATATATATATATGTCGCAGTAAATTCGGATGATGTGCTGTCAAAAAGGAGACAGCTCAGCATATGCTGCTGAAATCAACAGCGCTGATTTTCAGCTGACTCCTCTAGTGACCACGGACCAAGAGTACAGTAAATAAGGAAAAATAAACTCGTGAAGTAAGATAAATATATAAAATGAAATACTCATATAACATTGTAATACATAAAATAATAAGCTAATGATGAATGACTATACCTACATAATATTTTAATATTGTACCTACGGCAATGTGTTTCTAAAAAGATAAATTATATGAAATAGTGATCCAAAAGACTGCAAGAAGCTGCAACATTCCTTGCGAACGGTTAAACTACCCATCGATGGGTGAAGGTAAATATACCGTGTAAGAATGACATTTTTGATTTAAAATAGCAGACTTCACCCTATTTCATTTGGAAACTAGCAACAACCAAACACACCTTAAACGCTAACCACAGACCGTGACACAAATCATTAATTCATAACAAGCTAAGACAGACGGACCCTAATATCCCTTGACCCGTCTTAGGCGGTTTCCCTGAACTATTTGTCACCAAGCATTATCCCGGGCTAGTCTTCGAGCGTTCGGCCCATCACTTTATTTGAATTAATTGCCTGTCCCGGATCAAAGTACCTACAGATGTATCCCGGGTATTTTTGCGTGTGAAATTGTCGTTTTAGTTTTATTTTAACTATTGTTTTTACTGTGCGGCATTATTATTATTTATTAGAACTGAATAGGTAAATATTTGGAAAGAAATATATTATGGTGCGTCCATGCTACGCGACGCGAGCACGAGCCGAGCCTCGAACGAACAGGATTCGTTCGTTGCTCGCGATTTCAAGCGTTAAACGAGCCTACAACGAGCGCGATGCGAATCCCTGTGTTGGTGAAAAAACTGACAATCGGGCGGAGCGCAGTAGAGCACGACACAAATGCTCGTTCGAGGCTCGCAAGCCCGTCCACGCTACGCGAATCGTGCTCGCAGTGTGCTCGTTCGTGGCTCGGCTCGTGCTCGGTTCGCCAAGCATAACATTATTACAAGCTTGTTATGGTGCGTCCACCATAACAAGCTTTGAATAATGTTATTTTCAGATACGCTCCTATGCCCTCGTCGGAAGCGTTCATAGTGTAGCATGATTAGCCGTTCTTAATCGATTGGCAAAGTTAAGCTACCGCCGTGGTCGATGGGTGACCGCCTAGTGGTACTTCAAATCGAGCATTTGCGTGCTTCGGAAGGCACGTAAAGCCGTTGGTCTCGGTTATCTCTTAATTGTGATAGTCGTTAAGTTGGAGGCGGCTTGAAAACTTGATGATCGTTTACTGAATTTGGTGATCATTTACTGAATTTGGTTTCAGAGCAACTACTCGTGAATTTTTGCATAAAGACAATTTACTAGCTCTCCCCCGCGGTTTCACCTGCGTTCCTGGGATAAAAAGTAGCCTATAATACTTGGGGATAATGTAACTTTCGATTAGTGAACGAAATTTTCGAATCAGACTGGCAGTTCCAGAGATTAACTCGTGTAAAAAAACAAACAAATTTCTTAAAACTGAACATATATTATAGTATATAGAAAGGCGAAGATTGGCGCTACTTTTTATCAGTAACGAGAACGCAGGTGAAACCGAATAAGACGGCTAGTGCGACATGGGAGAAAATAAATGATTATTATTTATTGCCAGAGGACAAACACATTCTTCACATTTGTTTTATCAGTACAGAGTTTAGTACAGTTTTTTATCTAAAAGAATTACACAGATTTCTTTACCGTGATTACACCCGTGCGCTCGGCACGCAACACATTTTAGCAAATAATTCTTAACTGTGTTGCGTGCGCAGCGGACTGTGCGAACAATTTAGTGAGCGATCAGACAACTAATTTTCGAGAGGATACGTGTAACTCGTCTCATTAAATAACAGAACCTTACACTGACAAAAGGTTCTATTCCAAGAATTCTAACTCCCAAATCCATCAAATTCCCCATGTCTCACAATTTCGACTATATTAAATTCCATTTAAAAACGTTCCCTTACACGTTGCTATCTGATAGTGTGAATGTCTTAGATAATTTAGGCCCGGGCGTCTTAATTTGGCCCCGGCTGTAATTAAGGGGACACGCCAGGGGCCCTGTCAAATTAATTACACCTATTTGAGATAGTCAGTGGAAACTCTAGAAGGGTGCTTTTAAGTTTTTTTGCCCTCAATTTGTTGCTTTTAAGAGTACAGTGAGTTTTGGTAAGATATTTATAAAGTTTTGGTATTCATTAATTTTCTAATCAAAACAACAGTTATTTTATTTACCCATGCTGTACTCCATTGGGAAAACCACGGCGGTGAGCTCATTCCACCCATAGTCTGAGCGTCCGCGGAAGGAGCCCGACGCACAGTACGAAACAATTCAGGTTTCAATATGTGAGGATGAACTCCCCGTCGATGGCGAGAGTTGCGATGGTAGAAGGTAGCCGTGGGCATCATCTTAAACAATTCTTCAGAACGCCGTCCGTTGTACAAGCGGTAGAACACACATAAGGAGGCAAAGTCCGCTTGTGAGCTCGGGATCGTCGAGAATTCGGATGGCACGTTGTTGAACCGAGTCTAAAGGATCAAGCTGGTATCCAGGTACCCCCGCCCATAGATGTCAGCAGTACTACATATGAGGCCGCAGCATAAGTTGCAGCCATTTGTTTATTGGTTCATGATAAGATAGTGGCTTTTTTATATTTCTCGTTGTGTATTTTAAAATCCGTAAAAACTACCTTAATACAAAGAAAACGATACCAAAAACTACATTCGCAGCAAAACCTCTACAAGTAACACAAAGAAAAAAAAACACGTGCAAAATTTAACGCCATTCAATTGTAAGCGAAAACGTTTCGGCACCACAGGAAGTATTTCATTTTCATCCTTTTCGAGGACGGTACTTCGTTGTTATGAAAACAGGAGTTTCGCAGTTTCCGGGAGCATTCAACGAGTGAAGGAAACATCGGAAAGATTTATTAAATTCTACTGAAATCCCTCAGGCATGTATGTGCAGGTATGTAGTATTATGTTAAATATTTTAATGGTATTTTTTTTTTTTTTATACCACTAAGGTGGCAAACAAGCATACGGTCCGCCTGATGGTAAGCGGTTACCGTAGCCTATGGACGCTTGCAACACCAGGGGTATCACTCGCGCGTTGCCGACCCTGAAGGAATCTAAATAAAGGTAAAAGGTATATAAAGGTTTAATAACGCTAGTTATTTTTCTGAAAGTGATACGAAAACCATCCTCTAGAAATGTCATAAAACTACTATTATCGACATCAGTCTCAAAATAATATAAAATATCAAATCTACAAAAAACCTCATCCTACTAGGTATAATTTTAAAACTGAAAGTTTGTGAGTTTTTTGTCTGGATTCTCGTAACTGAAACACGCCGTAATTAATTTAGATGAAACCTCGTATAATAAATCAATCGTATCTTAAAATAAAACACATATAACTAAATAACGCCTCAGCAATATGGGTAAAGGTATTAGACGGAAGCGAGTTAACTTGTAAAATACTACTAACTGTCAGACAATGCACAACCTACCTCGACGACTTATCCGGAATCTAACCCAGGAATAGGGTAATATTGAGGGAAAGCTAGTAATATCCTTACTAATATTATACACACGAAAGTTTGTATGTTTGGATGTTTGTTGCTTTGTCACGCAAAAACTACTGAACGGATTTGGATGAAATTTAGCACACAGGTAGAATATAGTCTGGATTAACATATAGGATACTTTTTATTCCGGGAAAAAATAGGATCTCTCGGAAATTGCGGGTGAAACCGCCCGGGACAGCTAGTAATTAATAAAATAACAAAATATTTCGCTACCCAAATGAACATAAAAAATGTTCATAATTTTAACAAATTAATTTTAATAGGCACTCAAATTTCACAGGTTTGCAGTGGAGCCATTTCAGTGTTCATAAATCTACTGGCCCAGTGGAGTGATTAGGGAGTAAACTTCAGTCCAAAGGGAGAGGATTGCGTAATGAAACACTGACAATATAATGGAAGAGTTTAGGAGGCATTTACAAAACTCTATGTTGACAGGGAGTTTTTTTTTTTTATTTGACCATTATCATACCAAGGTGTCATGATAGTGGTGGTCACAGATTACTGAACAAAAGGCAGATAGAGCGCGCGGAACAAAGGAGTGAGGCCTTGGACTTAATTTGACGAAAAGCACTTTCTTTTTAATAAAATTTGTTTAAACAAAGCAAATACAAATTCAAGAGCGAATACCAGCTCTGTTTTTCAATTTGTATTTGCTTTTTTGGCCTCACTTCCGTGTTCCAAGCGCTCCATCTGCTGTAATCTGAGGTGGTGGTAAGCACAGTATAGGCTTTGTGTGCTTCTAGGGAATGGAATTTTCTCCCAAGTGTTGCTGGATCATCGGTAAGTGCTTAGCTACACACTTTTAACTGAAGGGATCAGGCAGGTTTTTTTAAACAACGAAGTCGGTCAACAAGCATACCGCCTGATGGTAAGCGGTCACCGAAGCGATATTGACGCTTGCACTCACGCGTTATCGACCCTTCCCCTCCGCAATGAGATTATAGCGACCTTACTCACGCGCAGGAACAACAAATAGTTATTTAGCTGTTGATTCTCTATGGTAGAGAATTTCCCCAGTCAAGCTGTTTTTTGAACGAATAAGCGCTCTTTCCCTCTTAGGGTACCAGTGCTATGTTGAGAAAGTGAGTAAAGCCACGGGAGAGACACATGATGCTTTTTCTAGTTACAAGATTTAATACGGTATCGGACGTCATTATCAATGAACTATAATTGCCTTAAATAGGCCACAGACTAGGTCGGACAATACTCTCGCTAAGACTAAACTTAGGCAACGTAATGGCCGTGGCTATTTATGGGTATTTACCTATTTAACTTGATTCCTCGTATTTTTTTCTCCGGTCGCTACGCTTTTTAAACCATTTCACTACACAAGACATGCTGAATTTTAATATTTTTTCGTTTGATGTTTACCTGCGTAATGGCCGACTAATGTGTGAATTTGTGCGTGCCGACTTATATGTACAGCGAGGTGGCTGACTCTCAACGACACAGTTTTTTGGTAGCGAGAATATTGTCCGAATTTTTTTAACGTCCTTGAAACTTGTCCTTGGGTTTTGGTATAAAAGCATTGTAGTGTACATAGACTTGATAGATTTCGTGTCAGTCAGCTTTCACTTTTATTGTACCTATCTAATTATAAAGTAGCTATTCCTATGAACTTCAGCGAAGTTAAAAAGGAACATCATCTTTATATTTTTCAGAATCGTTCATTCCAAATTATTTCCCGTGAAATGAAAGAGTTATTGGGAAATGACTCTTTCATTTCCCAAAATACGTTTGAGATCAGAAATTAATTTCACAAACTCCACAGACTCATTAAATGATTGCCCAATTGAATTGTTAAATCTGGCAGAGAATGTAACAATTAATGTCATTCACCACACATAATTAAGCCAAGGTTTTGTACATTAATGTGGTCATTAACGTGTACTTAATGGGGGCTCGACATTCTGCGCAGAAATGTTGCAAAGTTGAAACTGTGTTTTACTGCTAATCAAAATTCAACTATGCTAATTTTCAGAACTGAAACACTATTAAGCTCACTCAGTTCCACGATTTTCGGTGTGTCGGGGACGCATTTGGGATATTTAATTATCTACCAACTAGGTATTATACATTTTGCGGTCGACGCACTGACACCAATCACTGAACTTTGTTTTCAGTATTACTTAACTTTGTATATGTAATTAAAAGCACGATGGCATTATAAATAACCCCATAATAAATTTGAAGGCATAGAGCGGCGTGAATATTGTGTCACGTTGAATGGCAATTATGTTTTTAGGGTTCCGTAGCCAAATATCAAAAAACGGAACCCTTATAGATTCGTCATGTCTGTCCGTCTGTCTGTCTGTCTGTCCGTCCGTATGTCACAGCCATTTTTTTCTGAAACTATAAGAACTATAATGTTCAAACTTGGTAAGTAGATGTATTCTGTGAACCGCATTAAGATTTTCACACAAAAATAGAAAAAAAACAATAAATTTTGGGGGTTCCCCATACTTAGAACTGAAACTCATATTTTTTTTTTATAAAACCTATTAGTGTGGATGTGTGTGTCTATGGATAGGTCTTCAAAAATGATATTGAGGTATCTAATATATTTTTTTTCTAAACTGAATAGTTTGCGCGAGAGACACTTCCAAAGTGGTAAAATTTGTGTCCCCCCCTAAAATAAGGAAATGATAAATCTATAAAAAATATATGATGTACATTACGATGCAAACTTCCACCGAAAATTGGTTTGAACGAGATCTAGTAAGTAGTTTTTTTTTTAATACGTCATAAATTGAAATTCATATCAATACTCAGGTCTATACTACCATTTACTTATATACCTACAGGTTTGTACGGAACCCTCGGTGCGCGAGTCTGACTTGCACTTGGCCGGTTTTTTTATTTTTTCTAATATTATTCGGTTTTTACAAAATCATCTAATAATATATTTTAATTGTTTAATTTCTGGTTGCTTGCCTAACATGAACGAACTTGGATGAAACCTAGCATATAGCTATCGTGCTAAACATTAACATCAATCTCAACCGTAAAATACCGTTGAGCAGAAGATTAATACAAAAATAAATCCTATCAGAACCTAAAATTAAAAATACAATACAACGGAAACAATGCTAACCACTCGTTATTTTGGACGTAAATGGCATCAATATAACTAATAACGCCCTTCAAACGACTTTGGTATGAATAGCGTCAAATAGCGTGGCAGCAGTGTGAAACAAACCAACATTGCCGCTAAACGTTATGGCACGTTATGAGTTGGCTCAGATCGTATAAAAAAGGAGATGTGTTGACGAAAAAACTCTTTGGAGTAGTAATACTGCGCTATCGAGGAACAATCCCTTAGAGTAGTAATACCGAGCAATCCGAATCCGAAACTAGTCAGTGATTAGTTACTGATTTTGAACAGTAAGGACCAATCCCTGCGTCGTGCGTTCTTAACTTGACCAATCAGAGCGCATGTATCCTTTACAAAGCCAATCAGAGCTCATTATGGATGGTGGCAAATTGGCGGAATAGATTGCAAGCAAAATCAACGTCATTGCGCTTCTTTGGGTTAATTGTTCAATGTACTGCGCAAACTAATTCCACCAACTGGTCTTTTTCAACTTATAAACAAAAAGAAAATGCGGGGCGGACGCTAGTATACTTTTTTTTTTATTTTATTTTTTTATACCACTTAGGTGGCAAACAAGCATACGGCCCGCCTGATGGTAAGCGGTTACCGTAGCCTATGGACGCTTGCAACACCAGGGGTATCACGCGCGCGTTGCCGACCCTGCAGAAATCTCTTCACACCCCTTTTGAAGAACCCATGCTGTACTCCATTGGGAAAACCACGGCGGGAAGCTCATTCCACAATCTGAGCGTCCGCGGAAGGAAGCTCCTTTGAGCCCGCACAGTACGAAACAATTCAGGTTTCAATATGTGAGGATGGACTCCCCGTCGACGGCGAGAGTTGCGATGGTAGAAAGTAGCCGTGGGCATCATCTTAAACAATTCTTCAGAACACCGTCCGTTGTACAAGCGGTAGAACACACATAAGGAGGCAAAGTCTCTCCTCAGACTGAGGGGCTCTAAGCCTCTAAGCCGCTTGTGAGCTCGGGATCGTCAACAATTCTGATGGCACGTCGTTGAACCGAGTCTAAAGGATCAAGCTGGTATCCAGGTGCCCCCGCCCATAGATGACAGCAGTACTCCATATGAGGCCGGACTTGCGACTTGTAAAGTTGCAGCCTTTGCCCCGATCTGAAGTACTGCCTCGCTCTGTTGAGCACGCCGAGCTTTTTGGAGGCTAGCTTAACCTTGTCTTCTAAGTGACTTCGGAACAAAACGTCGCTAGAAATGTCGACGCCAAGGATCCCGATGCTTTTGCTGATGTTCAGGGACGTGTTCTGGAATTGTGGAGCCACAGCAAATGGGGTGTTCTTAGCGGTGAACGCGCAGGCTTGAGTCTTAGTCGGGTTGAAATGGACTAGGTTTAGTCTGCCCCAATCGGAGACACTAGTTAGTGTACTCTCGATTTCAGACAACAGCCGTTCGCAGCTTTCCTCCACCTCGGAACGAGGGATATTAGCACGGCCCGTGTAATAAGCGTCCCCTGTACTGTCGTCCGCATAACAATGAACGCCGTCAATAGACAGCATATCATTGATATGCAGTAGGAACAGTGTTGGGGACAGCACAGAGCCTTGCGGGACGCCGGCATTTATGTCCATGCTGTCGGAGCGTCTATACTAAATAGCGTCCGCCCCGCATTTTCACAAACATCCAAACTTTCGTATTTATAATATTAGCAGATACATGCACGAACATAAGTTGTTGTTAGGGTCCTATCTAAGAACTTAGAAATAAAGGCGTGGACTGTAATTCACATGTATATTAATAAAAGTAAAACAATTAGTGGAGGGAGACAATTAAAAGTGCGTGTGGTTTCTTCGCTGGCTTGAAGGCAAGGCAATAAATTTAAATCGAAACAATCACCTGTGGCGGAGACACGCATCTTAGCAACAACGCTAACCAGTTAAATATCTTCTAGTTTTCATGATCCTAGTATCCCAGTTATTACGCAACCGGTTATAGGTCACGCAACCAATGTTACCAATAAAATATTCAATCGTACGTAGATTAACGTCAGGTTATTCCGGAGTGTTTCCAATTTGTGCCTACATACACGAGAGCATGTTATATTACCCTATTTCCGTTTTCAATGTTATACGTAAGCTTCTGAAATTCATTTCGACGGGTCAAAATTATCTTTTTGGATAATATTTACGGAACATGTTTGGTTGGATATTGATGCAGGATTATGTACTAGATAGATCTCGTGCGACCCAGGCAATCGTTGATTTTGTATACACCTACTAAAAAAAATATTGTTGACTGAAGTCGTAAAGAAGTCGAGACAACAGAGTCGTCTGTTGGCGAGATTTGTACAAATAAATAAAGATTTTTAGAGACGATGAAATGACGTTATTGATCCGTGGTGCCTAAGGAATGACTTGAGGCATTTAAAATATTTTTAGATCCCCGGGATAAAAATGCGACATTCTATGCCATGCCGGCGAATCGCGACCAAAGCCGTTGTCAAAATTTTTTTAGAGAATTCAGTATTGGTCCCTTAGAAAAAGCTGTTCAGAATGACTAACCCAACATATAGGTTTCGAAAATATGCCATCTCGAAATCTCCACCCAGTATTTATGCGACCCTCACTGATCGCCTGCTATAATTTGGTGCCCTCACAGCAAAAGGTTGCCGACCCATGCCTTAGACGGAATGTTTATAAAATATTTATCCGTCTATTCACTTTATTTTTATAAAAACAAATAATATTTTCGCTCACAAATTATTTCAAGTAAAATTACAGTTCACGAATTCTGCAAAATATAAAGTTTAACGACACAAAACATTGTATAACCAAAAATGCCGGAATGAAATTGGTTAGCAAAGGTATCCCGACTAAGTTCCTGGAATTGTTTCAAAAGTGTGGGGCAAACTCGCGAACTGCCGGTTCATTTAGTTAAATGAGCTGCGATTACGTTGAAAAGGGATTTTTTACTTTATTGCTATGGGTTTAAGAACGGTTATTAATTGAAGAATATAGCTATAATGGAGGTGACTGCGGCTAGCATTTTTGGGGTAATGCAACTATGCCATTTTGTGAATCCTGTTTAATGTTTTTAGTAATTAAATGAGGTGTGAAATGCGAGTATATTCGTGGTAATTATATTTTTGAGTAGGTAGCTTTGTTAAAAAAAGTATATTATATAATATTCAATTTTATTTTTTTAATTTGTTTAGGCTTGTCTGTGTGTGACCACAATCTCTACATGGTAAGTGACGATGTGGCCGGAGGTGGTGCACATACAAAGCCTAGAAGGAAATGGCTCTCAAGTGCAGCTGTCGGAACACACCGATAGGTGCTTGGCGACAGATTTTCAACTTGAGGGCGGTAGCCAGCCTAAGTGTACTACACACCATCGTGCTATGGTTTCCTCACGATGTTTTCCTTCACTGAAAGCTCAAGCTTATTGTAGGATTCAAACCCGGGACTTTCATGTAAAGCGATGATAACTTAGTCTATTATCGCCTTACATATTTGAAAGACAACAACTGAGGGCAGAAAACAGAAACTCTCTTCTATCCTTGACTCTCTAAGCGTTTTTTTTTTTGGCTTGAAAAACTTAATATTTAGGCTGCTTTTCCACCAGAGATGTGCTATGCAGCTATGCTGCAAGGGTGTAATAGCTAAGCTGTGAAACTATGTGACCGTTTCCACTGATACTAAGCTATTTAGCTGTGCGAGTAAGATGTGCTATGAAGATGCGCCGCCGCAAAGTAGCTGCGCGAGGAAGATGCACAGCTCGAGCTATGCGATGTATCAATAGTAGGGAAGCGGCGAGGGCGGCGCGGTGTGGGGAGAGGCGCTCACGCATCCATAGCACGCATACGTAGCACGCATCCATAGCACGCATCCATAGCACGCATCCATAGCACGCATCCTTCCATATAAAAAACATATCTTAGTTGAATCCGTTTCCACCAGTGCTAAGCTATGTGCACCAATGAATATGATTGGTGAATATCAAACGCATCCATAGCAACGTAGAATAGCCCATCTCTGGTGGAAAAGCAGCCATAGGCTGTCAAAATTGCCATAATAACAGTTTTATAATAATACAACATTCTCATAACATACCCAGCGCCCTCTATTACGCAATTATCGTCTATAATCGACATTACTAAGAATCGCCCAATAATTGTCATTAAAAAAGTAGAGACACGTGTTTTCATAAAAGTTTATTACAAAATTGTTATAGTTTAGTGGTCCACTCACATTTACATAAGTTAATTGACATATTCCGTGCAGCCTCATTATTCGTAATGGAGTTTATTATAGCTGTGTAAAAAATTGAATGCACTCAAATAATCTGTTGGTAAACATTTTGGTGACTGGCTTTCACTGTTTAATTTAAAACTGGTTGAGGTTTTAATTATATGGTTATTATAGTAATGTTTTAAATATACAAAACAGTTCAACACATTGTCCCAAGTCTACTATTACAATTGGGTACTTTCCTAGGTAAAAAATATATAATTCTAATTAGTCCGTCAGTTAGATTATAAATAAAAACTTTTTAACAAAAAATAAACCTCCGAAAAAACTGAAAAGCAAAAAATAATTTTGAATATTAATTGAATTTTATAAGGTTTTGCAGTCGGGGACAAAACCAATAACATAAGCTATTACGACAATACGACATTAAATGAAACCACGTAAAGTACTCAAGTATACGATCAACTTTTACTATGGGACCGGGGGCTCTACCACGTAACTTTGGTGTTAATCGTAACGAACACCATTAAAGTCAAAGTCAAAGTCAAAGCCATTTATTCAATTTAGGCCCTAGAAGGGCACCTATGAATAAATATTTATGAATTTCATCCAATCAGGGCCCACGAATGGTCATTGAAGCTCAAGAATTATTAAAATCGGACTACTCTGTCAAAAGTAATGCGTGATCATACATAAAAAAAAAAAGAAAAAAAATATACGCGTCAACTTGTAAACCTCCTCCGTTTTTTCGTCGGTAAAAAAATATTGGACACCTATTATTTTTTTCGTCAATCAATCAAAAAATTATGAAGATATAGCCCGTTAAAGTTACGAGTGACGTCGCATTTCATAAAAAAATTTTATAGAAATGTGATTATTCGCTACAAAATTTTCGTAGTTCCATCGTTACAGTGTAAACCATTATATCGAAAACATGAGCTCGTACTGTGACGTTACAAGTTAGTGGCAACGAGCCAAAGGTACCCCCAGCTGTTAAGCATTACAATTTATATTTATTTATATCTAGTTATAATATATGTAATGGTTTGATTTTGATTTACAAGCATCACTACGATTTGATAAGCATCTGATAATTCATATCAGGGGTACCGTTTATTTTAATTTTCATTACTTAACTAATATACTGATTAAATGGCCACATAAATAATGTCTCATTATTTGACAATGATAATAGAGTGACGTTATTTACGTGACCCTTTAAATAGTATATTAGTTAAATAACGTTTTATGTGTAAGGGGCATAGTTGATAAGTAGTTCAAATTAAATATTTAAAAAAAATGAGTAAATGTTACATTAATATAAATAAACTTGTCGGCAATGGCGAGCATGTCGATCATGTTTGTTTTTATCATCCCATTTACACAGGTATATCATCATCATCATCATCAGCCTATAATGTCCCACTGCTGAGCACAGGCCTCCTTTCACAAATCATGGTGAAAGGGAATGGGCAGATACTCCACCACGCGTGCCCACTGCGGATCGGTGGAGGTAGGCTAGTGGTCAACCTACTGTTGGAGTTTTCAAGCCGCCTAGAAGTCCTCCAACTAGCTTAACGACTATCACAATTAACTGATAACCAGGACCAACGGCTTTACGTGCCTTCCGAAGCACGGAAACGCTCGATTTGAAATACCACTAGGCGGTCACTCATCCAGGTACCGACCACGACGGTAGTAGCTTAACTTGCCGATCGATTAAGAACGGCTACGTGCTACACCACGAGCGCTTCAGTCAGAGGTATATATTTGACAAATATTGTCCAGCTTGTCCTTCATCACCTCCTTCAAATAACTAACGATTCTGAATAGAGACGATTCGTTAACCTGATAGTTTCTCAAAGATGTACAAACATGACCCTATAATTTATGCTTATTATAAGACTGATATAATCCTCGATTAGAAACTACGCTAGGTTTTATTGTGCCTCCGTCTTTAAGGTCCAGCTTAATTTGCAAAATGAAAAAGTGTACCGTTTCCATTATTTTTCTAATCTCGTGAAATCTGCTTAAAATAAATTGGGACCGAGCACGCTCTGTGAGAAACTTTGTTTTAATTTCCTTTAGAAAAAAAAGACTTGCGTCTTTAATTAATTAAAGGAGGCTTTTTTATTTCGAAAATACACAATCAAGTGACTAATGGGTGTTGTATTTTTTCTTTCTTCGTTATAGACTTCCTTTTCTCTTAATTTTTTTTAGTGATTATTATTTGAATCTCGTGGTGAATCTAAAATAAAGTATATAATTATGAAAAAGTCCATTAGATTTGACATTTTTACATACCAATATTTTTTTGTATATACCACTGAGGTGGCAAACAAACATACGGCCCGCCTGATGGTAAGCAGTTACCGTAGCCTATGGACGCTTGCAATACCGGGGGTATCACTCGCGCGTTGCCGACCCTGAAGAAACCTCTTCACACCCTTTTTGAAAAACCCCATGCTGTACTCCATTGGGAAAACCACGGCGACGAATTTGTAAGGCCGATCCCACAGTAAGTGGTTTAGAATTCTGCGGTCACAGTTCTGCGTTCCGTGTCTTGCTAGCAAGTCTTATAAGTCTTAAAACAGTAAATTAATAATGCAATCAGTAATAATAAAGCAAATTATCAATATTAAGAATCTCGAATCCGTCGCTTATGCTCACATGAATATTAATCACAAAGCTATTTACACTATTGAGTTATGAAGGGTTCAAAAGTGGCTCCAAATGGTTCGTGTAATATTACACACGGTGCTGCTCGCCAGTTCTCCTTTCTTGTCTTGAACTTGGCCTGACACACTACCGCGTGTCTAGATATACATATAAGCACACAAAATAATCATGTATTCTGTTTCTAATATTGACCAACAACACTATTAGATATGAAAAGGCCTTCATCATCATCATTATACAGCCTAAAGCTGTTTAAAGAGCTTAACGTTATAATAGCGCTTCATAGAGTAATGTAATGGTGCGTCCATGCTATGCGAATCGAGCATGTAACCTACAACGAGCACGATGCGAATCTCTTTGTACGTGAAAAAACTGACAATCGCGCTCGTTCGAGGCTCGCAAGCCCGTCCACGTTACGCGAATCGTGCTCGCAGTGTGCTCGTTTGTGGCTCGGCTCGTGCTCGGTTTGCCAAGCATGGACGCACCTTAACATTAAAACAAAAATTGTGTCGTACTCTACACCTCGTTTATTTGTACAAACTATATAAAATTGAATATACAAATTCTTTTCTTAAACTCCCCCGCCTCAAACTCTGTGTTGGCTAAAAGAGTCGGCCAGCTGTTTCTGCAAGTGTCTATAGACTCACAAATTGAAACCAGAATTGTTTCGAACTGTGCGGGCTTAAAGGAGCTTTCTTCCGCGGACGCTCAGGTTGTGGAATGAGCTCCCCGCCGTGGTTTTCCCAATAGAGTACAGCATGGGGTTCTTCAAAAAGGGTGTGAAGAGATTTCTTCAGGGTCGGCAACGCGCGAGTGATAACCCTGGTGTTGCAAGCGTCCATAGGCTACGGTAACTGCTTACCATCAGGCGGGCCGTATGCTTGTTTGCCACCTTAGTGGTATAAAAAAAATAGACTACCCTACCTACCCGCTTACCATTAGCCGTTTGTTTGTTACGTTAGACAAAAAAAAAGCTGATTAATTAATATCCCAAGTGAATCTCCTAAGCGTAGCCGCCGATAACACCAGATTACTTAATCAAGGTAACTTAAATTGTGTTTCCAATTTATTTCCTTAATATTTTCTGTTCTGCCCGTTCTAATGAATCTCCGTTTTCACAAAGCTTTCATGGCGTTTATTTTTCCAAATGAAACGAGGACAATTATCACTTATTATGTTGTTTCTTATTTTTTGGAGAGAAAATCACAAAATGTTCCTTCACCCATTAATTATTTGAACTTTTTCGTTAACAGAATATTTTTTTAGTAATACTTTCAGTTTATTTTGGTAAAAATAAGTGATTCGTACAAAACGTTATCATATACCATTTGATCTAAATAAGGAGTTGATATTGCTTGCTCAAATCATTTACAAAGTCCTTGAAATAATCTTTTATAACTTCTAACCTAACCTTGGAAAATTGGTCTAAAAATGTACTATAATCTGTAAAGAATGAAGTGAGATATAATACGTTCAAACGTAAAAAGGTGACAGTAAAACAGCTCCATGAGGAGGTGCAGTACTGCCAGTATGCAAAGGTTGCCTGGTAGAGATTTTATCACTTTTAGTGATAAGGCGCCCATTGTAACACTTTATTATTTTTAAGTTTTGTTTGTTTAAATATCTATCTATGCAGTCTAAAAACAATATTATTATAAACTTACTTTTCTATTGTCCTTAGAAAATGCCGATTTTAATTGTAGTAAGTTTAAAAAGAGACACTGACTGACTGGGTGACGTAGTTATCAACGCATTGAGAAGGACAAAAGACAAGTAAAAGCGGGTTCTGGGTAAGCGTGTTTCATCTTAGGCTTCGTCATCGCCCCTTCTGGGCGGGTCAGTGGCCAAACGCAAGCCCATTTAATTTAAAAAAAAAAATAAAAAAAAGTAAGATCATAATAATAATTGTTTGGCCCTCTGGGATGTAGTACCAAAATAAAATTAGACCTATCGCTGCTGGCACGGCAACTTACCTATGTCGTAAAAATCAAGATTTACTCCGGATCGTTGAGATCCTACTGCTTTTCAAATATAAATGCTACGTTTCGTATTTTTCCATTTCATTATGTACAAAACCGCCAAGAACGTTTTTGATTAGTTACGATGAAAAAGAAAACTTAATTTTGACATCTATTTGCTTTCTTCTCTGAACTAATATGACTTATTGACTTGATTCTTGACATTTTAAAACATAAAAAATGCACAATTTCGCGAGGCTAAAAAAATGACTTCTTGAGCAGTGCTTTCTAAATTTTATAAAAAATAGTTTTGGCGGGTGGGTGGCGTGATTGCGCGGGAGTCTTATCTTACTTTGCCATTGGCTCAGAGACGATCAAGGCTCAATTACAGTGATGCTAAGATATAATACCTATTTAAACCCCTTTTTAGAAATATTATAGTAAATAGCTTTATCATTATCGAAGTCAGACTTTAACATAATATTTTCCTTTGACTCAACTTGTATGGAAAATATCGATGTCATTATCGAAAAGCCTTTAAGATAAATGTTCCTTGTATTATGAAGTCAGTCTAATTAGAGAGCTTGTAATATGTCCCATAAAAGTCAAAATTAAACAAAGCTTTTGATGTACGCACGGCTACAGATCAAGCTAAACAATCCAATATAATCTGACCTCTCATTTTACGGAAATCCTATACAATGCGAGATCAGCTTATACTGGAAATGTATAGCTTGATGTGTAGCCGTGTGTACGAGATACAGGTCGGTCAACTAAAACTGGCACGTTCAACACATTTACACGTTGCGCTTGTGTAGTGTCTGTGAACAAGCGCGCGGCGTGACGTCGCGCTGCATATGCATCATGAAAAGTCTGTCTGTCTCTCTCGCGCGCTATCAAGGTTATGAGCATAAAAGAGATAGTTCTTGTTTTGCTTTTGCTACTGCTCATAATATAGAGTGGTATTTTTTCGCATTCGTTGCAGTCATTAGATTGACTGACTGTAATAAAACATACTGTATCGTGAAATTGCATATGTGTGAGTACTGTGAACGTTCCAGCTTTCGTTAACCGACCTATACCTACTAGTTTTTAAAAGAAAGGAAAATGTAAAAGGTATCAAAATAAAAAAAACTTATAAAATAAAAATTCTAATCTGATACCAATTTACATTTTAGTAATCAATACGTACATTTTACCAATTATTTTATCCCTCTAAAAGGCCAATAGAAAAGTTGAGCGTGATGAACCATTTACATAAACACTATTCTATTAAATTATAGTCTTAGTTCAAGGAGTTAAGGTTCCAAATAGCATGGAGCTGAGTTTTAACATGCAAATATAAGTTGGTTGTTTCACCGAGCTCTACAATTTTCCAAAGTGTCGGTAGCAATTTTCACAAACTCTATACGCGATAATGTAGGGGAAAAGATTGACGTTTCGAGAGCTGAGACACTATTCTGAATAGAAGTAAGATTGTTTTAGTAATTGCAAACAGTTTTAGTACCTAAGTTGTGTAAATAAGGTTCATTTTCAAATAGAGAAGAATCGTTATAAATCTATGGTGGGCGTCTTTTGTTTCGAGACCCAAGTCCTAATATTTAAATTATGCGGTGTATATTAACTTGTGATACGTGTCTGTAAAATCACGCACCCTAGGAAAGAAAAAGTGAGACATACAAATGAAGCCTCGCTTTTGTATTTTTACAGAGGTTTTCAAAAATAGTCATTACAGACTTGTAATATAAGCCTTAAGGCGCCGATCCCACAGAGAGCGGTCTAATACTGCGGTCTAAGTTATACGTGTTTTCTCCATCACCACCGCTGTCGCTGTGTGCAATTATCAAAAGCGCCACATAGATTAGAGTGAACGCGGAACGCAGAACTCTAGACCGCTTCGTGTGGGAACGGCACCATTCATTCAATTATTTTTCGTTTGACCATAATAAAAGTGATAATGTGCCTGATGTGGTCCTCCCTGAAGAGCCTCCACCTGGAACTTTACCACGACATTCGATACCACACGGCTTTTTCTAACACTATTTATTTATTTATTAGACACACCAACAGTTTACATATTTACACATTCATTAACATATAAACCTATGTACAACATTCACAAAACGCAATAACAATAAAGCTTAAATAAAAAAAAATACGGTACAATTAAATTAAAAACAAAATGAAATTAAAAAAAACAGAGAAAAACAAGAGAAATAATAATAAAAGTTAACAATATTGGCATTGGTATAATTAAGTGTAATGGCTAAATGAATGATTTCAGCACCTTAAATTCAAAATTCAAAATCATTTATTCAAATAGATCTTCGCAGGCACTTATGAAAAGTCTGACTCTAATACCGGTTCGGAAGGTTGCATTTGCTGAGAAGAGCCGGCAATAAACTCAGCAATTACTCTTTTCAAAACAGGCTTAGAATAAATACATAATATTTCAATTCTAATCGCACTGAAAACAATTGCGTGCCCCGGCGCGGCGGCAAAATTACAAAGAAGACTGAATAAATATTTAATAAGTAAATAAACAGCAAACTTAAGCAGACCAGCCCCCACAAGCAGCACCTGCAGCACCTTAGACTTAAACACTGCCAAGGAATCATTAAACACGTCGATATCATGCCTTTTCTTGTGAACGTTGTTATATTCGTTACACATTCTTATTGCAGGTGAATTAAGACCGAAATTAGTTTTAACAGGCGGAATATAAAACGTCTTAGTTAAGGGAGGCCGAGGTGTTCTACTGGGCACTGTCAGCGAAACACGATTGAGAATATCACCGCAAACACTAACACAAAACCCATCAAAGGTTAAACCTAAACCCCATTCCACCTCAGTGATATTGATTGACATAAAATCGTCATGGAACGAAACTAACTAAAGTGGACACCCACTTACTCCACTGGACGTTTGCCAAAACCAGGCTTTTAGACTGCATGTTACCTAAATGGATTAACGTAAGCCTGCCTCATTTAGTATTCAAATTATTTAAGATGAAAATTTAATGAGGTACCTTCCATTAGTTGCTTCCGGTCTTTGTGACCTTAACTGCTTACCGCCGAGGTAACATGACTTAGCAAGGTCTATTCCTCTATTAGGTTGCTACAAAGTTAAGGCTGTATAGCTGTAATAATATCACCACATTTTTTTCACTGAAGGAAATTTTCCTGAAAGAAAATAAGTACAACAGACAAAACTGTAAATACACTTATATAAAAATATAATAAAGACTTCTTTCAGTAATTTTTCCTATCTTCAATATTACTTTTCCTCCTTGTGGCATAGACGAGAGACGTCTCGTCGTTTTAATATAATCAATTTGTAGTGTACAAACTGACATATATACAAGTTTTTATTTATTCTTTTTTATTAAATAGCTAAAATTAAACTAAAAAGTTATCTTCCACTTACCCCTAACTGCTATTGTAGGTAGCAATGCAAAACCTTGTAGTAAAACGCAAAATAGTTTCTTATACATTTTCATTCTTCAATCGTAGATTCTCCTCACATTTTCACGCATAGGATAACACACGAGTTCTTTATCGCACGAAAATTCTATTAAGAATATTCATAGCACTCGTTCACAGATCTGAAACAAAGAAATATGTTATTTGTGTATCTTCAAAGACTATAATAATGATAGTAGACTATCTTTGTCAACTCAATGTGACACAGCGCTTTGTATTGTCAATTATTATGCAGACAGCAAGGGAGACGACCTTACTTCCGACGTCTGTTTTTTCTGACTTATAATCTAGGGACTTTCAAGGGCAGAGTGGATAGGTTTCTTCTGGGTAAGCGTGCTCCATCTGCGTCCACGCTACACGAATCTAGCACGAGCTGACCCACGAACGAACAGAATTCGTTCGCTGCTCGCGATGTCAAGTGTGGACGTTACAGCGAGCCTACAATGAGCACGATGCGAATCCCTGTGCTCATGAAAAAACTGACAATCAGGTCGAGCGCGAGGCGAATGCTCGTTCGACGCTCGCAAGTCCGTCCACTCTACGCAAACAACGTACGAATCCCGTTCGTTCGAGGCTCGGCTCATGCTTGCTTCGTGTAGCATGGACGCACCATGAGGCTTCGTTATCGTTCTTTATCGATAGGTCGGTGGCAAAACATTGACTTTTTTTATGAATTGTATCAGTATCTTGCTATCAGTCATGAAGACTACGAGCAGATGAGATGTAGGCTAGTGACAGGTAGAGTGCTACTCCCAGTGGAGCCAACCCTTTCTTTTAATTAGTCAGTCCTCTTACTGACTGAGTTGATGAAAACATTGACAATTGAAAAAAAAAACATTTTCTATTAAAAAAACATATCATGGTGGATTTATCTTCAATTTTCAATTTATTAATTTGCTTCATGTAGTATTTAAGATGTTACAATTAGGTTAGTCCACAACATGTTCAAACATAATTTCTGTCTCAATAATTAAAAGAGCTTGCTACATACACTCGACTCTACTCGAAAGAGCACTCTACAATTTTAGGCCTAAATACGAATTTCATAAAGATACTATTAATTATCCTGTCAGTTGTTCCTTGTTGCCCACGTATAATCATGTAATCGTTAGTAAACATCCTGATGCCGCCCGTAACAATTCCACCACTTTGCACGGCAACGTATCCAAATATACACCAATCGATTTTACACCTTATCTCTAATAAAATAACGCTATAATTTCTTTGTTGTATAATTAATTCGATTGTTAAAATCATGCAATGGATTTTATACCTTATTTCTTAGAAGCTAGAGTTCAAAGTGAATTGTATAGTTGTTAATTCAATGGTTAACCTCACGCAAGGGTTTTCCGGGGCGTGATTTGTTACGCCAAGCTATTTGTAACGAAGAGGAGTATAAATTCGTTTGTAAAACAGTAATGTATACGGACAGATTAAAAGATGCGGTCAAGTGTGAGAGTGTCTATTAATCAGGTTTATTTGAGGGTTCCGTACTGGATAAGTGCGATAAGTTAACCCCACTTAAGCCAGTCGATTATCAGCGCGATCACTCGCATTATTCTTAACAATGATCTATATATATAAAATTCAAAGTCCTGACTGACTGATTGACTGATATATGCAATGCACAGCCTAAATCGCTGGTCCTAGAGACATGAAATTTGGTGGGTGTATTCTTTGTGAAGCGTAGATATCCACTAAGAAGGGGTTTTTAGAAATTCCACCCCTGAGTTCTTTGTGAAGTGTAAGTATCCACTAAGAAAGGTCACGTGTATCACAGTTTTTCCGAAATGGGGGATGCCTAACAGAGTCAATAGGGCTGAAACAAGAAAAAAAAATTAAGAGGGAGTGAGAGCACTTATAAAGTTTGTTTTCGAAGAAAAATATGTCATTTGCTTCCTGTAGGCCACGCGGGCGAAGCCGCGGGCAGAAGCTAGTTTATTATATAAACAAATAATTGCCCTTTTGAAATGTGTGCTTTTTTTTTCAAGCACAAGAAATAAAGTTTAAATTGTGATAATTACTTAGATCCAGACTCTACCTCGAGTTAATAAATCCTACTTGAAGTGCACGTAAAGCAGTTGGTTCCAGTTATCACTTAATTGTGATAGTCATTAAGCCAGTTGGATGCCTTCTACGCGGCTTGAAAACTCCAACAGTAGGTTGACCACTAGCCTACCTCCACCGATCCGCAGGGGGCACGCGTCGTGGAGTATTGCCCATTATCTTTCACCCTGATTTGTGAAAGGGGCCTGTGCTCAGCAGTGGGACATTATAGGCTGATGATGATGATGATGAAGTGACTAAAATGTCTTTCGATATATAGGTACGTATAAAATAATAGTTGTTAAAAGTAGTTGTATTAAAGTTGTTGCAGTAGCTTCTCTGATAACTGATACATACATATACTAGTTTTTGTTTGTTAATACATACTTAATATACATAATTACAACCAGACTCAGGATATACATGTGCATGCACGTCCTGTGTGGGAATCGAACCCACGACCTGCGGCGTGATAGGTGGAATCTTAACCAGTCTTAACCAACCACGCCAGTTGGCCCGTCACTTATAAACGTTACAGTTGACTCTACCACCCTGAGAAGACTTCGGCATGAAACTCAGCAAAGCATTTTATGAGGATCTTTCAATTTATATTAGTTTTTGTTCCAAATGTATAGGTAAAGCTTATTCATTCAATTGTCACTTGCTTGGGGTCATAGAAACAAAACCTCAGCAGTTAACCAAAATAATTATTATAATTTAAAAATAACGCACATAATTTTCTACTATAATACAAGCGTAAATGCTCATAAAGGGTGTAGCAAAGCTTTTGGGATGAAGAGATTAATCATAGGCCGTGGGTGCGGTTAACCGCCGCGGTGTCCCGCAAAACATTCCGCACGCGTTTTAACGCCCATAGTCGCGTTGCCGCGGGATATAAGTTCCAATTTATGTTTTAATCATGGAATTTGGACTATGGAATTTTTTTAATGTTGGTACAAGTGACCAGGCGAGACCTGCTAGTATCTATAGTCGACAAAATTTAAAACATTGATTTAATTAGTTATCTCAAATGTCATTGTAATAGAGCTATGTCAGATTTGTGGAGAAAAATCGAAAAAATCATTTATCGATGCATTCATGTTCAAGGGCCAGGGTTGGTCAATGGATCCGCAAGTTTATTTTTTATTTTCTAGTTTCGCATATTATTAGAACATAATTGGAATGTTTTACAAAAACTTAAACCGACTTCAAAGTACACTAAGAAGTATTCAAATCTTGATCTGATGACAATGGGACCAAACGGGAAGTGTACCCTTCCAGTCAAAAAAAGAATTTTCCAAATCGGTTAATAAATTACGGAGTTATGAGGTAACAAACATAAAAAGAAAAAAAAACATGCAACCGACTCCTTTTTTTGAAGTCGGTTAAAAAGGTTCACTACTGTGACAAAGAAAGTACAGCTAAAGCTTCTATAAGTCAGACACGCTGTATAAATACTTAATAATAGTTGCAATTATTGCTTTGTTTTGGATGTATTAAACACTACTAGTACAGCGGTTAAGCTGCCAAAAAAAGATTCGAATTTATTCAGCATTTAAATGTTTATTAGCACAAAATAAAGCAGCAATTCATTGGGTGGAGTAAAAACGTATTTATTTCTCTTATGCAGCTTCTAAGTAAAAATGTTATTCTTGTGTTGAAAAAAGTAAAACGAATATAAAAACATCCTCAGCATCTCTCAAAGATACATTCCGAAGCATGTAGTTATTATACAGAACAAAGCCTCCACAGCCACGCCTTTCATCAAAATAGCAAACAAACCTGCTAAGAATAATACAGATAATAAGACAACCCGACAGAATGAAAAGGATCTCGTCTTATTTAATAAAAAAATAGAATTAACGGCACTATTTCATTCGGTCTTATTTTTAATTACAACGGGGAAATTTCTTGTGAAAAAAACGGTTCTTTTTAGCGAAACGTTAGGTACCCCTTCATTACTACAACAATACAAACGAGAGATATATTTCTCTGTAGCATTTTATTGCAGCTTTATAATTTAAATTTCAAATGCGGCTTACAGACTTTGCCTTTAATTTTATACAAGCTTTCTGCCCCACAATCTTCCATTTTACACACTCAGGGGGTGCATTTTGAAAAACACTTTCTTAGTCGAAACGTATATGCAATTCTGGACTGCAGTTTTAGATACTCGTGCATATGTCAGCAGCAGTTAGCTACACCTTTTATAACAATAGTTAATTATTTTTTTCAAGCTGTTTATTAACTTGTGCAGGTCGGTTAACTAAAGCTGGCACGTTTCAACACATTTACACCGTCTATCTCGCGCAAAGTCAAGCTTATGAGTATGAAGGAGACAGTTATTGTTTTGCTTTTGCTACTGCTCATAAATATAGAGTGGTCTATTTTTGCATTCGTCCATTAGACTTGACTGATTGCAAATTTATGAGTACTGTGAACGTGCCAGCTTTCGTTAACCGACCTGTAATGTATGTATGTTCGGTTAAAATTTTGGTCGGATTGACTTGATATTTGGTTAACATTAGTATATTGGAAGACAATGCAAGTACAGTCAATAAAAAGTACAGTCACCAAAAAAGCTTGTATTAAAAATGTGTTTTTTTTTATTAAAAACTTATAAATTATTAATGGCTGTTTCAAGTCTTTTCAGAGCGTGTATCACTGCAACCAGACAAGATCTATTCTGATCGCCACATTAATTAGATTTCACTGCCAAGACCTGCAACTATAATAAACAGCACAATACTCTTGACAGGAACGGATTTTACTTCAACAATAAATACTTAGCTGTTTTTAAATTTGAGGAAAAAATCTTTTTTGTTAATAACGTTGGCTAATAGGGGTTTTCAAAATAGGGAAACGCAGGTCCGCGGGACCGGGATAAGAACCTATTTTTATCATAAAGTAACTTAAGAAGCTATTAAATAACTCCTCGGCAGCTTAAAAAAGTCGTTAAATATACTGAGTAAGTTTGTAACGATGCGACCTCTCCTATTTCAATTATTGCTTCTGGTCACAAATCTTTATTCTAATTTTTAAATTTTTAAATGATCAAATTTTCGAATTCTAATTTTCAAATTTTTTAAATCTCATGAAGAATGTCCATCAGACATTCAGTCTATTCGATCAGTTCTGACACACAACTTAAATTGTGCGGTCATGTTTTTATAAGTGAAATAAAACAAATCAGATAATCTTTATTGAATAAAGAGAAATAAGCTACCAGTGTAGTACAAATACTTATGTATAGCCGTGTGTACAATGTGACATTATCAGTGCACTTATATTATAAATAATTAACATACTACTAGAACCCAGCTGGGGTAAGTTCCTTCGTTTCATATCACCACTTCCTCGTATCCCAAATTGTTGTATCAGTATTCATATCAAAATATTTGGTTATTCTTTCTTACAAGTGTTTTATATCGTATTTTCATTGTTACAGTTCTTTATTTTACTCAATAAACTGTATGGAAGACAGTCTATAAGTTTCATTTTCTTCAACATCTACTATTTTGAATACTCCGGTCGTAGGCTGATAGTAAGGCAGATAGCCAAAGCCTACGTGCGTGACAAGTTCATCAATGAATAAAATAATTATTTAAATACAACGGAAATTGTGTCACATTGCGTGTACAACGTAACGTATACGTTGGTAGATTTGCACCATTTCCAGTCCGCTTTTCAATTTAAAGTGACTAATTATGTTTGGCTTGATGTTAATAATTCATTTATACAAAGAGATCTGTTAATAATTATTTGAGGAGGCTTTCATTTACGTAATTTAATTGTTTATTTACTCAACATTATGTCAACTACTTAAAAGCTTGCAATGGAAAGGAAAGTAAAATCGTAATTTCTTCTGAAAATGAGTGTTGAAAAATAGTAGTCTAACTTGCGTCCATTTATCGTCAATCCAACCATTTTAAAAGTAGACTCATAGTACAGCCGAAGACATAAATATGTCACCTTGTGAAATTTAAAAGCAGTTTTCAATTGTTAAAATATAACACAAATTATAATAGTATAAAGATATTAAAAGATTCTGCCTACATTTTTATGAGGAAATTGGTGTTGAATTGAACTTAGTGTGTACTATAATAGGTATTTTTGCTTTCGACTGTACAAACATGAATGTGTTTGTGTGTTTACTTAATCATAAATTCAAAATAGTTGTACCTACTAATATTTAAATTCCTCCGTTCATTATTAACCCTAAAAAAATACAAATGTTTATGACACCATAAAACCCGCTAATTATACAAAATACACGGTAATTAAAAAGCAACAGGCACCACGAATAAAAATAGCCCCAATAACATTTACGAACATTTAGAGTGACGGACGGGTCGCTAAAAAAAATCAGCCATTAGTCGTTGCAAAAAGGTTAATCACATGGATTAACGCAAATGGGGAGTCGCGTGTCTGTAATTGGCTTTCCGAAGGCTTTTTCGACACAGTATGTATAGAACAGTGGGGCAATCATTTTCATTGGGGTTTGAGATATGGTTTAGCAAATTCATATTTTGAACATGGCGTACAATGTATTTTTTATATTTAAAAACCATTAACTTATTTTCATAAGCATTTAATGCATTGATAGATCAAAAAATGTCGCGCCTTTGAATCACTTTGTAGTGCCCATCTGACTGGCTACCTTCAAGTTGAAAATCTGTTGCCAAGCACCTTATGGTTTACTTCGGCGGCTGCTTTTGAGAGCCAGTGACTTTGACTTTGTGTCTTACCATCTTTGACCACATCATCACTGTGGTGAGATTGTATTCAAATATAAGCCCATAATAATAAAAAATATACCTAATGTTCCTTATTTATTTTTCAGCTTCATTAGACATTGTTATTGGTTGCACCACTGTTTATATATTTGCTGTGTATATGTCCCGGGTCTTTTGGTTAGTAAATTCAGTCATGTCATCGACGCCATATGGACTTTGGCCTAACGTTTTAACTGATACGTTTTTAGGGGAAAATGGGAGGAAAATTCAATTCATGGGTCGAGTACAGGCCATCCCTTTTAAAATTAAGTTGATGGGGTTTGGATAAAAGAGCTATTTGACTTTTTGATTAAATGTCACATTAGCTGTTGAAATATTTTACTAAGTTATTCACTGTACCAAAGAACCAATACACCCTAAGAATTTAAGGTGAAAATTATGTAAATAATTATTGTTTTTGATGGGTTTTGGCACAAATTAAGATGGTTTAAAACTTATGGGGCTTGATTCTACAGATAATACTACTAACCAGACTAATTTCTAGAATATAACATAACCCTATCATAACCCGTGATAAAACATTAAACTGGGTGGCATCTTACCTACGTTGGGTTTTTCATAGTATTTATTATACGTGTGAATTAAGTACGGCGCGGCATGTAGTAGCCCGTTTAATACCTAATGGACAACGAAGCGTGACATGTCCGTGAAAATAGAACCTATACAATATCTAAGCAGTAACGCACACGGCATGTGAAAAATCCGTGAAAGACTTTTTTGGGTGCCGCAGCCACATTTGCACAAAAAGTCTGCGCTGCACCTCAGGGTTAAATAGAACCTTTTCGCGCTTTAAAGATAGTCCAGTAACAGTCGTTTATGGTCATGAGTATGAGTACTTTAAACTATGTACATTTTGTTAATTATAAAAAAAACCTGTATTCAACCAACCAAACACAACAAATACATTTTAACTAAACCTTGAACTGAACCATGAAGTGAAGAAGATTGAAGTGGCAATGGGCAGGCCACATCGCTCGGCGAACCGATAACCGATGGAGGAGGAAGGTTCTCGAGTGGCGACCATGTACTGGAAAGCCCGTGTGGGACGACCTCCCACCAGAACCGATGACTTGGTCAGAGTCGCTAGGCTCCGTTGGATGCAAGCGGCCCAAAACCGTTCCAAATGGAAGTTAATGGGAGAGGCCTATGTTCAGCAGTGGACATCCTTAGGCTGATTTGATGATGATAATGAAACCAACATATCGTTATTTGCTGCATCAAAACAAAATTATTATACAAACAGCCCTACGTTAAAAAGTAAACATAAAATAAAGATACAAATAAACATCTTCAACAACTGAAAACTTGAGAACGCGCTCAAATATTCTGGAGCTTATTTAACAGTTAATCACATCAAAAGTAAAAGTTTAATCGAGCGAAGTTCGCGCAAACGTTCCCGGCTATTGATGTATGTCAGCAGTTTTAAACTTGTATAAAGTTTTGAGAGATGTTTACGTCGATGGAGGGATTTTAATTTGTGTTTATGAATAATGTTGTAGTCTTTGGATGTACTGTGGTTCTATAAAAGAAGCAAGTGTAAGCTTGTATTGGATGGACTCTTTATTTTGTTCTTTGATTTTCATCCCTAAAATTATCAAAGTATTTATTACCGTCTCTATTTGACCACAATCTCAACATGATAAAGTTAAGCTATGTCATACAGACAGACATACATAAACGCAGACATAGAGACAAACATACAGTCAGACATTACAGACATACATCAATTCTAAAACATTAATTAGAAATACCATTCCATGCTTCGAACCAATATTTTTGGTCGTACTTTCGAATCAACCTCACACACTTTGCAACGCTAGTCATGCCCTCAACTTCAAGCGCAACGAAATTGACTGCTCTGCCCGAGAAATATTGGCACTCTTGCACTGTTACTTATTCAGCCACATAGCATCTTATCTCAGTAGTATAAAGACTATATTCGTTTGACTATTTGTTTTACCTGCAAATACAAGTGAAGCAAAGTGATCATGTCTCAGTACGTTGTTGTATTCTGATTTCGGAAACGCAATTGTAGAATGTTTGGTTCTATCGAAGATATTGTGTTGTTTATTATGTGAAGTATCTTTGTTTACTGCACTGTGATTTCATATTATGACTAACGTGCCAGGATTATTTTTATTTAGTCTACTACTTCTTATTTTTATGTTTACTTATACCAGACTTGTTTTCGCCCTCCATTCCTTAGTGGATGTCTCCGTTATATTAGGAACAAAATTTCTAGATACAATATCAGTCAGTTTATCCTTTTATTAATATTGATTATACAAATATAGATAGTTTGTGATAAAACTTATTTTGGAATCTTCAGGCTCAATAACTTTTGCCTGAGATCTTTCAAACTGTAAAAAAAAGCAATCACACCTATCTTACAAAATTTCGAGAAAATAGTTCCCCGTTTTTTTTTTTTTTTTTTTTTTTTTTATACAATTTGTTTTCGTCCCAATGTATTACTCAATCGCGGTGTGATAGGCTTTGGATAAATAAAATATGTGAGTTTATTAAATGAGCTCTTTAAAGCCAGTTCCTTCTAGGCTTTGTGTACTTACTTCATCACTTAGCTTCCGAACTTCGACTTCCGACTTCCGAACCGGTATTAGAGTATTAGAGTCAGACTTTTCATAAGTGCCTGCGAAGGGCTATTTGAATAAATGATTTTGAATTTTGAATTTAGCATAGTGAGATTACGGTCAAACACAAGCCTACACATAGTATAAAAAATGCCTTAGATTAAACATACAACACTTATCCTATTAAAATATAAGATTCCTTTGAAAAACGGATAAGACCTCATGCGGTAACTAATCACAACTAAAATAGAAGTACAAACAAAGCAAATCCAAATAGAGAGTACTACAGATTTATACCCGGCCAACACAATCCAATCGACGACAAAACAAACTCATCTCGGTCCATTAAAAATGAAAACACTATTTATTCACTGGCATCAATTATTCTCCGAAGCTCATCTCTCATTTCCCTGGCACAAAAAATGTCAGACATCGAGAACAGAGATAGGATCGCGACTTGGTAATTGGCCTGTCAAATACCCTGGTACATTGTCAGAACGTTTGCAGTTACCTGAAAACTAACTATTATTTGTTTGTGTTCTACTATTTATTTAGATTTTATTTTTGTTAGCACATTTTTGTTTAATATTAGATCGTGCTCGGGGTTTAGTTTCGATGTTTATATTGTTTAGTTCTTGGCTATTCTTTTCGATATTTCTGTCCGATAGTAGAATACACAGAGAGCCAATATGTCTCCGAAAGCTGAGAGTAATTTAGTGAAAAATGGGTGTGAGGGTCTGTGTGTACCCATAGGTATTGTGTATAAAAAAATGTACGAATACAACAAGGGTCAACGGGACCTATACACGTCAATGTCGTGTTATGAATTGCCTAAGATATTGGTCGGGAAAATTACCATTAAAGTTGCTCAATTCATTATATTAATATAAGTGACAAGCGATACACTTAAATAATCAGCATCGACTTTCCCAAACTAGAAAATCGACGCCCTCCCTAAAATATATCGTACAAAAATGTATATTGAAGAGAACGAGCGTCGTTTTGTTTGTATCTCGAGGTTCAATGAACTGATAAATCATTCATCGAAATGAAAGCACGGAATGACTATTATATTCGCGCTAGATGTAAAAGCTGAGTAAATCGTGAGTTCTGTAGGTAAAGATAGAAATGTTGCCTTTTCCAATAGTAGAAATTCGACAATATTATAATAAAGATAAAGTTTGGATTTAAGAGATTTTAGATTGTCCGATTTAAAAAAATATTACACTGATAGGAAGCTACATCCTCCATTGTTCTGATAATTGGTAAATCAGCCAACAGCCATTAATAGTCTCTCTAATACCTGTTTGGAAGGTTGCATTTGCTGAGAAGGGCCGGAAATAAACTCAGCAATTACTCATTTCGAAACAAGCTTAGATTCATTACATAACATTGTATGAGTCGCGTTACTCGCGTTTCGGCCGTTTGTATGAAGATGACATACTGTTACTCTTCTACTGTGCTTAGGCTGTGCGTCGTCTGGCAGCCAATCAGTGTTAGAATTTTATATTAATATATAGGGTGACTGGTAATTAGTAAACGATACTTAGACACATGATAGTACTAAAGATAACAAAATGAGCCCATAAAAAGAATACATCATCATATTTTATTTTATTCGGTTATTTATCCCTATTTGTTTCTTTGGGAATGTTAAGAAACCGCTTAACATCATCCGCGCGGGAGGAGACGCGCGGGCGGCGGACACCACTCCTACGCCTCGCAACCCCCACCATCACCGGCCGGCGACGCCTAACATTGGTCCTTCGAGCCGGATCAATGTTAGGGTCGCGAGGACGTTAAATATAAATTAAAGCAGACTGTATAAAAATAGGGTGGTTTAATGCCAGCCAAAAATATTAACAAAAGATCGTCGTCTGTCGCTGATGGGTACAATAACGCGAGTGGTCCGATGGCGGGTCGCGACTGCGACGCCGGCCGGTGATGGTGGGGGTTGCGAGGCGTAGGAGTGGTGTCCGCCGCCCGCGCGGATGATGTTAAGCGGTTTCATAACAGGAAAGTTGTTTATTATCATGATTACAATCATGTGTCTAAGTATCGTTTACTAATTACCAGTCACCCTGTATAGATTACTCACCTGCCTGGCTACCACACTCAATTTATTTTATAAAACCGTCAGCTACTTATATCTAATTACGTGATTTAAAAACGGAACGGCATAGGTCCTTTGATCACGTCAATGGCATGAATTTTGTAGTACCGATCATTCTTCTATATTGAGTTACCACTCACTAAATTATATGCTAGTGAAATGAAGCCTTCTTTTTATAGACCGGCCCATTTTATCACGTTCAAAAAGCCAAATTGGCACTAGACGTGAAGTGAATAAAATTTCACTGTAGACATTTTATTGTACAATAGAAACTTTTGGCATTTATACTCAATTTATTATTTATTACCATCCGATGAATTTAATTAATATTTTTTTATTGTGCGTTCATATTTTTTTACAACACACTACCTCCAGATTCAATATGGCGTCTGAATATTTAAGGTTGAAGATAATGAAGAGTAAAATGTTGGATTCTAGGTTTTGCTCGGATCGGTTTGAAAAAATCCCACTCAAAGCATTAAGTATCATGTCAAATCTCGAAGCAATAGTTGAATCCAAATAAGTGACAATTTTACTTTTTTTTTTACTTAATTCAATATTCCATTAGTGGCCTTTTTAGACCTCCTGAACTTTAGCGAACCAAGACGATCGTACAGTTCAACTTGTTTCGCAATCTATCAACAAGAGGAAGTAAATCTAACTTCTGCAGGTAGTTGGTACGTTTATAAGAGATAGATACGGTTTGCATTATTTAGTAAGATGGAACTAAACTGCTACGTCCCTGTTGAATCAAAGGAAATTTAGTTTATATGAATTGTATGTTAGGATTATTGTTTGGTTACTATACAGTTTTCCTAGTCTATACGATGCCAATAAATTACTATGAACATGAATATTGTTGATTTATAATTCTAGTCAACAGGTCATCACAATTATCAACCCAGAATGACCTACTGCTGAGCACGGGCATCCTTTCACAAATTATGGTGAAAGGGAATAGGCAAGTACTTCACCACTCGTGCCCACTGCAGATCGGTGGAGGTAGGCTAGTGGTCAACCAACTGTTGGAGTATTCAAGCCGCCTAGGACGCCTCCAACTAGCTTAAAGACTATCACAATTGATTGATTGCCGAGACCAACGCTAGAGTTGAAATACCACTAAGAAGTCACCAATACGGATACCGTACTCACTTATGCTTAGGCGTATCACCGCTTGGGGTGGTTCCAGCAAAACACGCATGATCAGATTGGAGCGAGCGCAAAGAGGAGTACTAAAATGCGGGTCGAACCGGCCGTATAGATATCCCACAAATGACTTATATAAGGAATGGCAGGTTTTAACAGTCAGGCAACTGTTTGTATACCAGGTAGTCCTTAATTATCATACCAGTATTGTCTACAATCCGGAATTACTGATAAGGTCCCGACGAATTAATAAAACACTGACTGAACCTACAATAACTACTTACTTTGCTCGAAGATTTGCCTTCTACATTGGAGCCTACTTGTATAAGAAAATAAATAAAGAGCAATTACTATTACCTGTAAATAATCATAATTGTAAGGATATCCTTTGTAAATTTCTACGTAGCCTAGATTATGATCAGACTGAAGCTCTGTTTGTACCATTGAGATGATCTGGAAATGCACTCGTAAAAACAAACAATACATACATACACACCCCATACACACACCCCCCCATACCCCATACCCCATACACACACACCCCCACACCCCACACTCACATCTCTAAACATTTAAAGGCTATCAATGTAGTTTGTAATAAATAAATATTAAAATATAAGGGGAGGAGAGTAAAATTAAAATATATGTATCGCTATTTAAATAAGTAATTTTAGGTTTTTATGTATAAAAGATATAATATGAAATTGCTATGTAATAATTATATAATATGTATGTATTATGTAATATGTATATATATAAATATATAACTAATAATTTTACTGATACAAAAATGCTAGATTTAAGTTTTAATGTTGCAATACATATAAATGCTCCCAAGATACAGGTATTCCTAGTTTGGGAGCAAGTGATCCTAATTTTGTAAAAATGGTATGTTGTAATAAAGATTTTTTTTTTTTTTTTTTTTTTTTTTTTTTTTTTTTTTTTTTTATCAAGCTACACAAGCGGATCATTAAACAGAACATTAAACATTAAACATCATTAGAAATAAGTTTTTTTAATAGTTGCTAATGTTGCTATCCCAATACAGCTGAAAACGAGTGATATGCCTAGTGTTGCAAGCCTGGTGTTGCTGTTTGCTACTAACTGCTTACCATTGACGAATAATAAGTTATTTGAATTAATGGTAACATTTTCTATCTTATTTATATTAGACAAAGATCCATATTTTAAAACTCACTCTCACCATAAAATACCTACATCCGAAGTGATGGCTGCCATATAAACCATTATACCTATGTCTACAGGCCTAAAGAATGACTACGCTCCGTGGCATTCCCGCACGCAGACTTTAGGGTGGAGCACGACAAATATGAATATTTTATCAAGTCTTTTGTAAACGTTTACGACTCACACCCACTTAAACAAGGCTGCTGTCTCGGAATTTCTCTCGAAAATATTTTACTTCCCCCCTCCAAAAGTAGGGGAATGTACAGACATAATACAAAAGTGTTTTATTTGAAGATTGTGAAAAATTCTTTGTTTTAAGATGTCTTATGTGGCGTGTGTAGATATTTAGAGATGGCTTAATAAAAACCACATTGGGTTTGTCAGGCTGAAGAACTGATGAAAATTACAGAAAATGCAAGAAAAACTATCACGCCCAACGAGAGTCTTCTAGATTCACGAGCTTGGAGGTGGAGATTTTGAGATGGCATACTTTCGAAACCTATGTGTTGTTCGGCATGATTAACCCAACATTGGTTTCGAAAATATGCAATATCTATTACTTATTGCCTTATCTATTATTTCATCATCATCAGCCTATAATGTCCCACTGCTGAGCACAGGCCTTCTTTCACAAATCAGGGTGAAAGGGAATGGAACAGAACTCCACCAGTATCAAGCGTGTGTCAACCATTTTTTTTTATTAGCTTGGGGAAATCCTCATAGGAATTTTACCGGCTAAAACCCCACGGTGGTCGCCACCTGCGCTATAGAGAGGGGGCCGGGCTATCGTGTTGAACGCGTACCTGCTCACCCCTCCAAGCGCGGCGCTTTGATAGCTCGTCCCGGGGAAAGTCTGACACCTCCCTCCAGCACCCTCGCTGCGCTGTGCTGTGCACGATGAGTCGTGCCCACATCGACCCATCGTCCTCCTTGGGGTCGCTTCTGGGCGCACAGAGCCCCCGCTCTGATTGCCCACGACCCCAAAGGCCCCGTTTAGTCGCCTTTTACGACAGGCAGGGGAACACCGTAGCTGTTATTCTAAGCCCGAGCTACAGGGCAAAGGCTAGTGGTCAATCTACTGTTGGAGTTTTCAAGCCGCCAAGAAGGCCTCCAACTAGCTTAACGACTATCACAATTAAGTGATAACCGGGACCAACGGCTCTACGTGCCTTCCGAAGCACGGAAACGCTCGATTTGAAATACCTCTAGGGGGTCACCCACCGACGTAGCTTAACTTGCTACACCACGAGCGCTTCATCTATTATTTACTTTAAGATAATAAACTCATTTTCATTTCAATAGCTACATGCACTTGGCCGGTGCTTTCGAATGCAAGTAAATCTTCAGAGCGTAAAATAATTAAATAAGATTGGCGCATTATCCTAAATTCAACTAAATCTTTACCCTTTGAAACCTTTACAACAAATTATAAGTTTGAGGTCACCATCGACTTCCCAGCCTTTTAAACCATAATGAATAAATAATTTAATCCAAGAACTTACTACGTCATATAGTGGGGTACTTCAAATATTCAAAAGATGAAAATTTTGGCCGCTTATCCGATGGAGGTATCAAAGAATTTTCATTAGGCTAAAGTGAAATTCATTTCCTTTGGAAGTCGATCGTTGAGTTCAAAGTTTGGATATTTCACGACGGCCAAGAATATTAAAGGAATTTTCATAATCCATCATTGGTAATATCAACTTTATTTTAGTTGGTAATGGTGCCGATTCTGTTGTAAATCGCACTAAACTAATTTTAGTCACATCTCATCTCTTTCTTACGAACTTTATTGAAAAAGGATAGAACATGTTTCAAGCTGTCAAATTAATCTTTGCCGTCTTATTTTGCGTGTATTTAGGCGTAACCGCGATAGATGGCGACTAAATTTAAATTGAAAACGAGCATTGGACTAATTTGACAGGACTAAATTTCTTACATCCTTTTCTTATGTTCTGTGTTAGAAAGAGACATAGTGAGATTAAAATTAGTTTAGTTGTAAACAACAGAATCAGGGCCATTATCAACTTTATTTTAGTTGGTTAAGCGCCATTAACTTGTTTTAGGATTAGGCACTTAAACTTAGCCAACGTTAATGGAAGGTGATTCTAGAGGTTTTATGGAACCTAATTAAAATTAGGTAATGGGAAGTTTATTTGAAATTCTAATTAGGCTTTTACCGGCGGGATTCGTTTTTTACAGGGTTCTGCAAATATGGGAGCGGAGAAAGTTTTTTCTTCAGTAAACTTATCCAGCTCTTGGACTTTTTATTATAATTATAATTTATTCAAAATGTTTCCCTCATGATTAGAATGAATAGGTTGTAATAGATAAGGTAAAAATATCATAATTGGAATATAATAAAAAAGTTACATACCTAGACTTGATGATACTTGTTTTTATGATACCTATTTAAAAATAATATTTTTTTCAACACACTCGCTCATAAATTGACATTTATTGCACCGTTTTTAGTATCTTAATGCAGCTTATTACGCACTAGTGTTTTTTACTTTACATTACCGCACAGTTTTATAATAGGTATAATCCCGACAATGATAAATTTGTACCACACTGCAAGTGATGTGCATAGACCAAGCATTTTTAATTTAAACGGGTAAAATAATTTGACAGCTCAGGGCTGTCAAAAAAAATCTTATGCGCCATATTTGTTATCGTTCTCATCGTGTGGTTGATTATTATTATCAAAAAAACCTCGCAAGTGTGTTGAAAAACGTCGCATGATACGCGTGTGCATTGATTATACACTCTCAGCTCACCCCTGTTTGTACAGACACCCTTACGAGGACCTTATCTTTTCTTGTACAAACCGAGGACCCTCCGAAAAACAGGTTTAATGACCTCACAGGGTTTTATGAATAAGATAGAAAGAGACAGGAAAAAAAATCTAGAGTGATGACCTTATTGGTATAGCGCTATCTCAGTTTTTTGTCGTATGAATTGTGGCTATCATACCGAGGACCTAAAATACACACCTAAACGTGACCAGCGATGCACATACGAGGGCTTTGTGTGAGCCAACCGAGGACCTCTTACGTAAGCCCTGCCATATACTTCCGAGGACCTTTTTTACACATTATTACTTATATCTTGTACAAAGTGCGGACGCTGTGTTAGACTTTACATTACCAAACCGAGGGCAGTTTCCCGCGCAGAACTTGATCAAAGCGAGGACTTGGAAAATCTACCTAATCAATTTACGTTTAAGATAATTTATTAATGTTATATTCATTTCGTACACACATTTTCTAATCTGAGCTACCAAGCGAGGACATGTCAGTGACTTTAAGTTTGTTGGCGCTTTTCAAAAGATTTTTGTCAGAGTGTCGAAAGCAACAGCTTTATTTAGTAAACAAGCATATACGGCCCGCCTGATGGTAAGCGGTTCCCGTAGCCATATGGACGCTTGCAACATACGACGCATCACTCACGCGTTACCGACCCTCCCCAATGAGTTTTTACTTTAGTTACGTTACAAAGTTTAACTAAAATATTAACTATTTGTGGTGATGTGATGCTTCAGCCAGGGTCGTCATAGCACTTCATGAGTCAAGTCCTCAACAGTTGACAGTATCGTCTTTAAAATTGGCATACGCCTTAGGTTTAGATAAACTATTATAATGGCCAGTTTGTGGTGATGCTGCAGCCAGGGTCGTGTCTTCATGAGACAAGTCCTCAACGGTTAATAGCATCGTCTTCAAACTTGGCATACCCGTAAGGTTTAGAGAGTTAAACTAGTATATTACCAGTTTTTGGTGATGCTGCAGCCAGGGTAGTGTCTTCATGAGGCAAGTCCTCGACGGTTGATAGCATCGTCTTCAAATTTGGCATACGCGTAAGGTTTAGAGAGTTAAACTAGTATATTACCAGTTTTTGGTGATGCTGCAGCAAGGGTCGTGTTTTCATGAGGTAAGTCCTCAACGGTTGATAGCATCGATTTCAAATTTTGCATACGCGTAAGCTTTAGAGAATTAAGCAAGTGTATTACCAGTTTTTTGTGATGCTGCAGCCAGGGTCGTGTCTTCATGAGGCAAGTCCTCAACGGTTGATAGCATCGTCTTCAAATTTGGAATACGCGTAAGGTTTAGAGAGTTAAACTAGTAAACTACCAGTTTTTGGTGATGCTGCAGCCAGGGTCGTGTCTTCATGAGGAAAGTCCTCAACGGTTGATAGCATCGATTTCAAATTTTGCATACGCGTAAGGTTTAGAGAATTAAACAAGTGTATTACCAGTTTTTTGTGATGCTGCAGCCAGGGTCGTGTCTTCATGAGGAAAGTTCTCAAAGGTTGATAGCATCGTCTTCAAATTTGGCATACGCGTAAGGTTTAGAGAGTTAAACTAGTAAATTACCAGTTTTTGGTGGTGCTGCAGCAAGGGTCGTGTCTTCATGAGGTAAGTCCTCAACGGTTGATAGCATCGATTTCAAATTTTGCATACGCGTAAGGTTTAGAGAATTAAACAAGTGTATTACCAGTTTTTGATGATGCTGCAGCCAGGGTCATGTCTTCATGAGGCAAGTCCTCAACGGTTGATAGCATCGTCTTCAAATTTGGCATACCCGTAAGGTTTAGAGAGTTAAACTAGTAAATTACCAGTTTTTGGTGATGTTGCAGCCAGGGTCGTGTCTTCATGAGGCAAGTCCTCAACGGTAGATAGCATCGTCTTCAAATTTGGCATACGCGTAAGGTTTAGAGAGTTAAACTAGTAAACTACCAGTTTTTGTTGATGCTGCAGCCAGGGTCGTGTCTTCATGAGGCAAGTCCTCGACGGTTGATAGCATCGTCTTCAAATTTGGCATACGCGTAAGGTTTAGAGAGTTAAACTAGTATATTACCAGTTTTTGGTGATGCTGCAGCAAGGGTCGTGTCTTCATGAGGTAAGTCCTCAACGGTTGATAGCATCGATTTCAAATTTTGCATACGCGTAAGGTTTAGAGAATTAAACAAGTGTATTACCAGTTTTTTGTGATGCTGCAGCCAGGGTCGTGTCTTCATGAGGCAAGTCCTCAACGGTTGATAGCATCGATTTCAAATTTTGCATACGCGTAAGGTTTAGAGAATTAAACAAGTGTATTACCAGTTTTTTGTGATGCTGCAGCCAGGGTCGTGTCTTCATGAGGCAAGTCCTCAAGGGTTGATAGCATCGTCTTCAAATTTGGCATACGCGTAAGGTTTAGAGAGTTAAACTAGTAAACTACCAGTTTTTGGTGATGCTGTAGCCAGGGTCGTGTCTTCATGAGGCAAGTTCTCAACGGTTGATAGCATCGTCTTCAAATTTGGCATACGCGTAAGGCTTAGAGAGTGAAACTAGTATATTACCAGTTTTTGGTGATGCTGCGCCTAGGTTCGTGTCTTCATGAGGCAAGTCCTCAACGGTTCATAGCATCGATTTCAAGTTTGGCATACGCGTAAGGTTTAGAGGGTTAAACTAGTATATTACTAGTTTTTGGTGATGCTGCAGCAAGGGTCGTGTTTTCATGAGGTAAGTCCTCAACGGTTGATAGCATCGATTTCAAATTTTGCATACGCGTAATGTTTAGAGAATTAAACAAGTGTATTACCAGTTTTTTGTGATGCTGCAGCCAGGGTCGTGTCTTCATGAGGCAAGTCCTCAACGGTTGATAGCATCGTCTTCAAATTTGGCATACGCGTAAGGTTTAGAGAGTTAAACTAGTAAACTACCAGTTTTTGGTGATGCTGCAGCCAGGGTCGTGTCTTCATGAGGAAAGTCCTCAAAGAATGATAGCATCGTCTTCAAATTTGGCATACGCGTAAGGTTTAGACAGTTACACTAGAAAATTACCAGTTTTTTGTGATGCTGCAGCCAGGGTCGTGTCTTCATGAGGCAAGACCTCAACGGTTGATAGCATCGTCTTCAAATTTGGCATACGCGTAAGGTTTAGAGAGTTAAACTAGTAAACTACCAGTTTTTGGTGATGCTGCAGCCAGGGTCGTGTCTTCATGAGGAAAGTCCTCAAAGGTTGATAGCATCGTCTTCAAATTTGGCATACGCGTAAGGTTTAGACAGTTACACTAGAAAATTACCAGTTTTTTGTGATGCGGCAGCCAGGGTCGTGTCTTCATGAGGCAAGTCCTCAACGGTTGATAGCATCGTCTTCAAATTTGGCATACGCGTGAGGTTTAGAGAGTTAAACTAGTAAACTACCAGTTTTTGGTGATGCTGCAGCTAGGGTCGTGTCTTCATGAGGCAAGTTCTCAACGGTTGATAGCATCGTCTTCAAATTTGGCATACACATTAGGTTTAGAGAGATAAACTATTATAATGACCTGTTTGTGGTAATGCTGCAGACAGGGTTTTCTCTTCATGAGGAAAGTTTACAACAGTTGATAGCATCGGTTTGGCATACATATTAGGTTTAAATAGTTCTTATGTTTGACCTAATCTCACCATGGTAAGGGTCGAATGATGTCGAAGGTGATAAGCACACAAAGCCTAGAATTTAACGCTACTGGAACACATAAATGCTCGGAGACAGATTTTCCACTTTCGAATGTTAGCCAGGTAAAAAGTAAGAAACAAGCAATAATTCTCATCTGGAATTGTTATGTAAAATCTATTCAATATGTATCATTTATTAAATAAACGACTTACTCGTAATATATTTTAATGTATTAAATACATATTCATCATAAAAAAAAAAAAAAAACACCTTCGATAAAGTTTTATGTACGTCCACGTTATTTGTTTCTTTGTACCTTTGGTTTGCTTCAAATCTTACTACTGACATTTCACTTAGACGGCATTTCTACTTTAGATATAGATTCTTCTTAAACATAATGTCGTATATTAGGTATTTAGCACATATTGCAGAAGAAGCATCATAATCCTCGTGCACTTAGTAGCTACGTAGTAGTGCACGTAGTATGTTTTAAAAGATTTAATCCAACTGATGAACGCCTAGGAAATGATAGTACAACACTCGTCTTTACACAAGATGAAAACAGTCAAAACGAGGACTATAATACACACTGTTCGGAAAATCTAGCAAACCGAGGTCCTACATACACACTGTTCGGAAAATCTAGCAAACCGAGGTCCTACATACACATTGTTCCGAAAAACTAGCCAACCGAGGTCTTTTGTGTGAAAGGTAACACATATGTCCTCGGATAATACAATAAACATGAAATTATGTGTAATGAGGGTGTGTGAGAGACGAAGTGGCGCCATCTGGTGGGATACACACTGCCTGTGTAAGATTATGGATTTTCTTGATCAAACCGAGGTTCGGACCACTTTTTCATATTAAGTATATAGAAAGGCTCAAAATCGCTTGCAGATTACGAATCTTTGGTCAGGTCAAACCGAGGACCCTCGAAAAGGTCCTCGCTTTGAAAAGGTCCTCGGTCGTGCCTTGTGTATTCATACGCACGTCCTCGGATGGTACTTAAAACAAACACACTTAATACCGCCTCGAGTGTTAATAACCAACTTTGCACACATGTAGTACATTATGATACATTATGATACATACATTAATCAACTTCTTTTAAAAAAGAACACATGAACTTAAATTTGAAAGCACTAACTAAAGCGCAACGCTTTATAAAATTACTATTGCACGAATTGCCACGGTTTACACTGAACCCAGCTACGTATGGCAATACTACCGCCGCGGTAATATATCATAGTGATGTCTGATTTATTCCCCAACTGTCCCGCTTAGAATTGGGCAAACAAATTGATTCAATATTTCTTCGTAGGTATTATTTGCGGGAAACACTAACTGACGGTTCGTTATGGTAAATTGTCCACGTCTTATTCTGTTACGTTTTTCCTATTTTGGGACATTTGTAGACTCTTATGTGCCTATTTCTTTCAGGTCTTATACAAGAGAAATATTTTTACTAACTGTCCCACGCGGTTTCACCCGCATTCCCGAGGAATGTTTTTCCAGGATAAAAAGCATCCTGTGTTAATCCAGAACATATCCTATCTTTGTGCCAAGTTTCATCCAAATCCGTTCAGTCGTTTTTGCGTGAAAGAGTAACAAACATCCGTAAATACAAACATTCGCATTTATAATAAGGATAGATATTTGCAGGTTTTGAGGAATTTAGCTAGGTATCTTTCATTTTTTTTTATACAACTATGTCGGTAAACAAGCATACGGCCCGCCTGATGGTAAGCAGTTACCGTAGCCATATGGACGCTTACAATACGAGAAGCATCGCTCACGCGTTACCTTTCCCCCCTCCCCTATGAGCTCTGGCGACCTTACTCACGCGCAGGAACACAACTTTACTCAACATAAAGTTATTTGGCTGCGGTATTCTGTAAGGTGGAGGTACTTCCCCAGTCGAGCTGCTCTTTGAGCGAATATATCTACCTCTCGTATCTCGTAGAGTAAAACCGTTTTCCTATAATTTTTCGATCAAAGCTCGGTCGGCCAGCTGTGTAAGTAATTGAAATTGTAAGTTATCATTAATTTATTGAAGGTTGTAGATAAAGAAGATGTTCGCAGTAAGCTGCCCATAATTATAAACAGCTTATATACCCAATGAAGGAACACGACATTAAGGGGTAAGACTATAACAATGATTTATTTCATTGAGTTTACGATCACTTTTTGTATAGAATGAAAGTGTGAGGTACGCTTAAGACTGTCACGCACGTAGGCTTTGGCTATCAGCTAACTATCAGCCTACGACCGGAGCATTCAAAATAGTAGATGTTGAAGAAAATGAAACTTATCGACTGTCTTCCATACAGTTTATTGAGTAAAAATAAAGAACTTTAACAATGAAAATACGATATAAAACACTTGTAATAAAGAATAACCAAATATTTTGATATGAATACTGAGACAACAATTTGACATACAAGGAAGTGGTGATATGAAACGAAGGAACTTACCCCAGCTGGGTTTTAGTAGTATGTTAATTATTTATACTATAAGTGCACTGATAATGTCACATTGTACACACGGCTATACATAAGTATTTGCACACACTGGTAACTTATTTCTCTTTATTCAATAAATATTTTCTAATTTGTTTTATTTCAATTGTGAAAACATGACCGCACAATTTAAGTTGTGTCTCAGAACTGATCGAATAGACTGAATGTCGGATGGACATTCTTCATATGAGAATTCAAAAATTTGAATTCGAAAATTGATCATTTGAAAATTTAAAAATTTGAATAAAGATTTGTGACCAGAAGCAATAATAAAAATAGGAGAGGTCGCATCTTTACAAGACTGTTCAGATCACAGAAATAAATCTAATAATCATAATGTCACAAGATTGATTTAGTTAGGTTGGCATTCGATTTTTAACCTGAAAGTGAAGCGATCCTCTTAGTGCTGACTAAGATGATCGCTTCACTTAACTTTAGCTGTAAAGTAGCTAAACACATCCTTCGCGACACAACTCATGTATGTATGTGTATGTGGTGGACATGCAGCCCTCTGTGAGTTCCCTATCCGCGCGAAACAGTTTCAAAAGAAGAGCATTGCACCCCCTTTTTGCCGAGGGTCTGACACATTGAAATTGACATTGTTTTTCTACACATAAACAAAAACACACAGATAACAGAACAAAAGGCAGATATAGTGCGCGTAACACGGGAGTGAGGCCAAAAAAGCAAATACTTATTTAGCAAATATTTGAATTTGTAATTGCTTTGGTTAATAATCTTTATTCTTTTGATTGAATTGAAAAAAAAAAAAACATAGCTGGTATACAGCTATGTTTTTTTCAATTTGTATTTGCTGTGGTTAATAAACGTTGGTTAACGAAAACCACTTTCTTTTTAATAAACTTTGTTTAAACAAAGCAAATACAAATTCAAAAGCGACTACCAGGTATGTGTTTTTCAATTTGTATTTGCTTTTTTGGCCTCACTCCCGTGTTCCGCGCGCTCCATCTGCCTTGTTCTATAATCTGAGCAAAAACATAGATAAAAAAAAAACTGATACAACTATTTCTCGATCATGCAAATAACTCTCTCGTTATCAATAATATCAAACAAGGATTATATCAAATACGTACGGAAATTCAAATTGGTGGCTCACGAATATTTGTGGATTATACAGCGGGCGCTATAACACATAACATACAAATCTGAATCGAAACGTTGTTCCATTCAATCGGGCACGAGGGCTAAATGTATGCGCATACATCCCTCCTCGTTAGAGTCCCACTTTCAATGCACATCGAGTTATGTGTGTTAGACTGGATGTGGCTGTGGTTTCTATATTTTGGCAAGAGAATAATGCCCATAGAGATTGTATAATAATAGAGGAACTTTACTTGAGTATGGTGCCGTGAGCAACGGGTTTATGCAACATAGTTATATATTTATTATTAATCCTAATTCTCGAGACTAATCAATTTTACTGGACTCTTTGTTTCATGGAACTAAGATACTTTACCTAGTATGTGATATGATGGTTCCGACGGAAGATCAGCGTTGTGGTAGCTTTTCATAGTTATTACAACATATGCTAAATCGGACGCCATTTTGTAGCATATATGATATCAATGTAACTTTGACACACACCTAAGCAAATTTTTGGTTTTTAATTTGTAAATTTTATTTGATGCTAGTATTATTGTTTGTTTTTCTGTTTGATTTTAATTTGGTATCGTAATATTCGTTGTTATTATAATAGCAAACGATTAACGTTTTCTAAACTTAGTATTAATATTATTTTGATGCGTATCTAAATAAGTGTATTTCAAATTATGCTACAAATAAACAATTATTCTATTCTATTCTATTCAACACTGCTTTAAAACGAACTGCGCGTTCATAGTTTGAACGACTAAAATATGTTATAATGAATGCCAATTTCGCGTTTTTTATCGATACTTTTACGGCGAACTAATGACAATGTACTCATATCGACATATCTATTAATGGATAGATAGATAGATAATACTTTATTGTCACACCCAGTCACACCACATGAAAAACATTGAATAATAAAGAAAGTGTTACAATGCGGACTTATCACTAAAAGTGATCTCTACCAGGCAACCTTTGGATGAAGAGGAGTTAAATAAACTGTAAAAGACGGGGGCGTACGATACAATTAATACATCTAAGTAAACTGCTCATGCTTCCCACAAGGTAATATTGTTAACGCTAACACCCATTTTTAACAACCAATGCCTGCTATTTTTATATATGAAAAGAGGAGAGAGACATAGGCTTTTATCCCAGAAACACGGGTAAAGCTGCAGGTTTTAGTACCTATATATATATAAGCTAAGAAATAAGTTATAAAGTGGATGAAACAGACATACTTTCACATTGAGTAATATAATTATTGACAAAGCGTGATTAATTAAAGTCACATCCAGGTTAATAATTCCATGATACAGATTATACGAAAGAATATCGAGAATTTATATTCTAACGATGGCCATTAATTGGAATTTTATATCGGATCGATCACATTGAGCTTCGTTTGATGTAATTATAAGAGGATAAAAAATATTTGAACTTGTAAGTTTGTACATGGGATTAATTATGGACAATTTGAACCGACAACTAATATGAAAATAAGCAGGGATTTTAATATTTAAATAATAAATATCCTTAGGCACGGTCATCTGATCCCAAACCAGATAACCGATATACCTACTCTTTTTTTAAATACATACTTATTACACATAATTTACACCCAGCCACAGGACATGCAGAAATTTTCATGCACACAAATGCCTGTCCTGGGTGGGAATCGAACCCACGACCTGCAGCTTGATGGGTGAAATCTTAACCAACCACGCCAACTGGCCCGTCGAATATCGAACTACTTTAATTCCCGCAGTTCCGCTAATCTTCACGGGATAAGCTCAAAAAAAAAAACAAAAAGTCATTTATTCAGTTTAGGCCCTGGTAAGGCACTTATGAACGTTAAATTGATACATTCAGTTGAATTTACCACCGGTTCGGAATACACTTAAATTGAGAAGAATCCGGCAAGAAACTCAGCACAGGTTATAGGTTAATCCAGGTTATACAGGTCTAATTTACATTCGTGCCAAATTTCTTGTTGATCCATTGTTCCGAGGTGTTATATTTGTTGTCATAATAATTCATTTATTAACCAAAGTTACAGATTCTAATTACATGATCAACTAAATATACATAATGGTAAAAACAAAGATTGTAAAGTAAGGAAACAGATGCCGGAAGCAATTTCCATTCCACAATTGAGAGTTAGGTAAAAATGTTTATACCACTAAGGTGGAAAACAAGCATACGGCCCGCCTGATGGTAAGCAGTTACCGTAGCCTAAGGACGCTTACACTACCAGGGGCATCACTCGCGCGTTGCCGACCCTGAAGAAATCTCATCACACCCTTTTTGAAGAACGCTATGCTGTACTCTATTGGGAAAACCACGGCGGGGAGCTCATTCCACAATTTGAGCGTCCGCGGAAGAAAGCTCCTTTGAGCCCTCACTGTTCGAAACAATTCTGGTTTCAATGTGTGAGGATGGACTCCCCGTTGATGGCGACAGTTGCGATAGTGGAAGGTAGCCGTGGGCAACAAGTCGAACAATTCTTTAGAACAAGTTGTACAAGCGAGTTTTCACACGAGACGACAATGACATCGCAAAAATACAGTGACGATATTTCAGTTGCAGTGTTGTAGCGTGTGCGAAAACGATTGATAGAAATGTATGGTCTGCTAAACCGTCACTGGATTTTTACGGTGTCGTTATCGTCTCGTGTTAAAACGGCCTTACAATACAGTTGCTGAGAGAATACATATTGTAAATAATAGAATTCAAATTACAAAACAGGATTAGCCGTTTCCGTGATTAATATTTGCAGGTCTGAAATGTATTTTCTCTTTAAGCGTACCGTATTATAACGATATAGTCTCACTCTAAAACGCTGTTTTACGTATACTAATTAAATGGTCACATAAATAACGACATCTTACTGTCATTGTCAAACATTGTGACGTTATTTACGTGACAACTTAAACAGTGCTTTAATTATTTTAGTAGCGTTTTATGAGTAAAATTATTATTTTTATTCCCATGAGCGTTGTATGATAAACCTTAATCCAAGAGCATTAAGGTTATTATACTTAAGTACTTGCCCAGAAACATACTCCACATCTCCACATATTATTTCCATGCCAATATACGAATGTGTGTCGCAAAATCCATTCTTCCGCTTAAGATATAGTTAGGGTATAGTCAACTGACGGGCCAGCTGGCGCGGTTGGTTAAGACTCTGGTCAATAATCCACCTATCGCGCCGCTGGTCGTGAGTCCGATTCCCACACAGGACATGCATTTGTGTGCATGAACATGTCTGTATGTCCTGAGTCTGGGTGTAATTATGTGTATATATTTACAAACAAAAAGTAGTATATGTATTATATCAGTTATCTGGTTTCCATAGTACAAGCTCTGCTTAGTTTGGGATCGGATGACCGTGTGTGAGGAATGTCCAAGGATATTTATCTATATATATAAAAATGTATGCCACTTTTCGTTGTAATTTTATAACTCAAGAACGGGCTCACCTATCCAAACCAAATGTTTAGGCTTTGTTCGGACTATTTAGTAGATGGTTTATGTGAAGTTTGCACAAAATCGGTCTAGCGGTTCTTCATTTATCACATTTTTTGTAACAAATGAATAGAATAAATGGCGGATCATTTTGTTAATGGGGATTTTGCTGTCAGGGTAGGGTAGGGTAGGGTAGGGTAGGGTAGGGTAGGGTAGGGTAGGGTAGCACCATAGGGTAGGGTAGCAACACGCGAAAACGAAGTCGCGCCGAGCAGTTAGTTTATTATATATTTTAATTCCAGAAACATTTGAAGTCAACTGAACATCGAACATCAATAAACTAAAGATACCCCAAACGACAGATAGTAAATGCAACCATAAAGAACCTATCATGTGCACAGTTCGTGGGTACAACATTTATTATGAAACAATTTTTCAGCTGTCACTATGGCGCCTCAATTCCGCTATATCACGTACGAGCGATTTATCTCTTCCGGAATATTCAGTGATGGAAATTGTGAAAAAAGTTGTTCAATGGTCGAGCGGTCGTTTCATGAAACTACGTATAGTTTGCGTCACTAGGAGAGTACGCTTTTAAATGTCGGAGAGTGGAATTGTTAGCCCGACTCTTCTTTTGCTGCGGTATTCTATAAGATGGAGGTTCTTCCCAAGTAGAGATGCTCTTTGAGTGAAAAAACGCTAAGCTCTACCTCTCGGTTGGCTCATGTTATTATCGTAGTAGAAGGAGTGGGTGAATGTTTAAATTTTATATCAATCAGTTTTATCACAAGCTCTTGAGCTATACGTACGTCAGTACAGTTATTGTCAATTATCTAATGGTGCGTCCATGCTTGGCGAACCGAGCACGAGCCGAGCCTCGAACAAGCACACTGCGAGCACGATTCGCGTAGCGTGGACGGGCTTGCGAGCCTCGAACGAGCACGATTGTCAGTTTTTTCACGAACAAACGGATTCGCATCGAGCTCGTTGTAGGTTCGTTCGTAGCTCGGCTCGTGCTCGATTCGCGTAGCATGGACGCACCATTAAATACGTAACGAGTTTCTTACGTCGCTTCTTCCCCTCATACAGGACTTTCCTAAGCGATGGTATACCTAACGTTGTTTCATGCCTGCACCCCTACGCCCATTGAATCCATCAGTGTTCGTATTTTTTGGCTGCCACCGATTTGGCTTTTATTTTTTTGATATTTATGTCAATTTAGTTACGTTTCATGTTTGGTCTTTAGTGTCGTAATGTATCCAGTTCGCTTAATGTATCCAATACCTTAGTTACCTTACCTAATGTATTTCTAATCGTGGAAAACTGTAATTGGCCTCCCCTCTCTCTCTTTTCCGTGTTCCCTCTAATACTTTTTCCTTTGTTATATTTTTCTTTACTATAATGTATGTATTAAGTGATGTAGGGCGATATTTTAATCCCACTAATAGCCCACTAATAGTATGAAACGTGAATATTGTGGTTCGGTTCTTTAGACGTTTGGATGTTTGTGCCTCAATCACGCATAGGCTGAGTGGATTTGGATGTTTGGCCATAATGTAAAATAAACCAGGTGAAGATTTCGAGTTAGCATATTTTCAAAACCTATGTTGGTTCATGCTGAACAAATTTTAATAGGGACCAAAACAGAACTGTCCACAAACTTTTTTTTGCCACCGATTATGATCGAGGAAGATTGAAGTTTAATATGAAATGTTAAAAAATGGGATATATCTGTGTTGGTCCCATAGTAAAAGTTGTTCAGCATGACTAACCCAACATAGGATTTGAAAATATGCCATCTCGAAATCTCCACGATACTTCTTATCCTACGAAAATATTAGATCCCCCGGCAAGTCGAACGAAACCACAATATTGACACATACTCAAAGGTCATTAGAGTCTCAGTTTGATTCTCAGGTACTGAGCATATTCGCGAAGAAAAATCCAAAAGCTGAACTTTACTCTGCACTAGACACCATGGTTATTATGGTTAATGGCCTCGTAAACTTTATACCCTATCTGAGTAGACATAAGAGCTATTATTAATCAGTATAAAAAGGCAAATTATATACAGACCCCTTAGGAATCTAATCTCCCTCACAAGGAGTAAATAGATACTTATCGTTAATCCTGACGTTGCCTATAGTAGCTGCATCTGCTGATCGTTATTAGCACGCACTATTATTAGCACAAATCCGATTAGACGATAGATGCTGATCAATTGAGTTTATGCCTTAGTTGTTTAGATATAGTGATGTGTATTTAGACCTTGGTGACATATTTGGAACTTGAGGGTGGTAGCCAGCTGTTCAAGTATTATTATGCACCTAAATCATGAATATCTATTTATCGTCAGATAAAAATATCAGGAACGTGGAAATTTCATACTTCTCAAGTCGTTATGCGTTTTTTGAAGTTCCGTACCCAAAGGGTAAAACGGGACATTACTAAGACTCCGCTGTCCGTCCGTCTGTCACCAGGCTGTATCTCATGAACGGTAATAGGTAGACAGCTGAAATTTTCAGAGAATGTGTATGTCTATTGCCGCTATAACAACAAATAATAACAATGAAATAATATTAAAATTTAAAGGGGGCGCGCATACAACAAACGTCCTTTTTTTGGTATTTCATTTTCATAGCACAATGAGTTACTTAATGTTGTACGGAACCCTCCGTTTGCGAGTCAGACTTGCACTTGGCTGTTTTTTTTTTGTCATTTTATTCATTACAAAACCTGACAGTGTCTGACAAACTAACAGGATATCACGTGGAGTGTATTACTATAGTTTATTTTATTTTTCAATAACAGGTTTTTCAGTTTTTTCGTCAGGTTGAATTGGGCAGCTGCAGTCTTTTACCTAACTGTCTTGACAATTCATACGTTACCGCAATTAATGCACCGTATGCACTGGCAATATGGACTAAATTCCGGTCATTTATGATATCACAAAATACCAATAGTGTCTTAATTTTACTAACTTACTAAAAATATATTGTTTTCATTCAACTGCATATCTTCCTGCAATTCTCAATAAATGAAGACATTTCAATGATATTTTACGTCAATATTCACAATGAATCAAAATACTATAATAATAAAAAAAAAAAAAAAATGTCCGGAACGTGAAACTGTCGCGCTGAGTGAAAGCTCCAATACATTAAACCCCACGCAAATCTAAACACAACCCGCAACGTAGGTACTTGAAAAAGTATTTTTATATCAATATATGACAAAAAGTACCCCTCATGCTCCATTCAACGAGGACCTAAGGGTCCTAAAGGGAAAACCTTTTCATTGGGCACGATAGAGTAATTACATCTAGAGGGGTACAACCCCAAAAAAAGGTCCTAATTTCATCAGATGAATAATACTTACACAAGGATTGTACCATCTATTTGTTGCTTAAGAGTAATTTTTTTAATCAAATTGCTATTTTATTAAGGTAAATTAGAGAAGACGATACTAGGATACGGGATGCTTTCTTAGTACAGTCGTGGATTGAAAAGGTTCGACACCTTAAAGTTGGTTTTCGCTTGCACGAGATTGCAAGAATCAATTTTATTATATGTACCAACATATTACCAGTGAGGTTCCTAACAGGAAGAAACAGTGCTGCTAACATTTACAGTTACACAAATGTGATGTTTGCTATCGAATAAGGTTTTGCTTGTTTTTACATCGCGTCAAAAATATTTTTTGCGGAATAAAATGGAGTACAGCATGGGGTTCTTCAAAAGAGGTGTGAAGAGATTTCTGCAGGGTCGGCAACGGGCGCGTGATACTCCTGGTGTTGCAAGCGTCCATAGGCTACGGTAACCGCTTACCATCAGGCGGGCCGTATGCTTGTTTGCCACGCAAGTAGTATAAAAAAAAAAAAATATAAGTTTTTTTTTTTTCTATTACTATGACATTGCCCTATTTTCAATTTTAATTTAACATAAACAACAATAGCAGGTTAAACCAAAAAGAAGGTTTTAGTTTATCAAAACAAAATTAAAAAAATCTTGTTGACAAGATAAACAGTCGAACAACTTTGATCTGAATAATTTTGAACTTTGATAACGAACAGTTAAATCATTATTTTCTCTAATTCAGTGTATTCTGTCTATTCAGTTTCAAAAGGTAATATGTGGTCGTGATACGTTGAATGAATCAAGTTGAAAACTGACGAACCTTTTCATTCCGCCACCGTACATATTTTCTTTTTAATTTTGTAATAAGTACCTCGCATACAGAAAAGTAATCATTTTGATTATATACTACGAAATCAGTAAATAAGCGTACGGCTCGCCTGATGGTAAGCAGTTACCGTAGCCATATGGACTTTTGCAACACACGGGGCATCAGTCACGCGTTACCCCTTCCTGCCTTCCCAATGAGCTCTGGCGACCTTACTCGCGCAGGAACACAACATATAGTTATTTGGCTGCAGGTACATAGGAAAACTTTTCTTAAAGTTCTATTTAACGACTTAAAATCCTAACTATAATGCTTATAAAATATTATAAATGCGAAAGTGAGTTTGTTTGTTTCTTACGCCTTCACGCCTCAACTACTCAACGGATCATCATGAAATTTTGCATGCAGATAGCCAATGGTATGGAGAAGGACATAGGCAGACTTTTTATCCCGGGAACGCGGGTGAAACCGTGGGGGACAGCTAGTAATATATAAAAGCCTTTTTCACGGGTCATCGACAAGTCCCTGATTACTAATCTAATAGATCATTGAATAATAGATAATCGAAAATGCAGTCTATTTAATCCAAAATGAACTGGATGAGACAGACTATAAAAATATCTACTAGATAAGCTATAAGATTGACATCTTATCACTCTTTTTCCATGATAAGAATTTCCTCACATTTTAGCTTTACTTGGTGCCCTTTTACCAAGACAAATGAGGTAGATAAACGGACGTACAACAGCTGAACTCTCAACTAAACGGTCAAGGCCGTTTTTAGGGGTCCCTGGTCTTTGAACCCTTATAAATTCATCAATATATCCGCCTAAGTCACAACGGTATATAGGTACATTCGTTTTCTTTCTGAGATCTATTTTGTTGCTATGCTACTTCTATTTATTTTATAAACGTCGAAAGGATGTTTGTTGCGTTATGCCGACAGACATGGTGAAATGTATTTAGATTTATTTTAGATCGTTAGTTGTAGACACATTTAACATTTACCATATACCTATCTGTCTTATCTTTTTAATAAATAAAAACCGGCCAGGGACGAATCTGAGTCTGGCTTGCTCACAGAGGATTCCTAACTCCTTTGTTCGTAACAACGTGATCACATCGACGCATCCCGATGTTGTGTATGAACTTGTAGGACGCGTCGATGTGAACACGTTGCTACAAATTCGTACACAACAGCTGATTGCCACCGCGGAAGCAAGATAGACGAGTCGTTTTTTTTTTTTAAATTTATTTATTTTATAAAAAGTTACATAATGTTACAATATATTGCAGTTTGTCGGCAGTTAGTTCTCAAGTTAATAGTACAATTTATTTAAAGTATATGCAAAACCCTTCTTAACATTAACATCAGGTTCATCAATCTTGGTGCGTCCATGCTACACGAAGCGAGCACGAGCCGATCCTCGAACGAACAACAGGATTCGTTCGTTGCTCGGTTGTTCGTTGTTTGATCAGGGATTTCGATAAGAAAATAAGTATATCCCAATAAGATTGCGTAAGCAATATTTATAACCATTCCACAAATCAATAGCATTAGTTATTGCTGAATACCGTTTTGACAGGCGGTCGGAGTGGAACCATGAAGGAAGCATGTGGAAGTCTAAAAATAATTGTCTGACACATCAAAGCACAGCACAATGCGCAAGGTCTACAGTAGTACCTATTGCAGGCGATGGGAGAGAAATTAAAAGTAATATAAAATGTTATACTTTGTATTTTATAAGTACAGAAAAAATGCAGGAAAAAACAATAAGTAACTTGACAACTAAAACTTTTTTTCAGAACATTCGAATTTGAGCGGCAAAGAGGTTATGGTCTTTACTTTTTTTTATAGTTTTATTTTAAATAGGTCACAGCGCAGCGCAACTAAATCTAATGAGGTTTTACTTATTTTTAGCATGTAAGTATTTTTGTTTTTAAGACAATAATTATAATAAATTTATTTTATAATATTTCGGGTATTTGTGCTTAGCACTACTATCTCTGTCGTCTACAAGTATAATACAGTAAAGTAGTAGTACTAGTAGTAAGTATAGTACAAAGTAATGGATCGCGGGTGAAACCAGGAGCCGAAAAGTTTGTCCATTATATTTTTTTATAGTAAGATGGCGGTAAACAAGCCTGCGGCCCGCTTGATGGTAAGCGATTACTATAGCCATATAGACGCTTTCGGGGCATCACTAACGCGTTACCGACCCTTACCCCCTCCCCAATGAGGTCTAGTAGTGACCTTTCCCGCAGGAACACAATATCAAATTATTTGACTGCGGTATTCTGTAAGGTAGGAGATTTTTCCCCAGACGACCTGCTCATGCTATATGCCTCTAAAAGAGGGATATAGTATTGCTCTCCCTCTCTTTAGAGGCATATAGCATAGTAGTTTATTTAGTTTTGAAACTAAGAAAATACTATAATAATTTGTTCATTTTCATTTAATTATTACAAGAGGTATTATTATGATTGCAATGGATCAATTTTGGACTGTGAAATGCAGTAGCGAAGGTCTTGAGTCCAATGAACTGGAGCTTTCAGTGAAGCCATTTCTTCGTAAGATCACGTTATATGTTACGCCATATCACGTTGTATGGTACAGTCGAGGACATAAATCTGTATACAATCTGCGATATTAAACAGAAATTCGCTCGCACTGTATTGATTCAAATATTGTAATATTACACAGATCATATCATACGTTTCTATATAATCCTTAACGGATCACGATGAAAATTGAATCATATTGAAAAGGACATAGGCTACTTTTTATCCCGGTGACGCGGGTGGAACTGCGGGTAACAGTTAGTATCTCGTAATGTCAAACAATAATTTAAGGGAAAATCGTTGTTGAATTTCATTGCGTCCATATTTATGTCCTTGACTGTACTTAGTGGGTGACCTTCATTGTATCACGAAGCAGGTATCAGTGTGTTCCGACAGCTGCACGATCGCTACGGAGCCAAAGGTGCTTCCCGCACGTAAATCTTAAAACATGAGCTGTAACTAGCTCCTAAGCTGTTGTCAAAATACCACGATAGGATCTACAAATTGAGAGTGGTAGCCGGTCAGATAGGTACTACAAAATGGGACACCATGTTGAACCACATCACCATGCTATTCTCAACCGATAGCTTAAACCAATGATAATTAGACAACTCTCTGTTCTAGATTAATAATAAAATAATTGGACTGTTTTACAAAAAACTTAAACCGACTTCAAAGTACACTAAAAAGTAATCAAATCCTGATCTGGTGACAATGGGACCAAACGGGAAGTGTACCCTTCCAGATAAAAAAAGAATTTTCCAAATCGGTTGTTAAATGACGGAGTTATGAGGTAACAAACGTAAAAAAAAAAAAAAAAAAAAAAAAAAAATACAACCGAATTGAGAACCTCCTCCTTTTTTTGAAGTCGGTTAAAAAACAACAAACTCATAAATATTCCTCCTCGTTTTGCATTCAAAAATATACTGTAAGTCATAAAACTATAAAATAATTAAATATGAACATACCTTTATGCCTCCACTATAATTCTTCAAATAATAAAAGGTCCCGTAATATTCATTGAATCGTATTTTTACTACGTAATCACTAACAATCACTGTTTATTGATCACAATTATCTTTATTACTCTATTGTTAGTCAAATTATTACTCGACTGATGTAAAAATCCACTTATGCAATTCAAAGTTCAAATATAAAACGTATTTTTATTTTGCCCGGCTTTCTCACATTGTTTTTATTTCGAAGCGAACGCGTCGTAGAGGCTCCGTGGATCCGTAGCAACGCTACGAACGCTTGAAGCGGACTGAAGGCTACGAGAGATATATTTATTATAATAAATTGTTCATGTCTGTGAGAGAATATCTCAGAAACTTTAAACTTATTATGTGTATAGATGGATTGCCTATTGGATTCTACATGTATAATTATGTTGAAATAAATGAGTTTATAATGATAGGACATTTTTGAATACAACTAGCGCCATCTATTTTCGGTTGACATAAACTAAGGTATGCTTGTAACGAATCCGGTGTTATTCTCTTGTTTGAAGTTGCTATTTAAAATTGTAACCTGTACTGACTGTATTATTTCATTTACATCTACTCTTTTTAGTATTGTATTTTTAATTAAAAATTAGTAGTGTTGTGTTACTTTAGTATTTAATTCTAGAATGTCTTTGTTTAGTTTAGTTATTTCCGCTTAAAATAAGTTAAATTTTTGGTTCCGATGTTTTTTTTTTTATTTTTTTTTTCATAATTTACGCGTCTCATGGTTTTAATATCACGTGACATTGGCGAAGTTGTGGTGGCATTTCCGCAAAAGCCATAAATTAGAATTGAATTGAATTGACTGTATTAAGATACATACTTTATTATTTATTCAGTTAAAGATAGATTCTTGGAGTTAACAAATCAATAAGCTTGCAGTGAAATTATATTCCTATAATAGGGTATTTGCCCGAATGACCCGGAAGGAGGGTTATGTTTTTTTTATTGTCTCATAAATACTAATAATCTCATAAAACAGTACTAGTACACCAGTCTCACACAAAATAATGTCAATCCAGCTGTATCATTATTAAATATTTTTATGGAAGAAAAATAAAAACTGTTTTATTAATATTCCATTTAATATAAAATTGGCATCCGTCAAGAAAGGGTTTCTCATAAATCAACATCTTCAGCACATAATCTCCCACAAAGTCCCACTGCTGAGTACGGACCTCCTATCACAAATGAGAGTGAAAGGGAATGGGCAGATACTCCAACACGCGTGCCCACTGAGGCGAGGTGGAGGTAGGCTAGTGGTGAATCTACTGTTGGAGTTTTCAAGCCGCCTAGTAGGCCTCCAACTAGCTTAACGGCTATCACAATTAAGTGATAGCCAGGACCTACAGCTTTACGTGCCTTCGGAAGCACGGATTACATAAATAAACACAATTTAAACTGAAAGTTCTTTATACATTGAAGTTTATTGAAAGCCAATAACGATCGTAAATACCCGATAACTTAAGATAAGTCGTATACGATTCAACATTTTCGTACGTAATCTGAATTCCCCTGGTTTTATCAAAAGTTTTAAAGTTAGTAGATGGCACAGATAGATAGTCATAATGCCCCAAGTTTGGGGTAAGATGGGCCTTTGGGCATTGCCGATATGTGGGGTTATATCGAATTATCTGTAACTTTACGTATTCATTCAGTAATCTTGTTTGATATCTGGTTTCTCTAATACAGGAATGATGTTAAATAAGGTGATGATGACTCAGTGGTAGATGAAGGTCATAGGTTCAAATCCTTCATTTGACTTTTAACTTTTTGGTGAATGAAAACATCGTAAGAAAATCATTGCATGGTTCCACGGGCCAATTGGCGCAGTTGGTTAAGACTCCACCTACCGCACCGCTGTGCGTGGGTTCGATTCTCACCCAGGAAATGCATTTTTGTGCATGAAATATCTGCATGTCCTTAGCCTGGGTGTAATTATGTATATTAAGTATGTATTTACAAACAAAAAGTAGTATATGTAGTATATCAGTTATCTGGTTTCCTTAGTACAAGCTCTGCTTAGTTTTGAGATCAGATGACCGTGTGTGAGAAATGTGCCCGGATACATACATACACAGGATTTAAGAGAGGTAGAGCAGCTCGACTGGGAAAGTACCTCCACTTTACAGAATAACGCAGCCAAATAACTTTATGTTGTGTAAAGTTGTGTTCCTGCGCGTGAGTAAGGTTGCCAGAGCTCATTGGGGAGGGGGGAAAGGTCGGTAACGCGTGAGCGATGCTTCGTGTATTGCAAGCGTCCATATGGCTACGGTAACCGCTTACCATCAGGCGGGCCGTATGCTTGTTTACCGACTTAGTCGTATAAAAAAAAACATATTTATTAGGATGGTGGTAGGATTCTTTTTATGACGCATCTGCTTCTCTTCCATCCTTTGGTTGCCAATTTGTGTGGCAGTTGCATTAGAACCTGTTTCATCACACTCATCACCCATCATCACTCACGGTGAGAGTCAAAAACATCCATATCCACGGTGAAAAAATAAAGAAGTTTGATTTATTTGGTAATTTGCCTTTATCTATTATTACACACTAACGAGCTAAAATAAAAATGAGGAGCTTTGCGATATTTTTAATCATTTCTTCTTTTATTAAAAACAGTAAACCTGTTTTCGAGGAATCAATTTCTCAAAGAAAGGGCTAAGTAATAAATTAATAACACTTAAATATCTTAATTGGAAAATTGGAAACGCAGATTGCTCTTATGTAGTATGGTAGAATACTGAATTATCACTATATCCTTTAACATTTTTTACCCATTAATTTCTATATAATAACAATGAAAACAAGATACATTTTACTATAATTAACGTCAAGTCTATCACGCGTCATTAAATCCAAAATATTTATTAAACCTTAAAGATTTATTGCTAAGCCATAATAAACTAAAGCCAATTTACCTACGTACATATATTGGATGGGTCAGTTGCCTTGAATGGTAAGATCAGCAGGTCGTGGGTTTGAATCCAACACAAGATGAAAATCTCTGTGCATGAAAATGTCTGCTTTATGAATAACTAGCTTTCTCCTGCGGTTTCACCCGCGTTCCCTGGATAAAAAGTAGCCTATATCCTTCTCCATACCATAGACTATTTGCATGCCAAATTTCATGATGATCCGTTGAGTAGTTGAGGCGTGAAGGCCCAACAAACAAACAACAATAAAGATCAATCAATGTGCACCAGTGAAGTGAAATGAAATGAATTATGTGTATCGTAACTTTTCAACTTGTCTCAAAAAGTCCGTGAAGAGTTTTAGTAAAATGACCACCATTGTAGTAAAATATAAACTTGTAAAATAACTTTTATTTGAATTTATAAAAGAAATTCGACAACGTAAGGGCAATAAATATTGCCAATCAAATTCAAATTCAAGTGCAAATATTTTATCAAAAACCGTATCGACGTATCGATGTAAAATAAAAAGCTCGTAGTTTTCCAACGGGATTTTTTGTAAATCTGGACAGGTAACGAGAGCGAATGGTCAGCAAAGCCTAAAATAATGGGGCCGTTCAGTCTTTAGGTTTTGATCGTGGACCTAGAAATTTATGGACATGCCTCTTTTCCAATGAGAGGCAAATAAGAAAACAATATAACTATGTTTTTGATAAAAAATAGCACTCATATAGTTATACTACACAGCTACATATATGAAGTACCTGCTATGAAGTTATTGGTGAATTCTTCTAACTATAAATGAAGCGCTCGTGGTGTAGCATGATTAGCCGTTCTTTATCGATCGGCAAAGTTAAGCTATGTCTTTCGTGGTCGGTACCTGGATGGGTGGCCGCCTAGTGGTATTTCAAATCGAGCGTTTCCTTGCTTTGGAAAGCACGTAAAGCCGTTGGTCCCAGTTATAAATTCAAATTGAAATTCAAAATCATTTATTCAAATAGACCTTCGCAGGCACTTATGAAAAGTCTGACTCTAATACTCTAATACCGGTTCGGAAGGTTGCATTTGCTGAGAAGAGCCGGCAATAAACTCAGCAATTACTCTTTTCAAAACAGGCTTAGATTAATTACATAATATTTACATTCTAATCGCACTGAAAACAATTGCGTGGCCCGGCGCGGCGGCAAAATTACAAGGTAGACTGAAAAAATATTTAATAAGTAAATAAATAGCAAACTTAAGCAGACCAGCCCCCACAAGCAGCACCTGTTCACAAGTATGACGCGTGTGGCAGCCATCGCCCTCCTCGCCATATTGGAGGGAAGTGATATAAGTCGTTTAGCTAGTTGGATGCCTCCTAGGCGGCTTGAAAAAATCCAACAGTAGGTTGACCACTAGCCGCCTACCTCCACCAATCCGCAGTGGGCACGCGTGGTGGAGTATCGCCCATTCCCTTTCACCCTCATTTGTGAAAGGAGGCCTGTGCTCAGCAGTGGGACATTATAGGCTGACGATGATGATGATGATAAATGACAATGGTTGTGTGGATGTATATACTTAATAATTATAATGTAAACGCTGAATCAATTTGGATGTATGAGGTATCGTTAGAATCCTTGCATCATAATCCTGAGTGACACTGGCTATAGGTATTTTGTTTTACTTTATTTATAAATGTTGACAATTTTAGTCACAGAACATCCTATAGTTTTCTAGATAGTGGACCCAGGTGTAACAAAGAGGTTCGTTAACGGCCGTAGTACAGTTTGCCGCCATTTTGGATTTTGGTATGTGAATGGAATGTGAGTGTCGCATTTTTGCTGATACCAAGTTTTTGCGGACGCATTCAGGGTTTTTATTGATATATTTAATTTATTTTATATCACTTCAAATACTCCCAAAGTAAAACAAGGCAATGGTAGCTCAGTGGTAGTGAATGCTGTGCTCGTGTGTTCGAGTAGGATCGTAATGAAACTCAAGATACCTACTTTGAATCCTACCCAGCTATCTGTAAGTTGAAAATATGTGACACCCAATTTTTGTGATGAAAACATGTATCTATAAGAAAGAGGTATTATTGCTACAACAGCAATCTTTGAAACGACTTCCATGCTAGTCCTTTTACGGCAGTGTAAAATTATGCTATGAGATATTTAACAGGCGCAAATTTTTAACATTTTTAAATTCTCGTCTTTAATGAGAAACAAGTAACTAAATTGAAAACAATAAGTTAATATTTACTCATTGACAAATAAATATGAATTAAGAAGCTTAGGCGCCGACTCCACAGCGAGCGGTCTAGAGTTCTGCGTTCCTCGTTCACTGTAATCTAGCGGCGCTTTTGAACATTGCACACAGCGACCGTGGCGGTCAAAAAACAAAAACTCTGACCGCTGAACTCTAGACTGTTGTGTCTTAGTGGCCAGAAGACGGACCGTATCAGTAGGTACAGGGCTATTTTTATAAAACAAGGTTCAAAAATCATATACATCGACAACTTTTACTACCTATAACTGTTACAACTCTAACATCGCGAGAAATTTATATTTCAATACAAAAGTTCAATAGTACTTACTCAACTAAAATGTACTTAGAGTCTTAGACATAATAACCCTGTATAAAAATAAACTAACATAACAGTGAAATATGTAAGTGTAATATATAAAAAAAGTCAAAAAGCTATCTCTCTATTGATGTAAGAGGATCGTCTGGCAAACTAATCGATGCCTTAAACATTTAAAAGTGTCACGTATCCCTCTGGGCGAGATCGCGGCTCGTCCCGGGACACGAATCTTGAACTTCTTGACTTAGCCATTACCATTGGCATGTAAGTAAAAAGTGAGTCAGATTCGAGTTGCTATTGTCTTCATAGGCATGTTCATTACCGCGAGATGTAGATAAAAATAAAGTGCACTGCAGAACAAAGATATTATTAATTATTACTAATTCATTTTTTTTACAAAAAATTGCGAACAGTAAAGGAGTGGAACTCTCTTCCGGGGTCTGTGTTTCCCGACACCTAAAAACTAAATATCTTCAAGGCCAGAGTGAATACATTGAGCTTTTATTACTACGTATAGAGAAGCTATCATAAGCAAAGGTTATGTCCCATTTTTTTAGAGTCAACTGAAGTTCTCTTTAGCTCTGAAACAATAATTACTTAGTCGTCTAAGCAGACAGTAGAAGCAAGTAGAGCTATCAGAACGCTTTTAGGAGTATTTTTCTCGCAAACACCGCTTACGCGTTTCGGTCATCGTTCTACAACAACAATTGTGGCCAGATGGCCTTACTTGAACAGCGTTGGCCTTATTTGTGATGGGTGGCGTCTTCTCTATTAGTAGTAGTAATAACTCAATGAGTGAATAGGCATTATATAGTCAAGCGTCTCCGAGTGTCTCCTGGAGACAGTCGGAAGCCAAACGCAAGCCCATTACACATTAAAAAAAAACGTAGTCCGAACCAAGTTTAGATTCCTGCTTATGCAAAAACCTAATTTTATATTATCAGAGTTTACTACCTCATTTTAACTAAAAGACAGAATAACCTATATAATATATGTTTGTAGCTTTATCGTATATTATATTTATAGCTAGAAACAGCAATTTATTTTAATAAAATCTCAATAATATTCAATCCACAAATGGTAAGGGCTTAATATACTTCGAAACTCGTTTCAAAACTAACTTCACCGAATAAATGTACCAGAAACCTTTGAAGGTTTAATCGAAATTCGCGAGTTCGGACCGACTGCGCGGTATGAACCGAACATCTTGAGCAACCGCCGGCCGGGTTGTGATTGTAGCGAATTGGTACCAAATTGGAGCTCATTGCTTTTAATGAGCTCAACAATGTAATGATGGCAAAAGGATGGAATCATTTAGATCCACGGAAGATGGTGTCTTGAATTCTTACGAATATTATAAACACGAATATAAGTTTGTTTGTATGTTACGCATTCACGCCTCACTACTCAATTGATCACGATGTCTATGGTATGGAGAAGGACATAGTGTGCACCGAAACTGTTCGATTTATTACATCTTTCATCATTATTATTTTTTTCTATTGAACTGCAATGCCTCAGGCAAACAACCGTACCCGTACGTTCCATATTCAGACACAGCAGTTAGCAAGGGAGTGAAACGCTCCTCCAGTGTTCGTATTTCCTAACTAATTTGGACACCATTTAGGATTTTAGTATAGGCCATAGGCCTATGTTTAACCCCAATCTCACAATGGCCGAACAGAAAACTGACTTATTCAATTCAACGAGCCTACAACGAGCACGATGCGAATCCCTTTGAAAAACTGACAATCGCGATCGTTCGAAGCTCGCAAGCCCGTCCACGCTACGCGAATCGTGCTCGCAGTGTGCTCGTTTGTGGCTCGGCTCGTGCTCGGTTCGCCAAGCATGGACGCACCATAACGTGACGTCACGCGGAACTTCAACACATACGTATCTAATATTTTTTGATAATGTAAAAGACGGACTAAATAGATTTTTTGTCATATAGCCCATTGTAGCATCCACATTTGAGGGTCAGGGTACCGTAGTACCCTAAATACTACCTTGCTTTATGCCTTATAACATTTTTTTAAACCAAAGCTTCATACTAATTTCAGAATTTCAACCCACACCCTTCGCATTTAGCTATCATCTCAAACTTAAAGCTTCAAGATACGCAGAGATTTCAAACGAGACCCTCAAGATTTTGCTCTACTAACCCACCATCGTTTTCCAACAATGAAACCCCACCAAACCTACGACAGATAAAAGTAACATTGAAATGTAGAGTCACAAGTAATCGTGGTGCACTTTATCAGGGAATGAACGACGTCGAATAAAAACTATCGACAAGAGTTAACGTTCGTACAGACGTGCTACCAGTGACCGCAGTGGTTCATAAGGAGCCTTTACACTTATCGAGGCATACAATTAAAATCCATACGACTCTAGGAATATTTACATATTAATATTAAAATTATAAATGCGAAAGTAAACCTCTGAAACTATAACGTTGTGGCATGAAGATAACCTAGTAACTATGGAGAGGGGAAACGTGGGTGAAACCGCGTGGTACAGCTAGTCTAAATATTTCAGACTCAATATCAAATTAAATCAATAAAAGAGGTGTCATCACGCTTAGCTCTATATCCAACATAACGTAAATTTCTGTCATTGAGTTGTCAAATTCACGAACACAAGGGACCATAGGGACTAACTAATATTATAAATGCGATGGTGAGTTTTTTTGTTTGTTTGTTACGCCTTCACGCCTCAACTACTTAACGGATCATCATAAAATTTGGCATGCAGATAGCCTATGGTATGGGCATAGGCTGCTTTTTATCCCGGGAACGCGGGTGAAACCGCGGGGGACAGCTAGTTTAATAAAACATTGATGATTCATAATAAAGGTAAGTATAATATAAAAATGCTATAAATTATAAAAAGCAGCATCCAGACAACTGGTTAAAATGTTGCAACTATTTTCGTAAAATGTTTTAATTTAATAAGGATCCCTCACTATTGTGCCACGTCCTTTACAGCTGCGCTCTGACCATCATAGCAAAGTTTAGTCGGGCATTAAATTCAACTTCGCTGACATAGCCCAGTCAGGATTTACTTGCTTCGATACCTTTATTTGGTATAGCAAAATGATTATTACCGTCTAACATTATTAACTATTAACGTAGATATAAAGTACGTATGAAGCGCTCGTGGCGTAGCATGATTAGCCGTTCTTAAACGATCGGCAAAGTTAAGCTACGTCTGTCGTGGTCGGTACCTGGATGGGTGACCGCCTAGTGGTATTTCAAATCGAGCGTTTCCGTGCTTCGGAAGGCACGTAAAGTCGTAGGTCCCGGTTATCACTTAATTGTGATAGTCGTTAAGCTAGTTGGATGCCTCCTAGGCGGCTTGAAAAATTCCAACCGTAGGTTGACCACTAGCCTACCTCCACCAATCCGCAGTGGGCACGCGTGGTGGAGTATCGCCCAGTCCCTTTCACCCTCATTTGTGAAAGGAGGCCTGTTCTCAGCAGTGGGACATTATAGGCTGATGATGATGATGATGATGATGAAAGTACGTATGTAGGTATGTATAGTGATTAATTGGATTTGATTTATAGTCACTAAACTTGTATATTCAAAATATGTCAGTGTTATACGTCACTGTCAAGTCACTAATAAGTCACCGGTAAACCACAGGTACGTCACCGGGAAAGAAAACAGAACCACGTAGTGTAAAATAGTTGCTTATAACAAATAAAAGCTGTAATATGAAAAGATCTTCCCCCAAAAAAAGAGCCTTGCTTAGTTTCTTGCCGGAGTCTTCTCAGTTTAAGTGTATTCCGAACCGGTAGTAAATTCAACTGTATGTACCAATTTAACGTTCATAAGTGCCTTAATAGGGCCTAAACTGAATAAATGACTTTCTGATTTTGAATAAAAGTTGCTGCAAAATAAACTGTTTTCAGAGTTTAATACTTTTTTACCCGACTGACCCGGAAGGAGGGTTATGTTTTTCGAGTGTATGTATGTATGTATGTATGTATGTATGTCTATTTCTTTGGCACGCTCTGCAGCCTAAACGGCTTGATGGATTTAAGCATATGAGGTGTCGTTAGATTCGCCTTGACTGTGGGAGTGTCATAGGGTATATTGTTTTTATATGGCGTCTACGGATAAGAAAAGAGGGGGGGTATCAAAAACAAAAATTTCGTTATTATAACAATATGGGTATCAAATGAAAGCTTTTGAACAGCCCATTCCATATATGTATATATCGCAATACTTTTGTGCTACCATTTTGACGTAAACTGCAAAAAAACATGTTTAATGCAAGGACAGTAGGTACTATGAGCGGTACCGTACGTAACTCAACAGAGTTGCGATGGTTGTTAGCGTTTCTTTACCGTACCACTAATTTACTTACTAATACTTACAACTCATTCTGTATAGAACTAAAAAGTCTGAAATAAATTAAATTATTAAAAGAAACAAAAAACCCGACTGCGTAAAACAAAAATTAACTGAAAAGAGAAAAACAAGCTCTGGAATATTACTTGACTGTTATAAGGTATTGCAGTCGGGGATAAACAAATATTACAAAAAAAACACATACCTAGGTTATTGGTTTGTCCCCGACTGCAATACCTTATAACATTCAAGTAATATTCCAGAGCTTGTTTTTCTCTTTTCAGTTAATTTTTGTTTTACGCAGTCGGGTTTTTTGTTTCTTTTAATAATTTATTTAATGATTTTATTATGGTCAGTTTTTTTAAAGAATAGGTCTTAACTTAATGTATAACTCCTACACATACAGTCGAGGACATAAATATGTATACACTTTTTGAAATTCAAAAGCAATTTTCTCGCATGTTTAACATTTAAGTGTTAAACTATTACACAAATTATAATAGTATATGTTAGAAGATTCTGCCTTTATAATATCTCATAATTTCAATCAGTAGTTTAAGAGGAAACCGTTGTTGAATTTTACTAAGTGTATACATATTGATGTCCTCGACTGTACATCTTCTTTGTTCTTGGCTATTGTTTCTGTGTTGACAGTTAAGATCGACAGATAGAAAAACAGAGCTTCAAAACTTTTGCTGTAGGAAACCACAGACCAAAACGTCATGTGTATTATATTTTTTCGAAAAGTGCTGAATCTTTTTCGATAAAATTTATAAGGAACTGCCTCTGAAGTATGGCCTACTAAACAAAAAAGAATCATCAAAATCAGTTTATAATTGGCGGAGTAATCGCGTAACATACATTAAATAAAACATTCAAATTGAGAACGTCTTCCTTAAGTCGGTCAAAAATTCAAAATCCTTTCATCATACCTTACAGAAATTTAACTTTTTTACTTTAACCATTATCGTATCTCTTATCATTATTACCTATTTACACTGTAACTTTCCCAAGCAAAATTAGGTACATTATTATCGTAGCGTTCCGACCTTACCCAGTTTTTCTTCCGAACCCATATCTCCAGCTGGTAGCTAATTTTACGCACAATTTGCTTTATTAGACCCTTCGAATTCTTGCAGTGTGATATATTGATCAATCTCATAAATAACAGTTTACGCCGAAACATTTGCGAAAAGTAATAAACATACTTTGTACTACGGTTTGTTTTAGGTGCACAGAGCGCGGGAAGGCTCTTATAATCATCATCAGCCTATAATATCCTACTGCTGAGCACTGGACTCATTTCACAAATCAGGGTGAAAGGGAATGGGCAGATACTCCACCACGCGTGCCCACTGCGGATCGGCGGAGGTAGGCTAGTGGTCAACCTACTGTTGGAGTTAGCTTAACGACTATCACAATTAAGTGATAACCGGGACCAACGGCTTTAAGTGCCTGTCGAAGCACGGAAACGCTCGATTTGAAATACCACTAGGCGGTTACCCATCCAGGTACCGACCACGACGGTGGTAGCTCTTATACATGGTGATAAATGCCAATATGTAAGGTTGTTCCTGTATCTAGCTCTATTATGTAAAAAAAACTGGGAAAAGTGTGAGTCGGATTCGCTCACTGTGGGTTCCGTATAATCTTATAGGTATGTAAATAGTACGATCATCGCGGGAATCGAATCTCGAAGATTTTTCCCCTTTTTTCCGACTATGTTATTTTTTGTGATGTAAGTACACATTTGCGGTTTTCGGATTTCGCCATTTACTTGTGCTTCTTGCCAAATTTCATGATTCTAGGTCAACGTGAACTTCCCTTTTGAAGGTTTTGATTCCGTTGCGAGCATCAAAATATGCGGCATAAAAGGTCGGATCTTTTGATTGTGATGACTTAGTAGTTTGATTTCTTCATTGCTCCAAGGGTTTGCTGACCTGAGTATATCAGCTTGATACCTCCATACGTTCGTTAGAAAAAGGGTCTTGAAAGACGTACAGACTGTCGGACAACAAAGTGATCCTATAAGGGTTCCGTTTTTTTTCAGTAGAGATACGGAACTCTAAAAATAGAAATATAACCTTCTTGAATTTCGTGCCAGATATTCTCAATTGAAGATTTACTACCAAAACCGGTGGTAGATTCAATAGATTAAAGTAAAACAAATGAATAAACGGCTTCAACTTTGAGTTCAAAGTAAGCATAAAAAAATAAAAAAAAATTGGACTGTTTTACAAAAAACTTAAACCGACTTCAAAGTACACTAAGAAGTAATCAAATCCTGATCTGATGACAATGGGACCAAACGGGAAGTGTACCCTTCCAGACAAAAAAATAATTAAATGACGGAGTTATGAGGTAATAAAAAACATACAACCGAATTGAGAACCTCCTCCTTTTTTTGAAGTCGGTTAAAAAGAGAGGCCCTCTCAATTGTAGGGCATGTTCCTAAATTAATCACTAATTAGCTTATTTATCATTACCATTATAATGTACTAAAATTTATTGGTATGATAACATAACTTACAGTGTGCGTAGATACATACGTCAAGATGCATGTCACTAACAATGGGTTTTGGGTTCAATCATAATCGCTTCCAATTGTGGTAAGGGAGACTCGGTTAGAGCACAGTGAATAAGGACTTAATCAAAAACTCGTTTATTCAGTTGCGCTGTTATGGGTACATTTGACTCTACCCTGAGTTTGGATACAAACTGAGAAGAGTACTGCAAGAAACTCACCGACACTAATTATGTTCTGTAACACTGAATGCGGTTCTTTATTACTCTACTATATTGGATCTACTTTTGCCTTTCCTTCTTATTAGTTTTTCGTTTTCTTCCAATTAATCTCTTAACATAGACATATAAAAAAATCAAGACGGGAGTGTCACCATATAAGAAAGTGAAGCAAAAAAATTCCTACGTGTTCGTGAGTAAAATCAGTACTGGCCCAAGCAGGCACAAATGGTACTGGGCCTTATTGTCACTGTCAACGTCTCAATACGAAATGACAACTGATCGGCTTCTTATGGTATATATGACATGTGTGTGTGAGGCCATGTATTTACATGAACGCCGGCTTCCTATTACTTGCGTCACTGAAAAACACAGACCATTCCGTCTTTCATTTTTTCTTGGTCTGAGTCTCTTAATTGATGTATTTTAATTATATCTAACATACTGATTTTTCAAACCATTTCACTACCAACATTATTTGTGTGACTCTCTATTTTGTTCTTAAGGTCACACTTTAAGTGGCTAGAATGTGAATATGCTAGAATACGTGTAGGTACATTTCATAACCGTAAAACCATCTGAGCAGAACTAATACCTATCTGAGTCTATTTAATGATGAGTCTTTGTTTAATTAAACCGATCGTCAATATAATAATATAATTATGAAGTGGTATATGAATAATAATTATTGTTTGTTGTTGTTGTTATTATGTATTTAGTTTTTAGGGTTCCGTACCCGAAGGGTGCCAAACGGGACCCTATTTATAAGAGTCCGCTGTCCGTCCGGCCGTCCGTCCGTCTGTCTGCACCGGGCTGTATTTCATGAACCGTAATATGTAGACAGTTGAAATTATCACAGAATATGTATTTGTATTGCCGCTTAAACAACAAATAATAAAAATAAAATTAAATTAAATATCCTTGAAACAAAAACGAAAAAGTCGCCGGTCAATGAGATTATATTTGAATTCCTAGCCCAAAAAAGACAGTGCTCTAACGTTCGAGAAGACATATATTTTGTAGTTCACTATAATAATAATATACGCTAAATAAACCCATTATTATCTTAGTATCACATAATAGAGTTGTAGAAGGGTAACCAACGCACTTAACCATTATAGCTTCAATGTGATAATTAATATCTTGGCACAATGAACCCCTAATGGCCGTGCCCTTACGTTGACACAGACAGACGCTGAATCACTAGTATTGTGTATACGGAGTGTAACCAAATTCTGCATATTTAAAAGTGTCAATCTACATCTACATCTACGCTAATAATAATAAAGACAGAAGATTTGGATTTTTGTTTGTAATAAACTCAATAACTACTGGCCCAATTTAAAAATTCTTTCATCAGTAGACAGCTAAAAGATCACTGAATAACATAGGTTAAATATTATATTTTTAAAATATAGGGATCCTTAGCAAAACTCCAATAATGTAACCGAAATTTCACCCGTGCGATGACGGCCACAAACAGCTAGAAAATAAAACAGAATAATAATTAATATCCTGGGTTATTTATCACGGCTATCTAAGCAGGGCTTGTACTATAGAAACCAGTTAACTGCTACTACTTTCTTTTATAAATACATATCACACCCAGACATGCAGACACATTCATGCAAACAAATTGACTTATGTCCTGAGTGGGAACGGGAATCAAACCCACGATCTGTAGCGTGATAAGTAGGCTTACCAACCACGCCAACTGGCCCGTCAATGACTATTATCGTCGGAGTTTTGTAGCCAAACATTTTATGAAGAAGATAACCTTATTTTTACAAGCTTTTTATAACTTGCAACGTATGTTGCTATGTATGTTCGGATCAAATCTTGCAAGTCAAATTTCACCCACTTCCAGTGGTCGGATTGACTCGATATTTGGTATACATTGGCACAGAATATTTGACATTGGTATATTGGAAGCAATGCAAATACAGCCAACAAAAAGTACAGTCACCAAACAAAGCTTGTATTTTATTTTATTTAACAGAAACTTATTCACTAGCATTTGGCGTTAGATTATTAACTTGAGCCCGCTGGCTCACCAGGTGGACCGACGACCTGGCCTGAGTCGGAAATTCACCTGATGGGAGGGCGTCCCAGTACGTGGCCGCCACTCGAGAACCTTTCTTCCTTCCTTCGAGCAATGTGGCCTGCCCATTGCCACTTCAGCTTACTAACTCTATGAGCTTTGTCCGTCGTTTTCGTTCTCCTACGAATGTCCTCATTGCGGACCCTGTCACGTAGAGAAATACCGAGCACAACTGAAAATATTGGTCACTAATACCTACTAAGGTCATAAGTGTACCTATTTTATAATCAAACATTCAAACTAACCGAAGGTTATACGTAGTGGCATCACAGGTTTCAGTGACAAACTATATTACCCACATTGATAAGCCTACCTGTTACACAAAGCCTAACTATTTATTCCGATTTCTGTGCGCAAAGCCGTGTTCGGACTTAACCAGTCTAAATATCTGCACCTTTTGATGATCAGATTCCGAGAATCGAATACTGTTCTCTATTATTGGCAATGTAAATGCGAGCTTATCTTATTGAACTTAAAAAAAGAGCATTTAGACCATGTCCAGGTAAGCGAAGGGTGCTTGCTTGGTATTAAATACATTTTTTTTTCAAAGAAATTGCAATTTATGACATTATCTTTTAAGAATAAGAACTTGCTTTATTACTTGCTTGATTAGAACAGCGGGATTCAATAATAATACCTGCGAACTCAGATTACAGAATAAGGCAGATGGAGCGCGCGGAACACGGGAGTGAGGACAAAAAAATAAAAACAATTAAGAAAGCATATACCTGGTACTCGCTTTTGAATTTGTATTTGCTTTGATTAAACAAAGTTTATTAAAAAGAAAGTGTTTTTCGTGAAATAAAGTTTGTCTATCTGCCTTTTGTTCTGTAATCTATGCCTGCCAAACACTCGACAGAGACATTATGGATCTGGCAATGATAGGCGTATGCTAAAAGTATGATAAAGCTGATAAATTTTGGATTGTGGAAAAGGTGTGGTTTGTAGTAAAATCAAAACCCTCAATAAACTCCAGGTAAATTGTTTCATTTCACCTATTTCTAACGCAAACCCTGTTCGAATGTCCACCACAGAAACGAGCAACCAAATTGTCTCTGTAATCGATGACGTCCGATCTTCGAATCGCTCCTGGCCGCTGCTCTGATTGAGGCATGTGCACAAATTGCATGTACAAATTTGCATAAAACCATAAAAAAACTAGATGAAAAATAACGCGATCCGTTTGCCAATAAAGGGATACAAAGTCAATTAATGTACAGTCGAGGACATACAATAAAATTCAACAACGGTTTCCTCTTAAACTACTGATTGAAATTATGAGATATTATAAAGGCAGAATCTTCTAACATATACTTTTATGATTTGTGTAATAGTTTAACACTTAAATGTTAAACATGTGAGAAAATTGCTTTTGAATTTCAAAAAGTGTATACATATTTATGTCCTCGACTGTACGGGATACAATATTTAATAACTTACCATGGTTTTGCCTACGGTAGCAAAAGATTTTGTGTTGTTTTTTTTCTTCTATTTTGCTTACTGATTATGTTGGTGACATGTTTATAGCTCTAACTATATATTTATCTTTTGACCCCCAAAATAGTTGATCGTTAGTAAAACCTTAGTTAGTTAGTAGACCACGGGGTGGAAAGCTAGATTGTTCCTAAGGGCTATCTGACCTATACCTCAGAGTATATAAATACTACGTACAACCTATACCAATAGACAATAGACAATAGACAACACTTTATTTGGCACACACACATCACAAACATTGAAACAAAACACAAAATAAAATAAAAACAACAAAAACGGAAGCTTATAAAGAACAAAAATAAAAACAATAACAACACAATTCTTATATATAATATGCCAATTATGCCATGCATGAAAAAATAAATGTAATTTATATTTGTGGTGTGATGCCAAAAAGGACTCCAACTCAGCATATGCTGTGGCAAGTACTACCATCAGCACTGATTTTCAGTGGAGCCCCTTGAAAAAGTCGAGATGTGCCCGCGGGGTGATCCTGACATAAATAAATAAATGTGTGGTGTGAAATAGGTATATACATAATTGAAATAAAACAATTAATTTTGAATATATATTGAAACATAAAATAGTGACATAATGAAACCAAATATTTAAATGGCTATAATTTAAATTCCATAAACTTTATAGTTTAAAACTATAGTTCTAAAGATTATTAGTTCATACGTAGGTGTGACCATAGATAGTGTATATATAGATATACCTACTACTATAGAAGTATAGACACCTTGGTAACATGACGTTATCGACAAGCCAAACGCGTGCTAAACTCAGATAACAAGCCTCGTGTAATTTACTGCTTTGTGGTTTACTCATGTGCTGCTATTTGGTTATAATGCTGATTGTAGTTATGTTGTAAAAGGAAACAGCGATGTGCCTCGGTTTCGCCTGCTATCTCCGATTTTTGTTTTAATAATCCTATCTTAGATGTCTACGTTTTATGGCATATTGCAAAATTTCACGTTTTCACACTAGCTTTGAGCTTTGTGTTGAGGTCAGTCTGTCAGTTGGGATAAGTCTTTTTATCCCCAATGCCTCGTCTGTCTGTCTATCTATCTGAACGCGAAGACTACTGGACTGATTTTCGTACGGTTTTCACCAATGGACGGAGTGGTTCATGAGGATGGTTGAGGTTTAGATATTAGTACATTATGATACATGTGTGCAAAGTTGATTATTAACACTCGAGGCGGTACGAGAGTGTAATAATCAATGCAAACGCGTTCCATACGACGTTTGCATTGATTATTACGTTTGTCAATACACTTGCGAGGAAAAAAACAGACTTGTAATTTTTTAAGTAGATTTTTTGATATTAATCAACCACACAATGAGAACGTTAACAAATATGGCGCGCAAGTTTTTTTTTTTTTATACAACGGTAAGCTGTCAAACTACTTTACCCGTTTAAATTAAAAATGCTTGGTCTACACACATATATCACTTGCAGTGAGGTACAACAAACTTATCATAATCGGGATTATAAGTTTCATAAAACTGTGCGGTAATGTAAAGTAAAAAGCATTAAGATATTAAAAACGGTGCCATAAATGTCACTTTACCAGCGAGTGTGTTGAAAAATACATTAAGGTTTTCTCTACATTAAATAATAATAATAAATAAATATCCTGGTGCATTATTCACACATGATTATCTAATCCAAAACTGAAGAACAGACTGACCTGATAACTGGTATGTGGATGGATATGTTCCAGAATATTCGACGGTCGTGGGTTCGATTCCCACACAGGACATGCATTTGTGTGCATGAACATGTCTGTGTGTCCTGAGTCTGGGTGCATTTACAAACAATAAGTAGAATATGTAGTTTATAAGTTATCTGGTTTCGATATAGTACAAGCTCTGCTTAGTTCGGGATCAGATGGCCGTGTGTGAGGAATGTCCCGGAATATTTATTATTATTTATAGCTATCATCGCTTCAAAATTCGTTCAACCGTATTTCGGTCCTTTAAATTCACCTCAATAAATCAATGTACAGAAAACACTAAACTTTGATTAGGTATAACACAATCATTCAAACAAACACTTCACAAGACATACAATACCGAAATAGATCAGCGGCCCAAGACAATCCTGAACCGTTGACGGTTGAATAAACTAAAACAATCGCTATCCTGGCTAGCAATCTGTGAAACAATGAGGTCCACCCTGCCCGCAAGATTATCTACCTTACAATAGCGCACCGCAGCCGACGTGAAATAGATAACAGAGCGTGGAGTCTGAAGACTTGCCCACCGTACCGTGTAATATGAATGACGTCAGTGGTGGACTAGATATTGCAGTAATTGTGTCATCTGATTAGTAACAAGTTTTGCAGGCTTGGCAATGCGTGAGTGATGCCCGTGGTGTTGCAAGCGTCTATAATCTACGTTAACCGCTTACCATCAGGCAGGCCGTATGCTTGTTTGCTACTCTATTTGAATTTCTAAAAGAAACGTAACATAGACCATGGATCAATGAATCTGTAATTTACTCTAGAACCTCGTTTGCTATAGCCTAGACTTATACAATAATACTATTGTAATAATCATGCTTATTTATCTATTTACTATTTTTTTTTTATAATTTTTAGATTAAGAATATTGTGTAAAGTCATTACTTTGGTGCGCTAAGCTTATCATGCTGTGCGTATACGCCCTTGGGTCTCGATCTGGATCAGATATAATATGTACTTCATACTAGCTTAAAATTACTTGAATGTGACCTGTTGTATATGCCTATGTAAATAAATAAATAAATAATAGATTGCATTGTTTCAAAATCTAAGTTAGGTTGGTCATGTCGAACAACATTGACTATGGGACCAACTCACTTGATAGATAGATTATTTATTTTTATATAGATCTTTTTATTGATTTATGGTACAAAAAGTATATAACAAAGTATAAAAATAAAAGCTTAAAATTAAAAATTACTGTAAGTACAATAGGCGGTCTTATCGCTAAGAAGCGGTCTCTTCCAGACAACCTTGGGATGGAGAGGAATTTAGACACGTTATTAGACGGTGGTGTATACTTTTATAACAAAAATAGGTTAATAAATATACGTACATACATTATATACATAAATACAATTATATACATAAATACGTAGATTTAAGAAAATATATATTATTAATAATTACAAAGAAACAATAAATAGCATACTAAACAAATAAATATAAACATAAATGGAAATATGGCAATTACAGCAACGATTATAGTCAGCCATTGAGGTAGAAATTTTTCACCAGATTTTTAAAAACAGCGAGTGACGGCGCCCTCCTTATAGATACCGGCAATTCAACCCAAAGGCGAACTGCTTGGTCGGTAAATGATTTACCATAAAAAGAGGTGTTGTGTTTTTTTTTTTTCATGTCCACTTGTTTTTTTTTTTTCATAAATTTTCATGGATTTTTTGCGAGAAAATTTGTTTTTTTCTTCATAATATTCTTATTAAAATATATTCAATATCACAAACGGGATTTGGAAAAGATACCGTCTCACGTTTGGATTTTATTTATTCATAAATTGTACATATTATTAAGCGAGACCATAAGCAAGAGTTGTAAAAAATAATGAAGCAAACAATCTCTGTAATAAGGAACACAATAAAGTTGCCATAACAAAATACGTATCGAAAATGTTTACGATCATGGTTCATATATTGCGCTTGTTAAGGTTCCTTGTGAACTTCAAGCTATGATAATGAGCGATCTGTATGTTATTAGATCACAAACGTTGCTTATATATATTAGATCTTTGGCTGATCTTAGCAAAATAAAAAATAATGAACTAAGCTTTCTCCAATTGCTAATCATCTGAAACATAAAACATTTTTTATTTGAGTTTTGTAATAAAACTACGGCCTGGTGGTAAGCGGAAGCCAAATGGACGCTAGCAACACACGGGGCATAATTCACGCGTTACCGACTCAAGTATATACTGTAGTAGTCTTTGACCGACTGTTCACCTCTCCCCAAGAGCTCTGGCGACCTTATACACGCGCAGGAACACAACATAAAGTTATTTGGCTGCGGTATTCTGAAAGTGAAAAAAAAAAGCACGGAAATGCTCCATTTGAAATTTCGCTAGGCGATGAAGTAAACTTTCTATGTATACATTTTATTTTGTACATATTTCATGTAAATTAAGATTGTTTCGCTCGTGGTGTAGCATGATTAGCCGTTCTTAATCAATCGGCAAAGTTAAGCTACGTCTGTCGTGGTCGGTACCTGGATGGGTGACCGCCTAGTGGTATTTAAAGTCGAGCGTTTCCGCGCTTCGGAAGGCACGTAAAGCCGTTGGTCCCGGTTATCACTTAATTGTGATACCTAGTCGTTAAGCTAGTTGGATGCCTCCTAGGCGGCTTGAAAAATTCCAACAGTAGGTTGACCACTAGCCTACCTCCACCGATCCGCAGTGGGCACGCGTGGTGGAATTATCGCCCAGTCCCTTTCACCCTCATTTGTGAAAGGAGGCCTGTGCTCAGCAGTGGGACATTATAGGCTGATGATGATGATGATGATGATGATGAAGATTGTTTAGTAAAGGGCGTACTAGACGTAATAGACGTACTTTTAAAGTTAATAAATAATTTTATGGCACAAAAGCCATATTTTTTTCTCAGAGCACAACAATACTATAGCAACACGCGTAGTGTAAGAACTATTATTTCAAATCAAATATAAATAGAATAAATAGCTCCATCCTTTGTCCTCTGTCCTTTACAATAGTAACTGCATTTATGTAATTAAGGTACAACGTAACAATATTACCTTGTAACGGACATAGAATTTGAACCTTGTACTCCGCTTTTAGTTACGAACTGAATGAGGAAATTCAGTCAAACGATAGGTACAGTGTAGAGTTATTAACACATAGTTAATAATATACCGTATTATCTCGTAAACTATTTGATTAAAGTTAAAGCTAACTTTGATACAATCCCAAGCAATCAATCAGTATTCAGAAAATAAAATAGTTAACGGACATAGCTCGTAGAGTTAGTGAGCTGAAGTAGCAATGGGCAGGCCACATCGCTCGAAGAGCCGATAACCGCTGGGGAAGAAAGGTTCTCGAGTGGCGACCACGTACCGGAAAGCGCCGAGCGGGACGCCCTCCCACCAGGTGGACCGACGACCTGGTCAGAATCGCTGGGCGCCGTTGGATGCAAGGCCCAGAACCGTTCGAAGCGGAAATCAATGGGCTGATATGATGATGATGATTATGACTAGGCAAATTCTAACACACTATAATGCTTATTTCAGAGTATAAAATTTGGAGATTAGAAGGTCATTGGGGAGTGAAGGGTCGAGTGAGGCCTCGTGTGTTGCAAGCGTCCATATGGCTACGGTAACCGCTTACCATCAGGTGGCCCAAAGACTTGTTTACCAACTTCATCATAATATATAGTTCACATGACCTACTCAGCTATGGTGTTGTGAAATATAATGATTCAGATAGTTCATTCAATTATTCTCGTTGAAGATTCGTAATTCATTCAATAGAGACAATTTAAAATTAAGAGTAACGGAATGTAGGACAATGTGTCTGACCCTACAACAATAAAGAATAAAAAAACTGGCCAAGTACGAGTCGGACTCGCAAACGTAGGGTTCCGTACAATATAAACTAACTCATTGTGATATAAAACAAAACACCAAAAAAAAGACGTAAGAGAGGTAGAGCACAGTGTTTATTCGCTCAAAGAGCAGCTCGACTGGGGAAGTACCTCCACCTTACAGAATACCGCAGAAATTTATGTTGTGTAAAGTTGTGTTCCTGCGCGTGAGTAAGTTTGCCAGAGCTCATAGAGGAGGGGGGATAGGTCGATAACGCGTGAGCGATGCTTCGTGTGTTGCAAGCGTCTATATGGCTACGGTAACCGCTTACCATCAGGCGGGCCGTATGCTTGTTTATCGACTAAGTTGTATAAAAAAAAATTAAAAAAGACGTTTGTATGGTAATCTTTTAATTTTTATTATTTGTTTATAGCAGCAATAGAAATACATATTCTCTGAAAATTTCAGCTGTCTACCTATAACCGTTCATGAGATACAGCCCACTAACAGACAGACGGACGGACGGAGAGCGGAGTCTTAATAATAGGGTCCCGTTTGGCACCCTTCGGGTACGGAAACCTAATAAAAACGTGAGTAATAGGTAATAATAAAATACTGAATAATATTATTTTATTAGGGCTAAATACATACGATCAAAATTACTATAATTTCCATTGAATTAACCTTGTATATATACATCTGTCTCTGTCTAGCAAATCCTTTAGCTATCGTTTTATCAATACAATACCTACAAATAATTTCATTTTTATTCACGCTAATTTAAACAAGAGGAAAATCATATACATTTGGAATTAAGTAGCGAGTGCTTGTTACACGTGGCAGCCATGGGGGAAGTGTTACCATTGCGCATGCGTGAAATCTGTCAAAATTGTCGACTCTCGATTTTCACTTACATTCGGCATCATCTGATAGAAATATTTAATTTCAAACACGTTTTATACCAAAGTGTTGACTTAAACAGTGCTTAAATTGAACTGACGAAATGACTAGTGATAAAAATAACACGACAGCACTAGACGTTATATTGAAACAATTGGGTGCTTTCGGCCGGTACAATATCGTGAGTTATGTATTGCTGCTTTTTCCCGTTTATCTTGCGGGAATGTTTGGATCTAATTTTGTTTTCGAAGCCGGTGAAGTCAGCTTTAGGTAAGTCAAAAATCTGAGATATCATACTCTTAATGTCATCCAAATATAGAATTTTTAACCTAACTTTTTTGTATGTTTTGTTACTGTTAGGTACGCTTTGGTGTAAATTAACTCTATATTAAAGTATCACTGCCAAAGTACCGACATATCGATAGATTAAAATGCCCCTAATTTATTAATTTCTATAAATATGAATAGTTGTATTGTTTGTCTCCACGTTTTTGGGCTATGTTTTATTCGGTCAATGTCACGCCACCCCATTACAAGAACACGCATGCGCGGATTACCCCCAGGGGTGCCTGGACTCATGTTGGGGTCCTAGAGGTACGAAGGGCTCTCAAATACTTCGTTTATGTCCGAAGCTGGATTACTATACACCGTGACTTTTTGTTCGTCTTAGAAACGCAGCCCAACCCAGCATATACCAAATGAAAAGTGAAAAATTAAAAAATTAAAATGAATGTACCAAACATTAATAAAAAAAATGTTGATCATTTTTATAATAAAAAAATATATAAAATTCATTAGAATTATGAAAAATCGAGTTGATAATTAAAGTTTACGTATAAAATGGTAAAAATTCAAACCAGAACACGAGGGAGTCGAGTAGACTGCGCTCGTAACAGTAGGGTGTTTAAAACTGCGTCATGCGTCACACACAATGTATAATATTTTGTTTTTTTTTAATTGCACATAACTTTTTTTTTTTATGATTACTTAGTACCTTTTCATTAGGTACATTACGTGGGCTGCGTGTAAGACGAATAAAAAGTCACGCAGTATTTACATGAAAGTTTACTCATGAATCGTTTTTAGTTTATTTGTTTTCAATTTACTTTACAGGATATTTTTTCAACATAAAAAATTGAATGAAATTTATTTGACTCCGTCGCCAACTGCTCACTATACAGGCATGAATATTGGTGTGATAAAATCTATTTACTACACGTTTATAGAGACTTGTAAAATAGTACCACAACTGTCTGACAGACAACTCACAGTGGTGGTCCTCACAGGCAAGAAATCACGCTCGTGTTAGGACCACGAGCGTGATTCTTTGCTCTGAGCGCGTACCTAGAGATTTGTTATTTGGAGAAAATGTTCCTTGAGTACCTAAAGGTGCACTAAAGAAGGGTTTTTCAAAACGACGGAGCGAAAAGATATTTAAAAAATGTATCATCAACAAAATTGGTCCTTAAATTTTAGGTTTATTTTGTTATAACTTCTCAGTCCGAACCGTTGGTAAATTCAACTGTATGTACTATTTAACTGAATTAACGTTCATAAGTACCTTACCAGGGCCTTAACCGTATAAATTACTTTTTGATTAATGATTTAAATTGTCTTTTTTTATTTTGCTTGTGATTTATTTACTCCCACACACAAGAAATAATAATAAACAATACTCTAAACTAAACCTAATATTATAAAAATAAAACTATTCTAAATCCGTGCCAGTGGGTAACGTTCCCAGAACACTGGCAGCATTGCCACGTTGAATGGCTATGCTAATCTGCTGACCGAAGTATAAGCCAGCATTCTGGGAACGTGTCGCCTCAACTAGGCGCGCTGCAATTTCTTTATATAATTTTTGATTTGGTTTTTAACCTCAAAATGTGCAAAGGTAATAATAAGATTTCTTCCAAAATATATGTTGGTAAGTAACCAATCTATTATATAAAAATGAATTGCTGTTCGTTAGTCTCGCTAAAACTCGAGAATGGCTGGACCGATTTGGCTAATTTTGGGTTTGAACTATTCGTGGAAGTCCGGGGAAGGTTTAAATGAAGGGTAGGGTAGGGTATTACGCGAACGAAGTCGCGCCGGGCAGCTAGCATTATGTAAAAATAATATTGTTTACTAATAATGCAAATAATCAAGACACGCCAATTTTCTCAAAAGATCCAACTCGTCTAGGCAATCTCCTTTTGTATTTTAAATAATTTTATCTCAAAACACAACTTAGTTATGCAAACCAAACATTTAATTTATTTCATTCACGCCATAGATAACGCACCGTCTGTTACTAATCGTTGATTAAAAAAACACCACGCATCATACGATGCAGCTATTGACAAAGTAACCTATCGATATCGTGACATCTCACTCGCTCTTTATCATTATACGTGCAAAAGGTTTCTATGTATCCCTTTCCCACTGATAGTGAAGCCAGTAACGATAGTACTCAATGTCCTACTGACTTCAGACGGATTTTCTTATTTATTTTTGTAACAAACACACACACATAAGTTCTTGCGTTTCTATAGTGAGTGCTCGCTGTGCTATATTGCTCCAAAGCTTCTTTTAAATAAGCGTTATAATAATGAGCTGACAAAGAAGGCATGCGTGAGAATACTTGCGTTTAATTTAAAATTAACAGTGTCCAAAGAAGATTTTATAAGTAAAATATTTAAAATGTCAAAAAATACAATACCAGGGGGACTAGACTCAGTTTTAAAACAATTAGGAGCATTTGGAACCTATAATATTGTGAATTATGCATTATTGTTATTTCCTGTATATTTGTCGGGAATGTTTGGATCTGTGTTTGTTTTTGAAGCCACTGACGTTGGTTATCGGTAAGTCTATTTTTAAGATATATTTAGTGCATGTTAATGAAGTCAATGTTAAAATATATTGCATTAGATCTATGTATACGATTATCAGAAATACCTTATAATTGATACATTAAGGTTGCAAATCAAATAAAAAATAATTCTGATTTTCGTGAAGCATTTGAGCAGTCCTCATTAACATTTTGATAGTATTTTGAAATAAATTGTTGTTATTTCAGTCATGTATTGTTAATTTATTAAATTTTATGTGGCGCTACGTCATAACCATAATGCACATGAGTCACCTCCAAGCTCAAACAGGATAAAACTAATGGAGTCCCACAAGGACATCATTTGTGCCCATTATTATTCAAATGAACTAAATGTGGGCTATTTTTTTTTATTATCTATACACCTAATCATTTAAGTATACATACAATTTATTTAAAATCCTCACAAATAATTTGTATGACAATTAATTTGTATTTATTTATTTATGTTAATGTCATTGACACCGAAACGTAAGATCGTACGATTTATTTTAGCCAGTACGAATTGAACAGTTAATTAGTATGCTGTGTAGTCTCGGAGACAGGAAACCATTAGGTATTCCTTTATTATTATAATTTACTGATATTTATATTTTTAGAATACTACCGAAGTTTTAATTGTAAAAATGTTATCTACCTTTACAAGTTTTGATTCAAGAAATAAAAAAATTTAGGACAATAACTTGACAATTTATAGATAAATAATAATAATAATCTTTATTTGTCACCACACACCAAAATACAGACATTTTAAAAATATTGTTGCAACTCATCGCTAAATAGACAGATTTTGGTTGTGGGTCGCTGTTGCCTGTGGTAGGTTGTAAAAACCTGTGTTACAGGTCACCAGGTATAAAATAGCGTATTCAAAGTAGAAATATACAATACAATTCTTAGTCAAACCAGTGAGCCGATGCACCCCAACAAGATTAGCAAGCTGAAAATTATAGATAGTTAGCTGACCCTACAGGATCAAAAAAATAACTGATAATATTCTCCTCAGATTACAGAACAAGGCAGATGGAGCGCGCTGAACACGGGAGTGAGGTTTAACGAAAAACATTTTCTTTTTAATAAACTTTGTTCAAACAAAGCAAATACAAATTCAAAAGCGAATACCAGTGGGGCGATTACGTAACTAAATTTCAATCATTTTCGAATTGAAATCGGTTCAATAAAGCGGTTTTCTGATAACTTTTTTACGTTCTGATAACTGCAAATACAAACAGTGGTTCATTAGAAATAGAACCATTTCCGATTTTGTAATAGTTCTACCGATTCAGAGGTTATTTCAATCAGAATTTAATTGCAATAAAGTTACGTAATCCACGTACTGGTATGTGTTTTTCAAATTGTATTTGCTTTTTTCGCCTCACTCCCGTGTTCCCGTGTTCGTGTGTTGAATCTGAGCCATACTCATACATAAAGCTATTAGGATTACTGTGATCGATTTAGTCATACCAACTATTAAATCATATTGTAGTCATTACATTAGTTTGTTTTTATCGATCTTGGTACAAACATTGAATAGCTTTGTTATCATCATAATGCGCTAGTACACCTATTTCTTACCTCTCTCGAGAGGTAGAGCAAAGCGTTATGTCGCTCAAAGAGCAGCTCGCCTGGGGAATTACTTCCGCCTTACGGAATACAGCAGCCAAATAACTTTATCATGTGTTCCTCACGTGAGTAATATCACCAGGCTCATCGGGGACCCGCTTATCATCAAGCGGACTGTACGCCTGATGATGGTGCCGGAAGGTGGCCATGGGAACTCTGTGATAAAACTTTTTTTTTTTATACAACTAATTCGGTAAACAAGCATACGGCCCGCCTGATGGTTAGCGGTTACCGTAGCCATATGGACGCTTGCAACACAAGAAGCATCGCTCACGCGTTACCGACCTTTCCCCCGTCCCCTATGAGTTCTGGCGACCTTACTCACGCGCAGGAACACAACTTTACACAACATAAAGTTATTTGGCTGCGGTATTCTGTAAGGTGGAGGTACTTCCCCAGTCGAGCTGCTCTTTGAGCGAATAAACGCTGTGCTCTACCTCGCTTAAACTTTGTCTTGACAAGGACTCTGGCTCAAGGGTTATATGGTCGACTATTTATAAAAAAGCTTGTATTATATAATAATTAGATAATTATGTAATTGATAATAATAATAATAAATAAATATCCTGGGACATTCCTCACACACGGCTAACTGATCCCAAACTAAGCAGAGCTTGTACTATGGAAACCAGATAACTGATATAATACATATATTACTTTTTGTTTGTAAATACATACTTAATATACATAATTACACCCAGGACATACAGACATGATCACACAAATGCATGTCCTGTGTGGGAATCGAACCCACGACCTCCGGCGCGAGTCCAGAACCAGAGTCTTAACCAACCGCGCCAACTGGGCCAGTAGACAAGATGGTTATCGACAATCGCCAACGTTTGTAAACGATGAACCTTTGTATGGGATTGACATAAGAGTTTGTTAAAAATCACGTGATTTTTCGATTTGAAATGTCAAACCCATACAAAGTTTGATCGTTTACTAACGATGACGATTGTCGATAACCATCTTGTCTACAGCCCCAGTTATTCTAGCAAACATTCACAAAAACTTTGATGTATGTCATTTTCTTTGACAGAACAAATAAGTGAACATATTTTGCATTCAAAGTGATGCAAGACAAGAGCTATAAGACTTATAAGTAAGAATTATTAACTAGTATTTGTTGCATGTATATTTATTACTGTCATTATTGTATGTGTTTTATTTATACACGTGGTATCAGAGCTATTGCAGTATTTGCAGTTCAATAATTTATTACAATTTATTTGTTTAATGGAAATTATAAAAGAATAATTTATTATGGTATTCTTGATCCTATTTTCTAAAACTTGTTTGTTTGCCCATGTTACGGCTTCAAATATACTTACGAAGAACATCTGTGTTTTAACTGTACGTATTTGTATAAACTAGAGGTCGGCCATGAGTCGAAATTCGACTATAATTTTTAATCACAAATTAATTTATAATATAACTTGACACTGGCAAAAATAAGTCCGAAAAAGAATTTAGTTGTCATACTACAAAACTATGAAGAAGAATGGGACTTTTTGGCGGGAACTTGCAGAGTGTCGTTGCGTTTTCGTCTCTATTTCCATTAATTCGTGTATTTTGAGTTTTATTGTGTATTTTTGGTGGTATTTTACCCAATAAAGATCATCCATGTGCACCAGTGAAGTGAAATGAAATGAATTATGTAGGTATATCGTGACTTTCTAAGTTGTCTCAAAAAGTCCGTGAAGAGTTTTAGTACAATGACCACCATTGTAGTAAATCATGATTTTTAAGGACTGGAACTGGCTGGGTGACTGACTGAGGACTATGTGAAAGTGATTTATTGTGACTAGAACTTATAATATAACTGGAAATTGGCAAAATAAACAAGCCGTGTAACGCCATAGAAAAAAAAAAAAAAGAGTAGGTATAATGTGTGTGGTGTGTCAAACGCATGGTAGTGTGTTTAACGTTTGTTTTATTAAAATAATGTATTTAAAATGCTTTATTATATCAAAATATTAGCTTTGTGCACTTCTTCCACATATAAACTTTAACTATGCCAAATCTCGCACTCCTACGTGCACGCAATAAAGGCTAAATAAAAACCGGCCAAGTGCGAGTCAGACTCACGCACCGAGGGTTCCGTACAAACCTGTAGGTATATAAGTAAATGGTAGTATAGACCTGAGTATTTGATATTAATTTCAATTTATGACGTATTAAAAAAAAACTACTTACGAGATCTCGTTCAAACCAATTTTCGGTGGTAGTTTTCACCGTAATGTACATCATATATTTTTGATAGATTTATCATTCTCTTATTTTAGAAGTTACAGGGGGGGGGGACATACATTTTACCACTTTGGAAGTGTCTCTCGCGCAAACTATTCAGTTTAGAAAAAAATTATATTAGAAACCTCAATATCATTTTTGAAGACCTATCCATAGACACACAAAACGGGTGGGTTTGATGAAAAAAAAAATTTTGAGTTTCAGTTCTAAGTATGGGGAACCCCCAAAATTTATTGTTTTTTTTCTATTTTTGTGTGAAAATCTTAATGCGGTTCACAGAATACATCTACTTACCAAGTTTCACCATTATAGTTCTTATAGTTTCGGAAATAAATGGCTGTGACATACGGACGGACAGACAGACAGACAGACAGACAGACAGACAGACAGACAGACAGATAGACAGACAGACAGACAGACAGACATGACGAATCTATAAGGGTTCCGTTTTTTGCCATTTGGCTACGGAACCCTAAAAAGGAGCGAAAGTTTTTGTTCTCGTATTTTTAATAAATGTTCGACAACTTTTGAACTTGGAACTTATGGAATGAGTAAATAGTTTTATTATGATTAAATCATAGATTATGAACATTAATAGAGTGATAGCGTTAACAACAACAACAACTTGAGTGAAGCGTGGTCAGTTTGTAATTGCATATAAATGCATTCTGTGGTGGACAGGATTCTATTCTTCGTTCGTGGACTGTAATTCGTTTTGTTCCCGCCCACCACAGATAGGGGGGGAGGTTTCTTTCTTGATGCAAAATGGTTTTCAGGTAAAGCAGGAATAACAAGGCTGACTTTCTTTCTTGTATCTTGTTCGGTTTCTAGTTTTCTATTTCTTTCTGCAGGATTTCCAAGGTAATTTTACCAAAATAATCGCGTCATTTATATGCTCAAAGTTAGTCGTGTCTACACGACGTACATAGCGACTAGAAAATGCGCTATCGACCAATCACAGCTCTAGAGTGAGATAGCGCTATTGCCTACCTTGTCTATGGTAAAACTGCCTTGGGTACCTACTTTCTTTATCTATTTTTTCCTATCTATCAAGATACCACCGAATCAAGTCATTTATTCATAAAATAATAAGTATTACAGAGTTATAAATTATCCTTATCAACTAGTCTTACATAATAAATCTATAAAAACATTAACATGGCAAACTTAAAACAAGTGTCGTGAACATATTCTCCCGCCGCAGTCCTGGCTCGTCAGGCTGGAAACTTTGGAGTTCACGACGGGACATCAGTCTTCAATATTGCTAGTTTCTTCGTAGGTCGGCGCAGCACTCCCTTGTTGGTGCGGACGTCGACGGCGCGTATCTCCCCATCAGGTCCGGGAAAGGTGGCAATGACCTCACCGCGCGGCCACTGATTGCGCGGTAAGGTGCCATCTGCGATCAGCACCAGGTCGCCCAGCTGGATCACTCCGTTCTTCGCACAGGGCTCCCGCCGGTGTTGAAGTTCAGGCAGGTACTCCCGCACCCAGCGGGACCAGAAGGAGTCTGCGAGGGCCTGGCTGACTCGCCAAGTCCTGCGGCTGGCCACGTCCTTTTCGGTGAATGCCCCTGGCAGGGGCACATGTGAAGGCCCGCCGAGCAGAAAATGGTTCGGTGTTAGCGCCTCCGGGTCGTCAGGGGACGTTGACACGTGCGTCAGAGGCCGGCTGTTGATGGTGTTCTCCGCCTCGACCAGGAGTGTGTGTAGGACTTCGTCAGCTGGGGCACGTTCTCGAAGTGTGACGTCTAAAGCTGTCTTCACACTGCGGACGAGCCTCTCCCAGGCACCGCCCATGAATGGTGCCGACGGAGGGATGAAGCGCCAGCGGATGGTGCGTACCGATGCTTCTTGTTCTAATGCTTCTTGGGCTGTCCTCTTCATCTCGATGTCGGCACCACGAAGGTTGGTGCCCTGGTCACTCCAGAGTTCGGTGGGGCAGCCTCGACGTCCGATGAACCGGCGCAGCGCCATGATGGCGGAGTCTGTTGTCAGGCTGTGGGCGATCTCGAGGTGTACGGCGCGTGTGGTCAGACACGTGAAGATCACGCCATACCTCTTCTGTCTTCCTCTGCCGACGGTCACGGTGATCGGGCCGAAGTAATCTAGGCCAGTGTAGGTGAATGGCCTTTGATGATGTGCCAGGCGACTCGGAGGATGATTGCCGGTTGAGGGTTGTGCCGGCGTGGCCTTCCTCACACGACATGTCTGACATCCCTGGAGTTCGGCGCGGACCGCGTTGCGTAGACGTAGCACCCAGAAGCGTTGTCTTACTTCGTTTGCTGTGATGTTGAAACCGCCGTGGTGAAGTCGCGAGTGTACCCATCTGATGTACAGTCGGGTCCAGCGGTGGTTTCCGTCGATCACAGCCGGCTCTCGTTGTTCCTCAGTGATGTCTTCGGTCGCTGCGATCCTTGACTTCAGCCGGATAACTCCCTCGGTGTCCAGTCTTAGGGCGAGTAGTCTCAAACGGCTGGCAGAGGGCAGTGACCCCCCTCGACGCAGTATGTTGACCTCTTCTTGAAACAGCTGTTGTTGTTGTGCACGAATCCACAGCTGTTCGGCGCGCTGAAGGTGTCGTGCCTCGATCGGATACAATCGTGGCCCGTCGTTCTTGCGTTTGCGCGTCGTGTGTCCGTCGGTGCCCGGTGCGCTGCCAGCACGCCAGGCGGGATCGCTGTCTGCGTTCTTCTGTGTGCGCTTGTATGTTGCTGCACACCGTTGTCTTGGTCGGATGAGTTCGATGAACTGTAGCACACGTGCGGTGGTGCGTACAACGCGTATGTACGACGAGAAACGCTGTACGTCCGGTAGCGCCTCTGTCAGGCGCGCTGCGTTGTCTTGCACGACGTGTACTCGTTCTTCACCAGTGACTTCTATATCGACGACCTCTTTATTTTCGCAGGGCCAATCCTCTTCGGGTAGGTATAGGAACTCCGGTCCCTGAAACCACCGGTGATCAGATGTGAAGTCTTCTGGTGTGTCTCTGGTGGCGTCGTCTGCGACATTGAGTTTGGTCGGTACCCAACGCCACTCTGCAGTCTTGGTTTCTTCGGAGATCTCTGCAACTCGGTGAGCGACGAACGGCTTGTACGCTCGCGGGCCGGTCCTCAGCCACGCAAGTACGGTTCTGGAGTCTGACCAGAAGACGCGCCGTGTTGGTTTCAGGTCGTGCTCTTCGATGGCGGTGCGAGCTAGGCGGGTGCCCAGCACAGCGGCGTGCAGCTCCAGGCGCGGTATCGATGTCACCTTGTTGACTGGTGCCACTCTTGCCTTCGCGATGACCAGGCTGATGTCGACGTGTCCTTCTTCATCTTCAACTCGCCAGTACACTGCGCCAGCGTATGAGGTCGAGCTGGCGTCCACGAAGGTGTGTAGCTCGGCGGTCTTGGCCGTGTTGAGACGAGGATGACAGCGCGGCACAGCTAGCTCCGGCAGTCGTTGGACGTGCGCAATCCAACGTTTCCATATGTCATCTTCTGTCGGAGCGATAGGATCGTCCCAATTGATACCGCTGCGCCAGGTTTCTTGTATGATGCGTTTCGCTTGCACGGTGACAGGAGTAGCGAGTCCGAGGGGGTCAAATAAGGACATGACCGTCCTCAGAGCTTGTCTCTTGGTCGGTGTCTTCGCTCCCATCAGAATGTCGGCGGGGATCTTGTGTTTGTTGACGTTGAAGGATAGCGTGTCGGAGTCCGGATGCCACACCATGCCCAATATCTTCTCAGGATCCAGCGCCACTTTGTCTTCTGACTGTCCCGGTGAGAGGCTGTCGACCACGTGTCTCGAATTTGATGCCCATCGCTGCAGGAAGAAGCTGGCTCGACTGTGTATGAACGCCACTTGGTTCGATATCTTGAGTGCTTCTTCTTCGTTGTCAAAGCTGCCAAGGAAATCGTCCATGTAATGGTTTCTGATGACAGCTGCTGCAGCCTCCGGATATTGTTCTTGCATGTCGTCAGCATTGCGATTCTTGACATATATCGCTGTGCAGGGTGACGAAGTCGCTCCGAATATGACAGACTTCATTCGGTACTCGTCCGGCGGGCCCTCCCGCCGGTCACCGCGCCACAGGAACCGCTGCATGTCTCGGTCTTGTTCGTGAATATCGATGCGCAGGAACATGTCTTTGATGTCGGCGGTGACGGCGATAGGTCGTTGCCGAAACCGCATCAGCACCCCGGGCAGCGATTGCAGCAGATCGGGGCCGGATAGCAGCATGTCGTTCAGCGATGTTCCTCTTGACTTGGCAGCGGCGTCGTGCACGATGCGCAATTTCTCAGGCTTTGCCGGATTGATGACAGCAAAGTGTGGTAGATACCAATGGCGCTCCTTCTTCACCGGTGCTTTCTCAGCGAAGTTGTTCTCTAGGAGTACCTCCAATTGTCGTTGGTATCTTTTCTTCAGTTCGGGATCCCGGTCCAGCTTCCTTTCGATGCCTTCCAGTCGATTGAGTGCGGCGTTGTAGCTAGGTGGGATCTTGGGTTCGTCAGACTTCCATAGGAGGCACGTTTCGAAGCCTCCCGCCGGTAACCGTTTGGTGTTCGCTTCCAGCTGTTGTAGGGCGCGCTGTTCATCATCGGTGACTGGCTTCTTTGGTGCAACTCCCAATGCGTCAAGCGAGAAGTGTTCCCGCATGAGCTGCTCCATCTCTTCTTCAGGGCCAGTGGTGAGGTGATGAGTGCGGTGTGCCTGCCATCTCGACGGGAAGTGGTGCTGCGTTCCGTGCAGGACCCATCCCAAGCTGGTGCGTGAGGCGACTGGTTGGCTTCTGGTACCACGACGAACCTCTTCTGTCAGCAGCAGGTGCCAGTTGTCCTGTCCTATTAGGATCGTTGGTGTACCTTCTTCGTAGAAAATGTCATCTTCTAAGTCATGGAGGTGTGGACAGTCGTGGACGACTGCCCGGTCGACAGACTGCGGTGCTAGCTTCAACTGCTTCATGGTTCTGGCGGAGATGTCATGTTGACTGTAGCCCGCTTGCCCACTGATGCAGAAGTTGATCATCTTTGACTGCTTTGCTTCAATTTTCGCCCCAGCGACGCCTTCGATGAAGATTGGTGCTTCTGGTCCCGTAGCTCCGATCTTCTCAGCGGTTGCTTCATCAATCAGAGTGCAGGTAGATCCGTCATCCAGCAGTGCATACGTGTCATGCACCCCTGCCGGACCGGAGACCTGCACCTTCAGGATCTTCAGCAATGTAGATCTGCTCCGCTTGTCCCTTGTTGAGGTGACCGTAGCTGTTTCGGGCTCCTTCTTAGATGACGGCGCCGTTGGGTTGTGCAGCAGTTGATGATGTGGGTAGTTGCAGTCGTTGATGCCACATTTCTTCACTTTGCAGATGTGTTTGAAGCGGCGTGTTCGTAGGCATCGAAAACACAACTTGTTTTTGCACGCCATGTCCCATCTGTCGCTGATCGAGGCCTCCTTGAAGCTGGTACACGTTGCTGCATAGTGGCCCGCTTTCCTGCAAAGCGGGCAGGGATAATTTTCTTTGGTGGCTGCCTGTTGTTCATCTGCATGGTACGTGCGCGCCGATCTTCGTGAAGTTGTGTTCGGGTTCGATGACCTCTCGTTCACACGTTCGGCCGGAGCGAACGCACCGCATCGCTCAGCTGTGCGTTCAAGGAACTTGGTGATCTTGATCAAGTCAGGTTCATCCTCCGGTTGTTCAGTCACGAAGTCGTAGTATCTGAAGCGCAGTGTCGCTGGCAGATTTTCCACCACGGCGTTTACAACCCCCGGGTTGTAGAGGTAGTGCGTCTTGTTCAGCGCCTTCACGGTTGCCGTGATGTTCGTCACCTGTGATGCGAAGAGGCAGATGTCCTTGGGTGCTTCACTCAACTTTGGCAGCATTTTCAGTTTCTCCATTTCAGCCATGACGAGTGCGTCGGGGCGGCCGAATCTTGCTGTCAATAATTTCATCACTTCTTCTGTTGTAGTGGCACCGATGAACAGACACTGCACTGCGTCCTTGGCAGGACCCTTGAGACTGCGTCGTAGTCTTGCCAAATTTTCTTGTTCTGTGGTGGTGCTCGCTGTCTGCTCAAATGCTGCCTTGAAGGGCAGCCAGTCACTTGAACTTCCATTGAAGACAGGTAGTTCCGGTGTCTTGCGTTGCACCAACACAGATGGCTGTAAAGCTCTTGCCGCTTCTGCTATGGCTTGAGCCAAGCCACTGTATTCATGTGATGATTCCTTCTTTGGTGTACGAGTCGGCTCCCGAAGTGCAGTCGCCTGTATGTCACCTCGTACTGTTTCTTGCTCTTGAGTGCGGGTCGGCGCCTTATTTTCGTTGATGTGCGTGTTCCACGTCGTCATCGCAGGCCCCTGTATTTCACCCCGCCCCGGTCGCGTTTCTTCATGCGGCATACTGACAGGTGGATCCGGATTTTGTTCAACCCAGGACCTGACCCTGTTTGTTCTATCAGATAGCACTGACTGAAGTTCTTCTTCTTCGGAATCATCTTCTTCGATCATGGAAATCCGCAGCGCCGCTAGCTCCGTTTCTTTTTTCAACAACTCCTCTTTTGCCTTGAGAAGTTGTCTGCGTCGATTCTTGCTAGATGCAGTAGAGAGCGGCGGCGTCTGTTTCCCGACTAGAGTGTTGCTTGAATTTTGTGTTCTAGGAGCTGTGTCTCTGCTTTCCGCCGACGTCGTAGCCGTAGTACCCGTTGGTTCGGTGGTGCCCGTCGCGGCGGTCGTGCTGGACTCCCCTTCCGACGTTACTGCGGCATCCCTGGCGGCGATGAGTTCACGGGCAGCTGTGAGGAGTGGGTGCGCGTACATTGCAGGTGACGCCGGGCGCGGCGCGGCAGTCTGCGACGTCGTGGAAGGCGGTGCGGCGACGTGCGGCGCGGCGCCGGTACCGGACGGACCGGAAACGGGCGGCGCGGCGGCGGGCGACGTGATACCGGACGGCGCGGCGGCCCGCGTCGTGGCGGCGGCGCCAGACGACCTCGTAGTAACCGGCGCGGCAGTGCGCGGCGCGGTGCCGGCCGGCGCGGCGGAGTGCGGCGCGATAGAACGCGGTGCAGCAGGGCGCGGCGCGGCGGAGAGCGGCGCGGCGGCGGTGCCGGGCGCTCTCTGGTCAGGCGGCGTAATTGCAGTCGGCGCGGCGGCGGCGCCGTCGCTGGTCGCGGCGGCATCCGTGCTCCTAGTCTTGACCATCTTGAATCTTCAAATCTGGACTGATCCGGCTCCGAATGGACCAATAAATGTGGTGGACAGGATTCTATTCTTCGTTCGTGGACTGTAATTCGTTTTGTTCCCGCCCACCACAGATAGGGGGGGAGGTTTCTTTCTTGATGCAAAATGGTTTTCAGGTAAAGCAGGAATAACAAGGCTGACTTTCTTTCTTGTATCTTGTTCGGTTTCTAGTTTTCTATTTCTTTCTGCAGGATTTCCAAGGTAATTTTACCAAAATAATCGCGTCATTTATATGCTCAAAGTTAGTCGTGTCTACACGACGTACATAGCGACTAGAAAATGCGCTATCGACCAATCACAGCTCTAGAGTGAGATAGCGCTATTGCCTACCTTGTCTATGGTAAAACTGCCTTGGGTACCTACTTTCTTTATCTATTTTTTCCTATCTATCAAGATACCACCGAATCAAGTCATTTATTCATAAAATAATAAGTATTACAGAGTTATAAATTATCCTTATCAACTAGTCTTACATAATAAATCTATAAAAACATTAACATGGCAAACTTAAAACAAGTGTCGTGAACACATTCATATATCGGAAACTTTGATTAGGGATACATCCAGATTGAGCGTCGAAGCTGTGACCCTAACTAAAACAAAAATAGACTTTTTGGCGGGAACTTGCAGAGTGACGTAGCGTTTTCATTTTTATTTTCATAAATTTGTGTATTTTGAGTTTTATTGTGTATTTTTGGTGGTATTTTACCCAATAAAGATCATCCATGTGTACCAGTGAAGTGAAATGAAATGAATTATGCGTATCGTAACTTTTCAAGTTGTCTCAAAATGTCCGTGAAGGGTTTTAGTACAATGACCACCATTGTAGTAAAACATGACTTTTATGGACGGTGACTGACTGAGGACTATAATGTGAAGTGATTTATTGTGACTGGAAACTATAATATAACTCGACACTGGCAGAAATGAGCCCTAATTTGGGCTTAAGGGCTAAGAAGAAGAAAACAAAAATAATTAATTTTGCAAAATAATGTTTAATATTTAAAGGATCATGGCGAGATTTGTACAAAAAAAAAAAGATTTTTGGAGACGCTGGAATGACGTTATAATTGATCCTTGTTGCCTAAGGAACAACTTGAGTCATTTAAAATATTTTTAGAACCCCGGGATAAAAATGCGAATTTCTATGGCATGCCGGCGAATCGCGACTATTCGCTAACAAAACCATTATGTTGTTGTTATGTTTTGCGGGGTTTATAAAATATTTCATGTATATTAACATGTTGCTGGTAATGTTATCTCAACATTGGAAGTGATTCAATACCCTCTAAAATGTTATTTTTTTTTGTACAAATCAATGTATGGAGCTCGCCATGCATGATTCTTTCTCCCGATTTTAATTGGAATATTTCAACAACTGATATCATTATGAACGTCACTATGACAAGCATAATGACGCAGAGGGCGCGTAAAACGTAGCTGTTACGCGCAGCAGCCTATAAAAGTTGGCCTGTTTTATATATTGTGTAGTATGGCGACGCTCTTTCTAGGTATATTTATTCCTATGATCGTAAACTAGTCTTTGTATAAAAGAAATTACGTTATGAGGATAATCTGGAGAAACTTACAAGCGACGTAGGCATTCTCACGACAACTCTATTTGAATAAGTTATGACTATAAAAATGGTTGGGCATGCGTGAATACTTTTCCGCTTGGTATGACACGTCTCCAGAATCATAATATTGAAATATGTAACCAATGATATATCAAACCAAAAATACAAGAAATAAAGATAAAATTGTGACACCTAGATTCAGATTATCTAAAGTTAATGCGTCTTTTCTCGGAAATTGCGTTCGATTCTATAATAAAATTCCACTTGAAGTAGCTAAAATGTCTTATAATAAATTCAAAGATTTCATAAAGCAGAGGTTAATTGACAAAGCCTAGTATAAGGTGGCTCATTACGTGGAAGACAAGAATATATGGTTGTAGTAGCTTCTCTCTGCACTTGCATCCCCCCTGGCTAAGTGACAATTGTATGAATAAGCATAATAATTATATGGTATATTGTATATTTGGTGTATTTGGAAAAAACTGTAATATGAAAAGATCTGCCACGACTGAAAAAAAAAGCCTTGCTGAGTTTCTTGCCGGAGTCTACTTAGTTTAAGTGTATTTCGAACCGGTGGTAAATTCAACTGTATGTACCAATTGAACGTTCATAAGCGCCTTACCAGGGCCTAAATTGAATAAAAAACTTTTTGATTTTGATTTGATAAACCAAAGTTCTTTGTACCATTCGTTCAATGGGGGCTATCGTGGCCACCAGTTGGCGCCACTAGCGAGTAAGGTCACATCGATGTCCTTTAAAAAGCATTGTTTGGCGGCAGGGCCAATATAATTGATAATAACCAAATAAATAAAATATTGATAATGCCTCAGTGTTGCGTATTCCCGTTTTATTCCAATATAAAAAGAAGAATTTACGTTTATGAAAGACAAAACTCGCCTAGCGATTCGCAGGTATCTCTGCCATGATTAATTAGGAATGACACAATTTAACAACAATCATGAATAATTAAAGAAAATTTGCGATAAACGTTCAGTACCTGAAATGAAATGAAATGAAATGAAATTGTATTTGCATGAACATGGTACATAAAATGGATCTTAAAATTATACATAGCTCTGCATATTCTGCTATGAATTTAGCGTGCAAAAAAAAAATATATATATCTGTAAAGAAAATCTAAAGAATTTATAATACTTACAATTAAAACATTCCACTAATACTGCAATAATTGTCCTATTCAAAATAATAAATTAAATGTCACAATGTATTCATTCCAAATTCTTATCATTAATAAATTCATTCACACTATAATAATTCTTTGTCAACAATAAATCAAACATTCTACGCTTAAACAATGTCATTTGTAGTGTTTTTATAGTAAGTGGTAAATGATTGTAAATACTTATAGCCATACAATAAGCATTTCTTTTGAACAATGTTAGTCTTATCCGTGGAAGTCGTAGTTTATAACCGTGTCTTGTTCTACTTCCACTGTCATCGAAACGGATAAACAGATCAGGGTTCTTTTTAACAAAAATACAAATTTCCATGATATATATGCAGGGCAAAGATAGGATTTTACATTTTTTAAATAGTGGTTTGCAACTGTCAAGGAAATACGCCCCGCATATTGCTCTAATACATTTCTTTTGTGCCTTGAAAACTCTATCAAAATCTACAGAGTTTCCCCACAAGACAATTCCGTAGCGAAGTATTGATGCAACATACCCGTGATAGGCAGACAGAGCCGCTTGCAGACCAATAACCAATTTTAAGCGCTTAAGTACGTAAACAAAACGATCTACTTTTTTTGTTAGGTTTTCTATGTGTGGTTTCCAACTACACAATTTATCGATAGTTACTCCCAAAAACACACACCCCTGCACTCTTTCAATATAATTATGTTTATGGTGAATGTTCAGACTGACTGGAGTAGAGTTATGGGTCTGAAATTGCATGTACGTTGTTTTTAGCATATTTATTCTCAAGTTATTCCTATACCTATATTTGATATTTCTAAACCCGCGCTACACCTCACCTCTCGCGGACAGCCCATTGCGATCAAACTTTTTTGTTCTGCGTAGGCCGCATTAAATTATAAAAAGAAAATATAAACAAAGCTATCCGGGGTTTAGCAAGTCCTAAAATTAAACATAATCCCCCTTAGGTTTAAGTCAAGTATAGTAATACCTAGGATATAGAAAATATATCCGTCCGTCACTTTCTAATGTCATATAAACAAAAAGAGATGAGGCTATCTTTATACCTGGGTATTACAAGACTGACTTACACCTTATTTCTTAATAAGGGGGAATACATTTAGAGATGTTTATTTGGATAATTTATTTACAACAAATATGTACAAATTACAATCTATTCATAGAAAATTGCCGTCCCGACAGAGGTTACAGATACGACTTTTCTACAGACTTATTATTAGTATAAATTATAAGGTTAATAACATTATAATAGGTGTCGTAGATGCACACATGTATAGAAATAATGAATGCAAATGATAACAGCTTGCGTATTAGTTCAAACACGACGCTTATTTACTTGCGACGATATTGTTTCATAACAATAATAATGTATTTGATATTCACTTGGTAGCAGATAAACACAAGAAGAGCCGAATAAGATATCGGAACCGCTTAGCTGAAATAATTCGTTACGTCTTATGTGAGGAAAACCGTCACGAATCGATTGTAATATGTGATAAATGGGATTTAACGCACGTATTCAAATGTCTAAAATATGTAACTGCTAACTTGAAAAATAAATAACATCATGAGCCACAATAGCAGGTATCGTATTAGTAGGTTGTTGTTAGAAATCTTTTCAATAAGCCGACTAGTATTTTTATCACTTCTTCTGTGTCGTTTCGCTCTTGGCAGATCGGTCGTGCTGTAGCATGGTTAGCTCGATCGGCAAAGTAAAGCTACGTCTGTCTTGGTCGGTACCTGGATGGGTGACCGTCTAGTGGTATTTCATATCGAGCCTACGAACAAATAAAACGAGAAGAAAGAGTTTTATTTGTTCGTAGTATCGAGCGTTTCCGCGCTTCGGAAGGCACGTAAAGCCGTTGGACCCGGTTATCACTTAATTGTGATAGTCGTTAAGCTAATTGGATGCCTCCTAGGCGGCTTGAAAGTTCTTTAAAGTTCTAACAGTAGGTTGACCACTAGCCTACCTCTACCAATCCGCAGTGGGCACGCGTGGTGGAGTATCTGCCCTTTCACCCTCATTTGTGAAAGGAGGACTGTGCTCAGCAGTGGGACATTATAGGCTGATGATGATGATGATAAATATTAAAATTAGAAATATTGTCTTAATTTTTATTACTATTTATTTATTCTTAGTTTTGGTTTTATTGTACACCCCCGTCTTTAAAGTTTGTTTTAACTCCTCTCCATCCAAAGGTTGCCTGGTAGAGATCACTTTTAGTGATAAGGCCGCCCATTGTAACACTTTATTATTTTTATGTTTTGTTTGTTAATTGTTTCTTTTGGTGGTAGATGTGATAGAGGCGGACACGGCTCTCCGCACGATCGGCCGCCATCTGTCTCTGTTGGCAGACTGTCTGGTGCAGTCAGATACGCGGTTTCCCACTGCAGATTTTACTTGGCATAGGTGACCTGCCACGCGATCTGGTTCCATCCACTTTTCCCTGTATGACCAGCCGTTAAATGGAGTCGTTGTCCCGCCCAAAGTACTGCAGTATGCACGACTGTACTACGGCCGATAAACGCTGTGATGCCTAGCTCCTGGAGTATGGACACGTTGGTCCGAAACTCCGTCCGCGATATCCCGAGCATCTTCCTCCAGCACCATATCTCTAGAGCATCTTCCCCTTTTCACTACCACTTGTTTGATTTATCTGACGTCTGGTCGAAGCAACACAGGACCAAAATGCTGGTTTTTATTTTGGGCATAGATTAGGCATTGCCATACAACGTGGCAATGCAGCTAATATTTTGGGAACGTTGCCTACTGGTAGCGGCTTGTTAGATTAAGGTAATTAAAGTTTGTATTAGTTAGTTTTTAGTTTTGTTAGTTTTAGTTTTTATAATTTACTCATACTTGATAGAGAAATAGTGGTTCAATAACACCACATTGTTATCTTTTAAGTATATATCTATATACAACGTGTAACAGATTAAGATGCTAAACCGAATCAGAATCGATCGATCAGAATCGTTTTCTGAATCGATTTAATTAACTTTTAATACAGATATTTAAAGTTACAAAGTCGATTCATTAGGCGATTCTGAACGGTTTTGTTCAATATCGCCTACTGAAACGAATCGACATCTTAATCTGTTACACGTTGTTTAAATATGAAAGCTGAAACCTCAGAGGATTGAAGGGGGGATTAAAACTGACTGATTAATACGGTCGAGAGACTTAAAATTATGCACCAGTTCCTTTATAAACTATCCACTAAGTAAGCGTTTTACAAAATGTCAACACCTTGGAAGTGAATTTTATTTTTAAATCTGTAGCTCAATAAACACGCCTTTGTTCTCTAAAATCAGTGAACAAATTTAGCGAGATGCGAGTTCAGCTATAAACCAATAACGAATTGAAGACGAACGAGTATGTACTTCAAGTATCAATTGCAGGAGAGGCGCTAGTGTAGAGTGAGGTCTCTAGAAATTCTATTTGCGATCTTCATCAAAGATTTTGTAAGTTGTTCTAAAGATTGTGCCATTCCTGATGAATTATGACAGACATACCTGTGAATTGCTAAGAACCACTGTTTCAGGCGAATTTTGTCGTTCGGTAACGTATATCCTCCTTTTGTTCGAAACAAAACGGGACTACGCAAAACTGAGGCATTATCAATATTTTATTTATTTCGTCATTATCAATTATATTGGCCCTACGCGCTAAATAAATGTTTTTCAACAGCAATAGGGTATAGCTATAGCGATAGGACCTTACTCGCTAGTAGTGGCGCCAACTGAACCAACAGAAACGGCAGCCTTCATTAGCAGCAAGTTGCAACAACTAACATTATTTCCTTTCAAATCATAATTACTATCATGGATCTACATAAGAGCACCGAAGGTGACAATTTCAATGGGCTAATCCTCAAAGCAAGCCAGCAAGGCGTCTAGACTGTGGTCTAGATTGAAAGGCACACCCAGTACTACATGTAAGCCACGCGTCACATTTGCTACACCCGATGCACCAATTTGCATATATTTGCATGCATCTGAAATGACGCTGGCAATACTTGGTATCATTTCCATCTCCTGTGATGCTGTTTTAACTCACCCGTTCAGTTTTCAGTTGGACTGTGTGACTAATTTTAGTTTTGAAATTTCCTCTATATGACGTTGTATAGTTTGCAGTTTTTGGTATTTACTTCGCTAACATGTTTTTTTTATATTTAAATACAAAAAATTCGTTAAACAAGCATACGGCTCGCCTGATGGTAAGCAGTTACCGTAGCCATATGAACGCTTGCAACACACGAATCATCGCTCACGCGTTATCGACCTAACCCCCCTCCCCTATGAGCTCTGGCGACCTTACTCACGCGCAGGAACACAACTTTACACAGCATAAAGTTATTTGGCTGCGGTATTCTGTAAGGTGGAGGTACTTCCCCAGTCGAGCTGCTCTTTGAGTTACTGCTTTTGAATAAACGCTATGCTCTACCTCTTTCAAAATTTTCTATGATGATTAGTTTCTTCTCGACGTCTAGCTTACTACTATGAAAAATAATAAACGTTCCGATCTTCGTTGTCAAATATATCAATAGAATTGAACAAAATATTCTTAAGATGACCATGATTATTATTGTACTTCAAAGTTAACTTTTCCGAACTGAGAAAATCAAAGTGCGCCAGTGTCATTTTCAGGATGACTTGTGAGCAAAGCTTCCCATGGTGGTAGGGGTACTAAGGGTACTTAGTCGGGTACTTGGTAGTACTCGCCTGCCTGGTTGGTTATCAATATGTCGCCAAGCACCTTCCAGTGTGTTTTGGCAGCTATATGACCCGTTCCCTTCAGGCTTTGTTGACCATTGCCAAATACTTTACAGTCAATTTGTTTATAATTACAATAACATCCTACAATATACACTAACACTATTTGTATATTGTCTTGAGATCTCGAAAACCACTGCAACGATTTCGAAAGAAAAACATGTATTCTGCACTAGCATACAACACAATTACACAAACATAAGACAGTATATAGAGAAAAATAATGAGAAAATGAACATAATAACTGTATTGTGTGACATCAGAAATGGACAGCGACTCAGTTGTAAACTACAAGCCCAGTGCAAGCACCAGGCTACAACACTGATTTTCTTTCAGTCGCTGCCAAATAACGTAAGTAAAAAAGTAAGTTTTGAGAGAGGTAGAGCATAGCGTTTATTCGCTCAAAGAGCAGCTCGACTGGGGAAGTACCTCCACCTTACAGAATACCGCAGCCAAATAACTTTATGTTGTGTAAAGTTGTGTTACTGCGCGTGAGTAAGGTCGCCAGAGCTCATAGGGGAGGGGGGAAAGGTCGGTAACGCGTGAGCGATGTTTCTTGTGTTGCAAGCGTCCATATGGCTACGGTAACCGCTTACCATCAGGTGGCCCGTATGCTTGTTTACGGACAACAGACCGACAATTGTATAAAAACAAAAAAAATAAAAACAATACCTAAAGATAAAAAAACAAAGGAAATACGGGCCATATCGGGTTTTTGGGAAAATTCGAACTACCTAGCTAGGACTCATCTCTGGGAAAACGCGTTTACGAGTTTTCAAGCAAAGCTCAGTCGCCCAGGTTATATCAGGTTGATGATCGCAGTGATATCTTACTCAGTTTGTTTTATTCATATATTTGCTTAGCAGAATTAATAGCTCACCGAAGACTGTATTGAAATTCTAGTCTCGCAGGCAAAGCAACGTATAATAGTCACGTAGACAGATTTAGGCTAATCCAGAATATTGCAATAACATCATAATCGTTTGCCACAGGCTATGCACTAGGTACATACTGGTTCTTCACCTGCGTAATATTTTAAAGCTAATATTGAAAAGAAAACCTGAATTTTATTGGGGTGATGGACTGGTCAAAAGACTTATACGGGCTTGTATGTATAGGTCAATGCACTAATATCAGTGACAGTAACACTAGAGATATATATTTCCATTCGAAGCTTGGATATCATATCATACTATCAGACACTTAATTACACCACTTGAACGTTATTCGGTCTTTATATCCCATACTTGCGGTCTCTAACTCATGAGATTAAAGCGAGTGGTCGAATGGGAGATAGACTTCGCTTAATCCGTACTAATTCAGCATTTTGTTCCTCTCAGTTATGTGCATCAATTCGCTTTATAAACCGCACGCTTATAAATTAAAATGCGCGAAATTTTATAATTTTTCAATCAAGAATATTTTAAGCAAATGAATTTTCGAAACATAGTACTTTAAGCATTCTAAAGTGAACTGTATTATGATAATTCTTATAGGTGCACCATAACTAAGGATCAGTACCTTCTGCTAGGTGCGGCCACTTATCCGAAATATAATATTTACCGCCTCTATATTAGTACTTTATCTGGACTGCATTTCATTATCTATTTGATATGTGCGATACCACGGTATTTACGGGGCTATTACGTCACTGTGTTGCAATCAGTTTCATTTTGAAGCTGGTTGAATATAGCGGCTGTCTGGTTATATTCTAATTGCATACCCATACGATACAAAAAACTCACAAAATATAGTGTAAGGGTGTAAAAACCATCTGAAGCTAACACATACCAGTCCTTTAAAAAAACAACCAAACATCAGTGACCTCAGCTTTGTATGTAAAAGCCCCCCGTGATAGAACTCTGATGATGTTAACTGAATGGGGATAAGGAGACTAGATGTAAAGATGCAAGCATCGACTTAGATTCGGTTCAAAATCAAAATCAAAAAGTCATTTATTCAGTTTAGGCCCTGGTAAGGCACTTATGAACGTTAAATTGGTACATACAGTTGAATTTACCACCGGTTCGGAATACACTTAAACTGAGAAGACTCCGGCAAGAAACTCAATCCTTATCGGGTAAACTACCCAAGCAGCACGCAAGCGTATTCTACATCAATAAACCAGCCCATTTAGAACTTAGAGTTCTTTTAGACACTTACAAGAGTGTAAAGAACAGTTTTAATACTTATAAGAGTGATTTATGAAATATTATACAGCTCTAGCTGTATAAAATTCTTAGTAAGGGATCCGCGTCAGCTTAGGGTTCTTAAACAGAATACTAAAACTCTACTATACAGCGTTAAGAATTTTATAACACTTCAAGCTGGTTTTATCGTTAAAGCTGTATATAGGCTGTATAAAGGGATCCGCGTCAGCTTAGGGTTCTGAAACAGATATTATAACTCTATAATACAGCGTTAAGTGTTTTCTGACACTTCAAACTGGTTTTATCGTTAAAGCTGTATACAGGCTGTATAAAGGGATCCGCGTCAGCTTAGGGTTCTTAAACAGATATTATAACTCTACCATACAGCCTTAAGTATTTTCTGACACTTCATGCTGGTTTTATCGTTAAAGCTGTATACAGGCTGTATTAAGCATGTGTTCACTTACTTAATACAGCAATAAACGTTCATAACTTACTTAGTACAGCTACTAAGACTTATAAGACACTCCAAATATCGTCTAGGCTGTATAGCAAATTGTCGACATTTTGACATTTACAATAACAACATTTAAATTACAATTAAAGGAATATTTGATAATAACTATAGCCGTATCATGGTTATCAGCTTGAATAATGATCATGTAGACTCATATCTATTATTTATAAATATATTTTTATTCTAACCTTAAATACAAACACTTATTTTCTGTATTTAGTATAATTTCTTTACTTTGGCTTGATTATTTTGTTGGCGCGTGAATATTTTGATGGAAAACATACACAGGTTCACAATAAATTAAAATTTGCACATTGAATTCATCAATTAACAGCATCAGATATCCATGTTCAAGATTTTAGCCTTTCCATTTATTAAATATTATGTCGCCATTCAGTATGGCATCGTAAATAGTTTTATTTATTTTATTCTCATATAATTCTCTTCAACAACCTATTTAGAACTCTTATTCTTACAAGATACTTACAAAAGTATATCCGTAGAGTATAGGCTGCTCTATACACCTAATAACAGCTCTAATACAGCTTTTATACTTGTCTTTTATTTATACAGCCTCTATACAGCTCCAATAACGAAATAAGCTGTGTAATGTGGGCCCTTTTTACACTTATAAGGTCTGTATAAGCGCTTATACAGCCTTTGTACAGCCTGAATATTCAGCTTTTAGTATAAGAACGACCTTTAATACAGCCTTTAAACAGCTTGTTATGCTACTTGGGTAGGGGGTGAAACCGTAACGTGTGAAAAGCTAAGTCTGCTATTAATTATCTGCCATCACATCTCGCTAATAAATAAATGTGAAAATTTGGATGTATGTGACCTGCATCAAGCCGTTGATTGGACGTTTTATCAAACGGATTTGGATGCTAGTTTTACTGATAAAAAAAAAAGTTGGCGTACCCAAAACCGGAATGTTAATGCAACAAATTACTTCAAATCCTCCAGATACAAACCTTACTTATCTAATGTCGTAAAACTTGGCACGTGCAAATGAGGTAATAAATGTTTTATAGCTTGTGCACAGAGATAATCTAATTAGACATAATGTTTGGACGATACTACCTCCATTGTGTTTTACCACACAATTTCACCGTAGTGATAAATAATGATATTATTATCCAAAGGTGGTAAACAGTAAGCACACAAAGGATAGAAGGAAATTTGCTCATTATGTTATTTGATTTGGCACCAACTCTAATGGTGCACCCACGCTACGCGAACAGAGCACGAGCCGAGCACACGTGGAGCACGGACTTGCAAGCCTCGAACGAGCGTTCGGCTCGCGCTCGACTACTCTAAGTAATATACTGGTGCCGATTCTGTTGTAAATCGCTCTAAACTAATTTTAGTCGCATCACATCCTACGAAAATCATTGAAAAAGGGTAGAATATATGTATTTAAAGCTGTCAAATTAATCTTTGCCGTCTTATTTTGCTTGTATTTATGCGTAAACGCGATAGATGGCAACTAAATTCATATTGAAAACAAGCATTGGACTAATTTGACAGGACTAAATTTCTTACATACTTTTCTTAGGTTTTTTTTTTAGAAAGAGACAAATTAGCTTAGTTGTAAATAGCAGAATCAGGGCCACTGTAGTCTTTGACTTGCCTGCGCTCCGCTGATTGTCAGTTTGAGGAACACAGGGATTCGCATCACGCTCGTGTAGGCTCGTTGTTCGTCCACGGTTGACATCGCGAGCAACGAATGAATAGAGGATTGGCTCGTGCTTGGTTAACGTAGCGTTGACGCACCATAACAACTGCGTTTTTTCTTTACGATGTTTTAATTTACTGATATAAAATACCTCATAGAAGCTCAAGTACCCTGATGGATTTACCCCGCGGGCATTTTCGCCGCTACCGCTGACCTGTGATTGCGTAGTTTCTTATTACTTGGACCACCCTAAAAGATGCTATCACTCGCACCCGGCCTAACCCCGGGCAATCAATCATGGCCAGGCATCAAGCGACTGATATTAATTATATAACGTTACGATGATTGTATCAATTGACAGACAGGAGCATTTTTGGATTTATTATCATCGTTAGCGCCATTGCGTGTTGAGTAGAATTGGTAATGAAAATTAATTTCTAATTATACAAAGGTCCATTCTGTTTTGGCAAAAAATAAATGATTTTCTTTGATTTTTTTTTGTGCAAATATTTATTTTAACATAAGGTCTGCCTGTGGGCCTACCACAAGATATTATAACCTTATTTATCTTTTGAACAATATTATTATAACCTTATTTATCTTTTGTCCTTCTTTGTCATCCGGCTTCAGAACAAGACAAAAGACAAATAAGGTTATAATAGAGCTTGTGGTTAGCCCTTTGATCATAGTATAGTAAGGGGCACGAGTCGTGAGCACAGATTGACACCTGCGCAGTAGTTAATTTTCGGTCTGTTTGGCGAAATGAAGCAGGGGGATCGCCGAGCTGCACACGATTGGTTCGTTCGTCAGTCGATGCTCGACGTCTATGGGATTCTTGCGTGTCATTTGGTGTGTGATTACACTACTGTGATTTGGCCAAAAGAGTACGCGCGAACTTGCCCCCACTACTGCCTATCTGTGCTCACCATTCGTGCCTCATACTGGACCTATACGTTTGCGATAAAAGAGGCGCGTTGCTGATCCTTCTAAACTTTTCCCACATCCTTCCTGATCTCTATCCCCTTAAGAAATTAAGGGAGCTTACAGAAACCTGAGCGTCCGAATTAGTCTGCAATCTAATTTGGAGAGAAATGGTGCAATTTGGGCTTAATCTTCATTAATGTTAGTCAGACCACTTGCCACACGTGTCATGCTAAACTGTCACCATGTGAACTGTCACTGGTTGATGACATTTTATTTTATAACTTTTTTACTGGGTAAAGGCCTATGTTTGACCGCAATCTCGCGATGGAAAGTGATGATGTGGCCAAAGGTGATAAGCACACAAAGCCTCGAAGGAACTGGCCCTCAAGTGCAGCTGTCGGAACACACCGATAGGTGCTTGGCGACAGCTTTTCCACTTGAAGGTGGTAGCCAGCCAGGTGGGTACTACAAAGTGCCCTACCACCGTGCTATGGTTTCTTCACGATATTTTCCTGCACCGAAAGCTCAAGCTCATTGTAGGATCCGAACCAGGATTCTATTTTGTTTTTGCACAAAAGTTCTATAACTAACTCATTTTTCTTTGTTTCAGATGTCAAGTCCCAGAGTGTGAAAGCATAGATAATCAAAGTACATGGCTTAACTTCACAATTCCTATGGATAAAGATGGAAAACACTCCAAATGCCTCAGACATTCGTATATTGAAAATATTACAGCAAGTAATAATAGCTGTACAGCAAGCTCGTTCAACACATCATTATACGAACCTTGTTCATCAATTGTGTATAGTGATGAAGATTCTGCAGTTGTAGATGTAAGTAACTTAATTTTCAACACTACTAATAATAAAGAGCTAAAGTTTGTAGGAAATTAGGACATTCGTAGAAGAACGGAAACTACGGACATAGCTCGAAGAGTTAGTAATCTGAAGCGGCAATGGGCGGGCAACATCGTTCAAAGAGCCGATTAACGAAGAAAGGTTCTCGAGTGGCGGGCGACCACGTACTGGAAAGCGCCGAGCGGGACAACCTCCAAGCAGGTGGACTGACGACCTGCAGCTTAGGTCGATTGTCAAATGCTCTCGTTATGGGGAAACCGATAGCGAGGGTCTCGTAAGTTGTTATAATTTTGGTATCGTGTAACTTTTACGCCAAAATAGTCGCCGGCTTCATTTGAAATATGTTAATCGTAATAGTTTTCAATTTTGCTGTCATTTGAGTTACACAATACCCAAAATTTAAAAAATTACGAGAGCCCTACTATAGGTTTTCCGATAACGAGAGCATTTGAAAATCAAGCAGTCTGCAAGCTTGTCAACCTGTAGACTTAAAAAAAACGGTACCATGCGATGACTAATTGGATTAGATCAATCGTCACGCCACCGACACGCAACAGCCATAAAAAATAAATACCCAATCAAGTATTTAATATTATCTTTAGGCACTCCATTGGAACATGCTCTTGCTGAAATTTTCAATAGACTTAAGTACCTACATCTAATAATTTTAAAATTAAGGAGGTTTTTTTCATAGATTTATGCTACTAAAAACTGGCTCTTATAAAAATCATTGTAAATGCGATTGTTTGCGCGCATGTCTGTTACTCAATCGTGATTGAGTAACAGACATGCGCGACGTGCGCGACGATTATGGTAGAACGGATTTAATTAAAATTTGGCACAAAATATTGCCCTGGAATCAAATCAAAGACTTTAGAATTTTTATTCTCTATTCCGGTTTAGATCTTGCTCGCCGCATTGAGGGTGAGATCACACAGAACAACCACCGTCTGTCAGTTCAGCTCTTAATATTATATTGCTATAGATTGAAGTATTTAAGAAGTGTTTTTTTTTAATTAATTAAATGGGCTATGGGCTTGCGTTTGGCCACTGACCCGCCCATAAGAGGCGACGACGAAGCCTAAGATGAAACACGCTTACCCAGATGAAACCTATTCACTCTGGCCTTGAAAGTTCCTAGATTGTAAGCGTCAGGAAACACAGATGCCGGAAGCAAGGTCCACTCCCTTGCTGTCCGCATTATAAATGAGGATGTAAAACGCCTTCAATACCACAAAATCATTAATACCATTAATAAATACAATATCAATAATACCTGTTAACAACGTTATTTCAAAATCTCAAATAAAACCTACATCATAAACAAATATAGTATACTTATCAGCTAAGCTGTAAGGACTTGTTTATTTTATCATGTCAATTGACCGATAATGTTGTCTGCATGTTCACAACATTTATCATTATGTTGTAAGTGTGTAACCAGCACATTATCTAAAAGTACATATTAGTTAAAGTTATTTATACATTGTACTATTGTTTATTTCACGTAGGATGGGTTGTGAGTATGCGAGGTTTTTGACCTATTACTTGTGAAATACCACTTGATATCTCTGATACACTAAACAAACTATAACGCGAAAACTTGCTCTACTACGAACTTGAGAAATCTTATAAAATACCTACACAAAAACAAACTCATTCTCATTATTATTATCGATAAGAAGTAATTTTGAAACGACCACAACTTCGATAAACTTTTTATTCAAACTAATTGTTATTATTTTCGGTTTATGAAGGTTTGATGTTTATAGTACTATAAATATTCTTATAAAGCGCTCGTGGTGTAGCATGATTAGCCGTTCTTAATCGATCGGCAAAGTTAAGCTACGTCTGTCTTGGTCGGTAACTGGATGGGTGACCGCCTTGTGGTATTTCAAGTCGAGCGTTTCCGTGTTTCGGAAGGCACGTAAAGCCGTTGGTCCCGGTTATCACTTAATTGTGATAGTCGTTAAGCTAGTTGGATGCCTCGTAGGCGGCTTGAAAAATTCCAACAGTAGGTTGACCACTAGCCTACCTCCACCGACCCGCAGTGGGCACGCGTGGTGGAGTATCTGCCCATTCCCTTTCACCCTGATTTGTGAAAGGAGGCCTGTGCTCAGCAGTGGGACATAATAGGCTGATGATGATGAAATAATCTTATTTAAGAATGGTTTCTTGGAAAAAATATAATTTTCATATTGACAAACAAAATAAAAGAACGTCAGACTGATTTGATTACCTAACAATGGGATGAAAATAATAGAGATGGATCAATGTGTGACAAGATGTGATATGATGAACAAGTGAAGAGGCAAAAACAAATAAAGCTGAAGTTCGGTGAACTAAAGATGACCATGCTTAGAGAATCCAATATATTCTCTAAGTGACCATGTTATCAAAACACATGCATAAATCTAAGCCCCCCCCCCCCCCCCCCAGGGTCTAGGAACTAGTAACGTAGACATCTAAATGGCAAGGGATTTTTTTTTAAATTTGATTTCATGTTGGTAAAGCTATAATTAAGATGAAAATTGTATAGTTATAAGTTCTTCGCACTTTCTATTAATCCTCCTAATATTACCAATCCTTTTTCCAGTTCAATCTCGGCTGTCAAGAATGGAAAAGAACGATGATTGGAACATTCCACAACTCTGGTCTCTTTATATCTTTGCCATTAACTGGAATAATCTCCGATAGATATGGCAGAAAAGTTGCTTTATCCATAGCATCGTTAATGAACTGTATTTTTGGGTTAATAAGGTCGTTTTCAACTAGTTACGCGATGATGGTTAGTTTTGAGTTCCTTGAAGCAGCTCTTGGGGCTGGTGCCTACACTTCAGCATTCGTTTTAGGTAAGCATAACTTGATAATTACATAAAAGTAGATAAATAAGTTAACCAAGTAATTTAAGGCTGGTAGAACGAGGAAAATCGAGAAATTGGATCAAAAAAAAAATGCAAATATAAACCAAGAGAAATAAATAAACTGTAAAATATTTGATTCGCTCCAATTTCCGGATTAACCGCACTCAAAAATTAAACAACTTTAAAATTCCGTTATTTGTTTTCTTGCAGCTAACTTTTCTGATTGATTTAAAAAGATAAACAATATTTTACAATAAGATGTCAAGCTCAGCCCCTAGCTGCATTTCTGGATAATATTGTCTCCTTTGTAAACCCATTCACACACCCAAATATAATGTGAAAATATAATTATATACATATTTTATTTACAGCAATGGAATTGGTAGGACCAAAAGGAAGAGTATTTGGTAACACAATCATCAATGTTGTCTTTGTTTGTGGCCTTATGTCCCTTTCTGGTCTAGCGAGTGCACTGCAAAGCTGGAGGACCCTCCTCAGAATCATATACACTCCAGCTATTCTAGTCTTCTCCTACTTATGGTTATTAAACGAGAGTGTACGATGGCTACTCAGTAAAGGTCGCCACGATGAAGCTGTAGCCATCCTGAAAAAAGCTGCAAAATTAAATAAAGTAGACCTTTCTGAACAAGATCTAGCACCTCTTTATGAACTTGAAATAATTAAACAAGATAATAGTAATAGTGATAAGGAGAATTTTATTAAAGATGGAAAGACTGAAGTACAAAATACATCAACGTTTAAGAAAATTATCAAATCAAAAGCAATGATTAAGAGATTGATATCGTGTTCATTTTTGTGGATTACATGCACTTTCGTTTATTATGGACTGACTATATCTTCAGTGAACCTGGGAGGGAATAAATATGTTAATTTTATTCTAGTTGCATTTATAGAAATTCCAGCTAATTTTGCTTGCCTGCTCGTTTTGGATAGATTTGGAAGGAAAAAAGTGATGGTAGTGATGTACCTTTTAAGCGCAAGCATGTGCATCGGTATGTCGTTTTTGCCAAAAAGTAAGTGAATACTTTTGCTATAATTTTTCTATCTCTTTAAAACACTCTTAAAGATTTTTTTATGCAAATCGAAATACACTCGAAAAAGAGTAAAGAAATCAATCAAAAGTTAGAAACAACCACAAAAATTATGAATCACAACGCAAAATTATAATACCTTACCACAACTTCTTCAATATAAATCTTACAACCGCGCGGTAAACAAAATTAACGGGTACAAAACAAAGTAACCCAAAAACGAAACAGCTGTCTAAGTTTGTCTTTATAATTACAGCAGACCAAATCTCGCATCCAAACATAATTTGACGATAACAAAAGGCGAGTTTGATAATCCCGTAACAGTTTACGCCGCTTTAAGACGTTCACTCGAGGTTTGGTCTTGGAATTTTGCAAGATCTCTGTTTATTTAGTAATCATTGTTTGCCTAACAGGCTGAATTAATGGAATATTTAAGTTAAGCCGATTCCAGAGTACCCGACGGCTGTTTCGATCTGGCTTTAGACGAGCAATAAATATAAAATATAAATAATTCTCGCGGCTTCAGAAAACTTTACGTTATAATCAAGTTGGTGTTGCTTCAGCTTGTTTTGTAAACATTGATTGAATAAATGAATCAAGTTGAATTTTAATGGATTTTGATTTTTATTATTGAAGACTTTGTATTTACTGTTTTAAAATCTAAATTCGAATAAATGTGTTTTATTATTTCTTCACTTTTTTTTCAGATGATTCGTCGTGGCCTCTTTTCTTCTCCCTCGCTGGAAAGTTCTCCATCACTGTGGCATATAGTTCTGTCTACATATACGTATCAGAAGTATTTCCAACTAGCGCCCGTCAGTCATTATTAGCTATATGCTCTTCCACTGGAAGACTTGGATCGACATTAGCTCCTCAAACGCCATTTTTGGTAAGTTAAATCTGTGGATCATTGTTTTGTATCAAATTATCCTTTTAATTTGTCACGTTTTTTTTTCTCTACATTTTTAAAGATTATTTCTCAATCATTATAAAAAAATAAGTATCTATATTAAAGCATTTAAAGCTTTTGACTGTACTTAAGCCTAAAACCAGCCTTTCCTATGTTGTATCAACCATTTCCATGGAAATTCATTTCTTTCTAATATCACCTGAATTAATGTACTTAATTCCTCCTCAGAATAAACTCTACCCAAATTTATCGGCACTTTTATTCGGAGGTATGGCAATAACTGCTGGTCTCCTAGTCATCACATTACCTGAGACCTTCAACAAACCTTTGCCTGATACAATAGAAGAAGCCGAAAAACTATCAAGGACATCAAGAGAAAGAGATTCAGCGTAGCTTCTTAAATTTACAGGGTTACTAGTTTAAGAGATGCTTGCATGCTCAGCCAAAAAACTGTATTAATAGTGTTTTTTATGAAAATAGATATCAGTGATGAGTTAGTAAGCTAATTTTATTTTGACACTGACGATTGTGATTGTTAATGGATGAGTGTTTATGAAAATCATAATTAAAGAAATATTTTCTAGTTATGATACTAATATGTTATCAGGTAATAATTTTATTTGTTAGCAATAAAGAAATAAAGCAATGATTATATTTTAAATAGTAAAATAAATAAGAATCTAGAGCATTTTATTTTCCTCCATCTATCTAGTTATCTTATTGATAACTGACATGACGTACAAATTTTATTTAGAACCTAAATATGTATAATATACTGTAGATAGTACATACATAATTTCAAGCAAATATTTTCGATAAAATCCTTTTTCGATATGATAAGTATTATGTTTTCTTTTTTACAATATGGTCTAATTTTATATAGCGATATGTGATTCGTTTTTCGTCGACTTTATTCTGTATTTATGCTTCTTTAAAAGTTGCGACGTGACGAATTTTATAATGAAAACTATATACTATTTTAATAATACTATTTAGCTTATATTTGCCACATTTTTTTGAACGAAGTTGTACTGTGGCGAAATGCTTGTGCCATTAAAATTATAATTGGTATTTATCTACTTTTATCAACTAGAATTCAGTTTGATGTTAAATATATTACTTTATGAAGCTCAATTACAAACCTTTAAAGTAAATGACCAATATTTATTACTTTGTTTCATTTATTGTAGCGCCTGATATTTATCCCGAGCAATCAAATGATATGTATAAATGCTATAAATAGATTACTTAAATAGCACTTTGTAGACGGTTTGACATACTTTATGCTACAGTTTGGTTTAGGTAGCTCCTTCGTTCAGAGTAGACAGTAGTTTATCAGATGTTTTATACTTGAAATTATTATTTTCTCTTAAATTATGTTTATTCATATTATGTTTGTATTCTACACTAATAAATAAAATAATAATAAATATCCTGGGCGTTCTTCATACACGGTTATCCAAGGCCAAGATAACTGATATACATTTTTTTTTATAAATAATTACACCTAGATTTAGGACATGCAGATGCAGACATGTTCATGCACAATTGCACACAAATGCATGTCATGGGTGGAAATCGAACCCATGCGACCTGCGGCATAATATAGGCCCGTCAAACTTTATACTAGCTGTCCCCTACGGATTCACCCGGCTTTCTGTCAGGATTAAAAGGAAGCATTATTATGTCAATACATAGAAAAATCACTTTCAGAAAAAAAAAAGAATCAAAAAAGAAAATTTGTATCCTTTATCTAATACTGATAATAGCTGGTATAAGTACAGCGTCTTCGAGAATTCAGATATTTTTTAAACTCCTATTAGTTTCAACTTCCATGGAAAAAGTTGCATCGAAATATCCTCTGATGACCTTTTTTTTTAAAAAATGGGGCTTTTAAAAATGTTTTTTTTTTGTAATCCAGCTCTTAGCAACTATGTTGACCAGGTTTGAGTGGAATACAAAATTTTAACTGTTTCAAAACTAATTGACCTACTGATGTTGATCATTTAGCGATCAAAGATATCTTCAAAATTATGTTCGTACTGTATTGAATATGCTGCATTAAATCGTTCCCAAAAGGTAGCTTTTCGCCGAACAGAAGAATACTAAACTAATTAACCTAAAATAATACTTTTTACTTATCGAAAGAAGTTACAAGTTTACGAGGTCAGAACTGCTTTAAGATACAATTCAGGGAAATCCTTATTCTAGCTGAATCTTGAACCTCATATTCAGTCTATGTAGGAGAAGTAAAGAGAAGTAGGACTTCTTGAATCTTAAGTCATTCATTATCTTTCAACATTCATAACGACTTTAACCAGGTCACAACCAGGTCGTCGGTCTTCCTTGTAGAACTGGTATAATACCTACTAATACTTGTCTAATAAGGACTGATTCATCGATATTAATTGGCCTGATTTTGTTTCAAGATCATGAGGAGAGGAAGACAAAACTCACCTAAAACAGTGGTTGGTAGCGATTCAACTGCCATAATTAATCAGGAATGGCACAATAATTTCTGAAAATCCGTGATAAAAACGTCGCAACGGTAAACGATCAATTCATTTGACGTTTCTAGTGACCTCACTCTACACTAGCGCCTCTCGCAGCGAATCCAAGCGCAGATCTGAATGGGGGCTCCGTTGAAACCAGTACCAGTTTAAAACATCATTTCAAAACAATTGAAGAACGTTGTACATTTTTGTCCCTGTATAGAACTTGGCACCCATTTAGATTTCAAATTCTTAGATCAGCTAAGCCAAAATTCCTACAATTCCTTTGTACCGAACATTACCCATTATCTCTTTAGTCTATACACGGCTATACACTTCCAGTATAAGCTGATCTCGCATTGTATAGGATTATGGTACCATGGGAGATTAGCTTATACTGGAAATCTATAGCTTGATGAGTAGCCGTGCGAACATTAATACTTATAATAGGAAATCGAAATTCTGAAAGAACTTAGCAATTATGTAGAACTAGATCTAAGGTTTCTCCTTCTTTTATCAGAAGCCTGTAAATAAAACGTTAATCAGCTTTAAGCTCAATGCTCCTCAAAACGACTCCCATTCGGATAAACCGTTATGGGTATAAACAGAGAAATGAAAGCAGCTGTTACCTTCAGGTATCAAGATATTAGTGACGCCTTGTATCCGGCAAATATTTGGGTTACCTTACAGTGACGTAACGTACCACGTGACTATCGCGCCATTTACATGTCATCGAAAACGGTACGAAAAAAAGGTCAATGATCCTCATTCATAAGTCAAGTAGTCGCAGCAAATTATCGCTAAACATATTAAACAAATTCATTATACTTAATGAAGACCTCTCGATTTCTATTTATACACCCATTGCATGCACCATACGTTTCACAGCTTATCTCGAACATACAGATAGTTATAGAAACAACAACGTGTAGTGCATTCCCTCGCTAGAGTAATCAGAAATCAGATACAATGCAAATAGAATTAGTGAGTAAGCGTCCAACGCTGGTTGGAGGTGGCTCACTGTGGGCGACAGATTAAGGTCATCAGAAATGTAACACGTGTTACCAACAGCATCGATGAAGAGTCGAAAGCGGCGTAGTCGCATGGCGCGATAAAAATGACGTTTCACAGACGAGCGTCGGCTCTGGCTTCCACCAATGCGGTGACGAATAGACGATACAGACGTATAGCACAGCACATTCGTGCCACACGCAAACCGGTCAGACGCCGGCCGGTCGTATTTTAAAAAATCCATACGAAAATCGTGTCAAATTCAATTCCAGCGCAGCATTATTACTCTTTTTCTTCCCAAAAAAAGTGCATTTCAAGTGAGAACACGTGTGAAATTTGAGGTTAGAACCTGCATTCCAACAACCATGGTGATTCTGTGAAATAGGTCGTGCTATACGTTTAGAACGTTGCAAAGTGAGTATAATTTTTGCACTTACCTATCAATTAAAATATTAAAGACTCCTGCTGTCGATAAACTATTAATGAAATCTAATTAAATTAGTGTTCAATAATTTTCTTGATATAATATATAAAGAACTTTAATGAGTATTTTTCGAAGAAAACCGCTATATTGTGTTTCAATTTAATTGGATTACACGCATTCTACAGCAACAAGTGAATTGTTTTGAATGTGGCTACCTATTGTATGTCTTCCTTCAACTTGATCGATGGACTATTCTGTTACTTCAATTTGAGACGTGTCTCATTTGAGATTAAAATGATTTTCATGTATTATGTGCCAAAAAATATTTATTTCGGCTTTAAAATTTTGATCATTGTATTTTAAAACCGGATATTAAAATAAAAATGCTTTTGGTAGCCATATTTATCGATGCTGTCGTCGACACAATAGCCCTTATTGTTGAATGGGATAGTACCTGGGATCTGATGGATAACATTAAAAAAGTCTAGAGAGTTCTGTTGCATTGTGTGTATTGCTACCTCTTTGGGAATAGTTTTTGCTTCTCTCTTTTGATGAATTGATTATTTTACGTCACTTGTACTAAAAATTTCATTCAACATTGTTTTAGGACCGTATTCATTTTGAATTTCCACTAAAACTGAAGTGTAACTTCTTATCTTGAATGGCTTATTTATAATAAGCTTGAGCGAAATTCATTTATCTATATAAATACGTGTACCTACCCCTTTTAAGAATATTGCGCGCACGGAAGAGTATGAGATTTCGCATAATTAAAGTTGGAGAAGGAGTATAGGTACCAAAACCTTCATTGGTGAAAACTTGTAAATGGCTATTTTTAGTTCTATTGTTTGTATAATCATAAATTATGTAATAAATAGCTGTTAGCTTACCGAAAATAAATAAATAAAATAAAAAAGCAATTTTTGTGTCATGCTTTTGATTTGGACCATTTTTTTAACCACTAGTTTTTATTACTTCAAATAATTAGCTGAATATTTTTTTTAAATAAAAGTGCATCATTTTGCACATTAATTGTTATAAATATTAACTGAATAATACATGCATTAATTTTCCTGGTGTGCTTATCGGCATGGTACCTATAGTGCACTAGTCAGGCAGAATTTTATCATTGACCTTTACCCTTGACTTGCCTTTGACTGTGTCCTCTGGGACTACACCCTTATCCTTATGTATCGTAAATATAGTAGGACCTTTGATACATCCAGATTGAGTGTTGACGCTGTGCACGCGTCGATAAAAATACGCCCTAACTGTTAGAGGCTAAATCAAATAAAAATAAATAAAATTGCTAAATAATGTGTAATATTTAAATTTCTCCCGATTTTAATGGGAATATTTCAACAACTGCTATCATTATGAACGTCACTATGACAAGCATAATGACGCAGAGGGAGCGTAAAACGTAGCTGTTACGCGCAGCAGCCTGTAAAAGTTGGCCTGTTTTAGGTATATATTCGTGTAGTATGGCGACGTTCTTTCTAGGTATATTTATTTCTATGAGTAGGACCGGGGTTTATTTTATCCCGTTTAAAACAATATCGATTTTATTATTTAATTCAAGACCGCTGCAGAATAAACTACGTAAGAATGTTTGACACCGTCTTTCTGTTTGTAAGTTTTATTCACAAATTCTCTATACCAGTGCTTCCCAAAGTTGATTGGACCGCGACTCACCTAATACAAAGTTGGACTCTCCTCTTGGTTTTCATGAAGGAACAATAGGCATAACTTGAATGATGGGCTTTTCAGGGCCCACCCGATACATTACTGGGTATATGTATTGACTGATTATGTACTCAAATTATTTTAATTAATTATGAGACCATACTTAATGCACACATCGGCTCAATGATAATGGAATTGCAATAGATAGTAGGTATCGTGTCAGTATGACATTTTAGCAGACTTGGCCCCAGTTTGGCCTTACCGCTACGTACCTACCTACCTAGGTCATTCATTTATTTGTCTATCAAGTTTGTGCTTATGGTGTGACTAATCGTTTACATTACAACCATCAATTCTTGATACTCTGTACTGTAGGTATGCTTGCTTTTCAACATTTTAACATACGAATACAATGTGTGAAATATTCATTGGAATTTAGATTTCCATGATGCTTTACTAATCAATTTGAATTCCATCCACTAATTTGCAGTGAAGTGTAACTAAATTAACGTAAAATTAAATCTTTTCTTCGACACGATTATCAATCTCAATCAAGTTCAATATCAGACGCTTATTGGCAATTCAATTCAATCTTCAGTTGTAACCGCAGAGCGGATATTCGATATTAATTTTAGAGACAAATATTTCCTCAAATAACTGATTTTTTAATTGTTTCCTTAAAAAACTCGGGTACATATCAAGCTATAAATTACCAATATAAGCTGACCTCTAATTGTACGGAAATCCTATACAATGTGAGATCAGCTTATACTGGAAATGCACAGCTTGATGTGTAGCCGTGTGTACGATAACCAACTATCTATTAGATATCGTTGACGATAACTCAAATTAGGTAACAGCACCCCTAGACAAGATGGATGTCGATTATCGTCATCGTTAGTAAACGATCAACCTTTTTATGGGATTGATACTGGAGATTGTTAAAAATCACGTGATATTTCGATTTCAAATGTCAATCCCATTGATTGAATTGATCTTTTACTAACGATTGTCGACAACCATCTTGTCTAGGGGGCCAGGTAGTGAAACTGAGTCTGTTTGCCGGTATGTCTTTGTTTATTTTTCAACTACAAAAACTACTACTAAAAAATATCACTGCAATATAAATATGCACTGAGGTACAAACTTAACATAATCGGGTTATACCTATCATAAAACTGTGCAATGTAAAGTAAAAAGCACTAGTGTGTAATTAAGATAACCGTGCAATAAATGTCACTTTACGAGCTACTATTTAATATAAAACTAATGAGTACGTCTGCAACGTCTATCTTATTTAATATAATCAAATAATCTATAGATAAAACAACGTGTGCCCTACTTTTTACTTATCGGCGACACATAATTTACTTATCGCGTCTAAGCATTTCGTGATTGCGTGACAATAACTTTATCTTCAGCGGATATAAAAGATGTTCCAAAATTAACTTTACCATTGTGTGTTCGCTTATAAAAACCATCCTTTGATAATTCGTTGTAATTGTTTCTTGTTTTTTGCTTGCAAGCTTAAAATAAGCGGAGTACCAAAGTAGTCAAGGAACAAACAACTTTTTATTCAGCGATTTTATGTTCAATGATTGCATTCTGATATTGGAAATGTAGCCGAACACTTGCAAAATCTTTTTTTGTAATATACCTACCAGCTTTCTGTATCGTGGTTTCGTCCTCTATTTAACCTTCTAGAGGTTTAATTTTCTAAAACTCTTCCTCTGGGCAAAATTAGTTTGCGAACCTATGCTCTAGACCTTGCGGTTTGGGCAGTGCGTATCTCTCAATCAATCAGTTTCTCGTAGTAAGATTGAACTTGGACATTTATTCGATTTCAAAGTGGGCGAATGGGCAAAATTAGTTTGAGAACCTATGCTCTAGACCTCTATGGAAGTATTCCCATTTGCGCACCGATTTTTTTAGCACCGATCCTATTCCCTTTTCAGCACCGATGCATATTTTGGATCGGTGCTCAAATGGGAAAAAAATGAAATTCGAAATCATTCCCTTTTGAGCACCGACGGTTTTGTAGATTCTAGTGTTGTGGTGTTTAATAAAACGTATCGATAAAAATTTACAGTTTTATAAAATGTATTATCGTTCGAGCACCCATGTTAGGTTGATTGTCAATTCCTGAATAAAATATACTTACTGTTGTTGATATTACCTAGGTACTGACTAATTATGAATCATTTTACTTATATTTAATCTCTCTTTAAACCCAAAAATGTATACTTATGTTTTTTTTTTCTTTATCATTTGAGTTGAGCACCGATCCAAAATATACAGGCAACGGTGCAGAAAAGGGGATAGGTTCGGTGCTCAAAAAATCGGTGCGCAAACGGGAATACTTCCCTCTATGCTCTCGACCTTGCGATTTGGGCCGTGCATACATCTCTCAATCAAGACTCGACTATGTATGTATCTATTTATCTAGTTTCTCGACTAAACAAATAGATAGATGATTTTATATTAGATTGAAATGTAGCCAAACACTTATAAAATGTATTTCTTGTTTTACGACCTAAATGCTTTTCATTACAAAGAATGCACTAGTATCTCCTGAAATATTTTTATCCTGATCGACAGATCCACTTAGCCCAAAGGAATTATTTGTAACCGACATCATTTTAATCTGGCCCCGTACAAATATAGTCCAGCAGATATTTTTCGCCGAATTCAAAACAGCCTTTAACGTGAAAATCCCCTTTGAAGGCGGTTTATTTTTTGTAAGTATTTTTTATATAACAAACAACGGACTTTGCTCATCTGTAAGATCTATAATAAGTTATGAACGAGTCAATTTGTATTGAAACACTATGCTTTGTATGTAATCAATCCTAATAAATGTTGCGCTTTCATAAACGTGCTATTAGCACATCAATTGACTTTATTGTGCTCATGTAAAAAGATATCTGCTTTAATTATTGAATCTGTTTCATTGTATACTTTGTCTTTTTTTTTTAAAGGGGCCTTTAATATATTTTTATATATAGATATGTCATAATTTTCAAGTTCTGGTAATAACGCCTTCTTTTAGGAGATTGTAAGAAATTGGAGACAATTTTCTCAATACTGATGGATTCAAAATGTTAGCACATGATTTGAAAGAACTCTGAATAATTCAGATGTTTATAATTCCCTTTTTAAAATATTAACTTGTTTAAATAAAAACACTCAAAAACATTAAATAACCGATCTCAATGGGATTCGCAACAGTTTAAGCAATTTCAAAAGTTTAAGGACTGCAAGTAAATAGGTATAGTAAAATGTTTGACTGTAATAACTTATGTTTGTTTTAAGGTATATATATATCTATGGGCCTATCTATAGGCATATATCTGAAATAAACAGTTTATTATTATTTGTATCTTTCTTTTTGGAATTTCACGGTCCGAGGACCGGTCCTTTTGGAAGGCGTGCATGGGGATAAAGATCCAACACGTACAGGCCCCTTTATTTATTTTTTACCAAAATAAGTCCTAATTAGGATTCGGTTGCTAAACATAAAACTAAGAAGAAGAAGAAAGTAGCAATTCCCCTTGAAAAAGAACCCAAATATAGCTACACATAACAAACATAGCTACACTTCAACAAACTATTATTATCGAACAACATAATTTAACACGTGCTAGATTGTATCATACCTATCACATAGATATAACATATGAGATATTCAAATACACAATATCAAAATAAACCGTTTTACAGTTTCATAATAAATAATGCTGACAATTAATTATAATTAATCAATATTCAATGGTATGAAATTTTATAATATTCAAATAATATAATGTTAATGCTAACAATCAGTAATCCACTTATTAAAATCCACAAATTCAGGCAGTACAAAAAAGTTTGCAGCAGATATTGGTTCTCTATTTCTATATCTTGCAACTTCTTCCCTATTTTTCGGCTGTGAAAATCTTTGGACATATGACGACGATCTATTGTCATAGACTAAACAAATCCCGTTTATCACGTGGAGGTCCCAATTTTCACATTCATAATAATCAGTGAGTCACACTTTTCGCTGTCAGTCGACCTTTTGTTTTCAAATTATTTAGCACTTGCTAGATCAAGGCTTTGTCCTCAATTTATTCTTCTGTTTCAATTTGCAATGATTTCTGTCAATACTGCACAGAATTTAAGTTTTTTTTTATTTGAAATAATATTGACCCATTTTTGCTTTCTTATGCATTCGTTTTTTTTTAATGAAGGGCTTATTTTCCAATGTTCAGAAAATGGTTGGTCTCGCTGTTAATTTGAGAATTTAGAATAGTTTACCACCACACACCAGAGTAGGTAGTATATACAAGTGCAGTGTCTGTGTGTGTTCACTCAATAATTGATTAATCATATATTTATTCAATTGGGTATACACATACACATTGAAGATCACATATCATCAATCTTCAAAAGATTAATAAAACTGTCTGTCTGTCCACGATTTCGAAATAAGATTTTCTTTGTCATCGTGAGTGGGAGGCCATGCATCGGGACTAAAATAAATTGTCAAAAAATACATTTTGTGTACATAATAAAGTAGAGTTACAATTTCCTCATATTTTAGGGCGCTTTCTACAGATATAATTGGTCACCACGTATACAAATTATAGATTGTTAAGACTTTTTTATGTGAACCTAAATTTCTCTACCAATAAAAGATTCACTTCATTCATGCGGCCTGGGTAAAAATATATAAAACTAACTAGACCGTCACTTAGAATATAAAAAAATATTGGGCACGTATTTTTTGCTATACCAAATCACTGAAAATTGAAAAAGATATAGCGCGTCAAAGTTTGGGAGTGGGGGCTCGTGACATCACTTGTTTGAGAAAAGTGTGCCATGGCGTGACGTCACGCGGAACTTCAACACACCATATATCGTGTGTCTAAATATATATTTTTGAGGGCCAGTCCTGTAAGACTACTTTCTTTTTTTTTTTTTATTTAATGGGCTTGCCTTTGGCCACTGACCCGCCCACAATGGGCGATGACGAAGCCTAAGATGAAACACGCTTACCCAGAAGAAACCTATTCACTCTGGCCTTGAAAATTCCTAGATTGTAAGCGTCAGGAAACACAAACGCCGGCAGCAAGTTCCACTCCCTTGCTGTCCGCATTATAAATGAGGATGCAAAACGCTGTGTCCGTATTTTCTGTATGTCAACAACATACGGGTGAAAATTTTCCCGGCGTCTTGTGGTTCGGTGTAAAAATGGGGATGGTGGAATTAGGTTGAACCATTCTCTACCGTAAGTTGTAAGCTGTACCGTACACTTTTCTAGTAGTAGGCTATACTACTAGAATAGTGTACGGTACAGCTTACAATCGACGCGGCGTCTTTTGCAACAAGCATAATTAAAATTCCACTATTTGTCTGATTAGCACGTGTAGATAAAAGATATTCTAGATATTTCATCGCACTTCACCTATCTATAAATCATTTACTATCTATTGAAAGCCAGTAAAAGGCCGGACGTTGCGATATGAGTTATCTGCATCACAATCTGTTATCTCTGTCTGTACTTTCGACACTATGTATGAAGTTATTGAACTTATAATAAACACGTATTTATTAAAAACTAGCTGTCCCGCGCGGTTTCACCCGCGTTCCCGGGATAAAAAGTACCCTATGTGTTAATCCAGAACAAATTCTATCAGCGTGCCAAATTTCATTAAAATCCGTTCAGTAGTTTTTGCGTGAAAGAGTAACAAACATCCATACATACAAACTTTCGCGTTTATAATATTAGTATGGATTGTGTTATTCAATGATCCTATTTATTGTGAACAAACATACCGCACTTATCATTATCACAGTTCTATCCTAGCCTAACCAATCTATATACTATTTAAATGACTAGGCTAGGCAAGTAGTTAAACGTTATCGATCCAAGTCATTTGCCTAGCTGTTTGATTGAATGGCTGAATATCATCCAGGCCGCTTGTAGAACAGCGCAGTTTAGTAGAAGGGTAACGGCAAATTATACTAGTTCACTGCGACATATACTATACCGTTTACGGGCACTATAATATCAAAACAAGTAAATAGTTGTCTATGGATAGAAAAGTTAAAAAAAACTAATATAAAATAGAATCTCAACAACCTCATTACAACAGTACTCTGCAATAGCTAACCATCATATTATATCGATATTAAAAAGTCAGTTACGTCTCCCAAAGGACAGACTGATAAAAATGAAAAATTCCTCTTGTGAACACCACCATATTAAATTCCATCTCTCTCTTCTTTATGAGGAGAGACAAAGACAGCATGTTTAATATAAACGAAAGAGCGATAAACAAGTGAATTGAAAGACAAATGAATTAATCACGAAGCATGAGTATTGAAGTATATTTGCAAGTTTAGGTCAAGGAATGTTACGTAATTCTTTTCTAAAATGTATTAATGGATCATATAATTTACATAGTAACAATACCATAGCAAATACAATAGGCGTAATACAACCGGGCATGTACAGAAAAAGTCTTTGAAATAGCTCTGGGTATATGAAAAGATATTTATGTGGCCAAAATCATTTGACTGGCGATCCGCGCGCGCGAGGAAAACAATTGAAATCAATTGTTATTTTTTAACCGCAAATCTAGGAATTATATGTCATTGTTTAATTCAAATATACCTTTACAGGCATTTTATGAAAATAGGTTGGTTATACTGAAAAGAGCCGGCAATAAACTCTGCAACATATTACCTATTATTTCAAAATATTCATATAATTTATAACATGAGGTGTCTTGCAAGAACCAGCGCTACAAAAATGCAATTTTTTGAAATAGTTTATTTTTCCAAAATATTGCTGACATTTCAGCATTAATAAAATATTATAATTACAAATAAGAATATCCCAAAGTCCCTCTGTCACCTACGCACGAAACCCGGTGCTCCAGTAGTTAGTAGATAATTAAATAATGTCGGGGACCTACTGTCATCTGATATGACAACGTGACCTTGGTCAGTGCGGCAGGGCCACCACAATGTGTCAGGAAGTGTGCTTCACTGACTGCACATGGTAGTTTCTCGAACAATGTATTGCGACATGGATTATTATCTTTATTATGTAGTTTTATGGGCTAAACAGTTTATTTTAACCGCGTGCTCGATGTATTGAGTAATGAATATGAAAGTGGATGGATATACGGGAAGAGGAAGACCTGGTTAGGTGTTAATACCTACTGAAAAAAATAAATACGTGTTAATGCGTGATCCGATCACAAACAACCAAACTCACATTTTTTATATGACAGAGATTAGATTGTGAGATTCAAATTGCGGTTTAGTTTTTTATAGCAGAGGAAAAGATAACCATACAAACTAACGGCAAAATTTGTTTTACGATTACTCATTATTTCTGTATCTGGAACAAGCCAGATTAGTAGGTATGAAAACTTTTTCATCAAACTTTTTCGAGAGTATTGCTACACGCAAAGATTACATCGAATTTTCAACCGTTATTATAGCAAACGATACGGAATTCCTGATAATTAATAATAATTATGTCCTTCCAATTGATAATCGACCACTTAATTAACGCTTGCTACTCTAAAACTAACTAATTTGGTTTGAATCGAACCGCACATGTGTTCATTTACATACTAGTCTATGCTAGCAACTCCACCATTTTAGGTTAGTCTCTGACTTATTAAGGGCCGATTTTTCATTCGCTAGATACCTCGGTCGATGCTACTGTTCTTCACATTCTCAGACAGATACCGCTTATCAGATCATTGAAAAATCAGGGCTAAGACGATCACAGCACAGCTCTCTTCAGTCAGATACGTAGCCTCAAACCTTCCTCAAGGAACCCCCTGGTAACTTTGAAAATTCCATCAAAATCCATGTAGTAATCACACTATCGGAAAGATTCCCTATATGCGGTTTCTAAGAAGCTTCCTATCGCGGACGCTCGAGTTGAATGAGCTCCTCGTTTGTGGATTTCCCAAGGGAGTACAGCATAGGCTTCTTAAAAACGAGTGAGAAGAAATTTTGCAGGATCGGCAACCATCAGGATGGAATGCTTAGCTACCTTACTTGTTTAAAAATAATTGGACTGTTTTACAAAAAACTTAAACCGACTTCAAAGTGCACTAAGAAGTAATCAAATCCTGATTTGGTGACAATGGGACCAAACGGGAAGTGTACCCTTCCAGATAAAAAAAGAGTTTTCCAAATCGGTTGATAAATGACGGAGATATGAGGTAACAAACATAAAAAAAAAAAAAAAAAAATACAACCGAATTGAGAACCTCCTCCTTTTTTTTGAAGTCGGTAAAAAACAGACAGAGACGTTGCGTTTTACAATACGTAGGGATGACATTGGTAACGCGGAAATGAAGCCTACACATACATCGGTATACTATAAACTATATTAATAACAGTGAGTCATAATTTATGCACAAGGGTGACTTTACTCCAGTATGAAGGGGAATGTGTTGTGGGGATGAGTCATTTTATTACGCACTTCTGTATTGTGGTCGCTCAATATCACCATTCTTAGGTGGTTTGTTTTTGTCTGGCCAAGTGCGAGTCGGATTCGCACACAAAGGGAAAAGTAGTCTGTAAAGAAGTGTCTTGGCCCCTTTAATTTTTAGGGTTCCGTACCCAAAGGGTGCCCAACGGGACCCTATTACTAAAGCTCCGCTCTCCATCCGTCCGTCCGTCCGTCCGTCCGTCCGTCTGTCTGTCAGTGGGCTGTATCTCATGAACCATAATAGGTAGACACCTGATTTTCACAGAATATAAATAAATAAGATAAATATCCTGGGACATATCTCACACTCGGTCATCTGATCCCAAACTTAGCAGAGCTTGTACTATGGAACTCAGATAACTGATATAATACATATACTACTTTTTGTTTGTAAATACATACTTAATATACATAATTACACCCAGACTCAGGACATACAGATATATTCATGCACACAAATGAACACACAAAATGTGCACAGGACATATCCTGTGTGGGAATCGAACCCACGACCTGCGGCGCAATAAGTGGAGCCAGCTGGCCCGTCGTATGTATTTCTATTGCCGCTATAACAACAAATAATAAAAATGAAGTAAAGTTAAAGGGTTTTTGAGTATCTTTTTTTTTTCAAAGTTGAGTTATTTCATATTGTATGGTACCCTCCGTGTGTGAGTCTGACTCGCACTTGGCCGTTCTTTATTGTTTTTTGATAGCGGCAATAGAATAAACATTCTGTGATAATTACAACTGTCTACCTATATTACGGTTCATAAAATACCTACATACCATGGAGGGACAGATGGACGGACAGATGGACAGCAGAGGCTTAGTATTAGGGTCTTGTTGGCACCTTTTTGTACGGAACTCTAAAAAGGTACAATCTTCTAACTAATTGTTCATCTAAGTGACTCACTAGTTAATATTAAATGAAACCACTCTCGTTCAGGGATTAAGAGGTCAATTCAATGTATTAACCGCCGGCTAATCACTGGTAATTGTCAATTGAGCGTTTAATTTATTCTATTAGTAAGATAAGAGGTTTGTCTACTTGTATACCGGTGTTTATTTATGCCTTATAATATTAGTCAACGTATTATGTCATCATCATCAGTCATCATCAGCCTATAATGTCCCACTGCTGCGCACAGGCCTCCTTCACACAAATCAGGATGAATTGGCAGATACTCCACCACGCGTGCCCACTGCGATCGGTGGAGGTAGGCTAGTGGTCAGCCTTCTGTTGGAGTTTTCAAGTCACCCATAAAGCCTCCAACTAGCTTAACGACTATCACATTTAAGTGATAACCGGGACCAGCGGCTTAACATGTCTTCCGAAGCACGGAAACGCTCGATTTGAAATACCAAGCGCTCGTGGTTGAGCATAGTGGTATTTCAAATCGAGCGTTTCCGTGCTTCGGAATGTTTTCGGCTCTTTTGAATAAGACTACCAAAACTGTCAATTCTGATAGTTCATTAGAACTGAACATAATTTTATTGTAGTAGCAGACTTGGGCCCCTGTACATCCATATGTTTTCAATTATATAAAATTCCCATTATGGTTTGAAGTCACATGTTGTGAGCGTTCTGACGTACAACGATTTATCTAATTCATCGACAAAATAAACAACTTAAGAGTTACGTATAACTAAGGTTCTCTATATGTAACTTAGTTTCTCCATGGAATAAGTAAGTTTTATATTAGGTAGGTAGGTGTTCACTGACGCAGAGACTGGTCCAAAAATTTAAAGTCTGTCAGCGAGCTACGGAAAGAGCTATGCTCAGAGTTTCTTTGAAGTATAGAATCCGCAACGAAGTCATCCGACAAAAAACCAAAGTGACCGACATAGCTCAACGAATTAGCAAGCTGAAGTGGCAATGGGCCGGTAACATCTGCCGCAGAACCGACGGTCGATGGAGCAGACGAGTCTTAGAGTGGAGACCGCGTTTTGGCAAACGTAGTGTGGGGCGCCCCCTAGCCCGATGGACTGACGACCTCAAAAAAGCCGGACTGGGCTGGATGCGGGTGGCATGAAACCGGAAGGAGTGGCGCGCTCTGGGAGAGGCCTATGTTCAGCAGTGGACTTAAGAAAGGCTGATGATGATGATGATATTAGGTTATTATGTTATGTCTGCGGCATCAATGAAGTCAAATCAAAGATCAACTTTTGAGCCTGCTTTAAAAAAAAAATGGTACCTCGCCCTATGAAATAAGGTTTATTAAGAATTAGCACAATTCATAACGTTTGACCAAAGATTTTCATAGGGCATCGTGCCTCTACCCAGATGGATAATCCGCCTTACTAAAGCATGACATTTAATTTCACTCCGCTTGAGGGGCTCCCTGAGCAAATCGCTCTCAGTTCGTACTGCGCACGGCTGTCAAATACTGTCAATTCTGGCTTGTTTATTTCATGTTGCCATAGAGGCGACTATCCTTCTGGACGTTTTAAATTCTTTGCGTTTGACTTCTTCTAAACAGGCCTTGTTCTAGGTTCATTTAATATAATCACGATTTGATGTACCTATTAATCAAGACGCGATTGAGGTCACAGAGGTACATACATACTGTGCTTGAATAATGTGACCTCGAAGTACCTTCCTGGTTGCTAAGGCCCTTAATAAGAACAATAAGAATAACCACTTATACGTGACTTATACCTTGTCCATAATTGCTGTTTGACGTTTGATGAATGTAGAATGTCTAATAAAAATAATCCTTATTGGTAAAAAAAAGTTAATTTGTGACATCATACCCATAAAGGTTAACATCATACCATTAACAATTTATTTAACAAGTATACCTTATTGTAATAGTAAAAAGTTCATTTTTCTTTGGCAATCTTAAACGTCACTTTTAATAATCGTTTGCAAAGATTACATCAAAGAAATTGATTAAATTAACATTTCTTATGTTATTTTTAATTTAGCTCTTTCAACTGAACGCTGGTGGAAGAAAAATTGTTAAAGATTTACCCACAAGCTCTTCCCCATAGTTTCTCTTACCTTCCCCGGATAAAAAATTGGTTCCGAGTCTAAGTTAACAAGCGTAATTAATCTGCTAATTTTCACATTGACAGCTCACAGATTTTATAATACACCGACATGACATTGTGCGTTCAGTGGAAGTTTTTGAGATGTTTCAATGAAATAGAAATATCCGGGACATATTATATAGCTATTTAGACTGGAAAAAAATCATTATTTTTATCTTATAAACATATAGTTTTGTCTTATACATAAATATAACTATGTAGAGATCGAAAGTGCAATGCAACAGAATTTTTTAAACTAAAAGTTCCCGTCTGTAATGTTCGCCCGCAATGTTAAACTTTTCAATCCATTTCCAGGGGAGTTAAAAGGACTTAAATCCGGAGTTGGAGCTTTGGCAGTGGAACGAAAGCTTCCAAAATGGAGGAGACGAAGAAAGAAATCAATCTTGACTCAATATTGGAGAGTCTTGGACCGTACGGCAGATACAATTTGTTGAATTTTGTTTTGTTACTATTTCCTGTGTTGCTGAGCAGTTTCTTTGAATGTGGATTTATATTTGAAGCGCAAGCACAAGTTTACAGGTAATTTTATTGTTTAATAGCTGTCCCGCGTTCCCGGGATCAAAATAGCCTACCTATAATAATCGGGGATAATAAAGATTCCTATTATACCCTCTTCGCCGTAAGATGATATGTGTGACACATGCCCCCTTATTACAAAACATGATTTAAAGTAAAGCCAGGTTTTACTGTCATTTGGTCACTTTCTAACGTCATATAATAAAAAGGGACGAGGCTATTTTAAAACCTGGTTTTCCTTTAAACCATGTTTTGTAATAAGGTGCATGGTGTTTTTATAAGATTCCTCACTCGTCAATGATAATTTATTTATTATACAACGAAACCCTTCATAAAGACCTGGAAATGCTCACAGTTGAGGAAGTGACCAAAAAGATAACTCTCAGCTACAAAAACAGAATAGCCTGCCACCCAAATGAAGAAGCCATAAAAGAAGCCCAGTTAATGTGATGTGATCAGACGATTATAAAGGAAAAATCCCCAAGACCTTCTTTAATTAACCACATCAGAAGGAATTCAATAAAAGGCTACTTTGATGGATGCATACCTTACATGACCTACAATTATTTCCACACAATTTTCTGAATGTGAGACAGATTTTAAAGAAAAAATATACAGTAAAATAGGTATCATGACACATTTTTTGTAGTATAACAGAGTATCGAGTGAAATTTAACAAGATATGGTTTTTTTTTTTTTTTTTATTGGTTTAAAATACTTACTACAGACACGTGGTCCATACTCTTTTTAGATAATATTTTTTTTACAAATTTTATGTTTTATAATTTTCACAATTTGGACATCTTGGTCCGCGCAATAAATAAATTATTCTAATACATTTATACATATCTATATTCTGTTAATTCGTACTATCTAGGATACATAGGTTATTAACAAGATATGGGTTAAAAACCTTTCATTGCTACGCATCATCTTACGGCGAATAGGTCATAGTGAAAGAATTTTTCTAATTCGACTGGTAGTTCCAGACAAACAAAAAACTCATCTGCTTTAATATTTTATTTTAGATTGTATAGTACTGTACCTACTACAATCAAAGTTATACTCATTGGTGTATTAAGAAATAAAAATAAGTAATATGTTTTCGAAAAGAGCGAGCGTGATAAATAGAGCATGCCGACGTGCGTCATCTTAATCATAGTTTTTTCAATGTTTTAATTTTTTTAATTTAAATTTATGAGACATTTTAATCAATAATAAAGTTGGCGAGATCTAATAGGCCCGATTTGAGAGCACATGTATATCATTGTGTCGAAAAGAGACAAACATATTGCGACAAGAAGAGACACCCTCTTGTCAAAACGGGCCTCTTAGATCTCGACAACTTTAAGTAATAATTTCTTAACATAAACTTCAATACACATTTCTCGATCCAGGAATCTAACTATGAGGAGCTTCGATTTCTGACCGGGCAGTTTTTGGGCCGTATGTTAAAAAATAATTGAAATCACCTTTTTCTAAAATACATTTCGAAGATCATCTCAACATCACAGTTTTGATATTTGAAGATAAATGAATATATTCTAGACAAAGTTTATAAAATAGGTACGCTTTGGAAAACACTGTTCTACTAGGTACTTAAACTACAAACTTCTTACTAAGCGCAAGTACTGTTACTAATTTTAATCATTTATACCACGTGCCTTTTGATAGACGTACGGATAGCATATCAAGTATTATGTATTATTATCTATTGTTTTTATTTTAATTTAAGAAAAAAAAACACGTTCGATCTATAAATATATCAATTCTGTATATGAATCTTTTAAAAATAATTTAGAACTATTTCGCCGCCCTATGGTTTCGATCACAGAGAAAAGAATTCTCTTTTCCGTGGTTTCGATCGCGATATTTCAACCCCTAAGGAGTTAAATTTTGAAAAACCGTAAGTGCCTGAGTTATACAGGGAACCCTGTATAACTAAAACTTACTATTTTTGGACCCAGTTTTGGAGGAGAAAACCGGGGATTACGAAATATATATATATATAATCGGTCCAAGCTGTAGTTTTCTCTATCGCCCTCGGGCGGGATAGCTCGGGCACAGCGCGACAGCAATAGATATGTTAAAAACCTTCTTGCAGCCTTTCTTCCTAGCCCCTTATTCATAATCGCTTTTTAACTAAATTAGTGTAATAGTGTCCTCCATCCGCGTATTCAATTTCTTTGCCTCCATCTCACTCTTTCGATCACCAAATGTCACGTGTCAGATAAAGACTTCAGAATGTTAGTTAATCAACATTTGATAACTTTATAATGAATAAGGGTGTTAATGTTTTACCAATAGGTAAGCCTGTATAAAGAACCGGTGTGCTAAACTTCCAGATCGTTACCCCAGCCTGGGGTTGTTGTTAAACTGTATGTTGATAAATATATTGTATTATAGCTATATTTTGTTACTTCTGACCTTAATAGTTAATTACATTTACTATACATAATTGTAGTATATTACTGTATCACAATGGGTTCTTGAAGTATGAACGTTATTGCATAATACTTAAAGTGCAATTTCCTATAATGTTTATTAATTAATTAGGACTTAGTTACATCAGCAGTTGTTATATTATAATAATAATAAGATACTATATATAGCATGTATTATCAACATTGTTTACTATATTAGGAATAAACACAATATTAATTTGCAATTACTTCTGCGTACATACGATGGTATTAGTTCAAATACATATAATTGGCTTAAACAAACAAACAAAACAACAAACAGGCAAATTATGATTTTAGGCCAAAATAAATATTAGCACTAAAGTATATTTTTATATTATAGTGTATTTTAGTTGTTTGACTAGCTGTCCCGCATGTCCCACCTGCATCATGCAGGCTTCATGACAAATTTCATTGCGATTAGTCCATGGGTTTTTGAGCTAAAGCAGATCTTTTACTGTCTATGTAATACCACTTATTTTTTTCAAAAAGTATTCAATATATAGATTTCGCTTCCTTGCGATTTTATTATATGTATAGATGAAAGATGAAGTAATACAACGCGGGTGAAAGGCGCGGCCAAAGAAATAAGACAACGGTGTCGCTATTTCAGTTTCAGTAGGTCCACGTTTGAACGTAGCACATTCATTCATGAGTGACATAATTTTGTTTCATTGAATTTCCAAGCGGCCACTTTCACGATGTTGTCATGTAGGTAACCCTTAATCTAGACAGAAGATAATATATCGATGATAACAGTTCTCAACATGGGAAGTTCTATTTATCTCATCGGGCTGACAGTCCGCGATTTTCTTCCCTCGTCGTCATATTCCATTTGTTTAATTTTGTTGATCCTTCGAGCCGTAAAATTAGATCAGAATCGAAATATTTAATACAATTGGGGGATTTACATCAGAAGTGGACTAAAAGGACTAGACTGGTATAGATGCAGCTCAAATTCCCACCAATACATGAAAGTAATAATATGAGTCAATACCATTTCAGATGCAAAGTGGATGGTTGTGAACAAAGATTCAACGATACCTCTTGGGTGAACTTCGCTATCCCCTACAACCACGAGACGAACGAACCAGAATCCTGTAGAAGATATGCGCCTGTAAACGAATCAATCTTGCAATGTACACCAAATGAATTTTCTGAAAATATAACACTGCCTTGTGATAGCTACGTGTATGAAAATAATCAGTCACTTGTGAAAGAGGTAATTTTGCTTTTTATTAATAAAATAAAACCTATTGATAATGATCTAGAAAATATATTAACGATAGTAGCACCCCGATTTTTATTGCAACTTTGACTTTGTAGCCCTGAACATAAGATTCAATTAAATCCAATCCATCCTGATACTTCCAATTTTACTATATTAAATTACATTGTACTCTAATACCATACTAATTGCAAGTATTTGTTTCATCTAAAGCTTCACATTTTTTCAGTTTGACTTAGGCTGCCAAGAATTGAAAAGAAACATTGTTGGGACGATCCACAATGCTGGCATGTTTGCAGCTATGCTGTTCACTGGAGCCATATCTGATCGTTTTGGAAGAAAAGTAGCCGTTGGATTCGCGTCATGTGCCAGTTTCATATTCGGCGTGGCCAGGGCTTTTTCGCCGAATTACATGATGTATGTGGCCATGCATTTCTTGGAAGCAGGATTCGGTGGAGGATTATATCCTTCCGCTTATGTTTTTAGTAAGTATACTTCATTTATTTCATCAGTAATATTATCTTTGGCGTCCATGATCTATTTGCGATAAGAAGATAGGCTTTAGTCTTAGCAATTCTAGAAATACTCAACTTGTACCATGACGATCATAAAATAGTTACACCAATTTCATAGATCTTCATCTAACCGCCATCTTATAGAAGTAGATGAAATTGATTCTTTATAATTATTAAAATTTTGGCATACTTTAAATCGACAGAAATAATATCTCCACTCTCTCTACAACATCACATTTCATCCATAATGAGTACATTAAACCTCACAATCAACACCAGATGTCTTAAAATATACTAATATTAAAATCCTACTAATAATCATATTTAGAGAATATTTAAATTTATCACTAACAGGTTAATATTGCTCAAGTTTGTTGTACTATTGACCTTCGCCTGCATTTTGTTTAGATAGATAATTCATCTTGTACCTTTGTTAAGCTGATTATATTACTCTTTATTATAATACAACATTTTTTTTTTCTTTTATGCTTAGTATTAACAATCTCGTCTTCCGCTTATGTATTAGTTTTGATAATTATTTAAAAGTAATATAATAATTTCTAATTATGCGTTTCTTTCCATAGTTGTGGAACTGGTTGGCCTCAAGCAACGGGTTATAGTCTCAGCTATGTGCAACATGACCTTTGCCATTGGCGTGGTTCTCATCGCCCTCCTTGCTTGGTGTGTGCAAAACTGGCGAACCTATGTCCTCATCCTATACAGTCCAGCAATAATCGTCGTTCTTTATGTTTGGTTCATGAACGAAAGCGCCAGGTGGCTCCTCAGCAAAGGAAAAAGAGACAAAGCAATCTCAGTACTGAAGAATATATCTAAAATCAACAATCTAGATTCTAGAAAACTCGACTTAGATGCATTGGGTAATCCTTTGCTGAAAGCAGAAAGTCAGACAGTGGACAAAAAATCACAGTTTTCGAAAGCAATACGATCGAGTATCATCTGGAAACGATTGGTGGTCTGTTCATTTTTGTGGATGACATGCTCTCTAGTATACTATGGGATGTCGATAAATTCAGTGTTTTTGAGCAGTAACAGATACGTGAGTTTAATGCTGGTCACACTTGTAGAGATACCGGCATATATTATAGTGGTTATAGTTTTAGACAAATATGGAAGGAAAAAGACTTTGGTGACCACTTATGTTACATGTGCAGTGACAAGTTTGCTGTTCTCATTTCTGCCCAGATGTAAGTATTTTAACAATCATAAATCAACCTCCATTTACCACACTCATACTGTGGCTATTTAATATACCATTACGCTGTTTTAATGACTAAATGTCCTTCAATATCTTCGTTAACAAGATCTGATAATTCATGGCTACGTCATATTGCATACATCAGTTTTAAAAAGCTTTACTACGGTTTGTTATCATTTGTACTGTCACGGTCGGTGCATTCACATGATGACGCACTGACTTTAAGCCAGATTGTAGTGTCGACATCAAATTATGTACTCGAAGCGTGTTAGCACAGATAGATGCAGTATGAATCATTGTATAAACATATTAAACAAGTGTTTACAACGTTGCAATATTTTTGCTTATTAGTTGATAGGTCGGCAAAACTTACTTACTTTCTTTCGATAATGATTCAAAAAGTCGTCACTGATAAAATCAACGTCCTATACCCTAATTTTGGATTCAACTGCTAACGTTTTAATTTGAAATGTTGTTGAACAATCATTGAGTCATTAGCTATGCTATTAGCAGAAACTAATCGCGCTTGTTTACTACAATCTTCAACCCACGCCACACACAGTATCCGCGGTGCAAACGTAAACGAACTGTTTGTTGTTAGATACCTAATATCAAGGTTACTATGGTATACATAGTATAGCATTAACGAAAAAAGTAAGGGATAGTAACCTAAGACCATATTTAGCTGTCCTTATTAACCCATTCTAGAAGGAACTGTCCCACAAGTAGGTACAGCTGCTAAAATACACCATGATTGCCGACAGATTTTCATCTTGAGGGTAGTACCGTAGTACCCAGCCAAACGTAATAAGGTTTCTTCACATTGTTTTCCTTCATCTAAACCTCAAGTTCAATATAAAGGCGGGTCCACACATGCGCACGCACAGCGCATGCTCACGAACCGTGGACGATACGCGTCTCGAAGGTCTCGCGTCACATACTACGAGCGCCCAACGCGAACGGTTCGGGAGCAAGTGTCCACACCACACCTGCCCAGTCCATACTATGTTCCTAAGATGCACGTGAGCCGCACTATTCGTGCGTGTACGCAGGTGTGGTTCGGAACCTCGGACCCACTACCTTCGCCACGGCATTCGACTTCACTATCACTGTCTATCATCACCAAAAAAACGTATTCGATAAAATGTAGTAAAATAGGTAATAAAGAAATATAAGTCAGTATATAATAATATATTATTCAGTAAGCTATATCATTTATTACGAAGGCGGATCAACAATTGAGTCATTGAATTTAGATATGCATTCGACATCATAATGAATTATTTATGGATGCCATACCTAATGGACTAACAAAGGAGTCTTTTAAGTAGAATGAATGTGATATTCTATTTAGGTAAATCAGTCAAACAATATTCAACTTGTCAGTAAAGACGAAGAATAGGAACAATAAAATTGAGACTGGAACTAATTTAATTGTTTTTTTTTCTTTTCCAACAAAACGGTTAGGTAAACAAACAATGTCATGCTGACGTTATTCATAAGTGTAAAATGCATTAGCTTCTCCGTATAAGGATTTACTTGATCTTGAACGCCCTTGTGTTTGAAATTCTCAGAAGAGTCTACCTACCTATAGTAAGTAGTTGAGTTATTGAGAACTAAGCAAGGGCAGCTTATAATCTGTATCCGATAGTAGTAAGCACAAACGTTTTTAGAAAACCTTTTCAGCAAATTCAGCTATCAGAATGAAACCCCATTTCTTGTGTATTTTATTAGCTCTTAGAATGACTTGTGTCTCCTTGTACCTTCGGAGCCAATTCAGGCATAACATTTCTCATAACAGATTCCGTTTGGTGTACACAGCTGATTGGTGGTCCATACCCTTGTACCTGATTGGCAAGTGGAGCGTAACCCTGGCGTACAGTTCGGTCTACATCTACGTGTCGGAAGTGTTCCCGACTAACATGAGGCAGACCCTCATAAGTGTGTGCTCGACTGCTGGAAGGATCGGTTCTTTAGTTGCTCCCATTACGCCTTTATTGGTAAGAACTTCTTCTATAATATAGTTGATATCAAATAGTGATTCAAAAAGTAAAGATAGTTTACCTTTACTTATCGGAACATCTGTTTCAATAGTTTTTCTACATTTTTTTTTTATTTATTCAGCTTTTTTCCGAGTACTTATATCACTATGGATCAAATCTAGCGATGTACGTAAAATGCATTATTTTATTTCTTAACATTTTATACATTAACAGGATGTACCCACGATTTCACCCGCAATATGCTTTTGAGTTATATGGTCTTTCTTACGTCTTATCTATCTTATGCTACGTTTCATGACCTCTCCTTAACTTTATTTCTCCTCTTTCAGTCACTTTACCACAAATCTATGCCGACTGTGATATTCGGAGGTATGTGCATCATATCCAGCGTACTGGTACTGCTGCTGCCAGAGACCAGGAACATGAGGCTACCCGACACCATCGAGGAGGCAGAGAAGCTGTCCAGGATGAGAATCAAGGGTGATGTCGGAGATTCGCTTTGAGATTAAACTTGTATGTTTTGTGTCTAGTATAAATTACATTTTGAAATTTTTATAAATATGTCTATGGTTATCAAAAACATTTTGTGGTCTACAAGAAAAATAAGAAAGCATTTACAATATAGGTGCTAAGTTCTTAAAGCATTTTGAATGAAGTTATTATGCAATAGTTGTTCAATGTATATTTTTTAATGTAAGAAACTGTAATAAAATAATTTTATTATCTTCATAGATGTCTTGGTTACATAAAGTCTCGACTACAATAGACTCGTCCGTAATTTTCCTTTGTGGCAACATTGCACTACACTACACTAATATTAGGTACTTGCAACATTGCGCTATGACGTAGGAGGACCTACTTTAAGCATTTTACAACTAGTTTTATAGTTTATGATATTTCTTAAACGAGATAATGTAATTATTAAATATATTCTACAAACAGGATACCTACTTAACTCGAATACTTGAAATAATGCACTTAATTCCTACTTAATACGTATTGATTTTAATTTTTAATAAGGTTATATTTTTTAATAGAAAAATTCTTAAATAATATAGGCTGCACCAGTGTTTTGAATATTATGGATCTGGTAAAAAATAAAACTTATTTTATCTGAGTCATAATAATAAAATTTACTAAAAAAAATACATAAAACTAACCCCCAGAATTTTTTCCGACAATATTATAAGACATTGTATTTAATTTATTCTAGAATTACGCCAGCCATTTACTTATACAGTATTTTACTTATTATTTATAAGATTGCACATTACTTACTATATTATAGAAATAAGATTTGCACGGGACCAACGAAGTATCTTCCATAAACTACGCCGGAACTCACGTACGTTTGTCACAGACACGCATAAATCACACGATTCAACTTTTTTTATGTTTCAGATCGGAGAAAGTACCTATTGTTACCTATATTATAATGTTTTGACATGCAATAATAATAATGCAAGATATCAATATTCTCAGTAAATTGTAGTTAAAAAATACTATTATTGTTAATAATTTGTGGGTTTCAAAGAGAAGCTATTATGTTAGTATAAGTAATAAAAAATGTAAAAATGCTAATAATTAAAATAAACATTAATCTACATATTTAATTCAATGTTAATATGTTTATAAAATTATGTATTTAAGTATAAAACAATTGGTATAATATAAAAAATACCTAGGTACAGCTTCGTTCATAAATTTAGAGTATTTTGCTCTCTTTATTGTGAATATAAAGAAAAAAGGACAAATTATTTCATATCTTCATTGAACAACGTATTTAAGTGAGGTTGCATTTTTATTTTACAGATGGCTTATGGATAATCCTTTATAATATACATTTGTTTATTTCTACTCCGCCCAACATTTTAATTGTAATAATAAAATTATACTTATGTTAAATAATTTTATTATAATATAAAATTCACTGTTGCAACGTTTTTGGTTGCTGCTGGTTTTGTTTCCTATAAATTGGTACAACATAATTTTGTATATTTAGTACAAATACATTGTTAAATTCACATTTTTATGAAATAAACGTTTATAAACAGTTTCGTGTCATTTACTACTCGTAAAAACATGCGATTTGGTAAGTTGCAATTTTTTTCTTCCGCGGACGCTCAGATTGTGGAATGAGCTCCTCGCCGTGGTTTTCCCAATGGAGTACAGCATGGGGTTCTTCAAAAAGTGAGAAGAGGTTTCTTCAAGGTCGGCAATGCGCGAGTGATAGTGATGTTGCGAGCGTCCATAGCCTACAGTAACTGCTTACCATCAGGCGGGCAGTATTCTTGTGTTATAAAAAATAATTGCATATAAAAATATCCGGTGAGAAACAAAACATCAAGTTATTGATCTTACTAGTTTTTCGTCTTCGCCGATAGCTGCACTTGAGAGCTAGATCCTTTCTAGGTTTATTTGCTTACCAAATTCGGCTAAATCATTACTTATCACGAAATTTTAGTCATAGACAATTCATAATATAAAAATTATAACCTTACTATTATACTTAATATTCTTTATAAGCCAACCTTTCTGTCTGTGTATTACCTACTGTTATAAATAATGAACAAAACAATAGTTGAAATACTTTGTAAAAAAAAACTTTATGACTGTAAACGTATGTTGTCAGAATAAAATAAATAAATAAAAATAATAAATATAATTGTTCTAAGATACGGTAGTTATACCTCCATATCAGGATTTTCAGATATCAAACTTTTTAACCCATACATGGCTTTACCTCAATTTGAATGTATTAAAATAGCATAACCATCTGCTACACCGTTAAAGCCTAAGTAACATACGGTTAAGTGTTAGTTAACCGTATGTACACCTGCCTCATTAAACTGAGTCGCCTCCAAGAAGTTGGTTTAAATATTTGAACAAGCTTAAGTAATTGCTAAGATATGCACGCGGTGCCTTGACGTTGATCGTCATGATTAATTGTCTCTGATGTGGCTTGAGTTTGCGGTGTTGGAGGAGTAAGTAGTATCTATAAACAGGTAGGCTTTGTTTTTAGGGTTCCGTAGCCAAATCGCAAAAAACGGAACCCTTATAGATTCGTCATGTCTGTCTGTCTGTCTGTCTGTCTGTCCGTATGTCACAGCCATTTATTTCCGAAACTATAAGAACTATAATGTTGAAACTTGGTAAGTAGATGTATTCTATAACGCAATTAAGATTTTCACACAAAAATAGAAAAAAAAACATTAAATTTTGGGGGTTCCCCATACTTAGAACTGAAACTCATTTTTTTTTTTTTCATCAAACCCATAAGTGTGGGGTGTCTATGGATAGGTCTTCAAAAATGATATTGAGGTTTCTAATATCATTTTTTTCTAAACTGAATAGTTTGAGCGAGAGACACTTCCAAAGTGGTAAAATGTGTGTCCCCCCCCTGTAACCTCTAAAATAAGAGAATGATAAATCTATAAAAAATATATGATGTACATTACGATGCAAACTACCAACGAAAATTGGTTTGAACGAGATCTAGTAAGTAGTTTTTTTTTAATACGTCATAAATTGAAATACATATCAAATACTCAGGTCTATACTACCATTTACTTATATACCTATAGGTTTGTACGGAACCCTCGGTGCGCGTGTCTGACTCGCACTTGGCCGGTTTTTTTAACAATAGCAATGTTGGGCCAATGGTTTGCCATTTGATCGGTGCCACGCACAGAGAAAAGAAATATAGTGTATAAAATATGAAAAAAAAATAGTGTATTCTCTTTTCCGTGGTGCCACGTTTCTCATGTCAAACTATGTCAATAAATAAGTTTTTGTATTAAAAAAAAACATTTTTAATACACACTTACATACATACATTTCAAGTGAATAAAAAGCTTGTAAAATAATAATATTAATAATAATAAGGTTCTTTTATTAGTTATTTTTTCCTAACTCAATTTTGTGGTTCTGTTACTCGACGTTGCTATGAAATGAATAATAGGCGTAACAAAATATTAATTTGACTATGTAAGTCATAAGATTTTATTTTTATATTCATTTTCTTCATCATCATCAGCCAATAAGGTACCACTGCTGAGCACAGGCTTCAATTCACAAATGAGGAATAAACGAAATGGGGCAAATACTCCACCACGCATGTCCACTGCGGATTGGTGGAGGTAGGCTAGTAGTCAACCTACTGTTGGAGTTTTCAAGCCGCCTAGTAGGCCTCCAACTAGCTTAACGACTATCACAATATGTGATGACCAAGTCCAACAGCTTTACGTGTCTTCCGAAGCACGGAAAACTAGCTAAAGGTAGCTAAACATTACCGATCGATTAAGAAGACGCCCAGGTACTTTCTTCTTTTCTTATAATGTTCAAGGCTCCACAACAGCAAGATATCATCTTCTGACGATGAACTATATAGTTACTATCGAGTGTCACAAGCGACATATTTTTTAAAGTAAAAAATAAATAATTATATATCCTGGGACATTCCTCACACACGTTCATCTGATCCCGAACTAAGCAGAGCTTGTGCTATGGAAACCAGATAACTGATATAATACACATACACATACATATGCTACTTTTTGTTTGTAAATACATACTTAATATACATAATTACACCCAGACTCAGGACATACAGACATGTTCATGCACACAAATGCATGTCCTGTGTGGGAATCGAACCCACGACCTGCGTCGCGTAAGGTAAATCATAACCAACTACGCCAACTGGCCTGACAAAAAAGAGTATGACGTGACGTGTGATCGGTAGCAAATATTGCAAAAATCTAGAACTGCTTGCTATGTGCACAATAGTGACCACAGAACGCAGAAGTGTGAACTCAAGAACGCGCGCAGTGGGACCGGCGCCTTATGGAGCCACTCCGTCCATAATAAAATATGTCCGTCTGTTACAGCGGTATATTTCAGTTACCACTAATGCTATTGATTAACGTCATATGGGCGTAAGGTGAAAAATGTATTCACTGTTAATTACTTTCTGTTACACAATAGTTCTTATAGTAGCGAAACGGCCAAGCCACATGTTTTGACTAAGATGTAGAGTTTGTGAAGTATGTATTATAAGCTTGGCTCTACGTGAGATCTGATAACTTTTTGACAGTGCGAGCCATGGACTCGTCTTAGCAACATTTTACATGAAAATGTTTTTGGTGGGTCGTATTTTACTGAAAATAATTACGATCGTGCCAATAAAACTAGATAAGTGTATGTTATAGACATTGTCACTTGTTCTGTGAGCAAATGTGATGTGAATAGGTAATTAAATAACCCACATAATAACGAACTATACGTTTCACAGGTATACAACTATATTTTATCACAACATCATTAAACTGCTCCAAAATTAAACAGGATATCTATTTATCTAATATCTCAAAATATAAGTATGTAACTCAAGATTACTTTTCATTTTTAACCGACTTCAAAAAAAGGAGGAGGTTCTCAATTCGGTTGTATGTTTTTTATTTTTTTATGTTTGTTACCTCATAACTCCGTCATTTATTAACCGATTTGGAAAATTCTTTTTTTATCTGGAAGGGTACACTTCCCGTTTGGTCCCATTGTCATCCGATCAGGATTTGATTACTACTTAGTGTACTTTGAAGTCGGTTTAAGTTTTTTGTAAAACAGTCCAATTATCGCATACAAATTCCTAACATTAATTTTTGTCTCGTCTTTTAACTGGCTAGTTCTTTTTGTACATACAATTCTTTGGATATAGGTACGTACATTTAAACACAACTTGATCTACGAATTGTGTTTTACAACTTTACAGAGCACTTTTCCTATCGACTATACTCATCTGGTGAAGCGCAAACTTTGGAGTACCTATTTTCTCTGTTCAGTGTACAGTTCACGACAAAATCGAATAGTTTCTGTGTGAGCGAGTGAGACGGTAGAACACTCCATCCGGCAAACTTGTCCGGTGGTTAACAGTTTATTGCGGTATTGGTATGTTCTTTTTTAGAAAAAGAATGGTTTTGTTTGGCAACTCTAGGATTGGTTGTTATTTTATTTTGTTTTTCAGGCGTCGCAGCGTCGTCGCTCTGAATAGGTCAATCGGTACTTTTCTTATAATTTTAAGAAGTCTTCCATTATTATAAATGCATCCCTAGTCAAGTCAGTCAGGATTGTCAATACAAGCCATGGAATAAAAAAAGATAATTACAAACATTCAAAAGCAAGCATTTACCGAAAAATCTGTATTACGCGTACGAAGTGCAATTTTTTCATGGTCTCAGTCCGTCCTTTAGGTACGTGGGCAACGCAAAAAAAAAAAACAATTGTTTCAAATATTCACAAAAGGTCAATAGCTCCTCGGCTAAATTTAAGAAACACCTGTTTTATTTCTGCGATTTCGAAGTTAGTCCCATTGTAAAAGTTGCTCATATTTATTTATGAGAATTTTACGTAATTTAATTTCTTGTCGTATACATCCTGTATATGTATATGTATATTTGTGAAACATGAAACAGTTTTAAAATACGAGAAATACAGTGCCTTACATCAACAGAAAAAGTTTTCTGCAAAAATCTTCTTTTATATGAAATTTCGAGGAAAAACTCGGTGCTGGCGAGTGTATTTGATTAGTAGGTTCACTAATTTTAACATGGGTATACATAAGGAAGCTTCGGCATAACAAATAACATTTATATTTGTGAAACATGAAACAGTTTTAAAATACGAGAAATACAGTGCCTTACATCAACAGAAAAAGTTTTCTGAAAAAATCTTCTTTTATATGAAATTTCGAGGAAAAACTCTGTGCTGGCGAGTGTATTTGATTAGTAGGTTCACTAATTTTAACATGGGTATACATAAGGAAGCTTCGGCATAACAAATAACATGTAGGTATTTGAATTAAGGAATTCGAAGGCTGGGAAACAGTCGTTACATCAAGGTAAACAACTTTAAGCGGTGTAAGTGCGTACGAAGTTAAGCAACTTTTAGCTTGTTTAATGCGTAGTTACGTATTCATTCCTTGGAAAATTTCTATAGTTTAACATATTTTCAAATAAACAAGCCTTGGATTGTACTATATGAATGATACTATAATGTATGTTCAGTCAAGGACATAAATATGCATACGTACGTACTTCACATAAGTTCAACAATGATTACTAATAATTGAAATTATGAGATATTATGCAGGCAGCATCTTTCGGCATATAAAATGATGTGTGCTATATTTCAACATTTGAATCTATACAGTGATACAAAATTGCTTTTGATTTTCACACCTATACATATCTATGTACTCGACTGTACATATGCGGATTAGTGGAGGTAGGCTAGTGGTCAACCTCACAGAGCAAAGAAATTCTCTTTTCCGTGGTCAACCTACTGTTGGAATTTTTCAAGCCGCCTAGGAGGCATCCAACTAGCTTAACGAATATCACAATTAAGTGATAACAGGGACCAACGGCTTTACATGCCTTCCGAAGCACGGAAACGCTCGATTTGAAATACCACTAGACGGTCACCCATCCAGGTACCGACCACGACAGACGTAGCTTAACTTTGCCGATCGATTAAAAACGGCTAATCATGCTACACCACGAGTGCTTCATCATTCATTAAACATGCTATTTAAAATCACAATCATTTATGGTATTTTAAAACAAAGAGTAGTTATCTTAGTATTTCTAATTCCTCATTTATCCCTAGGCACTTCGTTTCAACAAACTGTACTTTTTGGAGTGTGAAAACGAAACGGCCTGAAAACTTTACCAACATAGAGTTGACAAAGTTTTTTGAAAATGGATATGTCAAATGTGTGAAATTGTTGGCACAATTAAAAGCTGGCGTTACAACTCACGATAGTAAGTAATGATGTAACCGAAGATGGTAAGGACCAAAGCCTAGGTCACAAGTTCAACGTTGATTTTTGTTTTTTTTTTTTAATTTTAATTCGTTTTGATGATTGTGTATTTTATTTTGTAAAATAAAAAGTATGTATGTATACCTACTAATGTTTTGGAAAAAATTGCCAATATAATGTAGTCAAACTGTAAAAAAAAAAAAAAAATTTTACCTTACGAATTTCTTGCCTGTTCTTCTCAATTGAAGTCCGACTTACGAACTGGCGGTAACTTCAGTAGCTTTGACCTTCATAGGTGCCCTTCTAGGGCCAAAATTGAATAAATGGCTTTGACTTTGACTTTGACTTTGAACGGTCGGAACTCACCGATAGGTGGGTACCACCACAAAGGTAAAGAATATCTATCTCTTTACCGTGGTACCCTACCACCGTGTTTTGTTTTCCACAATATGTTTTCCTTCACTGAAAGCTCAAGCTTATTGTAGGATTCAACCAACGACCTTCGTCACATCAACTGCACATCACATAATCAAAAACAAATTTTATATAATAGAAAGTTAAGGTCAGTCTGCTTGTATTATTTCCCATCATCATCAATCCCCTCATCATCATCATATCGGTCTTAGGATGTCCACTGCTGAACATAGGCCTCCGCTAAACTTCCACATCGAACGGTTTTGCTTGTATCCAGCAGCGCCCAGCGTCTCTGACCAGGGGCTCTACCGCGTAACTTTGGTGGTAATCGTAACGAACACCATTAATGAATTTCATCCAATCAGGGCCAAGGAATGGTCATCGTCGCATCATACCGCGTGTGCGTAATTGGATGAAATAATTAATGGTGTTCGTTACGATTACCACCAAAGATACGCAATGGCCCGGCAGGTCGTAGGTCCACCTGGTGGGAGGTCATCCTGCTCGGCGCGATCTATTACGTGGTCGCTCGCCTATCGAAAACCTTACTTCCTCATTATTATTATATCCCATTCTTAATCCAAGTCCTGTAAATATAGCTAGGCCTCATCGCTGCCGCTGCGGAGACCTCGTCAATGAGCTCGGCCACCATGGGCTTTCGTGATCCCTAAGTGCTGGTCGAATATCACGGCACTCAGCTATTAATGACATTATCCGCAGGGCTCTTGTTGTCGCTAACGTGCCTTCCGTACTGGAACCAGTCGGTATTGCGCGGGGCGATGGCAAGAGACCGGATGGTATGTCTTTGATCCCTTGGAGTGTCGCCATCTCACTTACCGGCGACTTGTAAAGCTGCAGGAGCAGCAGCGGCCAGTGCGGAAAATTCAGAATTCAAAAAATATGAATCGATTGGACCCAATTATATTTTTATGCCTTTTGCGGTCGAGACCTTGGGACCATGGGGGTCAGAAGCTCGCCGTTTTGCTCGCACCTTGTCTTCAAAATTGATCGAGACCTCCGGAGACCAGCGGGCGGGGAGCTTTTTCCGCCAACGCGTCAGCTTGGCTATCCAAAGAGGAAACGCTGCCAGCCTTCTGGGAACCTTGCCGTTAATCGGAAGCAGCGGCAGGCTTGAGGAAATTTTCTATATATAGATTATATTTTGTAAATATAGATTGTATTTTGTACATATTTGTTGTTAATAATTGCTGTAATTTGTGTAAAATAAATAAATTTTGCTGAAAGATTTCAAGCGGACGTAAAATAATTTCCCAAGAAAAACCTGGAGCGTATAATCAACAAATACAAAACGTTATCCAATGCATCTTATCTCAATGTACACACTCAAGAGGCGGTAGGTATCAAGAGATGCAACAAAGCCGCACTTCCACCGTACTCGTCCCTTTGTTCACAACACTCGCTCGGGTCGCGGAGACCCCGAAAATATTGCACTTCTCTAAATCGACCTAGGGATGTGGTACCTATAGATGCATTTTCAGTTTTATCGATGGTATTTATTATTATCAAAACATACAGTATGTACATTATATTTGCCGGGCCAGTTGGCATTTGGCAAATCCCCTGCGTATCACGCTGCAGGTCTTGGGTTCGATTCCCACCTAGGTCATACTTTGCGAGCATGAACATGTCTTACGCCTGGGTGGTATTATCTATATTATGTTTGAATTTACAAAAAAAAAGTTCTATGTAGTAAATCAGTTGTCTGGTAGTTTGAGATTAGATAGCCATGTGTCCCAGGATTTTGCTGCTGCCGTTCAACGGCAAGGTTCCCAGCAGGCTGGCAGCGTTCCTGTTTGGATGGCCAAGCCGATGCGTTGACGGAAAATGCTCTCCACCCATCGGAATCTCGAGGCCCCGATTAGATTTTATGATAAATTTGCGAGTAAATTGGTGAGCTTTGGACCCCCATGGCCTCGAATGCAAAAGGCATTGTATATTTGTTGGTTTTGGAGGTATTTTGATTTTAGTTCTTTCAATTTTAATAATTTAGTTTTTATTCCGCGATTTCACTGTGTCAAATTATAACAGTTATCTGGTCAACATAATACAAGCTCTGCTTAGTTTGAGTCCAGATGGTCGTGTAGAAGAGTATCCCAGGATACCTATTAGCATCAAAATAGCAAAGGGTCATACTAAAGTCAGTTACATAATTAAATAACAGAGTAACCTTTACAAGAGCATTAAAAACCTGTCGTGAATAATTAGTTTTGTTTACTGAGTGTCGCTGTTGGAGCATTATAATGCTCTTAATTTTCAGGCTTGAAATAAATATAATTACCTAAACCCAATCTTTCAATAAAGGTAATCAGATAAAGGCCTGAAATTAAATAGGCTGATAGATTCTGACACGTCAATCCACGTCGATTTTACGGTTTGAAAAGGATAGATTATAAACTATCGAAAATGAATACGTTATTATTGTAAGCAGTATTGTACAGTTCAAAATTTATCGACAGACTAGCTGCCCGGCGCGACTTCGTTCGCGTAATACCCTTCATTTAAACCTTCCCCGGACTTCCCAAATAGTTCAAACCCAAAATTAGCCAAATCGGTCCAGCCATTCTCGAGTTTTAGCGAGACTAACGAACAGCAATTCATTTTTATATATATAGAAGAAGAAGATTACAATCTCGCTGGATAGATTTTACTTAGATAGATAGATTTTTGAACTAGCGGTTTTCACAATAATACGTTGACAGATATACTACTTTCAGCCGTTACGGAGCTGAGTTATCACTTAGTTAAACAAATACAAGGAGAAAAACACCACCGAGGGACATACAGTGGTACCTACAGATTGCATGGTAGAATAATCATTGTTCCAGTGTCATTATCTAGAGAGGAAACTGAGGATTATGTTTGTATGGAACAAACGCCACCAGCATCGTGGTTTTCCCAAGGGAGCGGAGTATACTCTTTAAAAAGAGTGTGAATAGATTTTTGCATGTCGGCATCGCGCGAAATATACCCCTGGATTCCACAGAGAGAGTTCTAGAGTTCTACGATCAGAACTCTGCGTTCTGTGTGTCGCGAGGACAGTTAGGACACCGAAGCTCGTTGTTGGATTCAAACGGAACTCGACGTTATTGCCGCTGGGTACAGGTCGGTTAACGAAAGCTGGCACGTTCACAGTACTCATAAATTTGCAATCAGTCAAGTCTAATGGACGAATGCAAAAATAGACCACTCTATATTTATGAGCAGTAGCAAAAGCAAAACAATAACTGTCTCCTTCATACTTATAAGCTTGACTTTGCGCGAGAGAGACGGTGTAAATGTGTTGAAACGTGCCAGCTTTAGTTAACCGACCTGTAATAACTGTCATCGAAAAAATAATATGTCAACTGAGTATTTGCCAGATGCAAAAAATACAGCAATTTACCAATTTTTTGCTGTTTTGTGTTCTTCGACTTTGCTCTACGATCATTAACTTCACGACAACCTTTAAAGCTATTGTAAAGCGTTTTTATCGATGAAATATTTGCCCATCACTACCAGTTGACAAAACCACATAAAGGCTCTTTGTGAGATTGAAATACTGGGTTCTAAGGTAGCTGATACCTTGTCACTCAACATGATGGTGATGAAAGATTACGCCACCCAGGTTAGTTGGCAGCACTACAATGCATTCTCAGATTATAGGAGCCTACTTTTCAAAATTGTCACCTTATCGCTTACGTTATAGGAAAATAAACTCTATTATTATATCACCCCAATGTTGTGGTTGGAATGTCTTTTAGTTTCTCTGCGGTATTCAGTTTGGCGTTTTATTGGATTATAGTTTGTATCTGGCTTTATGGATTAAGTCCATTCACCTACTTGCAACGAGACAACATCGCGACGAAACCATCGACTAACAACTACTATGTATTCCGACAGCTGCACTTGAGAGCCAGTTCCTTCAAGGCATTGTGTGATTACCACCTTCGGCCACATCATCACAATGGTGAGATTGTGGTCAAATACTAAACATTGTAACATAGTAAATTTTTAGGATTCCGTAACGCAAAAGGTAAAAGGAACCTTTATTTATAGGATCACTAGTCTGTCTGTCTGACCATCTTTCACAGCCGAATATGTAGAAAACCGATTATGTCGAGATTAGGTACCGTATCCATAATAATATGAATTTCTGTGACCCAAACACAAATAAATATATTTTTCTTAAGTTAATTAAGAAACTAGATGAAAATTTACCATTACGCCATATCTCCGAAACTACTGAGTCTAAAATTATGAAAAATATACAAAAAATAGTTATTTACTTATAGATTACAGGAAAACCTATGTTCATCAAATAAAATGTTAAATCTGTCTATAATGAAACGAACAAACTTAAATTTGCAGTTCAAATATACCTATCGGCGAACATGTTTTTCAACTACAATGTTAGTTTGTACAGAACCCTCGCCACGCGAGTTCAACTGACACTTGTTAGTTATTTAGCACGCCCGTATTTGGAAATGTTTTTGTTTGTATTAATAACTAGCTCTTAATTACATCGAAAATATAATAATAAATAAATAAATATCCTGGGACATTCCTCACACACGGTAATCCGATCCCAAACTAAGCAGAGCTTGTACTATGGAACCAGATAACTGATATAATACATATATACTACTTTTTGATTGTATAAATACATACTTAGTATACATAAATACACCCAGACTCAGAACATACAGACATGTTCGTTCATGCACACAAATGCATGTGGGAATCGAACCCACGATAGGTGGTCGAGCGAGACGAGCGTCGCGATAGCTGGAATCTTGACCTGAGTCTTAACCGACCGCGCCAGCTGGCCGTCAAATGTAAGTTATATAGTAGTAATAATGTAAGTTAAGTCTTCTTAAATATGTTTCCCTTACAGTAAACATAATCCAACTATACCGATAGTTGCAACAGACTGCAATTTTGCTTGTAACTAACTTTAAGTCGGCTTCAGCAAAGTCGGGTAGCTTGGAGCATGCAAACTACTTTCCGATGATATTAGAAAGAGATTTCCTTGATATTGTTTTCATAAGGTTGATGTGAAAAATCTATAGAGACGGACTATACTGAATGGCTTCCGTTTCCGTGGCCACCAGTTGGCGCCACTAGCGAGTGGGTCCATCGCTGTCATTGAAAAAGTATTTTTAGCTAATATAATTGATAATAACTAAATAGATAAAATATTGAATATGCTGCAGTAAGGTCTTTTTTTCCGAAAAAAAGTAGGAAATACGTTTCCGAAAGACAAAACTTGCTTAAAACAGTGTCGGTAGATTCGTAGGTAGCTGCCATATTTAATCAACAATGGCATAACTTTACAACAACCATGAATAATTTGTGAAAATTCGTTCGCAAACAGTAAAAGGAAAGTTCAGTAGGTACCTACATTTGTAATTTTCTACGCTTATAAGGTAAATCGACACACATCGAACGAGCTTACTTATAAAACGCTAAATGGTCACATTGTTTAACAATGACAGTATGGTGATCAATCCCCATTAGTTTTATAACTGATATAAAAAAACAATAGAAAATATACTCTTTGTGTGAAAAAAGTCATTTTAAAATCCAATGTTATTTTTATTGTGTTTGACCACAATCTCACCATAGTAAGTGAATATGTGGCCGAAGATGGTATGTAAACAAAGCCTAGAAGGAAAACTTAATTTATTTTTACTCAATTTTTGGATATTTGCAGGTAGGTATATTGGTTCTTTTCTAGGAAAATAAATAAAAGAGTATATATATTTTTTATGTCTATAAAAATCATTCAATAATTTTCATTGACACAGTTTATAAGCAGCCTGACTTTATTTCTGATGATCGCTGTTTACCGCACTCTTTACATGCACAACAAAATAATGACATAGCTTTCATATTAGTATTTAAATCTGTTTGTCAAAGTAAAATAATTTACAAAGACAAATATACGTACCTAGACGTATCAAAGCATAAATCTCAGTAGAACCACAGTCTATAAAACCATACAGTCGTTCGACGAAGACGTCTAGACAGGGCAATCGTGCGGGGTGTGAGGGGCGAGACGCGGCCCGGCCTGCGAACTAAATGATGTGAGTAGCTCGGGACACAGCATAGTCGGGAGATAAAGGCGTCGGACGACTGTATGGTTTTATAGACTGTGCTAGAACATTCCTTCCACGGTTGTCAATAAAATCTTATTCAATTCCATCATGTTTAAGTTTATAACATGGAACAATAATATGTATAATCTTCTAAGTTCCTTCGCAGAATTTAGACAAAAACCCGAAAGGTGTGTAACAAATACAAGCGGAACTAATCATCTATATACAATGTATGCGACAGACAGACAGATTGAAACAAAAAATTATGTATCTTAAAGGACGTGGTCATTGCTAATTATAACAATATTTTTGCAAATCTTGTATCCTTTGATAATTGAAAGTCAATGTAAGGTCGTGAAATAATAAATCACAACAATAGCGTACAATGTACCAAACAATGTTTACGTACGGTATTATTCTTAGCTAGGGTTGCCATCTCTAAAATCTGGCAACCAGGACAAGAAGCGTTACAGCCCCTGATTTTGGAACTTGGAACCAGGACATGTTAGCAGTGCTTTTTTGTTAATTTACTCAGTAAAATAAAAAATAGTTTTGATTGTTTTGACTTGAAAACTTTTAAAACCGGACAAAAAATTAAACCCCACCCGGACGCTCTCTGGACGCCATCTAAACTAGGAAAAATCCGGGGAAACCCGGACGGATGGCAACGCTATTCTTAGCAATTAGTAGTGTATATCAAAAAAGGTCCAGAGCGTCTGACGAGACGAAGGTCCCGGGTTCGATTCCTACAATGATCTTGAGCGTTCGGTGAAGTAAAAAATCGTGAGGAAAGCACGGTGGACAGCTCCACGTAAGAGCCAGTTCCTTTCTGAGCTTTATATGCTTACCACCTTCGGCCACATCATCACTGACCATGGTCAGATTGTGGTCAAATACAGCCTGTATTCATAGGAAAAAAATATTTATGTTACGTTACTTTTTGCAAACATAACACTGTGCGGTAATGTAAAGTAAATAGCACAAGTCCGTAATAAGCTGCATTAAGATACCAAAAACGGTGCAATAAATGTCACTTTACGAGCGAGTGTGTTGAAAACATTATTAAGAATATCCTAACTTGTAAAATAAAATTGTGCATTAATTTAGTTCTGTTCTAACTTCCAAGGTATGATCATGGGCGAGGTAGCAAACAAGCGTACAGCCTGCCTGATGGTAAGTGGTTACCGTAGCCTAGAGACGCTTGCAACACCTAGGATATCTCGGGCCAATAAGCTTCCATTCAATTTCTTTAGCAGCCATCTTCCTTTTAATAGAAAAACGATGACACAACACGACGAACAAGATGGTATGACAAATATTGCGCGATACTAACCGCAGACTGCAGCGCTTGTGCAATAATAAAATCTGTTTACAGTAATATTATAAAGAAGTAAAGTTTGTAAGTTTGGATCTACGAAGTAATCTCTGGAAATACTGATCCAATTATAAAAATTCTTTCACTACAGCGCAGACGACAGACTATCCGTGCCGTCTGTGAAAACAGAACCTATACAATTCTGAGCAGTAACGCACGCGACGCGCAAAAAGTCTGCGAATTTCTTTATTCCTGTGTTAATATCTCAACAGCACCCAATCGTGGCGTAACTTGTCTTTTTTCATCCACAGCGTTTAATCATTTCAATGCGTGTCGCTAATCGCTCTCAGTAAGCCCACAAACTATCCCCGGGCAGTGCGCCGTGCGTAGAGAATGTTCAATTACTGTCCACTGCACAACATGTGATCGTGCGGCATGCCGGCTACATTACTATCATGTAAATATACAAGCGTACAAGATTTACTAAGATGCCTACCGTACGTAAGCACATGTTTGGAATTGAACGCGCATTTGCGAACATAATAGACAAAATGTTCATCATCTGTCCCACTGCTGAACACAGGCCTCCTTTCACAAATCAGGGTGAATGGAAATGGGCAGATACTCCCTGCGGATCGGTGGAGGTACGCTAGTGGTCAACCTATTGTTGGAGTTTTCAAGGCGCCTGGAAGCCAAACTAGCTTAACGACTATCACAATTAAGTGATAACCGGGACCAACGTCTTTACGTGCCTTCCGAAGCACGGAAATGCTCTATTTGAAATACCACTAGGCGGTCACCCAAATTAATGTTAATACTAGTAAAATGATCAGCACCATTTTAGGGACACGAAGATTCACGAAAGAGGGAATAAAGGCGAACTTCCGAGCCTGTATTTATGACCGTAAGTATTGCATTCGCCACAGAGCCAGTGCAACCATACGCCCCAGTCACTGCCCATGCCGAGTTCGATGATACTCTTCGACTTCTCCGGAGATACTTTAAAGGTTTTTTTTCTGACGTTATAGGTTAACGTAGATGTCTTCAAAGTCAGAGTGAATAGGCATTTTCCGAGTAAACTTCAAGGTCTTAAAGGTCTACTTTGTAGTTTTTCCGCCGCGCCGGGGCAAGCCATTGTTCTCAGTGCGATCAGAATGTATATATTATGTAATGAATCTACCTAAGCTTGTTTTGAAAAGAGTAATTGCTGAGTTTATTGCCGACTCTTCTCAGCGAATGCAACCTTCCGAACCGGTATTAGAGTATTAGAGTCATACTTTTCATAAGTGCCGGCGAAGTTCTATTTGAATAAATGATTTTGAATTTGAAACGTGCTACATCCTCGGCCTCGTCATAACTTTTTCTATGGTCAGTCGATAGTCAAGCCAAATGTAAGCTAATTTTACACAAAAAACAGGAACCGAGAATTATGTAATTTTCCGCCAACGTGTACGACATGTATGGCGAAAATGTAATTTATTCAACCCTCATACGACAGGAGGAACGCAAACCCCAACTGTCGTATAAATCTGTTACAAACTAAGTGCGACGCCATGTTATATAACGCACGTATCTAATTTCAAAATGTACTTACATTCAACTAACTACTCTCAAATGTGCAACAAATTCAGTTTGTTAGCTCGTTTTTTGCTACTATACAACCACCAAAACTCTGTGTTGGAGTTGAGAGCGCCTTTGCCGTACCGTACCTCGGTCGCGTCCGCCATTTTGTTTTCATTTGTTTTAGTGATATTACCTTCGCGTTTTGCTGGGAAGTTGGTGCCTTTAGAAATGTACAAAGTTTTTGAAAGAAGTAATTGCATGTGTCTAATAGGTTGTCGTTATGTCTACGGTAGGCGGTAGGTGAATTCTGGTTTAGCTTCTATGCGGATTTAGTCTCAATCCGATGGTATATATGATATAAGCTTTCCGCCCTTCCCCCATTTTTACCCCCTTGGGACTTAAATTTAGATAAACCCTTCCTTCACATGAATAGTAGTATGTCCGTTGTTATGACAACGCGTCCTCATGACGCGTTTTCATAACAACGGATGACAAATGCCACATAACCTGCATCGCGCTATCGAAGTTTCCTCAGGCCTTTGCATATATTATCATCATCATCAGCCTATAATGTCCCACTGCTGAGCACAGGCCTCCTTTCACAAATGAGGGTGAAAGGGACTTTGCATATATACGAGTTCCAAATAGTAAATGTTGGACTACATGGGATTTGAAGCCTAGCCCAGCCACAGATTACTATAACTATAATACACTGTGGTCCAGCGGAAGATCTTCCCTTTGAAATGGAGGATTCTACCACGTCACTTCTCAATCAAATCTCAACAATATATTAACGAAAGAAAAACATTTATTCACAAATATGACAAGAGACACACATTACATAGCGTAAGTATATGTTTCAGGATAGTTTCAGGATTGTCCAAAAAGTTAAATAATTGGACTGTTTTACAACTTAAACTTAAACCGACTTCAAAGTACACGAAGAAGTAATCAAATCCTGATCTGATGACAATGGGACCAAACGGGAAGTGTACCATTCCAGACAAAAAAAGGTAACAAACATAAAAAAAAAAAACATACAGCCGAATTGAGTACCTCCTCCTTCTTTTGAAGTCGGTTAAAAAAAGAGCTCAAATTTTGTATGTCTTATCTCTAGTACTGCAGAACTAATTTACAGTAAATCCTTCACTATTTCTGAAATGTGGATAAAAATAAGTTTACAGTTCGAAATAACTATATTTGTAAATTAAGTCGGAAGAAAGACGCTGCTTGGCTCCTTGGCGTGAGCTGACCAAATAGATACACGTGAAAACAATGGTGCCGATTCCGTTGTAAATCGCACTAAACTAATTTTAGTCACATCTCATCTCTAGAAGAATAGAATATATTTAAAGCTGTCAAATTAATCTTTTCCGACTTATTTTGCGTATATTTAGGCGTAACCACGACAGATGGCGACAAAATTTATATTGAAAACAATCATTGGACTAATTTGACAGTACTAAATTTCTTACATCCTTTTCTTATGTTCTTTGTTAGAAAGAGACATATTGAGGTATAGTCCTACTAAAATATTACCCACAAATACTTAGTTTCAAAAATATTGAGCAATAAAATACACTGTACTAAAAATTACAATGCCCTTAGTTCACACACAATTTTCATCAATTTTTTTACTAGGGACTCTACCAGTTAGTAGGTACCTACTATTATTTTATTGTGTTCTTTTATACAATTTTTTTATCTAGCTCGCAGGTATTTAACAAAGCAATGTTATCTATGACATCATATAAAAACATTTTATTCGTGCATTACCTCTTTACGTAAGAGGTGGGAGGGAAGCACATACATTTGAAGCTACTTTGCAGATAACAATCCCTCAGAGTCAAAAAGTTCCAATCCCACAAAGAGCTTTTCTCTTAAAATAGGGACGTGGCAGTCAACATTCTAATCGATTATCGAGTTTTTGTAATCGGTCACTTTGTTTTTGGCTCTATGTGTAAGTCACGTTCCCAATTTAAAATGCATTGTTATAATCGACAAATGGATTGACAAAAGTTTGCAGACACATCTCGTGTCAATTTGAATATTTTTTACGGTAGTTACGTGTTATTTATATTTAAAACTGCATACAAAATATAATGCACTCCATAATTGAACCAAATAATTAGCATGGAGGAAACATTTTAATGAATTGCAAAGTAGTTCATGCAGACGTCATTCATTTTAATAATTAAGTGCATTGCATTCAAAAAGCAACCAATATGTAAAGCCAAGTGCATATTAAATGTTTAAATGAACATAGTATTCCAGAAACAAACGTAAATAAAATTATTCGAGACGAATGCTCTCTAGTCATTGCAAAACAAGAGAGAGTTATGTGTGTGAAGTGCAGAGATGATGATTCGTGTTTCGTGTCTTCAGGGGCTTCACGTGTGTTCAGTGTTGCCAACTTAGCTACTTTATAGCTAGATCTAGCTATATTTTGGTGTAAGGCAGCTACAATTTTATGAAACTTGTAGCTAAATTTATTTAGCTACTTTTTCTAGCTACTTTTTAATACTTTCGAGAGTTCTTAATAGGGCACTGTATCTCGAAATAAAAATACTAAACGCGACGCTATGAGTCTGGGTGAGGGTATAGGTCGATGGCCGGCACAATTAGAACAATCTAGACAAATCAATGATTGTAACATCCAAAAAGATAGACTTTATAAGACAGCATATTGTCATTGTTATGTAAACTAGAAACCGTAATTAAATATATGCTTGTCATTTGTCGTTCGATTAATTTACATTGCAAATTAAGGATAATAAATAATGTAAATGTATACCATACTTCTTGTTTTACCAATAATTAGGTTTATTGTTTCATCGTCTCCTCAGACGACCTTCACGTTTAACTTTGGAATGTGCAAAACATTTCAATATCGATAGTCTACGAATTTATATCTGGGGACATCTCTAATATTCTCAGGGAGTGCAATATCGGATGCTAGGTTCACGTCAACAGAATAAAACACACCAAATCTCTTGCAATACATGTCGAGTATGGTCAGGAATGAAAATTGTTTCAACAGTTAAATAAAAAACAAGTGCGAGTCAGACTCGCGCACCGAGGGTTCCGTACAAACCTGTAGGTATATAACATATTTGATATATGTACCGTGTATAGACGTGAGTATTTGATATGAATTTCTGTTTATGACGTATTAAAAAAAACTACTTACTAGATCTCGTTCAAACCAATTTTCGTTGGAAGTTTGCATCGTAATGTACATCATATATTTTTTATAGATTTATCATTCTCTTATTTTAGAAGTTACAGGGGGGGACACACATTTTACCACTTTGGAAGTGTCTCTCGCGCAAACTATTCAGTTTAGAAAAAAAATATATTAGAAACCTCAATATCATTTTTGAAGATCTATCCATAGAAACACCATACTTATGGGTTTTATTAAAAAAAAAAAGTTTCAGTTCTTAGTATGGGGAACCCCCAAAATTTATTGTTTTTTTTTCTATTTTTATGTGAAAATCTTAATGCGGTTCACAGAATACATCTACTTACCAAGTTTCAACATTATAGTTCTTATAGTTTCGGAAAAAAGTGGCTGTGACATACGGACGGACAGACATGACGAATCGATAAGGGTTCCGTTTTTTGCCGTCTAACCCTAAAAAGGGTTAAACCCCTGCTATGCAAGGTTAATTTGCTACATGCATTTACTTTTTTGAAAAAGTTTTATAAGTAATACATAACTTACTTGCGATGTAATATATAACTTACAGCTTCGGTACTTAAGAAGGTCAATGACTTACGAAGTCTCAGTAGATCTTATTTACAAAATAATTTGATTTATAAATTGTGTTTTGTCAGATTCTAATGCCTGTTGCTCTCCACACACATGACCCAATTTGAGTAGCTACATCAAAAACGATCAAACACGGAGGTTTAAAACATTGACTAAGACGGTTAAGCATCAAAGAAAGACCAGTTTCTAATTTTTCTTCAAATCCTTGATCACGTGTTAACCGATGCCCTTTAAATCCTGGGTGGGGCCAGTTTGGTGAGCTCTCAACCTGAGTATGCTGAGTATATAATTTTAGTCTATTACCAACATTTCATGTTTCATGAAAATTGCATCGCTTATTTACAAGATGATATAACGTTGCGGTTATTAACTTGCGAATAATATTATAGTGGTTGACTTGTTTATCATTTAAATAAAGTGTTTAAGTTACAGTGTTCTGAAGAATTTATATGACTTGCACCACGACTCTCTTCTAGCATCGCACCTCTCACCGTTGGTGGGACATCCTCAAACATTGGAACCGAAATGGTCTCACATTGAGCGGTTTCAATGGAGCTTCCTTCCCCGCCGCCGTGGATTTCCTAGGGAATACAACATCGCGTACTTCAAGAAGGGTGTGAAGAAATTTTTGCAGGGTCTGCAAAGCGCGAGATTACCCCTGGTGTTGCAAGCGTCAATAGGCTACGGTACCCGCTTACCATTAGGAGGCGTTTATTCAGCAATGGAATTTTTCACTTTAAAAATGATAACAATGATTGGAAGATAAATATCAAATCTAATGCATGAACTATCTATTACATGAAATTGTTTGGAATTTCGTCACGTATACGAAACAGATAGCGTGAGACGCATTCTGGTCCTTGGCAATCTTGTCATGTATGTATGATTCTACTTTGAATACAAAAGTATGGGGAAAAGTGGTCTGTATTTTTGGAAAACCCCAATGGAAGTTGAATAGGTAAAGCTTTTTTGTGTTTTTATCCGTAATTTATAAATGCCAAAGTAACTCGGTCTGTCTTTCACGCCTAAACCGCTGAACTGATAACGTTGAAATTTGGCACGCTATTAGCCTATGGTATGGAGAAGGAGATAGGCTACTTTTTAACCTGGGAATACGGTTGGAACCGGGATGGACAGTTCTTTATAAATCTTAAGAACAACAGACGTTTTAAGAGAGGTAGAGCATAGAGTTGCGCAAAAAGACTCGGTCTTATCTGCCCCGGGTGCACGGAATGGAATGGGACAATTATCCACCCCGGTAACCCTGTCCCGTCAACGGGGCAGACACAAAACATCTTTCATCGACCCAGGAAACTCCGTCATCAACGTTTAACAGGGAGGATGGCACGAGTGCCCAGTGCAATTGTTTTAACCATTATCGACCGGTACATGGAATATGAGCAGCGCCATCTAGTGGCAATAATGGGAAACACGTTGCATTCCATATAAATCGTAGAGTCAAGGATCATTTACCGGGATGAATTTAATGGCCCAGATCAAGTTCTATTTTTCCCGGTATTAGGTAATTTCTACATACGGGACGGGGCACTGGGGTGAATGAAACAAAGTCCGCTCAAAGAGCAGCCACACTGGGGAATCGCCAGCCAAATAACATAATGTTATGTTCTGCGCGTGAGTAAGGTTGCCAGGGCTCTTCGGGGAGGAGTCGGTAATGCGTGTGTATACTCGGTAGCCAGTCAGACGGGTACCTATTATCAGTATGATACACTTACTCCAAGAAATTCCTAGGCTCTACGTTTAAAGCCCGGGAATGCATTTGGAACATGAGTAGGGGGCAAATCCGCTACCTGCTTGGGGCCTTTACTGGGCACTTTGGAACCAACGACATGCTCATGAAGATGGGTCTAACCGCGACACCCATGTGCAGGTTGTGTGGGGAGCATACGGAACGCATGGAGCACCTTCTGTGCACATGCGATGCACTGGCTGGTAAGCGAATTAGTCTCCTAGGGATCGGATATCCAAAACCAGAAGACTACATGCTCATATCTCCTAGCCTCGTTGTAAAACTCATGAAAAGAGTTTTCAACGAGACTAGGAGTAAGTTATCTAGGGGACCACAATAGATCCCAATGGGTCGAAGTGTCCGAGTTATTCCTCGGCCCCTGCACAAGATAAGATAAGATCAGTATGATAATAATGATAATACCCGTCTGGCTGGCTACCGACCGTGCTGCAGTTCAAAATGGGGTATCATAAAAGTTAAACAACTTAAGTAGTTTTGTAGTTAACGTAGTTTTTGACTTATGATTTCAAAAAATACCATTTCTGTCTCTTATCTCCGAAGTTAGCTATGCGAAAATTAAATAAAATTTAATTACATCATATGCCTTATCAGGAACTAAATTGAATAAATGCTTCTTGTGTTAAGTATTACAGCAAAAGGAAATAAAATAGAACGAAGTTTCTAACATTTTTAACACACACGAAAGTGGTAACTAATGATGAAAATCATTGGTTGCCATCAGACTGTTAGGAAAATAGTAGCTTAGAATAATTGGATGAAACGCTGTCAGCCTGCTGGAAACCGGTGATCGGCAGCAGCGCAGCCAGAAAAATAGAACCTTTCGCCATCTTGCGGCTAAATTAAGAACTAAAATTATTGGCTGAACTCTGTTGTAAAAACCTGAAAGTGGCGCCCTCATTTCAGGTATCATATTTTTTTGTTGGTCATATATATTTTTAATATTTTTTTAAAATAAAAATAAAACGTCTTCAAATTCCTTTTTTTTTTGTGCATACAATTTTACAGGAAAACTAAACAGAATATTGGCAAATAGTTGATAAAACCCAGTTAACTGGAATTCACCGAAAGTTTTTGCTTTATTTTTTAACGTTTTGTAGTCAGTATGACAGATGGTCGTTTACTCATTCATATTCTATTCAAAAGGTGTTGTGGTAAACTTTTTGTTATATTTCAAATTGGCATTAGAATGAAACAATATGTTTTTGCTAAATGAGAATGAGGAAAAAAATTTGAATTTAAATATATTTAGAGCCGACGTCAGAAAACCTCGTATTGAGCGTCTGTCAAACTGTCATATCATCAAATACATACAAATAAATAAAAGTGTGTGTTTGTAATATCAAAAAACAGCTTTTTACTAAATGTTCTTATATGAATATATAATGTATACAAGAAAGGAAAGAAAGATAAAAAAAAATTATTTACCAACAATGTGAAAGTACACGTAAAAACTAAAAAAAAACAGAAACATCTATAGATAAAAGAGGTTCTCCGACTTCGACTCCGACTCGTACTCGACGTTGCCGCTTTGGTAAAATTGGGCCCAATTCGGATAACAAGCACACCCGCCTCGTTGCCCACTCAGGGTCGGCACGGGATGATTCCTAGGTAAAAAAAATATTCCAAATTACTCCATCATCAGTTAGATTAACAAAATTGGATTGGACACGTATTTTTTTTTTTTATACCACTAAGGTGGCAAAGAAGCATACGGCCCGCCTGATGGTAAGCAGTTACCGTAGCCTATGGACGCTTGCAACACCAGAGGTATCACTCACGCGTTGCCGTCCCAGAAGAAATCTGTTCACGCCCTTTTTGAAGAACCCCATGCTGTACTCCATTAGGAAAAACATAAAATATTAATAAAGATAAAGCGAGTCAAAGTTCGGCAGTGGGGGGTAAAAAGTATACTCTAACGTAACATCACATGGAATTTCAACAAACGATATCTTCTTATTTTTTGAAAGAAAAATATTTATTTAATATTTTTTGATAGTGTATAAACCGGACTAAATAGTTTTTTTTAGTCATCTAGCTAGCCCACTGTAGAATATAAATAAAACAATCATTTAAAAAACTATCGATATAACATAACATACAAATTACCTGGCATTTGTATGTTATGTTTAATTTTGTTATTTAAATTCAATTGGTTACTGTTTATTCGTGCAACACATTCGTTAACTAAGGGCGTTCGTGAGTCTAATTAATGTTTTTATAATGGCAGCATTTTCTGTAACTTTAGTTTAGCTGGCTAAGTTTGTTTGGCAAAGTGCGCACAGAAGTTTCCATTATAAAACATATGAATAAAACTAACAAAATTTTGTGGTTCTGTAACAATTTTCGTATGATATGTCTAGTAGGCGCAATAAAATATTCATTTTAGAGCTATGTATGTATGTATGTTATGCCAAATAACTTTATGTTGTGTAAAGTTGTGTTCCTGCGCGTGAGTAACGCCAGAGCTCATAGGGGAGGGGGGAAAGGTCGGTAACGCGTGAGCAATGCTTCGTGTGTTGCAAGCGTCCATATGGCTACGGTAACCGCTTACCATCAGGTGGGCCGTATGCTTGTTTATCGACTAAGTTGTATGAAAAAAAAACATAACGATTATTCAAATGTAACAAACCAACTCTCTTTCGCATTTAAAATAACAATAATTGTATGTATACATTAAATGTTAAACGCATTACCATTTGTAAATAAACACTACATATTTGTGTCAAATACTGTCGTTGATAAAGTCAAGTTTAAAATATCTAGAGCTAATGAAACAATAAAAACTATAAATCGGTCGACTCTTGCGCACTATCGGTCCGGTGACCGGAGTAGACGCCGCGTCGCGCCCTGTACATAAAAACGACAATAATTGCAATCAAAATTCTAACTGATAAAAACAAGTGTCAAGAATTTTAAAAATGGATCCGGAAAAGAAACAAAATAGCGAAGTGTCAGTGGATGATATTTTACGAACATTGGGACCTTTTGGCCGTTTTAACGCCTACAGTCTTTTATTAATATTGTTCCCAGTTTTTCTAGCTGGAATGTACTCTTCAGTGTATAATTTTGAAGTCATGGATCTGCAATATAGGTGAGTTTGTTCTTTATCGTGATTACTTTTGTTAGAGTGAATTAATGTCAATAAAATTGTAATTACCAATTAGCCTTTATAAGATAAGAAGTTAGGTTTTTGTATTTATTCACAGCCTAAACATAAATCGTATGTAACGTATACATAACTAGCTTTGCACCCCCCCTCTTTTACCCAATTACGAGTGGCACTTTGGAGTTTTTAATGGAAAACCCGACTTCAAAATTTCAAGTATTTCGACCCTGTGGTTAGAGTTGTGCGTGCTTCTGCCAAACAGTCAGTTTTTCAATTTATTTACAGATAGATTATGTATATCAGTAAAAGCTGAATTTAAGAATTTGTACGCGTTAAGTAAATTGTAATAAGGATCCACAAAATGTGGTAAGTATTGCTGAGTTTCATGTCGGAAACCTTGTTCATAAGTGCTTTAATCGCGCCTATACCATAGTACAGTCGAGGACATAAATATGTATACAATTAGTAAAATTCAACAACGGTTTCCTCTTAAACTACTGATTGAAATTATGAGATATTATAAAGGCAGAATCATCTAACAAATACTATTATGATTTGTGTCATAGCTTAACACTTAAATGTTAAACTTGCGAGAAAATCGCTTTTGAATTTCAAAAAGTGTATACATATTTATGTCCTCGACTGTACAAGCTTTGCTTAGTTTGGGATCAGATGACCGTGTGTGAGGAATGTCCCAGGATATTTATTTATTTATACCTACTGAATATGTGAGTATAAATTCTAGTCCATAAAAAAATTAAAACGAACACCTGGTAAAACAATACATTTTACGAATTCTTATAAAGAAACAGCAAGTATGCTATAAAAGTAGACTAACAAAATTTTCGGCTTTAAAACATTTTTTTATACAACTAAGTCGGCAAAAACGCATACGGCCCACATGGTGGTATGGTGACCGTAGCCCCACGCTTGTGATGCCACGGGTGTTGTATCATAAGAGACGCTTGCAGCACCAGGGGCAACATTCACGCGTTACCGACCCCTCCCCCATCCCCAATGAACTCTGGCGACCTTACTCACGCGCAGGTACACAATATTGTTATTTGGCTGCGGTATTCTGTACGGTGGAGGTACTTCCTCAGCAGAGATGCTCTTTGAACAAAAAAAATGCTGTGAGCTCTTTTTCCCACGTAATTTTGCAACGACTTCAAAATAATTGAAAACTGTTTTACAAAAAACTTAAACCGACTTCAAAGTACACTAAGAAGTAATCAAATACTGATCTGATGACAATGGGACCAAACGGGAAGTATACTCTTCCAAACAACAAAAAAATTCAAATCGGTTAATAAATGACAGACTTATGAGGTAACAAACATAAATAATTGGACTGTTTTACAAAAAACTTAAACCGACTTCAAAGTACACTTAGAAGTAATCATATCCTGATCTGATGACAATGGGACCAAACGGGAAGTATACCCTTCCAGACAAAAAAAGAATTTTCCAAATCGGTTAATAAATGACGGAGTTATGAGGTAACAAACATAAAAAAAACACAATTGAATTGAGAACCTCCTCCTCCTTTTTTTGAAGTCGGTTAAAAAGAAGGAGAAGAAATTTATAGAAACCGGTTAAATAACCTCCTCCTCCTTTTTTGAAGTCGGTTAAAAAGAAAGAGAGAGTGAAAGAAATTTATAGAAACCGGATAAATAAAATTGTTTGGAGAATAATGTGTTAATGTTTTCAGTTTATTCGTAAATTAAAACTTCTACAACGAATAACACATACGTTAGGTCAGTAATGAACTCAACCACTTGTTTGTTTGTCCATGTGACAAACAAATATGTTTAACAATTACTATGTTTAAGCAATCATACGCTAACATCGACTTGTGACTTTTAAGGCGATGATAACTCAGTAGGGTCGAATGCTGTGACCTTCACGAAGGTGATCTTTTGAAAATCATTCATTTTTAGGGTTCCGTAGCCAAATGGCAAAAAACGGAACCCTTATAGATTCGTCATGTCTGTCTGTCTGTCCGTCCTTATGTCACAGACACTTTTTTCCGAAACTATAAGAACTATAATGTTGAAACTTGGTACACAAAAATTGGAAATAAATTTTGGGGGTTCCCCACTTAGAACTGAAACTCTATTTTTTTAATAAAACCCATAAGTGTGGGTTGTCTATGGATAGGTCTTCAAAAATGATATTGAGGTTTCTAATTTTCACTTCCAAAGTGTCTCTTGCGCAAACCCCCCCCCCCCTGTAACTTCTAAAATAAGAGAATGATAGATATATAAAAATATATGATATTACGATGCAAACTTCCACCGAAAATTGGTTTGAACGAGATCTAGGAAGTAGTTTTTTTTAATATGTACGTCATACATTTAAATTCATATCAAATACTCTATGGTCTATACTACTATTTACTTATATACCTACAGGTTTGTACGGAACCCTCGTTGGGCGAGTCTGACTCGCACTTGGTCGGTTTTATTTTACATTTAGCCATTTTTTCGTAGGGATACAAAACCTTCGGCTTAGGTTTCGGCTTCGGACAGAAATTGACATTCGGTCGGACACTAAAACGCAGCACCTTTTACAGCTTAAACCTTCCCTCAGCTCTGGAGCATCTCACATTGCAGCATAGCTGACATATTTGTTTTATACGACTTAGGCAGCAAACAAGCATATGGCCCGCCTGATGGTAAACGGTTACCGCAGCCTTTGGACGCTTGCAACACCAGGGCTAGTAGACAAGATGGCTATCGACAATCGTCATCGTTAGTAAACGATCAACCTTTGTATGGGATTGACATAAGAGATTGTCAAAAATCACTTGACATTTTAAATGTCAATCCCATACAAAGAGATCGTTTACTAACGATGACGATTGTCGATAACCATCTTGTCTAGGGGGGCTGGGGTGTTCGCGCGTTACCGACCCTGCAGAAATCTCTTCACACCCTTGCCTTCATATCTTTTTGGCATCACACAGTCATCGTATGTGTGTGTGAATAAATATACTTATATAGGTGACTGTTAATTAGTAAACGATACTTAGACACATGATTGTACTCATGATAACAAACAACTTTCCCAAAGAAACATTCTTTTTTTGTTTCTCCTGAAAGTGTTCCCATGTTTTTCTTCTCGAATCTTGTAATCGAGGACATTTTTGAAAAAATATGATAATACATGGGTAATATTCTTGTTTATTTTGTCTATATAATATTATATTGTCATTTGTCAGGTATGATTGTTAGAATGTTTATTTGTTGAGATTTCTGAGAACCAAATGTCACGGTGGCACTAAACTAGCGTTTTAGCAGCACATTGATGCCAATAAAACTCGTTGATAACATCGTCCTTGCGAAGTTATGCGTACCAGAAATATCGAATACGCAAAGTGACGATGCGTTTTATTTTCTTAAAAAATGTAAATCGTGTTTTTCCCGTTAAATCAATCCGGTGCAATTGTAAGTGAAATGAAATTAATCCATTTATTGATCACGATTAGGTAATTTTGATGTTACCTACTTAATCATAATCTGACTTATGACGATGATTGAATTTGTGAAAGTGCTAGAACTATCCCTTTACTTGCGGTTATCAAACAGTCAAAGAATTAAATATATGATACAATTATTTTAACCCAAATTGTATAAAAAATGATTAGGTACCTAGTCATAAAGACTAGGCTGTATAGCTTCGAACCTTTGCCTGCCCTCTGGCGAAATAAATAAACATCAATACTGTTGTCGTCCCTGCGTGAGCGTTGAAAAATGTGAATAGCGATTGATTAAGGCATTTGTTTATACATTTTAATTTATACTTGTCGGGCAACCACTGGCAACAATGAGAGCGTCGTATATTCATATCATCGAACAATCAACCCAAAGTTGCGCAACTGCCGTTAATTTTGCTTGAAATCTATACCGCCAATTTCCCGCCAACGACAATGCTCTCTGCTTGGCTAAGTCAAGGACGCTCTGATTGGTCAAGTCCAAAACACACGTTGCGGTAATTGGTCCTTACTCCTTACGTCTTTTGTCCTCCAGTCCTTCCTTCGTCCTTGGTCCTTCCAGTGCAAAAGCCCAGTTGCGGAATTGGATTGCTCGGAATTACTCGAAAGGGATTCTCCTCAATGATTCATATCCCTCCTCCCATTGCGATAAAATACAAAAATTCAAAATCATTTATTCAAATAGACCTTCGCAGGCACTTATGTAAAGTCTCACTCTAATACGCTAATACCGCTTCGGAAGGTTGCATTTCTGAGAAGAGCCGACAATAAACTCAGCAATTACTCTTTTCAAAACAAGCTTAGACTCATTACATAATATTTACATTCGAATCAGACTGACAACAATCGCGTGCCCCAGCGCGCAACACTACAAAGTGGTAGGTACACAAAACTACAAAGTAGACTGGCCATATCTCAAGCCTGTCGAAATTAATAAAAGATACTAATTTAGATGTTCATGTCAATATTATTTCGTGACGTTTCTACCTGACGAATATGTATTTGCGGCGCTTGCGGTGGAAACACTGGGCCCTTGGTCATCTGACACGAAATTATTCGTGCAAGACGTGGGCAAACGGTTGGTCTTGGCCTCTGGGGAATTGAGAGCTAGTGACTTTTTTGCCCAGAGGTTAAGCCTAACCATTCAGCGTGGAAACGCCGCCAGTGTCATGGGGACCATGGAGTATTTGGATGACCTATTATTTTAGGAAATAGTATTGCATTTGATATAATTTTTACCCGACTGACCCGGAAGGAGGGTTATGTTTTTCGAGTGTATGTAAGTATGTATGTATGTATGTATGTATGTATGTATGTATGTCTATTTCTTTGGCTCGCTCTGCAGCCTAAACGGCTTGATGGATTTAAGCATATGAGGTGTCGTTAGATTCGCCTTGACTGTGGGAGTGTCATAGGGTATATTGTTTTTATATGGCGTCTACGGATAAGAAAAGAGGGGGGGTATTAAAAACAAAAATTTCGTTATTATAACAATATGAGTATCAAATGAAAGCTTGTGAACAGCCCATTCCATATATGTATATATTGCAATACTTTTGTGCTACCATTTTGACGTAAACTGCAAAAAAGCATTTTTAATGCAAGGACAGTAGGTACTATGACCGGTACCGTACGTTACTCAACAGAGTTGCGATGGTTGTTAGCGTTACTTTACCGTACCACTCATTTACTTACTAATACTTACAACTCATTCTGTATAGAACTAAAAAGTCTAAAATAAATTAAATTATTAAAACACATATTATAACACAAATATTATAAAAAAAATACATACCTAGGTTATTGGTTTGTCCCCGACTGCAATACCTTATAACATTCAAGTAATATTCCAGAGCTTGTTTTTCTCTTTTCAGTTAATTTTTGTTTTACGCAGTCGGGTTTTTTGTTTCTTTTAATAATTTAATTTTATAGTTTAATTAGATCGCCAATAGACGTTGTAGTACGATAGTTGTATATTAAGCACATCAAATTAATAATCTCTTTTATTTCGTGTCACAAAGAATGGTGTCGCACGCGAGTAGCGGCTTCTTATTACCTTTGTTAGCAATCGCATTGTGTATCCGATACCTTTACATCGGTATTATAGTTAGCTTACTTCATATATTGAAGCGCTCGTGGTGCATGATTAGCGGTTCTTAATCAATCGGCAATGTCGTGGTCGGTACCTGGATGGGTGACCGCCTAGTGGTATTTCAAATCGAGCGTTTCCGTTATTCGGAAGGCACGTAAAGCTGTCCCGGTTATCACTTAATTGTCATAGTCGTTAAGCTAGTTGGATTCCTCCTAGACTGCTTGAAAAATTTCAGCAGTAGGTTGACCACTAACCTACCTCCACCGATCCGCAGTGGGCACGCGTGGTGGATGGAGTATTGCCCATTCCTCACCCTTATTTGTGAAAGGAGGCCTGTGCCCGGCAGTGGGACATCGTAGGCTGATGATGATGATGATGATGATATTTACTAGCTATCCGCCCCGTGGTTTCCTGTTTAGTCTGAACATTGTCTATAGGTCAGACAATCATATAAGTAACTAGTTGAACCCCGCGGTTTCATCCGCGTACGGCAATTTTTTCGCGTTACCCTTATTATTTTTCTAAAATAAAAGTAGCCTAAGTTACTCCTTATAACAATAGCTATGTGCCAGGGAAAGTCCCGTCAAAATCGGTACAGTTGTTTTGGAGATTAGCCATACAAACACACAGACGGACAACATTTTTTGGAATTGTTTTATTTTTGTAAGTAATATAGTAATATACTTTCATATAAAAAACCGGCCAAGTGCGAGTCAGACACGCGCACCGAGGGTTCCGTACAAACCTGTAGGTATATAAGTAAATGGTAGTATAGACCTGAGTATTTGATATGGATTTCAATTTATGACGTTTTAAAAAAAAACTACTTACTAGATCTCGTTCAAACCAATTTTCGTTGGTAGTTTGCATCGTAATGTACATCATATATTTTTTATAGATTTATCATTCTCTTATTTTAGAAGTTACAGGGGAGGACACACATTTTACCACTTTGGAAGTGTGTCTCGCGCAAACTATTCAGTTTAGAAAAAAATGATATTAGAAACCTCGATATCATTTTTGAAGACCTATCCATAGACAACCAACACTTATGGGTTTTTTTTTGTTTATTTTCTATTTTTGTGTGAAAATCTTAATACGGTTCACAGAATATATCTACTTACCAAGTTTCAACATTATAGTTCTTATAGTTTCGGAAAGAAATGGCTGTGACATACGGACGGACAGACGACAGACAGACAGACAGACATGACGAATCTATAAGGGTTCCGTTTTTTGCCATTTGGCTACGGAACCCTAAAAAGCAGCCACTTCAATCATAATTATTTTTATTTTATTTATTGTCTAGCTTGGATATCAAAAAAGTTGGCCAATAATATCAAATCAATGCTATTTGCCAGAAATTCAACAACTAAAGCTTTATTTCTTGTTTTAAATCAGTTTTGAGAACGTCTGATGGTATTGGATTACCGGTACAAAATACAAAAATATAGATTTTAGTTGAACTAACCATTTTCATATCTCAAAACATGTTAGTAATTTAACAGCAAACAAGATCTACAAATGTTTTGTACACATCAGATAATATTTCGTAAACAACATTAGTTGCCGACTGTATAGTTACCGACCACATGTCAAGCTATACAAAACCATTATAAACAAGTCTCTGGTAGGTTGAATAAGGTTTAGCTGCGCGGGCCAACTTATACTGGTTGAGTGTACGTGTAGAAATTATTTAAGTAAATCATTGCGCGCACGCATCACCATCATCTATTGAATCAACATTACATAAAGTTAAGTAATGACACGCGCCATCACGTCTTTTCATAGATAAATAGTATAAAAGATAACGTTATTTTTTTCTAAGAAATTTACAATTTCATTGCAATATTTTTATTACTAGTTGGGCCCCGCTGTTTCACCCGAATACCCTAGGGATATCCTGCCCTACCCTACCCTACCCTCAAGTTTACTTAAATTTTCTAATTTTCTACGCAACTTTGTTTTGTTTTTCCTGAGAACCTTCTACAGAGTGTTTAAAAAAAGATGGATGAAATATAGATAGAGATTAGGATTCCGTAAATGAAAAGGATTTTCTTAACCCTTAACGAGAACGGACACTTTGTTGTCCGTCTATCAATGAGACACGTTTTCTCAACATTGAAATTAATATTTATAATATACTACCCTTGCAGGTTGTTGTCAACGCAATCATGTGATATGACCGGATATTCATGTCAGACTAGCTGTCCCGCGCGGTTTCACTCGCATTCCCGAGGGATCGTATGTTTTCCCGGGTTAAAAAGTATCCTGTGTGTTAATCCAGAACATATTCTATCTGTGTGCCAAATTTCATACAAATCCGTTCAGTAGTTTTAGCGTGAAAGAGTAACAAACATCCATCTATACTCACAAACTTTCGCATTTATAATAATACTAGCTGTCTCCCGCGGTTTCACTCGCGTTCCCAGAATCAAAAGCCTATGTCCGTCCATACTATAGGCTATCTGCATGCCAAATTTCATGATGATCCGTTGAGTAGTTGAGGCGTGAAGACGTAACAAACAAACACACAAACTCACTTTCTCATTTATAATATTAGTTAGGATTCTGATACTCGAACCACGGTACATATATCAAACTTATAAAATCTTCGTAAAATATGGCAAGAAACAAGTTCTCACACCGCATTTTTTTTATAATAATTATTATAGTTCCCTTTTCTTATGTGTTAATTAGTTTTAATTGTAAATAGACCATAGTTTGTATTTTATAACATTAAAAGCAGAAATAAATAAAATTACTAATAAAAAAAAATTAAAGTAAACAATCCAAAAATCATTGATTTATAGTGATATTCAAATGATTATATACTTAGTTAAAGCCACCAGGACATAACTAGTTCAGTAAATAGAATAATTTAACTATTTTACAAAAAAACTTAAACCGACTTCAAAGTACACGAAGAAGTAATCAAATCCTGACAACTCTCATGACAATGGAACCAAACGGGAAGTGTACATTTCCAGACAAAAAAAGAATTTTCCAAATCGGGTAATAAATGACGAAGGTAGCAAACATAAAAAAAAACGAATTGAGAACTCCTCCTTTTTTTGAAGTCGGTTAAAAAGAAAGTTAAATAGTGAATTTATTGAATTTCACACAATCTAACGCAACAAACTTTTCCACTTTGCTGACAATAAAAGATAAATTATCGTGAAAAACTTTGATTTAACTTTGTAAAGTCTTTGCAACAAGCATAAGTTGTAAATAAGAAACTTTTGATTTAAAAGAAAACTCTTCAGATAGCTCAGTGGTAGTGACGTCGGATACCGAGACGAAGGTCCCGGGTCCTTGATCCTTGAGCTTGAGTTTTCGCTGAAGGAAAACATCGTGAGGAAACCATAGCACGGCGGTACTGCTACTGGCTGGCTATCACGTTCAAGTTGAAAATCTGTCGCCATGCACCTAACGGTGTGTTCCGACAGCTACACTTGAGAGCCAGTTCCTTCTAGGCTTTGTGTGTGCACCACCTTCGGCCACATCATCACTTACCATGGTGAGATTGTGGTCAAACACAGTAAAGAAGACAAGATAAAATAAGATAATTGGAGAGTTGTTAATCGATAAGCATATTTAATTATAACACCTAAGATATCATGAATACTTGAAGCGTCACCTACTTAAATAAGTCATTGACCCCGGGTCTACCGCGTAAGAAAATGGTAATGAACGTCATTCACATTGGCTTCAATTTTTTAGAATTGTATAATATTTGAGGAGCTTCAAAATAAGACAAGTCCATTTTCATCCATTTCATTTTGCATTGCTTCAAAATTCGTTCATACAAATAGAAAACTGACGTTCAAACTTAAACCTGCTGTCTAAGATAAATATTTCCGAATAATATAAACAGAAAAATATCACAATAGAATTTCAAGAACAAAAGGCTATATTTCATACAAAACGTCCACCATGCCAAAATTATCGGAACAAAAGGAGATATTTTGGTTCTGTCTCGATTATTATCTTTTCAAACTCAATCAAGTAAAAAAATGCTCAAAAGACCTGTTTAAATGGCCGCAACCTTTATGGTTTAGAACAAAATGAAAAGAAGAAATGTAGAATGCAAAGTAAAATCCTCAAAGATTTGAGAGAGGTGGGTAATGAAGCAGAGTCTGTTCTAAAAAGAGAAAAAAAGACAGACCTTGAGAATTGATAACCTGGGGGAACAAGAGAATGTGTTAAGTGCTAATAAAACAAAAGATGTTGAAAATATCCGTAAACAGCAATTTGGAGATGAATGCTCTGAATTGAGTGAATTGTCTTGGTATAATACAATTTTAGCAAACAATGCTACTACAGCTGCTATTGATGAATCTGAAAAACACCCAGACTGTGACGATAAGAGCTGCTGTATTTGTCGGTTGCTTTTTTATTATAATGATTACTAGACAAAAACAGTCATGTATGTTTTTGCTGAGTTAGCAAATGTTTCAGATGTTGTCTCAGATATGTTACAATAGGTATTTTTTCTTTAATAAATAAACCGCATAAATATATAAACGCCACGTTGCGGTTTCAGTAACATTTAAGTTACGAATGTTTAATTAAATGACAATAGGTAGTTTAAATAAAATCGAAACTATAAATAATACATTCATTGGAACTCCTTATTTGCGGTTCGAATGACACGTGTATCTGATATCCATAATGCTTAAGGAAAACTGTAAATCTGGTGCGTCTACGCTACGCAATCATATCGATCGCATCGCGCTCATGTAAAGCTGGCTTCCCACGGTCCGCGATTCTGCGGATCATCACGCACAGCCGACGATCACGGACGGCAACGCACGCAGACAGGGCTCTTCCAACGGACGCACCGTCGGTCTTTGTAGATCTTTTGATAACTTCATTTCAAAATGCAAAGTGAAAGAGAACGTGTCGTCGCTGCAGCCGCGGCTGTGGTATTAATTAAACGCACCTTTGAAGTTACCGCCTCACGACGGATACCGGCGCACCGCCACAGACGTCCTCTGCGACCACGGACGAGACCCTTCCCAGCTTTACGCTCATTGTACGTCCACACTTGACATCGCGAGTGACGAACGAAAAGCGGCTCGGGTCGTGCTCGGTTTACGTAGCATAGTCGCACCATAAGGTGTATGAAATATCAAGATCATCCTGTTCGCAATTATAGAGGTCAGTGCATTATGGACCTACGCTTCCTCCACTTAGCCCTGCTATCTGTCATATCATCGTTCACATCTAAAAATCATCTTTGACACAAACCACAACCAGCTCTTTTTCGGATTTCTTCTTGCCGTATATCCACTCAGAACTCTATAAGTACACTTTTATACGACTAATTCAGCAAACAAGTATACGGCCCGCCCGATGATAATCGGTTACCGTAGCCATATGGACGCTTGCAACACACGAAGCATCGCTCACGCGTTACCGATCTTTCCCCCCTCCTCAATGAGCTCTGGCGACCTCACTCACGCTCAGGAACACAACTTTACACAACATAAAGTTATTTGGCTGCGGTATTCTGTACGGTGGAGGTACTTCCGCAGTCGAGCTGCTCTTTGAGCGAATAAACGCTATGCTCTACCTCTCTTAAACACTTCACTTGGCTTTGTCCCTCTTCATTACAATATATTCATACCATGCAAGATAATCATAAATCATAAAATTTTACGGGTCGCGTATCCCACGCCCCTGTGGTGTTGTATTCCTGCGGTGTTGTTATTTTGCTGCCGGTACAGTGGCTCCTCGTAATCACTTGAATTCTCTTTCTGGAAACCTATTTTTTACATCTATAGGTCGCGGGCAATTTGCAGTTGTAAGTATAATTGGTATAAAAAATACATAGTATTCCAAATCTGGTATGTTAAACTAACACCTAGGACACACTCCATGGCCAATTGTGCAACTTTCATTCGGTGTGCAGCCTCCTTGCTAAGCGTCAATATTACGAAACTATTAGGAGTGTGAGCAATACACAAGTACCAATCTAATAATGAATACTCAATTATGAATGGCAAAATTTTCATGCCTTTGTTATACTTTTGACTCGGTAAAATATAGTGATCCACGTTTGTTAGTTTGCATTACGTACCGGATCGATTTTGACTATAAACGTGGATATAACTTGCTCTGATGTGATTTGTTGTCATGGGACGCGCTGAATGTAAGCGTTTATCCCACAACCTCTCTTAACTTGAGTACTACAGAGTTACCTTATCAGAGTTACCGATTCTGCAAAAATCTCTTGAAACCTTTCTTAAAGAACTCATCCACAAACTCAGCAACCGCGGTAGGAAGATACGACACCATTTTTCTCTTATATTTCCCTTATGTTTGTTTCAGATGTTCAGTGCCAGAATGCCAAGAAGACCCTTCGAAGGTCAACTTCACGATACCACACGATTCAGATGGGTCGCCGTACAAATGTTTGCGATACGCCCCATTCACCAATATGACTTACACCAACAGCACCAATATAGTCAACGTTACCAACGATGGCTATTGTTTGCCGCACTACTTCGACACTTCGACAGAGATCGAATGTGACTCGTATGTTTATGATGAAGGCAACTCTATTGTTAAAGAGGTAAGTTTCATTATTAATTGTCGATACTAGAATATATACGTGGATACCTCCACGTTGCTTATGTAATGTAAGTTTCCGCAAAATTTACAAATGTCAATTGTTATCGTCGCTAAATAATTCAGCCTATGGATGTCCACTGATTTCGGTACCTACATAGGCCTCTCCTTAGAACTCTATACAAGTAACAAACGGCTCTCAATTTCAATTTATCAGGTAATTCTTAGGCCGTCTTGTTCAGCGCTTTCTAACAAGGGAAAGACCACAGTGCACCGTAATTTATTTCCATCATTAAGATTCATCAAGTACCTTCCCTGTTCCCAATGTTTGGTTTCAGTGCAATATGTGTATTCTTCCAAACAGCTTTTCCTTCCTATCCTCTATTATCAGCATTCTCATATCTATCTTTCATCATATCCATCCACTTTCATATTCATAACTCTTTTAGTTACATGGCTTTCATCACTTGTCATAACATGTCCATACCACGACAAACAATTCCCTCTCCACTCTTCAATCTTATTGGATTTACGGTTATAGCTATGATAATTATATTTCCATTAATTTTGAAGACAGATTAAACATGTGATATAGATACAATACCTGAAACTCCAGTGAATAGTTAACATGACATCCCACTGGGACCAACTAATATTACCTGTGCAAATACGGTTATTCCAGCTGTATTAGTAATATCACTGCATCATTTAACTGTATATACAATTTGTGATCCTTAAGGTATAATGTAAGCCCATTTAAAAAGAAAAATTGCGAGCCAAACTGAACCTTTTCTGAATCAATTTAGAGCTCTTTAAGGTTGGTACCACATTCATGAGCCCCGTGGTATAGCAAATGCGTATAGGCGGCGGTGACCACTTACGGTGATTACCATTAGGTGGACCATCTGCCTATTTGTCACACTGTACACACAAATAATTGGACTGTTTTACAAAAACTTAAACTGACTTCAAAGTACACTAAAATGTAATCAAATCCTGATCTGACAATGGGACCAAACGGGAAGTGTATCCTTCCATACAAAAAAAGAATTTTCCAAATCGGTTAATAAATGACGGAGTTATGAGGTAACAAATATAAAAAAAAAAAAAAAAAAAACAACCGAATTGAGAACCTCCTCCTTTTTTTGAAGTCGGTTAAAAAAGGGAAGAATAAAATTCCCGTAAAACCATTGAGTCTCACAATGACATGATGGTTGGACTTGATTGACTGACATACTTGAATTAATTTGGATGCTAGTTGCTCAATCCTACCCTTTTTTATACTGTGAAAACATAAGATTCTTTGGTAACAGAAGCTAGATACAATCATTATTATGCTATGCCATTTCATTCATCACGTCTAGAAAGTGATATTCTTAAGACATAAGGCTGACAAGAATGTCCCCTGATCGTAATCGGCTACGGCCGTCTATGACACCTTGTCGTCTGAAGTTTTGACATTAGCATTACGAGGGGACTACCAATGTGTTGCCGCCCTTTACATAGCCTAGATTCTACATAATGTTCGATGGTTGAGCCACGGCATATTCTTTATTGTATGGCCGCGGTAACGGTAGGCACTTCAAAGATTTTGTTGATTGTTTGGAGGAAACTGTATTTACAACAATAGGTACTACAATTGATGGATCTTTTGTGGTTCTCAAAATTTATTTTTTTGCAAAGATAGTTCAATGAATTTGTGTTAATTGAACATTGGGTCCTCAAATCAAGTCAAGGTAAAACCATCGTCAGAAGATCTCATTCGTGCTATAGAGGCTTAGCTACAAGTGTTAAAGTATTGTGCAAACATGAACAATATCACCAAACATTTATATTTACTTGTAAGTCAATGTTCTTTGACGGCGCGTCATGGTTTAGCAGGTAGGTCCCTTATAGCACAGCTTATGGGGAGCTAAAAGAGGATTCTCCTACATTCATCCCCGAACGCCCGATTCTATTTAGTTACTGCTAGGTAGGTTTAGGCTGCTGTATAGGTTCTATTTTCACAGACTCAAAAATTCAGCGTGGTGCGTTCTGTCGTCTGCGCTGCACCTTAGTGTTAAATATCAATCCACAACCGAAAAAATAAAGAAGAGAAAAAAAAAAATTAATATAAAAAGCTGCAGTACCTACATTAGTAAAAGGACAAGGTAAAAGGAAATCAGCCACATATTTTGACTAAGGTGTAGAGTTTGTGAAGATAGGGCTTGTAGAGTTAGGGCGTGTAGTGTAATAAGCTTGGCTCTACATGAGATCTGATAACTTCTTGACGGTGCGATGCGAGCCATAATGGTCGTCTCGTCTTGGCAACATTTTACATAAATTTTTTTTTGGTGGGATACAGTTTATATGAAACTTTATTTGTGGAAGGAAATTCTAATATGAAACCTACGAACTGTATTTAGAATATGATATGAACTTAGGCCACTTGGGAACAAATTGAAATAAAAAATTAAATTCTCAATTTTATAACTTAAGCATTACTTATACAGTAATGATAACACCTTGTGCACGAGTTAGCTTGTATGTACATACATACAAAGAGAAGGGAGCGGATGCGAAGCGAATTGTTTGTTAAACATTGCAATTTGATTTTTATCACTTTTAAATAATATACAAGAGAATTGTCAAGGATTCTTGGGAAGATGCACTAGCCATTTAGACCATGGAAATAAAGTTGAAAATGCAACGTACAATTTTGCTTTCAGGTATTTGATTATACGACTATTTACGCCGACTGCTGACGACTCACCAAAATGTATCAAACCAAATCTACCATCAAATAATAAATATAATCAGTTCATAAATGTCGTCAATGCTTATGCAAAACTCTCCCTTAAAACCAAGGGTGACAAAGGCCAAAGTCATACGCTAATCCAAAGCGGACAGATAGACTTCATCTCCTTTGAGTTACTTCTCATTAATAAGTTACTTCCTCCTAGACAAAGAACCTCCTTACATTCACCGAAGGGCTATTCATCACTTTCCACTGAACCACAAAGTAATTTCAAGCCGCTTGTAGCCGCATAATTACTATCAGACATAATTGAATTGCAATTGAATCGTGTCAGGATGACATTTTAGTAGACTTGGCCCCCAGGTTGCTTGTTTACCACTTTAGTTAAAAACAACCAGACAAGTGTAATAGGTCTCATCCCCTGAGGGTTCTGCATAAACATAATAATCCATTATCAAATCTCATTTGCAGTTTATAATCGTCGTTTGTCTTCAAATCGTCAATTTTCGTTTTATTTCCTTTCCTTGTGCTGGAAGATTTTGCTTCTTGCTTTTCAGAATTGTGAGTTTGCGAGTATTAAAATATGGGACTCCGTATCTTTTGAATAGAAGCCTGAATTTCTTAACGCCTTTATGGGCCCATAGATTTTTAGCCTTAGCACCCTTACGCGGTCACATCGGCGAGCAAGCTCTCAACCGGGTTTATGATTAGGTAACTACGCCTGGGGTCGCCCCAGTTGAGGCCGAAACTCGGCTCAGGGCGGATACCGGGGGGAGGGGATGGATGGGACCGTAGAATTGCTATACATTTCAACTTAATCCTATTGTCTGTTCGGAAGTTCCGACGGTCCGTTTTGGACGAAGAACAAAGTGACCAAAATCTAATCAAATCAAATACTAATTTATTCACTTAAGGCCCTGATAAGGCACGGTCATTACATTACTGAGTTGACTCTACCATCGATTCAGAATACTCTTATAAGGGTTCTTTTGTTTTGAGGCACGGAACCCTAATAATGCAGTCATAACACTTCAAAACATAATAATCACATAACAATCACATATGCAGTCATCTAAGCTTTAATATCGCAACGCACGTTTGATCACAATAATCATTTACACCATTACAGTACAACGATTACTTTTGACGCGAAAATTACAATACAAAAAGCAATAAACTTTGTGCAATGATACAAACATTATATTTACTATTGGGTACGCCTTTTTGCTTTATTAATAAAGTCTATTTTCCAATTTCAATGGCAGGCACAATAAATAATTGTAATGTCAAACATTGTTGTATGTACTTCCGTAGATTTATTGCAGGTGTGTGTAATTTTGTATTTTATGAAACAACTTTATTTAATAAATTGTTAATATTAATTATTAATGGAACTTTCAAGGCCAGAGTGAATAGGTTTCTTCTGAGTAAGCGTGTTTCATCTTAGGCTTCGTCATCGCCCCTTATGGGCGGGTCAGTGGCCAAACGCAAGCCTATTTAATTTAATAAAAAAAAAAAAAAAAAAAACTCGAAGTTACGAGTTGCCATTAAATTAATGTCATATACATTGTATAAGTGTAAGTAATATTGCCAGTTATTAATTGAAACTCAAAAGTAAAACTACGGCTATTACAATTAGAATACATAAATACGGAAAAACTATAAATAAATAATATAAATATCCTGGGACGTTCCTCACACACGGTTGTGCACACGGTCATCTGATCCCAAACTAAGCAGAGCTTGTACTATGGAAACCAGATAACTGATATAATACATATACTACTTTTTGTTTGTAAATACATATTTTAATATACATAATTACACCCAGACTAAGGACATACAGACATGTTCATGCACACAAATGCATGTCCTGTGTGGGAACCCACGACCTGCAATAGGTAGGATCTTAACCAGAGTCTTAACCATTCACGCCAGCTGGCCCGTCTTATCATACCAACATACCAAATAAAATAAAAAATGTAATCTAAAATTATATTATACCAGTGAACTAATCATCATCATCAGCCTTTAAGTCAGCTGCTGGAAATAGGCCTCTCCCAGAGCGCGCAACCGGAACTAATCAAAGCAATGGAAACTTATTGTAGTAGTTTCAAGCGCGAGAATTATCTACTTTATATTGGCCCCCTCCTGGTTGTTAGGTTCCCAATGGGCCCTGGAAAGTTATGCCAAAGATAGGTGGTAGTCAAGGAGTTAAGCCCACAAACCCTAGAAAAGAATTTAACCCAGTCCATAACGTCCCACTGCTGAGCACAGGCCTCCTTTCACAAATGAGGCTGAAAGGGAATAGGCAGATTCTCCACCACGCGTGTCCACTGCGGATCGGTGGAGATAGGCTAGCGGTCAACCTACTGTTGGAGTTCACTAGCTTAACGACTGTCACAAATAAGTGATGCACGGAAGCACGTACAAAACGTTTTTTTTTTATACAACTATGTCGGTAAACTAGCATACGGCCCGCCTGATGGTAAGCGGTTACCGTAGCCATATGGACGCTTGCAACACAAGAAGCATCGCTCACGCGTTACCGACCTTTCCCCCCTCCCCTTTGAGCTCTAGCCACCTTACTCACGCGCAGGAACACAACTTTACACAACATAAAGTTATTTGGCGAGTCGAGCTGCTCTTTGAGCGAATAAACGCTATGCTCTACCTCTCAAAAATATTACTGGGCTATGATTTCATTCCGAAGCTTATTGTATGATTCGTACCCACGACCTTCACGGCATTCGACGTCACAACCACTGAGCTATCAACCTTACATGTTAAAATCTTAATTAAAACATTCTCAATCGATTGGTCAACGGAGTTACAAGTTTTTAAACATCACACGTGGATTAATTTGATGCTGAATTCTGTGCCGGTAGGAAAGTCGAGTTAATCACATTTGGAAAATGATTATGAGCAATTACGTGGCGGAAATTTGGTGTCTATATGTGTGGAGTACTTAGACCTTGAAGTAAATACGCATAACATATCCACGTGAAGCGCTCGTGGTGTAGCATGATTAGCAGTTCTTAATCGATCGGCGAAGTTAAGACACCTCTGTCGTGGTCGGTACCTGGATGGGTGACCGCCTAGTGGTATTTCAAATCGAGCGTTTCCGTGCTTCGGAAGGCACGTAAAGCCGTTGGTCCCGGTTATCACTTAATTTTGATAGTTGTTAAGCTAGTTGGAGGCCTTCCTGGCAGCTTGAAAACTCCAACAGTAGGTTTGACTAGCCTACCTCCATCGATCCGCAGTGGGCACGCGTGGTGGATTATCACCCAGTCCCTTTCACCCTAATTTATGAAAGGAGGCCTCTGCTCAGCAGTGGGACATTATAGGCCGATGATGATGATGATATTTACTATAACGATCAAACGATGCGATTTCGTCGCACGATCGCGCTGATGTTCCTGTGCTCGCGCGATGACTTGCGAGCTTCAATTAGGACACTCTAAAGCGTTTTGTGTATTTAATCTCGTCGTGCGACGAAATCGCATCGTTTGATCGTATGATCGTCGTCAATTAGGACGACGCCTTAGTGTTCCTTTTTACCTTTTTGATTCGGAACCCTACGAATGTAACTAATATAGCTAAAGTGGCACAAATTTTTGGGGCATTAATTTTCATCCGATTACGAAAAAAATTGTGACAATACAAAGCGCGCCGAGCGTTGGTTAGCCGTTTAATATGGTCTGTAGAAAAATGTTATCTTGGCACAATCGCCAAACGTGTCAAATGCCAATTAGTCACAGAGCACAAGATCAAGTTCACGACAATACCACACAATACTATAAAAACGCGCTATATTTTCATGAGTTGGAGGTTGGAGATGAAAAATAAAAAAGTGGAACAGTAATATACCCGGTATCATTATCGATATTTATCCTACATGAAAATAACGCATCAGTTGGTCTAGGGTTTCAAACCTAACCTAACCTATACCTATACTGGGTGGAGATTTCGAGATGGTATATTTTTGAAACCTATGTTGGGTTAGTCATGCTGAACAACTTTTACTATGGGACCAACACTGAATACTCCAAAAATTACTTTTACTTTTCATACATTATGATCGAGCAAGGTTGACATTTAATATGGAAAGTTACAAAAAAAGAGAACTCGCTATAGGTCCCATAGTACCTAAAAGTTTTTCAGTTTGACTAACCCAACATAGGTTTCAAAAATATGCCATCACGAAATTTCCACCTGTTATATGCATATTCATTATTTGAATAAAGTAAATTTTCTCATGTTTACATGTTCTATGGATTTTACCTCCAAAACTCACGCATGTTTCGTCATGTACTCCATCATCAAGGCAATATTTTCCAATAAAATCACTCCGATATTGAAATAGTGTCACCCTTCGGCCTTGCTAGGCCAGTTTCCATTTCACATTGTACAGTATCGACGTAGAATACATCGATTTATTTATCGATATCTATATCTGACACTATTGATACTTGTTCCGGCTTTATTTCTTCCGTTAAAGTTGACAGGTGGTGTTGAAGAGATTCTTTGTTCTAGTAACTTGTCCTCGTTTTCGAATATCGATTTATTTATCGATATAATTGTACCGACTGACACTATTGATTGATACTTGTTCCGGCATTATTTCTTCTGTTAAAGTTGACAGGTGGTGTTGAAGAGATTCCTTGTTCTAGTAACTTGTCCTCGCTTTCGAATATCGATTTATTTATCGATATCATAGTACCGATTGATACTATTTGATACTTGTACCGGGTTAATTTCTTCCGTAAAAGATGACAGTTGGTACTGAAGAGATGCTATGTTCCAGTAAGACTTCTCCTCGTGCTCGTTTTACTTCCTGGTTGTCTTATGCTATCTATATATTTTTAACCGACTTCAAAAAAAGGAGGAGGTTCTCAATTCGGTTGTACATTTTTTTTTATGTTTGTTACCTCATAACTCCGTCATTTATGAACCGATTTGGAAAATTCTTTTTTTGTCTGGAAGGGTACACTTCCCGTTTGGTCTCAGATCAGGATTTGATTATTTCTTAGTGTACTTTGAAGTTGGTTTAAGTTTTTTGTAAAACAGTCCAATTATGTGTGTTCAATTCCTTTATTTATGAACTAGCTGTCCCCCGCGGTTTCACCCGCGTTCCTGGGATAAAAAGCCTATGTCCTTCTCCATACCATAGCCTATCTGAAAGTCAAATTTCATGATGACCCGTTGAGTAGTTGAGGCATGAAGGCGTAACAAACATACAAACAAACTCACTTTCGCATTTATTTATTCAGTTAGGATTAGGATTTATGTTTATAACATCTTTTGTTTTTTGTTTTAATTAACACTTTCATCGAAATCCTTTTTTAACGGACTTGAAAAAAAGGAGGAGGTTCTCAATTCGGTTGTATTTTTAACCGACTTCAAAAAAAGAAGGAGGTTCTCAATTCGGTTGTATGTTTTTTTTTTTTTATGTTTGTTACCTCATTTACCTTATAACTCCGTCATTTATGAACCGATTTGAAAAAATATTTTTTTGTCTGTAAGGGTACACTTCCCGTTTGGTCCCATTGTCATCAGATCAGGATTTGATTACTTCTTAGTGTACTTTGAAGTCGGTTTAAGTTTTTTGTAAAACAGTCCAATTTTTTTTTTTATGTTTTTCATCTCATAACTCCGTCATTTGTTAACCGATTTGGAAAATTCTTTTTTTGTCTGGAAGGGTACACTTCCCGTTTGGTCCCATTGTCATCAGATCAGAATTTGATTACTTCTTAGTGTACTATGAAGTCGGTTTAAGTTTTTTGTAAAACAGTACAATTATTTAACACTGGGTATTACTTTTTTCATTTCGGTGGTGCTATTTCATGAAAATCAACCGGTATCGAAAGATTCTGTGACAACTCTAAAATGAAAACGACGCATCTATAATCATGATTTCACACAGTCCACGTATTACTATTGTAAACTTTGATTCAATGACTCACACCGACACAACTACACATTTGCTCGGACCATATCTAAATGAGTAAAGTCACGTTTCACGCTAGTTGATAAACGTTATCATTGTGCTCTGTCAATCAGATTTATCCGTGTTCAATTTTTAAACTAGATATTGACTGTTATCATTCTACAAACTAAAAAAATCATTTTCATCCAAACATCGAAAATTATAACAATTCTTTATTTTAATTTTAAAATTAGAACTGTTATGGTGCGTCCATGCTACGCGAATCGAGCACGAGCCGAGCCACGAACGAACCTTCAACGAGCACGATGCGAATCCCTTTGTTCGTGAAAAAACTGTAAATCGCGCTCGTTCGAGGCTCGCAAGCCCGTCCACGCCACGCGAATCGTGCTCGCAGTGTGCTCGTTCGTGGCTCGGCTCGTGCTCGGTTCGCCAAGCATGGACGCACCATTAAAATTAATCGCAATAAAAGTAGCAAACAATTCATCCAAGACTTCATCATAAACTCTCTTATTAGTGAATGTGGCAATGACAAAAATAGGAAATAAACTTTCTAGCTAAAAGAATTCGTGAAAGTATCAGACTTTCACGTTGAAAACGGAGAGTAATATTTGATTTGGACTGTGGTGCACTGTATCTTTTGATTGTAATAAATTAACCCTTTCAAAGCCTCCACCTTACGGAATACCTACCGCAGCTAATATAACTTGCTTTGAATGTTGTGTTCCTGCGCGTGAGTGGCGGTCGCCAGAGCCATTGGGGAGGGGAGAAGGGTCGGTAACGCGTGAGTGATGCCTCGTGTGTTGCAAGCGTCCATAGGCTACGGTAACTGCTTACCATCAGGCGGGCCGTATGCCTTAACGACTTCGTAGTTTTAAAAAAAACATAAGATTACCTTTAATTTTTTCTGAAAAAATTGCAACTCGTTTCAGAACCTACGTTTATTAGTTTTTTGAATTTGAATAACTAATTTCAATCCTAATCTTCTTTTAATATTTAGTAGCCGTCCCCCGTGGTTTCATCCGCGTTCCCGGTATAAAAAATAGCCTATGTCCTTCCCATACTATAGGCTATCGGCATGCCAAATTTCATCGCGATCGGTTCAGCGGTTAAGTGTACTATATCAGTTTTCTTTTCTTTCAAGTCTTCAAACAAGTATCTGCCCGCGTGGTGGTAAGCGGTTACTATGCACTATGCACCTATGAAGCAACACTGTAGTGTAATTTGGCTGCGGTATTATGTAAAGTGGAGGTTCTTCCCCAGTTGAACGAGCAAAATTTCGGTGACGGAAACCATAGCACGGTGGCTGCCTACCACCCTCAAGTTGAAAATCTGTCGCCAAGCACCTATCGGTGTGTTCCAACAGAACTTGAGAGCCATTTCATTCTAGGCTTCGGCTACATCACTATACACAGAAAAAAAAATGCACTACCTCTATTAAAAATGTTTTTATTTTTATTCCAGTTCGACCTGGCCTGCCAAGATTGGAAGCGGACCCTAGTGGGTACAGTCCACAACGCTGGCTTCTTCATAGCTATACCCTTAACGGGGTTCATATCAGACAAGTATGGCCGCCGGCCAGCTGTCATCTTCGCTTCGGTGTCCAACGGGGTGTTTGGGGTTATCCGTGCGTTGTCGGTCAACTACAACATGTTCGTTGCGTTTGAATTCCTGGAACCGGCTTTTGGGGGTGGAGTTTATACAGCGTGCTTTGTACTTGGTGAGTTTTTTTTTCTTTTATTGAAAGGCAAAGGATGTGCAATTTCTAAGGAATGTAGTCGGTATGTTGCCTAGAATCAAAAGATACATACAGTGTATTTAAAAAGAAAAATAAGTTATTTCTTTTTATACGATTAATTCGGTAAACAAGCATACGGCCCGCCTGATGGTAAGCGGTTACCGTAGCCATATGGACGCTTGCAACACACGAAGCATCGCTCACGCGATACCGACCTTTCCCTCCTCCCCAATGAGCTCTGGCGACCTTACTCACGCGCAAGGACACAACTTTACACAACATAAAGTTATTTGGCTGCGGTATTTTGTAAGGAGGTACTTCCCCAGTCGAGCTGCTCTTTGAGCGAATAAACGCTATGCTCTATTTAGAGTATTAGAACTAATTCCTGTTAAAACCTTTTATCTTGTAAGTTATAGCAAATATTTTACACCCCTAGCTAATAATAATAACTTTATTCATCAGACACAAAAATAATAATGATGTTATTAAATCGCACAGAGAGGAACGTGGTTCTCAAGATACTGGTTAGACCTAGTTTGTGAACCAGGCCACTAATTTTGAGTGAATGAATTGAAATTACTTATATAAATATTTATTTTGATCTTGTGTACCTAATTTAATTATGTTTCTGATAAATAAAGTTGTTTTTATTATGTAATTTATATGAAACTTAATTTATTTTGCGGTAGAAATAAACCTAGCAGCAATTTAAATATTTACTTAATTTAACCACTGCGCACTAAGCCATATTTTAGGAAAATATGTTAGATCTATTTAATTTTTATATTTTCTTTTTTACAACCCTAAAGTGACTTTAATTTTCAAGTTGGTTGTTGTTTTTATTACCAGTGCGTTTAACTTGAAGTTAAAAGTAAGTGAATGAATAAGCTACGCTTGTATCATTCTAACTTACATACATAATAAATTGGGTAACAAAGTAAGCATACGTATCTTGCATTTCAGCCACTTCAGGCCAAAACCAATCTAACTTAAACGTAACTTAAGCCTAACTTGAATCAGCACCTATCTATTATGTATAATATAACTTTTGGAAGGTCATTGTACGCGGAACGTAAGGTAAAATACTTGTGTAGTACTCACTTACTCACTAAACAGTTGAAACTGAACTCCCTTGAAAATGTGAGAGGTAAACGCAACCGCAAACGGAAATGGCCATAGATTATAGAGGTATGACATGTGCTAACAGAGATTATTAACTATTACCATTTATTATTATATAATTATCAATAGAGAACACATAAATCAAATAAATAGGTAAATAGTGGAGTAATTCATGTGAATAAAAGGCAGGTATGTAAAGAAACAAACCTATAGAAAACTATATAGATTCACATAAATAAGAATAAATAGGCAAGGTAGAGCATAGCGTTTTTACAATAATGGGGCAAAGATTTTGAGAGAGGTAGAGCATAGCGTTTATTCGCTCTAACAGCAGCTCGACTGGGGAAGTACCTCCACCTTACAGAATACCGCAGCCAAATAACTTTATGTTGTGGAAAGTTGTGTTCCTGCGCGTGAGTAAGCTCGCCAGAGCTCATAGGGGAGGGGGGAAAGGTCGGTAACGCGTGAGCGATGCTTCGTGTGTTGCAAGCGTCTATATGGCTACGGTAACCGCTTACCATCAGGCGGGCCGTATGCTTGTGTTGTGAAAATAAAAAAGTCCTATAACAAAATAAGTTGTATGAAAATACTTCGGTCTATCGCTTTATGCATCACCCTGTATAAGACGCTGACATAAGTCACTGACGAATACTTACTTGGGGGTTTCATGTTTACTTTAGAGTACTAAATCCAAATGCTAAGATACTTGTCACGACCGACCGCGTGAGTTAGATTATAATATTATATAAATAATAATGATAAATAAATAATAACTTATCTTAGGTTACAATATATTTTTTGGAAACTCCTTTTAAGCAAAGATTTGCTTGTGTTAGGAGATCCCGCTCTTCCAAGACATTTCGTGATAAGTTGAAAGGTTTTATTTAGGAACAATAAAGAAACTAAGATACAAAAATACGAAACGCGCGCAAAGTGTGTGTTTGGTGTATGTGTAAGTGTGGGGGTGTGTGTGTGTGTGTGTGAATTATATAGTAACAATGTTACTAGAACATTACCACGAACTAGCATAAAAAAATAGTACATTGTGATATAAATGTGTGTAAAGTTGGTAATTATTACTATTGGATATCAACGAATAGTACTCTATGAGGTACTTCCCCAGTCGAGTTGCTCTATGAGCGAATAAACGCTATGCTCTACCTCTCTGATAAACGCTATGCTCTACCTCTCTTAAATATATAAGGTCCTAATAAATTTGTAAACTTCCTCTGTAGGGATGAATGTATAGGTCATTAGTAATCAAAAAATAATATTAGAAAAACAATCCGAGGAAAAAAAAAAAAAAAAACCTTCGCGCGGCTTTGATTTGCATAGAGACAGTATAGGATTTTTTATTTTTTTTCCCTCGGATTATTTTTCTAATATTATTTTTTGATTACTAATGACCTATACATTCATCCCTCAAGAGGAAGTTCACTAATTTATTAGGACCTTATATATCTATATATTTAATATATCTTATTATAACAAAAATGTAGTTTATTTTTATTTTGTTATGCTTGCATATTTTAATTTGTAATATAAAAACAAATATTTGGAAAAAATTGCGTATATAATCAGATTGTCAAAAAAATAAGTAAAAAATGTAACGTTGCTGAGTTTCTTGTTCTGCTCAATTTAAGGCTGAATTCCGAACTGGTGGTAACTTCAGTAGCTTTGACTTTCATTCAAAAGCCCTTCTAGGGCCTAAAATGACTGACTACTTGTTAGCAATTCCGAATTTTCTAGTAAATGCTAGAAAATATAGTAATATGCTACACATATTATTCCACTTCATATCGATTGAAACAGATTCTTTTAAAGCGAACCGAAATTTTTAATAAGGTTGCTAATAGGTGTGTACTAATAGATTTTCGCAATATTAAGAGAGGTAGATTTGTAGAGACTAAAGTAAGTAAGAGAGATAGAGCCGATATAAATTTTAAGTGTAGTGGAAGTTTTCTTAGTCAATTAATTATACAGTAGGTATAATTCAAAATGAGTCGGAAACTGTACCTAAGTAAACTAAGTACCTAACCAAGTTAGTTAAATTACAGTGAACCTTTCTATGCAAATACTTGTTCGACCCGAGCTATGTTTAGTTACTTAATAATAATGTGAATAATTAACACCATTATTATAATAATAATAAGGTCTCGAATAAATATACAATAAAAATTATTGGAGCTTAATTGATATAATATTAATAATTAGTGGACTGTGACTTTAGGATTCGTAAAGATTATAAAATAAAAAAAAGTGAAGAAAGCAACCGGCACGAGGAAACTTGGAGTGCACCAACCTGGTCTCCTTGTGGTCTTCTGGTCTGCTTCCACTGTGTATTTCACTTTGGTTATAGTTTATTAGGTTAAACGCGGCCGCGAACAATAGTTTATATTTTAAATACACATCACACAAGAAAATTGCATACGCGCCATTGGATTCTTCAAAACAAGTGCGTTCCACACGCTGCGAGTTTGGTACTTCCATCTTGCGAGCGAGACGGCGACATCGCCAATAAGGTTTGGTGCGTGTGGGATAGAGAGGGAAATATGTCGGTTGCGAAGTAACTAATTTTAAAGGGAACTGGAATGATACCTCTAATAGGTCCTAATATTGAAGCGGTAAATTTAAATTTGGTTATTAAAGGACGGCGGTAACATTTCCCCCACCCTTGAAGGGTCACCTTTAAGAAATATAAATAAAGAGAAAAAAGGCGTTCAATTAAATTACATAAGCGAATATAAGAATAATATATTTAATATAATATATAAATAGATGTGTGTTGTGTTGTGTAGTTATTGGGTTGGTAAAGGACACAAACGGACCACTGGTCTGACGATTGTACCCCTTGCCGTCTTTACCGTCGCGACACGAATTACATTGTCCTTGGAAGGGTGAACCTTATCAATCACTCCCAAAGGCCACGAAAGTGTAGGCGAATTATCGTTAATAATTATGACTACTGTACCAACTGCTATTGGAACAGAAGACTGAGTCCATTTCTGTCGCACCTGCAATTGATGCAAGTATTCAGTTCTCCAGCGACGCCAGAAAGACTGTACCAGCTTGTCCAAAAGTGAGTGTCGCTGGAGTAAGTTAATCGGCGTAGATTCTACATCAGTCGCAGGTAGGGATCGTAGTGGCATTGTATTCAAAAAATGCGCAGGAGTCAGTGCGGTAGGTTCAGCGGGATCGGAACTAAGCACGGTGAGAGGGCGCGAATTAAGTAAACACTCTATTTGAGAGAGTATAGTAATAAGCTCCTCATACGCGAGAGTTTGCTGTCCGATGACTTTAAACAGATGATTTTTTACACATTTCACCATGCTTTCCCAACATCCACCGAAATGCGGGGCGGCGGGCGCTATAAACTTGAACTCAATACGATTTTCTAACAGTTCTTCTTGTAGACGCGAACGATACTCTTTGGTAATAAAATCGTATAAGTCACGTAAATAAGAACGCGCGCCGACAAAATTTGTTCCATGATCGGAGTAAAGACACTTCACAGGACCACGTCGCGAAAGGAACCGCTTTAAGGCGGCGAGAAAGCTCACAGTAGTGAGATCCGTGGCCACTTCAATGTGAAGTGCACGCGTAGTAAGGCATGTAAATATACATATATAAGCCTTGCGAGATTTAACACCGCGGGCGCGAATAGGCGTATAAGCTATAGGACCAGCGTAATCACAGCCAGTATGAGTGAAAGCCTTATCAGTTTGCGTTACTCTTTGCTTAGGTAAATCAGCCATGAGCGGAAACTGTGGCCGAGGCTTCGATTTAAAGCAAATATTACATTTGTTTATTCTAGACCGAATAATACGTCTAGCAGACAAGATCCAAAATCGTTGTCTTATCAACGACATAAGTAATTCCGGTCCAGCATGTAAATATTTTTTATGATAATAATCTATTAATGATTCTACAAGCGGATCGTGTCGCGGCAGAATAACCGGGAATTTTGATTCTGAACGTTCAGCGGAATTGGAAAGTCTACCACCTACATGTATAATACCTTCATTCAAAAATGCTTTAAGCTTCATTAGCGCGGGTGAACAGTCATTAGCGGTTTTTAAATTTTTTAAGTCTAAAGCAAAGTGTCTCTTTTGTATATCGCGAATAATTATGCGCTCAGCGACACTTATGTCGGATGCGGTGACCGCTATCGATCGGGAACGAGCCAATTTTTTCGTAAATCTACAAACGTAAACCATAATTCTCGTAAGCTTACTCCATGAGTTGACACGTTTGCTAAGCTCCTGAACTAACGAGGGTTCCGGTTCAGACACTATAATAGTATGAGCGGATATTTTCTCTTCGGGTAAATGATCCAACGTAATGTCGTCTATTTTATTCACAGGCCACTGTGAGGGGTCCTGTGCGAGCCAGGGTGGACCTCGCGACCATAGTGGATGATCTAATAATTTTCCAGGCATTAGACCTCTGGAGAGACAATCTGCTGGATTATCTACTCCCGCGACGTGATGGAAATGAGCGGCTGATAAATTATCAATAGTCTTAACGACTCGGTTGGCAACAAATGTTTGCCAGCGGTGTGGTGAAGAGTTCAACCAACACAGCGTGACCTTGGAGTCTGTAAACGCGTATAATTCATAAACGGGATAGCGTGGGTTATAGGTGTCATGAACACATCTGATCAGCCTTGCCAATAATTCAGCACCACAAAGTTCGAGGCGAGCGATGGACAGAGGCTTCACTGGCGACACTTTCGACTTAGCACAAATAACTTGCGTCTTAATTTTGTCTAAATGAGTAATGTGAGCATATACCACTGCTCCATATGCTCTTTCACTGGCATCGCAAAACCCGACCAGACGGAAAACACAATTTTCAAATACACCTAAATGTCGCGGTATTTTAAAATCATTAAGAAGCGGTAGCTCTATACAATATTTTTTCCATATTTCAGCAATGTGGTGCGGCGGACAGTCGTCCCAATCAAGCTTCAAAAACCACAATTCTTTAATTAAAAGTTTCGCGAAGAGAACAACAGGCGCTACAAAGCCCATTATGTCCCATATTCTAGCTACAGTGGCTAAAATTATGCGTTTTGTACACTTATCATCAGGTGTGGTGATTTTAAACTCAAAATAATCATTAATTTTAGACCAAGACAAACCTAAAATTTTCTGTTGAGCGGTTTTGTCAAATTCAATAGGCTCGGAAACCTTATGTGACGCGGGAAGAGCTGCCAAGACAGAGTCGGAATTACTCGTCCACTTGACTAAATCGAACTGAGCGCGTTTAAATAGTTCGATCAGCTGATAAGCAGCTGTTATAGCCTGTTCATCCAGCATTATGCTGAAAACTATGTCATCCATGTAAATATAACGAGAGGCGATTTCTTTCGCTAAAGGAAACAAATCTCCTTCGTCCGCAATGAGCTGCTGAATGACGCGGAGCGCGTGGTACGGGCTGGATCGTAATCCAAAGCATACCCTATTAAATTCATATACGGCAAGTTCATCTTGCACACGAAAGCGGTATAACATGCGTTGGAAGCGGCGGTCTTTAATATTCATAATTATTTGAAGGAACATTTGTTTACAATCAGCGGAGAGTGCGGTAGCGAAAAGACGAAAATTTAAAATAATTGTAAACAGATCACCCTGTAGGTTAGGACCACAATGGAGAATATCGTTCAGTGAAATACCTGAACTTGATTTATGACTAGCGTCAAGAACCATGCGGAGTTTCGTTGTGGATTTATCCTCGCGGATTACACCGTGGTGCGGTATGACGTACACGGGACAGGAATCATTACTATTCAAGGATGGCGCGAGTGAAAGATAGCCTTTTTCCAAATATTCATGGATCACTGCATCATACGCGACTCTAAAGGCGGGTGCGGCGTCAAGTTTCTTTTCCAGACCTAAAAAACGCTTTCGGGCTGATTCATAACTATCACCGAGTGCGCAGACATCATCCCGAAACGGTAACGAAACGATATATCTACCGGTATCCTTGTCGCGTTCAGTCGTTTCACGGAAAAAATGCTCACACTCCATATCATTCGGAGAATGAGTAGGCGTTGCAATTAAAGGCGAGTCGTCGATTTGACAGAAACGTCTAACTAGCATGTCGAGTGGATCATGCTCAGCGGGTGCGGCTATCGAGCTACAATAAGCTACAGTTACGCTTTCGCGTGCGGGAAGAGCGGGCACAGTGCCCATAATAACATAACCGAGGGTGGTTTGTATGGCGGGCGGAACTAAACAACTACCTTGTACTACTCCGGGTAGTAAAAGTTGCGAAAACAAAGAAGCGCCGATCAAAACATCAATCTGAGCTGGCTCAAAAAACCTTTCATCAGCCAACGGCAAATCTTGAAGAAACGGCAATGCGGAAACGTCTATAGGCGTCGACGGCAAGTTATCTGTTATTTTGTCAACAACCAGTGACGAAATATTATATTTTGAATTATCATTAAAACGTGACGAAAATTGAAAGTCAACAATTCCCTTTGTGTATTTTTCAGAGCCACCGATACCCTTTACTTTTATATTATTGTTGTTATTTACTGACAACTTCAAGCGATCACAACATTCTAACGATATAAAGTTACTCTGAGATGCACTGTCAAGTAAACAACGCACACTATGTTCTGTGCCATATACATCGCGCACCACTACAGTCGCCGTAGCGAGCAAAACTGTAGTCTTGGCGTTACATTGCGTGGCGAATACGCTAGTGTCATGCGACGCGCTAGCATGCGGTTGCAGCGGTGCGGCAATGGACGCAGCACACAACGGTAGGCTAGAATTCGGTGTAGCGGTAGTAGTGGTAGCGCTCGCGGCGGGCGACGGCTGTAACGAAGTGGGAACGGCGCCGGCGCCGGTGGCAGCGCTAGCGGCAGCGGTTGGCGGTTTAATAGTATCAAAGTGGAGTAAACTGTGATGTTTACCGCGGCAAGATTTACATGTAGAAGTTGAATTGCATGTCCCTGCCCTATGCTTACCACTTAAACAATTCACACAGGCGTTACGTTCTTTCACACATTTGTACCTCTCGTTTGGTGTCATTTTACCGAACGCGGGACACTTGTATAAATGGTCATGTATAAAATCTTTACATATACATTTATAAGTCTCTGAGATAGAAACATACGATTGCGGTTGGGGAACTTTAGCGGTGTGCCTAGGCTGTGGCTTGGGTTTGGAGTTACTACTGGAACTCGAACTCGAATCACTATGGCGTTGTAATATATTAGTTTGCTCTTTAACATATTCAATTAAATTTTTAAATTCAGGAATTTTATCCTTACGCGAATGCATTTCGAACGAACGAACTGTTTCAGAATCTAACTTATTTAACGCGGTGTGTAAAATAATAAAATCAGTTAAATCTGGAAGTTTTAGATTTTTCAAAGCATTAACAGCAGATACAAATTTATCTTGAAACACTTCTAAATTATGAGCGGAAGCGGTAGAAAATGGTTTGAAGTCAAAAATCTGATTAATATAACTCGAGGCTAGCATACGCTTATCATTATATTTTTCTATGAGCGAGTTTAGTATGAGTTCGTAGTTTTCGGCACACGGAGTAACACCAGCGAAAACAGACTGCGCTTTGACTGTCAATTTGCCTAATAAATAATATAGCTTATCGGCGTCAGACAAACATGGATTATCATGCACATTCGATTTAAAACTCTCATAAAACAACGGCCAAGACCGTATATCCCCATTAAATGACACAAGTTCTATGGGCGGTAGCGAAGGTGACTTAGGCTTAAGTTTAGGTTTTTCAATAATAATTTCACTCGTAAGGCGAGACAGCACACGTTTGATATGGCAATACAATTCCTCGAACGAGACCCAGGACTGATATTCAACCTTAGCTCCAGGGTTTACCTGCATGTTATACAAATTGTATTCATTCAAAGTTTTCTCATAATCACTACGTAATGCATCAATTGAAACTGCGCCAGAAAGAAACACCTCCTTGTCCTCAGTCGTACTTACTCGCTGGGAACAATCAAAGATTGTTTGTAAGCGGCTAAATAATGAATCGCGTCTAGCTAAAGCAATATCTAATAATATTTTATGTTTAGGATCTGCATTTTCAGGCTTGGGATCATTCCTTTTCGATGCGCTAGTCGACATTTTTATAAAATAATCAACAAGTTATAAACGCGATCAACAAACAAACAGCAGGTAGGTAGGTAGGTACCTATAGTGAGCTACACCGGCCGAGATCGCCACTCGATTTATTCCGGTGCTGCGGTAGGTAGTACAAAATAAAATGCAACAAGATGTCGGCAAGAAAGGCACCCACCCACTAATCTGTTGAATGCGTGCGTTTGAAACAATATTTTGAAAACGGAATGATATGTACCACTGCCCACCTTCCAATAGACAATGATCGTGTGGAAATTATATTATAACAAATTATTTGTTGCGTTTGCGGTAGGTTTTATAAGTAAAATAACTCAAATAAGTATTTACTTGAAATTGACTTGAAATAAATCCAATCGGTACGTAGGTCAATAAACGATGAAAAATATTCTTTATTGTAGAATTTTAGGTAAATACTAAGTAGTCACGTATATAAAATATGCGGGTTAAATAAGATACGTAACCACATAAATATGTAAATACCTAAGTGCGAGCGGTTTATACGATAATATATAGTATGATGTATGAATGCGATGCGTGAAAGAAATATTATATAAAATATAATAAATGAGGTATAGAAATAACCCGATCCGGGCGAAGTGATCAAAAATATGGAGCTTAATTGATATAATATTAATAATTAGTGGACTGTGACTTTAGGATTCGTAAAGATTATAAAATAAAAAAAAGTGAAGAAAGCAACCGGCACGAGGAAACTTGGAGTGCACCAACCTGGTCTCCTTGTGGTCTTCTGGTCTGCTTCCACTGTGTATTTCACTTTGGTTATAGTTTATTAGGTTAAACGCGGCCGCGAACAATAGTTTATATTTTAAATACACATCACACAAGAAAATTGCATACGCGCCATTGGATTCTTCAAAACAAGTGCGTTCCACACGCTGCGAGTTTGGTACTTCCATCTTGCGAGCGAGACGGCGACATCGCCAATAAGGTTTGGTGCGTGTGGGATAGAGAGGGAAATATGTCGGTTGCGAAGTAACTAATTTTAAAGGGAACTGGAATGATACCTCTAATAGGTCCTAATATTGAAGCGGTAAATTTAAAGAACGATGGGTCATTTTATATGAAACGCGTCCCCAGAGTGTAGCACTATGAGCTATGGTGGAGATTGTTGGCCACATCGAGGGCATCATTTCATTGTATGACACCAAGTCTGGATTCCATGGGAAAAAAAAGATATTGACGGTTAAAGCAGACAAAATAATGTGTAACTTTGTTACCGTCCCGCAGTATTTGTATAACTTTTCTGGTTTAAAAGTATTATATATGCTAATGCAGAGTTTAATCTATCTTTGTGCTAAGTTTCACCCACATCTAATAAGCCATTTCGGCGTAATTTAATAACAAACATCGATAAAAACATAAGCATTTTTACTTGCATTACTAGGATAAGGTAAAGATCTAAATATTATTATTTCTTTTTTTTTGGCACAGCAAACAATGACACTCACATATTACCTACCTACTATATGACATTTTGTTTAATTGCCGTTCTTTAAGTGTAATCAGCCCCATGGGCAATGACTGACTGGATTATGGTAAATAGCAAAACATAATAAAAAAGAGAACTTGAAGATGACTAAAAACTGAATATGGTTTAAAATATGAATTTGGTTAGTGAAAGTCATATTTTTTTTATGTTCCATATCGTTAATGATAACCGAAGACACGTTAAGTAGGTACCTATTTTGTATCCCGGAAACACATGTTAAATCCCGAGGTACAAATTAATAGTATACTTTAACGTTATTAATGCGAAAGATAGTTTTTTTTATATCACTAAGGCAGCAAACAAACATACGCCCCGCCTGATGGTAAGCGGTTACCATAGCGGTTACCGTACCCTATATAGACGCTTGTAACACCTAGGGTAACACGCACGTTGCTGACCCTGCAAAAATCTCTTCACACCTTTGGAAAACCTCGGTGGGGCGCTCATTCTACAGGCTGAGCGTCCGCGGTAGTGAGCTCCATTGAAACCGCACAGTACGAAACTATTTCGGTTCCAATGTGTGACGTTGGACTCCCCGTCGATGGCGAGAGTTGCGATGGTAGAAGGTAGCCGTGGGCATCAGGTCAAAACATTCTTTAGAACACTGTCCGTTGCACAAGCGGTTCAACACACATAAGGAGGCAGAGTCTCTTCTCAGACTAGCGGGCTCTACACCGCTTGTATTCTCGGGATCGTCGACAATTGTAATGCGAGAGTAGATCTGTCCGTTTGTTATGGTTTCACAGCTATGTTACTGGACCGATATCGATAAATATTAGCAGACAGATAGCATGGAACCTGGAAATTGACATACAGTTATTTTTGTCTTGAAAACGCGGTTGGTATCGCTGGTATTGAGTATTCTGTGCCGCAGGGCAGAGCTAATAATAACAAAAAACAATCATTACCAAAGGAACATTTTTGTAACTTCAAATGTGAATATCTTTTTTCTCCCATGGAATTCAGACTTGCTGTCATAGAATAAAATAATGTGCTCGACGAGACCTACAATTACCACTATAGCTCATCGTGCTACAGTCTGGGGACGTTATTACCCATTCTTCTTTGGTTATTAAAGGACGGCGGTAACAATTATATTATTCAAAATAACAACAACTTTGAAATATTTCAGAACAAAAATAAAGAAAATTTTGCACAGTTTCCGTTCCAATATTTTTATTATTGCAGTATATCTACCCATTTTTAGGGTTCCGTAGCCAAATGGCAAAAAACGGAACCCTTATAGATTCGTCATGTCTGTCTTTCCGTCCGTATGTCACAGCCACTTTTTTCCGAATATATAAGAACTATAATGTTGAAACTTGGTAAGTAGATGTATTCTGTGAACCGCATTAAGATTTTCACACAAAAATAGAAAAAAAACAAAAAAAATTGGGGGTCCTCATACTTAGAACTGAAACTCGTTTTTTTTTTTTATAAAACCCATAAGTATGGGGTGTCCATGGATAGGTCTTCAAAAATGATATTGAGGTTTCTAATATAATTTTTTTCTAAACTGAATAGTTTGCGCGAGAGAATCTTCCAAAGTGGTAAAATGTGTGTCCCCCCCCCCTGTAACTTCTAAAATAAGAGAATGATAAATCTATAAAAAATATATGATATACATTACGATGCAAACTTCCACCGAAAATTGGTTTGAACGAGATCTAGTAATTGTTTTTTTTTTAATACGTCATAAATTGAAATTCATATCAAATACTCAGGTCTATACTACCATTCACTTATATACCTACAGGTTACCCTACGGAACCCTCGGTGCGCGAGTCTGACTTGACACTTGGCCGGTTTTTATTTTAATTTTCAAAATTAGATTTCTTTCTCTTTGGTCGAAACCTCGTCGAAACAATGTTATGTACTGTATGAAACTAGGAAAGCGATGTGTGTCAAAAAGTTATTTCAGCGTATAATTTCCCACTGCTCGCTCAGGACAGGCCTCCTTCCACAAATGTGAGTGAAAGGGAATAGGCAGATACTCCACCACGCGGGCCCACTGCAGATTTGTGGAGGTAGGCTAGTGGTCAACCAAATGTTGGAGTTTTCAAGCCACCAAGACGTACCTTGGGTACAATTCAAAACATGGTACAGTCAGAGAGAGTTGAACTGTTTCTTTTTTCATCTTCATAGTTCTTTACGCTTGATTTATCAATTGTACTCTAAATAGTTTACGTCAAAAAAAAACGATTGTTACAATTTGCAAGGAATAAATTGCCAAGTTTTTTGTTTAACTTTGTCACGATGTGATCAAAGAATGTACAAACAAAAACAAGCTTTAAACATTCACTATAATTATTTCTGTTTACATTTTATGTACCTGTTGTGGTTTAGTTTTTACTTGAGCTGAGTGCGGGAAATTTTAAGGATTTATAAATAGACTTATTTTTTACATTTAATTAACCAACGTGCTGGTTCCCTCTGGCATAATGTAGCGATAGAATCAAATAAATAGTACATCCAAACAAATTTAACATCTATTTACTAGCTGCCCGGCGCGACTTCGTTCGCGTGGTGCTACCCTACCCTACCCTACCCTATCTAAACCATCCAGGGAGTTAATTTTACTGTACGTGTGTATGTCACTCGATAATATAACCTAGATACTGACTGCAGCGCCATCTGCCGGGCTGATTTGTGAATCTAAAACATCCAGGGCGACACCCAAATGCATACAAAAAAAAACATTAAAATCGGTCGTGGGAGGAGTTTAGTGACATACAGACGTACAGTAGAATTTTATATATAAAGAAGATAGATAATAAACCATTGCGTGAGTATTTCTCACCATAGATGATTCTTAATTTATAAGTAGGTAGGTACCTACTATAATTTTGTTCTCAGTTTTTTTTTCTCAGATAGCTTCTGATTATTACGGTTCTATTATAATCAATGCTAAGTCATAAGATGAAATCGTCAAAAAAGTCAACTAAGTATTTTGGTGCATCAGCGTCACCCACTCAACCTTCGCGTCTCAACGCCTCATCAATCGTTTGACGTAACTAATTATTGTTTTTACTGAAAAACAATTAATTTCCGGTGGCCATTGTTTTAGTACACTTTCTTGTGGTACCAGTTCGTAATGCATGAGTTATTTAGCATGGTAATGGTTCTTTGGGTCCGACTGAGTGACAAAATTAGAGTAATTTAAATGTTTACAAACAAATGATTTTATCCTTTGGTGCATCATTGGCTCATTGATTGTGTAGTGATGAAGAATAATCTTCGTACTCTCTGCTAATAAAGCCTTATTGAGTAATCAGTCGACCGCAATATTAACATAAACTAAGAGTATTTCGAGTCCTTTTTACTTCTCTATCTCTTTGTTAATGACGTCCCAAGACTCTATATTTTATCGGAGTCAAAGTCTCTTTGTGAACCTGTTCTTTATAAATATGTATCTAATAACACTCTGCAATTTGCAAATTAGGTAGTGCAACTTATGCCTAGATTCAATATTATGATAGCAAACACGGGAAACGTTCGGAATTGTTTTGTATCCCGCGTCAATGTAGGTTACCGCTTGCCTTCTGCCGGTATATTAGGCTGACGTAGTGTCTTTATTTTAGCTAGGTTATAATGGTTATATTCAAATGTTAGATTAGATTCAGAAAATTGTAGTAGTAAAAAAAATGGTAGTTCTATTTTAAGAAAGTTTACTCTTAAATTTTAAAACATTAATAATGGTGTATATTGTTTCAGCTCTGGAACTTGTTGTGCCAAAAGGTAGAGTGTTCATCAGTCTACTCTTCAACACCATGTTTATCCTCGGGGGAGTCACTGTCACGCTACTGTTCTGGTGGCTACAAAACTGGAGATACGTCCTCTTCATCATATACACGCCAGCAGTCTTTGTTTTCATATACATGTGGACTCTGACCGAAAGCTTCCGATGGCTGCTCAGCAAAGGCCGTTATGAAGATGCTATGCATGTCCTCAACAGGTCAGAAAAGATGAACAACGCATCTGTCCCCAAAGATCACTACGAGCAAGTAGAGAAGCAAGCAACAAAACAGAGAGACGATCGAAAGTGTGAATCTGTCGAAAGAAACCAATCGTCAATAAGCCAGATTTTAACGTCACCAATGATTTGGAAAAGACTGTTCATCTGCTCGTTTCTGTGGATTTGTTCAACTTTAGTTTATTATGGACTGTCAATAAATGCTATAGAGTTATCTGGTAATAGTTACCTGAACTATATTGTAGTGCTCGTGATAGAGGCGCCAGCTAATGTTTGCAAGCTGATATTCCTGGACAGGTTCGGAAGGAAGAAGGTCATTGCGACAGCTTTCTTCATGACTGGATTGATATTGATCAATTATGGATTTGTACCTGGTAAGTTATCACGAATCTACCATTCATTTAATATTTTACTCTTATCTAGTGTCCAGTGATTTAAATTTTTAACATACCTTTAAAGAATATTTCTTTTTTTGTTCACATGTTTAACAACTTTTTTTTGTCTTTCAGCTGGGAATTGGTCTTTACTGATGTACCTTGGAGGAAAATTCTTTATCACCCTCGCGTACAACTCTCTTTACGTATTTGCAGCAGAAGTGTTCCCTACAAATTACAGGACATCTTTACTAGCTATGTGTTCTACTATTGGTAGAACTGGATCTACTGTGGCACCGCAGACACCTTTATTGGTAATAATAACATATTTATTATATGTAGCGTTAGCAACACCTTAATTATAATGTTTATTTGACTCTTTCATGTTTTGCTACGTTTTGTTGTCACTACGTGAAATACAAATATAGTATTGTTTCTAGTTTATCTGTAACATTTCAATAGTTACTTACTCATGCATAATTGAAAGACTTTTAATTTGATTTACTTCAATCATCACGAGTTTTAAAGATTATATTTTAAGAGAGAGGTAGGCATTTATTCGCTCATAGAGCAGCTCGACTGGGGAAGTACCTCCACCTTACAGAATACCGCAGCCAAATAACTTTATGTTGTGTTAAGTTGTGTTCCTGCGCGTGAGTAAGGTCGCCAGAGCTCATAGGGGAGGGGGGAAAGGTCGGTAACGCATGAGCAATGCTTCGTGTGTTGCAAGCGTCCATATGGCTACGGTAACCGCTTACCAGCGGCCCGTATGCTGCTTAGTCGTATAAAAAAAAAAAAAAATTAAAACTATTAAGCCGTGGATAACTACTATGTAAATATTAGTAGATGGAAAATGGAGTGCATGGGTGTCATAACATCTTATAGGCAGATAATATGCAATAATGCAAAATATTAGATCATTTGCTCATTAATACACTCATAACAAAACTCTGACCTATAATCTATATCAGGACAAACGTCCACTCCTTGTACATGAATATGTTCGCTTACACTGTATCTGAGTATAATAAATCTAAAACTATAAACTTAAAAGTTATACACCAGTAGTCTGGTTACTATAATACTAGATGCCCTTGCTTTAAAATGTCCGAAAATATTTCTTTCCCTAAAACTTTAGCTAAAAACGAACTTTTCTTTCACAGACGAGGTACTACGAGTACTTACCAACCACGTTATTTGCTATCATGGCGATATTATCTGGGTTCCTCGTCCTCACGCTACCAGAGACGAACAACATGAAGCTACCGGACTCTTTGCAGGACGCACACGATCAGGACAAAAGGGAAGATATGCAGGGTAATGCTGAGAAGACTTCCAATGTACAGAAGACCACAGTAACAGATCACAAAACTAGACTATAAGTAGATAGATGATTAGAAGAATTTAGAAAGCTGGCGTTTCTCATCCTTGTTATTTGAATCAGATACTTTATGAAGGATAATAGTACAATACTTCCTAAAGCTCATAAGACTCCTCTGAGAAATTGCTGTCAACGGGAAGATCTTCCACCGGGGTTTGTATCAATGCTCGGGAAACTGCAGTCCAAAGTTCTAGCGTTGAGAACATGTATAAACTGCCCAGAAAACTTCGATAGCGCGATGTAGATTTTTGTGGTGTCATGTTTCATTTAATTCATCTTAATATTTGCTGACTTTCACATGTGGCGTTATTGTTATAGCCGCTACAATACACTAAACAAATTTTAATCATATTACATCTCTTTCTTACTAACATGATTGAAAAAGGATAGAAAATGTTTAGCCTTTACTATTTTTCATTTGTTTTGATGGCGACTGCATTCACGTTGAAAACAAGTAATTGGTTTCTTTTATTAGAAGAGATATAACAAGTAAGACTAAATTAGTTTAGTTTGTATGCCATGTACGATTTAGTTTAGTTCTTTTTGTGCAATATTTATATTTTCAACGCAGTGATGAGATTCACGATTAAGCGATTTTATACCGTAATTTCGCGTACTTAAGTAGACTTTTGTATAATAATAGTGCTAGAATTTAAAATATATTTTTACTATAACATTTTGAGAGCTTCAAAGACCAAGGCTTGTGATATTATTTATGATTGAAGTTTAGAAATTAGTAAAAGAAATCGTGTAACCTAAAATTATCTTGATTATATTGACTTGTAGTATTTTCCACGTACGGCCATAAACGAATATCTTTGATCAAGGTACACGTACTGCTTGAGCAGTCACTGTTAACCGCTTGAACAGTCATTTATATGAAGTATTCCCATTTGCGCACCGATTTTTTGAGCACCGATCCTATTCCCTTTTCAGCACCGATTCATATTTTGGATCGGTGCTCAAATGGGAACTAAAATTAAATTAGAAATCATTCCCTTTTGAGCACCGACGGTTTTGTAGCTTCTAGTGTTATGGTGTTTAGTAAAAAGTATCGATAAAAATTAACAGTTTTATCATAAAAAGTCAAAAGTATTATCGTTAGAGCACCCATTTTTAGAGCATCAAAACTATTCCGCTTTGAGCACTGATCAATATTTTAGGTTGGTTGCCCTTTTTGTCTTGCCTTGTTGCAAAAATTTTGGAGAGAGCTCCTTCGCGCTTATGCTATCCTGGTAAAATTTTTTCAAAAGTATAAATTTTTGGAGGTATTTAGAGAGAGATTAAATATAAGTTTTTTTATTTATTTTTTATACCACTTAGATGGCAAACAAGCATACGGCCCGCCTGATGGTAAGCGGTTACCGTAGCCTATGGATGCTTGCAACACCAGGGGTAACACGCGCGCGTTGCCGACCCTGCAGAAATCTCTTCACACCCCTTTTGAAGAACCCCATGCTGTACTCCATTGGGAAAACGGCCACGGCGGGGAGCTCATTCCACAGTCTGAGCGTCCGCGGTTTCAATATTTGAGGATGGACTCCCCGTCGATGGCGAGAGTTGCGGTGGTAGAAAGTAGCCGTGGGCATCGTCTTAAACAATTCTTCAGAACAACGTCCGTTGTACAAGCGGTAGAACACACGTAAGGAGGCAAAGTCTCTCCTCAGACTGAGGGGCTCTAAACCGCTTGTGAGCTCGGGGTCGTCCACAATTCTTATGGCACGTCGTTGAACCGAGTCTATAGGATCAAGCTGGTATCCAGGTGCCCCCGCCCATAGATGACAGCAGTACTCCATATGAGGCCGGACTTGCGATATTAAATAAATATAATATAATTGGAAGTAAAATGTGGAGTACATTAGGTTTCATAATTAGTCAGTACCTAGGTAATAACAGTAAGTATTATACTTTGTTCAGCAATTGACAACCAACCTAAAATATTGATCAGTGCTCAAAGCGGAATAGTTTTGATGCTCTAAAAATGGGTGCTATAACGATAATACTTTTTATAATAAAACTGATATTTTTTATAGATAGGTTTTATTAAACACCACAACAATAGAATCTACAAAACCGTCGGTGCTCAAAAGGGAATGATTTCGAATTAAATTTTTATTCCCATTTGAGCACCGACCCAAAATATGCATCTGTGCTGAAAAGGGAATAGGATCGATGCTCAAAAAATCGGTGCGCAAATGGGAATACTTCATTTATATAAGCCCCGCTCTGCTCACCGCGCGGAGCATTCGTGACTGCTTGAGCAGTCTTGTATTATATAGCTAGTTAGTCGCAGCTTGAATCAGTCATACATAGACTTCTTCAAGCCTCTTCTTCGATGTTTATATAGTCACTTATTTATCGACCAACTTCTGGCATTGTCAAACATGTGACGATAATTAAATAATTTTACTAATATTAGCTATTTCCTACACAAGATTACAAATATTTGGAAATAGTATTCCAATTCTTTATCTAGTTTTAACAGTTTTTACCAGCTTGTATAAATAATCTAGTTAAAATTTATTTGATAAATGTATTGCCTTAAGTTGTATGAGTATTATTAATTATTAATGTTTATATAATTAAACATTAGTTTTCAAAGTACAATCACATGTGAATTATATTAACTACCTACTTTAAGTGAAATGTAGATATAGAACAAGTCGTGACAGTAAATAAAATTTTTACACTGTAATATTTTTGTGTTTTGTCTTCCATGTACAGTCGAGGACATAAATATGTATACACTTTTTGAAATTCAAAAGCGATTTTCTCGCATGTTTAACATTTAAGTGTTAAACTATTGCACAAATCATAATAGTATATGTTAGAAGATTCTGCCTTTATAATATCTCATAATTTCAATCAGTAGTTTAAGAGGAAACCGTTGTTGAATTTTACTAATGAAATGAAATGAAATGAAATTAATTTATTTGCTAGAATAAGGGTGACAAAATAGTGATGGTACAATTATACAGTTCCAAGCTTACTCTACCGAGCTACGGTGTGCAAATATTAAATATTTTTATGACTTAGTTCTAATGAATAGAGACTAACTTTAACAAATGCTAAATAGTTAAATAAATTATTAAGATAAATTCAAATTAAAAATAATAATTAAGGTAAATAATAACAATAAACAAATACAAAATCAATGAACCATTCAAGTCTCATGTCAAATTAAAATGTAAAAACATAAAGGTTTCCTAAAATGTCTATTAAAACTACAAAATATACTTAAATAAAATTCCATGTCGGTATGGATCATATTTTATCATTAAAAAAATCATTAATTGAATAGTATAATTTACTAATTAAAATTTTTGACAAAGCTCTTTTAAATTTCACTAAAGGTAATTCCTTGAGACTAGAAGGTATGTGATTAAAAATGCGAATCGCCACGCAGTAAACATTATTCCTATAAATATTAAGCCTCTGAATTGGAACATACAACCGGTCTTTGTGTCTGCCACTTTTGTTAGTTACTTCTTTATTTGTTTTAAACATCCCATTATGTTTCTTAATGAATAATTTCCAATTGTATACATATTTATGTCCTCGACTGTACTTGCCTCCCCTCTCTTACCTCTATCTCCCATAGGCGTGATATTAATGTACTATGAAAGTAGGTAGGTATTTAGAACATACTTAATTTAGAAGGAAACTGTCCCTCGTACAGAACACATGTTTAATCCTCATAAGAAACCCGATCGCCCTTGGACAGCTAACGGAGTCGACCGGAAGACTCAGGCCGCATCAACACCCTTGCTGTGCTAGATGTTTTGTGAGTGTGACGTGCTCGGGGCCGCTTCCGATCTCTCAGGACCCCCGCCCCAATCGACACTGAAGACCCCATTCCTACGCCTTTTACGATTAGGTAAGGCCTTGGTAGGGCCAAAAATGTTCAAATCCTTAGCTTGTAGCCTTACTGCTAAGGCTACAAGCTTAGTTTTTCTTTGTCTTTTCATGAAACACTAATCAAAGAATTAGAAAATGTAACTCATCATCATCATCAGCCTATAATGTCCCACTGCTGAGCACATGCCTCCTTTCACAAATCAGGGTGAAAGGGAATGGGCAGATAATCCACCACGCGTGCCCACTGCGGCGAGGTGGAGGTAAGCTAGTGGTCAACCTACTGTTGTAGTTTTCAAGCCGCCAGAAGGCCTCCAACTAGCTTAACGACTATCACAATTAAGTGATAACCGGGATTACGTGCCTTCCGAAGCACGGAAACGCTCGATTTGAAATACCACTAGGCGGTCACCAATCCAGGTATCGACCACGACGGTGCTAGCTTAACTTGCCGATCGATTAAGAACGACTTATCATGCTACACCACGAGCGCTTCACTCAAATGTAACTCAATAACTTAAAATTCTGAAAAATCAGCAATCTAAACAACGGGGCTAATCTTTTTGAAAATAGAATTTGTTTTTCCTACATTTTAAAAATAACACTGGCTAGTCATAAAATCCAAACGAGTCACGTTCAAGTTTTAATTTGAAAACCGGATTAAAAACTGACTTATTAGGCGGTGCACGCATGTGCGATTTTTAAAGAACAAACTTACCGACGTGTTATGATGACAGGCCTGTTTTGACAAAAATCTTACCATGTTAAGTGATGGTGTGGCCAAAGGTGATAAGCATAGAAACCCCAGAAGGCTCTCAAGTGTAGCTGCCGGAACACACGCATAGCTGCTTGGTGATAGATTTTCAAATAAAACTCATGTTTATTGTAAAATTCAAACACACGAAAATCCACGGCATTTGATATCACTACCACTAAGCTATATTATATATTTGCACGTTCTCGGTCGTTCGTGTGAAAAAATCCTTATTCTTTTTAAAAAGCGTTTCGTTCCGCCTCCCTTTGCATCTAACGGTTGCGTTCACAATTGTAATTATGCGTTTAGAACGTGATCCCATTTCAGCGTACGTGACTTGTGGACTTAACGCCATTATAAATAACAAATCTATCTAATCTAATAACTACGTAGGCGGGCGAGAAAACACCATCTTCACTTTCAGATTTAAAATCAGGTGTGTTTGCTACATTCACAAAGAATCCAAACTTTGAAAATATAATGTAACAAAATATAGGTCTGTACAGTATTACCCAACTAATATGGCTTACCGATGTACCTGCGCAGAAGACACATTTTCAAAGCGCGGGAAATGCTATTTGTCGGCAACTGCCGCCATGTGTGCGGAGGGGCGTGACTTCCGAGTGAGACGGAACTAACAGCTGCAGTGTATTATGAACCTTTTATAGTAGTGGTCTAAGGTTGATTGCATTCTTTCGTTAATCTTCGGGGCTTACTTTCTTTTCTGTGCGAACGAAGATACACGACGCGCCTTATCAGTTGGGTACTACTGTATTTCAGATTCTATTTTCCAAATTTGAATTCTGAAAGGAAATTATACCTTCTTTGAAGTTTTTAAATAAAGCGAGTTCCAAGCTTGTTCCAAATATTATTACTATTTTCGTAAATACTATTAGATTTCCGAGATTAGTTTTGATGCACATAGAGTCCAATAATACAAGTCATCTATTGCATGTTTACGATTGCCAATTATTAGGTTAGGTAAACCTTGAAGACGCAAAATGTCCACACATTTCACTCAACCAATAATACATATATGACCAAATTCCACAGTCACTTAGAACGGATTAGCTGTATCTATACAGATAAAATAATAAATAATAAATATCCTGGGACATTCCTCACACACGGTCATCTGATCCCAAACTAAGCAGAGCTTGTACTATGGAAACCAGCTAACTGATATAATACATATACTACTTTTTGTTTGTAAATACATACTTAATATACATAATTACACCCAGACTCAGGACATACAGACATGTTCATGCACACAAATGCATGTCCTGTGTGGGAATCGAACCCACGACCTGCGGCGCGTAGGTGAATCTTAACCAACTGCGCCAACTGACCCGTCAAAGATAGTCCGCTTTGGAGACAGACAATACTTAAACTATATATAAAAGGTCTTCCCAACAAACGCAATAAAACGAAACCTTATTTAGATCCCCGGTCTAATCGCCTCCATGTTAACTTATGGGACGTGCCAAAAAAACGCCCAGAATTTGGTCAAAGGGCAAGCGTTATTCGGGCAAAAACAATTTGTAAGTTTTTGCTAAGGAACCCTTGGGCGTTTTCGGTTGAATATATGAATATGTTAGAGAAAATGTCTGTTTAATATTTGTTATAGTTTTCCATGACCATAAGAGGAGCGTATGTAGCTCTATTGTTATTTTATAGAAGCATGAAGTAATGATTCTGTGGGATGCCTGACTGATCGTAGAACAAATGTAACTAGGGTCGTGTCAGTTACAGGGCCAATGATTTCAAATCTAAAGATAGGCCCACCGGAAAATTTAGCAATAAAACTTCTTCATACAAGTAAACAGTACCGACATCTGTTTAAAATCAACCGAACTACGAAGTGCCGCGATACATAGCCGTACGATTTAACGTTGTAAGTGCGTACAATGCACATATACAGGAAAAAATATACACAATAAACATGCGAACTGTTCCGCGGATCGCAGACGACTGATCGCGTTGGCCCTAAACTGACTTTTTAGGGCCAGCGCGGTGGGCTTGGTTTGGTCCTTAGTCCTTACGCCAGTAATATATAAGCCAGGGCTTCGTTCAGTAACTTCGCCGTGTGATCGCCCGACGATCATCGTAGCTTCCAGTAACAGTTCAATAACATGTAGTCACCCGGTGTGTAGTAGGTAACTGAACGCACCCCAGGGCATATTCTGCTAAGGGTGGCTTTTCATCAGAAATCGTCTTAGCGTAGCGTTATATTCTCTTTGAGAAATCGCAGCGTGGTTAATGACTCGGGAATCAAAACCGAAAATTTTCCAAAACCACCTTTTAATAAAAATTTAGATAATGATATTTTAGGATCGAATATAAAAATCTCGTCCTTACCTTGTCCATATGTTGACAAAAAATAACCCTCTATTGTTTTATGTGGTCATTAAGTATTCGGCTGGCTGATGCTTGCGACATCAGGGGTATTCACGCCCCGACAACCCTACAAAAAATCTCTTCATAACCTTGAAGAACCCCATGCTGCAACTCCCTTAAGAAAACCACTGCGAGAAGCGTATGCTTAGCCTGATTAGTAATATATGTAATGAACGCAACAAATTACAATTTTGATCTTTAATTCATAGTTCTTATGGTACTGGTTCCTTTTACTGAAATTGAGATTTACAGCTAAATATTTGACTAATATAAGGAAGATTCCTACCTTTATTTATAAAAACTGTCCCTCAGCTACAACTCTAAAGTGTAAGGACATCTCTTAGTTAATGCTACGCACGACTCCATTCGAAATAGTCGGTAAATTGTCAAAGCTAGAATCAGGAAATGAAAAGACCATTTATATATTTTTTACTTACCTACTTCTTATTATATAATTGTAAAATATATTGAAAAAATATTTCTATGTAATTCAGTCGTCTGAAGCGCTCGTGGTGTAGTATGATTAGCCGTCGATCGGCAAAGTTAAGCTACTACCGTCGTGGTCGCTACCTGGGTGACCTCCTAGTGGTATTACTAAATCGAGTATATCCGTGCTTCGGAAGGCACGTTAAGCCGTTGGTCCCGGTTATCACTTAATTGTGATAGTTGCAGGCCTAGTAGGCGGCTTGAAAACTCCAACAGTAGGTTGACCAATAGCCTACTTCCACCGATCCGCAGTGGGCATGCGTGGTGGAGTATCTGTCCATTCCCTATTCACCCTAATTTGTGAAAAGAGGCCTGTGCTCAGCAGTGGGACATTATAGGCTGATGATGATGACTATTCAGTCGCGCTTATCAACTTGCCAATATTTTGCTAAATGCATTTTCGGAAATACGCCATATAATTTAAAATCCCGTGGAAAGTTACCGCAAGTAACTGAGGTAAAATCGAATAAAACTCCCTGAAGACTTGACACATAGCATTTAGTTTCCCAGTTATCCTTAAGGAGTCAAATTCGCGGAAAAACGTCATACGATATAATGAACATGAAAACTTGTCTGCAAACTTTTTCTGTAAAATGTTGAAGAGGATAATGAAACTTAGAAGTTGGCTGGCAACGTAAAACGGATGGGGTATAAAATGTACCAACTTAAAAGATTCCTACTCTAGGTGTAATAAAGTAACAATTTAGATCTATGTCTGAGAGTAACAGTCTTTAGTCAGGGAGGGGGGGCAATTGCACCCACGGAAAAGAGAATACACAATTTATTTCTTTTCTCTGTGATTGTCTTTGACAGCCTCAATCTCACATGGTAAGTGATAATGTGGCCGAAGGTGGCAAGCAGACAAGTCTTAGAAGGATTTTGAGATCCTTTTAGGATTTGGGAAAGGATCTCCCTACTAAACATAAATGCAATGGTCAAATGCTATTTCCTTTCCGAGTTAACAAACAATACATTCAAAAGTTAATCTAATCTAACGTTTCGACAATACGAACACCTGTACTGCATAATAAAGATGTCTAGTCACAGCTTAGCGCACCTGTACCTATTCCAGCTCGTGCCGGCATTCGGAATGTGTAATACCTCTATGTGGTGACCCGCTATTAATTGTATCCAACGTTGATTCAACCCCGGGAATGCTTAATTACATACATACAACACTTAACATATGACTCGAAGCAATTTATGACCGCCATATTGGATTCTGTGAGTGATGGCGCGATTATGTTGCGGTGAAAGGTTAGCTGTTATATCACAATTCCCTGAAATCGTGTTTATTGCATGGAAGTTGTGATAAGATCTGTTGTATGGATAAGATTCTGAACAATAGCGACCCATTTACGTCCCGTCAGCACACCATCGGCTGCCTCATCACTTTCGTCTACACTACACCATCGATTCACAATCCATGTGAAGGATTCAATGGCCTTTTCAATGTTTAAAATCTTACCTAAAATAAGCAGCCATAGTTTTGAGCTTTCAGATTTTCTTTCCCCTCCACAAAGTTGTTTTTTACGTCAGTAGGCATAAAGCAGGCAGATAATCCGCTTAATCGTGACTACCGTCGTCTGTGGATATTAGCAAAATATACTGAGAGGGGATTGGTTAGTGTAGAAAACTCACAGTAGAGATACTGTTAGTATTGGCCAAATCACGGAAACGGCAAATCTTATCATGATGGGACTTTCACTATGCTATGTCTACGATAATACTGAACCTTCTTGTGAAAGTCCCATCGCAATAGGATGAGCCGTTTCCGAGAATAGCTCAATATTAACAGGTGTTAAAACGCATTATCTCATTTTATATCAGGAATGAGGGTGAAACCTCGATGAACGATAACTCCTCAGACGGATTTAGAACGTCAAGAAATTCTGAAGTCCAAATTTAGAGTCGAGACAAGTGACAACCATACGGCATGCCTGATGGTAAGTAGTTGCCGTAGTTCTATGGACGCTTGCAACACACGAGGCATCACTCACACGTTACCGACCCGAGCTTACGCACAAGAACACAACATAAAGTTATTTGGCTGCAGTATTCCGTAAGGCGGAGGTACCTACTTCCCCAGTCGAGCTGCTCTTTGAGCAAATAAACGCTATACTTAATTTGGAACCTGCACCAATGTTGTTAGGTTTATTTTCTATTAACATGATCTATTCTTGAGACTTCATCTGAGTTTTGATCTCGATACAGGTCATAGACTTGTCCTGAGTTCCTGACCGTATATCAACGTACAGCTACCAGCCATAAGGCGGATAGTGTAGGTAGTCTTGATATTTTGCACCATATTTAACGCAGGCACTAAGAATGAGTTTTCAAAATTCATCCCCTAAGAGGTAAACGAGGAGACACGGGTGAAACCAGGGTAGAGTTAGTAGATGACGTAAAACATTGGTACAGTAGTACCGCATCACGATTGATTGTGTAGGTACGCACACTGACGCAGTTGAGTTACGACTGCTGCATTACAATGCGGACCTTACAAAAAAATACAATTTACAACCGTTTTGTTGACGCAGTGTTTTTGATGCGTTTGCAATCTATGTCTATTTATATAAAAATACTACTTGTCGTGACTCACTGACTGACCTATCAACGCATATACCAAACCGCGGTTACAATTTTTTTATTTTGGACTTCGATTCCATTTATGGCTTTGGCATCTACTAAGAAAGTATTTTAGGAAATTCTACCCCTAAAATCCCCTAACTGACTCGAAGAAGTGAAGACAATTTCGCTATACTTAGATGAACCTTGGGACAGGCTCGACCATTATTCATAGAAAACTGAAAGATATCTGTCATGAAATTCTCTGTGCAATTCCGATATTCCATAACCAAACTAATCTGGTAGCCAAAGCAAATATTAATCCTCAAACCAAACATCTAATATCCACTTGCAATATCTCAGTGTAAATTGACCAAAATCTTAAGTAGTTCACACGTGTTACACGACTATTTGCAAAACGTCTACATAGCGGTAAACTGGCTTGCATTCACGTGGCATTCGCAATTTAGCTGTGTGGTTGCAAGGCGATAAATCGCGTCACACGTAAGGAATGCTTCATTACCAGCAGCCATGTTGTGGACTGTATGCATTTCTGGAGCGATAAATGTAAAGGAAACGTTAGAATCGTGATGATAAATATGGACTGTATGAATTCACTTGACCACAATGCTTTTAGATATGCCCTTGCAGGCATTTTTTTTACCATGGTTGAGTTTTTTTACTCAATCTCACTCAGAGGCGGAAAGGTGTAAAGTATGAGAGGTGTTTAAGGGAAGCTGGTAATCAAGACCTGAAAAAAGTACCGCATCCGAAAAAATCCAATAGGTGCTTGGCGATAGTTTTTTTTTATTATAAATAGACCTGTGTTTGACTACATCTCACCATTTTAAGTAAGTAGCCGAACGAAGGTGCTAAGCACACAAAGCCTAGAAAGAAACTGGCTCTCAAGCAGCCGTCGGAACATACCGCTAGGTGCGTGGCGGAAGATTTTCAACTTGTGGTTCTTAGCCAAGCAGGCAGGTCCTACAAAGTACCCTACCGCCGTCATATGGTATAGTTTAAAATTGAATCGAAGGTATAAAATTGGTCACAAACATTTTGCGGTAGAATAGAATTAAAATACTTGACTGTAAGAATACAATTGTTGCGGTTGTAACATACTATTCGTAACGTGAAGCAATTCTGCTGTAATTCTCAATCTTCGAATTATACTAATACAGATATTGATGTTTGTTTGTTACATAGTATTATGTAACAAATATAAATTTTAATTATAGCTAAAACAATATTGTTGCTATTTGCTACATATGACAAATAACAAATAACTTTATTTGGCATTTTATCCTGGTTCCTTTGAACCGCTTCAGCCCAACAGACGCAGTACCATCAGTAAGATGTAAGTTAGTAAAAATTTGAAACCTAATTGTAACCTACAACTAGATATATACTATTCCGCCGGATTATAATTGTTAATTCAACGCCGTTTTATTTTAAAATGGATTTGCAGGAAAAATAGTAATAACAATATTAAAATTAAAATTTTATTTACAATATTAAACTAATTAACTTTCATCAAACACTGTCTTTTTACCTTTAAATGGTAAAATTCCCGACTGACGTTTCTTAGCTTCCCATGAAGGATGCAATTTTTCTGGTTTTGTATCGTCCTGATCATTTCTTTTATTCCTATCATTAAACTTAGATCCCTTATCATTGAAATTGGATCTGTGATCATTAAATTTGTTACCCCTATCGTTATTCCCTAACTTATCATTGAATCTATTTTCTCTATTTCCTTTTTCAAAACCATTTTGTCTATTGAATCTATTATCTTGTCTCTGGTTATCTTGCCTATAATTATCTCTTCTAGGTTTTATATTTGGAACATGTCCAAACATGACAGCTCTTCTAAGCTTCCTGTTTCCTTGTTGATGCTCATCTTTGACCTCATCTGGTAACCTTGGTTCAGCCAAAGACATATAGTTTTCACCAGTAGAGGTTATGAAGAAAGGATCCACAACTTTTTTTGCTGCAGTTGTTGTATCTTCTGTCTCCTTCTTAAACTTTCTTTGAAGAATTTTCTCATTAAAGTTTTTATTCTTATTTGTATCTTTCAATTTTGTTTTCACTACTGGTTTCTTTGATATTTCTTTCCTACTAATCATTTTTCCATTATTTGTAGAAGTTGTTTTAATTTCAGCAGACACTGGAATTTCAGGTTTACTTTTAGATGGACTTTTTACAAATTTACCAACAGTCTCTGTTTCTTCTTTATTATTGCTGTCTTCATGTTCATCTTCTGATTCTGAGTGGATTTCATCTGATGATACTTGATTATCATTATCATCAATATTTTTGCCATAATCTTTCACAGACTCTTCATCATTGCTCCCATCACCATCATCATTACTATTATAGACATCACTACCATCATCATTCTCATTTTCAGACACTTCCTTTTCTCCATCAATTATCTCTTTACTATCTGCCATTTCAACATCTTCTACTTTCCAATCTCCTTCAGAATTTACAGCTTGAGGTTTATCCTTCTTTTTATTTTTATTCTTCTTATTATCCCGAGCTTCCTTCTTTATTTTTCTCCTCTCTTGTCTGGACATAAATAGGTCTTTTATGGGTACACCGGAAAATCTACTTTGTATGTACTTGTATTTATCTTGTAATGCTTTATGAAGGAGTAACCTTGCACATGCCTTGTCATTATCCACTTTTGGCTTATTCAAATAGTCATTAAGCTTGCCTGTGTGTGTTATTGAGAATTTTGCAATGTCTCTTGCTTTTATTTTCTGGGAAAAGAAATTACACATTATTGATAATAATCTGAGCTCATCTTAGTTTGGGATCAGATGGTAAATAAATAATGTATCAGGATATTTACAGATACACTAAATTCAATATCAGTTTGAATTCATGCAGAATTTCTTTGAGGATTATGGTTTATATTATTTTAATTAGGATTTAAGGTATTTTTTTTTCAAAAAGAATTCCTCTAGTTTTTACCAGACTGACCCGGAAGGAGTGTTATGTTTTGGTTATGAGTGTATGTATGTTCAATTTTTTTGACACACTGCAGCCTAAACGGCTTGATGGATTTAAGTGGAAATACCTTATAGCATTCAAGTTATATTCAAAATTCTACAGATTAAAGAGCTTGTTTTTCTCTTTTCTGTTAATTTTTGTTTTACGCAGTCGGGTTTTTGTTTTTTTATTCAGATTATGTTTTAAATTCAGACTTCTCAATTACCTTTATTATTAGAACTTCATTCACCGCAGACTCTGCTTTCCTTTTGATTTTTTCTTTAAGATGTTCCGGAGCTTTTTTCTCCGCTAATGTTTTGGCTTTTCTTGTAAGTTTGTGTATGACCTGTGTTTTAGCTTGATTCAACTTCTTTTTCAGCAGTATTATCTGAAAATTCAATTTAATTTGCAGAATAAGAATATCAAATTACAACATGAACTAAAACATCTGACAGGCACAAAGAACTCTTCTAACTAAATAATGTTCATTAAATAGACACTACTGTGCTATTTAGAAATAGTTACTTAATATTATGATTCTGATATTACCCTAACTAACATTATAAATGCGAAAGTGAGTTTGTTTGTTCCGCCTTCACGCCTCAACTACTCAATGGATCATCATTAAATTTGGCATGCAGATAGCCTATGGTATGGAGAAGGACATAGGCTACTTTTATCCCGGTATCGCGGGTGAAATCGCGGGGGACAGCTAGTAATTTAATATACATATTTTTCAGTGGTAACCAAAAACCTGTTGTAATGAACAAGACTGAATACATATCTGTATCAGCGCATAGGTATTGGGTTATGAATAAAAATAACTTATAATAACTTTATACTGACCTCATTGTTAAATGCTTGTTTTACAGCCCCAACCTCCATTTTTTTGTATTTTCTTTCTGGTTTTAAAAGTTTATAATGTACCTATAGGCGATTTATTCAGATGACGATGAAAAAATAATGTCACATGGCTTAGTACATAATAGAAATTGTCGTAACAATGTAAATACAGCTGTAGTCGATAGATACTGCTCAAGAACACTACTTTCATTGACTTTCCTTCATATAAAACCTAACCTAAAAAAGCTTCACTTCGCGTGCTCCTATTATGAATAATATTTGCAAAGTTTAAAAAATATTGAATGTAATATAACTCAAAATCACACTACGAGTAAAATAAAGTAATTGATAGTATTATGAATTTTATTAGAATTAAACTAGGTTGAAAAATAAACTAGGTTGAAAAATCAACCAAAACAACTTGATTCGAGATTTTTTATTGATGACAGCAATTTGACAGCTGACAAATGAATGGACATTATGGACTAGGCATGGCATAAATCACAAGTAGCAGGTGATAAAGAATATGATTCTATTTTCATATGTCACATCTGCTACCGTCCATGACATAGCCTGTTACATGTTATAAAGAATATTTAAGAATATAAATAAAATGTATGCGACTGAAGGACTTTGTATCCACGGTCATGAAAAAATTTAAAAAAAAAAAACTTTATCATTGATTAGCTTTTAGTGAAATCATGCTATAAAAAATAATAATATCATCAAATGAGAATTCCTTTAAAGTAGCAATAATTTCCATGCCTATTATGGACATAACAACACATACCAAAGAAATACACATACATAACCCATCAACGACTTCCTATGACGACTTCTTCTTCTTATTTTTAATTTTGGCAACCAAGCCCAAATTAGGGCTCATTTCTGCCAGTGTCGAGTTATATTATAGTTTTCAATCACAATAAATCACTTCAAATTATAGTCCTTAGTCAGTCACCGTCCATAAAAGTCATGTTTTACTACAATGGTGGTCATTGTACTAAAACTCTACACGGTCATTTTGAGACAACTTGAAAAGTCACGATACACATAATTCATCATCGACGACTTCTTCTTCTTATTTTTAATTTTGGCAACCAAGCCCAAATTAGGGCTCATTTCTGCCAGTGTCGAGTTATATTATAGTTTCCAGTCACAATAAATCACTTCACATTATAGTCCTCAGTCAGTCACCGTCCATAAAAGTCATGTGTTACTACAATGGTGGTCATTGTACTAAAACTCTTCACGGACATTTTGAGACAACTTGAAAAGTCACGATACACATTATTCATTTCATTTCACTTCACTGGTGCACATGGATGATCTTTATTGGGTAAAATACCACCAAAAATACACAATAAAACTCAAAATACACAAATTTATGAAAATTAAAATGAAAACGCTACGTCACTCTGCAAGTTCCCGCCAAAAAGTCCATCGACGACTTATTCCGAGTCTCGCCATTTACAATGAGCAAGTTTTGAATTTCCCTATGACTTACTAATCGACTAATTAGAAGATTCCTTATTTCTAGGATTCTTATTTTTAAGATTTCACTTACTTACATTTATTATAGCAAAATATAATAACCAAAAGGCTGTTTTATTATTTATTTAGATGTAAATGCCGCTATGTTGATCGTGATCACCATTCTGCCCTAACTGACACCCTTAATTTATCACTGCAAAATTAGCTATTTAGACGGGTAACTTATACAATAAATTGTTCGTATAAATGACGGGATGACCTTTATTAATTCCTTTCTCCTCCTGTGTACATGAATATAAATCATTAATAATAGTAGTTGTGCTCGAAATAGTATAGTAGCCTAAATAGGTAAAGACGTTTTCCTTTATAGCGATTTCGTCACAACTCTAGCTCGATGACATAAAAATTAAAAACTATAATATTTTCTCTTTGGTCGGATCTGTCAATCCGAAATGTACGTGAATATTTTATGGAAAATTTATTAAATTTTATCTAAATAATCTTCACGACTTAACAATATTTATTCACATGATTTGAATTCTTTTAAATGTGGTAAAGTTGCTGTGTGTTTATTTCGTCCTTCAAAGTTTTGTGTATTTGTTATTTCAGCATGGCTCCCCGCTTTGAGATCGCAGTCGGTCTGCGAAAAGGCCACAAAACCACTAAAATATCTGCAGGAAGGAAGGGTATTACAGACAAAGCCATCAAAATCAGGCCAGCTAGGCTAAAGGGTGTAAGTATATATTTGATTGAAGTTTTAGGTTATGTTATGTTGGACTTCTAGGTTGTTGTCACAGATTACAGAATAAGGCAGATTGAGCTCGCGGAACCCGGGAGTGAGGCCAAAAAAGCAAATACAAATTGAAAAACACGTACCTGGTATTCGCTTTTGAATGTGTATTTGCTTTGTTTAACAAACTTTATGTAGCAAAAAACACTCCTTTATTAAGAAACTGTGGTTAAACAATGCAAATACAAACTGGAAAACGAATACCAGGTATCAGATTTTCAATTTGTATTTGCTTTTTTGGCTTCACTTTCGTGTTCCGCGCGCTCCATCTGAATTATTCTGTAATCTGTGGTTGTTGTCATGAACTTATTTAGAAAAAGGTTTGAAAGATTTTAACCATGCCACCGACAGGAAATTGAACTTAAATTTAAGGATTAAGTCGCATTCAATAATATAACTATACCTACTAGTTGATTTTTTATGTATATCTAATACTAACTTGATAAAAATCGTCTATCCAGATAACATTTGTACTACAAATTGATGCGGTTTTCTGCTCTTAAACTGCTTCATAAGCAGTTTAAATGCAGATTGTCAGCCCTAATAAACCCTTACTTACATTATTGAATGTAACAATATTTCGGCAAGAAGGCTCAACTAAAAAATAATACCATTATTTATAAATAACTCCTCATACATGACTAATAAATAATAAACTTATAATTTCAGCTGCAAACAAAACACTCAAAGTTTGTCCGCGACTTAGTCCGTGAGGTCGTTGGTCATGCTCAGTATGAGAAGAGGGCTATGGAGTTGCTGAAGGTTTGTTATTGTTAATATAGTCTCAAATACGATCATTGCACAATACAAAACTTGAGCTCTCGGTGAGGGAGAACACTGGTTGCTGGATATCTATTGCCTAGTCTGTGGATTTCTGCAGCTGCACTTGAGTGCGAGTTCTGGATTTTTCTATTTACTACCCTCAGCCATAACATCATACTTTGGTAAGTTTGTGGAGACTCAAAAGCAAAAAGTAAAACAAGTGGCTCTGAGTTGGAGACCTTGCAAGTCTCAATAATTATATGGAATGTTTTTTTTTCCTTTTTTAGTCAATGCAGTTTTCCTAAAACTGAAATGACACAACTTTTACGAGAATTGGTTAAGCATTAATGATAACCATTTTTTATTACTGTACAGTCGCATATTATGTTATTATTGCTAAGAAGTGATTTGAACCACCTTTTGCTTGGTTGGCTTCTTTATATCTTACAAATCATTTGTAGATTTCTGAACCATAAAGTTACAATGGAACCTTTTGGTAGCCACTCTGTCTGTCACAGTGGTATGTTCCAGCAACCACTGATAATATTTATTTGAAATAGCTATAAATATTGCTTGCCTTATCCTATTGCAAATGATAGTTTTGTTTTGCAAAAGCGGGTGAAATGGGGGACTGATATTTCAGTGGGCTACAAGGTTAAATGGGGTATCATATGAAAAGGCTTCATTTGTATATTCCAAAACAGCTTCTGCTTTTATGTTGTGAAGTTTTAAACTTACGAAAAATTACATAAAAAAAATAGCATTCCTCTTTACTCTGAAGTTCGCAAGGCAGAAATAATTACAGTAGATATACAGAAGTAAATATTACAGAAAAAATCCCCAATGTTTCCAACTAGCACAGTTTTTCCGAAATCGTAAAAATTCCTTCACAAACACAGATATACATCTAAATAGATGCCGCAAGTGTATGTTCTTCGCCTTTGCATATCAAAATCTATGCAAAAATGGGGCACAATGTTCTTCTTTTGAAACTGTTTCATGCGGACAGGGAACTCGAATAAGGCTGCATGTCCACCAGAGATGTGTAGCGAGGGATGTGTTTAGCTGTCAAATAGGATAGCTTCATTTTCATGTAAAAAATCTAATGCCAGCTTGACTAAATCAATCTTGTGACATTATGGTAGGTACAAAAAAAGTTACAGGGCTTGGTTGCTTATCTAATTAGATTTGTCTTTTTTTTTTATATGACTAAGTCGGTAAACAAGCATACGGCCCGCCTGATGGTAAGCGGTTACCGTAGCCATATGGACGCTTGCAACACATGAAGCATCGCTCACGCTTTACCGACCTTTCCCCCCTCCCCTATGAGCTCTGGCGACCTTAGTCACGTGCAAGAACATAAAGTTATTTGACTGCGGTATTCTGTAAGGAGGAGGTACTTCCCCAGTCGAGCTGCTCTTTGAGCGAATAAACGCTATGCTCTACCTCTCTCAAAATGTCTGTGTTCACACTGTTAACAAACAAGTTTAGTAATGTCTGGTCTGGCAAGGTCTGGTTTGCCTCATTGCGCAAGTCAGATGCAAACTAGGTCATTTTTTTTTTTACAGTCTTACACTGATGTCCTGTTATAAGTAGTGGATAGCTATAATACAGCATATTCAAAAATAAAATGCCTTTTCCAGGTGTCAAAAGACAAGCGCGCACTCAAGTTCCTGAAGCGTCGCCTCGGCACACACATCCGCGCCAAGAGGAAGCGCGAGGAGCTCAGCAACGTGCTCGCCCAGATGAGGAAGGCTGCCCACGCGGCACATGCTCATTAACTTAGCTGATTAAATAAGTTGTAACACCCAAAAATTTTGTCTTATTTGTTGACAAAGAGATGGCATATTTTTGAAACCTATGTTGGGTTAGTCATGATGAACAACTTTTACTATGGAACCGATAGAGAATTCTCGTTTTTTTTTTGACTTTCCATTGTACATTTTTTTTTTATTTTCCATTGTACATTTTAGTAAACTTGCTCGATCAAAATGTATGAAAAGTTAAAAAACATTTTTGAGAATTCAGTGTTGGTCCCATAGTAAGTAAGTTGTTCAGCATGACTAACCCAACATAGATTTCGAAAATATGCCATCTCGAAATCTCCACCCAGTATAGTAGGCTGAAAATCAATTTAGAATTGAGGTTAGTCATCCAGATGGTACATTTGGTAGAACCCAAAGCTATTGTAGGAACTATTCTCATATATTCACGAAGTTATAACTACAACCATTATCTATATATATATATATTACATAAAAATGAATCCCTATTTCCATTGGTCACGCGTGAACGGCTGGACCAATTTCGCTAATTCTTTTTTTGTTGTGTTTGTCATTGTCAGAAGGTTCTTATGAATTAGTAGGACACCACGCGAACGAAGTCGTGCCGGGCAGCTAGTATTTTTATAAAATTTTAGAGGCGGGCTAATTAAAGGTTTGCACCGTGGTTTGCACCAAATACAACATTGTTAAAACTTAAGAGCTAGCTCATAGTTCCGAGGTGTCGTGGATTTCATCTGAAGTTCGCATCGTTTAGTTCAAATTTCATTAATTTATCGTTGGTACACACGTCTTCAGATCAGTTTACCAGTATAAGCTGATCTCGCATTGTATAGGATTTCCGTACAATGAGAGGTCAGCTTATATTGGTAATGTATAGTTGATCTGTAGCTGTGCGTACGTACATACGAGTTGTCGTATCTACCTAGTATTTTTGCAATAACAATAAAAGATTAGCAATATTTTAATGTGTAACGTAACAGTGGGGGTCCCGTACCGTACATAGGTCGCCGGGCTATCACATTGCGTCAAGACACTTGAGTGTTTGTATATAGAATAGCCTACAATAATAGTGCTTGTTTGAAGATGTATCAACTATCAAGCCATGCGTCACAGTGAATAGGACTCCGTTCCACTGTTATTAGTAAGTAATGGACTTGAGAGAAATCTGTCGCCAAGCACCTACTTAGCGTTGTAGGTATTTCAATAGATGCACTTGAGAGCCAGTAGGCTCCAGGTATCGCTAATATCTATACGCAACGGTAGCCATGCCCGTATGCAGGAGGGGAGATAGGTGTTTAATCACCCTCCAAATCATTCAAATAATAAGTACTTATTTAGTTAAGTATATGAATGTTCATTTATGGTAGTGTAGCACCAATACCTAAGTAACATTGAATTTAGAAGAACAATTATGTAAGTACCTACCCCCGAGCATGGGTTTTGGCTACGGCCCTGAGAGACGGTAGTCACTGACCATCGATGGACCGTCTCCCTGCTTGTCTAACTACTTACATCAAAGTTAATTTATTTAAATAAAGTTATGATCTTACCAACAAATCGAAGTCAAGGTAACTTAGTAATACCTATCGCCTTAGTCCTACATGAATTGATTTGATTAATTAGTGCAGTCGAGAACCTAAGTAGCAAGTAGGTACCTAGTTAGGTATAATGACTAAATAAAGATGTTAAGGTTTTTACAGAATAATAATAAGTACCTAGGTATAGGAAAGTGGTACCTAGAATATACCTACCTACCTTACGGTACGGTACAGAACCAGAACACGGCTAGAATTCAAAAGCAAACGTACGGTTACACGTAGGTAAGTAACTATGAGGAACTTAATCTGTACGGGTCGTTGACTCGAATCTGTGTGTTTGGCACTTCCTATCAGTGTCAAATCCACAATCACGGATTGGAATTCCATGTCAGTTCCTGCCTGGCTTTTTTTCTGTGTATAGGCCTGTGTTTGACTGCAATCTCACCATGGTAACAAAGAGAATATAATCACTACGTTCTACTTACATGGTAAGCACACAAAGCCTAGAAGAAACTGGCTCTCAAGTACAGCTGTCGGAACACACCGAAAGCTCAAGCTCATCGCAGGATACGAACCCGGGACCTTCGTCTCGGCTTCCAAGTTCCCCTTGATTTGCCCATTTTGTCGGTCCCTGGTTAGTGGTTCAAAGTTATATTGGTATACCTACTTACTCTTAAGGTGCGAAGTGGCCCCGTCTCGGTAGGCATAAGACTAACAAATTAGCGACAGACTCAACATTGAACATCTGTGGTGGTGGCCCTGCTAAGTGACAGACTATTCTGTATGCCTACCATGAGTTTTCTACTCTAACGTAATCTACAATTTCTACATTCTCTAGCGACTACGGTGAAACATTTTGTATGAAATGCTTCCAAAAGTGTCCACTAGCGGCGCTGCTCGTCATGCAAAATATCCAAAGTAGTCGCTAGCGACTGTAGATTACGTTAGCGTAGAAAACTCATGGTAGGCATACTTAGCGTACATTACAGTCACCGTACTAAGGTACTTATAGGCTACGTGACGAACATCCAAGGATCTTGATTCAAGCTAGGCTAGTGATAGTGACAAATACTTATAAATCTAGAATACTTACCTAGTTAGAAATGTACCTATTGATAGTTTAATGTAGCGTCATTGTATCTACTAGTGTTTGTAACTAGAAAACTTCTAACATCTTATACCTAGGATCTAGGATCATACGTTTTGTATCGTATTATTGTACACACGGCTACAGATCAAGCTATACATTTCTAGTATAAGCTGACCTCCCATTGTACGGAAATCCTATATAATGCGAGATACTGGAAATGTATAGCTTGATCGGTAGCCGTGTGTACGTAGTATTTATCTACTCTGAGGTATTATCATCTCTTCCCACTGAACGTCAATCAACGGGTGATCAACGGCAACGGTTGATATCTGTTATTTATCTATGTTTCGTAGGTATCGTATACTATTTGCTTATGGTACCTACTTTTTTTAGGGAAATGATACGATATATACCTAGGTACGATAGGACGCGGGTGGAAGCTAATACTAACTAATATTATAATTGCGAAAGTGAGTTTGTTTGAGTTTGTTACGCCTTCAAGCCTCGACTATTCAACGGATCATCATGAAATTTGGCATGCAGATAGTCTATGGTATGGAGAAGGACATAGGCTAGTAATACTATTATAAATGTCATTTTGAGTAGGTATGTTTGTTAATCCTTAGGATCGCGGTTAAAAATATAACAATGACATAAATTTTAATGGTATTATAGGCAGAGTACCTTTTTATATGTGAGATTAAGGACTCTCCCGGAAAATCAACGGGAGAAACCAATCACTTCCATAACGCCGGCTGAACGACATTTCATACCGGGAACGTGAGTGAAACCGCGGAGAATAGCTAGTATTAGAATAATGTCAAACATGTTAACAAGTCGACGTACCTACCCGCCCCGCAAATAAACAATTTACATCATTGTTGTTGTGACCGACCCTCGGGTCAAGTTTTCACACTGATACGCAGGGTTATGATGTAAGAAATCAGATCGCGGACACTTACACAATAAACCTACAGACAAATAAGTAGCTACAGATTCCATACACACATCTTGCATGAGCCAATGAACAAGGCCCCATAGTGACCTTCATATCAATCAATTTAAACCAGTCAAATTGGTCTTGTAGATTACTCTATTTCACAAGATAAAATGAAAAAAAAAGTGTTGATCAAATGGGTTTTTTTATTATCTTAATAATAGTATAGTAGGTATATGAACGAAATATACATAATATAAATTTAGAAAAATAATAATATTATAATTTATAATGGCAATGCCGCTTATAAAATTTTACACAGTTTTTCCTATTTTATTGCCAATTACTATACTATAACAATAGCAGTAAAGACATTATGCATTGCAATTATTTGATATACTTATGCCAATTAGACATATATTTTATTTAAATTTTGCTACATGTTATTTTACTTATCAATTAGTTTTGTATAATTTGATACCTACAGTATACCAAAAGAAATGGCAAAAATACTCAAAACAAAAATAGCAATGTGGTTGTAAAAATAACTTATTACAACCACGGTTATGAAACTCAAAATTGTCTTTTGTTTGTAAAAAAATGCTAATTTTCTGTACGTAAAAATTGGGTGACGGTTATCATGGAAATGCGATCTACGTTCTGAAACAGCAAATGAAAATTCATGGATCTATTCTACAGGCACATTATGAGGTATAATACCATTGTTATAAATTCATTTAATGCAAATAAAATACTTTTTTATGAATTTCATTTTGTGATAACTACTTTGATGAGATTACAGTCAAGACAGAATAATATTTCACACTTAACCAATGAATGAGTTTATATCTAAAACTAAATTAATTGTCTTCCAACTGTCCAAATATAAATTTCTACCATTATCATCAAAAGATTTATCACCAAGCTTTCCATAGCATAGCATACTTCATAACAATATTCATTTTCCTAATTTCAAGCAATAAAAACAGTTGGAAAACCTATCCTAAGTAATAATTAACGTAAAGTATAAAATTAAACTAGTATGGAACATTGGAAAACAAGTACGAAACAGATTCCCCATTATGTGTACGTCGAACTGCCTCTGCAAGCATCATTGATACATCAATACACTGGATTTTAGGACATTCCTGCATGTGCCTTTCTTGCGGTATAGTATTTGTAACAACCACAGCCTCCAAGCAGGCATTATTGATCCTGGAAATTGCTGGGCCAGAGAATATGCCGTGTGTAAGAATTGCATATACTTTGATCGCTCCAGCCTCAATCAGTTTTTCAGCAGCATGACAAATAGTGCCACAAGTATCTGCCATATCATCAACCAGAATAGCAGTTCGGTCCTTTACATCACCAACTAGCACCATGGAAGCAACTTCATTAGCCTTTTTCCTCTCCTTGTGAATCAAAGCAAACTCTACATTCAAACGGTCAGCAATGGATGTCACTCTCTTAGCACCCCCTGCATCAGGTGAGACTACAGTACTGGCCTTCCAGTCAGGAATATTTTCTTTAATCCATTTTAGAACAGCGGGTTCAGCAAAGAGGTTATCTACTGGTATGTCGAAAAATCCTTGGATTTGTGATGCATGAAGATCCATTGTTATGATGTGGTCAGCACCAGACACTGAGAGAATGTTGGCCACAAGCTTGGCCGTGATTGGCGCTCTGCTTTTGTCTTTTTTATCCTGCCGAGCGTACGGGAAGCAGGGAATAACTGCGGTGACACGGGATGCCGAAGCTATTTTACACGCATTGATCATAATTAGAAGCTCCATTAGATTGTCGTTGATCTCTCCGCAGCCGCTTTGAACGATGTAAACATCTTCGCCTCGAACCGACTCACCGATTTCGACGCACGTTTCCATGTTGCTAAATTTCTTGGTTACGACTTTTCCCAAATCAATGCCGAGACGGTCGACAATTTTTTGCGCCAAATCCGGGTGAGAGCTACCACTGAAAACCTTGATGTTCGGCATTCTGGTTGTTAAAGGTAACGCGAGGTGATCTAATTTATTCACTACTTCTTCTAGGGTAACTGTTGATATCATCAGCACTATATGTCACGGATACGTCCTCCCGGCAGTCACTTGCAGGCGTTATATATACGAGATGAACAAGATCCAAGTATTTATGAGTGGTTAATTAACGATAAGAGACACTGGACGCAAGACGCAACGTGGGTCCCGCGCGTCGTACCTACCGTGTCGTAAATACGTAGCGTACCGCCTTGCTTGACTTGACCACACTTCTCTCTCGAGTTCGTTCTTTCTTGCTCGCCTCACACGTTTTTTTACTTCATCAAAATTAATTTTGACATTTCTTTCAGTCTTCTTCTTCTTATTTTTAATTTTGGCAACCAAGCTCAAATGAGGGCTCATTTCTGCCAGTGTCGAGTTATATTATAGTTTCCAGTCACAATAAATCACTTCACATTATAGTCCCCAGTCAGTCACCGTCCATAAAAGTCATGTTTTACTACAATGGTGGTCATACTGGTCATTGTACTAAAACTTTTCACGGACATTTTGAGACAACTTGAAAAGTCACGATACACATAATTCATTTCATTTCACTTCACTGGTGCACATCGATGATCTCTATTGGGTAAAATACCACCAAAAATACACAATAAAACTCAAATTACACAAATTTATGAAAATAAAAATGAAAATGCTACGTCACTTTGCAAGTTCCCGCCAAAAAGTCATTTCTTTCAGTCAGTCAGGTTTATGAACTTCGAGCACAGACTATACGTGACGTAGTTTACGCCCTACGTTTGTTTTTTTGAGAAAGCGTGTGATTAAATTATAATATACTTTAGCAATATAATTGTTATAACAAACAAGAACTAAAATTAATACGAAGCACAGTATAAATTACGCTAATGCTAAAGATGTATACAGCAGTGCTGCCAACTGCTAGCTTTAGCTAGTAGCTAGATATACATCTTGCAAAAAGTAGCTAGATTGCCAGATTTTGATACCCAAAAAAGGTGCTAGAAGTAGCTAAATGTTACTAAGTAGGTAAATAACAATAAAACATAATGTTTTATTAAATCAAACATGAGAGTATTAATAATCAGTAAATTACCGACCTTTTTTTCACAGGTTTAGTTCCATTTTCACAATAATAATTATGTATTAAAACAGCGAGCATCAGTAAAGTTCTAAATTAATAAAACAACACAAGGCAGAAGTAGCAGACAGCAGTAATATACGGTTTGAATGAAATGAAACTGGGAATTCCCGGCCATCGATCTATACCCTCACCCAGACTCAAGCGTCGCGTTTAGTATTTTTATTTCGAAATACAGGGCCCTAGTAAGAACTCTCGAAAGTATAAAAAAATAGCTAGAAAAAGTAGCTAAATAAATTAAGCTACAAGTTTCATAAGATTGTTGCTGCCTTACACCAAAAAATAGCTGAATCTAGCTATAAAGTAGCTAAGTTGGCAACACTGACCTACAGACAGATACTAGTATGATTAGCGTAAAACGGAAAACAAACATACATACAAATATACCTATGAAAAAATGTATGTTTATTTGGAAGGCGGTCCGTGCCAAGGGCGTAATAGATTAATAATATTGTTTACATACGTGTCGAATTTCTTCTAAGAAAAGATGAAACTTTTATTGCTTTTTCCTTTGTTTTGTAGATATTAAAGCTGATTTCTTTTAGTTCACAATTTCAATTACAGCTTATATATTCATAATTTAGCTTTAAAAATGTCTTTAGATCACAGACATATGAACAAGCTTTAGATCTACGGATTTTTCACAGATTTTTGAACGAAGGTCTACGGATTTAAAAAAATCTTATCTGGCAACACTGGTTAACAACACGGGTTGGCAACATTACACGGATTCACCACGGATCAGTTCATTTAATTTCATTCCATATTTTTAACAAACAAGAGTCAAGAAGTGAAATATAAAATGTGTAATGCATAGACTAACATAATGTTTCTTTTTATATGGTTTATAATCAATATTAGTTAGTACCTACCTATGTGTTTTATAGGGATGATCCTCTTTCCTTGGTAAATTTATCAACAGGATTAAAAATAATGGAGAACATAGAACAGATACCTGCTGGAAAAGCTAAACTCCTGCGATGCATGGACTGGCTACAGAAACAAAATAATGATGAGTCAAAGCAGCAGTCTTTGCAAAATCAAAACGACATCCAATTTATAATACAAACTAATGCGGACAGGAAGAAGTTCTTACTGTCGGTGGCTGAAGATGAGGCTACAGTTCCACCAGGTGTGGAAGAGCTTGCCGTGGAACCTCAGGCGGTGGTAAGCTTTGGAAATTAAACGCTTTCATTTTTAGGGTTCCTCATCTAAATGATAGTAATATGCATTTTTGGCCTCACTCCCGTGTTCCGCGCGCTCCATCTGCCTTATTCTGTAATCTGTGAACTACTCTTATACATTCGTAATGTTCGTTACCAAATTTGTTTATCACATGCAACAACATATTTATCTTAGCCTGATTGATTCAACAATTCCAGATACATATGTATGAAACTTTAACCAATTATTCTTTAAATATCTTTGTATAGGTGGTTGCTATCACACTGAACATTAATCCCCTTATTTATAATTGCTTTTTAAACTAAATCAGTGTTATAGTGTCCTCTGTCTCACTCTTTCAATCACCCATACATCACATGTCAGATAAAGACTTCAGAATTTTAACTTAAAACATTTAATAACTTTATTAATTTATTAGCTGTCCCGCGCGGTTTCACCCGCATTCCCGAAGGATCATACGTTTTCCTGGGATAAAACATATCCTATGTGTTAATCCAGAAAATATTCTATCTGTGTGCCAAATTTCATCCAAAACTGTTCAGTAGTTTTTGCGTGAAAGAGTAACAAACATACATCCATACTCACAAACTTTTACATTTATTATATTAGTGGGATAAGGGGGTAAGCCTGTCATTCTATTGTAAAAAACCCTAAAAAATTAATAAAACTTTAGTAACTACATACTTAAAATGGTTGTGCTAGGTCACACAAAATTTCATTTTAAATCGGCATCATTGAATGGCTTGATTTTCCCCTGGTATAGCTTATGTCCGTAGGTGACGGTACCCAGTTACCACCAGGTGGGTCCACCAGTCGCAGTCTTCTGACATAAAAAAAGTTAAATTATTGATTTGGTTTTTCAGCCTTTACACCGTTTGCGGGTGGAGAATCTCCGTCTTGAGTGTGAATGGCAGTCCTGTAGATGGCACTTCTCACATTATGTGGAGTTCCAAAAGCATGTTCGCAGTCATGCTACACAAGTGCATGTTATTGATAATGATCCTAATGGTGAGCATAATACAAGCTTTATTTATATTTACCTAGCTGCCCGGCACGACTTCGTTCGCGTGGTGTCCTACTAACCTATACCCTTCCTTACCCTACCATACCCTACCCTACCCATCCCTATCCCTACCCTACCCTCGCAACTTTCTTTATTTTTCCTTTCATAAGAACTTTCTCCTGACAATAACAAACATAACAAAAAAGAAGTAGTTTGGGTTTTCATTATTATACTACTTTATTTGGAAATCTTGTTATTAAATATAAATACATAATAACAGTCATTACAGTAGTACCCAACTAATATGGCTTAGCGCAGAAGATACATTTTCAAAGCGCGGGAAATGCTTATTGGTCGGCAGCTGCCGCCATGTGTGCGGAGGGGCGTCACTTGCGAGTGAGACGGAACTAACAGCTGCAGTGTATTATGAACCTTATAGTAGTGACCTAAGGTTGATTTTAGGTTTTATGCATTCTTTCGTTAATCTTCGGGCCATACTTTCTTTTCTGTGCGAACGAAGATTCACGACGCGCCATATCAGTTGGGTACTACTGTACCCCAGTGACCAGAAGTTTGATAGAAAATTTTTAGTACTCTCACTAGTTGTTTCTAGGCATTGTGTGCTTACAATTTTTGGCCAAATCATCACCTGACATCGTGAGATTGTGGCCAAAAGACACAGTAAACATTATTCACTGAGTATTGCCTTGGATATATGCACAGTGCACACCCAAGCGACTTAAAAAACATTTCATCTAACTAGCCAATGTGTTCAATTCTTTAGACATCCCAACTTATGCTGATAATTATTTAGTATATTTATTGACAAAAGTAACTAGTATTGGCAATAAATACTTATCTGAAACTAGTCAGTGATTTGACACTGATTTTGAACAGTAAGGACCAATCACTGCATCATGTGTTCTTGACTTGGCCAATCAGAGCGCATGAGTCCTTGTCTTATCCAATCAGAGCGCATTGTCGATGGTGGCAAATTGGCGCAAAATCAACATCATTACGCTTTCTTGGGTACCATATTATAAAAACGCTTAGCTTTTCAAGAGCTTTTTTGTATTAGTAGTAAAGATTACATGAGTAAAGCTTTCCAGAATATGTCTGTCTATGGGATGTCTGTGGTCACAAAACATCAGACTTCAATGAGATGATTCGCCACGTAAACTATCACGCTTACCATGCGAAGTTACTAGCTATAGGCTTCAATGGTCGAGCTACGTTGAAGCTGGCGAGATGTAAAAAGGATTCAAGCAAGAGGAATGTAATACCGTCGCTAAAATCTGATCATTTATGCATGTGGACCGGATGTGAGGAGAAATATAATTCTATTCAGGTTAGTATTAGAGATATTTATTAGTATGAGCAATCACTAACTTATCTCAAAGACAAACAGATATTATTTCAATAGAACTTTGCAGCCACTTATGAATATTCTGACAAAGGCACTAAATATTTACTCTTTTCAAATAAACAGCATCATTACAATATTATTATTTTAGAACTTTCCACCCCGCTCTGCATTTTTAAATTTCACGTTTCTTGACTCTGTTATTTGAGCTGTGCGAATATCTGTCATTAATTTTATCCTTTTACAAACTCATAGATGTATAATTATGCAGTTTGTGATACTATAAATAATTAAGCCAATGTTAGTAAAATAACTATATGTCAGTGCTTCCGACCCAAGTTTCGGTCGCGTTCCCGATACAAAAGTTGCCTATGTTCAGCCCATAATCTAGCTATCCAATTTGCAGGCACTGTTCGACCACGTAAAACAGCACACAAACTGCTCGGACGTGTTCTTATGTTCGTGGGCTGGTTGCGGAGCAGTGTTCACTCGGAAAGTGTTGCTGGAGATGCATGTGCGATCTCATACGGGGGAGAGGATCATAGCGTGCTACCACTGCGGCACGCATTTCGCTAATAACAGGAAACTTTGTGATCATTTGAGGAGACAGGTAAGGGATTTTATTAAAATGTTATCTATTATGACAAAAGTTGTTGTTGTTTAAACTCGCGGGCATTAAATTTAGAGCGGTGCTTTCAAGCATTTTTTTTTTCGATTGGAATATTAAAAGATTCCAAAGTCAGCATTTGGAAAATAAAACTGAATTTATTGTGAAATTTCTCGTATACGTAATTAATGTTGATTAGGATCATCGAAGAATTAATTCAAAGAATGATTCATATTCATTTATTAATTGCAACAAGTACACATACATTTTAACAAATCGTTTTATTTGAAATCCATTCCGCCAATTCTCCACCGCCGACAATGCACTCTGATTGGCTAAATCTAGGACACATACGCTCTGGTTGGCTAATTCGAAGTCACACTAAACATTTAGATGCAGTAATTGGTCATTACTGTTATTAATCAGTGCAAAAGCACTTACTAGTTGCGGAATTTGATTAATTGGTAATACTACTTACGCTGATTAGAATGGATAATTCAAAAATTAGTTATTATTGTTAAAATTTTAACACCTGAAGTGGCAAAATTGAAAATTGGCGCACTAAAAATCAAAACATTGTCTGCGAAAAAGATTAACATCGACCTTATGACATCAACATGAATATTAAAATACATTTAATAAATATTTACATTTAAGAATAAATTCCAATATTCCAAGATCTCTGACAGTGTTTAGGTGTCTTATAGCTTTTTCAGATAAACTATAGGTAATATGCAATGATAACTTTGATAATTTTTGTGTCATCAGCATAAAAATCACAAGAATGCCTAAAACAAATGCTGATTTCATTAACGTACAACGTAAAAAGAAAAGGACTTACGATGGATCCCTGGGGGACTCCCGAGGGAATCATTCGAAATCTGAATCGAAATCACTTGATTGTAACTGCTCGGCTGTGGTTACGTTAGTTACGTATGTGAGATGTTAGCCAACGTAACATATAATCGTGTATAATACCAATTCTGCAAAGATTTTTATGAGTATTTGATGATTTATTCTATCAAATGCTTTCGAGAAATCGTTGTACGTGGAATCGATCTGGCACCCTGCTTCCATCTCATACAATATGTAATTCGTATACTTCATCAGGTTTGTGTTAACACTACGTCCTCATAGCAGAATCCATGCTGTTCGACGGTCAATTGATTGTTGATTGTGTTTCGGTATAAGAATATCTTATCAGATTTGAAAAAAAAAACATAAAGCCTTATTGAACTATGTAGTTAGTTACTAGTCAGATTTTTCTTCTAATAATGAATTCAGAGACTACACTGACATCGATACCGGACTCCTTAGATATAGATTTTCAGAGCAATCATTTAAGTAAAAAAAAAAAACAATTATGCGAACACTCAACATTTTGAGAAAAGATTAATTTTTGTGATCCCAAAGTTTCTCAAATTCAAATATAGTAGAAAAATAAAAATGGCTCAGTTTTTGAAGATTTTGAAAAAAAAAAAGTTTTGTCATCTCAAATATCAATTTTGAGACTAATCGGTCCAGTAAATAAATAGTAGTATAAACACTGTATAGTCGCACAAACTTATCTAGCCCGGTGAGAGAGTCGCTGTTATGGCGTTTATTGGAGCAAACAACCAATTAACGTACTGTTTATATTCTCTTTGACCAATGGCGATTTACATTTCCAAATGGCGTCGTCAGTACCTCTTTTGACCACCGGGCCAGATAAGTTTGTAGGACTATTTATTTATTTCATAGATTCACAGCATGCATAGCCAAAACGAATCCCATTATATAAGCCAAACACATATGACAATAAAGAGATCAAAAAACAAAAAATTACATTTCTTTTTTTTTTTACTACTACTACTATATTATGAAAATAAATCCAAAACGCACTGTAACTTCGCAAGCTCCCGCCAAAAAGTCCAAGCTACTTACTAAGATGGCTTTAGTTTAAAATATGAATGGAACATTCCAGAACGTAAACCCAAATTCCCCGTACGAGTGTTCAGTGTGCGGCATACGATGCGCCACAGAGTACCTCGTGCACGAGCACGCGCGACAACACGTGTCCGCGTACGCGTGCACCCTCTGCGACATGTCCGCGCCCACGCCCGCCGCGCTCGCGCACCACGTGCGGTACCGACACCTGGCCGAGGACACTAGGAACTATGCCTGTCCGCATTGTACCTATAGGTGAGTGTATATACTAACTAACTGTGCGACATGTCCGCGCCCACGCCCGCCGCGCTCGCGCACCACGTGCGGTACCGACACCTGGCCGAGGACACTAGGAACTATGCCTGTCCGCATTGTACCTATAGGTGAGTGTATATACTAACTAACTGTGCGACATGTCCGCGCCCACGCCCGCCGCGCTCGCGCACCACGTGCGGTACCGACACCTGGCCGAGGACACTAGGAACTATGCCTGTCCGCATTGTACCTATAGGTGAGTGTATATACTAACTAACTGTGCGACATGTCCGCGCCCACGCCCGCCGCGCTCGCGCACCACGTGCGGTACCGACACCTGGCCGAGGACACTAGGAACTATGCCTGTCCGCATTGTACCTATAGGTGAGTGTATATACTAACTAACTGTGCGACATGTCCGCGCCCACGCCCGCCGCGCTCGCGCACCACGTGCGGTACCGACACCTGGCCGAGGACACTAGGAACTATGCCTGTCCGCATTGTACCTATAGGTGAGTGTATATACTAACTAACTGTGCGACATGTCCGCGCCCACGCCCGCCGCGCTCGCGCACCACGTGCGGTACCGACACCTGGCCGAGGACACTAGGAACTATGCCTGTCCGCATTGTACCTATAGGTGAGTGTATATACTAACTAACTGTGCGACATGTCCGCGCCCACGCCCGCCGCGCTCGCGCACCACGTGCGGTACCGACACCTGGCCGAGGACACTAGGAACTATGCCTGTCCGCATTGTACCTATAGGTGAGTGTATATACTAACTAACTGTGCGACATGTCCGCGCCCACGCCCGCCGCGCTCGCGCACCACGTGCGGTACCGACACCTGGCCGAGGACACTAGGAACTATGCCTGTCCGCATTGTACCTATAGGTGAGTGTATATACTAACTAACTGTGCGACATGTCCGCGCCCACGCCCGCCGCGCTCGCGCACCACGTGCGGTACCGACACCTGGCCGAGGACACTAGGAACTATGCCTGTCCGCATTGTACCTATAGGTGAGTGTATATACTAACTAACTGTGCGACATGTCCGCGCCCACGCCCGCCGCGCTCGCGCACCACGTGCGGTACCGACACCTGGCCGAGGACACTAGGAACTATGCCTGTCCGCATTGTACCTATAGGTGAGTGTATATACTAACTAACTGTGCGACATGTCCGCGCCCACGCCCGCCGCGCTCGCGCACCACGTGCGGTACCGACACCTGGCCGAGGACACTAGGAACTATGCCTGTCCGCATTGTACCTATAGGTGAGTGTATATACTAACTAACTGTGCGACATGTCCGCGCCCACGCCCGCCGCGCTCGCGCACCACGTGCGGTACCGACACCTAGCCGAGGACACTAGGAACTATGCCTGTCCGCATTGTACCTATAGGTGAGTGTATATACTAACTAACTGTGCGACATGTCCGCGCCCACGCCCGCCGCGCTCGCGCACCACGTGCGGTACCGACACCTAGCCGAGGACACTAGGAACTATGCCTGTCCGCATTGTACCTATAGGTGAGTGTATATACTAACTAACTGTGCGACATGTCCGCGCCCACGCCCGCCGCGCTCGCGCACCACGTGCGGTACCGACACCTAGCCGAGGACACTAGGAACTATGCCTGTCCGCATTGTACCTATAGGTGAGTGTATATACTAACTAACTGTGCGACATGTCCGCGCCCACGCCCGCCGCGCTCGCGCACCACGTGCGGTACCGACACCTGGCCGTGGACACTAGGAACTATGCCTGTCCGCATTGTACCTATAGGTGAGTGTATATACTAACTAACTGTGCGACATGTCCGCGCCCACGCCCGCCGCGCTCGCGCACCACGTGCGGTACCGACACCTAGCCGAGGACACTAGGAACTATGCCTGTCCGCATTGTACCTATAGGTGAGTGTATATACTAACTAACTGTGCGACATGTCCGCGCCCACGCCCGCCGCGCTCGCGCACCACGTGCGGTACCGACACCTGGCCGAGGACACTAGGAACTATGCCTGTCCGCATTGTACCTATAGGTGAGTGTATATACTAACTAACTGTGCGACATGTCCGCGCCCACGCCCGCCGCGCTCGTGCACCACGTGCGGTACCGACACCTAGCCGAGGACACTAGGAACTATGCCTGTCCGCATTGTACCTATAGGTGAGTGTATATACTAACTAACTGTGCGACATGTCCGCGCCCACGCCCGCCGCGCTCGCGCACCACGTGCGGTACCGACACCTAGCCGAGGACACTAGGAACTATGCCTGTCCGCATTGTACCTATAGGTGAGTGTATATACTAACTAACTGTGCGACATGTCCGCGCCCACGCCCGCCGCGCTCGCGCACCACGTGCGGTACCGACACCTGGCCGAGGACACTAGGAACTATGCCTGTCCGCATTGTACCTATAGGTGAGTGTATATACTAACTAACTGTGCGACATGTCCGCGCCCACGCCCGCCGCGCTCGCGTACCACATATAAATAAATAAATAATATAAATAAATTATACCTATTTTGGTAGGGCACAGGAGCATAAAATTAAATGAATACATAAAAATGTAGCTTTTTCGTGATGATAGAATATTTCTATTTACATATTACATTATTACAGATTATTAGGAAAGAGTACTAAAATGCAAATCTAGTTTTGACACTGACCATAAGTGGGTGACAAAGATTTGCTCGCAAACTCGGCAGTACGCGTTGTCCCAGAGATGAAATCTAGGTAGATCACTTTATAGCCCTCAAAATCCCCCATATAGCAAATTTCAAAACATACATGCTCGTTAAATAGGATAGCTGGTAGGTACAGTAGTAACCAACTGATAAAGCGCGTCGTGAATCTTCTTTCGCACAGAAAAGAAAGTATGGCCCGAAGATTAACTAAAGAATGCTTAAATCTTACAATCAACCTTAGATCACTACTATAAGGTTCATAATACAGTGCAGCTGTAAGATCCGTCTCACTCGCAAGCCACGCCCTTCCGTACACAGCGGCAGCTGCGACAAATAGGTAAAACATATCAGTTGGGTACTACTGTACACCTACGTATTTGAAATCATATACACCCATCATGCCATTAATTTACGACAAACGAGACAATATAAAAACAATTTACCAGAAAGCTAATACCATACGCTAGCTAGATACTAAAAGAAAACTTATTCATTCTATTATTGTTCATAGACTCAGTACAGTAAACCATATTTACACATTTTTATATTAAAATTCTATTATTAAAATCTAAACACGATGCGCGACTGCCCTGAGTTTGAGCACAGGCCGAGCCAGTACAAACCGGTTTCCCCTCGTACGTGACGAGCCGCCAGTGCTCACGCACACACGCGCCTTAAGCTTGTAGTTGTGTACCTACCGTAGCGCTGTTGTATGGTCTCTGTCCCCTTTATTTACTTTGTGTCCTCACTAACTAGCCTAGCCCGGCTTCGTGTTCTTCGACCATACCACATCATCACTAACCATGGTGAGGTTGTGATAAAACAAGCCATATTATTGGAAATTGATATTTCATTACAGAGCAGTAACAAAATACGACCTCAGAAAACACATATTAACGCACAACAAAAAGAAACCGAAGAAACGGAAGCGAAAGAAGCTAGACAGCGACATTGATACTGATTCTGACGAGGAGAGTTCGGGAGAAATGGAAGCTGAGAAAGAAAGAAAGAAATCAACTAAGAAATACGCGTGCCATATGTGCCCTGAGAAGAAAATAAAGATCTTCTCAAGGGGGAACAGGCTGACGAAACATCTAGTTAAAGTGCATGGAGCTCAGTGGCCGTTTGGACACAGTCGATTTAGGTAAAAAGTTGTTTTTTAAATAATTCTATCGCGATATTCGTGTTATTTTCCATGGAGTAATAAACAATGGACTAGATGACAAAAAAATCTATTAAGTCCGTCTTTTTAACCGACTTCAAAAAAAGGAGGATCTCTCAATTTGTTCATTCATTTCATTATAAGTGTTCGGGTATAACTTCGTCGTTTATGAACCGATTTTGATAATTATTTTTTTGATTGGAAATGAGATATCCCAAGGGTGAAACCATCATAAGGAAACCAGGATCTGATGATGGAATCCCAGAAAAATCGAGGGTAACCTTCGAAAATCGTAGTGGTGACGCGTTTGTTAATTTTTTCTTTGAGTATTTTTAAAGTACTACTATTTAATAAAGGTCTGGAGTCGAACTGATGATGGAGCCGAAAGACAGTCGAGGGAACTCCTCAACGACTAACAGCAATTACATGATGTTTGGGCTTGATTAATTTGTATTGATGATTGATGAGAACTTTACATCTACATACTTTTTAGTGTAATTTGAAGGCGGTTTTTTTTTATTTATTTATTACATAATCCACAGCTAAATAAATACATTTATCTTATTAAATACATCTTATAGCCAATTAAGGATTAACAATTTTATACCTTATCTTTTAATTAAAGTAAGGAAGAGATCAGTATGTGTCCGATGAGCGGAGTATTCATAGAAAACATAAAATTTTACAATTAGATTGTGCATGAAATAATGGATTTATGTGTTTGTGAGAATGTGAGTGTGGGTGGGAGTGTACAAGTGTAGGGGTGTGTGTGTAAGTGAGTATGAATTTGTGAGTTTTTGTATGTATTAATTAATATTTAGGCACTTTGTTAAAAAGTTTTTATATATTCTAAGCTGTGTACTATTTGAAATATTATTACTTCTCTTAGGCAATTATTAAATATGGAAAAAGTATTTTTATTTTTTTATACCACTAAGGTGGCAAACAAGCATACGGCCCGCCTGATGGTAAGCAGTTACCGTAGCCTATGGAAGCTTGCAACACCAGGGGTATCACTCGCGCGCTGCCGACCCTGAAGAAATCTCTTCACGCCCTTTTTGAAGAACCCCATGCTGTACTCCATTGGGAAAACCACGGCGGGGAGCTCATTCCACAACCTGAGCGTCCGCGGAAGAAAGCTCCTTTGAGCCCGCACAGTTCGAAACAATATTTCTCCAGCATATTTTATTAACCTCTAACTTATAATTGTTTTCAGATATCAAATAAGCGAGGATGGCATGTACCGTCTAACGACCACTCGTTTCGAAGTTCTAGAAGTATCAAAAAAAATCGTCGACGGTTACAGTGGTCGTAAAGAATCACTAACAAACACTTATGAGTTTGAAGTCAAACATGTAGCAGAAGCGACTTCAAATATGCCGAGACAATTTGAAATAACATTGAAAAATGGCGATAATAAAGACCCTGAAGCGGTGAAAAGTAACAATGCAGAAGATAATGCTGTGGAGATAACTATGTGCGATGTAGACGACAAGGGTAATATTATTAGTTCTGAAGTTATTAATTCTGATGTTGTCTACAGGTAAGGTTTTACATTATTTTATTAAGCTTGTGTCGGACGTCGTGTGAACGGTGTCTTCAAACATCTACACCCACTTCCGACTGAGAGACATGCTTGGTGCATTATTTAAGTGATGAAAACCAGGAATACTGCAGAATTTGATTCCACTACAGTCGCCGAATCAGTTTTTGTAAAACTTCCGCATGCATAGTGTACGGTCCACTTCTGAGAAATGCTCCGTCGCGACACAATTCCTAAGAGCCATGCTACCGATTGACACATCACTTCCACCCTTCAGGTTTGTTGCGTTTACGCAGTAAGCTAATAAAATGTGCACTTTCTTTTGAGACACCTTGTATGATAGTAAATAATTACTATCACTATTTTATGCTTTTTTATGCATACCTATTTAGGAGTCTGTTGTACAGTCGAGGACATAAATATGTATACACTTTTTGAAATTCAAAAGCAATTTTCTCGCATGTTTAATATTTAAGTGTTAAACTATTACACAAATTATAATAGTATATGTTAGAAGATTCTGCCTTTATAAAATCTCATAATTTCAATCAGTAGTTTAAGAGGAAACCGTTGTTGAATTTTACTAAGTGTATACATATTTATGTCCTCGACTGTACTTAGTATTTTTTTAAATTATGGATGTGATATTGTCAAATACAAGATTGTAAGTGATTTTGAAGCCCAAAGGGGTAGATGCTTGTTTTATTTGGTATATTTTTTTAGTTCACAATCTTGCCAGATTTCGTGGCGAAAATGTGAACTAATCGTGATGTAATCGGGTAAACCTTATGTAGTCGACATAAGGTGCATATTTCTATATAGATATTTTTTTTGCAAGCAGAGTCCTCAGTTTTTAAAATTTTATTTTGAACATGTATTATTTGATTGGGATTTTTTATGATTTTTATATTTTATCACAATTTTATTGTTTTTGAATATGTTTTTTAAGATTATGTGATCTGTGATTGTCTATGCATGTATTTTTTATTTTAGAACGATAAGATTACCTAACTTTTAAGATTTTTATGCGTATGGACTTTTAAAAGATTGTTTGATGACTGTTATAAATTAATTTTGCCTCTTGTTCTTACGTAGAAATAAACTCAAACCAGACGGTATGTGGTTTCATCAAAACCGATCTATATAATGATAGAAATAAGATGTAAATTCCTTTGCGAATTGGGCGTGTGTGTGGAACCTATTATAGAATTTGAAGTATTTCCTACATTATTATATTTACATTAATCATAATGAATTTGTTATAATTATTGTTCTAGTAGTATTTTAGGATGTATGAACTTACTACGATATTTTTAAATACGTATAATTACTTATTTAGAATAAAACTATGCATAATATGTAGTATGTGTTTTTTTTTTCTCATTAATAACCTCACGTTAACATGTATTACAAAAAATAATTATAGCACTGACTGTCTTCTAAGTTTATTACTTACTAGCTGTTCCCAGAGGTATTACCCGCGTTCCCGGGATAAACAGTAGGCCTATAATATTTGGGGATAATATAGCCTCCTCTATTAGTTAAATAATTTTTTGAATCCGACTGTTAGTGTCAGATATTAGCCCGTTTAAACAAACAATAAAACTCCGTTTTATTATATTAGTATACTAGCGGTCCGCCCCGGCTTCGCACGGGTAATATTTTTGGTAATTTTTTTACACCTTGGGTTACATTATTGGAGTTTTTAGTAAGGATCCCTAATTTTTTTTTAAATTATATAGCCTATGCCACTCGGGGATAATGTAGCTTCTCAACAGTGAAATAATTTTTCAAATCGGTTCAGTCGTTTCGGAGCCTATTCAATGCAAACAAACATACAATCAAATCTTTCCTCTTTATAATATTATTATTATAGTATATAGTATAGATAGGTAATTTTATTATACTCATTAGATAGGTGCGTCATATGAAATAAAAAAGGAAATGTAAAAATAAAAACATTTATTTTTCAAACCGAATAATCATTTTCACCCTTAAAGCTTTGAATCAATCGATCGGCCTCTCTAAACCCTGCTTGTACCGCGCCATGGACGGCCGAGTGTCGGTGGTGGGACGTGGCCTCCCCCGCGAAACATACCACGGGGAACGTGTCGCCGTGGTACAGTGGGGCGCTCAGTACCGCCGCGCTCCCGCCCTCTTGTTCGATGGCTACACTGCGGTATGCGTACGCGCCGCGCGCTAACGGATTTGATGCCCACTGTGATCTGGAAATGAGGTTTACTCATATAATAAAGTGAGTTTCAGAGAGCCAGAACAATACAGGCTTGGTCTCAGCAAAAGTTTAATTAAAAAATTTGCTCAATCGTGTGGGAAATATAAACGGGCGCGAGATTTCAATACCATCATTCTTTCTGGCTAATGAGAATCCACTAGCGTTTAATCCTTAACGATTTCAGATTCCGGCGGGAAAGAACTTAAGTGGATGGCTCGCTAATGTGTCACCGTTCAATGAGGCTCATCATCTTTTCACGTCACTTGCTAATATTATTATATAATTTTATCTTTCGCGATCTGTGAACCTAGTACCAAAGAAGTCGTGTACTGTCGGATATACCCTTTCCATTACACTTTGTATATGGAGATGATTCTGGTACCTCTAAGGATATAATACTACCGCCTACACTTATTCTGGGCATCCTATAATGTACTGGGTGGAGATTTCGAGATGGCATATTTTCGAAACCTATGTTGGATTAGTCATGCTGAACAACTTTTAATATGGGACCAACACTGAATTCTCAAAAAAAAAAAACTTTTCTTTCTACTTGCTCGATCATAATGTATGAAAAGCATAGAGATTTTTTTTTGAGAATTCAGTGTTGGTCCCATATTAAAAGTTGTTCAGCATGACTAATCCAACATAGGTTTCGAAAATATGCCATCTCGAAATCTCCACCTGTTTTAGTAGGATAAACTAACTCACCTTATAACAGACTTAACAGGCGTAACTTCAAACTTCTTGAACAATACCTCCAATAGCTTATTTACACCAGCCTTTACATCCTCAAGGCTGACTTTCTCCATCATCTCGGCACCATTCCCATAAATCCAAGCCAATAACAAATTCGGTTGATAATTCACTGTATTCATTCCGAATATTTCGGTAATCCATTGCTCGTCTGCGGTAAATTTGGCCTTGTCCTCTTCGCGCCACAAAATTGTGAAGTTTGCTGGTGTTTTTGGCCACCATGGCTTCTCGAATTCAATGTAAATCTTGTCTAAAATGCACATCTGTAGATTGTTTATGGTTTTTATTTTTTCTGACGGTAGAGGAGGGTTGAAGAGTTTTTTGTGTCTGAAATTAAAATTAGATTGTGTTATTCGAAATTAAAGCCTTTATTTACACTATTGATAGGGTGGTTTTTGACAAAAATATCATGGTAGGTACAGTAGTACCCAACTAATATCGCTCACCGATATATCTGCGCAGAAGAAACATTTTCAAAGCGCGGGAAATGCTATTGGTCGGCAGCTGCCGCCATGCGGAGGGGCGGTACTTGCGAGTGAGACGGAACTAACAGCTGCACTGTATTATTAAGCTTATAGTAGTGATCTAAGGTTGATTGTAAGTTTTAAGCATTATTTCGTTAATCTTCGGACCATACTTTCTTTTTTGTGCGAACGAAGATTCACGACGCGCCTTATCAGTTGGGTACTACTATAAGTGATTATTTAGCCAATCAGGTTGGTACTACAAAGTACCCTACCTTGCTATGGATTGTTCAAGAGCTTATTGTTAGATTCGAACCCTCGCCAACCTTTGCCACGGCATTCGAAGTCACAACTATTGAGCTATCATCCCCTTGACATTGTGCAGCATTTACATACAAATACCTATTGCAATATTAACTCAAGATTTTGTTAACTTATTGATCTCCTTTCTCGCTCTGGCTTAAATGTCTATCTTACCTTTCCTTGAGCACTCCAATAGAAACAGTAACAATAACACTCTTCGCGGCATACAGACTGCCATCTTTACATTTCACTTGCACTAGTGGATTGGTCGTTTCAGCGCTAGTTTGACTCGTTCCCCATCTAATGTTTTCAACCTCTTTGTTTGTGAGGATTTGTGTTTGGATCTCTTTTGTTGGGTCTGGGTATTTGTTCTGGAAGTAAGTATGTAATATTTCATAATGTTCTGGAAAATTTTTCATACACGGTCATTTGATTATACTAAGTCTTCGGGCATCGCTATATCCTCCCACACATAAAGAATAATGGCAAGATTTGTAAAAAAAAAAAAATAGAGACTTTAGAATAACGTTACAATTGATCCTTGTTCCTTGAAACAATTGGGCGTTTAAAATATTTTATAAACCGGGATAAAATGCGAATTTCTATGATATGCCGGCGAATCGCGACTATTCGCGACCAAAACCGTTATGTTGTTGTTATGTTTTACGGGGTTTATAAAATATTTCAAGTACATTAACAATTCAATTCAACAACTTACCAACAAAACATCCAATAAAGTTTTATATCCCTTGCCTTTCCAGTTGAGCATGAATTCTCCCTCACAGCCCCAACTTTCTTCTAAACCCTTCAAGGACTTGCCCTTACGAGGTTCCCCCGAGCCCTCCAGATGGTTCACCCTCTCGTACCAGTCGACGAAGAGTGGGGTTAAGGGATTCATCCTAAGAGTGTCGTTGAATGTTGCTCTGGAAATAATTTGAAAGTTTTTTTTTGAAATATTTGGATTTTTTGAAAAAGTTTTGCATTAATTGCTTTTGCTAACTTTTTGCATTCGTTTCCTTGTATAACATCTCTTTCAGGCAGGTGAAAAAGTTCACCCACTGTCATGTTGGGTAAGGTGATAAGTGATGTATTGAACCATATCCACCTCTTGGGTGATTAGGAGCGTGTACATTTTAGGTGAAGTTCATTGCTCAAAAAATATGACAATCGGGCGGAGCGCAGTCGAGCACGCTACGAATGCTCGTTGAAGGCTCGCGAGCCCGTCCACGCTCCGCGAATCGTGCTCGCAGTGTGCTCGTTCGTGGCTCGGTTCGTGCTCGGTTCGCCACGCATGGACGCACCATTACAGTTCGACTAGCTAATGTGAGTGTTACTTACGCCTTCCTAACGCACTCCGAAATTGATACGGCGTTGTTCTTATCAGCCTCCTTGACTTCTTGATTGATAGCTCCTAAGATATCTTCACTGTTCTCGTTAGACACCAGTTCCCCGTTGGAGAGGACATACCACATGTTATCAGGCTCTGGTCTGCCGAGGAGATTCAGGGGGTTAGCTAGTTCGAAGACTACATTGTCTTTTTCGCCGTGACACCTGGAATTGTATGAAACATAATTGGATCTATCGTATTTCTCAACTACAGCAGCATTATTAAATGTATGTTGATTAAAAGTGTTGGACCAGAGGAGAATGGAGAGGATTAGCTGGACGGACTGGAGTCGAGTAAAAGAGAAAAGGAACATTATGGACACGATAGAGAATAGGAGGGGAAATATGTTTGACCACCTTATACGACACGACGAATTTATCAAAAACATAATAGAAGGAAAGATAGAGGGAAAGCGAGGAAGAGGAAGACCAAGAATAAGTTACACAGATCAAATGAAGGCAAAAATAGGCGTCGGGTCACATAATGAGGTGCAAAATGTGGCTAATGATAGAGCAGAGTGGAAGAAGCTACACCGACAAGAGCACAGCTCTTAAATACAGAAGAAGAAGTTGATTAAAGTCATGGTTTGGCGTCTGTGTTTCCTGACTGGGGTTTCTTGTAGTTTGAGTAGATTGTAGGAGGTAAATAGGTTACTTCATCGTCGGATTGTCACACATGGTAGGTATGTCACGCACGTAACCTTTTGAAATATAGTTGTGACCGTTCTAAAGCAAAGATTTCATATTTTCGGATTATAATACATAGATAACTCCTTATATAAAATGTGGCCCGATAAACAACAAAGAGGCCTCAACATTAAAACTCACCAAGCAGCTCCAATGTCGACATTACAGGCCCCATATTCCACAGTATGTATGCGGCCTCCGATAGTGTCGGCGGCCTCCAGGCCCAGCGCGTGGAGGCCGGCGTCGTGGAGCCGCCGGAGCGCCGCCGCGCCGGACGCGCCGCACCCTATCACGATCACGTCCATTAGTCGCCTGGACAATTAGTTATAGGTATAAATTCCCATTTAGGATCTGTTTTTTTTTAATACTACTAAGTCGGTAAACAAGCATACAGCCCGCCTGATGGTAAGCGGTTACCGTAGCCATATGGACGCTTGTAACACACGAGGCATCGCTCATGCGTTACCGACCTTTCCTCCCTCCCCTATGAGCTCTGGCGACCTTACGCGCAGGAACACAACTTTACACAACATAAAAGTTATTTGGCTGCGGTATTCTGTAAGGTGGAGGTACGCACCCAGTCGAGAGCGAATAAACGCTATGCTCTACCTCTCTTAAAATGTGCTAATCACCTAAAATGTCAATTGTACAAAGTTAACAGTTGTTTATAATCTTCGTCTGTGTCTTCGTTATTTATTCCTTGTCCATTATTTATATAGTTCGCCTTTAATAATGCCAAAGAAACATCACCTTTAATAAGGATGAGGTTAAAATTAACTTTATTATAAACCTATTAGTTTTATATTTCTTTGGCATACGTCCGTAGAGAAATAATGCCGAGGAAACTGTGCCTTTGCCATGTTATAAAGAAACCACCACGGTATTATTTTGAGGATACCACCTAAAACTGAGAATGCGTTTCTGACAAAGTCAAAGTAATTTATTCAAAGCTACTGAAGTTACTACCAGTTCGTAAGTCGACACCGGTTAAACGCTAACTAGCCGTTTCCGTAATTTAGCCAATATTAGATCATTCATAATCAGATAAGTTTATCTGTTTAAGTTAAGGCGAGTTGAAAATACTATTTTAGAAATAAATTATAGGTAATATTGTTTCATGTATACCTAAATAAAATTGAAAGTCATTCTGAAACGGTGGTAACTTAAGTAACTTTGGCCTTGAAGTGCCCTCCTACACTGAAATGGCTGGCAATGACTTTGTCCGATGCAGGTAAGTACTTACGTCTTGTTTGTTTATGAAAAGGCCACCTATTTTTATAGAGATTTGATTCGGAATGACCAAATTTACGCAAATCTACACACGACTGCCGGTGTCAGTTCACTACGCGCTACTAAGAATAAAATAAGTAGGTACCCAATCATAATGTACTATACTAAGTACATATTGATTCAGTAATAGCATGTTGGTGTAAATTTTGCACTATTATGGTGCGTCCATGCTTGGCGAACCGAGCACGAGCCGAGCCACGAACGAGCACACTGCGAGCACGATTCGCGTAGCGTGAACGGGCTTTCGAACCTCGAACGAGCATTCGTAGCGTGCTCGACTGCGCTCCGCCCGATTGTCAGTTTTTTCACGAACACGGATTCGCATCGCGCTCGTTGTAGGCTCGTTAAGTACGTCCACGTCCACGCTTGAGATCGCGAGCCTCGAACGAATCCTGTTCGTTCGAGGCTCGGCTCGTGCTCGCTTCGCGTAGCATGGACGCACCATAAGGTGGTTAATCAAAGGCCAAGTATAAGAAGTCATCTTTGACAAGATGTCTCTTATTGCTGCACTATGTTTGTCACATTTGGCACGTGAACGTTTATGGGCTGTCAAAAGTGAACTAAGTATTATGATGGCCTTTGTTGGCCTTAGAAATAAGTATAGGTATGTGTTGCGTAGTAACTTGAAATTTCATGTTACTGCCTACACTGATGCGGCAGTCGACAAGATATGTACCTAGTTATGTAAATAAAAAAAAAGTTGATCGTTACAAACTCAAGCCCATATTGAAATCGATCGCCAAAGAATTAAAAAACCATTGACCATGACATTTATTTTTTTAAGTCTGAATCCTGTCTGATAAACAATTATGCCACGATAAGAACTGGTGTGGAATATATGTTAATTGTGACTTCAATCAGTTGCTTGATGAAACATCACATAGTGTGTTAGACTAGAGTATGACCATGATCTCACTGTGACTGTGGTCATGTGGCCGAAGGTAGTAAAATCTTAGGTCAATATGGACAAATGTCAATAATAAGTTAAGTTTTGAGTCAATATTAAAACAAACGTATTTGGTGCTTGGCCCGATGCCACAAGGTTTACTTTCGATTGACACAATCTATTTTTGTGACTTAAGTTTATCCGTTCTATTAGACATTATAGTTTGGATGGGAACTGGCAAGTCAAGGATTAACAAAAAAACAATCGCGTTGATTCTAAATCTCTAACTTCCAAAACTATATTTGGATGGTTCCTTCCTCCATCATGGTATCTAACCTCGATATATCTATTGGAAATACACCGCCTATTGTACCCAAAGAATTCGAGTGTCGAAAAGTTTTACGGAGATTCCACCTTTTTTCCTCAGACAGAGGATTCAAATTGCGTTTGGGACGCGTCCTATATGCATAAGACCATATTTTTACGAATAAATAAGTACCTAGATCAATAAAATATACTCACGACACTTTAAATATCTTTATTAAACACTGTTTATAAAAAAAACTGGCACAGAATCGTGCTTTAGGTTTGTAAAAACAACTTAGGTAATGGAACACTGGTATGGAATGACCGTTCACTTTATTATTACGCAATAATAAATAATATATTTATCACGTAAGTATGTTATTATACGTTATCTTATGAAAACATTATAGTGTTGAGATAACTGCGTGAAGACAGCAACGTATCGCTATGAAAAATGTGAAATTGACAGTTATTTTAACATCATTATTAGTTTTTACGCATGCGCGGACGTTGTAGTATTTTATGTGTAATTGAACTGTGGGTTCAAGGTATTACTTTTATAAATACACGTAATCTAAGTGGCCTCAGGAAAATGAGTATTGACATCGGAGGTAAGTCAGCTATCTTTTTTTTTTTAACCGACTTCAAAAAAGGAGGAGGTTCGATTGTCATCAGATCAGGATTTGAATACTTTTTAGTGTACTTTGAAGTCGGTTTAAGTTTTTTGTAAAACAGTCCAATTATTTTTTTCATTTAATAATTTCTTCTTTGCCACTATAATTATTAGTAACAATAATTGGACTGTTTTACAAAAAACTTAAACCAACTTCAAAGTACACGTAAGAAGTAACCAAATGCTGATCTGATGACAAGGGAACCAAACGGGAAGTGTACCCTTCCAGACTAAAAAAGAATTTTCCAAATCGGTTAATAAATGTTTGTGTATGTGTATTTTATACTGCTTCTTCAGGTATGAGAAGTAGCTACAAGGATAAGAGTGAAACATTTTTGAAGAAGCATTTAGTATCCAAGGAACCATTTGGGCAGTTCAAGAGTTGGTTTGAAGAAGCCTGTAATAGAAAGGAAATTCTCGAACCAAATGCTATGTGTTTAGCTACTGTTTCTAAGTAAGTAGGTACCTACAACACCGACGCGCCGAGAGAATGCGTTTCTGACACCAAATCACGGAAACGGCCGATCTGGGGCTCTACCGCGTAACTTTGGTGGTAATCGTAACGAACACCATTAATTATTTCATCCAAAGACGCGCACGCGGTATAACGCGACGATGACCATTCGTGGGCCCTGAATGGATGAAATTCATTAATGGTGTTCATTACGATTACCACCAAAGTTACGCGGTAGAGCCCCCTGCTTATTTTATTTTATGATTATTAAGGAAAACTTACAGCTAATATTACAATAATGAGATACATAGTTAAACATAAGCCATTTAAAAGTTTCCTCAGTGAGCATGGTTAATTTTATTAATCTAGAACTTGCTAGTAAGTGTGCAGAGTAGTTACGAAAATTACAAAAACATAACTTAACATCTAAATTCACATGAACCATGTACTGAATTTACCACAAAATAAACATTATAATTACGCGATTTAATAATAAATAGTTTAATTAATGTACAAATGGACACATTTATGGCCAAAAAACAAACTGGAAAATGAAATCTTAATTTTATTTAAACTATCGTGAAATAAGTCAATGTCGATATCCTCATTTAAGCTATTGTAGAAATTGCACACTGACGATATAATGGTGCGTCCATGCTACGCGAAGCGAGCCGCGAGCCGAGCCTCGAAAGAACAGGATTCGTTCGTTGCTCGCGATTTCAAGCGTGGACGTATTTAACGAGCCTACAACGAGCGCGATGCGAATCCCTGTGTTCGTGAAAAAACTAACAATCGGGCGGAGCGCAGTCGAGCACGCTACGAATGCTCGTTCAAGGCTCGCAAGCTACGCGAATCGTGCTCGCAGTGTGCTCGTTCGTGGCTCGGCTCGTGCTCGGTTCGTCAAGCATGGACGCACCATAAGAGTTTTGTCGATACTTAGTGGAGACCTTGGGAGCACACAAGAGAGGCCACCTCCGTCAGGACCGAGCTAGAACAGGCAATGAAAACTTAGATAGGATAGCAGGACAGTTGATATTATGATGGGAATTTCCACAGATTACAGAATAATTCAGATGGAGCGCGCGGAACACGAAAGTGAAGCCAAAAAAGCAAATACAAATTGAAAATCTGATACCTGGTATTCGTTTTCCAGTTTGTATTTGCATTGTTTAACCACAGTTTATTAATAAAGGAGTGTTTTTTGTTACATAAAGTTTGTTAAACAAAGCAAATACACATTCAAAAGCGAATACCAGGTACGTGTTTTTCAATTTGTATTTGCTTTTTTGGCCTCACTCCCGTGTTCCGCGCGCTCCATCTGCCTTATTCTGTAATCTGTGGGAATTTCATTAAACTATGGCTAAGAAAATACTTAACCATCCTGTTCTTTTGCAATAGGATTAGCCCAATATAATTATAACAGTATCTCTACCATGAGTTTACTACATTAACGTAATCTACACACCCTAGCGAGCGACTACGGTGAATATTTTGTATGACGAGCACCGCCTCTAGTGGATACTTTTGGAAGCATATCATACAAAATGTTTCACCGTAGTCGCTAGCGACTGTAGAAATACTTACGTTACGTTAGTTTAGAAAACTCATGGTTGAGGCACAGGTCTCTCGGCGGCTGTACGTCGATATTATGTTCGCTTATTTAGAACTTAAATATTACTAGGTAAGTTCTAATTTATATTGTTTTTTTTTAAGGGAAGGATTTCCATCTGCAAGATTTGTTTTGTGCAAAGGATATGGAAAAGATGGATTTAAATTCTTCACCAACTACGGTAGTAGAAAATCTAGAGAAATGGTAGTTATGATTTGTATATTTAAACATTTCTGCTCGTGGTTTTTCATGATCCCTGAGATTTTTCATTGGAGTATATTGAGAGTATCTGTTGGGCTCGGCCCCACCCCAGAATAGGGATAATTTCTAGGTTAAAACAATTATAATTCTAATAAGTCCGTCAGTTAGGTTATCAAAAAAGGACCAGGGGCTCTACCGCGTAACTTTGGTGGTAATCGTAACGAACACCAATGAATGAATTTCATCCAATCAGGGCCCAAGAATGGTCATCGTCGCGTCATACAGCGCGCGCGTCAATGGATGAAAAAATTAATGGTGTTCGTTACGATTACCACCAAAGTTACGCGGAAGAGCCCCTGGACACCCCAAAAAGTAACTAGAACTGCGCCAATGAGATTTTTTATGCCTAATACCTATGTTACAAAAGGAACTTGCGAGCAAAATTAAATATAGGGAAATAACAATTTGTGTCACTTTTAGGATGAAAATTCAAATGTGGCAGCAACATTTTATTGGGAGGTATTGAATAGATCAGTGAGGATTGAAGGGCATGTAGAGAAACTTTCTGAAGAGGAATCTACAGAGTATTTCCTCTCAAGGCCAGTACCGAGTCAGATTGCTGCATGTGCAAGCTTCCAAAGTACTCCAATTGCATCAAGAGATGTCCTGTGTGAGCGAGAGGCAGTCTTGGAAGCCAAGTACTTGATACCACAAAAGGAAATTCCAAAACCTCAGCATTGGTAATACTTATTTTGATATCTTTTTAGGGTTCCGTAGCCAAATGGCAAAAGACGGAACCCATATAGATTCGTCATGTCTGTCTGTCTGTCCGTCCGTAACTTCTAAAATAAGAGAATGATAAAACTAAAAAATATATATGATGTACATTACCATGCAAACTTCCACCGAAAATTGGTTTGAACGAGATCTAGTAAGCAGTTTTTTTTTAATACGTTTTAAATTGAAATTCAAAGACAAATAAGGTTATAATAATATTGTTTTAAGAGCTTGTGGTAGGCCCCTAAGCTTATTTGGGGAGAAGGGTAGGTAACTTGTGATTAATAAATAAATAAATATCCTGGGACATTCCTCACACACGGTCATCTGATCCCAAACTAAGCAGAGCTTGTACTATGGAAACCGGATAACTGATATAATACATATACTACTTTTTGTTTTTAAATATATGTATACTTAATATACATAATTACACCCAGACTCAGGAAATACATACATGTTCATGCACACAAATGCATGTCCTGTGTGGGAATTAGGGTTTCGTTTTTCCCGACCTTTTTCCATTCCCGGGACCCGGGAATGAAAAAAATGACTTCCCGGGAATTCCCGATTCCCGGGAAATTTTAAAAGATGTTAGTTTTGTTTTTTTAACGTATATAAAGTCAAGTAATTTAATTAAATTAGCAATTTATTTTTCTCCGAAGTAAATAATAGTACATTATGAGACGTGTGCAAAGTTGGTAATCACACGAGACGGTACCTATTAAGCAAGGGAGTGTAATGATCAATGCACACGCGTGTCATACGAAATTTTTCAACACACTTGTATTTTTTTCACTAGATTTTTTGATAATAGTCAATGAGAACGTCAACAAATATGGCGCGCAAGTTCTTTTTTTGACAGCAAAACTGTTTTAACCGTTTAAATTAAGAATGCTTCGTCTACGCACATATCAATAGCATTGAGTTACAAACTTACATAATCGGGATTATAGCTATCATAAAAATGTGCGGAAATGTAAATTAAAAAGCACTAGTTCGTCATAGGCTACATTATGATACTAAAAACGGTGCAATAAATGTCAAATTACGAGCATGTGTTGAAAAAAAATTTTACTAATTCACAAGGAACGAACTATGCTCAGAATTTCTCTACGAGACAGGGAAACGACGACATTCGTAGGAGAACAAAAATTACCGATATAGATCTTAGTGATAGTAATGTGTGATAGCAATGGGCAGGCCACATCGCTCGAAGACGACGCGAGTGGCGACCACGTACTCCTGTACTGTACTGTACTGGGACGATCTCCCACCAGACGGATCGACGACCTGGTCAGAGTCGCTGGGCGCCGCTAGATGCAACCGGCCCAAAATCGTTCGAAGTGGAAGTTAATGGGGGAGGTCTTTGTTCAGCAGCGGACATCCTTAGGCTGATATGATGATGATGATGATGATGTGCTTTACTTGATTTTGACAAAAACGCTGATGATAAGCTTTATCTCCAAAAAATATATATTTAAAAAAAATATAAATGTAACTTTCATTTTCTTCAAAATTACGCGCATTCAGAGATTTTCTCTAAAATCGGCTGTTTAGAAACTACCCATAGTAACTATGTATGACCTATAGTTTAATATGATTATTTATAATTTTCTATTTATGTTTGTGTGTGAGACACAAATAGGTAATTAAATTAAATTACGTATTTTACTTGACTTTTGATAGGTTACAAACATGTTACAAACAAACATGTTTTTATGGGTATTTTCGGAGAACTTGAAATTTTTCTAAGAAAAAAACGTTATTTCCACAAATAAACACTTCCTACAGTTCCTTTCAGCGATTTCTCATAAGCTTGTAGTTCAGTTCGTTCGATTTCGGTGGATATCGACATTTGTTTTAATATCGTATGCAACATCTTTGTATTTCAAAGGTTTTTCGTTAATTTTGACCAATATTTGCTGTGTTTCAGAGCATTCAATCTCATAAAGAAATTCCCGGGAATTCCCGGGAAATCGCAAAAAAAAACCCGACTTCGGGAACGAAACCCTAGTGGGAATCGAACCCACGACCTGCGGCGCGATAGGTGGAATCTTAACCAGAGTCTTAACCAACCGCGCCAGCTGGCCCGTCCGTAATATCCCGTGTGTTGTAAGGCTCATATGGATATGGTAATCGCTTACCATCAGGTGGGCCGTACGCTGGTATACTGACTTCGAATTAAAATAAAATAGAAACAGTCAAAATATATCTGGTATTTTTTTCATTATTTTAGGGGAGGTTACATAATTCACCCCAAAGCTGTTGAGTTTTGGCAAGGTCAGCGAGATCGGCTGAGTGACAGAATTAAATTCAGAAAACCGAAAGATGGAGAAGTACCAGATGGAAAAATTCTACATGAAGGTCAAGATGGATGGGTTTATGAGAGACTTTCACCATGATCGGGTTTGGTTTCAAATCAGTGTCACTTTATTTGATAAATCAAACGAGTAAAATAAAAATATATTTTTATCTTGTTTCTTTTAATATTTCTCTTTGTATACAGAATGTAATTTTCTCAGAAATAAATACTCACTACTAAACTCAAGATAACTTCGTTTTACGTGCTAATGCCATTTTGCACATGGGTAAGAAGAAAAAAAGGGTAATTCACATCCCTAGGTTTGACTGTCGTGCCTTGGACTGGCATCCCTTCAACCCTTTTGAAGGCACCCTTAGAGCAGTCCAGAGAGAGCTTCACACAACCGAACATCGCCAGAATTTCGGCAGCTCTTCATGGCCCGGCGCGAGAAGTAGTCACCATACTTCTTGCATCCGCGGACGATCCGGATCAGATCATTAAGTCTCTTGAAACTATGTTCGCTCAGCCCGAGAACATCATGCTCCAGCAAGAAGCTCTTGTTCGTGGTCTTCCTAGACTCAGCGTCATGATGTTCCGCGTGAGTAAAACGGGTAACCATATTTAAAAACGTTATAGACGCAGCCTAATACTATGCGGTTATACAACTTACAGAGTTAACTCTAAGTATCTAACGCAAGTCTGTGCTCCCGACTATATTCCGCGTGCTGTAGTAGACTTGCAGCATTCTTAGACCCACCCTCCGCGAACACGCAAGTAGTTGTGTACTTGTAATGCTTGGCTATAGACACCATCATTTATGTTAAAACATAGATAAACAATAGAATTAATACAAAAAAAAAAATGCTGTCACAAACAGTAGTACCTATCTACAACTACCTACTCTTTTTTTTGGGTAATCGTGAAAAAAATGTATATCTTCACGTCTACTAGGTATATCCGAAGTAGGCCTCAGACTGAGTGCGCTACGTAAATTGCATTTGACATATTTTAATTCCGAAAGCCCAAACGTTATACTGTGAGCATTGTCACCGAGTTTCAGATATACTCTAGCAATCTCAGATTACAGATAATTTCGAAACAAAGAAACGTTAACTGCATGTCAACTGTATTAAAATAGGTTGGTATTTCGGTGAAGAAAAAATTGATAAAAACAGAAAAATCACAACGTTCAATAACAGTCCCTCCCCTTAAGATCTCACAGGTCAAAAAACGCGCTTCGCCATTAATAATAGAACTTGTCCCGCGGTATGCCAGACCCGTGGTAGCACAAGTCAAGATGCAACTTTTTCCTCGCCTCTGCGGCAACGTCCTTCCAATGATGTACGCTTGTGTAATACATTATGTTGTTTAAAACTTAATTACCTAAAAGAACGAGTTAGCGTTATTAATTATTAAAAACAAGATGATTATTAAAACAATATAAATGAATGATATCTGTCATTTTTTTTTTATTCGACCATGTCGGTAAACAAGCTTTTTTTTAATGTGTATACGTAGATCTGTGATTTACCACATTCTCACCATGGTATGACGATCGTTTTCTCAAGAGAACCAGGTGCGAGTACTCTGGCGGCGTGACCTACCGCAGATGGTCTCTGACGCTTCGTAAGTGGTTGCCAGGTATAGTGTGCCGTCTTTTATGATCGAGAGGTTGGTAGAGGTGGCCACTATAGAAAATCTCAGTAGACTCAAGGGGGTATTCAAGTGACGATGTAGCCGAAGGCGGTAAGGGCACAAAGCCTAGAAGGAACAGCTGTCGGACGGAACGACGGAACACACCGATAAATGCCTGGCGACAGTTTTTGAACTTGAGCACAGACCACTATAGGGGATACTACGTATAACTTGAGGGCGGTAGGCAGCCAGGTAGGTACTAAAAAGTACCCTATCACCGTGCTATGGTTTCCTCACGCGCTGTTTCCCTAGTCCGAAACCTCAAGCTCATTGTAGGATTCGAACCCAGGACCTTCGTCTCGGCATCCGACGTCACTACCACTGAGCTATCATCGCCCCCACTAGATGATTAGACTAGATGTTAGCCATGCCGCTTATGAACGCTTACAACACACGGGGCATCGCTCACGCGTTACCGACCTTTCCCCCTTTGCCAATAAGCTCTGGCGACCTTACTCACGCGCAGGAACACAACATAAAGTTATTTGGCTGCTGTATTCTGTAAGGTGGAGGTACTTCCCCAGTCGAGCCGCTCTTTGAGCCAATAAACGCTACGCTCTACCTCTTAAATACAGGTTTACAGCTCTTCACAATAATACAGGATTTATTTTGACTAATTAAATTTTCAGGGTTGAATGAATCCCGAATAACTTTGACTGGTACTGAAATAGCGAAAAAATCTGCAGTTCAACCCTGCCTTACAATTTCCATAAAAATATTATTTTCATGTTAGTATGCTTTCATTGAGTAGCTACCGTTTTTACAGTTTATTTTTAATCCTCTCCATGCAAAGGTTGCTTGGTAGAGATCACTTTTAGTGATAAGGCCGTAAAATGGAATAAAGCGTTATCTATCTATCTACTGCTATTTTTTGTAGCGTAATAAAAAAAAACATTTTCAGCCTGTCTTCTATTAATAAACACTTAGGTAGGTACTTATACAATTAACTAACTGTAGGGCATTTAGGTACTTGTTATGATAAAGTAGGCACGGACTATTATATCATTCGTCAGGCAATATTAGTTCATGAATCATTATTGGAATTTATTGGAAAAAATTTATTGGAACTTGGAACATACGCGTTTTTATTATTGTTGAAATATTCAATGAATGACTAAGGTGTTTGTAATATGAGCTCTCCATATTTTCTATTGAAGCACATTCTTTATAATTGAACCTAACTGGAATTCTAAATATACTTAGGTAGGCAATGATTTGTCAAGTTATTTGAGTAACATTGAGAATGATTTAATATTTAGTATTAACTTTTTATGAAACACAAGATAACGAGACTACTCGATTAGCGCGGGATGAGGTGTGACTGTGAAGTTGACAGTTGGTTGTTGTAGGGTTGAGACCGGTGTTATAGTGCTGTCCTGACAATAGTAAAACTGGGCCGTATCCAGGACCATTGTTCGGGGTTAGGCGGAATAGTTAGAAAGAGGTTAGAAAACACACAAACACGTGGTTATTACTTTTTTTTAGATCTATATTTAACGTTTATATTTTAATGTTTTTTATGCCAATCAGCTGACAAACAGGCAGACGGTCCAGCTGATGGTAAGTGGTCACCGCCGCCTATGGACATATGCAATACCAGGGGGACGGCCAATGGCTTGCCGACCTCTCAACATGTTGAAGGTGTAAGCACACGAAGCCTTGAAGGAACTGGCTCTCAAGCGCAGCTGTCGGAACACACCGACAGGTGCTTGGCGACAGATTTTCAACATGAGGGTAGTAGCCAGCCAGGTGGGTACTAAAAAGTGTGCTATGGTTTCCCCACAATATTTTCCTTGTAGGATTCGAACCCGGACCTTCGTCTCGACTAACACTGAGCTCTCATCGCCTTAAAATGTTGCTTCGATCAGATATAAGTAGGAGCGTTTGACTCTGTAGGTAGGTACTATTTTTGTATTAATTGGTATCGGAATAATAATATATGCCCTTTAGGCGACATTTACCATATGCATATTTACCTAAGCTATATGACCTTAGCTCGAAGACTTGCATTCTTTGATTTAACTATATTCCTAAATATTGGTCACGAGATGACTAATCCAATCCAGACGTGGTGGTCAATGCCTTAATTAAAAAGCTAGTCAAGTGCGAGTCAGACTCGCGCACCGAGGGTTCCGTACAAACCTGTAGGTATGTAAGTAAATGGTAGTATAGAACTGTGTATTTGATATGAATTTTAATTTATGACGTATTAAAACTACTTTCTAGATCTCGTTCAAACCAATTTTAGGTGGAAGTTTGCATGGTTATGTACATCATATATTTTGTTTAGTTTTATCATTCTCTTATTTTAGAAGTTCAGGGTGGAGGACACACATTTTACCACTTTGGAAGTGTCTCTCGCGTAAATTATTCAGTTTGGAAAAAAATAATATTAGAAACCTCAATATCATTTTTGAAGACCTGTCCATAGACGTATGGGTTTAATTAAAAAAAAAATTGAGTTTAGTTCTAAGTATGGGCTCAGAGTAGATAAATACTGTATGGGGAACCCCCAAAATTTATTGTTTTTTTTTCTATTTTCTATGTGAAAATTTTAATGCGGTTAATACATCTACTTCCCAAGTTTCAACATTATAGTTCTTATAGTTTCGGAAAATGTGGCTGTGACATACGGACGGACAGACAGACTGACATGACGAATCTATAAGGGTTCCGTTTTTTTGCCATTTGGCTACGGAACCCTAAAAAGCTGGTCAAGTGCGAGACTCTCAATCTGATGGTTACTTACAAATATGCTCCAACTGCAAATGTAAGTATGTGATCGCAGGCTGTGTACATATAGCTTGACTTATAGCTGTTTGTACCATATTGCAGGCGATAATGTTTTTTATAGGAATTTAATCCGAGGACACCTGCCCACCAGGTGTGGTGAACGCGGGGACCGCACGCGTCTTGGTAAAAAATTGGTAATAAATACATTGTTTCATTGATTACCTAATGCAGCTTAATATAGGGAACGTCTTTAATAGGTTTTGTTCTATCTTTGACCACAAAATCCAATGTAGAAATATCATCTGTTGCTCTGATATGGTTATCTTGACGTCCTATACCATAGAACCCAACCCTGCGGTGCTTGTTTCCATACTAACTGCCGCTTTCTACTACCTATTTTGTTCCAATGTCTTGCAAGCTAATGAGGAGTTTTCTTATGATACCTCTATGCTTAAAATGCCTGTCAGACTGTTGATAATTCGAACCAATTTGAACCTTAAGTTCACGATTTGACATGTATTTTGACCACCAAGGTATAATAAGAAAACTCCTCATTTACAGTTTATGTAAGTGTATAATTACTCACTATATGAAATATCAAATTAAATAAGTAATGTCGTATTAAAAAATGTATTAAAATTAAAAAAAAAAAAAAAAAAAATAAGTAATGTCGTATTGGACAGGATTATATGTAATTCATAAGCAGCTTCTCGTCAAAGTAAAAAAATATACTTTAATACACGATTTTGAAGTACCTACCTTGTTAACTACCTAACAAATAGCACAGAATTAGGTACCATTATAACTGCGACCCTGTATAATTTAAGAATTTTAATGAATAAAATTACTTATGATATGGCACTAAAAATGTGCATAACTTTTCCCTTATCCTTATTTTCGTAATAGAAAAGTAAATTACCAACGTAGGTAACTAAGTTATTTTTATTAAAGGTCTCTGAGATCCAAATTCTTATGGTTCGTCCATGCTACACGAACGAACCTACAACGAGCACGATGCGAATCCCTTAGTTCGTGAAAAAACTGACAATCGCGCTCGTTCGAGGCTCGCAAGCCCGTCCACGCTACGCGAATCGTGCTCGCAGTGTGCTCGTTCGTGGCTCGGCTCGTGCTCGGTTCGCGTAGCATGGACGCACCATAAGAATTTGGATGTTTTTTTTTATTTATTTTTTTTATACCACTTAGGTGGCAAACAAGCATACGGCCCGCCTGATGGTAAGCGGTTACCGTAGCCTATGGACGCTTGCAACACCAGGGGTATCACGCGCGCGTTGCCGACCCTGCAGAAATCTCTTCACACCCCTTTTGAAGAACCCCATGCTGTACTCCATTGGGAAAACCACGGCGGGGAGCTCATTCCACAGTCAGAGACCTTTAATAAAAATAACTTAGGTACCTACGTATTCAATCGCGATTTCAAGCGAGCCTACAACGAGCGCGATGTGAATCCCTGTGTTCGTGAAAAAACTGACAATCGGGCGGAGCGCAGTCGAGCACGCTACGAATGCTCGTTCGAGGCTCTCAAGACCGTCCACGCTACGCGAACTACGAACGAATCCTGTTCGTTCGAGGCTCGGCTCGTGCTCACTTCGCGTAGCACGGACACACCATTTTGCTATCATATAACTGACAATTCGACCTTACATCCTGTTAAGTTGGGCAATAAAAAATCTTAAGTTGCATTGAGCTAATATTAAAATACGTGGGTGTAGATCATGTAAGTATATGCCCTGTATTTGACTATAATCTCACCATGGTAAGTGATCATGTGGCCGAAGGTGGTAAGTACATAAAGCCTGGCTCTCAAGTGCAGTTGTCGGAACTCACCGATCAACCTTACCACCAATCATGGTTTCTTCACGATGATTTCCGTCATCAAAAGCTCAAGCTCATTGTAGGATTCGAACCCGGGACCTTCGTCACGGCATCCGATGTCACTCCCGCTGAGCTAAGTTCTCTTCTCCTCTATTCTAGTTTCCGAATAAGTATAATCTACCATCGAATACTCATAACTTTCCACGATCACGATCATCAAATTAATTTATCGATCATAACTCACTTGTCCTAATTTATTAAATTAGTAAATTTAATCCGTTCGGTCCGTAGCATACTAATACCGATTATTATGTAGGGCTGACCGAATTTAATCTTCTAAAATTAACGATAAAAGCCGGTTTTTGCGAGTCGGGCCACCCTCTATGTGATCCCTAAGTACACATGATATTAACTACAATATGAATCGATTTCAGTATTATTTGTTGGAATATAGTCTACCGTACTGTATTCCATGTTTCGTTTTTTAGATACCTGTGCCACAAATGGCCTAAAACTGACAACATGATGACTTTCTCCTTCCTTATCATTGATAATTTGACTGTTTTACAAAAAACTTAAACCGACTTCAAAGTACACGAAGAAGTAATCAAATCCTGGAATGGACAATGGAACCAAAAGGGAAGTGTACCCTTCCAGACTAAAAAAGAATTTTCCAAATCGGTTCATAAATGACGGAGTTATGAGGTAACAAACATAAAAAAAAAAAAAAAAAAAAACACAACCGAATTGAGAACCTCCTCCTTTTTTTTAAGTCGGTTAAAAATAACAAATACTTCAGTAAGTATATTATGTGTACTCTCAATGAGGTCTAGAAGTCTAGGTCTGGCACCTCATTTGCCAGGATAATAATTTAAAAAAAATATGGGACCCGCTCTGAAAAATAATTGAATTTGAATATTTGGTTTTGGATCAAAATTCTACACAAAACATGCTCCGTTTATCTCTTCAGGTCTAACCCTAATTAAGGAACACACACACATTATGTCGTCGTAAACTCGCAAAGAAACAAATGTAGAGATGGATGCGTTTGATAACTGTACGAGTACTTTATGTGCAGTGCGATGCAAGCTTCGAGGAAAGTGCAGTTTTTTGTGCAGGTACCGACAGTTTTTCATCGTTCCGAGATTGTGTACCATATAAGTACCTGAGACGTACCGTATTTCATCTGTTTGATGACGCCTACCTATGGTCAGTGATAGAGTATGAGTATTGTAGCGTCGATAGATAAGTTGAGGGAATGACTAAAGAGTAATAGATGAAAAGGAGGAAGATCGAAAAAGAGATTTGGATAGATTGTGTGAATAAGAAAGAAATGCCAACCAATTCATTATAACAAAATATCAAATCCGTGCATCCCTAACTTACCAGAGCCAGCAGCATTAAATTAACATTAGAATCAATGTTATTACACAAACACAAACATTTGTTTTCAAACAATGTGTCAATGAAGCTGTTTACACTTTCGTGACAGTGGCCCAAATTCAAACGATCTAAATTATCAACATTGTTTGTTTTATAAACACCGGACCATTTATTTAGCTGCATTGTCTTCCATATGTCATTATTCTATTGTTAGGGTAGTTTAGTTAGTGTAGTGAATATGTGGTGAGCGCAGTAGGCATTGCAGGGTGCTCAGCCCTACACTACGGCACCGGCGGCACCGGTTTGATTGATATAATTACGCGTAGACGCAGGTAGAGTCGGTTCGAGACACTCGCCTCAGTCGAGCTGAGTCCGCCGAACGAGCCGCTGCGTCGCGCCGCGTCGCACACAGTACCGTATCGAAACCGGCCCGAATGCCGGGAAACCAGTCGGCGGGATGGCGGGTCACGGCGTGCTAACATCGCCATGTTGAAACATGCGCAGCGGCCGCCGGCAGCGAACGATGCTGAACACCGATACCAGAACATGCCGCGGCGGCCGCACCACCACCTACCCCTCAACGTGTCTACCCTAGACTCGTCCAAGCATTCCGTCGGGGGCACTTCGGCCAGCGTCAGTCCTGGCGCTCAGCCGCCGACGAACCCCGCTCCCGTATCGGTAGTATCTCCGATCCCTGTTGCATCACTCCCCAAGATCGCGAATGGAAATGCCACAGGACACACTATACCGCCGACTCGGACGACTACCGCGAGAGGCAGGAGTAACAGAGCGGCGACAGAAGAAGCTTTAACCTCCCTAGCATTACTATGCCTCGTCAGCCTACTGTTGGCGTTGCTGGCGTTGTTGTTCCTGCTGAAGATATCAGCGCCGGCGACGAGTGCGCCCGAGGAGTTTGCAGTGGTGTACGAAGTGACGTTAGCATTGTGTGCGTTGACACTATCACTGAATCTATGCTGTCTTCTTGTGTGTGCGATACAGTTCTTGTTTGCTGTGAAACTCGTGCATTCACCATCAGCGCCGAACGGACGGTGAGTTGAATCCTCATTTATTTCTACGTTGCCCGTTTCAAAACTGGTTCTAGCAATTCCGTTGACTGATAGCAACGAGGATTACCTTTACAAATATTGTAATCTGTTAGATTATTTGCCACAAGTCGCTACATGCTCTCGTCCGGAGTGACGAAAGCTCCCAAAACCAAACAGTCTTATCTCGATTCAGGTTATCTCTTACACAACGCATAACTGTAAGAAAACTTCAAGTTTCCGACTTGACCGTCGAGTTTGAGTATTTTTCGAATTATAATTGATGTCCGGTTTATAAGTCATAACTGTTTAATCTTGCCCATCACCGTCTACGAGAGATTTGAATTCCAATAACCCACTTGTATTTGACATTTTGACACCGAACTGTTCATAATTATGGGAAAGTAGCTACTAAGAAAACTGATTATTGACGGTTTCTAATCAAAATCGACACCAATTTAGACAGTATCTGATACTTTTATCCACTGTAATGTAATCTCTGACTTTAAAAGCTTATGCGTCGAAAATTACAAATATATCTTAACCAAATAGTCATTTCCTGCACCCCAGTTACAACTTCACTATCATGCAGATTGTTTGTTAAATCGTTATGTCTATCAGTTTGTTTGTATGTGTATCTAAGCGAGTAGTAGGCAGGTGCTAACGGTCTCTAGTGGCGGTTATTCGTGAATGGTTCGATGAAAAAAGTTCCGTGTAGTTCAACGGTTGATAATTCACTCGCACGCGCCGTCTCGCATTATTGTTACCATTTGTTTTTTCATTAAAATCTGAATTATATGTAGAACTGACTTCTGTAAAAGCTTACCCCGCCAACTGCTGGTTTTTATATTCGAATTATCCTTTATTTTGCGATTATGGATTGTTGAATCGCAAAAGGATCGATCGGGTATAGAAAACGGCCATAAATTGATGTCGCATATAGTATGCAACGTCGATGAAATCTATGTATTTGTGCAAACTATTGGGATGTGGAATCTGCTCCCCATTATGGTTTTCCCTTAACGCTACGATATGGTACATCAAATGGGCGTAAAAAGAGCTCTTCAAGGTCGGCGATTTATTGAAAATCAGGGAGACCGTCTGAACAACAACCTGACGAAATAAAAAAAAAACCGGCCAAGTGCGAGTCAGACTTGCGCACCGAGGGTTCCGTACTAAGCTGTTGGTATATAAGTAAATGGTAGTATAGACCTGAGTATTTGATATTAATTTCAATTTATGACGTATTAAAAAAAACCTACTCACTAGATCTCGTTCAAACCAATTTTCGGTGGAAGTTTCCACCGTTATGTACATCATATATTTTTTATAGATTTATCATTCTCTTATTTTAGAAGTTACAGGGGGGGGGACACACATTTTACCACTTAGGAAGTGTCTCTCGCGCAAACTATTCAGTTTAGAAAAAAAATATATTAGCAACCTCAATATCATTTTTGAAGACCTATCCATAGACACCCCACACTTATGGGTTTGATGAAAAAAAAAATTTTGAGTTTCAGTTCTAAGTATGGGGACCCCCAAAATTTATTGTTTTTTTTCTATTTTTGTGTGAAAATCTTAATGCGGTTCACAGAATACATCTACTTACCAAGTTTCAACATTATAGCTCTTATAGTTTCGGAAATAAATGGCTGTGACATACGGACGGACAGACAGACAGACAGACAGACAGACAGACAGACAGACAGACAGACATGACGAATCTATAAGGGTTCCGTTTTTTGCCATTTGGCTACGGAACCCTAAAAATGGTCGTAAACAATATTCTACTCGCAAATTCCTACGAGTGGAATATCTTTAAGATGAACGTTCTATAAATTCTATACTTATGTCTGCAACTTAATCATTGTCTAGATACACTAATACTACGTCTATAATTATTCTGTTACAAATTCTCTAAGTATTTCAGCTCACAATTAACATAATATAGTTTTCAGTTCCATGAGAACTCGAGGTCCGTTAGTCGGCTATTAAGTCTACACAGCTTATGTCTGATATAACCGTTGTTTTGTTCTACTTTAACATAAGGCATTCTTTCGTTTGTAGTATTTGCTTCAATATTTGTTATGTTTTTTTCATCTATTTCTAGTAATTCCTTCTAATGCTCCTAATAATCCAATTTATTGGAACAAATAACGTGTAATAAATGATGCACTAAGCTATGCACTAAATGGTTGACCATTCTATAATTTCATTTGACCAAATTAGCGTGCTAACATCTGGTCATGTCTGCGTACTATGTCAAATAACGCGCACATTAATGGCATTACACGCAGGATTCAAATCCAAACATTAAAACTGTTAGGCGATGATAAGTCAGTGGTTGGTATGAAGTCAGAAGTTCAGAACCCATTGCGAATATCGTGGAATATAGGAATATTGAGCTTTCGGTGAAGAAAAACATCGTGAGGATACCATATCACAGTGATAGAGAACTTAATGGTACCCGCTGTCTGACACCCTACGTAGTTTCATCTGTTCTATCTAAGCAGCTACATTATTGATGATTGTTGGTAGACGCACTGGAGGACCATGGTTCCTTCTAGGCTTTGTCACTACCTTCGATCACACCATCACTCATGATGGTGATAGAAAAAACAAGTGTATTAGGTGTTGTGATTTTGGCAATGCATGTAAAATAGTGCTTTGACAATTTTAATTAATTCTGATAGATACGAAAACATCATCACATGTTTGATGCTTATAATTATCTTCTTTCCAAAAAATCCTCATTTTTTGTCGAATAAATTCAATAACATCATACTCTATATTGGTGTCGATTCGTGTTGTAAATAGCACTAAACAAATAATTTATTAAAATGACAGAAGCTGTCAATTTAACTAATATCTAATATACTGTTTAAATGGTCACGTAAATAATGTCACATTATTTGACAATGACAATAGAGTGACGTTATTTACGTGACCCTTTAAACAGTATATTAGGTAAATAACGTTTTATGGGTAAGGGGGTTACCCCTTACCCATAAAACGTCAAACGTCAAATAATTTGACATTATTTACGTGACCATTTAAACAGTATATTAGATATTAGTTAAATAGCGCTTTATGAGTAAGGGGGTTAGTCTTTAAGGTTTTCATTTGCGCGTAAATAACCAATTTTACCTCCACCGATCCGCAATGGGCACGCGTGGTGGAGTATTTGCCCATTCCCTTCCACCCTGATTTGTGAAAGGAGGCCTGTGCTCAGCAGTGGGACATTATAGGCTGATGATGATGAACCAATTGTGATAGCAACTAAACAAATCTATGTTAAAGCAATAGGACTAAATTTCTTAAATCCGTTTCTTATGTTCTTTGTTAGAAAAAGATGTAGTTCGACTAAATTAATGTTGTCGTAAACAACAGAATCAGCGCCATTATCTTCTCAAATTCTCAAAATAAATACACATATCTCTCAGTAGTTAGTAACAGGCCATCCTTCCGGGTACCTAACTATATTTAGAGCTAGGTATACATGTATGTCTAGCGACCGCATAGCTAGGAGAGCACTAGACCAGTTCAAAGACACGTTTTAATAGTATAAATATAAATGAGCTGTAGTAAGTTATTTGCAAGTTTTCAGAATAAAAGAAACATGTAGTTGGCATTGGTAATTGGTCGTTCACAAAATTATGATGCAATTATTTACTTTTGAAGTTATATGGAAAACAAATACGATGAGATTAAGTAAGAGGAAATGCTAGTGGCGTTTGTTCCATACAAACGTAATCCTCATGTTTCCTCTCTGGATAATGACACTAGAGCAATGATTATTCTACCATACAATCTGTAGGTACCACTGTATGTCCCTCGCTTGTGTTTAACTCCATAAATTAATTATTATAAGAATTAGAAGCCTTCTAATATCACAGAAACTTACCATTTTTAACGCCGTTATCAGACGTCCAGCGAAAAAAATTTACGAATATAAAACAACGAAGGAAAACCGACAGACATGCCCTTCTTAGTATGTATTTTTTTTATCGATCCTGTTTTGGAGGAGAAACCCAGGGTTTACGAAATAGCGATTTCGTCTAATCTAAATAGGTATAATCGGTCCAATTTGTAGTTGTCTCTAACGCCCTTGGGTGGGATAGCTCGGGCACAGCGCGACAGAAATAGATATGTTAAAAACCTATTTTTCAAATTTCTTGCAGCCGTCTATTCCTCTTAAGAATAATACATAGAGATCTCAGAGAGGTAGAGCACAGCGTTTATTCGCTCAAAGAGCTCGCCTGGGAAAGTACCGCCACCTTACAGAATACCGCAGCCAAATAACTTTATGTTATGTTCCTGCGCGTGAGTTGGTTGCCAGAGCTCATTGTGGAGGAGGGAAGGGTCGGTAACACATGCCTTGTAAGCTTCTATATGGCTACGGTTACCGCTTTCCATCATGAGGGCCGTACGATTGTTTACCGGCTTCTTTCCGAGTTCTTTTTCGTTCACGCATGGGTTGAAACTTTGTACAGTTTTTTTAAACATTCGTGTCAAAGTTTCAAGATGAATCTATCAGTAAAGTCCAGCTAATTAAGAAATACTCTAAACATATGAAATGCATAGAAATGCAAGTCTCAACGCAGTCGACTGTGAAATTCATTTCGTGAAAACAAGCTCCAAACTGGGTTAATAAAATGCATTTATTAAACTTTTTATTAATTTAACATTAACGTTTCTTTGATCGTGCTTACGAAATGTTGAAATCTGTCAGTTTATTTGCTTTTAATATAGACTTTAGTTGATATGGAACGAGCATGTTTATAGCATTTCGTAAGATTTGTTAAAGGAGTAATAAATATCCTGGAACATTCCTCACACACGGTCATCTGATCCCAAACTAAGCAGAGCTTGTACTATGGAAACCAGATTACTGATATAATACATATGTATATATGTATTGTTTGAATATAAATAAGCACATGTATGTCTCCACAAGAAAACGTCTTCGTGAGTTTCCTCCGGAATCTTTCACGGTTTAAATTCAGAACCGGTGGTACAACTGTAACGTTCAAAAGTGCCTTATCAGGGCCTAAACTGTTTTTGATTTTGATGTAAAATACTAACTTACAATAACCCTATTCACATTACAAAAAGATTACCTAATCTTGTAAAATGTAATGTTGTAAAAAATATATTTTTAAGACAAAAAACTAAATAAAGAGATAATAATGTATTCATCAAAAAATCAATACAATGAGGTTTATAATCTAGGTACATAACAGTGTTTATTTTAATTGAATTATCCACTAGCATCTAAACTAGGCCGAGCCTGTATCTTAGATGCTAGTTCCTTCCTATTTGAGGTTAAAGGTGCATCATATAAGTAATTTGGTTAAAGCAGATGGCCCTCTTATATTTTCGCTACCTAGTGTTTTCTTTCTCCTTCCGACCCTAATGCAACGATTTGTGTCTAGAATGATTGGTATCTCATCATCAAAATCATATCTTATGCCGCTGCTGCCTTCCAGGTGACAAAGGATCTACAGAAATCTCTTTTATCATTGTCCAATATTTTTTTTCTCCAGACATGGCTTTTGCCCAATAATTGTAGACAAAAATCGTTGCATTAGGGTCGGAAGGAGAAAGAAAACATCAGGTAGTGAAAATATTGAAGGGGGCCATCTGTTTTAACCCAATTAAATGATGCCCTATTATCGATATCTGAAAATCTATACAAAGACTTAATATGTCTGTGTAGAGATAATCATATCCCACCACATTATCAGACCTGCTATATAAATTTGCGTCCGCGATCTACCAGGAATGAGGATAATTTTGATGTCGTTACTGATAGTAATTCTTCTTAATCTTTTAATTTACTTTATAAACTTGTTGATTTAGCACTATGTTAAACTATAATTATGATGAATAGGTATAGGTAGTACTACCCATAAGCTCAACTTGTTGATTTTAAAAAGATATTAAAAAGTTTTTATTAATTGTTGGATTATTATTTATTTCAGCATAACCTATTACTTTTTTTACACTTTACTTAATTATTTTTACTGACATAGTAGTTAGTAGCTGTATTAAAGATTAAACTATGGAAGAATTTCGATAGCTTGATTGGTAAACAACAAATAACATAAATCGCACTTTTACTTTCAGGTAGATATAAATATATGTGTCGTTAATTACGACACTTAAATTCATTGCTAGTTTTCTACACCATGAAACTTATAAAAATACTTCCAAGAATAATTAACTTTTATTAATTATGAAACTTTTAAAACAAAACCTAATGTTAAACTAAGCTATTTCTCTAATTACGTCTAAATATTTTCCAAATTCTGTTTACTAACATACGTATCAATTGTTATAAAATACAATATTGAGAAAAGTTTCGTGGAAGAATTAAGCAACTAGACTTGCACTACGATACCCACCAAATAAATCCTAAAACAAGTATGCAGCTATAGTTATTCGAAAATATTTTTTTAAGTCTTCGTTAAAAATGTATTTAAGTATGAATATGCTATTAGTCATATGGAACTTTAGTAAATAATTAAGTGCAAATATATTAACTTCGTTTTTATGATGGAAATATAAATATTTTGATGTTGCAATATTTTACATAATTGTATTTAATTCCTTCATTTTGAAGATAAAAATTATGAAAAAAATTGACAATACGTATTAAATTTTTCTTGATTTTTTAGTGCAATAAAAAAAAAAACACGCAAGTCGACTTGCATCTTTGTTCCAGGGGGGGTGCGATTTGTTTTTTCATTAAAATCTAAATTATATCTAGAACTGACTTCTGTAAAAGCTTACCCCGCCAACTGCTGGTTTTTATATTCGAATTATCCTTTATTTTGCGATTATGGATTGTTGAATCGCAAAAGGATCGATCGGGTATAGAAAACGGCCATAAATTGATGTCGCATATAGTATGCAACGTCGATGAAATCTATGTATTTGTGCAAACTATTGGGATGTGGAATCTGCTCCTCATTATGGTTTTCCCTTAACGCTACGATATGGTACATCAAATGGGCGTAAAAAGAGCTCTTCAAGGTCGGCGATTCATTGAAAATCAGGGAGATCGTCTGACCAACAACCTGACGAAATAAAAAAAAAATGGTCGTAAACAATATTCTACTCGCAAATTCCTACGAGTGGAATATCTTTAAGATGAAAGTTCTATAAATTCTATACTTATGTCTGCAACTTTATCATTGTCTAGATACACTAATACTACGTCTATAATTATTCTGTTACAAATTCTCTAAGTATTTCAGCTCACAATTAACATAATATAGTTTTCAGTTCCATGAGAACTCGAGGTCCGTTAGTCGGCTATTAAGTCTACACAGCTTATGTCTGATATAACCGTTGTTTTGTTCTACTTTAACATAAGGCATTCTTTCGATTGTAGTATTTGCTTCAATATTTGTTATTTTGAATATATTTGTCTTTTTTTTATCTATTTCTAGTAATTCCTTCTAATGCTCCTAATAATCCAATTTATTGGAACAAATAACGTGTAATAAATGATGCACTAAGCTATGCACTAAATGGTTGACCACTCTATAATTTAATTTGAGCAAATTTGCGTGCTAACATCCCGCCATATCTGCGTACTATGTCAAATAATTCGCAAATTAATGGCATTACACACAGGTGATGCCCTAGCATTTAAATTCAAATCCAATCATTAAAACTGTTAGGCGATGATAAGTCAGTGGTTGGTATGAAGTCAGAACCCATTGCCAATATCGTGGAATATAGGAATATTGAGCTTTCGGTGAAGAAAAACATCGTGAGGATACCATATCACAGTGATAGAGAACTTAATGGTACCCGCTGTCTGACACCCTACGTAGATTTCATCTGTTCTATCTAAGTAGCTACATTATTGATGATTGCTGGTCGCACTTGAGGTCCATGGTTCCTTATAAGGTTTGTGTGCTCACCACCTTCGATCACACGATCACTTATCATGGTGATAGAAAAAACAAGTGTATTAGGTGTTGTGATTTTGGCAATGCATGTAAAATAGTGCTTTGACAATTTTAATTAATTCTGATAGATACGAAAACATCATCACATGTTTGATGCTTATCATTATCTTCTTTCCAAAAAATCCACATTTTTTGTCGAATAAATTCAATAACATCATACTCTATATTGGTGTCGATTTTTGTTGTAAATAGCACTAAACAAATAATTTATTAAAATGACAGAAGCTGTCAATTTAACTAATATCTAATATACTGTTTAAATGGTCACGTAAATAATGTCACATTATTTGACAATGACAATAGAGTGACGTTATTTACGTGACCCTTTAAACAGTATATTAGTTAAATAACGTTTTAACGTCAAACGTCAAATAATGTGACATTATTTACGTGACCATTTAAACAGTATATTAGATATTAGTTAAATAGCGCTTTATGAGTAAGGGGGTTAGTCTTTAAGGTTTTCATTTGCGCGTAAATAACCAATTTTACCTCCACCGATCCGCAGTGGGCACGCGCGGTTGAGTATTTGCCCATTCCCTTCCACCCTGATTTGTGAAAGGAGGCCTGTGCTCAGCAGTGGGACATTATAGGCTGATGATGATGAACCAATTTTGATAGCAACTAAACAAATCTATGTTAAAGCAATAGGACTAAATTTCTTAAATCCGTTTCTTATGTTCTTTGTTAGAAAAAGATGTAGTTCGACTAAATTAGTGTTGTCGTAAACAACAGAATCAGCGCCATTATCTTCTCAAATTCTCAAAATAAATACACATTATCTCTCAGTAGTTAGTAACAGGCCATCCTTCCGGGTACCTAACTATATTTAGAGCTAGGTATACATGTATGTCTAGCGACCGCATAGCTAGGAGAGCACTAGACCAGTTCAAAGACACGTTTTAATAGTATAAATATAAATGAGCTGTAGTAAGTTATTTGCAAGTTTTCAGAATAAAAGAAAGAGGTAGTTGGCATTGGTAATTGGTCGTTCACAAAATTATGATGTAATTATTTACTTTTGAAGTTATTTGGAAAACAAATACGATGAGATTAAGTAAGAGGAAATGCTAGTGGCGTTTGTTCAATACAAACGTAATCCTCATGTTTCCTCTCTGGAAAATGACACTAGAGCAATGATTATTCTACCATACAATCTGTAGGTAAGGTAAACGCTGGTAATGTCGACAGTGTCCCAGTACTCGTCAGATTGTAAAAAAATGTCAATAATTTAATTCTACCAATATCTTACTAAAAGCATTTTATGCCAACATATTAACAGTAATATATTCTATAATTAGAATGACAACATTTAGTCAAAAATGTATTGGCTTCGGAATACAGAGCGATCAAAGGTAAGCACCTCCAAATTTTGCATTTTTTTGTGAGTTTAGCTACTGAAACTGAATCCCGGCTTACCATGTTAGGGTTCATGTCTTGCTGTATCGGTCGACATTTTGATAAGTATGATTATTTTGTGAAGTAGTCAAGTAAACTATCCAACGATTTAACCCATAATATTGTGTTATTTTTATCATTTGGTTTTTTTTTTCGCGTATGACAGGTACTGGTACCTATTAATCCCTGTTTGTACTAGAACTCGTCAAAATTAATACTTTTTTGACGAATACTGGGACACGTTTGAAAAATTGCATGTAATATCGACATTGTGTTTTATTTTAAATGTTATACGGAGTTTGAATCGAATTGTTGTCAAAACATATTTCTTGATAACTAATTATTAGATATTTATTTATTTTTCTATATATGGGGTTTTTATATACATACTTCTTGGTATTAATTACGAGGTTGTCGAGTTTAGGTCTATTCGTTTGTGAGTACGTACAAGAGAATGACCTAGAATTCGTCAGAACTTTTTTTTATTAATGAGAAAGACAGCAGCAGCATTTATGCAGCAGTAAGAGAGGAAGGGCATAACGGGTTGTCCCGTTCGAAATTCGGAGTAGGCAGACTAGGGAAGTACCTCCACCTTATAGATGATCGCAGCTAAATAACGCTACTTTAATGTGGCGTTGTATTCCTGCGGTGAGTATGGTCGCCAGAGCTCCATGAGGAAGCGCTGTGCTGGCAGTGTGTGGGGGCCAGTGTTGTCGTACCACTGGTGTGTTTTGCAACGCGGCGTGTTGTTGCGGTGGTCAGGGAGACCCGGTGAAACAGCTGCCCGCTGGCTGCCAGCAGGTTGTAGTGGTCCCAAGCCCAGGGATCACTTAATCACTTTAACGGGAGGTCCGGCGGGAATTGCTTTCTCTGGACATCCATAAATCGAGTGGGCCGACGGCATACCGGCAGTGGTGCCAAAGCGGTGTGCTCCTGAATTGTGTCCAGTATTGACGCGTCTTTTCGCACTATTCTACACCAAAAAGGAAGTCCCGTCTTCGTGGAAGACTGCCCACGTGCACCCAGTGCCCAAATAGGGCGACAGATCAGACCCGACGAATTACAGGCCTATCGCCATCACCTCCCTTCTCTCCAAAGTTGTGCCAAAGTCATGGAGCGTGTGATCAACACGCAGCTTTTGAGATACCTGGAGGATCAAGAGTTGTTGAGCGACCGACAATATGGCTTCCGCCACAGTCGCTCAGCTGGTCACCTCCTTGTGTATCTCACGCACCGATGGTCACTCGCCATCGAGAGTCAAGGTGAGGCATTGGCAGTGAGCCTAGATGTGTCGAAGGCGTTCGATCGGGTCTGTCATACGGGCTTCCCGAGGGGTTATGCAAATTGGTCGCCAGCTTTCTGTCCAGCAGATGCATAAGAGCCGTCGTCGACGGTAGCTGCTCCGATAGCATGGACATAAATGCCGGCGTCTCGCAAGGCTCTGTGCTGTCCCCAACACTGTTCCTTCTGCATATCAATGATATGCTGTCTATTGACGGCATTCATTGTTATGCGGACGACAGCACAGGGGACGCTCATGATACGGGCCGTGCAAATATCCCTCGTTCCGAGGTGGAGGAAAGCCGCGAACGGCTGGTGTCTGAAATCGAGAGTACACTAACTAGTGTCTCCGATTGGGGTCGACTAAACTTAGTCCATTTTAACCCCACCAAGACTCAAGCCTGCGCGTTCACCGCTAAGAAAACCCCATGGTTTGTGGCTCCACAATTCCAGAATACCTCCTTGAACATCAACCAAAGCATCGGGATCCTTGGGGTCGACATTTCTAGCGACGTTTTGTTCCGAAGTCAGTTAGAAGACAAGGTTAAGCTGCCATCCAAAAAGCTTGGAGTGCTCAACAGAGCGAGACAGTACTTCACAGCGGGGCAAAGGCTGCAACTTTATAAGTCGCAGGTCCGGCCTCATATGTAGTACTGCTGTCATTTATGGGCGGGAGCACCTGGATGCCAGCTTGGGCCTTTAAACTCGGTTCAGCGACGTGCCGTCAGAATTGTTGACGATCTCGAGCTCACAAGCGGTTTAGAGCCCCTCAGTCTGAGGAGAGACTTTGCCCCCTTATGTGTGTTCTACCGCCTGTACAACGGAGAGTGTTCTAAGGAATTGTTCGACTTGATGCCCACGGCTACCTTCTACCATCGCACCTCTCGCCATCGACGCGGAGTCCATCCTCACACATTGAAACCAGATTTTTTTCGAACTGTACGGGCTAAAAGGAGTTTTCTTCCGCGGACTTCCGTGGAATGAGCTCCCCGCCGTGGTTTTTCCAATGGAGTACAGCATGGGGTTCTTCAAAAAGGGTGTGAAGAGATTTCTTCAGCGTCGGCAACGCGCGAGTGATACCCCTGGTGTTGCAAGCGTCCATAGGCTACGGTAACTGCTTACCATCAGGCGGGCCGTACGCTTGTTTGCCAAATTGCCACAATATTGGTATAAAAAAAAAAACTTCGCCCTGGATGGCTGACCCGCCGCCTCGCGTATAATCTATGGTATAGTTGTTCGTGCTGGAAGAGGAGTCCGGAATGGACCCGGCCGACTGTATCATTCGGGGACCGGGTACCCCGCCGACTGCCGTACCAATAAACCGCATCACCTGTTTAGCCATCTCAGGCAATAACACTGCACTTTTCCCTTACTTAGCGAAAGGGAAACACACAGCGATTCCGCTTAATATCGTTTCAACCTTTTTAAAATTATGCCAAAGAAAAATAAAAGAAATGGCAGCGGCCTCCCCGTCCACACTTTTGGTGGACCTTTGCAAAATCAGCATCACGCCGCAGTCCACCAACATCTTGAGGCTGCACAGCCAACCTTGCTATTTCTAACGGAGACGCAAATATCCTGACCTGATGATACATCGTATTTACAGTACCCCGGGTAAATTCTGGAGCACAACTTTGGCCTGGCCTTTTGGCACAACTAGTTCTTTCTCCTACGAGAATCCCATATTGAGAGCCATACTAGCTACATACTGAACCTTCTGCTGACTACGCGACAGGACAACTATGCAGTGACAGTGGACGCTTAGCTCAACGTCACTTGGCGCACGGACCACTGTCTCGTCCGGACGAAAGTGCTATGCGCTCGATCTGACTCGCCCCGGCCTCCGGAATGGCGACGTGTCGGTAGATTGGGATGGATTGCGAGATCTCTACGCATCCTACCTGTGGAGACAGCTCTGTTTCGTATCAGATGACCCTAAGACCTGTGCCGCTAACGTTACTGATGCGATACTGGCGGGAATGGAATGTTATATCCCAAACCCGCTGGGGCTGCAAGGATGAAGAAACGACCGTGGTTTAATCGGCCCTGCAAGATGCTAGACAAAATAGGCAGACCTTGTATGAGGCTTGTACCACGGCCCGAACTAATCAGGACCCTAACATCTTTGATGCGAAATACATACGAAGCCTAATCCCATCCAATGCCATCAAAAGGAGGAGGGGTGATAGGAGGCAGCCTTGTCGCATACCAGCATACACGGCGATATCCTCAGAAATGAGGCCATCGTGTGTCACTTTACAAGTATAGTTCTTACAGAAGGTTTGAGTAGTTGTATTAATTTCAGCGGGAGACCAATGTCATGTAGCCTACTAGACCATAAGCTAGACCAATTCAACGTATCAAAATCTTTTTCGAAGTCGACGAAAGTAAGGCTCCCTCTACTATTCTGATGAGTGTTGATCATGGAATGAGGAGTTTTCTTATGATACCTCTATGGTCAAAATACCTGTCAAATCGTGCACTTAAGGTTCAAACTAGTTCGAATTATCAACAGTTTGACAGATATTTTGAGCATAGAGGTATCATTGAAAATTGAGGTACAAATATCTTTAGTAAAGATTTGGTTTGGTAAGTCTCATCCTCCATCGCATTGGTGAAGAATTTCGGGGAAATTACGTCATCCAATCTCACAGACTTCTGCAATGGGATTGGTCTCGAACTCTTGTCCTGCACTTCGATATAGTGACCGTCAATTTTGCATCGCTATAGACTCTGTGACACCGCCCATTTCAATTGAATCAAAGGCTTCCTCATAGACCGCACACGTCAAACATCATTCTCCTGTTTTCTGTATAATCTGGCGGGCCTTTGAATGTGGTCTATTCGTGCACTAGAAAACATCGAGACGATTCGTTATTTATGAATCTCGGAAACTGCTTAGTATTGAGAAAAAAACAATTTTAAAATGAAAATAATATGAACTTTACCCTTACGCAAATAGAGTTCAAATTGGTACTCAAAATTGACGAGTTCTAGGATATCTTGACGATAACTAGTACAAATCTGTCGGATACTGGTACAAATGGCTTCTTTTTATTAGATCAAATATTTGATTACTTTATTGTTGTTCAATCATTATAATAATATATTTATTGAAAGGAGTAATAAATGATGAACCTGTCATAAAAAACAATACTTTGCTAAGTTTACTAACTACAACGTGGCAGAGCTGTAAACACAGCAAAGTTCAAAATCTGACGAGTAATGGGCCGTTTACCTTACCACTGTATGTCCCTCCTTTGTGTTTAACTCCATAAATTAATTATTATAAGAATTAGAAGCCTTCTAAAATCACAGAAACTTACCATTTTTAACGCCGTTATCAGACGTCCAGCGAAAAAAATAGACGAATATAAAACAACAAAGGAAAACCGACAGACATGCCCTTCTTAGTATGTATTTTTTTTATCGATCCTGTTTTGGAGGAGAAACCCAGAGTTTACGAAATAGCGACTTCGTCTAATCTAAATAGGTATAATCGGTCCAATTTGTAGTTGTCTCTATCGCCCTTGGGTGGGATAGCTCGGGCACAGCGCGACAGAAATAGATATGTTAAAAACCTATTTTTCAAATTTCTTGCAGCCGTCTATTCCTCTTAAGAATAATACATAGAGATCTCAGATAGGTAGAGCACAGCGTTTATTCGCTCAAAGAGCTCGACTGCGAAGTACCTCCACCTTACAGAATACCGCAGCCAAATAACTTTATGTTATGTTCCTGCGCGTGAGTAAGGTCGCCAGAGCTCATTGTGGAGGAGGGAAGGGTCGGTAACACGTGAGCGCCCTGTGCGTTGCAAGCTTCCATATGGCTACGGTTACCGCTTTCCATCATGAGGGCCGTACGATTGTTTGCCGGCTTCTTTCCGAGTTCTTTTTCGTTCACGCATGGTTAAATCCGATTGAGTTGAAACTTTGTACAGTTTTTGTAAACATTCGTGTCAAAGTTTCAAGAATCTATCAGTAAAGTCCAGCTAATTTAGGAATACTCTAAACATATGAAATGCATAGAAATGCAAGTCTTAACGCAGTCGACTGTGAAATTCATTTCGTGAAAACAAGCTCCAAACTGGGTTAATGATAAACAAAATGCATTTGTTAAACTTTTTATTAATTTAACATTAACGTTTCTTTGATCGTGGTTACGAAATGTTGAAATCTGTCAGTTTATTTGCTTTTAATATAGACTTTAGTTGATATGGAACGAGCATGTTTATAGTATTTCGTAAGATTTGTTAAAGGAGTAATAAATATCCTGGGACATTCCTCACACACGGTCATCTGATCCCAAACTAAGCAGAGCTTGTACTATGGAAACCAGATAAATGATATACTACATATTGTATCTATGTATTTTATGAATATGAATAAGCACATGTATGTCTCCACAAGAAAATGTCTTCGTGAGTTTCCTCCGGAATCTTTCACGGTTTAAATTCAGAACCGGTGGTACAACTGTAACGTTCAAAAGTGCCTTATCAGGGCCTAAACTGTTTTTGATTTTGATGTAAAATACTAACTTTCAATAACCCTATTCACATTAAAAAAAGATTAATCAAAAAAAATCTTTTCAAAAACTTTTTTTGCATTGTTTTTAGGGTTCCGTAGCCAAATGGCAAAAAACGGAACCCTTATAGTTTCGTCATGTCTGTCTGTCTGTCTGTCTGTCTGTCTGTCTGTCCGTCCGTATGTCACAGCCATTTATTTCCGAAACTATAAGAACTATAATGTTGAAACTTGGTAAGTAGATGTATTCTGTGAACCGCATTAAGATTTTGACACAAAAATAGAAAAAAAACAATAAATTTTGGGGGTTCCCCATACTTAGAACTGAAACTCAAATATTTTTTTTTCATCAAACTTTGGCCACTGACCCGCCCATAACGGGCGATGACGAACCCTAAGACGAAACACGCTTACCCAGAAGAAACTTATTCGCTCTGGCCTTGAAAGTTCCTAGATTGTAGGCGTCAGGAAACACAGACGCCGGAAGCAAGTTCCACTCCCTTGCAAAAATTTTCAAAAAATATTGTCATCAAACTAAACGAGTAGGTATGCACAATTTCAACTCAATCGGTTGGGGATAACATTGAAAATTCAGTTGCAAGATTCGACCCATACTTACAAGGCATCCAACTAATCCTACTATCCTACTAATATTATAAAATGTGAAAGTTTGTGAGTATGAATGTATGTTTGTTACTCTTCACGCAAAAACTACAGAACGGATTTGGATGAAATTTGGCACACAGATAGAATATGTTCTGGATTAACACATAGGATACTTTTTATCCCGGTAAATTATACGATCCCTCGCGAAAGCGGGTGAAACCGCGCGGGACAGCTAGTGTTAAATAAAAGCGTGTAAAAAGTTACACAATCACGTAATTTACAAGGAATTGCATGAGCACACAATATACGAATAACCATTACTTTACACTTCGATTCCTAGAAATAAACAAACGATTTTAAACGTTATAGTAAGTAGGTATCATAATACAACAATTTGGCAAATGATTTGATACTAATTCTTTAGAGAAACCGGTCGTTGTAAGGTCTTCCACAATTCGAATTTGACCTTTACGTCATAAGTACCTGCAAATTGCTTTTGGTTGTACCAAAGATTTTAGCTCACTCTCATAAATTAATACTGGACTACCCAGTAACAACCTAAGTCATGGACAATCTATATCGTGTAACGGAAAGGGTCTATCCGAAAGAGATCACTCTCTTCTATAAAAAGTTTCAACTCAAAAATTCATACCAATTTTTTGTTCCCAAGTTTTAGGCTGCTTTTCCACCAGATATGTGCTATGCTACGTTGCTGTGGATGCGTTTGATATCCACCAATCATATTCATTGGTGCACATAGCTTAGCACTGGTGGAAACGGATTCAACTAAGATGGTTTTTATATGGAAGGATGCGTGCTATGGATGTGTGAGCGGCTTTTGCCAACACCGCGCCGCCCGCGCGCCCTCGCCGCTTCCCTACTATCGATACATCGCATAGCTCGAGCTGTGCATCTTCCTCGCGCATCTACTTTGCGGGGGCGCATCTTCATAGCACATCTTACTCGCACAGCTACATAGCTTAGTATCAGTGGAACCGGTCACATAGTTTCACAGCTTAGCTATTACATCCTCGCAGCATATATAGCTGCATAGCATATCTCTGGTGGAAGAGCAGCCTTATCATCAACCAATGTGTCACCGTTCTATGAGGGTCATTATCTTTCACGACAGTGCTATTATTTAAAAAAAATCGTTGGTGATCTGTGCCATTTGTACCAAAGAAGTCATGTACTTTTAAAGAGAAAAATATGCCACCAACGCATTCTTTTGTATTTCGGCCACATGGTGCGGAAAGGCGATGAAAGTTTGGAAAAACTGATCATAGTTGGGAACACGGAAGGAAAACGACTACGTGGTCGTTCAACAACTAGATGGTCCTATCTAGTAAAAGATTTTACACCAAGTTTTCACGGTCATATGGACGCGTTGGACAGAAACCGGTGGAGGGAGATCATCCGCTCTAGAAGCAAACCCGATGGACCACGATCTTCAGATATGGAGAATAGTAATTGGTAATACGTTAGTGAACCCCGGTGGGTTGCTATCAAACCCGTATGCATATTTGATAACTCATAGTTACTATAAAAAAGCCTGGAAATATTTGTTAAGTAACTCTAAATTTTTACTCATGAATTTGCAATATTTGTGAATGCAATTTTTTTGTGTCACCTTCAAAGGACGCTTGTTACGGCCAGTCAGGTACAAAAAGGTTCTTTTTACGACGAATTCAGAATAAAATCTATTTAACTCCTATTACTCAAGAGCTATTCAAGGCATTATTGCAGAGAAACCAGTTTTCTAAGCTAGAATGGACCTGAGATAATATTTTATAGCAAACCCCAGCAGGTGCAATGGTTCTCCAAAGAAATTAATGGTGGATATTGTCTATAAATAATACATTGACTGCGATGTGAGGCTACACATTTTGTTCGTAAAGTTAAAAGTGCAGTGCATTTGTTTTATTTGATAGAGTCGAAGCCTTCATATATCTAAGTTTGTTAAACTCTGACTTATGTGTACGTGTTTCGAATAAAGTGAATTAGAGATGTAATTCAAATTTTCAGCGGATAATTCTAGTGCGGATATTGAAGTTGATGAATTAGCAAAAAAAAACAACCTACATTTTCGGATATAAGAATCAATTCTCAGGAATAGATCGTGATAATCGAAAATAAACTTAATGCAATTGCTGCAGCTTCCAAATTCAATAATTTTGATCTCGACTCACAGCATGACTTGAGCATAGATTGTCGATCTAGAATACGGACGATAATTTTGGACAGTAATCATTATTTCCACCCAGTACAATATAAAGGTTAAGGCTTTTACTTTCGAAAGATTTTGGAGCAGCGATTACATTAAATGACAGCGGCAGTTAATGCAGGTATAAAAGGTAGTTAAATAATACATTTCATCGATTCGTTATATCTTTACAAGTTATTTTATTATTTCAACATATTAATCGCACACAGTGCAGTGAGTGTTTGGATAAAGTGCATAACTACATAAATAAACCTATAGCGCCGCAGGTCGTGGGTTCGATTCCCACACAGGACATGCATTTGTGTGCATGAACATGTCTGTATGTCCTGAGTCTGGGTGTAATTATGTATATTAAGTATGTATTTACAAAACAAAAAGTAGTCTATGTATTATATCAGTTATCTGGTTTCCATAGTACAAGCTTTGCTTAGTTTGGGATCAGATGACCGTGTGTGAGGAATGTCCCAGGATATTATTATTATTATTATTATTAAACATATAATACGATAATATTACATTTATACTGATTGCTAAAGTATAAAACATTGATCAGAAACAAAGCCAATGTTTCCTATTTGTTTTGTTTTCTAACATTGCGAATATCCGCAGTCTATCCGCACCATGATTACGTCACTAGACAAAAAATAATTCGTATGAATTTAACGTAAAAGCAATTCAAGTAAACACTGGCTGCATTGCGGAATGTAAACGTAATGTAACCAAAAATAACGTAAGTAAACAGGCAGACGGTCGGACGTGCATAAAATGTAATGCAATAGGAACCTAGTTATTAGTCTGGGAGCATGTTGACCGCATTCGTGAGTTATACTGTCTAGTCTCTGGAGTATACTATAGGAATAACTATACTGGCTCTACTACAAAAGTGTATTGTGATATCTTTACAATGCAAATGTTTGTGCGCTCGTGGAGTAGCTTGATTAGTCTTTGGCAATCACCGATGTGCAGTGCCGGTTTTAGCACTACCGGCGCCCTGGGCGAAATTTCATCGGCTATCTGCTTCCTTGCTTCCCTATCTGCTTTCGAAATAGACCCCATATAAAGTAAAACCGACCAAGTGCGAGTTTGGGTCTCCGCGCACCGAAGGTTCCGACCATAGAGTTATATTCTGACCTTCTTTGGACTTCATGAAATTTATGACTTTACCTCTAACCGAATCGTTGAACCGAAGTTTTTCGAAACTTGAGGTCATAAAAACTTATATATCGCAAGAACTGGATCACCTAGAGAAGGTATGTTTACTCTCAGAATTTTCGAAGTTTGAAACCAAATATCAGATTTTACGCCCTCGGCGCCCCCTCATGCTTGATCCTGTGCAGTTGCACCACCTCGCTCTACCCTAAAACTGGCACTGCCGATGTGGACGGTATCAAGATGCCTGCCTAATCTTATTTCATCTCGAGCGTTTCCGTGCTTCGGAAGGCACCGTTGGTATCGCTTATCACTTAATTGTGATGGTCGTTAAGCTACTTGGAGGCATATGTGGCTTGAAATTCCAACAGTAGGTTGACCACTAGCCTACCTCCACCGATCCGCAGTGGGCACGCGTGGTAGAGTATCTGCTAATACCCTTTCATCATCATTTGTGAAAGAAGGCCCGAGTTCAGCAGTGGGACATAGGATGAGGATGATGATATGCTTGAGATCGATCACAATCTTATCATAAATGATGAATGATGTAGCTGAAGGTAAGCAAACAGTTCAATAAAAGGAAATTGATTCAAACACCGGTACTACGAAGAATTCTTCCAAACATGGGCTTTTGTAAATCCTATTTATACTATTTGAGACCGACCTATTTTAAAATATCTAGATTAGTGGAAGAAAGAAATAACATACATTTATTTTAGTGGTCCAAATAAATCTCTATGACTATTAGGTTAAATGTTATTTTCCTTAAATTCTTAGAGCTATCCATTTTTGCGAAAGTGTATTCTCTCTATTATTTTCATAAAGGATAATGTTAATCCTGACACCCAAATCAGGATAGTCAGTTATAGTAGACGTAGGATCATAGCAGTTGATAATATTGCACTTACCGATGTAAGTATCTTTGACTAACTACCGTTCTCAAAGTCAATTAGAATTTGATAACCGCTTAAAATATCTCCATCTTTATTTATTTAATAGCTTTAGAAAGGGACACGGATAATGGCTGTGATCATAACTTCATAACGGGTATTCAAGTTAATAATGATTGTTAAAATGAAATAATCATGAAAATACATGCATCTCTACAATTTGTTGCCAAGGTCTCAATTACATAACGTATACCAAGAATTGTTTAAACAATGTGAATATAATTAATTCTATTGTTTCTTTTGTAACGCTATATTAAAACTATAGGGTATCGTGATAAACTTGACCCGTAAAATTACTTTGAGTACAATGGAGTTATAGTAAATTCGATTTCGTCTACTTACTCCACTAATAGATATACTACTTCTATACTACTATATACTTTTCTCGGATCTTTATATTTCGTAAAATAAATTAAAAAGCGATACAATACTTCGTACTTCTACTTTATTTTCATATATTTTTTTATACTACTTAGGTAGCAAACAACCATATGGCCCGCCTGATGATAAGCGGTTACCGCAGCCTATGGACGCTTGCATCACCAGGGGTGTTACTCGCACGTTGCCGACCCTGCCGAAATCTCTACACACCCTTTTTGAAGAACCCCGAGCTGTACTCTACTGGGAAAACCACGGCGGGGAGCTCATTCCTTTTCAAATTCAAATTCAAATTCAAATTCAAAATCTTTATTTGCAATACAGGTACAATATAAAAGGTGGTACAAGTTAAAAGGTAGGTAATCTGAGCGTCTGCGGAAAGAAGCTCCTTTGAGACATGTGAGGATGGACTCCGTGTCGATGGCGAGAGTTGCGATGGTAGAAGGTAGCCGTGGGCAGCATCTTAAACAACTCGTGCACCCTACATATATTGTCATCCGATACTACGTCATCAAGAAACGATCGATAATTCTTTGGAAAGTCTCATAATTAGGATTCTATAATAGAGGGTCAGGCGAGACAAGGTCAAAGGCAAGGTTGCGCCGCTGACGTAGACACAGACACCCTTACGATGGACCGACCAGATTAGATCGTAAGTAGGCGGTCCCGTACATGAGTGCACCAGAATGCGCACCAACAGAGGGAGATAGCAAGATAGCGGCAGGCGACATGAAGACCACGACCACACAAATAAGAAGAATGACGATGCGGGGAAATTTCGAGTTGCAAAGAAATCGTCAATTCCGTATGCAGCAGTGATCTCACAGACAAGTCTGACGCCCTTACAGTTATAAAAACATGTCTTACAAAGTTTAAAGAGGATTCAAAAAAAAAGATTGAATGTGGGACAAACTTCCTTCTCAAAAGACGGAATCTTTTGTGAGGTACAATTCGTTTCCCCTTATATTAAAACGTGAGAAAAGAAATTCCCTTGTCGCATTTATACCACAATATGTATTATGGGAATTGAATAAGAACGGATTTCATTCAAGATCATTGATTGCTAAGTATGTCACACTATTGCAAATATAAGAACCAGTTACTTTGCTTTCTGCAAGAACGAGGGAAGCATGTACTTTTAATTAGCATCACCTTCTCAGGTTGATGACGAACCATTATACTTGCGATGACCTTGATCTTATTGCTGATACTCGATCAGAGACGGTCTTATATTGTAAATCAGCACTATTGATTCCACTGGATTTAGAGAATCCTTGAGGGTTTTTCGGTGAAAGAAACTACCGTAACGAAACCAGGATCGTGAGGGACCGTGAAGTCACAATTAAAAGAGAAGTCCGCTAAATTGATTTGGGGTCGACTATGGGTGTTGATGAAATTACCCCTCAAATACATGGTAAAAATTTAACTTCACATGTCCCAAAATGCAGAAAAAGTTTTTTTTTATGAGATTTTCTATTTTGTTGTTTTGATCAGAGTAACATATAGTAGTAATTGGTCCCATAGTAAAAGTTCTTCAGCATGACTAACCCATCATAGGTTTCGACAATATGCCATCTCGAAATCTCCACCTGTTATATAAACATAGTTTACTCTAGAGTTGATGTGGGACCAGAAAGACAGTCATTTATTTAGTTTAGGCTCTAGGAGAGCATTAATGAAAGTGTCGAAATGCCTTACATAAAGATGGATTAAAAATTTACAATAATAATGATACGTCTGTCTTAAAACAAGAAGAGAAGAGAATGTTCCCTATCAATCACCAAAAGTCAAAGTTGTTTTGTTAAACACAGATCAATTGATTTCATCGGACACATCTTGCTTGGCTTTCTTGTCTCTTTAACTTTAAACAACGTGTTTTTCACACCTCCATTGATCTTGTTACGAGGGTTTCGGGTACTTCCAGGTATTTTGGAAATCTTTGCATTATATGGAAAGCTAGGGATATTTGAAAGAAATTGAAACTCCCATGGTATTGGAATATCAAGTCTAGGTTTATGGTAAAAGTTTTCAAGACCGGTTCCGAGAATTTTTGTGCACTAATTAGGTATATTGTAAATTTTGAAACAATATAAGACAAAGCAAATATACCCTTTGAAGAACCAAGAACATTAAAAAGACAATGTAAAAGTCAGTATAAAGCTGTAATTACCTTACCTACTTCTTTAGTAAGAATCTTGAATACGAGTAAAGACACCAGCTAAAGCTAGTTTATGTGTAGTATACTGAATGAGTCTCTCCGAGGTCACAGCAAATATTTCAAAACCGGTTCGTTTTAAAAAATCACCGACTACATCTCAAACTCGATCCGTGTTCCATATCAAACAAATATCAACTTTATCACCACGCAATAAATGTTGTTTTCTTATATCTTCAATAAGCATCGATTTGGTATCATCGGTATTTTGATTGATCGATTTTTTTCATGTGTCAAATAAGTCGTTAACGTTATGGTGAACTAGGGTTTTTGCATTATCGCCGAATTCCATGTAGTCATGGCGTAAAGATATTTAACTTTGATTGGCGATGGCCGTAACATGGTAATTTTTACGTAAAACGGTAGTTACTTCTGTATTACGTTTCGAATATGAGCCATTTTCCCTTGCTTATTGTCTGTTACTTTAGGTCATCAGTCATCAAATTAAGTAGCATTAATTGCATATTTTTTTTTTAGTTACTCTTTTAATTCACTTTATTTCTCGTAAACATAGGTAAGTACAAGAATGTTAGGTAAATAAAGTAATGTGAGAGTTTTCACTCACTATAAAATCATTAGGCGTAAAATAATTTTAATTAGGTAACTTTGAGATTTTCTAAAAAGCTGTTTTTGTTTGTTATTAATTAATTATATGCAGCAGTCTTCTTTTTCTTCTTATATTAAAGGAATGCACGACTAAACCTTACCCTTACCCTTAGTACAATTCTCCTTTAACGAAACGAGCCCAAAAGATAAAATAGTCAGAGTTATTCCACTATTCTCACGTTTATGTCCCGTTGTAACAGGGATATACAAAAAGAATAAAATAGGTCCAAGAGTGGAGCCTTGTACAAGGCCGCGCGGGCGTGAAGAGGCATCCGATTATTTCCGGTGGAACTTTAGAATGACTTCAAAGAATTCTTTGATAGCGGGCCTAGGGAAATAGTTTATTAGTAACCGGATTTATTTATAGTTTTCAATTTATCATTATGTCTCTAAATAATAGTGAAAATACTAGAACCTTCGCAATAATCTGACACAATTTATACATAGTAGCTTCTGAATTAATTTTGACTTGGTTAATGCCTTTAGCAATTCCATTTATGCAATAATAGAAGCATACACCGATCCAATAATAGTTTTCATATTTCACTATAACATATTTAAATCCCAAATAATTTTCAAGCAAAAATGCAATAAATTTTTTCGCCATTCTCAAGGCGCCTAATAAGCTTTTAATCTCCAGATGGTATTTACTTTGATATGTTTGACACATCTAAGTAGTCACAACATGTGTTAATAGCATGTTATACTACCAACATTAAGAATTTAATCTTCATACTTCCCGTATGATCATCAATAGATGATTCATTAGCTCTTGAGTTATAAATAAATGTGGCTATCTTTTGTGTATGTATGTTTGTATGGAGTTCATCGACATATCTATTGTTAACAAGATCATAGAGTAATTACTGTTTTACGTAACGGTTATTTGATGTTCCTTGTAATTATGATAAGCAGAACTAGGATTTTACAGCAAGGAAATTAACTCAAATTATCCTCAATAGCCACTAACATAAGGTCCATTTCAGGAATAGAGTATCCAGATATATAGGTACTAGACATTCTATTTATTGTATCGTAACATGATAAAAATAAGACTAATGACCTTCATGTATTCATGTCTCTATTTATTAATACTATTGTTAGATGACCCTGCAATTCAGAAATATTTACCGCTACTATATTTAAACCAGCAAATATTATAATAGAGTGATATTATGATCAAATTAAAGCATATCCAAAACAACACTCACATTTAGCAGGTATTTTCTCGAACAACTCGTTCGCACTAAACGAAAGAGAGAGCGTTCACTACGACAACCGATATCGACCGATGGCGGCCGATTATTACCGATCTACTGTCAAATCCGTATTTGCTTGGATTTCTCGCCAGACAGCGGAGGGTTAGTAATATGATCCCGTAGGCACCCTTTGAGTACGGATTCCTAGAAATATTGGTAGTATTTATAATCTGGGACAGAAATTGCAAAATATTATGAGCAGAAATTACATCAGAGATTTTTTCATCAGTTTTTTTTTAGAATGTACCCTTCTTCGAAATTCAATACCTGCATCATCCGAGAGCTGCAGCAGCATATAATGCAGATGCAAGTTCGAGACAGTCGTCCGAATAGTTCTAACCAGAAATCGGTCGATCATTCGGTTCGTACGCGTACCTACCTACTATAAAGGTCCGGCAAAACGAGATGTTAACAAAGTACGAAATGAGATCAAAAGGCATAGCGAGGAGATTCAGTCGGCTACTTGCTCCTCAATTACATTTACTCATTACAATTGGAGCGCGACAGTTCATGACAATAGATATTGCACGGTTACTCGTCACGCGGTGTCAGCTGTCAAAACGCGAGGTGGTCCTATTGTTTTAGTGTAATGTAGAAGTAGAGTAGTTTACGAATCAAAACCGTAACACTAGGAAATAAGGACTTTTGAGTAGTATCAAGATTGAGACCAACTCTACTTTTTGATCAAAACTGAATCTAAAACGATGGTAATAGCTGCTCTTTTAAATTAGCGTGCGAATTAAAAAAGGTTATATAATTTAAAGGTAAATGTCGTTAGTGTAATCTTTATGGTCGACTGTGACAGACCATAGTAATAGGTGACGTGGGAGGTGATGTCACTTAAGGCATGCAGGGTCAATCCGCGTGGGTTGGACCAGATTACCCACGCAGAATCACTCCTCACAAGATGTTCACTTTATTGCGACCGCAAATGGAGTATTGAATTGATAAATGGCTTTTCGTAGTTTGATACGTTTTTCAATGACATTATAAATGAGCCGCTTGTTAATTGAAATGCTATCCTAACAACTAAAATAATAAACTAAATAGGAAGAATTTAGTTTAAAAAATGAGCAAATGATTAAATTGAGTTAACTACACGAATAAGTGACAAGGTATACAGTTTTGATCAAGTTGTACGGTAGAAGGTACCATTTAATATTCTTTGGTAGGTACATTGGCTCTACAGCTACAGTTCCTAAACCAACTTTATACTTTTTAGGGTTCCGTAGCCAAATGGCAAAAAACGGAACCCTTATAGATTCGTCATGTCTGTCTGTCTGTCTGTCTGTCTGTCTGTCTGTCTGTCTGTCCGTCCGTATGTCACAGCCATTTATTTCCGAAACTATAAGAACTATAATGTTGAAACTTGGTAAGTAGATGTATTCTGTGAACGCAATTAAGATTTTCACACAAAAATAGAAAAAAAACATTAAATTTTGGGGGTTCCCCATACTTAGAACTGAAACTCATTTTTTTTTTTTTCATCAGACCCATAAGTGTGGGGTGTCTATGGATAGGTCTTCAAAAATGATATTGAGGTTTCTAATATCATTTTTTTCTAAACTGAATAGTTTGAGCGAGAGACACTTCCAAAGTGGTAAAATGTGTGTCCCCCCCCCTGTAACTTCTAAAATAAGAGAATGATAAATCTATAAAAAATATATGATGTACATTACGATGCAAACTACCAACGAAAATTGGTTTGAACGAGATCTAGTAAGTAGTTTTTTTTTAATACGTCATAAATTGAAATTCATATCAAATACTCAGGTCTATACTACCATTTACTTATATACCTATAGGTTTGTACGGAACCCTCGGTGCGCGTGTCTGACTCGCACTTGGCCGGTTTTTAAATGCCGGTATCATCATCCATACAAGGTAATCAAATAATAAGTATAACCAGCCCCAATGTAGGTAATACAAAAAAAAACTTTTATTAATTAAGTATCACTTATCTTATTTTTATGTAATAACAGCCTTGATCCTTTTACAGTGACAATTTTGAAAGTAATAAGTAGGTAAGTACGTTTTTAATACTATGTCGTCATTTAACACAGTATGCCTATTTATTTGTGTAAATATGGTCGCGAACAATATGTGGCATTGGTATTATTATGAGGTAACGACAAGTTTACATTATTGTGTTCACTTAGGTCAAGGTAGTGTGCCTTTTTAATTCAACTAGGTTATTTTGATCATCTTCATTTTCATTAATCCTTTCGTTTACTAACCAAATACATTTTTTGCAAGGACATTAAAAAAAAATTATGCATTATTTTTATGTAAGTTAACGGTCCGTACGCTTGTTTTCCGACTTCCGATAAAAAAACTTATGTTACCGACTGTACCAGCTTACATGTGATTAATTTATTATGGTTAAGTACGTACTGCACATAAAATGCAAAACAATGTCTGAATGTCACAAGGTAGGTCGGCATAGCTAGTTACCTAACCTAATGCTGTTATCACAAACACAGGAGCTACCTAGTTATTTGCAAGTTTACATATAGAAGTAGGTTATCAGGTATGCTCATTCTTGTTTGAACTCAAATAAGAAATGCCGTAAATTATTGAAAATTGATTTTGATGAAGTACTTACCTATCCCCTAGTCTGAAATATATTTGGATTAGAACTCTCTTGAGGATTTTGATACAGCTCTTTTGGCTATAATTTCACTGCATGTGTCATCATCATCATATCAGCCCATGGATGTCCACTGCTGAACATAGGCCTCCCCCATTGATTTCCACTTCGAACGGTTCTGGGCCGCTTGCATCCAGCGGCGCCCAGCGACTCTGACCAGCTATGCTATTCTGTAAAAGGTAAATCATCTCGAAAGTCATCTCGCAACTCACACTCACTTGGATTGTCATCTCGCTTGTCATTGTATTGGTATTCTCAAGATAAAATCAAGGTAAAGTGAAGTGAAGTGAGTTTCGAGAACTCAGAAGTATCTGCGTAACGTCAAAATACTCACCTGTCGTGGTTCATCTCACTTCCGTCATCACTCAGTGGCGCTAGTGTCGAACTCACTCATTTTAAGAATATGAAACTTTAATCTCATCGCGGATTCAGAAGTGATATTTCAAATGAACGTTACAGAATAGCACTGCAGGTCGTCGGTCCACATGGTGGGAGGTCTTCCGCTCGGCGCTTTCCAGTACGAGGTCGCCACTCGAGAACCTTCCTTCCCCATCGGTTATCGGCTCTTCGAGCGATGTGGCCTGCCCATTGCCACTTCAGCTTACTAACCCTACGAGCTATGTCCGTCATTTTTGTTCTCCTATGAATGTCCTCATTTCGGACCTGCATGTGTAATGGGGTGCTATCCTAATTTAAGATTTCCTGACAAAATCCCGGATTACTAAGCAAAATTCCCGACATTTACTGTTATATATTTAACACGTGCGGTTTTCTGTCGCGTATGCGATCGGTGCGGCGAAGAATGAACGAGCTTTTGGTGCAAGGATAATTATTCGTATATGTTTATTTTACTATCTCAAAAATCGTAATAATTTTCAATTTGCCTTGTTTCCCGTCGTCTGGTAACTCTAAGTACGACGGAAAGTGGTTAGCAAATAACACCTTGAAATAAACTGGCTCTGAAGAGACATTTCTAAGACAAGTAGCAAACATGAACATGGCAGGTGGTCTGCTTGATGTTATGTGATCATCGCTGCCTATCGACATTTCCAGTATTGATACTGCAAATGTCTGGTTCTGGGTTTGCGATGTATTACCGACCTTAAAATAACTATTTTTACGTCCATTTTTAACAAATCCAAGTCTTAGCGCTGAGGGAAAACCGTAATGGGGAGCTCATTCCACATCCCAATGGTCCGCAGTGGAACGTAGCGTAGGTTTGGAAACTTAGTAATAGTTGTAAGTCATCATCAGCCTATAATGTCCCACTGTTGAGCACAGGCCTCCTTTCACAAATGAGAGTGAAAGGGACTGGGCGATACTTCACCACGCGTGCCCACTGCGGATTGGTGGCGGTAGGCTAGTGGTCAACCTACTGTTGGAATTTTCAAGCCACCTAGGAGGCATCCAACTAGCTTAACGACTATCACAATTAAGTGATAACCGGGACCAACGGCTTTACGTGCCTTCCGAAGCACGGAAACGCTCGATTTGAAATACCACTAGGCGGTCACCCATCCAGGTACCGACCACGACAGACATAGCTTAACTTTGCCGATCTATTAAGAACGGCTAATCATGCTACACCACGAGCGCTTCTTTCTAAATAGTTGTACGTAGTATTTATATACTCTGGGGTAATAGGGTCCCGTTGGCATCCGTTGGGTAAGGAATCCTAAAAACTATGTTGTAATGTACGAAATTCCTATAGGTAGGTAGGTACCAGACAAATGCTATACTTAGGTAATTATATAATGTTCGATAACATCGCTATGTCATTCGATACAAAATGTCTAAGAGAAGCCTTAAAGTGGTTCGGAGTTCTCACCTACGCGGTTGCCCGGAAGGACGTGCGCGCACGATAGACGCGTACGGAAAACATCCGTCTTTCTTAACAACCCACTTTAAAAAAAAAAAAAAAAAACGTTTTCTTTATAATTTGTTACGCTTTTGAGGCTTAAAAACATGGCCAAATGTGTAAAATGCAACAAACAAGTTACCAAGAAAACTCCTGGATTGCAGTGTACAAAGTGTAATAAGTGGAATCATGGTGCTTGTGTATCGTTGTCTAACGATCAATTGAGTACCCTCTGTGCTACGGAATCCGCTGACTGGAAGTGTCGCAGCTGTATATCTTTGACAAAACATAGGCGTATTTCTGCTATATTACCAGATATCGAGGATGAAGATAATACTGATAGCGAACAAACACCAGTTTCCCTTGGTCAAAGTGAGAGGGATAAAATCATAGCTGATATACACCGGCAAGTGAGTGATATGCGTCGCCAGATGAGAGAAACGATCCAGGAGGAACTAAAACGCAGCCTTCAATTCTATGCCGATAAAATAGATGACTTCCAATTTCAAATTAACAACTATGAAGAAAAAATTAAAGTGATGAACAACCATTACAACGACTTAAATAATAAATTTCACAACATGAAAATGAAAAATGAAGTCATAGAACAAAAAATAAATTACTTTGAACAACAGCAAATGGAGAACAAACTTGAAATAAGTGGAATTCCTAAGGAGAATGCTGAAAACTTACTTGAAATCACTAAAAAAATCTGTAATAAAATCGAACAAAAAAGTGATGACATTATCCAAGTATACAGAAAAGAAAGCCGAGCTCCAGCATCGCAAAATAGAAATTCTACTACAGTAGTCGTAAACCTTCAAGAAGGGCGACGTGATATGTGGCTAGAAGCTGCCAAGAGCAAGGCGTTAACATGCACCGACATAGGTAGAAGTGGAGGTCCGAAGATTTATCTCCGGGAAGCACTAACACCAGCTACGGCTTTCCTACTATGGAAGGCCAAATCTGAATTAAAGGACTCCAATCTCTTCAAGTACGTTTGGTGTAAACGCGGTACAATCTTGGCTAGGAAAGGAGACAATGAAAAAATATGCGTCATCAGGTCAGTGAGTGATATTTCCCAATTGCTACTTGACAAAAAACAAAATGGACATTGAACTCTAGGATAGATATTAAGTGTTTCTATTATATTACGCCAAATTATTTACAACATAAATCTAATGGATTCAAGCACCTTAAGTTTAAATACAGGCGAAGGAAACTATAAAAGTTGGAATAATTTTGTCAACTCATTGCCAAACAACAAACAGCTTTTAATCTTACATGTTAACATACGGTCAATGATAAAAAATTTTGCTCATTTAGAATACATTATACACAATAGTAAAAAAAATATTGACTTAATTGTTTTAACTGAGGTAAACATCAAACAGTCCTGTATTGGATTATATACAATACCTAACTATAATATGCACACTCAGCTGAGGCAACAACGTCGCGGAGGAGGGATTATTGTGTATGTACATAAAAATATTCAGTTTGCTTCTCATCAAACATCAACTATTCATTGTGAATCACTTTCAGGTATAATTACTTTGTATAATCGAAGTGTGAACATACTTGCTGTTTACCGGCCTCCAGATGGCAGCCAAGCTAGCTATACTAAAGAACTAATGGGACTGATCAATAGGTATGATAAAAAGTCAGAAATTATTTTACTAGGTGATATGAATCTTAATATTACTACAAAAACTAACAATTCTATCTCATACCTAAATTGCTTACATGAATTAGGCCTAGATTGCAAAATATCTCAACCTACTAGGGTTGAAAAGTTGGGAAATACTATTACTCAAACTTGCATAGACCACATTTTCACACGAACTTACAATAGTACAGTTAGTTCTGGCGTTATAAACGTGTCACTGGCAGATCATTACATAACATGCTGTGCGCTTGAGCTCCCGTCAGCTGTTCGTGCACACACATATACCTGTGTAAAAACTGATAGTAAGCAAGTGATTGACGAGTTGAAACGGACTGACTGGGGTTCGGCAGGTGTGTTCACATCTCCCGATGATATTTACAACTTTATTGAAAACACCTTTTGTCAAATATATTCAAAATGTACTAAATCATATGTTATCCGCAATAAAGATAGGAAACACTGCAAATGGATAAATAATAAATTAAAAAAAATGTGTAAACAACGTAATAAACTGTATAAAATATGGAAAAAAGATCCCAATAATATAAATAAAAGGCTACTTTATAACTCATATAGAAATAAGACTAACAAGTGTATAAATAAAGCAAAAAATAAATTTATTAAAAAGGAAATACTAAAAAATTTTAAAAATCCTAAAAAACTTTGGTATTTAATTAACGAAATATGTGGTAATATAAAATCGTCAACTGATGATATGATCCTGAAAGCTTTTAATTTAAATGAAAAAGATATTGCTAACAACTTTGAAAAGGAATTCCAAAACAGTGTATATAATATCTCAACATCATGTCATAGGCAATTGTTAGACCCCTTATTATATCAGTGTGAGCCGGAGGTATCAATGCGACTAAAACATATTACCAACGAACAAGTTTTTAGAATAATTAATCAGTTAAATATTAGTAAAAGTCCTGGGTACGACAAAATACGTGCATCAGACATAAAATCAATTAATAATTTAATAACCCCGATAATCACAAAACTTATAAACTCATGCATTGATACATCCAGCTTCCCTGAGAAACTTAAGATAGGTATTATAAGACCTATTTATAAAAAGGGTTGCCATAAAGAATACCACAATTATAGACCTATAAACATACTATCATGTATAGATAAAATAGTTGAGAGATACTTTGGAAATGAAATAAACAAACATCTCGATAAAAATAATATTATAAACAAAAATCAGTTTGGCTTTCAAAGACACCGTAGTACCTCCCAACTTTTATGTAAAGTTACCAATGAAATCAACGAGTACATGAACAATAAAGAGCATGTACTTGTTGTTTTTATTGATTTTAGTAAAGCATTTGATATGATTAATTATAAAACACTATATACAAAATTAGAAAACAGTGGTATTCAGGGACCTCTTCAAAGGTTGTTAATGAGTTATCATAGTGATAGATATACCTACGTTAAAGTCGCAAACCAGTTGAGTAATGGAGCTAGAACTGAAAAGGGCACGGCTCAAGGTTCAATTATCGGCCCAACCATATATCTACTATTTGTTAATGACATGTGCAATGTAATCAAAAATGGATCTGTGTATCAGTTTGCTGATGATACATGCTTAATTGTACACAATAAAGATTTACAAAAAGCTGAAAAAGAGATGCAAAATAACTTGGATTTGTTATGCAAATGGTCTCATGATGCTGGGTTAGTAATTAATGCACAAAAGACAAAAGCCATCCACATCCATTCAAGTCACAATAGAAATGAGTATGTACCCAGCATTGTGGCCCATGAGCATGACTGCTTGCATAATAAGATCAAACTTTGTAATTGTCAAACAATTGAATTTGTTCGCAATCACACTTATATTGGATTAATAATAGATAACAGATTAAATTGGGATTCCCATATAATGCATATTTGTAACAAACTAAGGGCATTCCTGGGCAAAATTTATATTCTTAGATTCAAAATTCCATATCAGGTTTTAAGACTCTTGTATCTAGCTATGGTTGATTCTGTAATTGATTATGGTATAAGCAGCTATGGCAGAACTTATAAGACACTTTTAGATAATATTTACAAATTACAAATACGAATCTTGAAAACTATTGTTCCAAGTCACATAAGATCAAAATATAAGGAAAACTACTCTGAATTATTTAAGTTCTGTCAAGTGTTACCAATTCATAGTAAAATAAAATTAGCTATTCTTAAAGATGAACATCATAATATCAGCAATCTAAAATTGTATGAAAGAAAGCAAAACTTGAGACCTCTCAAGGATTCGGAAATGTATGTTTTGCCTAAATATAAAAATACTTATGGAATGAGAAATTTTAAGTACACACTGCCCAAGATAGTTAACAGTTTACCTAAGGAACTGCAAACCAAATATACACAAAATGTTAAAATGATTAAGCCTATCAAAAAGTATATGTTGGGAATGGAAGGGGATGAATTTAGTTATGTGTATCCGTAGCATAAGTACCGCAATGTAATCTATATTAAAAGTCAATATGTAAAATGAACTCTCACCGGGCACATAAGCCTTTCAGGCTTTCGTCAGGTGGTAATTTAAAACTATGTATAATAAAGTGTAATTTTGGTCAATAAATAAATAAATAATAAAATAAATAGGTTGAATTTCTTCAAAACCCGCTGATGGCGCGTTATCCTGTCTTGAGGAAGTAAACTGATACCGCCACGGAAGTGTGCGGTTTAGCACTTTATAAATAAAATACTGATGTTATGTCGTCACCTCTATTATTAATTGGATAGAGAGGGGGCACATGCCCCCTAAAAAGGAAGCTAAGCAATATTGCTAACGCAATTAATTTTTTCGAATTTAAAGCAGGTCTTATGCAATTCATCAATTCCAAATCCTTTAATGAATTGAATTGTATATAATGAGTAACTATTATATATGTTTTGGTAACAAAACATATTGGAATCACTAAGGATCTGCCGATTCGAAAACATGTATTGCGTAGCAATATTGCTTTAGCTTCCTTTTTAGCCCCCCAGGGGGCCTACCACAAGCTCTTAAAACATTATTATTATAACCTTATTTGTCTTTTGTCCTGTTTTGACGCCGGATGTCAAAGAGGGACAAAAGACAAATAAGGTTATTTTAACCCTATTTTTAAGAGCTTGTGGTAGGCCCCCTGGTAAAAGCTTTTAAAAAATGGGGTACTGATCGAAGTTTCTTTGAAATGTTTATTGCGTTGTATTTAAACCAGCCAATGCCTAATGCGAAAAAGGGGCAAAGTTCTCACAGATATTTTCAGGATAATAGAAAGAAAAATCTCTTTTTTTCCCTCCAATATGGCGATGAGGGCGATAGCTGCCACACGCGTCACACTTGTGTACAGGGACCCAATTCTCACGTCCTTCGAAATAACCTTCGAATCGAACTTACGGTTCGAGTCCTCTTCGACTGTAAAATTACGAGGGTTGGAGTCAAATTGAACGGTCCCAACCAATTAAAGCTCTAGTTGACTGGTTTTCCTTCTAAAAATGCCGGGCCTCTTATTGCCAGAATAAAGTAACGTGATTTATAATCGATATATGTTCGAATTCGTACTTTTTTCGATCGAGCGATCAATTTCGATTGGGTGAGAATTCTCCCTGATGCTGCTTGTGCTCACGCAATTGTTGTCGATAAGAATGTAAATAATTATGTAATGAATCTAAGCTTGCTTTGAACAGAATAATTGCCGAGTTTATTGCCGGCTCTTCTCATATGCAACCTTCCGAACCGGTATTAGAGTGACCATTCATAAGTGCCTGCGAAGGTGCAAAGGTCTATTTGATATAAATCATTTGAATTCTCATTTTTCGTCCTAAAAATAGAAAAGGAGAAAAAAATAATATAATATTTTAAGAGAGGTAGAGCATAGCTTTTATTCGCTCAAAGAGCAGCTCGACTGGGGAAGTACCTACACCTTACAGAATACCGCAGCCATACCGCAGCCAAATAACTTTATGTTGTGTTCCTGCGCGTGAGTAAGGTCGCCAGAGGTCATAGGGGAGGGGGGATAGGTCGATAACGCGTAAGCGATACTTCACGTGTTGCAAGCGTCTATATAGCTACGGTAACCGCTTACCATCAGGCGGGCCGTATGCTTGTTTATCGACTAAGTTGTATAAAAAAAAAAGTTATTGAAAAAGATGGATAGAGCTGAATTCCAAAAGCTAAATCTAAAAGGCATACCTATAGACAAAAATAATCACACCTTTCATTCGTAATATGACAGGCATGCAACGAACGAAACCATAAGAATGCATAAGTTGGTTAAGTTAAAGTTATTCATTAGTTGTGTACTCTTTACTATAAGCAGCTTGTTGAAAGCAATTAGGCATATGAACAACAAAATACTTTCGTTAGTTAAATGAACCATATTGTTCCATTGAAGTTTTTAACCGACTTCAAAAAAAGGAGGAGGGTTTTTTTTAATGTATGTTCGGGCATAACTCTGTCGTATGTAGACGGATTTTCCAAATTATTTTTTTGTTCGAACGGGGTTTATTCCGAAATGGTCCCATATAAATTTCATGTATATCTGATTATGATTTTCGGAGAGAGACAACGGAACTGTTAAAAAAATTACAGCAAATCAACCGCGATTGCTGCTATCGCATAAATATGCATTGTTTATGCAGGCCTTTACACGCGAAAGGATTTAGTATAATATATGAAACTAAAAATTCAAAAATAAGTGAGCGAAATCGCATGACGTGTTCTGTAGAAAATATTTCGCTGACTTCAAAACAGTGTCAGATAAGAGTTATTTCTTACTTTTTAGTGTACTATGAAGGCGGTTTTTTTTTTGTTAAAAAGTTAATTTATTTGTTAGAGCGGTGTGTATTTTGTGTGAAAATTACCGTTATTTTTTTTAATAGGTTTACTTCAGTGTTACACGTATTCAGTGATTGTGTAGCCAATACTTCTAACATTAGTTATTGTTAACAAAAAACTATTGAGTTTTTCCGATAGTATCCGAAATAAGAATGTACCAACTTCGTTTTGCATGGAGTTGACTCGCGGCACAAAGTGTTTCAAGGTTTTTGATTGCATTGAAGACTTGAAATTTCAACTCTTTTGTCGGAGGAGGATTATTAACCGACTTCAAAAAAAGGAGGAGGTTCTCAATTCGGCTGTTTTTTTTTTTATGTTTGTTACCTCATAACTCCGTCATTTATTAACCGATTTGGAAAATTCTTTTTTTGTCTGGAAGGGTACACTTCCTGTTTGGTCCCATTGTCATCAGATCAGTATTTTATTACTTCTTAGTGTACTTTGAAGTCGGTTTAAGTTTTTTGTAAAACATTCCAATTATACCTTATCAGATCTCTCAGACGACGTATACAGTTATCATTCATAATCTTTGTTATCGTAGTTAATTAATGTATATTAACTTTAACATAAACAGAAACGTTAACGATCTATTTATACATTTAACTGACTATTTCAATACTTATATAGACATTAGATCAGATACACGTTAAAAGGCCCGATACTTGTCCATAAGTATTATAAATGTAACCTTCTAGATAACGCGCACGCAACTCTACGTGCCATTGCCTACCGTTGAATTGTTGATAATGAGATAAATGCAGTTTATTTCAAATATGTTTACTTAGCTATTACATAGCCTAGCATATAACTACTCTAAACATAGCGTTTGTTAAAAAAAAACTATACATATACACGTAAATAATTGTCACATTATTGGACAATGATAATAGAGTGACGTTATTTACGTGACTCTTTAAACGGTACCTTTTTGAGAGAGGTAGAGCATAGCGTTTATTCGCTCAAAGAGCAGCTCGACTGGGGAAGTAACTCCACCTTACAGAATACCGCAGCCAAATAACTTAAAGTAAAGTTGTGTTCCTGCTCGTGAGCAAGGTCGCCAGAGCTCATAGAGGGGGGAAAAGTCGGTAACGCGTGAGCGATGCTTCGTGTCTTGCAAGCGTCGATATGGCTACGGTAACCGCTTAACATCAGTCGGGCCGTATCCTTGTTTACCGACTTAGTCGTATAAAAAAAAACAGTATATTAGTTAAATAACGTTTTATGAGTAAGGGCGTATGTCATTATAGGTAAGTACACACGGCAACAGATCAAGCTATACATTTCTAGTATAAGCTGACCTCCCATTGTACGGAAATCCTATACAATACGAGATCAGCTTATACTGGAAATGTATAGCTTGATCTGTAGCCGTGTGTACGTGATACTTATAGGCACGAACATCAGCATCAAATGTCAGCAATGCTCAACGCGGATGCTGATGTTCCGCTGATTGATGCTGACGCTGATGATATTCGCAGCAACTCTCGTACGAACATCAAAATAAGTAAAAAGTAGGTTACAACTGGTAATATTTTTCCCTAAACTCCCGAGACTAAAACCATAAATATAAACAAGGTGAATATAGAGCAAATTGCGTTCCAAAAACTTTATCCGGCCATCTCGGAGAGCAACAATATTATTAAAAGAATTCTTTAACATCTCACTTACAATAGAATACCAAACCTTTTTTTGCCTTCTTATACGAGCCGAAAATAGCATTCAGAAAGTGAACGCTATTTAACCTGCATTCGTTTCATCTCCCTCCATCGCTTAGAGGAAGAAAAGGACAGACTGAAAATATTATAATTTGTTTATGATAAACTTCAAGTGAATTATAAGCAGACGGACGGTACACTGGATTGAGATATTGATCCGGATAAAATGATGATGGAAGTATGACGATTTATGTATTTTTTTTATCTAAATCGATAAACGATATTCTTCATGTGTGGTTTTGTTTCTATTTTCCAGACAATTTTTTTTACACCTAGTTTTTTAATCAAGTATTTCCAACAAACCCGTGAGCTCAGACCAAGAAAAAAGATATATTTTTCTTGGTCTGAGGCTGTAAATTGAAACTTATGACCTGACACTCACGATAATAGAAGAAGAAAGAAAGAAAGAAACATTTATTGGACACAACAAAATAGCACAATACACAACAATACAATACATTTATAATACAATGATACACACAACAATATATTTAAAAAAAACAGTAAAATTTTGCGACATTGGAGTACTATGATGGGTCCAAAAAGAAAAAAATAAACATAAGTATATACTACTTGCATACAAAAAGAATAAATGAATCAAAACTAAAAAATACTAATACGTTCTAAAAGTTCTATGCAATGTCAAATAGCCATTTAAATTTTAAAAAGGTGGCAAGAATTTGCTGGTAATTTTAAATTATACAAAGAGGAAAGATATAAGTACCTATAAAGTAAAAATATTTTTACGGCAGAAATACGAGTGAAACCGTTATAAGAAACTTTATGCAGCGCCATGTAAGTACCCAGAGCTCTACTTTTGATATAAATGTTACCATAAAAAAAAATTCAAACATGTTTCGTAAAAAAAATACGTTCCCAACGAGATCATGTCTGTTACTTCCTATTGCACAACTTTGCATATATTTACATAATGAGTTTAATTTACGTTGAGTCTAAAAATAATTGTTGTATATTGTAAAGGCGTATGTCCACGGATAGTTCTTTCAAAGACGTGGCTCTATTTAGTTACCTTATTTGGTTATGTGATAATGATAAAATTGCGTAATTACATGGGGTGTTGTTAATTAAGACTTAGATTAACCGGTTTTTGTAAAAAAATCTAAGATGTTTTTTTTTTCAAATAGGTAATTATTTTATTGAAAGATACAAGGATACATTTGTTTATGTTGTTGTGACATTATTATATATCATGATATATTAATGATGATGATATATTTATTTTCCAGAACATAGGTAGTACATAGATGTTATCAAATACATAAGTTTCACTACATTCAACTTTTGGGACGTGCAAATTTCAGAAATTAAATATAAATGAATATAACAGGACATCAAAAGCTAATGGAGAGTTTTCTTATGATACCTCTATGGTCAAACTACCTGTCAAATCGAATCCATGAACGAACGTTCAAATTATCAATAGTTTGACAGGTATTTTGAGCATAGAGATATCATAAGAAAACTACTGATTGCGTAGATTAAATAATTAGATAATTTTTAACCGACGAAAAAACGGAGGAGGCTTACAAGTCGACGCGTAGTTTTTTTTTTTACTAAACTGATACTTAATACATATTTATCAGTTTAGTTCGTTTATACTTACTCTATTAATTGAGCAAACATACTCTGATATATTTGCAGCTATATACCTATTTTATAGTGTATGATTATAACTATACTGTTTTATAAAAGAAATAGTTTACCTACCTTATACAGAGTGTAATAATTTGCACAAACCTATTGGAAAAACCGGTCAAAATCAACAAAAAACGGTATTTAAAACATCTTTTATATTCGCACATCGTTCGTGCTTTGTATCTTTTACCAAAATAAACGTTGCACCTTCCGACCTTGAAAGAAAGGGGCAGGTAGTCGGATTTAGTTTCGTGACGCATGCATCTATGGATGTTGCAACAAGCCACTTTGAATGATTTATAACGGACTGTTCTACGATTTATTTGCTCTGCCTGTAGCGGATCGTTAAGGAATTTCGTAAAGCTTCTGAATGTCAATTTGTTTCTTTTTATAAGGAACAACCATGGAATAACCTATTAAATAGAGATAGTTATTTACAGATATAAAAACGTTTAATTAAGACATGTTGCCGAAAGCAAAATAGACAGCATTGTGAATCTGGTAGTATCTAGGAATTTGGAAGTCTTGACAGTTATCTAAAAATTCTGGGCTGTGCCATTTTATCTATGGTTTAGTACCTAGTTTCTTATTAAACTTTTGTATGTGGATATTGTATTATAATATAAATTATTCATAAAGATGTGATTCACCCCCCAGGCACGATTTTGCCTACAACTTTACTCAATTAGTTATATTTTTTATTAATGAAGCCCAAATCAGATTGGCTGTTAATGGGGAAAGGAAGAGTGTAATTAGATATTCGTGACGTGTCAAATCGAGTTAATTGATGATTGATTGTCAATTATCTATGCTAATACAATCAATTATACGCTTTAGACAGTATTGGCTTTCACGAAACTAAACTTGGGTAGTAAGTAAACAAAAACCGGTTTTTCATTACCTACTTACCATACATTAAATTGAGTAAATATTAAAGATTATGTCATTCATCATTTAAACTTTTGACTCCTAATGTGTGCCGTTCACTTCTGGCATTAAAATAAATAACCAAAATTTTTGAATGCAACCTACAACAATGGCGCCAAAACTCTTCCCGCCATTTCAGCCGCCATAACATTGCGCGAATGAAAAATGAAACAAAACGAAGTAAAATCTCACGGCACAAAACGAGCTTGGAATGTCCACGATTGCTTTAGCGTATATAATATGAACGTACCTGTTACTGTTGGAATTTGTTGTTTGTAGATAGTTTCAAGTAAAACCGGTCTCGTCAGCTGACGTTACGAAAATGGCGGCAGTCAGCGTTGGGCGCGAACGGCTGATAACCTAATCTTATTTGAATGTTAATCGTTGTTTACCTCTTACGTGATATCTGATTATTAGTCTGAATTAAGTATAACAGGTAACAGAGCTTCGTTACAGATTACCTACCTATATTCAATTTAGCAACTTTTATTTTAGTATTCGATTTGGAGGACGTATTTACGAGTGAAGGGTTCTCGTGTAAATCGTGTAGAATTCGTAAGTAGTCTCCGGTCGATGTCCTACCTACCTGAAGCGAAAAGCAGGTGTTTTGATGAGTAACATATTGTATCGAATTTATTGGCCTTAATTTAATTTGAAGGGCCGATTATTGTACTACCTAATTAGATAACCTGACTAGTGACTACCACTAGATACCTACTTAGTGTTTCTCATCCAGGATAAACATTTGTGAGCTATTTGTTCTGTGTCAATTTATGGTATATCTTTTATCTAGATATACCATAGATAGTAATAGTTCATCTAGTTCAAATAGCGACGGGCCAGTTGGCGCAGTTGGTTAAGACTCACGTTGAGTCTTAACCTATAGCGCCGCAGGTCGTGGGTTCGATTCCCACACAGGACATGCATTTGTGTGCATGAACATGTCTGTATGTCCTGAGTCTGGGTGTAATTATGTATATTAAGTATGTATTTACAAACAAAAAGTAGTATATGTATAGGTTATATCAGTTATCTGGTTTCCATAGTACAAGCTTTGCTTAGTTTGGGATCAGATGACCGTGTGTGAGGAATGTCCCAGGATATTTATTATTATTATTATTATTAATAGTACAAACTGCTTAGTTTGGCTTCAAGGAAGCTAAATAATATCACTAATGGAAATAATTTTATCGAATTCACAGCAGATCTAATGCAATTCATCAATTCCAAATCTTTTAATGAATTTAATAGTATGTAAGTATGTAATGGATGACTATTTTACCAAAATATATTGGAATTTCATAATATCTGTAACAATTATAAAAAAAAGCATTAGCAATATTGATTGAGCTTTTAGATGGCCGTGTGATAAGAAATGTCCCAGGACATTCAATTTCACCTGATTTCTTATAAAAGCAATGGTGGGCAATTAAAAACATGATAAACAATAAAAATATTTCAATAAATAAAACTGTCAAACTCAGATGATATAGGGTGTACTCCGTGGTTACGGTTAATTAACTTTAACATTAAATGATCGTAAAATACCGGTTATCTTTGTGGATAACCGAAACTTATAGTTTTCTTTTGATTTAATTATGCTTTTGTATACGTTTTCCGAGTTTTTAATGTAAATCGAGTCCATAATAATAATCTTTCGCGCATTTCGGTTTTGCTAGATGCTTCGGTCGGACCTAGAAATAAGTAGAATTTATTAATCCCTGTTCTAACGTAAGTGCTACAGGGTTCAGAGTCAATCATTCAATTTAGTTGGTAGTTAGTTAGCACTTACCTAGCTAGTTGGAGGCCTACTAGGCGGCTTGAAAACTCCAACATTAGGTTGCCCACTAGCCCTTAGAATCACTAGCCTATCTCCACCGATCCGCAGTATGCGGGCACGCGTGGAGGAGTACTATTCCCTTTCACCCTGATTTGTGAAAGGAGGCCTGTGCTCAGCAGTGGGTCATGATAGGCTGAGGATGATGATGATAGTTAGCACTTCAAAGCTACCTACTGAGAAGAACCAGAAAGAAACAACTACAACTCTTTTTTTTGGACAATCCAACAGTTTATTTGAACAACACGTACCTACTAACATTTAATCAGTATTTTTTTCATGGTTATTGAAGTTGTCATACATCGATCTTTTCTTGCAAATAACTCTGTAACGTATCGTTTTAGGCATAAGAAACTCAAAAGAAAGTATTTTTTTGTTTGTATGAGTGTCCCCAGTCGATAGGTATACCTATTGGTCTAACTCTTTGGGTATTATCGAGCGCCGACATTTGCAAAAAAAAACTCAAGGGCGTCTGAAAAGTTTGCCAAAATCTTCAAACCCTTTTATGAACTAGGTAGGTACCTACTTTATTTTAAGCGTGCAATGGTAATGGAATGATAACCATTATTTATCTTTTCATTATAAATGGTGTCTGTTAAAGTCCTAATTTAAGAAATCTCGATAAAATAATTCCAGTCACATTTACTTATACTTTCTGGTTTAGGTAGGTACTTAGTCTAAAATGCATGTCGCATAAAAAACCATCGACTAACCCTAAACTCCCCTAAAACCAGCGAAGCGAGACGGACGGTTGCCGATAGCAATTGACAAAACCGTTGGTAGCCAGCCAACAGTCGCAACTGTCTGCGTTTTGTTTATCAAGCCATGTATGTAGGTACCTAACCGTCATTTGCTTAGAGTTTTTTCTAAATTAGTCCTTGAGCCGACAGTAGGTAGGTACCTACCTAGTTTTTGGAGAACTATCCAATAGATTGTTGAATGATTATGACGGTCAAAGCAGGCATCGAAATCAACTGAGAAAAATTTAGAGCGATAAAACCCTGTATTAATAACCGTAGTCAGGCACTTTACCTACACGGTATCCCACAGGGATCTCATTTAGGCCCTCTTTTATTCACCTACTATGATATGGTAACATCTTCTCCAACTCTAAATTTCCCAAATTAACTGAACAACTCAAGCAAGACAGACAGCCTCTCCCGCAGATACATCAAGTATTCTAGATATTTGGGAGGTCTACTTATCTAATACTACATAATTTATAATCACTGATAAGCACCTGCATAGTTACACTGAGTTTTTGTATTTAGAGGGACGCCATTTTGAGATCTGGCGAAACCTAAAAATACCTACACCTAAACTCCTAGGGCCGCCGCTGAATACGCATTCTGTGATCAACTATCTACCTATGTTCATGAGATACAGCCCACTGACAGACAGACGGACTGCAAAAATCTCTTCAAACCCTTGTTGAAGAACCCAATGCTTTACTACCTTAGGGCAACTACGGCAGGGAACTCATTCCACGTTGTACTTTGCCCAAGCAATAAGTATATCAAGTAAGATGTTCACATGAGCGCCTAATTATAAGCTACCAGCACAATTAACATAATCATCTACTGGTAATTCTCGTTCTTCAGTATTTACAACTGGTACAAATGATGCAAAAACTTCTGATGATGAGGAACTGGTGTTGTAATCGATGATCATAATATCTGTCTGTGCTTTAGTGTCACTGACATGCAGCAAATATTAATACCTGATCACGTTCAGAAGGCTCAATACCACCAATGACTCATTAAGAACCAGATAACTATTTAATTCAGCTGGGTTATAAACTTGACGAACAGGTGGGGCCCGTTACGTTGGCGTTCAAACGAGTTCCGATACGAATCGAGTTGTTTTAATCGATTAATGTTCGTGTTATGTGCGTCTATTAAATAATTATGTACGCTTCTGTACTATTTTAAGGGCATGTGGTTCATGAGAAAATTATTTTGTTATTATGTAATCAGCGATGAAACTTCAATTTCTTTTATGGAAAGCCAAAATTCGATGTCTTCTTTTGAACTGCAATAATCTAGCTGTGTAATGAAGCGCTCGTGGTGTAGCATGATAAGCCGTTCTTAATCGATCGGCAAGTTAAGCTACCACCATGGTCGTGGTCGGTACCTGGATGGGTGACCGCCTAGTGGTATTTCAAATCGAGCGTTTCCGTGCTTCGGATGGCACCTAAAGCCGTTGGTCCCGGTTATCACTTCATTGTGATAGTCGTTAAGCTAGTTACGACGAGGCCTTCTAGGCGGCTTTTAAACTCCAACAGTTGGTTGACCACTAGCCTACCTCCACCGATCCGCAGTGACCCACGCGTGGTGGAGTATCTGCCCATTCCTGCCCACCCTGATTTGTGTGCAGGAGGCCTGTGCTCAGCAGTGGGACATTATAGGCTGATGATGATGATGATGATGATGAATCTAGCTGTTCTTGAAGCAAACATTACTTAATATTTTTAAAATTAAAACAGTTAAGTAAGTACAGTCAGCATCATAATTGGACTGTTTTACAAAAAAACTTACACCGTCTTCAAAGTACACTAAGAAGTAATCAAATCCTGATCTGTACCTCTACCATGAGTTTTCTACACTAACGTAATCTACAGTCGCTAGCGACTACGGAGACACATTTTGTATGAAATGCTTCCAAAAGTGTCCACTAGAGGCTGTGCTCGCTATACTTAATATTCACCGTAGTCGCTAGCGTGTGTAGATTACGTTAGTGTAGAAAACTCATGGTAGAGGTACAGATGTACCCTTCCAGACTAAAAAAGAATTTTCCCTATCGGTTACTAAAATGAAGGAGTCATGAGGTAACAAAAAAAAAATACAACCGAATTGAGAAGTAATGATCCTTTTTTGAAGTAAAGCAAGTCGCCAAAACTATTAGAATCAAAACTCTGTGTCACTTATGATAAGGTTGAAGTTACAGTTTTACTAAATATGTTTTCTCATTTTATTACAGAACAAATAAATACCTGCAGAAGTCGGCGATAACACGAGTGTGCGCCGTTGGAGGCTTTTTTATTTCTATACCGGTGTTTTTAACAGGTTGGTAAACCAATAAATTATTTACCCTTTTTATTTATTAAATAGGCATTAGATCCGTACATTTTAGTCAACTTTTTATTTATTCAACGCCTTTTCATTGAACTCTCCGAATTAAAATTCGATCTGAGCAGCTAGTTCAAGGTCCATTTTAATTCAAAGTATGCTATTATTATTATAAGTTATATTTTTAGGTTACAGATTATATTACCTATTGTAATTAAATTAATTCAATTCAATGTTCTTCATTTATTTAGTTTGATATAAATGCATCGATTTATTATGTCTGTCTAATTGTTATATTTTTTTATTTTGTGATATTTAGTCTAAACTTGTCAATAGTCACAGTGATAACAAATTGTGTGTTTAGTGTTTCCGTTTAGTTATTTTTTATTTCTAAGGCAGACTTAAGTAAGTCATGCTCACTTTAAGGCCTTTGCTTGCGGCGGCGTCGTGTGACGGGTCGCTCACTTCCCTCCAATATGGCGGGATTCAAAAACACAGCTTTCTTTATGTTAAATGGGCTTGCGTTTGACCTTCGACTGACCCATGAGGAGTTATGAAGAGGCCGAGGATGTAGCACGCTTACACAGAAAAAGCCTATTCGCCTAGTCGCTAGCGAGTGTAGATTACGTTAGCGTAGGAAACTCATGGTAAGCGTACAGAGACTCGGACTGTGGAATGAGCTCCCCGCCGTGGTTTTCCCAAATGGAGTTCAGCATGGTGTTCTTCAAAAAGGGTTCGAGGAGATTTCTTCAAGGTCGGCAATGAGTGACACCCCTGGTGTTGCAAGCGTCCATAGGCTACGATAACTGCCATCAGGCGGGCCGTATTCTTGTCACTTTACTGGTATAAAAAAAGAGAGCAGTTGCTCTTAGCGCGATAGTACTTCCAAAAATTTCCACTGATCATTATTTTCTAAATTTCAGGCATAATACTCTACACATTCATCCAATTCCACTCTACACCTGCCATAGTGACGTCAGTGTTCATCGGAGTCGGGATCATATTCTGCGGCTGCGCGATGGTGCACAACGTCTTCGTATGGCAGAAAGAGAAGACAAACTTAGTCAAGGCGTTTAGAACAGATTTGAGCAGTACTAATGCTTCCTCACCAAATTTGAACGCGTCAAATGGTGTGATTATGGGCAATGGGCACTTGAATAATACTGGGATGGGAGGCAATTTGAGTTTCCACAGTATGACGGCGGCGCCCTATACGCATCCGATAACGTTACTGCAGCAGGGTGGGCCTTATATTATTAGGTGAGATTAAATTCTATTCATTTATTACAGAAGAAATAAATTCTTGCGCCATTATGTGATAAATCTTGGAACAATTAATCCATTTAGTTATCAGGGCCAGTAGACAAGATGGTTATCGACAATCGTCTTCGAAATTAAACGATCAACCTTTGTATGGGATTGACATTTCAAATCGAAATAGCCCGTGATTTTTAACAATCTCTTGTCATCCTATACTATAAAAAGGTTGATCGTTTACTAACGATGACGATTGTTGACAACCATCTTGTCTAGGGAGGCTAGGTACCATAGTCCAAGCTCTGCTTAGTTTGGCATCACATAACCGTGTGTGAGGAATGTCCCAGGAATTCATACGTGATAAATTATTATAATTCACCTATCTTTATCTGCCAGAACTTTTCTCGAATATAGTACCTATGTTGCTAGTTCGATACGAGTTAGCATATGTCTATGTTTTACAAGACATTTGAATACATTGGAAAATGGTATATTTCGAGCCATCTAGCTTACAATTCAACTCAATTGTTGGAGGGGGGATGATGTTTCCAAGAATCCCGCATTATCCGTTGTTGGACAAAGGCTTCCCATATAGATGATCAAGAAGAACCACTGGTCGCCACCTATGTGGTCTATGGCCACATTATCCAGTGGTTCCAAAATTGATGGATTTGACAGTTCTTTAGTCTACTAATTTAATAGCGTCACAAACCATTATGAATTTACTAGCTGCCCCCCACGGTTTTATCCGCATTCCCGGGCTAAAAAGCAGCTCATATCCTTCTCCATACCATAAGCTATTTGCATGCCTTCAATTGTGATCGTTTGAGTAGGAGTTGCTGAGTTTCTTGCCGGAGTCTTCTCAGTTCAAGTTGTATTTGGAACCGGTGTAGAGTCATTTGTTAACGTTCGTAAGTGCCTTATCAGGGTTTAAATTGAATAAATACTTTTTGAATTTAGTTGTGGTTTGAAAGCAAAACAAACTCACTTTAGAATTTATAATATTAGTTAGGATTTAGGCAACGCACATTGTCTAAATGGCTATGGACCGTTATACCGTTACATTAATAATAATAAATATCCTGGGACATTCCTCACACACGGTCATCTGATACCAAACTAAGCAGATCTTGTACTATGGAAACCAGATAACTGATATAATACATATACTACTTTTTGTTTGTAAATACATACTTAATATACATAATTACACACAGACTCAGGACATACAGACATGTTCATGCACACAAATGCATGTCCTGTGCGGGAATCGAACCCACGACCTGCGGCGCAATAGGTGGAACCTTTACCAGACTCTTAACCAACTGCGCCATCTGGCCCGTCATTGGACCGGGTCAAAATTATATTTTTAATTAAATAGCAGATTTGGCCCCTTGGTGGGACCAGCAGTTTCAGATGTGAATTCCAATCGAAAATCTTTACTTTTTGGTAACACTGAAAATGCTAATAATATCTGTTTGTCCAGGCCACCAACTAGCACCCCTCCGGGAGAAGGTGCGGCCACCCCGGGAGTTCCCCCCGCCACCATCGACCTCAGCCACGACACTCACGAGCTCAGCACATTAGTCTGAACTGGACTTTATTATTGGGACTGCAAGGTTCAAAATGCCAAAATTCGCGACGATCGCAACGTAGAGATCTGACTTTTTGGCATGTGGATCGTCAAAATTGCCTCATTGAAATTTGAGCACTGTATACTTGTGTTTAAGGTTGCATGTTGTTAATAAAGATAACTTAGTACAGAGTATCTCCAAATGAAATTACCCATACGGTATGCTGATTATTTTGAACTGTGAACTTTGTTTGTTTGTCCGTCAGTTAATTATCAAAACAGACACGTATTTTATTTTATCAAATCAAATCACATAATCAAACAAAGATAGAGCGCGACAAAGTTCGGGAGTGGGACCTCGTGACGTCACTTGTTTGTGAAAAGTGTACCATCGCGTGACGTTACGCGGAACTTCAACACACCATATCTTCGTCTTTTTTTGTTTAATTGTCAAAAGAAAAATACATGTCAATTTTTTTTTTTGATAATAATGACGGACCAAATAATTTTTTTTCAGGCTCTGCTAGCCTATTGAATAGGAATTTTTACGTTTGGGGTCAAATGTCTCCATTTTACTGCCTTTTTACTGTTTTCTATTTGTATATTTGTGGTAACTGTAAATATTGTTTCTTAGACTATACTTAATGCCTGAAATGAATTTGCCATGTTTTAATTTATAAGTTTTTATAAGTCATAAATATTTATAAAAAAATACTATCTGGAAGTGAGTTCTTCACTTACAAAATGAGAAACAAGTTTTGATCGAATCTTTTAAATATTGCAAAATATTTAAATGATTAATTTCTAAGCCTTACAAATTCCCTTCGTTTGTTTTTCCAGTAAAAACTTAATTTTAGGCGCTAAAAAACATTTATTTTGCGTTACATTCTTTCTCTTTTTGGTTTTTAAAATAATTAGAAATGTCAACTATTTTAGTTCATAAATACACCCCACCAATCAGACATTAGTACTAACATAAAATTATACGTCAATAATACAGATAAATAAATAAAATATAAACTTATCAAAATGTAAATTTTGTACATAGCGTTAATACTGAAATCAGGAGGCATAATTTTATTTATTTTTTCTCTTTAAACAAATAATAAGCATTTCAATTTGTATATCATTTAATGTGAGACTAAAAAATAAAAAAAAGTATTTTAAAAAAAGGTACACAATTAGTTTTATTTGACTGCAAAACTTACACGTATTTTCTATAAGTCCCTGCGGCTTCCCTTGGCCCTGAAACATATAATTATTTGGTTTTATTAACTTTGTGGGTGAAATTTTTTTAGCCCAAATTGGGGTTTAGCTTTTACTATTAGAAAAGCAATTGAGAAATCGCTTTTTTTCATGTATTAACATTTTTTTTCATTTTAAATGCTGTTTTTTTTACAAGACCTAGTTGAGTTTGTTTGCTGATCAACTTTTCAATGTAATTTTTATATTTTTATCAATACAGAATATCCGTATATTTTTTATACTATTATAAAAAAAATGCTCTTTTTACATCATCATCATCATCATCAGCCTATAATGTCCCACTGCTGAGCACAGGCCTCCTGCACACAAATCAGGGTGAAAGGGAATGGGCAGATACTGCACCACGCGTGCCCACTGCGGATCGGTGGAGGTAGGCTAGTGGTCAACCTACTGTTGGAATTTTTCAAGCCGCCTAGGAGGCATCCAACTAGCTTAACGACTATCACAATTAAGTGATAACCGGGACCAACGGCTTTACGTGCCTTCCGAAGCACGGAAACGCTCGATTTGAAATACCACTAGACGGTCACCCATCCAGGTACCGACCACGACAGACGTAGCTTAACTTTGCCGATCGATTAAGAACGGCTAATCATGCTACAACCGGGCGCTACTTTTTACATATACTTCTTTAAAAACTAGAGAGTATTTTTTTTAAAGAAAAAGCTTTTTTTTCATAATTTATTCAACTATAACTAATTCCCATACATAAGAATTATTTATTTTTAAATCCAAGTATACAGTTATGGTTTTTATTAAAATAGGTCTCGATCGTACTTTAAGATTTGGCTATCCATCACCACTAGGAAAATTCACCCTGAATACCATACCAAACATTTTTCTTACGAGTTAAATAAAACCATAGAATATCAATCAATAATATACCTTTTGAGGCCCTGATAGAGTCCAGTATAGTATCCACTCATGTACCAGCTGAGCAGCATGGAGGAGACGGCTTGTTCCTCGCTGTCAGAGCGACTCGCGGGGGGGAAGCTCATGGGGGGAGGAGGGGGGATCGGCATCTCACATGATCCTAGCTGTGGGATAAACAACAGCTTTTAGTTTTCCATACTCAAAGGGTAAAACAGGACCCTATTACTAAGACTCCGCTGTCCATCCGTCTGTCTGTCTGTCCGTCTGTCACTAGGCTGTATCTCATGAACCGTGATAGTTAGACTGTTGAAATTTTCACAGATGATGTATTTCTATCGCCGCTATATCAACAAATACAAAAAAAAATAGAATAAAATAAATATTTTAGTGGGTTAACATACAACAAAAGTGTTTTTTTTTGCCGTTTTTATAGATAATGGTACGGAACCCTTCGTGCGCTAGTCCGACTCGCACTTTGCCTTGTTACTTATCTGACTTTTAAACATTGAAAAATGATATCTGCACTGTCTATGTGGTGGACTATGGTCCCTATACTAAGACTCAATTTACAATACCACGGTATGGAGTGGAGTCGAGTTTAACGAAATTAAACATAGCATAATGAACTTTCTGTCATACGTATAACGTACAAACTAAATAAAAGCCAAAAAGCTAGGAATCCCCGGAAGACGCGCGACAAATCTAATACTTTTAAGCGAACAATTCTTATAAATAAATAATAATCTGAATCTCGGAAATTTAGTATGCAGGGGGTTTTCGGAGGCGATAAATCGATCTAGCTAGGTTTCACTTTTAGAAAACGTCGTTTTATCCGTGTTTTCAGACAATGAAAAACCGCTACAATAGGTATAATTAGAATGCGAAGGTAAATGTTGCCACCCTCTACAAGCTAATAATAGCTCGGGCGGACCCGAAACCAGAAGACCCGGTTCAAGTCCAGATGATAATTTATTTCCCATTTTCATGTTCCTTCAACTATTATGATTTACCAAAAAATAATTGGACTGTTTTACAAAAAACTTAATCCGACTTCAAAGTACACTAAGAAGTAATCAAATCCTGATCTGATCGATCCAAATCGGTTAATAAATGACGGACTTATGAGGTAACAAACATAAAAAAAAAAAAGAAAAAAAAAAAACAACCGAATTGAGAACCTCCTCCTTTTTTTGAAGTCGGTTAAAAAAAGTTTTCTCGGTCATCCAGCTACTCCTCATTATGTCTTTATTTAACACCAGGTTAGCAACTAACTCTGAGTTAAAGCTAACCAAGGGAGATACAACTGGACCTAAGAGGAGTTCTAAATAATAAAAAAATGTATTACTTACATTTCTAAACATGGACATATTTGGCATAGGTAATGGCATTTCGGGCAGTTCAAATCCATTATTGCATCTTGGATTTTGGGGTTTCTTCTTTTTAGAAGTCTTCTTTTTTTTCTGGAACGATCTCTCTGCAATAAATATTAAATAATAAATATCCTGGGACTTCTTTGCACATGGCTATCTGGTCCTAAACTAAGCAGAACTTTGGAAGCTCGATAACTGAAAAACTACTTTTTGTTTGTACAAACACCCAGACTCAGGACATACAGACATGTTCACATGCACACAAATGTCTTGTCTGGGAATTGAACCCATGACCTGCAGCACGATATGTGGAGTTGCGCCAACTGGCCCATAATAGAAATAATATTTATTATACTGATATTACAAAAGCCAAAATATGTGTGGATATTTCTTATTCCACTACAATTGACAGATTTTTATGTGCACAAAATACTAATTGCACAAAAACAAAAGCTTTTCTTAGCGCGCATTACACAATCTAGTGCAGAGGGAGGCCAAAGGACTTATCGCCGCTTTTGCTGCAATCTAGTTTTCTTAAATGTTGGCAACATTCCTCCTGGTAATGCTAATGGTACTGTAGCGACATCTATCAGTTACACTCATAGTTCACACACAGAAGGATAGATGGCGCTACCACATCCTGCATCGCGCTTACGAAGTTTTCTCGGAGTTCCGCATATATACAACTGTCCAGTATGTACAGTTGGACCGCGGTCCCCAGGCATGATGAACCAAACTGGTGGAAGATGTTCCCTTTTAAATGGAGGTGTCGTCCATAGTACCCACTTACCATCAGAAGAACAGCCTTCCTAACTTAACAAATTAGTAATGCATTTTATACCTGTGCTTCCCGGGCTGGGTATTCTATCACTAGCACACTCCATTCTATCAAGATTGGGTGATAGGCAGGCGTCATCATCACCCTTTTCATTCAGAGCCTGTTCTATCTGATGGGTCCTCTCATCATTGCCATATGTTGCCTTCAGTGTATTAATTGGTACAATTTCTGAATTCTCATAACCTGTAATTTAAGATTTGTATAAGGCTAATTATTTTCGAGGCGACTAACAAATTAAAGGGCGACTAACTATTGGTTACTAAAAAAATAACTTGGCAGCGATTAAATAATTTGGTAACTATTAAATTAGATGGGCTACAAATTGCAAGGTATCATAAAAACCAAATAGTGGCAGCTTCTTTAAGGTAGCAAATATATTAAACAGGCACATATAAATAATAGGTGGGGTACTATAAATAATGACTTGGCGACTAATATTGACAGTGGCATAACAAACATTGTATTATTGGCAACTATAGGCTTCCATATAAAAATACACTTTCGGGCTGCGATTTGCAAGCAGCTGTAAAAATTTAAACGGGTACTATAATTAAGAATTAGGGTTTCAGTATTTTTGTTTGTGGCATCATAATTAGTATCTGGATGACCGAGTTGAACCTGGTTTTTACTTTTTAGCTTATCTTGTTTTTTGGAAATTATATTTAGATTCGAATTTAAAAAAAACAGCTGGACTCGAACCGGGGTCTTCTGGTTTCGGGACCGAAAACAGTGACCTTTGATTTTGTATGGTTTTCAGGGTCTGATGATGGAGTAGGAGGGTTGGCACTGGAACTCCATAGTGGATCATCGTATCCTGGCCGTGTTTGGGGTAGTTAGAATTGTCGTGACATGAACTTTGACCATGTATGATTTTCAGGGTCTGATGATGGAGTAGGAGGGTAGGCACTGGAACTCCATAGTGGAGCAACGTATCCTACTTGTGTTCGAGAAATTGTCATGAGATGAACTTAGACTGTATATAGATTTCAGGGTCTGATGATGGAGTAGGAGGGTAAGCACTCGAACTCCATAGTGGATCATCGTATCCTGGCCGTGTTTGGGTTTGTTAGAATTGTCGTGAGATGAACTTTAACCATGTAAGATTTTCAGGGTCTGATGATGGAGTAGGAGGGTAAGCATTGAAACTAAAATACTAAAACTACATTTAAAACTAAAACTAAACTAAAACTTAAACAAAACTAAATCTAAATGTAAAACTAAAACTGAATAAAAACTAAAACTAAAATGCATCATCATGCATCTCAAGACGATTTTAACAAGTCCGAACAAGGCTTACATATATGTGATTCCATAGAATGTGAAGCAATTCCATGTTTCCAGTTGAAGCTAATAAAAGCGTGTTGAAAATAAAAGTCAAGAAATAAATCTATAGACACACACTATTTTTTTTGCATGCCACTATTTGCTTTAATTAGAGCTCATAAAATGTCGAACAAAGTATGTTTTATATGATCATGTTCATATTTTCTTCTCATCTTAGTTTACTTTATATACAACCTCATTATATAATTTAAGAAAGCCTATTTTCTACTTTTTATCCGCCATCAAGTCTTCGCCTAACAATAAATTCAGTTACCAAAACAAAAATATCGATGCCAGTTTAAATTAAAACAAATGTTATTTAGCTGCTGCTTTCTACTTAAAATGATCCTTCACTTTAGCTGCCAACCTATTATTTTTAGTACCTCCTTTCATATTTTATAAATACCAAATTCCGATTAATTTGTCGCCGCGTTAAATACATGCCTTTGTATAATATGCTTCAATAGAGTATATTGAAGTGTATTATACAAATGGCTGTGGCCCACGGCTTCACTAGCGTCGATTATTTAAATCAGGGCAATATTAATCTTGTAGTTGTTAGAATAAAGTTGGTAATTCTTCTAGTGGATTTGGGTGGGATCAGGGATGACAGACATGTGTTTTTTATAACACTGAATTGCAGTTGCAACTGTCAACATGATTAAAATATTCATGAACTTCTTTGTTTTTTTGTTTTGTTATTTGTAAAACAAGGGTGATGATGTGCGATTACTGTGAATAGGGTTGCATCAGACCACAATCTCCTATCGTCCCCATTTTTTTTTTTTTTTTTTTTTTTATTAAATTAAATGGGCTTGCGTTTGGCCACTGACCCGCCCATAAGGGGCGATGACGAAGCCTAAGATGAAACACGCTTACCCAGAAGAAACCTTGAAAGTTCCTAGATTGTAGGCGTCAGGAAACACAGACGCCGGAAGCAAGTTCCACTCCCTTGCTGTCCGCATTATAAATGAGGATGCAAAACGCTGTGTCCGTATTTTCGGTATGTCAACAACGTACGGGTGAAAATTTTCCCGGCGTCTTGTGGTTCGGTGTAAAAATGGGGATGGTGGAATTAGGTTGAACAATTCCTGCGCACACTCTCCAAAATATATCCTGTAGAAAACCGATAAGCAAGCAACTTTTCTTCGATGGTCGAGGCTCGTGAGTTTCGCCTTAATTAAAGACTCATCTCCGATGAGTCTCCTGGCTCGGCGGTCTATTGAGTCGAGGGCCTCAAGCTGGTACTTAGCTGATCCATCCCAAAGATGGCAGCAGTACTCCATGCATGACCGGACTTGTGCTTTATAAAGTTGGAGCAACTGCCCAGGCGTGAAGTACCGCTTAACCTTAGAGAGGATACCCAGCTTTCTGGCAGCTGTTTCTGCCTTCGACTCAATTCGACTCAAGAACAGCCAAAGTTTATTTTGGCTGTTAATGTTATGCCTAGGAGATCAAGCCGATCGCATATTGGCAAGGATATATTTTGGAAAGTAGGAGCCTGATGGTAAGGACTCCGTTTGGCGGTGAAAAGACATGCCTGTGTCTTGGTGGCGTTAAACGTGACCAGATTGGCTTTGCCCCAATCAGAGACTGCCTGTAAGGTCGTGTTCAAACGCTCAACCATGGCCTCTCGAAACAATAGGATCTCGTCACTAGTGGCTCGTGCGCTGGAAATGTATCTCTCCGCAACAGTGCTGTCGTCTGCGTACCCAAAGATACCGGGTTTTAACAGATCGTTGATATGCAGCAGAAATAAGGTTGCAGAGAGAACTGATCCCTGAGGAACACCGGCATTGATTGCCAAGAGGTCCGACGAGCACCCGTCTATGACCACTCGTATAGACCGTTCACTCAGGAAATCGGAAGTCCAAGCGCACAGGCCATCAAGAATTCCATATGAAGGAAGCTTGCTTAGAAGGCTGGTGTGCCAGACCCTATCGAAAGCCTTAGAAATATCAAGGGAAACGGCAATTGCTTCCCCGTGTCTCTCAATGGCTTCGCTCCAAAGATGTGTGGCATACACAAGAAGATCCCCAGTAGACCGTTTTTGGCGGAAACCGTACTGTCTGTCGCTGAGGAGTTCGTTATCTTCAAGGTATGCCAGGAGCCTCCGATTCAATACACGCTCCATTGTCTTGCAGAGTATGGAGGTGATGGCAATCGGTCGATAGTTTGTGGGATCGGCACGGCTGCCCTTCTTAGGCACAGGTTGCACGTTAGCAAGCTTCCAGACTTTCGGAACATGACCCATTCATGAATTGGCGATGATCATACGAGCAAACGATGCGATTTCGTTGCACGACGAGATTAAATACACACAACGCTTAAGAGTGTCCTAATTGAAGCTCGCAAGTCATCGTGCAAGCACAGGATCTTTTGTCGTACGATCGTCGCCAACTAGGACACGCCTACGACTTAGGTGGTTTAGTCCCCCAACATATTAAATTATATTGACAATGCAGGTACAAAAATGATAATGATCATTTTTTCACTTATGTGCCTTAGTTTGCTGACCCTAGAATTATTACCCTGAGGCCTGAATGATATAAAAGATAAAATACCAACCTAAAAATCTTACAATACACTCCTTATCATTTATAAGCCGCAGCACAAAAGCTTCATATTCCAACCCATCTCCCTCATATTTGGCTCTGCAGGGCATCCCCACTTTCCATTGGGTATCCTTTCCTTTGCTCTTTGTAGAGGATGGACGGGAAGACTTTTTGTTACTGCTGGAATGTTCTGGGAAGATAGAAACTTTGAATAGATCCATTAAATTTATTTTGTTCGTGGATATTTTTGTTTGTTTGTGTTATATTTTATTATTTATTTGGTTAATATCTGTGAAGAATATTCTAGGTTGTTTAAATATAAAATGGGCTTGCATTTGGCCACTCAAATGTACATAAATTGCAATAACAAAGCCTAAAGTGGAGCATGCTAGCACATACAAAACCTATATTTACTTTGGCTGCTATGATTTTTATTCATTTGAACATCCTCACATCACAACAGGGCACTCAGGCCTACAGTGGTTTCTTAATAATGATGTATCTTTCATCTAATAATAATGATATATCTTTCTTAATAATGATTTATCCTTACCGCCTCCATTTTTAGCTTAGCAATAAAATACAGACCTGACTGCTGGAACAGGTCCTTTAGCGTAGTAATGGGTTGGCTAAGATCAAGAATCATCATCTCTATAATCCGTGCCACTAGTATGTGCATTCGCGGCACGAGACATAAATTTAAACCAATAGCAAAGTTATTTGGCATCGATGATGGAGCAGCCCTACCTAAACAAGACTGATGTTGATGCGGTCGACGAACCGATGGATTTAAACTTGTTTTATATTATATTCTTCTGTTACGGTAATTACAATCACAAAATGAATGTAATTGGGTATTTATTAATTTCTTATAAATAAAGTGTAAAGATGTTTATAAAATACACACCTTCTTTGTCCGATCGCTGTGTATTTGTCGACATAGCCACGCGCTTCGCAACCTCAGCATTAGCAATCCTCAGGGCCTTATCGTACGCGTCATTCAGCTTTTTATCGTCCCAAACGTCTTCATCTTCCTCATCACCGTCGGATTCCGACTGTAACGATAGAAAATGGTTTACAAAGAATTACACCATGATTGAACCTTTAGAAGTATGTTCTTACCATATTAATGCCTTTCACGTAAAGAATTTCACTTTTAGACATCTCCGAAATATTTTTATATTATTTGAAGAGCTTTAGCACTTTTTAATTTTTTTAATAAATATTTTTTGAGCACGCTCCAAGCGAATTTTGTTTTTGTTTGACAGACAAATGTCAAATACAGTGCTGCCAACTCTTCTAACCGAAAAGGAGCTGCCAGTCCTTTGAAAAAGCACTCGATAGCGCTAAATACTGTAGCCAAACCCGCCAAATTCAAACTGGAACAATAAAAACTGACTCCCATACATCTAGTTCGCTTGAGTTGAGTTAGCACGACTGAGATACAACAAATCAAAATAAACAATATTCTTATAAATCTTTATCTTTTTTATATTTTATTCTATTTTAATTTTTCAAAATATTAAAAATAATTAAAGTCGATGATTTAAATATGTATACGCATTGTGAAATCCAAACGTCTCTTAAAAGGTACTTTTTGTTTAATATGAACTACTAAGAGGAACATTCAAATATGGCTCTAAATAGGTATTATACAAAAAACATTCATAACATAATGTACCAAATGAACTGGGTACTACGCGTCGTGATCATTGAAATATTTAGCCGTATTGTTCTACGAAGGTAAAAAACAATAAAAACTTGAAAATATTTCAATTTCCCGCCTCACAGATAGAATCTTTTAACATATTAGTATGTAGTACTATTAAATATTCTGTGATATTAAGTACTATTATGTTTTGTGTAATATTTCAACATTTGAATCTTTACGGTGCGAGAAAATTTTGATTTACACAAGGTGTACACCGTGTGTGAGGATATCGCGGGATATTTCTTCTTCTTCTTATTTTTAATTTTGGCAACCAAGCCCAAATTAGGGCTCATTTCTGCCAGTGTCGAGTTATATTATAGTTTCCAGTCACAATAAATCACTTCACATTATAGTCCTCAGTCAGTCACCGTCCATAAAAGTCATGTTTTACTACAATGGTGGTCATTGTACTAAAACTCTTCACTGACATTTTGAGACAACTTGAAAAGTCACGATACACATAATTCATTTCATTTCACTTCACTGGTGCACATGGATGATCTTTATTGGGTAAAATACCACCAAAAATACACAATAAAACTCAAAATACACAAATTTATGAAAATAAAAATGAAAATGCCACGTCACTCTGCAAGTTCCCGCCAAAAAGTCCGCGGGATATTTATATCTTTGACTGTACTTAGGTATGTTTCCTGGGTAAAAAAAATATAATTATAATTAGTCCGTCAGTTACTTATATTACCAAAAAATATTGGACGTATTTTTTGCTTTACCAAATCATTAAAAATAGACAAAGATAAAGCACGACAAAGTTCAGGAGTAGGGGCTCGTGACGTCGCTTGTTATTAGAAAATGTACATACCGCGTCACGCGGAACTTCAACAAACCATATCCTCGTATTTTTTTATTTGACAAAAGAAAAAATACGTGTCTAATATTTTTTGATAATGTATATCACGGACTAAAACTACCTAGCCTAATAAAGTAATTTCATAATTATATTCTGATTCTAGGACTATCAGCAACCGATACGATTCGATTATGTTTGCTCCAAACGTAGTAGATACCTATTGATAGTAGATGAGATGGTGAATTGTTGCTGTGCGACGGCAGAGGAAGGTGACCGAAAAAAAAAATACAAACCGAAATAAGTTGTGTGACTATATTACGAACGTATTAAGAACTATACGAAGCATATGTATACCTTTCACCAAACGTGTTGTCATTAATTTTGAATTGTCTGCAGAGCTTTAATAACGAGAGATTATGTTTAAAGTCTGCGGTAAATGGAGGGTTGAATTTAGGTAATAGAATAGATCGATTTCTAATTATTCAGCGTTCGCTTCAATTTACACTATTTAATGAACACTTTAGTGCGTATACCGAGGTAAGATTGAGCTCATACATCTTACAGGCTAAGGTCTAATTTTCTTTGCAATCAATCTTCCTCAATACCTACCGATACAGTGGCGTAAGGTACCCACTAAATACCTACCTTGCTTTTAGATTTTATCACCTGGGGTTTTTATTTCTAATCAGAAGGTTGATAAAGCAGGCAGGCGGTCTACCACCTGCCGGGCTATTGCGTATCTTTGGTGGTAATCGTAATGAATACCATTAATTATTTCACCCAATGACGTGCACGCGTTACGACGTGACGATGACCATTCGTGGGCCCTGATTGGATGAAATTAATTAATGGTGTTCGTCACGATTACCACCAAAGTTACGCGGTAGAGCCCCTGATCTTACATTGCCACTTACTAACTATGGATTTGCAGGTGAGTGTAGTCATGATCCAACACTTGCCTTCAAATAAAGTCGTTTACAAACGAGATAAGAACCATTATGGAGCAATATTCTATTCCTATAGGTACTGAACTGACCTAAATAGAAAGCAAGAAAAGCGGGGAAAATAATTCAAAAGCGTTATCCGTGTTGTATGAAAAGAAATTATCGCTCTCTTTAACCTGGCTTCATGCTTCCGGTGTTCAGACGAGGGTCCGTTATCAGCACGACATAAATACAATGGAACATTTCAATACGGGGCTTTTTTACTTCGGTTGACATTTCAATAAATTGGTGAGAATGAGTTTCTGACTTTCGAGTTGTGGGGTAGTTCTGAACCTTGGTATGGTATGTAGTATCATATATCTATATATGTATTTATATCAGTATGAATATGTTACGCCCAAATACCAAAAACACTCATTGGGCGAAAACCAGCTGTGTTGGCTTTTAGACGCCAGTTCTTGCGAATAAAACAGTTCGGGAAAGCATTTTCTTCCGACTTACTTAGCAAAAATCAATATCTGAGAGATATAGCCTAATGCTAGATAGCTTATACCTCCTCGTGAGTTTAGAAAATTTCTAAACTCAGCAGCATCAGGGCCTATACTACGAAAAACGATACACGATAGTCCGATCATCGTTGTCAATCAATTAGCCAATAGAAATGAACAAAATTTAAGTCTCGTCAGTTTTGCTGCAATTCTATTGGACAACGATGATCGGACTATCGTATATCGTTTTTCGTAGTAGACCCTCAGGTATAGGTATTTAATAATATAGAAGAATTTCGTATCCGACTGGTAGTTGCAGAGATTGGCCCGTAGAAGCGCTCGTGTTGTAGCATGATTAGCCGTTCTTAATCGATCGGCAAAGTTAAGCGTCTTTCGTGGTCGGTACCTGGATGGGTGACCGCCTAATGGTATTTCAAATCGAGCATTTCCGTGCTTCGGAAGGCACGTAAAGCCGTTGGTCCCGGTTATCACTTAATTGTGTTTGTCGTTAAGCTAGTTGGACGCCTTCTAGGCGGCTTGAAACATTCCAACAGTAGGTTGACCACTAGCCCACCTCCACCAATCCGCAGTGGGCACGCTTGGTGGAGTATCGCCCAGTCCCTTTCACCCTTATTTGTGAAAGGAGGCCTGTGCTCAGCAGTGGGACATTATAGGCTGATAATTATAATGATGTTGAAACGAACAAACAAAAAACTCTTCCGCTTTATTATAGAAGATTACCTGCTCGTAAAATCTCTGGAACTTCCAGTCGGTTTAGATTTTTTTTTTCATTCATAAGAAGTTACATTTTCCTCGAGTAGGTATACTGATAAAAGTAGACTCGAGGATAAAGTAGCTCTTATGAGTGAAAAAAAAATCGAAACCAATGACTACAGCTAGTAATATAATTAAAGTTAGTAAAAGCTTACTGTCTGTACCTACTATTTTATACACCGTGACTTTTTATTCATCTTAGAAACGCAGCCCACTTAATGCACCAAAAGGTACTAAACATTAATAAAAAAAAATTTTTGATCATTTGTATAATTTTTAAAAATTAATAAAATTCATTATAATTATGAAAAATCGAGTTAATAATTAAAGTTTACGTATAAAATGGTTGAAAATACCAACCCAGAGCACGTCTCGAGTAGCCTGCACTCGTATGAGGGTGTTTAAAACTACCTACGTCATTCATAATGTTTTTTTTTTATAATTCAATTTTTCATTTTTTTTTAATGATTAGTACCTTTTCATTGGGTACATTATGTGGGCTGCGTTTCTAAGACGAATAAAAAGACACGGAGTATACAAAATCTCATACAAATTAACTTCAGAAACAATATCAATTTGCAAGTTTATGTACCTATTCGCGAGATATTTATGAGATAAGTAACTCTCATAAAACATTCAGTGGAGATATTTACACCAAGTTAAGTAACGTGCGTGCGGCTAGGACGTAAAATATACGTTTATTACCTACGCTACGCTCTACCTGAATACGTATCTTCCTAACACTTTCAATTTTCATTAGGTATTCATTCCATTTGAATTATATTGCGATACTATAGTATGCTATGTTGGATTATATGGTTGCATAGCTAATAAAATTATTCCGACCTACAAGTGAATCCTTACATAGAAATTATTTATTTATTTATAAAGAATCATGGCGAGTTTTGTACAAAAAAATAAAGATTTTTAGAGACTTTAGAATGACGTTATAATTGATCCTTGGTGCCTAAGGAATAACTTGAGCCATTTAAAATATTTTTAGAACCCCGGGATAAAAATGCGAATTTGTATGGCATGCCGGCGAATCGCGACTATTCGCTACCGAAACCGTTATGTAGTTGTTATGTTATGCGGGGTTTATAAAATATTTCATGTATTTTAACATATTGCTGGTAATGTAATATCAACATTGGAAGTGATTCAAAAGCTTAATTTTGTCCAATCAGGGCCCTCGAATGGTCATCGTCGCGTCGTACCGCGTGGTGTTCGTTACGATTACCACCAAAGATACGCAATAGCCCGGCTGGTATGGAAAAGAATATAGCCTATGTATATCCCTGAAACCACGAGCGGAAAGTAAATCATAGTAGCGTACTCCCTATAAAGCCTTCCCTATGTAACCTATAGTTGGTGACTCGGGGATAATGCAGCGTCCCATAAGTGAAAAAATAAAACATTAAATTTCAGGAAATTACCCCCTATATCCAAACATCCAAATTGAAAACTTCAGGAAGCTACATTCATAGAGTACTGGCTACATTATCCTCGAGTGTTATAGACTACTTTTTATCTCAGGAACGCGACTGAAACCGCGGGGGACAGCTAGTTATTAATATTATCAGAAAATAAGTAAAAACTGCACAAACATTTCCAATGCATAAGTGATTAGTCACAAACTTTAATAATATCGGTCTCGCTTCGCTTTGCAGTGGACGACATAAAAAACACAATATTGAAATATAGCAGTTCCCTGTTTCATTCAGGCAGTTCCATAAATATCCACGTATTTCATCTTTTATTACGACATTTATTTTAATTAAATTTTGGTCCTTTGAGCTAGCTACTGCAAACAGCTACTTACGTGTCGGTTTAAGAAGATCTTTGTGCATTTGATTGAATGAAAATGCCTACCGTAACCTGATAGAACAGTGGTACTTAGTTACGTCGAATCGTATCGTATCGTGAGGAAACTATAGCATAGCACAGTTGTAGGGTACTTTGTAGTACCCGCCTAGCTGGCTACCGCCCAAGTACCTACCGGTGTGTTCCGATAGTAGCCTATGTCCTTCCCCATAATTATAGGCTATCTGCATGCCTTTCACTGCGATCGGTTCAGCGGCTAAGGCGTGAAAGCGTAACAAACAAACATACAAACAGAGTTACTTTCGCTATGTGGATTTCGTAGAAGCCTATGTAGCAGGGCAGGTTACACGTGTCGATAATGGCGCATAAGAGACACATCCAGCAGATTCCACGTGTTGAAGCCATGTTGTTAAAATTTCATGTAATGTCTAATGTAAAAACCCTACAGGGATCGAAGTACGGAAATTGAATTGTATTTTTTACGGATTGCTGACTTGGGGCTAAGCGTTTCAAACTAGATGTTTACAAGGAGGATGTTTC